>JASAOG010000047.1:537500-2028750 GCA_030265305.1 Biomphalaria pfeifferi
TGGTGTTGGCAAAATCAATAACAATGGCCAAAGGCTACTCGAGTTCTGTATCTCTCATGAACTGTGTGTAACAAATACATTCTTCTCTGGCAAGGAACGCCATAAAGTCTCTTGGCAGCACCCACGCTCAAAAAGGTGGCACCAGCTTGACCTCTGCATCACCCGAAGGATGGATCTGAAAAGTGTCATCCACACCCGTTCATACCATAGTGCGGACTGCAACTCAGACCATTCACTAGTGCTAAGCAAAATCAAACTACTTCTCAAGAAGGCTTAAACTTCCACTCAACCCAGAACAAGGTGAATTAACGTCAACCATGTAGATGACCCAGAGAAGTGTGCACTCTTTGGCGAGTACTGAACATTTCAATCCCCTCGTTTTGTGATGAAGAAGACATCTCTATCAGATGGGAGAAATTAAGAGATGTAATCTACAGTTCGGCAATCACCGCCTTTGGGCCTCAAAAACACAAAAATGTAGACTAGTTTGAGGCGAATCTAGCACATATGGAACCTTGCATCGAGAAAAAGCGATCTGCACACCTCGCTCACAAGCCAAAGCCAAGTCCAAGATCTTTGGAGGTCTTCAAAAGTGCTAATAAAGAGGCGAAACAAATGGCTAGAAAATGTGCTAACAACTTTTGGAGGGATACCTGAAACAGAATCCAAGACAGTCTCCACTCAGGAAATAGCAAAGCTCTATTTGATGGCATTAAAGCGGCCCGGGGTCCAACAGTGTCTAAGCCTGCCCCCTTCTATCCAAATCAGGAGAAAAAATTACAGATCAAACCAAGCAGCTAGAACGTTGGAAAGAACACTACCTCGAAGTCTATGCCACTCAGAATACAATAGACGATGTCACCCTGGCTTCTCTACCAGATCTTCCAGTGCTGGAATGCCTAGACGATCTTCCAAGCCTCAGTGACCTTAAAAAAGCAATTAACTGCACAAAAAATAGAAAATCTCCTGGGAGTGATGGTATCCCAGTGGAAGTAGTGAAAGTCAACGAATCACTCCTGCTCCCTGAACTCTATATTCTCCTCTGCCGCTGTTGGGAAACAGGTCATGTCCCACAGGACATGCGTGACGCAACTATAATCACAATATACAAGAACAAAGGGGATCGGAGTGACTGCAACAATTACAGGGGTATCTCTCTCCTCAGTATAGTGGGCAAGATCTTTGCTAGAGTGGCACTATCCAGGCTTCAAGTGATAGCTTCTAGAGTCTACCCAGAGTCTCGGTGTGGATTCAGGAGTGGTAGATCCACTATAGACATGATATCTTCTCTACGACTACTGCAGGAGAAATTCAGAGAGAGAGAGACAGACCCCTTTACATCGTTTTTGTTGATCTGACTAAAGCTTTTGACATGATCAGCAGAAGTGGCCTTTTCAAACTCCTGAGGAAAATAGGTTGCCCTCCCAAACTACTGCAGTTCATTGAGTGTTTTCACGAGGAAATTAAATGCACTGTCAAATATATATATCGATATCTCTATTTATAGCTCTATACTCTAATCAATAAATCGAAATTTGTTTATTTTAAATATACAGCTAAATATAGTGTATAAGCAATTTTTTTGTATTGCATATTTCGTATGTAGGGAACATATTTTATTTTATATATCGCAATGAACCATTTTAAATTGAAAGTTTTACAGAAGTATTACTGATTTACTAATTCAATTTATTTGCTATTGAAATAAAAAAATAAGGTGTGTGGAATTTGCGAATATTGTAAGGTATATGAAATCTCATTTTACAGAGACATATAAGTGTGTAAATTATTTTTGTTATATTTATCCTTGTCGTAGCGCTCCCTTTTTATCTTCAAACTATAATTTATATGTAGTCTAAGAGCAGTTGAACAACAGATAATAAAATGTAGTGAACATTTGTAAAAATAAAATGTGTGATGTTAACAATACACATAATGTTCCTACACATTCATTTGCGCTATTATATTGTGTAAAGAAATATTAAAATTGATTTTTAGATATATTTTCAATACAAGAATTACAATTTAGTTAACAAATTAGATTTACCTTAAAAAATGTATGATTACTATTTCACTCTTTTTTCCCAATTACCTCTATTCTTATGATATATATACCTATATAAACATTTTTAATCTATCGCAAATATTACCTTGCATTTATTTTGAAAACAAGTCTTATAATAAAAATGAGATATTGGAGAATAAGCCATAATACTTTTGACACTCTACTATTTGTTATTTTTACCATAAAAGATTATAGAATTATTTTTCTTTACATTTTAATTTTATAAATCATCCTTACCAGTGATGCATACTACATGGACCATGGTCTACGCTCGATATAGCTACACGTCTCTTAAATATATTTTTTTCTTCTAAAATTTGAAAATTCCCAATAGTGATTGTATTGAAGTCGCAAATGTGATTCCAATTTTTAAGCTTTGTGTTTATCTAATGTCACGTCATGTACGTTCCGCCCTTCCAAGTCTTTTGTGCCCACAGACCTCTCTCGTGCCACAGGAGTTGTGAATTGTAATCCATTTCACCATAGTTTATTGGTCCTTAAAATACTTTTGGACCCTTAATCAGATATTTATGTGACATGTAAATGAATGTATAATGAATCATTGTTACTTTAATTATCATGCTACTGAAACTTACCTTTCTTCTGTTTTCGTTTCAATAGTCTTACCCCACGGATGACCCATCTTGGTGAGTTAGAGTAATTGGTGTGACTGTATAAAATAAAAATTAAAACACAATGATCTACATTGTCCCTGTTTTATTACCAATACCTAGCAGCAGGATCCAAAAATGGCGCTATTACTGATTATATTTTTTTTTCTACGGAACATTTCTGAAAAATAAAAACAAAAGAAAAACAATGTTGCAAAGACAGTTTGTGTAGAAACACAAACTCAAAATTGGAATCCAAAAGTGTTTGGTCAGTGTTGATGGTCTCTCTGTTGATAAGTAGATCTATGGATGCTGATGTTGCACGTGAGTCCGTTGGAGACACAACAATAGATTGTCCTTTACTACTCTATTTTCAATTCTACTTTTTAATTAATTGTCACGTCACTACGGAAAAACCCGAATAAACCCAACTTCTACCTGTCTTGTGTCAATACACCAGGCAGAAAAAGGCAGCTTTCAATATTTTCAGAAAGAATATCACAAACTATGAATTACAAAGAGACGTACTTTTGTATTGTTAGTTCGACTGATACCACAGGATACGGAGATTTATTAATGTTATTATTATTACATTGTTAATATTTATATGTATTTGATGAACTGATAGTTATAAAGACATAGTAAAACCCTAGGTGTCACAAAGACCGCATTACGAATAAAGAGAAATCAGAAACAATATTAATACAGCAACTGGACCCACGATGACCAGCTAAACACCATCAAAAAACGTAAACTCAATCTCTGTAGCCACATTACAAGGTCCTCAGGGCTTGTAAAGACCTTTCTTTAAGAAACAGTACCAGGAAAAAGATAAAGAGGAATACAGAAAAAACGATGAACGACATTGTATCAAAGACAAAGGACAAGAGAAAAGGAGAAAGACGGTACACCGCCAAATGGTCCAAGATAGGGATAGACTAAGGGACAAATGAAGGGGAAGCTTATTGTGAACCTGGCCTAGCTGATGTTATTGAATAATTATCTAATATATTTAATTGTTTCAGAAAGGGGAAATTTCTAAATCAATTCCACAACAAATAAAACATTTCTTCAAAATAAAAGAACAATAATAAAAAACTTTTCGTTTTAGTAATGTGATCTTATGTTGTACATTGTAGCTTGCAGTTCACGTGTATAATATAAAACACTGCTTATTAATTATTGTTTTAAATTATATTCCACTTATATGCATATTAAATAGATTTTGTCTCTTTCAAAATATTTTTTTGATTATATAGGTAGTTCGTAGGACTGAGATAACTTAATTTAGGAATACACTTTTGGAAATATTTTAAAAAATCTAAAACCATTTGCATAAATCAACACCAATAACTGTAAACTCATTCGTACCTCAAGGAACAGTCTTAGTTTCACTATTATTTTTAATTTACAAAAATGAATTACCAAATTTCATTAGTTCAGGAACAAAATTCAGATTATTTGCAGATCATTACATAACATATAGAGCAATAAAACAACACAAGATACAGAAATTTTACAAAGAGAATTAGAACAAGATTACAATACAGGGATCCGCATATTCACTTTGTCGACTGAGGATGGCATCGAGCAGGGTATGAAACCGAGACCGTAGAGATAATCAGTCCTGCGCGCTAACCGCACGACCAGGCATTGCTCTTAATCTAATGACAAACTGGTTACAAACTAATAGCCTACTATTGATAATATACCTACACATTACGGACTGACAACTACCGTATATGTACAATATGTCAATAGATCTAATGTAAAAAATCTAGATTAGATCTAAATCTAGCAATTATGTCTTTTTAAAATGCGAGTCACATTACGAGGTTTAATAAACATTACTATACCGAGTTGTTTTAGAATTTAAAGAATTTATTCCATGTGATGTCAAAGGGAATAAAATCCATTATTTCACACGTTCTAGTTAGACTAAAAATTATCTTCTATACGAGCAGCTTCTCTAGAGATCATAGACATTGGTGCACCGAGTTTGTTCTTTTCACATTTCATTTCATAAGCTAGTTAATATATATATATATAAGAATTAAAGACGCTTTTTTTTGTTTTGTCTGTCAGTCTGTCTGTCCGTCATGTTAATAGCGAGAAAAAAAAGACTAAAGCTATTGAAAATATTATTAAAATTTAATTTCCCTTCCGAAACTTTGCATTACTTTTAAGTTTCTATAATAGATTGTTCCGGATGTTTATTTATAGTGAGAGAAAATAGGAATTCCAGATTAATCAAAAGTCGTTAATTAAATTTGTGGGATGGTCTGTTATGAAAATTAGATGTACCATAGCCGTTTAGAGAGATTTTGAAACCATACTTTGGTGTTAGGAAGTTGTTTTCCTTAAAAATCGGAACATACTATTAACGATAATTAGATTTTCCAACGTTTTAGCTAGAAAGTTAAATGTAGTGTAAGAGAGAAGTGCGATTTTACATTTTCTGTACATTTTATAAATATATTTGACTTAGTGATACTAAAAATACACAATAGTTGTCCATCTTTGTTAGCGTATTGTAACATTGCCTCCCTTACATTTACGTAATTGTTTTAGAATTGGTGTTTTTTTTTTTAAAAATTCGCTTGCATAATTAATTTTATAAATTAAACTGTTTGCTTTTAGAAAACCAAAAGTAGTGTGACAGACGGACATTTTGCACAAACCTAATAGCGGCTTTTTCCCCTTACGGCGGCCGCTAAAAATTAGAGAAATGGGAATCAAATTGGAAGATGTTTTTCCACACAGAAAAAAAGTCAATTATTTAGGGTAACATAAAAACTAAAACAAATAAATTCCACTTATCTAGAAACGCGAAATATCTAGGTGTTATAATAAATAAAAAATGTCATGGAATTCCCATATAAATTAATCTATCAAAAAAACAAACAAACAAAGCATTAGAGTTTATCGAAAAAAATTTCTATAAATCCAATAAGAATATAAAATGAAAACGTTATTTAACCTTTGTTAGGAAAATAATATAATAGGCATAGTCTGTTAGGAACCCCTCAACTAAATAAAAACATTAGGCACAAAATAGAGCAGTGAGATTCATAACTAACAAATATTCACATTTCACTAGAGTAACACCTTTAGTAAAATCACTAAATTTAGAAAGCCTTCAGGATAAAAGACTTAGAAGTAAAATAGCAATTATAGATAAAACACTGAACCATAATCTTCAAATACTAAAACTAAATGAAATAGAATACTCAGAAAGACACACATATCAAGGCATCCCTTGCTCCATATGATAGGACAAATTTGTACAGGCTTTAGAGCATGGAATTGGTTGCCTAAGGCAGCCAGAAAAAAAATATCCGTTTTATCAGAACTTTGAAAGGTCTAAAATATTATATTGTTGGATTTTTAATTTATTTTCTAGCTTACGAAATCTAAACGGGATGGAAGAACGGACAGAGAGACCACACAAAAAATATTAACGTCTATTCCCCTTTAAATATATTGTTGTAACCGCCTTGAAGGGAGAGTGCGAGCACCGGAAGACTTGCCAAAAAAGTATTTGTCCTGATACCAGTATCAGCAAGAGAATCGCTGATGGTGGTACATCAGATGGACACATATGACGTTGCAAACGAGCCCCACAGATATTTCTTTCAGACAAGCTTGAAGAGTATTCCGTGTTTGACAATCTGGCCTCCTGGGGCCTACAACGCACCGAGAAAACCTGCTGGAGCAACGCGTAAGACAAATGGTCTTGATGACCTACGCCATGACATCCACTGCCTCGCTTCTTGCCATGAGGCTGCTGTCGGTGGTGACTAAGAGAAAGGCCAGACAACGAAAACGAAGTCCCTTTAACCAAAGGCAGAACAATTGGAGCAGAAGGAAAAAGCGGAACCTGCAGAGAGCAGTGTTAATTGCTTTGTGGGGAGCACGATCCATGCAATTTGTGATTCCCAACGACCGACCTCCACCTGCACTGACCAACCCTGAACATGTTTCTTTAGGGACGAAAAGACTAAGTTGGGGGTAGTATTGTAGCCCTGCCTTGCACCAGTGCTTGAGATGCGCACTAGCGCACTGTTGAACATAAATAGAAAGACGCTAGAATGGAGAAAAGAACAGTGCATCAGGAGCTGTGAAGAGTCTGAATGTTTTGGAAACTAAGAGGCCAACTTTTGTGCTGCCTGAAGGTTGTAGTAGGGACCTGGAGCGAAGCGGGGAAGGCTGTCGTTGGTCCACATTCGGGTTAAGTAACAAGGGACTGGTATACTTAGTAGTAAGACTCTGAGGAAGCTGAAGGAAGTTATGTGTTTGCTCTAGTGAATAAACACAACTATTTATTTCCTGTTAAACTGTGTTGAGTTGCCTGCCTTTTCGTTGAATGCCTACCCTAGAGTTACAACATTATTTTTTAGCATACATGCTGTTGCACAAGAGGTCACTTTGTAACGTAAAGCACACAGATTAATGATCTCTTGCTAAAGTCTAATGTCTATACTATATAGAAGTAAGTAAGGCGCATGTATGTATTTATGTATGTATGTATGTATGTATGTATGTATGTATGTATGTATGTATGTATGTGTGTATATATGCACGAAAGACTTTTGACATAAACTGTGTAGCCCAAAACCCCAGATATAAATATTATAATGTGCTTCATTTGACTTACATGAATCCTTCTGCATTGGTCTTTCTTCATTAAAACAAATTAGCATTAATATCTTCATTTATTTCTGAAAGCCTAGTTCTTGGTGATATTTTTATTGTAATAAAAAATCAAAGAAATAATTAATTCCTAACATGTTTTGTGATAAAAGAAAGCAAAAAGAATCCCAAGATTTTCATAATGCATTTATATGATTGCAAAACATATATTTAAATGCAGTATTTCAATTGACCATACGAGGCCACAAAGGTCTCACCGCCAACATGTGGAGTCACAAAATCCCAGTGCAAAAGCCTCAGTCCCCTAGATCACAATAGTGGTTATCATCGAACCACCAAAGAGTATTAGTTAAAGGCCAAGAAAGGTTTTGGTCGTCTCTTCAACTACAATTCTATAAACCTGTGCTTCTGGGTGTCTCATAGAAGGCTACTCAAACGCTTCCAAATAAGGGCTTTCACTCTTTATTGGTCTTTAACAACAAGTATTTCTATCATGTAAAGTAATAAGTTAATGAACAATCTTGCATCACTAGGAAAGGTTTCCTGTGTTATCTTAAACTTCCGACCCACTATTTTAAATAACCATAAGAAGCCAAAATATAAACGACATAAATAAATTCCTTCAGAATATGAACCGTATCTTCATTGTTGTTGCAAAATAAGTTTTACTGTTAAACTGAGAACGACAAATATTGTTTGTAAACTTTCTTAACCAATTTTTCAAAGCAAGCAAAGATTGATTGTCATGTCTTGCAAACAAAAAGAAAATAAAGAAATTAACTAAAGACAGTAACTTATATTTTAAAAAATATACTTACATAGTATAGAGACGTTTTTTAGGTTCACATCTGTATCTTTTATTTAGATATAAATCTGTTTATAAATAATGAAAATAAACAATACAAAATCTTTGTAGGCAATGCTCATGTGCACTTAAAATCATAATTGAAAGACATCCTATGTTATGTGTAGACCAACTTTTAAGAACCGCAGAGCAGAAGTTTTGTTGCCAAGTTCGTTGAATGGAAGTCATGTTCGTTGTTTGCTTTTTCAGCGGGAATGTTTTGAATATATTTATTTCAAAACGTTTTTTCAAACATCCAACTATGTGTAAGTTTATTTTGGGTCATTTTATTTATCTTTAATTTTTAGTCCTCAAAAAAGACAATATCGATATTTATTTAGTGTCATATAATTAATAAACCTCTTTTATGTTTAGGTGTAAAAATATAAAAAGTTATATTTAATTACTTTTTTTCATCTTGCTACTTTAGAGGCAATTGATAATGTTTGTATTTTAGATGCTAATGTATAATTATCTAAATTTAATCATGCAAGCACGTGTTTTTTACATACACTTTATGAAAAGTCCTACAAATTAGGAAGCTCATTATTAGCAAAAGGGAAAATCTTTATTAGTCAAAGCATTCTTCAACTAACAGTTTTTGCTATTCGGCAATTAATGTTATAAATATATCTACACGAACAAGTCTTATCACGTTGGCAGAAAGACTGATAGAAAGTAATAAAAATATATTAGAAAAGGTATAATTTAGCGCACCACATGTTTGGTATACTAATTTTTTAAAAAATTCATTTACAATGTGAGAATTCAAGTTTGTAACATCAGATGAACCAACGGAGTAATATTGCAAATTAAAATGTCTTTCATTCACTCAAAGCGGTTATCCTATTAGAAGAGTTCATAAGTAGCTAAGACCTAATTTTGGAGTACGTAAAGTAATCGCGGATGGGCTTAGCGCTGGCCACAAGAAACACTCATTTACGATTTTCCAGAGAAACAGATGACCCATAGATCACAAAGAGAATTTTTTTCCCATTAAAAAATCATCAAACGCGTTTGTTTTATAGTTCAACTATTAAATGTCAAAAACAACAACGTCGCGAGTTGTATCTAAATGAAGGAGGCCAACTTGGAGATATCAATAACAAACTTTTTTGCTTTTATGATCAATGACTGAGAAAAACGAAAGAACATTTTCTTCAGATAGTCCTCAGAAAGTGGCTAAATATGGACGTTTTTGTAACGTACAATATTGATTTAAGAAATCAACTTTGTGGAACTTTTTTAAACAATGCATGATTCATGTTAGCAAAAACAAAGGATTTTAGTTTTAGTTCAATTGTGCTATAATTTTAATAATGATGTAAAGTTTCTTTATTAAAAGTGGCCAGTCATAATTTTTCCTTTCATAATTTGGCCCGCTCCTCAAAAACTATCAGAGGATTAAATAATAGTAATTCAAACATAATGCTACAGAAAAAGTTGGTTAGTTTACACATTATACATACACATTAACCAAGAAATAAAAAAAATGATTGCTTACTTGCTTGGCGTAAAACTGGAGTAACGTATACGACATCTTTTATTAACTTTACAATCGAACGAGTCTCTGTTTGTGCCAGATATTGAGATAATTTGACTATATCCACAAAATATGAGCCTCTAAATTCTTTTAGATAGACCTACATAAATTGTCTTATTAAAAATATTTCAAAATTAAATATTTATTGTTATTTTTAGCTTCCGGAAACACATTGAAGGATGTGACAATACATGTTGCTAATTAATGAGAATACATTAAAAAAACAAATAGGTTTTGGCTGCAACCTTCAATAAGATGTTTAATATTTCACCATCTTTGTAAAAAAAGCACACTTATAAGACAAGGGACATTTCTAGCACAGACAAATAAACATATATCAATATATATCTTGTTAAATGAGTTCTGATTAAAACCTGCCAAAACTTAAATTGTATGCTGCAGTTTTTTATGAGCCTGGTTTCTTGATTTTCCAAAACAAATAACAATACAAGTGATTGAAATAAGAAAACACGAGAATCATCTACCTGTACTCATAAAGATGCTTCCAACATTTCCTACAACTCATGAGATAACCAGGGGTGTGGAAGGGAAATTATTAAATATAAAACTGACAAACAATTTCAGTCTATTTGGAATGGGGGTACTGTAGGATTAAATTGTTTAGGCCATATAGGTCGTGCCTGGTCGTGCGGTTTGCGAGCTGGACTATCGTACGAATTTATCGATAGTCCCGGGCTCAAAACCTGTCCGCCCCCATCCCCCGTCGTCGTGCGGGAGATTCGAACTAGGAAGTAATTATTTTCAACTCTGAAGGAACATCCGATGCATGGAAAACATTTTACACACAAACAATAAATGTCTGTAAATAATTAAACTTTCAGACTGTGAGATTAATTTTTACCGATTTAAGCAAGGATATCAGCCATTTTAAAAAAAAACTAAATTAAGGTGTATATCGAGTAATAGACAACTAGACATGGACCTGGCGTTGATCTTTTTTCCTCGTCTTTAGTTGTCGATCCGGCCAAAGCAAACAAAAAAAAAATAAAACAACCAAATAAAATGTTCTCTCTTTGGTTGGTAGGTCAAGGATCAAAACAAAAACAAAGTTTCAGAGTGCGATGGAAAATTGAACTAGACAATCTATAATTATGTTTATCCAAAGAAAAAAAAATATTTTAAAAAGGGAAGAAAAAGGATGTCAACTCTACATATAGATCTGCCGAACCAAAAATTTGTCTATAAGAGGGATACTGGAGTAATAAATTGTGTTGCCCATGCAGATTCATTCATTAAACAAATTTAAATAATCAACTTATTATTAAAAAATCTAGTTTTTCAAGTTATAAGGTGTAAAAATACATATGTACATTTTAAATATGACTTGAACATTAACCTGAAGTTGGTGTTTCTTCAATGGCTAGATTCTGGACAAAAGAAAATCAGATATAGGATTATCTAGTTATAACTAATGTAGCTCAATTAACAAAACAAAATGAAAAAGGTGTAGAAATAGATACGCATACATTTTAAATATAACATGGACACTTACCTGAACTTGGTGTTTCTTCACTGGTCGAGCTAGACTCTGAGTTTTATAGAAAAAACAAAATAAGATATACGATTCTCAAGTTATAATAAATGTTGCTCAATTAACAAAACAATAAACAAAATGAAAAAAAATGTACTGAGGGAGAAACTAAATTGACAAATATTTCTTTCTATCAAAGCAAAATAGACAAAATATATTGAACTCTTTCAAATAAAAGCTATGAATATCATTATTCTCTACTAGACAATGCACAATACAGGTCCCATGATAAGACTTTTGAAAATAGTTAAACATTAGACTTATTAACATTAGAGACTACTAAAAACGTCTTTCCATCATGAAAACTTAAAATGTCTGAGACATTTCCAGATAATCCCCTTGAAAGAAATTGAATTGATAGCTGTTGTCTCTTGAACACAAAAGAACTATATATATATTTGCTAATGAAAATGATAAATAAAAAAGGTCGTTGATAATATAAATGATATTGAAATGTTAATATTATTATAATATTGAATAACACAAACCAGTTTCAGAGACATCTGATTGAGACTCAGAGTCAGTTGTGTAATTTTTGTGTAGTTTACCAAAGAAACAGATGCTCTTTACGTCATCTGACCCATAGATCACAAAGATGACATATGCACGTTATTGTAGCGTACAAGTTCTGAATAGGGTAGTTAAGTACACTTTACTTATACTTGCCCCCCCACCCCGAAGGTTTTAGCCTTGAAATTATGACTACAATAGAGATGTTGTAAGTAATGTCTTTACACATTATAATCTTTTTTTTTAAATATATCAAGCAGAGCGCTGCTCCTCCAGTTAATGTTTGGAGCTCATTAAAATAAAATAAAGGAAGATCAAATTAATTTAACCAAAAAAAAAAAGGATTTAAAAAATGTATTTTTGGAACCCATTTTTAAACTTCTAATATAATATAATAATTTTTAAAAAGTTTATTTTCTCATCAATTCAATAATTGAGCAAGTAACATCCTCAACTGCTAGAACTTACGAATTTTTCTTTATTCGGCCAGCGAGTAAGGTGTATTTGAACCTTGACCTATCCGTTAGTCTGTTGGTCCGTTGGTACACTAGGCGAGATTTTGTCGACCTTCTTTGTTAATTCCTGTCTGACTTTGGCCTTGGATAGAACCTCTTTCAATGGCTAGCCCGTTCAGTCTTTTATGTTGTCTTCCGGTAGTAGGGTAGTAACCCTATCCATAATCTCTTGGTTTGTGATGTGGTCTTTAAATGTGATACCTAGGATTCTTCTGTAACATCTCAATTCCATTGTTAGGATCCTCTTTACCTCTGCAGTCAGCGTCAAAGACTCGCAATCATAAAAATGAGGCCATGACCAGAGTGCTCATCTGTCTAATTTTGGAAGCGAGGGTTATTCCTTTGTCTTTCCATATTATTTTAAGTTTTGAAAGGGCTGCTGAGGACTGTGCAATTCGGGTCAGTAGTTCGGGTTTCTTTCCCTCATCTGAGACACTAGCACAGAGATATTTAAAACTACCGACACTAGTCAGAGTTTACCCCAACACGTGATGCCCCTTTTAAAGCACTGTTGGCTATTAGTCATAGTTTTTTATTGGTATTCATTTTTATATGAATATATATGCAAATTTAAGCCTATTAAGGTATACTTTTGCGATTATTTATTGGTATGTTCCTATAGTTCTCATTTAGAGTTCTTAAGATCTAGTCTACATCTACATCTAGATCTAGAATCTAGATGTAATTTATATAAGATTATGTAAAAATATAAGCAACGCTTGTAAACTTCAATAAAATTTACTGTTAATGCAAACGGTTAGGGTTAAGGGAAAGTCGAGATTGATGCAATAGCCTAGCCCTTCTTGATATAAAAATTGTAATGAGAAAATAACTTATTATGATTATTATAAACATCTTTTCCTTTTGGATGAAATAGTCCACTGAATTCATAATAAAGTTAAATCACGTCACGAGTTTTTCAACATACAGGTGCAGGCACTTTTTCGATTGCGAAATAATGTGTCGAAAGTTCAGATAATCCTAGATTATTTACTTGTGTTTTCTACAATTATCTTAAAAAAACGTTTGATCATCACCTAAATTAATATCTAGTCATGTGGTTCCTTCCTAGTTGTCATAATTGCTTTGATTACACAATACACCTATTTTATTTCACGTTTCATACAAAAAATATAAAACATTATGTAGATCAACTTTTTACCTAATAAAACGCAGTTCTAAAAAGCATGCACACAGATCTGCACTTGGGCTAATTTTACCGATGGCTCCAAAATGGCAATTTACATTTATGAATAACAATTAGTCATGGTTTTATCACAGTCATTTAAGATATATATTTCCTTTTTTTTTCTGAAATCAAATAATCTAATTATTTAAATCACTTATGCAAGCAGTTTTTCATAAAAATACACCACGTTTACTACTTTTCGCTATTAACCCATATCCTACTTTGTACACTGGCAGTACGTTTTTCAAAAACTTATATAAAAAAAAAACTATTACATTTTTTTTCTATTTTTTCTTTTGTTTTTGTTTAAAAACATGTTTGTCTACGTTTGGTCACGTGCTGTTTGACTTTTACAATTGCGTTTTATTATTTTATTGCGCTTGAAAGGGACAACTTTGTCAAAAATTGAAAAAAATGAAACCAGTTTGGAAAATGTAAGTAATAACACATTTATATAAAAAATTTCAAATAAAACTACTTGATTTAGAAACATAAAGTATCCTAGTATTATAATTAATTAATAGATTTAACATTTATAGCATGGTCTTTTCAAAGTTTAATTTTTTTGTAACGTACACTCCCAGTGTACATGGCAGGATATGCCGCTGTAGGAATAATTACTGATATATGAATCGAAATAAATCAAGACTTTATTTAGAACATAGATTTGTTTGTTTAAACCAATAATATCATATATTATTGCTGTACACAATAGATACCCTTATAATTGCAAATTATAGAACTAATTATGATGATTATAAGGTTGTTTTTTAAAAAACATATAAAAAATAATATAATAATTCCTTTTCTATATTTTCTTTTGTTTTGTTTTATTTTACTTCCTGCAGTTCTCCTAGGCTATAGTATTTGAACGGACTGCTTAGAAAAATATTTGTCCCATTAGCAGATTATAATCCTATTGCTGTAAGGTTCTGTGAAAAAAAAAATATAATAATAATTATAGATATTTATATTTTTTTAGGGTCTCAAGTAAATATTAATAGTTCACAATGTCATCATTAAGAATCAAGATGAGAACCTGATATCTTATAGTGAATAAATTATTATTATTATTATAGCTTTTATATAGCGCTACTTTCATGCTTATGCAAGCTCAGAGCGCTTTTGGTCCAATCTCATTTGTGGACCAGTGGGGGGGAGGGGGTATCTAGGAGTTGGTTTTCCGTGCTGCCTTTAGGCGCTCAGTAAACATAACTCTGCACGAGTTGGGTATCGAACCTCGAGCCCCCTTCTAGGTAGCCAAGCCAAGTTCAAGCGCACTTGGCCTCTCGACACTTCCCACTTATTTGTACAATTTAGTCACAATTTAGTATAGCTAATTAGCAGAGCTAATATCACAAGGGAATTGAGTCTATAGACTTTATCAAAGCTAACAAACTTAAAAATGCCAAAATTATGAGTGCGACCCAATGAAATGAAAATGAATTAGACAAAAGCCTGATTGAGTTTCAATGACATTAGAATCTTATAATTTGTTATTAGCTCCTTGTGCTATATCCTAACATAATCTGTTGACCTCTGGGTCCTTGTGTTATATCCTAACAGAATCTGTTGACCTCTGGGTCCTTGTGCTATATCCTAACATAATCTGTTTACCTCTGAGACACCGTTATTTATTATGTATAGTTATTTTGTACAATTTAGTCACAATGTAGTAGAGCTCATTAGCAGAGTTAATATCACAAGATGACCAAGGGATGAAGTGACCCGGGTAGAAATGACCGGCAACCCTTCTGCACGTAGAATTTTGTCAAACTCCAGACAGAACGTCAACAAATCATCGTAGTTCTATGTCGTTAAACTCTTCTAGGTGTACACAAATCTTTAAACTAAACTTTTTTTTTTGCGTCTAAATCTTTGTTCCTTGAATTCCTAATTTACTTTTATTTTGGAAGCACTTTCTTTTGTTACGTTTATAGCATCATAGACACTGGTTTTCTACTTTCTCTTCATCAGTAGATCATTGACAGGGGGGATCGGAATTAAATGCTTTGATTTATTTATCAAATACATTATTAACACTTTAATTGCCTTGTAGGTGACTTTTAGTTTGTTGACAAGGCTAATTGATCCTACAATAAGATGGTGCACAAACGTTTAATTAGGTATATTGTTATTAAAACTTGTTCATGTTTGTGGATAAATGTTTTAGAGTACTACAATAAGCCAGTGACGTAAGCGGTGTCTATTTTTTTCCCTTTGACATCATGTAAAAAATGTTTATTCATAAAACGATCTAGCGAAAATATTTTTTTGATTATCAAACTAATATAACGGTCGACCTCGTGTTTTCCCCTTGTGGCCAATGAGTTGATTTTTTTTTCTCCTTTATATACATATACGTTGAAATTTTAAAGAAAATAAAATTTATATACAAGAATTAGAAACAAGTGGGTTTTTTTTTTTTTTTTTTTCGAAATTTAAAAGAAATGTCTTTAGGGTTTCTACTACAATATATTTTTTAAACACTTTGAAACAAATAATATAATATTTTGTTTGATTTTTAGCGAAACATAAAGTCCAAAAGTTCTTTAAATCGAATAAAAAAAATATCTACTTACAAATCGTAGAAAGGCTAGATACTTCGGAGCGCTTACGTTATTGATCGTGCTTATAAAAAAACTGAAAAGAAAAAAGTAAAATTGCAATAATAATGTGGTTAATATTAACAGAGACAAATACTTTATTGATAAATTTTAACCTAGAAGATAAGGTCCACATCCGTTTTACACGTGCCATGCTGCTTTTGGAAGACTTTAAGTACAAGTGTGACAACGGAGAGGACTCAGCATATCCACAAACTGAAAGTCTACCGTGCTGTAGTGCTCCTTTCACTCTTTTATACATAAGAGTCCTTATATTCCACATTAAATCGGTCACAAAGGAGGAGCTATACTATTTTATTAGGTAAATTAGTTTTTGGGAAGAATCGGGGGTTGGAAAGTTATCATTGAAATTTTAAAAAGTAATTTCAGGAGACTAAAGCATAAGCACCGATTTTAAAAAACAGTTTTACAAAGCTTATAACAACTAACACTTTTATTCAGTCAGTCTGTCAATCTGTCTTTCTGGTAAAATAGTTTATTTCTTTGACACCCAATCTCGGATCAAGCTGACATTTTGCACAATTATTTATTTTACTCGGCTATATAAAAGTTGTTTAACAATTAACCAATTAGTTAAGTAGCCATATGTGCTTCATTATTTTGTTTGGTATCTCGTACATGGAAAAGAAATTGTGTTTGACTGATGTGGTTGTATAAGTTAAATTAGTCCCCTTTATAGGCCGCCACTTTAATTTCAAATAAATATATAACTAGACAATCGTCTACAGTCCTATAAGTACCTCACTAGTACAATGGTTCGCACAATGTCTCTAGGTGGCGTGAGAACCGTGTTGGAATTTACATCGTTTTTTTTAATAAATACTTTAAAAGCCAATTACGATAAAATCCACTAGGAGATCCCTTTCTACTTCCTTATTTTATTAACTGGCTGATGTAAGATCATAGCGTCTTGAGAAAGCTAATTACAGGAAATAGCGATAAACAAAAACATGTGTTAAAATAATATTAATAGCACAGATTTATTGTTGTTGGTGTAGATCTAGTACAAATTCAAAAACTTGATTGATCCAAAGTAATTTACATGAATACACTTCGTATAATTAGTTGTTTTTTTAGCGGCCTCCCGAGAAGGGGAAAAGACGCTATTAGTTTTGTGTGGTCTGTCTGTTCGTCTGTCTGTCTGACCGTCTGTCCGTCCCGTTTAGATCTCAGAAGTGAAAATGAAAATCGGACATCATGATATTTTAGATCATTCAAAGTTCTAATGCAACGGCTACTTTTTTTTTTCTATAACTGAACCATCTAAGTTTTAAAATTATATATGCAAGCAGATTTTTCAGAAAATTACACCACTTTTCGATGAAAAACTTCAGGGAAAGTAAGTCTTATTAAAAAAGTCACAGGCTTCTTCATTGATAATCAAGCTTCATTCACAGATTCGCGCAATGATTAAAAAAAAATTGCATGGAAGGTCACAATGGTAAAAGTGTCATTGGATCATTATAAAATATATTTTCAATTAATTAACTAACTCATTGAATCATGGGCGTAGCCGGGGGGGGGGGGGGTTTGGGGTTGGAATTTAGAGACTAATTTTTTGCTTTGATTTTGTTTATTTTAGGTCAGATTTTTAGATGAAACTATCACTTGCCCTAGCACAGCAAAGGATGTTTTGAGTTTAAAACCCCCTACCAGGGGGTTTTGAGCTTATAACCCCTACCAGGGGGAATTTTGAGTTTAAAATCCCTACCAGGAGGGGTTTGAGTTTAAAACCCCCTACCAGGGGGGTTCGAGTTTAAAAACCCCTACTAGGGGGGGTTCGAGTTTAAAAACCCCTACCAGGGGTTTTCGCAGTTAAATTCCACTCTTCTATAACATAAAAAAAAATGCAAACTACAAACCCCCAAATTTCAAGAACACATTTAATGAAGATTTTCATTTTTAAACCCCCTAGAAAATTTGCGATAAACCCCCTCTTCAAAATAAAAAAAGAAAATTACACACTCAGAAATCTGTGAGCGTAGCCAAAGGGGTTATGAGTTTAAACCCCCAGTAAGCGGGGTTGGAAACTAAAAAATACATCTTCAATGTAAGAAAAAAAGCAAACTATGTACTCAAAATGCTATGAGCGTTGCCAAAAGGAGTTTTCAGTTTAAACCTCCCTTCATAGGGGTTTGATGCTAAAAAAATCCTCTTTAATATCAAAAAAAGCAAATTACACAATAAAATTTTTTGAGCGCAGGCAAGACAATTGGGGGTTTTGAGTTTAAATCCCTCTCCTACAGATGGCCTTTTAAAAAATAAAACTCCTCCAGATGGTTTTGAGTTTAAAATCTCCCTAAAGAGCGTTTTGAGGTGGAAAACCTCTATCTTCAATATTATTTTAAAGCAAACTAGTCACCAAATTCTATGTAGCTAAATCGGGTTTTGAATTAAAAAAAAAAACACGATAACTCTAGAGATGTTTTAGTTTAAAACCCCGAACAGATGATTTTGACGATAAAACTTTCCTTTTCAATATAAAATCTAAAGCAAACAACAGTCACTTAATTCCAAGAGCGTATTCTAGAGAGGCTACACATTTCTACCAGTTGCGGGGCTCAATTAATAAAGTGCAGTGAATAGTCTTCTGCCGAAATTGAAAAGCACTAAATGTGGCTCAACAAAGATGGCTAAAACAGATTTTAGAAGAAGATTTTAGAAGAAGATTTTGTAAATCAAGGAAATCCTATGCCGAACTGGGAGTCGACCCCTTAGTAAGATTGTGACAGAGCGTCGCATTAGGTTTGCGGGACATGTTCTCCTACAAAATGAATTAGGCATAAGAAGAGTTGCGATGACATCCTAGTACAACTTGGCGCCACACATTCATGGAGGTCCTCAGAGCAGCTGGGAAGAGGCTTCAGACATTACCAGTGACAGATTTTTGTGGAAACATCTTGATGGCATATACGCCGAAAGGCGTAAGACGGTGTAATTCAGTAAGAATAGCACATTAGATTTTTGAAATAAAACTTTTAATAGCAGTAAAATGCACTGTAGATGCCTCAGAATATGCATTTTGTTGGCTTTCAATATCAGAAATAGTGCTTGGCGGCGGGGCTACGCCCCGCGCTGTGGGAGCTCCTAGCGCTCCCCCAGACTCTCTTGTAGGCAATGGCGGGGGGTCTACAATTTTCCCACTAACTTTAGGAAGAACCTATTCTAGGGCACAATTAGCGTCTTCTGAAAGAATGATGGGTCAAAATGTAATAAACATTATGTACACACACACACATACATACATATAAATATATTTTTTACGCAGGGGCGGGGGAGGGTCGGAGGGGGGGGAGAAAAAATCCCCCCCCCCCCCCGAAAAAAAATCTCCTGGCTACGCCCATGCATTGAATAGAATACTGATTGAAATGTTATTTTCAAAAAAGAATTTTGATAAGAACTTCTTTTTAGTTATTAAGTTATTATAAGTTTTACAAATACTTTATTGCTAGCAGTTTTGACATATCGTCGTTATATGGGCATACACTTGACAGTCTAAGTAAGACTAAATAGAGCCAAGATACACATATACTTATAATAGGAGTTCTAGCCTAGATATAGGCCTAGTAGATTCTACATTAAGTTTCTATATCTACATCTAGACTTAGATGTAGACTTAGATCTAACTCTAGATCTAACTCTAACTTAGAGACTTAGATCTATTTCTAGATCTAGACTTAGAGACCTAGAACTATTTCTAGATCTAGACTTTGAGACATATCTATTTCTTGATCTAGGCTTAGACTTAGATCTTGAATCTAGATTTAAATCTAAAACTAGGTCTAGATTTAGCTAGATCTATGTCTAGTTTGTAAGACAAATGACAATGGAGATATTAATTTTTTTATATCCTGGGGGAAAGTCTTGTTGTCATCTGTATTTTAAAGTGGATCCTGAATTTTTTTTTCGAGTTGCCAATTTATCTAATTTTGTTAGAAGAATATTTTTTTTTAGATTATCTTCATTTTGAATGTATGGATAAGGCTAATAAATATTATTTTTAAAAATATAAACGTACGCTAAATGAATATATAGAGATGCTGTGGCTGAGGGGTAAAGCACTTAGAATTGGAAGTCCGGTGTTTGAATCCTATCTATCTATCTATCAATCAATCTATCTGAAAGATGAACATAACATAATACATAATGATAATGAAGCTAAAGCAATCGTCCTACACAAATACTTTGCATCAGCATTCTCCGCCCCAGGAGACAAAGACATATTACTTAATTTGAACCAAGTAGATAACATAGAAGATATAGTAGTACAAGATAATGGAATCCAAAAACTATTAGCCAACACCAAACCAAATAAAGCTTCTGGACCTGTTGGTATTCCAGCTAGATTACTCAAAGAACTAAGCATTGAGCTAGCCCCAGTGTTCAAAATACTCTTTCAGACATCGCTTAACCAGGGGCTGAGTACCATCCCTACAGACCAGTATCACTTACCAGCATCACATGTAAAATCCTAGAACACATAATATGTAGTAACATTATAAACCACATAGACAAACATAATGTCCTCACCCCATACCAACATGGCTTTAGGAAATATAAATCATGTGAAACACAACTAATAGGACTAATTGATGATTTTTCAAAAGGTTTAGATAATAGTTAACAAATAGATGCTATCTTAAAAGATTTAATTAAGGCTTTTGACAAAGATCACCATCATAGTTTGCTTAAAAAAATAAAATTTTTCGACATTAATGGTCCATTGCATCAGTGGATTAAAGATTTTCTGATAAGAGAGAGAACAAACTGTAATAATAAATGGCTCTAAATCAACACCAATAACAGTTAACTCAGGTGTACCTCAAGGAACAGTCTTAGGCCCACAAATATTTTAATTTACATAAATGATTTACCAAATTGCATTACTTCAGGAACAAAAATCAGATTATTTGCAGACGATTGCATAATATATAGAACAATAAAAACAACACAAGACACAGATATTTTACCAAGAGAATTAGATGAATTACAGAAATGGGAATCAAATTAGAGCATGTCTTTCCACCCAGAAAAAATGTTAGTTGTTAAGAGTAACAAAAAAAACTAAAACAAATTAATTTCACTTATCAGTAACACAGACAAAAACGCAAAATACCTAGGTGTTATAATAAATAGCTGTCATGGAATTCACATATTAATTAATGAAACTATACAAAAAATCAAACAAAGCATTAGGATTTATTAAAAGAAATTTCTATAAATTAAATAAGAACATAAAACTAAAATATTATTTATCTTATCTTATCTTATATAATACAGACGTTACTTCAAAAAAGAAGATGATTACGTCCTACGCGTCATGCATTTAGTCATTAACCAATGACTGCCAAGTCACTGGTTTTTCTGACTAGCTCAGGCAACCCATTCTTTGCTCTAATAGCACTAGGGAAGAAGGAGTATTTGTACAAATTTGTCCTAGCATAGGGGACGAGGAATGTGCCTTTATTTTTGTGTCTTTCAGAGTATTTTATTAAGTTTTGTTTTTGTATTTGAAGATTATGGTTCAGTGTTTTATGTATAATTGCTACTTTACTTTTGAGTCTTCTGTCCTGAAGGCTTTCTAAATTTAGTGATTTTACTAATGGTGTTACTCTAGTCAAATGTGAATTCGTTTGTTATGAATCTCACTGCTCTATTTTGTGTTTGTTGCAGTTTCTTAATGTTTTCTTGAGTTGAGGGGTCCCAAACAGAGAATGCATATTCTATTATTGGCCTAACCAAGGTTAAATACTCTCTTATAGCAGAAGAAATTACCTTACCTATACATATATTATCTTTTCTTAAAAGAAATATCTAACAATGATAACATTTAAACAAAAGGTATAAACCTTATTTGTGTTTCCAATTTAGATATGCAGTCATTGTCATCTTGTTTACATAATGACTTTAAATCATTCATTATTTCTATTGCAAATAACGCTGCCATGGTAGGCCTCTGAAAAGAAAAACTAATTCAAATTATTTCAAATTATACAAGAATTTGTTCTTTTAAAAGCACATGATTAGACAAAAGTATACATTTTAAATTAGTTTTCTGGTACTAAAAATATAAGAAAAAAATTACAATGTTTATGAAACTGAGAATAAATTTTGTATGCCGAATTTTATTTTTCGACTTTCATGAAGTACCCAAGTACTTCCCTCAAAAAGTTAAATATTCAGATTTTAATTCAGGATAAAAACCGCTTACTTTTGTGCGTTTTGTCTGTTTGTTTATTTGTCTGTCACGTTTATATCGAAAAAAAGACTAAAATGTATCAAAAATATAACTTTAGCTTTAATGTTAGTTCTAAAACCTCGCAATAGATTGTTTGGACAAAACGTAACTATAGTTCAATTATCGATGTAAAATTATTATGGGTTTTCAACTTAAAACTATAATGTCAAATGACTTAAAAAAAAAACACATATGGACAATAGGTTGTTCAATAAGAAAGTAATTTACTACTAAATGTTGAAAATCACTCTTTAAACTTAATTTACATTTAATTTTCTTACTTAACCATCACAATTATTTTTTTATTTGGTAAAAATGTTTCCCGATTTTATTTTGAAAAAGAAAGTAAACTTCATTACTATAATTTTCTTAAAAATCTTTGTCAAAATTTAATTTGTCCATTTAAAAAAAAATTAAGCTAAATAACATCTAATTTAATGTTTAGCCATCCCCAGAATGTAATTAATTGTGTTAGATTATTTCGAAAATATATATATACATATACATCATGGGCGTAGCCATATTTTTTTCGAGGGGGTTAGTACGCGGAATAAAATTATATTATATTACATTCTGACCCTTTCGGAAGATGTTTATTATGCCCTAGAATAGGTTCTTCCTGGAATTAGTGGAAATCTTGTAGACCCCCCGCCCTTGCTAGCAAGGCCCTCCGCCAAGCACTATTTCTGGTATTGAAAGCCAACAAAATGCATATTCTGAGGTATCTACAGTGCAAGATCTATTAAAAAGTTTTATTTCAAAAACTTAATGTGCTATTCTTACTGACTTAGACCCTCTCGCGCCGTTCGGCGCATTTTCCAGCAAGCTGTTTCCGCGTAATTCATTTTGTCGGAGAACATGTCCCGCAAAACCTCATGCGACGCTCTGTCACAACCTTACTGAGGGTTTGACGTATGATTTCTTTGCTTTAGACCCAATCTCTATAACTGACTCCTAAAATCTGTCTTAGCCATCTTTGTTGAGCCACATTTAGAGTTTTTCAATTTAGGCAGATGACTATTCACACTTTATTAATGGAGCCCAACCACTGGTAGAAATTTGTAACCTCTCTTGACTACGCTCTTGGAATTACATGCCTGTATTTCGCATTAGATTTTATATTGAAAAGGGAAGTTTTATCGTCAAAATCATCTGTTAAGGGGTTTTAAACTAAAAAATATCTGGAGTTTTTTTGTTATTTTTTTTTTAATTCAAAACCCCATTTAGCTACGGTCATAAAATTTGGTGACAGAAGTTTGCTTGAAAATAATATTAAAGACAAAGGTTTTCAACTCAAAAGGCTCTGTAGTGGAATTTTAAACTCAAAACCATCTGGAAAGGTTTATAATTAAAAAAAAAAGCCATCTGGAGGAGGGGAATTTAAACTCAAAACCCCTCATTAGCCTAGCTACGCTGAAAGAATTTTAGTGTGTAATTTGGTTGTTTTATATTGATAGGGGGCTTATCGGAATTTGTGGAGGCGGTTTTAAAGTCAAATTCTTCCTTAGCTGTTTTCTTGAATTTGGGGATTGTCGTTTGCATTTTTTTTTAGTTTTGTTTATAGAAGAGGGGGATTTAACTGCAAAACCCCTGGTAGGGGGTTTTAAACTCAAAACTCCCTGGTAGAGGGATTTTTATCTCAAAACCCCCTGATAGTTTTTTTTTTACTCAAAACCCTCTGGTAGGGGCTTCTAAACTCAAAACCCCCTGTTAGAGGGCCTTTAACTTAAAACCCCTTAGGCTGTGCTGTGGTAAGTGATGATTTAGTATTAAAATCTCACCTAAAATAAACAAAATGAAAGCAAAAAATCAGTCACTGAATTCCGTCCCCCACCCTTTGGGGGGGGGGGTTCATTTAAGGGGGGGGGTTGAACCCCAGCCCCCCCGGCTACGCCCATGATATATATATATATATATATATATGTGTGTGTGTGTATTGTGCATGGCGGGGTTTTAAATTGTCTCCTTCTTAGCACTTTTCGTCCCGAAAAGAAACAAGTGTAGTTCAGGTGAAGGTCGATAAGTGGGAGCCACATGTGGCAGGGAGCGTGTTTCCTCGAAGCCCTCCGCATTGTGTTCCTCCGTTGCCGCTTTCTCTTTCTTCAGTTGTTCACGCTGTTGTTGAGACGATGACGTGGCCGTTTGACGCACAACGAGATAGTGTCGAGGACTGTTTTCTTCAGCACACCGTAGATTGAACACACCGTAGATTGAACTCGCTGTTTTAGCAGACCCTCCGGACAGACCCATCCCATGTCATGGGAAGTTTAGGTTCACATGCAACAAAGTCCAAAGGCCGCAATCATCCTCAGCTAATAGTCTTACGTCCAGGAGATAAGTCTCTTCCAGTTCAAATGGAAAATATCTTCCTTTTGACAGCTCAGATTTAGAGTGGGTTGACTGACATTCATTTATGTCATTGTCAAATATAATGGCAGAAGTACACATGCTTTGTTGGTAGTTTTTTTGACATCTACATTCTCATTCTCTTTGTGATGCGCCGCGCGTACAGCTCATGCTAAATTTCTGGATGCAGTGGTCGAGCCTCGAATTTCCCTTGTGAGCACCAGCAGATAGGCAGATGTTCTTAAGGTCTGCAGCAACATGTTTAGAAGAAGACCCAACGTTGTCTTCATCTGTCCGAATAATTGAGGTACTGGTAACAGGTACAACAGGAACAAACGCTTCAGGCACTTAACATACTTCAGTTTCTTCATTTGTCTCTTTCCGTTCGATTCATTTACAGAAAGAAACTTAACGGCAAGGAAACAACACAAGTTTAATCAAATAAATCACAAAGCCAAGCGGATATCAACAACCAAAAAACAATTCCACTTCCTTCTAATTTCATCCATTCATTTTATTTCTTTTCTAGTGCGCTTGTGCGCAGGCATACAGAACACGTTTATCACATTGCCAAGGATGTTGACATTAGAGAAGTGAGAAATTTCAGCCTATGTCTAGTCACTAATAGTGCGCACCTTCTGCACTATGTTGCGTGGTCGAGAGGCTACGTACGCTTGAAATTGGCTTGGCTAACTATGAAAGGGGCTCGAGGTTCGACATCCTCATGATGAGTTGTGTTTACTAAGCGCCCAATGGCAACACGGAATACCTACTCCTAGATACCCCCCACCAATGGTCCACAAAAGAGATTGGACCAAAAGCGCTCTGAGTATGCTATTAGCATGAAAGTAGCGCTATATAAAAGCTATAATAATAATAATAATCTTCGATGGCGGTGTGCATGGCGGGATTATAACAATATATATGTATGTATATGTATTGCAATGTTCTAGAAGAAAATAAAAAGTTATATCAGATTTACAATAGATTTAGTCTTCTTTTATCTAAACGTGACAGACTGATAGACCGACAGACACAACGCACAAAAGAAAAAGACAATATTTATTTATTTATTTTTATATATAAGCAGATATTAAGGAGTAGGCGTGTTCCATGATACTAACTGAAACAGTAAAGTATCTAAAGTAGACCCTCCTCCTCAAAAAAAAAAAGTTTGAGACCCTTAAAAAAAGTTGCCCATCTAAATGAGAGTATTAATATTTCATAAATCTAGGTCATATAGACATGTATACATGAGACAAGTCCGGAAAATCACGTATGCGCATGTCGAAGGCTCCACCTAGATCTAATTTTAAAAACTACATTCTGAAAAGATAGTTTCTTAGTTTCACATATGAACATACAAAATATACATGTAGTTCTATTATTTCAATATTTGATAAAATTTGTGTTTCAAAAATATTTTAAAATAAATTTATTCCTTATATCTGCAAATGTCGATGTCTAGAAGTACATTTTATCCCATTAATCACGCGTCTCGTTTATTAGACAAGACCGACAGGTCACGCATGCGCAGAAGTAAAATCTATCGAAGCTTAGATCATAGACTTTTATATTATATCTAGACTGGACACGGAAACTTTTTAACACTACAAAAAATGTGAAATTTTTTTATAAAATAGAAAAAAAAGTAACGTTGTTGTTTTTTCAACCCTAACCTATGTAACATATAATTTAAATTTTAGATATAGATCTAGTAATTGAACATCAAAAATAAAAGTACTCTTGTCTCATAATTATTATTTTGCAATTTTTAGATACATAATCTAGAAAGATCTAGGTAATTAATCTATTTAAATGTACATACGATGATTTAAATCAACATTAATTATTTCCATCTAGGATTTTTGAAACTTTATATCAATAGAAAGATAGAAATCTGGACTAGGAAGAGATCTATCTTCAACTCTGAAGGAACATCCGAAATATGTAAACCATTTTACAAACAATATTTTTACAAACACTAAATAGCAGAGCCAGGACTTATCCATGGTGACCAAGAAGTAATTGAAATAGAACAAGTAATCTACTATGTATATTCACCCGTCACTAAATAGCAGGGCCGGATTAAGCATTGTGGAGCCCTATTGGAAACGGATAGCGCCGGGCCATGTTTGGGTAGGGAAGCGGATAATATGTGAAATTTAAGAGTTTTTATTAAAAAATAAATTCGTCTATACATTTTTATTCATTATTTACTACGTACATATTTTTTTGCGAGCCTTGCGTGTAGAAAAGTCATACAGTATTATCATAATAATTCTGTTTCCTACATAGATGACACTCAATAGCAAAAATTAATTGTTTCAATCTATCTTTGAGAATTGTTGACTGCAAGTAAATCTTCATTAGTTTGAGGCGCGAGAAGCTTCTTTCACCAGGATACACAAATACGGCTGATACTTAATGCCGTTTTTATTTATCGCGCGTCGGATTGGCGTTTTCCATATTGAATGACACCCCAAAACGACAATTTTTGTCTATATATTTCTGTATACTTTAAGTGCTTTTATATATATATATTTTGCAATTTAGGGAGATTTTAGGAGTTCCTTGTAAAGCGACAGGAGGGCGCGGGAAATCTGTTTTAAGTTTTAAAATGGTTTAATTAAATAATTTATACACTTTGAATTTTCGCGGGTCCTATGAATGTGCGGGGCCCAAAAGGGTCACATAGGTTGCATTGGCCTAAGTCCGGGCCTGTAAAATAGCGGCGTATGCTACGCCGCCGGTCGACTAGTATCTATTAAACTTTGAAACTTTCTTGTGTTTAAAAAAGACATACTAGCTAGATTTAAATGTAATCTAGTTTTTTTCTAAGAATAGATCTAAATTTATATTCAAATGAAAATCGTTGTAGATTCTAGATCTAGAACTACTAGGTCTAGTTCAGAATGATATGATCTATAATGCAATGTAATAAATACTAAAAGTAATCTACTATTTTAAAATGTAATGTTTGTTTCAGTCTATTGTTAGATTATAATGGCTTTAATGTTAGGTAAATCTTATCTAAACTATATTTTAATTATTACATATTTAGATATTTAAAGTAGATCTTGTAGATGTACATCTTAAAAGTGTTACATTAGAAGTTAAGTTTAGGTAGATTTACATTTTCATTCAAGTTTCATCTAAATGTAAATGACAATATCACTTTTGGTAACTGTGCTAGGACATCAAGCAGACGGTGCCGAAGTACAAGCTCAATATCTGTTGTTTTTTTTCCAATTTCAAAACATGCCAAAAGATTAGCTTAAATCGCTCGTCTGACATATTTTTTCATATACAGTATTTGTCAAGCCAAAAAGTTTAAAAAAAACTCCTTTTAAATTAGTTTTTAAATTAGCTATTAGTTTGTTATTAATTTAAGTACAATGCCTGGTTGTACAGATAGTGGAATTATTGTATAAACGGTCCCCTCGTCATGCATTGGGAGGATTTGCTAGGAAGTAGATAATCTGTAACTTTGAAAGAATATCCGAAACATGTAAAACATTTCACAAAAAATATTTTTACAACGTAAAATGAATCTTATCGACATCTTACTTTGGACATCAAAAGAAAGTTTTACGTCTTCAATATTCCTCACAAATAAGCCGATTGTCTAGAGATCTGAGCAGTTTGTATTTGGTAACACTAATTCTCTTTAGACTCTAGTAAAATAGGCTAGACGTTGTACTTGAAATTATAATTTTTTATAGTAATTTGATCGGTCTGAAATTTGAATAAAAAATATTGTCACGCTGCATAATTTTATGTGTAAAATGTTACCTAAATAGGAGAATGAAAAGGACAAAATAAAGGATAAAAAAGTAGTTAATAGTAGAAAAAAAATATCTAAAGAAAAGCTGTCTATGAATAAAAATTGTTTTGTGTGTGTGTAAAATTTAACATTATTGGGTTAAGTATTTATACATTTTTAATTTCTTAGAGAATTCGGCAATCAAGAGTAAACATTTTTCTGAGTAGGACTTAAGCAACTTAATTGAAACCCAGAAGAATAGTTCAATACTATATTTAAGTTCATATACATATTATGTTCTTGAGTATTAACATTTCGAATTTTCATAGTTTATCTTAAACCTATATTGGGAGAATTACTATCTTTAATGTCAACTACAACTATTTCTATATCTAGGCTTAGATCTAGTTAAAGACCTAGACTTAGATCTTAAATTTATATTTAGCTCTAAAACTAGGTCTAGCTAGATCTATGTCTAGATTGTATAACAAATGACAATGGAGATATTAATTTTTATTTGGGAGGGGAAAGTCTTGTTAAGTCATTTGTGTTGCCAATTTATCTAATTTTGTAACAAGAATAAATCTTTTTTAGTTTCTCTTTATTACATGTAAAATGTTAATAATTTTAAATATATGGATAAGGTTGATAATTATTATTTTAAATAATATAAGCTAAAGCTAAATGAATATATGAAAATGCTGAGGGGTAAAACAATTGGAATCGGAAGTCCCGTGTTTGAATCCTGGTGAAGACTCTAAGTGGACCTTTTTGGGGGACCGATTTTAAGTTTGTGTTTCCACACAAACTGTCTTTGTGACATTGTTTTTTAAATTTGTTTTTGAAACACTGCGATGTAAACTTATTCCAATGGCGTAGTAAAGGCTGATTTAGAGGTTAAAACCCCTTCTCTCCATTAAAAGCTTAAGAAAACTGCATTCATTGTGCCTAGTTTAAACGAGAATTTTAATTAAACCATATTTTGAAATAAAAAAATCTACTGTCAGCATTTTTTGAGATTGTTTCCGTTAGGAAGTCGTTTCTATTAATATCTACTTCTAATTAAAAGAATAGAAAAGCTACTTCCTTCTTATTTCGTGATTATATTAAAAAGTCTTTAGGATTCAAGCCACTTAAAAAAAAGATAACTATAGCTACAAATAAAGTCACTGAATTCTAACAACGTTGTTAACGGGGAGAAGGATATTAGATGTTAACAATCTTTTTCTAAGAACACATTAACATTACATCGACAATATTCGTTGCAACCGAAAGTGACGTATTTTTAAATTTACCTTTAAATAAAAAAATACAGTCAACAGATTCGAAATATTGGGGTTCGAGGTTTAAATTACATTTAAATATATAAAAAGTATTGCAAAAATTAGACACCTAGTAAATATTAAGCCTAAAAATCTGGAAATAAAGAAAGTAAGACGGAACCTTAGTTTTTATGGACGATAAGCATGAAGACCTAAATCAACACTGAAGCATGTTTAGTCGCGTTGCACGAAAGGAATACCGTGATTATTAAGCAAGCAGAAAGGACAATTAAACTTATTAGCAGAAGTAGACGATATGAATCAAATGAATGACATTAGCTGTTTATGTCAATCGCAATGGTCTGGCATTTTCTGATAGCAACTAATATTATTAATATTCTTCTGCTTTCTCGTTAAATTCCTTATATTTATTACACAATCGTAAGGACGATAAATATTTTGGCGAGAGTAAATAAATTTGATAGCAAAATGAGTGTGTCTTTAAAAGGGCTATCCGTTGTTTCATATGCCCTTACACATTGGAAAAGAGGTTAATTGACGGAATATATCTGTAATACTACTTGACGCAAAAAAGTACTTAGTCTTATTATTTGAGCATTATACTATTCTGTTTGGCATACTCTTCTCCCGTTCGACTTAAATATAAGTTAAAGGAAGACTAAAGTATTAGTTTATAACAAAAAAAATGCACCTCCAGGCAACCATAAATGGCCAACCATTGGAATTAATGACCATTTTCGCATCTTGACTCATTTATATCCAACGATGCTCTTCTGGTTAAAGATATTAACAACAGGATAGCCAAGGCAATTGGCATTATGTCACGGCTGCAGAAATGAGTGTGGAACAATACCTTACTGACTAACGATACCAAAGCCTTAGTCTGCCGGAACGCCAAGGCCAGTGCATCAAATGGCAGACTGTCTAAAAATGTTTGGAACAGATGTGGTATCACTCAAAATACAAAGCTAGGGATCTATCGAGCCGTCATCCTCCCTTCATTGCTCTATGCCTCAAAAACGTGGTCAGTGTACAGAAATCATGCAAAGAAACTGAATTACATCCACATGACATGTCTAAGAAAATACTGAATGTCAAATAGCAAGACAAAATACCAAATACTAAAGTCCTTCGAAGAGTGGGTCTGCAAAGCATCCATAAAATCCTAATGCAGTCGGAAAAGAAAAAAAAAGTAGCCGTCACATAAGAACTTTAGATGATCTAAAATATCACGATGTCCGATTTTCATTTTTTTTTTTAGTTTCTGACATCTAAACGGGACGGTCGGATGGACAGACAGGCCACACAAAACTGTTAGAGTTTTATACTCTTTCGATGACCGCAAAAAAGGTCTCTTTATCGCTTAAGTTTAGAAATCGTTAATTCTACAGATCTTTTACATATTGTTATAAACCTGGTGGTGGCACAGATGGGGGTAGTGGTGTGAGTGTAGTCAGCCGACGCAAATCGCCCCAGGCCAGCGCTCGACGAGCGGTCAACCGTGACGGGTTACGACGGTCGGCCGAGACGAGTGTCAACATGGTGGTTCGGGAAGGATCGACGTCGTGAACAGAGCTCAGGAGCGTCACGAGAGTTGTAGTCATTTGACCACGTAGAAACGTCGAGCGGCGTTCTGTCCGGTTCGAGAAGGCCAGTATAAGAGCGGAGGTGTCGCAGTCAAGACGGTCGAGAAAAGGGGCTCAATACAGCAAGGTTCAGAAAGGAGGTCCACAACAAGAGTTCAGAACACGGTCGACTACAGCACAGTTCAGCGGTGTGGTTCTGTACGGAGCATTACGACGGTTCAGTGCGGAGTACTATCAAGTACAGTTGAGACGAACGGCGTCTTGATCTTGGTCTGCGATCGAGTCCGACGCAATGAGCCTAGTGTGTGAAGTCAGTCCTAAACTGTTGAACCCAGTGCAAGCCCGGAACGAGACGGAGAGGCCAGTGCAAGAGTTGATACGGCGGTACGGTTTTATCGGAGAGATATTTGTACAGTGTACGTGTTGCCAATTGTACAGTATTGGCTGTTATTTATTCAACTATTAAAGTGTTACGTTACTTTGGAGCCCTGAGTTGTCAAGTTCTTTAAGTTGGTGGTGTATGGTGCAGTTTGCAGAGAGCCTGGATAGTGAGATTCGTAACAATATTCTGCAGATTTACTAATTAAATCCATAGGTTTATAGACAAAACTTTCATTTCTCAAATTACACATATAGTATTGAAACTTCTTAGCAAAATTGTGCATTACATAGTCAGCATTAAAAATAAGATCGTTAGCGGTGTTATTTAAACAAATATGAACATTAATTAAGTCCATCAAATAACGAAGAACAAATTAGAATTAACTCAACAATTAATTACCAGTCTAATGAATACTGCACTACATTAAACAAATGCGTTTAAAACTTTATAATTACTATTACGGAAACAAATTTTAGAAATCAAATGATGCTACCCTGTTTACTTTTTGTGGTGCGATCTACATAATTGCTTCATATTTATAGTGCATTCAGATTTGAATTCTCTTTTTCCAGATCCCTGATCTCTACGAAGAGAGATTTTTTTTTCTGAAACATTATTCTATTGTAAAAATACCACTTTGCAAACAATTCTTATTGCGCATATGATTTTCGAAAAAAAATCAGTTTTAATACCAAGTATATATAAATCATTACCTGTTTTACAATTGTCGAAATATAATGAGCATTAGGTTTCGCTCTATCTTTAAATGGTATCAAAGTGACATTTTTATATAGATCTAAATGGTTTGCATTAGAAACTGCTATTATTCTCTTTGCTTGCATTTTTAAACCGTTCTTTGCATAGGACGCAGTATTTCCTAATCTATTTTCTTTTAACAGATTTGTCAAAATACGTTCTTACAACAATCATTTTATTTGGGATTATATTCACCAGATTTTAAGTAGATATACCTATTATAAGATGTTCAGTTGTGAGCACTTTTAGCTGCTATACTAGGGATCGGCAACCTTTAGAGACGCAAGAGCCAAAAATCACAATTTACAAAATTTCAACGTTTTTAAAGAGCCACAAGATTTTTTCTTCCAATATATACAGTGCTTTTTTTTGTAAAAAAAAAAATAGGTGCCGGTACTCAGTGATTAGGTGCCTTTATTCAGTGATGGATTGTCTAACTTTTAACTACTTATAAATTAAAAATAAACGTTAAAATACAAGAAAAGTAATATTTTCCCCCCACATTGAAAAAGTTGCCGGTATGCCGTACCGGTGCGTGCCGTCACAAAAAAAAGTCCTGTATATATAGGGCTTTTTTGTGTTACGGCACGCACAACTGTTATATACACCATATAGTAGAATTTTTGTAACCATTTGTCGTTCTCTAGTTCAGGGGGATTAATGTCTTTAGCATTTAGGAATGTATTTAATTCATTCAAGCACAAAGCAAAAGTTTCAACACCTTACCTTGGGAAAGCCATCGCACTTTATTGCAAAGAATGAGCTCGGAATACTGAATCTCCATTTCGTTCAACAATATTTTAAACTGACGATGGTAGAGCGCTTATGACAAGTGCTGCTAACAATCTGGATTACCAAATTCTATCTTAATGCTCCATCAGTGGCTATTGAAACAATTTTATTTAAATCTATCTTAATGCTCCATCAGTGGCTATTGAAACAATTTTATTTAAATCTATCTTAATGCTCCATCAGTGGCTATTGAAACAATTTTATTTAAATCTATCTTAATGCTCCATCAGTGGCTATTGAAACAATTTTATTTAAATCTATCTTAATGCTCCATCAGTGGCTATTGAAACAATTTTATTTAAATCTATCTTAATGCTCCATCAGTGGCTATTGAAACAATTTTATTTAAATCTATCTTAATGCTCCATCAGTGGCTATTGAAACAATTTTATTTAAATCTATCTTAATGCTCCATCAGTTGCTATTGAAACAATTTTATTTAAATCTATCTTAATGCTCCATCAGTGGCTATTGAAACAATTTTATTTAAATCTATCTTAATGCTCCATCAGTGGCTATTGAAACAATTTTATTTAAATCTATCTTAATGCTCCATCAGTTGCTATTGAAACAATTTTATTTAAATCTATCTTAATGCTCCATCAGTGGCTATTGAAACAATTTTATTTAAATCTATCTTAATGCTCCATCAGTTGCTATTGAAACAATTTTTTTAAAATCTATCTTAATGCTCCATCAGTTGCTATTGAAACAATTTTATTTAAATCTATCTTAATGTCTTCAATGCATTTTTGTATGGCTTGCGCTCTATCTTCCATTCTAGTTTGTCCAGAGAGCGTTAGCAATCCTAGAATTTCTTCTTTTGGACCTTGGGAAGACATATATCTGACAAAATGGGCAACTTGTACCGTGTATTTTATGTTGCAAGACTCATCTATAGCAAATGATAAGGCAGAAGAAAGTTAAATATCTTCCACCTTCAAATATGTTACATTTAAATCATTTGAAGACATTTCAGCTATTCTATCTTGTACTGTTTTAGCGGATAGTGGCAAATATGTTTTTTCCAAGATTTTTGGTTTGTTTTTGAAATCACGAAACATTTCTTCAGATGCTCGTAGGAAGCAATATTTGACATACTCACCATCTGTGAATGGTTTGCCTTTTTGAGCAATTTCTAGTAGTATTACAAAGCTTGCCAGGTTCACATTACTTGTACATTGCTTTTAACTTTGAGAAGATTATTTGCTTTTAAGTTATTTACTTGAAATAACAAAGTATACGTCAAAGCCAAATCACCGGTGAAAACGCCCAATTCGCCCCACTTCGAAAGCGACCTACATAGAAACATTCAACGACTGCGCTATTCGAGAGCTTCCGACGGACTGACGACATGTGGGAGGGCTGTGGTGAAAAGCGATTACAAGTGGCTGAGAGATTTAATCGGTGCCTAACCTTCGTTAAACGAATCAGAACTATTTGAAAATTTTTTTTCGATAAAAACAAATATTTGACTATGGAATTAAAGAGCCGCAGCTTCACACCCAAAGAGCCGCATGTGGCTTGCGAGTCGCAGGTTGCCGACCCCGGTGCTATACGAAGCTTATCTACTTATGACGTTTTCATTCAATAAACTAATAAGATAGGTTCAATGGCAGATTTTCTAGATTATGTTCACCTCGACGGATTTTCACATTTAACGGTAACATACATAGTAACAAATAATGTGTTCCTTTTTTTTAAATACTTATATACACACTTTTTGAGTTTCTAACATCTTTTGATATTGTAATGGATGCTTTGGAGTGTTCTCTTGGGAGTTGTTTAACACGGTAGCCTGGTCTATCTTGAAAAAAAAAAAATTAAATTTTCTTCACGTAGTGCATTTTAGAGCAATACGTTTAGATTGCAATTTAACAAATTGTTTAGTTTAAACTGGAATTGAGAACCCTAATTAAGATGCTTGGCTATGTGAAAGCGACATTGGATATTTAATAATTGCATTTTTTTGTACAGCTGTGTTTAGAGAGACCAAAAACTTTTAAATTGACACATTTTGACATGAGTTTTTATCACAGTTATAGTGCCATTAGACTTGAATGAAATTTCTAGATTAACCAAGAAAAACATCGACTAACTAAGAAGCATAGGAATTGTACACCATCGATACGAGTAACATAAATTGTACATATCTTTTGAACGGACGTCAGGAATTGAGAAACTAAAAACAAAATGGAAGAAACTTATATTAATATAAGACGAAGTGATTATGTATTGACTATTATTGAAGTATTTCTTACCTTTCCCTCCGACATGCTCACCGTGCTGCAGCTGGAGTACTTCACGCCTTGTTAATGTGGACAACTTCACCTACTTCTTCTCTATTTATTCCCTAGATCAGTTACTTCCCTTTTAATCTTTTAATCTTTCTTAATATACCCAACACCTTTTAGTTTTTTTTGTTATCGTGGTAGGGGGGACATTTTTTCTTTTTCTAGAACCAAAAGATTATGAGAGCTGTAACGATAAGACAATGGACTTAAGTTTAAAACAAGATTGTCTAGAAGGAAAATATTGGTATAGATTTTTAGGTTATAAACTCTCTCTTCTACTTAACATTTATTAGTCCTTAGTAGTTAAAAGAAAGACGTTTAATTTTTTAAATGTTTGGCCGTTTTTATTTAAACAAAATCTTTTTTGTCTTTTTTGTTTTTAAATTTGTTTATAGATCATATCAATATTAAAAGCCAATTCTAAAAGTTCCATTGGTGTTTGGCAATTTATCACCATGGATGACCCGAAATTATCTTATGTACGATCACTTACAAATAGACCTAGGAAAAATATTTTAATATCAATGTTTAAATTAAAAAAAAAATGATTTTCTTTCGTTGCTTTACAAAATTTTCAAAAAAAAAAAAAATACTTTTTTTTCTGCACTTATGCATTAAATATATGATTTTAAAATTACGTAACACGAAATTCCATTCACACTTATTCGTGATGTACTGAAATATTCTAAATGTGCTTCACTCTATCTATTCTCATTATTTTCTGAAAGAACATTTCTATGAAAAGCTCTTAAACTGGCAGATCCAGTCTTAATGTGTAGGACTAATCTTATCTTTTATTTATTTGTTATCAACTGTGATAATGTCAGCTCGCTAAATATTCAAAGTATTCTAAAACTTTTTTATCTTCTAAAATTTTCTTTCAAGTCCTCATCGATTACTGCCCCTTCCTATGTCGCTCTGTTGTTATTAATTCTCTAACTATCTCTATAGCTATCTTTCTCACTCACTAGCTTTTAAAAACTCAGTCCATTTCTGTCGAGCGCTTTCATTCTCATATATTCTATTTCTATCTATGAATCTTGGCTTCTCTAATTCTCTATCTTTGTCTCTTACTCAGTCAACAATTATGTCACTCTCTGTTTCTTTATGTATCTCTGTTTTTCTAGTTCAATGTTTCAAAATGTGTATTCCTGTTTCTGAACGTATAATGCTCACTCAAGGTATCACTCAGGTTCCAGCATTTAATTTTTTTATTAAAAGTATTAATTAATTTTTTTGTGCAATAGAAGTATTCTTTCAACATAACCCTAGACATAAATCAGCCAACACACATAGACACTCTACATTTGTTACAACTGGGGCCAATGTCACGGGTAGTACTCATCTACTACTGAAGCCACTGCGGGCAACTACTCGGCTGACTTATGTCAAAATTATCAGAGGAAGTGGCTTACTTTTACAGAACTGTCAGAGACCTTTAAAAGCCTACGCTTAATACGTTCTGAACTTGTACTGGTGAGTATGCCAAGCAAATTAAGTATCTTTGTTAATAAACAGCTAGCCTCTTTTCTCTTTGACAAAGCGTCATTTGCTAACATGTGAAGGACTGCCCGCAAAAAAAAAAAAAACAACATAAATTGTAAGACCTCAACCCCAACCTTTCTTAGCCAACTAATTTCTTCTGCTAAACTTTCAAAGTACCAAGCACCAATCGAACAACCTTATTAGCACAACAGTTACAACGGAAAAACTCACCAGCCTCGACACAACCAGACAAAAAAAAAGTGACTGGAACATTACGCGTGAACACAGGCTTAACAAACAGCGGCAAGCCTCACGAACCCTGTCAGCAATGACAATGGTCTCAAAACCCTCAAAACTCGACTCCTCCTGGCCAGATATAATTGGGCAATAGTCTAAGGCATGCACCTTCTCACATTCCCTGGTCAAACTTGGACAGTCGATAAAAGTGACCTGTCCACTCCCTTTACCTCATGATATACAGATATCACTCCATCTTGGACTCCCACCTCTCTATATCGGACGGTTGGTCACTTTAAAGACATAATACATGGACCAACCGCTGTGAAATTAGCTAGCAATTCCAGCATTACGATGCATTTTTTAAGCTGAAATCAAATCTCCCTTTTTCTCTATCTCTGAATACCTGCTTGGGGAAACAAAGTCGAGTCTCTCGAGATTTCTAGTTTCTCGATTCTCAATCGGGGCAATGTCTATCGCTGATAGGTGTTTATCTCAGACCAGAAGAAGCTTTTTTCTCTTGATGTCACCTCATTGCTTCCCGTCCTTTCTTTCTCCCTCCCCCATCTCTTTTTGACTAACTTTCGTTTGAGTAGGTTCATTGGAATTAATTCCTTTCTAAGCACTGGAGCTGGCTGGAATTCTCTCCTCCTGATTCGGATTTCAAAACATGTTTCCCTTCTCCCCAGACGTGTACCGCTATCCCACGCATGCGCTCTGCCATTCTTCAAGGCAGCAACAGATTTTTTCAGAGGGTCTTCACCCACAGAGCAATACTAATTGATTTTTCGTCGCTGATGGATCATAGCTAACTAAGACTTCATCCCCGATTGAGTAGCCCTGGCTGAGACATCGTCACCAGGTAAACCACATTAGCTGAGATTAAAATAGGTCTCGCGCCTAAAGATATTTGTATTTATCTAAGGAGAATTTAAACATTATTTCAGACTGTGCTTTCATTAATGACACATCTTTACCTTTACATTTTATGTTTCTATCCTTTAAATTTTGTAAATAAATGTCCATTTATTGTAAATTATCTATCAAATTTTGTTATTTGCATATAGCTAAATCTGTATCTGTATGTAAATAAAGTGCAAGTGCCATTAGTCGGCATTATAGCATCGCGTTGGTGAAGAGTTTTCTTTTAAAGAACATTAAATGAAGTTGTTGCTAAGATAGATTTTCTTTGAAGTTGAAATGACGTCCTTTAAAGTAATAAATCAATTTCCTAAAATTTTGGTTCTAATGTCGTTTTCAATTGATTCATAACTAAAGAATGAAATAACTTTAATGCAATAAAGGTTACAAATGACAGTTTGTTTGGAAACACAAACTCACAATTGGTCCCCGAAGTGGTCCACCTAGGCAGGCTTCAATATTTTCAGAAAGAACATCCGAATGAAATTATATCAAAGACAAATGAGAGATAAGAATGGAGAAAGAGGGTTAACAGATCTTGTGTAGTGCCCAAACGGTCTAGCAGATCAAAGGATAGGTGAAAGTGAATGTAAAGTTAGATGTGAACCTGACCTAACTAGTTCCCCTTTCAGACCTTGTGGTCTATAGGGCAGATGATGTAAGGTTCATCTGTTTTTGTGGCCTACGGTTAACGAGGTTGTCATGTAGCCAGCACAACGACCAACCGCCTTTACTTTTCCCCAACTAATGTCAGGTACCCATCAGAGCTGAGTGGACTCAGAAGCTCCCAAAGTTAAAAATCCCAGTCTTCACCAGGATTCGAACACGGGACCCCCTAACTGATGTCTTATAATTGATCTAATTTTTTTCAAATGCTTAATTTCTTATCCGAATCATCTGGGCCTGCTAGTGTTAACGTTTGTGCATGAACATCTACCCAATAAATGCGCTGCTTAATTTATAAAGATCTTATTTCTTAATTTTGAAACTATGGTTTATGTTTTTGTTTTTTTAATCCTAATCCAAAGTGTTGTACTGAATTAAAAAAAACAAACACTTGCCATTTTCTAAGAATCAATAAAATGTATCTTATCGCTCTTATTACTTATAAACTCTATAGTCTCTGTAATTTTCAATCAATAATCGTAAACCCATAATTTCATTCTCAATGTAATCTATTTTCACCTTCTGCCTAAATGTATTATCCTAACTCCTACCCCTGAACAGCAAGCGCGATCGATATGTAATCTGTCAATTACCCTTACAATTAGAAAATCTGGGACAAAGAAAGATTTTTTTAAAATTCTTTATCGGCCCTCAAAAGTGGGATTTGACTGTTCATCATTCTGTACTTACGTTTGTGGACCTACGTCTGACCTATTTAACAATCAATCCTGGTTTTTAAATGTTAATAACCTAATTATAATATGTACAATTTTTTTAAAATAATAATTATATTCCAAATAAATGTATGTATTTCTCTTATAAAAAATAAGATTAAAAAGACAGTTTGTGCTATCACATAAACTCAGAGGCAACCCCGTAGGATTTGTATTGGATCCGCGTATTTTCAAAGAGTATTTAAGGAGTGACGTTGGTTTGATTGTCAAAAGTAATAATGTTTTAAAGGCTCCTTTGCCGTTGTAAAAAAGTTTTTTTTTCTTTAAAATATTTCTCATGTTTCGAATGTTTCTTCAAAGTTATATATAATCTACTTCCTAAACCAAACCTTCAACATAACTTAATAATAAACTAATTATTGATTAGAGTGATATATTTCGGCATGACAACTAGTTAATATGTGCAATATGTCAGACTTACGATTTTATATAATCTTTTGGCATTGTTTTGTAATTGAATAAAAAAAAAAAAAAAAAAAGGACTGATAGAGAGAGTGTAATTCGGCAACGTCTGCTCGATGTCCCAGCACAATTACCAACTGAACTATTGGCAATTTAATTTAAAAGGAAAAAGAATAAGGTTGTAGATCTTTAGAAACTGAACTTGTGATTTAGCACTCTAGATCTAAAAGATCTTGATCTAAAATGTAAATTTGGAATAATTTAGAAAAAAATTTAGATAGGATTTACGTAAAAAAAAAGCTTAGATAATCTATCAAGATATTAAAAGCAACATTATATTTAACAAGATATTAAAGATTTTGTGTTATCACACAAAATCAGTGGCGGCCCTCATCGAATTTACCAATGGACCAGAAATACATTCAAGCCATAGTCTTGTTTTAATCGTTTAAAGTAATACAATTTAAAAAAAAATCATTTTGCGTAATTTTTCCCATAAAGCAAAATGTGCAGTACGTCGTCTTTGATAAGACACTTCTAACTCTTTTGGAATAAGTAAAGTAGCGTTAACAGATCACCTAAGATCAGCATGAAACTTCCCGATACAGTGTCGGTGGCATCTAGTACTGTATCTCAGAGTGTTACTCTTCCTTTACCGAATTTCTTTAAATATGTTCCAATAAACACTATTGCTGGTTAGATCTTTTTGTCAAACCAACAGTGAGCTAATTACCTACTTTTAATGATTTTATACTCAAATGTAAAATCCAACTGTTTATGACATTAATTTATTAATTATTGCAAATTGCATACAATATTTTATTAAAATTATAAACAGACTTAACATCATATGAACAGATTTCCTTTGTTATAGTTTCAGACAGAAATGGTATAATGTTGTTTTGTGTCATTTACACTTTAACTACCATCTTGATGTGTCTAGGTATATTTAGGTATATGTCCAGAGATTTAATTATTTTCTTTTTCGATGTGTCTGCTTTTGCCACGTTATAATTTTTCCAACTTTGTTGTCAGCCCTAAATGGTGTCGACCGATGCGGACTGCAACCCTGGCACCCCTACCCCTGTGTTGCAACTGTTCCAATATATATCTAGAAATTGTATCATTATTTTTTTCAGATCCGTCTGCTTTTAGCAAGATATAATTTTTCCAACTTGATTATCACCCCAAAATGGTGTCAACCAGTGCGTAACGCACTCCTTGCCATCTCCTATTGACGCCACAGCTCCAAGATACCTACCTCTTCCAACAATTTCGATTAATACATTGGAGTAGACGGGCTAGGAAATTTTAAAAGCCCGCACAACTTAACAGGTTTTCCTTTCAAAAAGCATATGCTAATTCACTATTACCCACTAATGGGCCTACTCATCCTTATCATAATCGTTCGATTTACTTTATGGGTCTAAACTTGATCTAGAGTATAGAATACATCTAGATCTAGACTAGATCTAGATTTCTTGACTAGTTCTTGATCTAGATCATGACTACATCTAGAACTAGAATTTAGAACTAGAAACTAGACTAGATATATATATAAAATCTAGACTAGAACTTGATTTCTAAACAAGATCTCGATCTAGAATCTAGAGTAGGTCTAGAATTTAGATCTAGACTAAATGCAAAGAGACTCAAGATCAAGATGTAGAACTAATTTAGAATCCTTACTAGTTATAGAATCTAGTCTAGAATCTAGAATATCTAGATCTAGAATTTAGAAATAGAATCTAGAACTAGACTAGAAGTCATATGACTTTACACGTTTAATCTTACATTACAAGATCTAGAGCTAGACCAATATTATGATCAGGATTATTAGGCCTACTACTGGGTGACAGTGCAATGGACCTCATTCACCAATCGTAAATAAACATTTTTAGCCACGTCATAATATTGATAAAAAAATGAAAAATAATAAAAAATAAAATTTAAAAAATATGTATTAATTGACAGCTTTTATCCATTACATAATTTGTATGGAACATTTATAGTATCACGTGGCTAAATGTTGTTTGTTTACGATTGGTGAATGAGGTCCATTATGCTGTTCGCATCGGATTCACTTCTTAATGTGATACTACTGCTGACATAATAAATAAATATTTACCCCTAAGCTGTAAGAAGATAGGTTATTTCCATAATAGATTATAGATATAAATTTTGTTGAACTTGTTTAATACAATTAAATCTAAATCCATATTTAGTATAATTTAGATTGTTTTCAAGTGCACAATGAGCATATGTCAAAAATGCGCACTATAAAAGTAGTTCATTTTTTAAATTACAACAAAAACAAGGTCGTATCAAAATGAAAATCTACACTTTAATTCTAGATTTAGATCTAGAAAGTGAATTTCTTAATCTTGATCAAGTCTATATCTGCCTACTTATAAACTAGACCTAGAAATTTTAGATTTAAAATCTATAATGAAATTGATTAAATATAAATACTTATTGTGCTTATCAAAGAGGAAAATTTATAAAGTTCGTACCACGATTATTAACTTGACAGTTCTTATTAAAACATATATGGCTAATTTAAAAACACACACCCTTACAGTAGCACATCAAATGGGTTAAAGTAGATGGTTACAAAACACTACCTTGATCAGTTGCTACTCGCTGATCCGACTATTTATCTATAAATCTTTTTCTTTATAGTTGATGGTCAGTATGGTCAGTATGGGCTGTTTTACCATCACCTCAAAAATGACTTTATATTTACTAAGGATTTTTTTTTCGGATTTTTACATTAGAGACGGGTAGCGACATACTAATTTTTTTTATTATAAAACTATCAATTACTCTTAAGGATTAATGATGTAAGTGAAGCAGTAAGCCGGGAATCATCTTTACCTTCCCTTCTCTGCATCCTTTCATATTTATGTCATATAATGTGATTTTTTCCCGCATTCTCATGATTGTCTCATTTTTCCGTTTTGTCAGCTTTATTTTTGTGTCATGAAAGTGCAGTTAGAAAGTAATATAGTTGCTATTCTTAAAAACGTAACTTATATCCAAAATCCTAAGGATAAAATATACATTAAAACTTTTAAATTATTTTCAAAATTAATGTCGCTACATGTATTAAAGAGTGCCTACTTTTCGTGCTTAATTTTCCGCCGTGTCAAAAAGTGTATAATTTACTGGTATCTAAATTAGGGGGAGCCTAAATATCCAGTGCCTAAATTTCCTACATTCGTCCGTCACTTATAGATCTAAAAAAATATTACAACAAGCATTGAGAATTTGAATTTCATGTTTTTACATCTTACAATGTTTAGGTGCAACTCTTGACTATATCTTCTGAAAATCGTGTCGATTTTATTTAGTTTGTAATTAACTTATAAAAAATACAACATTTTAAATTACATATATGTTAACATAGTTTCTTTTTATAATCTTGTAATTTATAAACGCAGTAGACCAAAATACATTTTGTAAACGGAAAATTAGTTCTAATTGACTCATCACCAATGTTGATTTCCATAGACGTCAGTGTTCCTTTCAACATTTGATATCATGGTTTTAGATATGCTAATATTTAATGAAAGCGTTTTACAAATCTATAGTTCATCAATTTTCAAAGTGTTTTACTTAAACTATTGAAAAATTAATATTAAAAACTATAAACGTTATTTTTGTGTGTGTAATTTGTGTACAACGTAATGTGTGACTCCCAATAACTGGTAGTGACCGATAACGTGTTTGTGTTAATTTTGATTAGTTGTTTGTCCTTGTTGTTTTCAATTTAAGCTTTCTGCTGATATTGAAGGCCGAAGATAAATGCTAGAACACACAAATTGAAGAACAATATGAAAAATTTAGAGAAACAAAATAATAGAAGCAGTGCTTGAAGTCATCATCAATAACGTACGAGCATACGTCATAGAAAGAGAGTCAGAACCATATTGATAACATAATAGAACGAGAGTCAGAACCATTGATAACATAATAGAACGAGAGTCAGAACCATATTGATAACATAATAGAACAAGAGTCAGAACCATTGATAACATAATAGAACGAGAGCCAGAACCATTGATAACATAATAGAACGAGAGCCAGAACCATTGATAACATACTAGAACGAGAGTCAGAACCATATTGATAACATAATTTTTGGCACTCCCTATAGCAATAGTATTAGTTTAAACATCGACATTAAGTATTAGCAAGATATAATTTTGGTATTGGTATCAGCTGTTGTGTGTCGCAAGTCTGCTAGGAAAATATAGTCCATTTCCACTATACAGAAGAAGAAAATTAAAAGCGCATGAAGCATATATCATATGTTGAGAGTTGTGATAAACGTTATATATGTATATGTATATATACTTCATTAAATTATGGACAAAAGAACTAACTGCATATATTTTTATTATCAGAATTAGATAAAAAGAGCGAGAGAGAGAAAAAGAGAGAGAGTTTAGTATAAAAACTAAATTAAAAAAAAAATAGTTGCAATAGGTTAAAGGGAAACTCCGATAGTTTTTTAAATTTGAGTTATTGACATATTTAAATTCTGCGTAAAAAGTTGTACAGTAGAACGTCGTTTATCCGAACGTTTATTATCCGGAGCGTCAAATATCCGGACCAGTTTTTTTTTTTTTTTATCAACCACATGTACTGTAATGCACATATACTGTATGAATACGAAAAATAAGTGATTATTTTCCACAATAAAGGTAAAATTGCGACATTTGTCACCTATTTTGCTAGTTCTTCACGCACGTGTCCCGCATGTGATGATTTTCAATATTCGTATAGTGTCCGGTTGCATATACTGCATGGATCGCTTCGGTTTTCGGTTATCCGAACAATCGCGTATCCGAACGGTGTCCGGTCCCAATTGAGTCGGATAAACGACGTTCTACTGTAATAGTAAACATTATATCATTTTTTATTTAAATGCTTAGAAAATTTTATATTTTATAAATTAGTAAATTCTTAACATCTCAAAAAAAAAAACGGGATTCCTTAAGATTTTGTTTTAAGTTATTTCATGCGTCACTTCCCTAAACAATACTGAAAGAGAAACTTGATTTAACCAATCGTATCGCTTCATTCTTACAGTAGCTGTTAGGCTGTTAGGCTTAGTGACGGCCTAGTCCAGAGCTATGGTACAGTTATATATATATATACATGTATAGATAGATCCAAAAGCATTAGGATAACCAACTCGAGAAAAAAAAAGTAACATTTTCATCTAAGCCTCTCCCTATCCCAAGAAGTAAATAGATCGTGGGTCTGACTGATTCGAACAAGCTGGTCAGTGTAAGGCTAGTCGAGACTACGTGTAGTCGGTCATGACAAGAAAACCAAGCGATAGTGTTTGTTGTGTGTTGAGTGGTCTGGCGAGAAAATACACACTACAGTGATTAGTCAAGCATGTAAATTTACTTTTAATACGCATTTTTTCTTTGCTTACAACATCCTAGATCTAACTGCATAGACGAAGATATTTTTGTTACGAGAATGTAAACTTTGCTGTATGGTCTCCTGTTATACAATAAGTCAAAAGATTAAAACACCTTTGTGACGTCACATAGAAACCCGGTGAATGTCTGTTTTTGATGCGCAGGAAAATTACGTCGGAAAAACATCCATGACTAAGTTATTATTGCAACTTAAAAAAAAGAAGAATCTATTCATTGTCTGTACATCAAAACACAGAGTATATCAAAAACTGTCAAAACCATCAGAGTTTCCCTTTAACAGTCAGGAGCAAGATTCACTAACAGGTACTTGCAGATCCAGAACTTTAGAGAGGGATGATTTTTTTTCACTTAACCCTAAGTCAGTTATCCATCTATGTGATTGAGTTGTTCTTTTTAGTAAAAGCAGAAGTTTCAGTTTATAAAAAAATAACTTAAAAAAAAATCTTTTCCTCCTTTATAAATATAAATATGATCTATAAAGTACCATTCTATTTATACCCTGTACTGTATCATTAGTGCAATAGGTCCTACCAGTGAGTTTACATTATCAAATTCTTCTATTAACCATCAAGTCAATGATTTCAACAAAAAAACATGGGCAAAATATTTAGCTACATCTTTAATAAATACCAAGAAACATTGCAGTCAAAAGCGGGAATATTCGCGAGCCTGTCACGTCAGTTTTAGAACCCCTGTAATATTTGGTGAATAGTAATCACTGAACCATTCCGTGCTTGTTCGCACGAGATTTTGTTTTTTGGTCGGAAGTTGACCACGAGGTGGACGGCAGTTGATCTTGGACTCGCGTAGAGAGAGGTTGATTATGGATATCTTGTCCAGTGTAGTAATGTATAGATATTAAGATTGATTTTGGAGTATATGTGATACCTGAAGTATTTCATTGGATTATAATTCACTATGTTTTGTGAATATTTCTTGATGGCTGGACTTGCCAATATCTGTTATTAATTATATGTAATAAAAACCATGTCTGCTACCAGTGAGTCTATTAATTATTCTGAATATTGTGGTCAGAGAGTTCAGCATGTTAGTGTTCTCACGCACTAGCAAATCTAGTGCGCGAGTGAAAGTATTTAATTAAGAAGTCAAAGAATATCATAGTAGTACCAGTACAACACACGACATTCGCGTTATCACGCCTACAACAAGAACTAGGCTGTGACATATGGGTGGCCAGTATGTCTTAAATGACAGAACGAACCTACACTCTTTAACAAGTAAATCGTCGATCGTCTACATATAATCTGGCGTAGAAGTACAAAGGACTATTTTTTCCAGTATGGCGGCAAAAACAATTAAACGGAACTTAGAGGCCTAACAAACGTTTCTGCAACAAGAAATTAACTCAGGTGACCTGGCTCCAGCATGATCTCAAATCGATTCCTAGATCTAAATACATTACCATAGATCTAAAATATAACCAACTAGACTCATAATACAATATCAAGTGGAAGTTAACTTAACTAGAAACTTCACCTTACAGAGTCATTTTGAACCAATATCTGATGCAGATTGATGATAAACACTAGGCCCATGCATCTTAACTTTTAGAGATCTACTACTTCAACATCATCATACACATAATAGTCCATTTAATTAATGTGTATGACACTGAATACAGTTATACCTGATGAGCCGCAATCTGGGTGAAAAATTACTGTAGCAATCTCAGAATCTGTCTGTGCTACAACCTGATGAGCTGCAATCTGGGTGAAAATTACTGAAGAAAATCCGAAGCAACCTGTCTGTACTAATCAAGTCCGACGTCATTCAAGTCGACTATTCATCGTGGTGTACGTCATTTGAGACTCACCTAATTATTTGTTCACTGTTCCAGTAACAAATAGTGGTACACTTGGGCACGTGATACCACCATATTGTCTTAACTGATCTTATCAACAACTTCTGTGAAGAACTTTTCCTGTCTTATACTGCTATTTGAGTCAGTCATTCACTATTGGATTATCTTTTAGAAGCTCAAGTACTTTGGAGTATATATATATACTATTTCTCATTCTAGTCATTGTTGCCCATATGATTTGTACTAAGCCTTTATTGGATTACTAGTTACCAGTGTAATTAATTCTGTTTGGATTATTGAGCTCACAATTGGATATATTATGACTGGACTATTGGATATATTACCTTACTTATTTCAATGATTTATTCGATGATTGGATTATCACTGGACAATGGATCTACACTAAGAGGATTGAACTTATCTACATCAGACTACACTAGAAAGCCCCTGTAAGTTTGAATAATTATTGTATGTACTTGTTATACATTGACATAATTTAAAAGTATCCAATAAATTGATGTTGACTATTGAAGATAGTCACTAGTGAGTAACCATTTACATTTTTCATTTTTCTAAGTATTTGTAAGGGTGGCTGGAGAGGGACTATTTTATGACTTTTATAATAGGATCTATTAGGGAATATCCTATCTGTTCTTTTACCTTCAATAAGACCCAACGCGTTTGAGGTCATCCTTGTTGGTAGGGAGGTACTAGATCATATTGGGAATTATTTATTAGCTGTTTTAGTCTTGTTTGTGTATTTTGTCAAAGTATTCTGTTTGTATTAATATTGTTGTTGGTCTAAAGTCTTGTATCTACATATCTGTCACTCTCCTGTCTCTTCTTTTTATTGATTTCTTTTTATAGCAGACTGTGACGTCATTCCTAGTGTTTCTGTGTTTGTTTTTCTTTATATATTGTACATATATTTTTTACTTCTTATTAATTTAAATTTTTTTTCTATTATAACTGGCATAAACAATAGCCATACATACTTCATATTGTAACATACTTGAACTATTGGATTTGTGAAAAGTATTCATTTAATACATATAATTATTTGAATATATGACTATTAGGAAAGTTCATTGATCTTATATTTATTTTGTAAAAATATAGTGCATCATAACACACTCATTCTCCCAGTGTAATATTTGTAACATATAATATAATACTTGTAATATATTTTTTTTAGTGCAACTGTATATTTTGATTTACTTCTTTAACTACTACATTGATACATTAACATTAACCATGGCATCATATGATAAAATTCTAGAACTTGTAAAAGTCATGGAACTAGAAGGTGATAAAAAGAGACAATTTATAGAAAAAGAATTAGAAAAGGCAGAAAAGAAAGAAAGGGAGGAAAAAGATAGAATAGAAAGGAAAGAAAGGGAGGAAAGGGAAAAGGTGGAGAAAGATAAAGATAGGGAAGAAAGAGCTCATCAGAAAGAACTTAAGGACTTAGAAGTAAAACATAAAGAACTAGAAACTAAACAAGAAATAGCTAAATTGGAAGCAGCAAAAATGAACCCCAACATTATTATCCAGCAAACTACTAACAAACCATTCATTTCCAAATTTCATAAATTTAATATTAAGGAGGAAACATTAGAGAATTACCTAGTTCAGTTTGAACATATTTCATCCACCTATAATTTAAACAATGAGGATATGGCAAAACATCTTTTAGCTAATTTATCTGGAGAACCCCTAAATATAATAAGCACACTCACAACTGAACAAAAAAAAGACTACCTTGCTGTTAAAACTAGACTTTTGGAACATTTTGGAAAAAGTGAAGACTATTACAGAAAACTCTTTAAAAAAATTAAACTAAATAAAGATGGAGACTTCAATAGAATTATATTTGACATGAAGGCAAATATGCTTAAGTGGTTAGAACTAGCTAAGTGTGACATAAAAGATCCTATTCAAATTTTAGACATGATCCTAATTGACAATGTACTTTCCAATGTAACAGATTTAGTGTTCACTTTTCTTAAAGAAAAGAAAGTAAAAACAGAAACTGATCTCATTACTAATTTAAACCTTTTTAAAGATAGCCATCCTGGTCATACCATGGATAAAAGAGACCTACATCAATTAGCCGCAACAGTCAGTACATCAAACAGTAATACTAATGATAGATATGATAGATTTAAATTCTCTAACTCAAAAACTTGCTTTAATTGTGGCAAGAAGGGCCATGTTAAAAGCCAATGATGACAAACTAATACTAGCAACTTTAGATATAGAAGTTACACTAATTACCACAACCCTAGCAACTACAATCAAAATAATTACAACAATCCTAAGAACTATAACAATCAATGTAGAAACTATAGATCAAACCAGAGTGCAAGCCCTAGAGAAAGGAGCCTTAGAAATAACTTCTATTACAATAACCATAATACTAATAGACAATCAAGGAGAGACATGTATAACCATCAGTGTAATAACCATCAAAACAGAAATAGAAATGATAGAGGCAATCATAGTCCAAATAATAACTATAGCAATAACAATAGTAATAGTCATGGCAATAGGGAAGAATTAACAGCCTACATGCAGTACAATAAGCCAAAATTAAACCTATACCCCTCATACGTAAATGGAATGAAAGTAGAAGCCCTCAGAGATACAGGAAGCAGTGCCATATTAATAAATTCAAAACTAGTAAAACCAAATCAAAAACTGCCAGAAAAGATCAAACTCGTATATGCCAATCAAAACAAATTTGATATTTGTGATACAGCCAGAGTACACTTAGATACCCCATGGATAACTGGAGAAGTAGATGTTATTATTTTAGATACACCAGCCCAAGATTTAATAATTGGTAATGTTGATGGTGTCAATGATGTAAGTAAAGAAGAAATTATGGAATGGGCAGCAAAGAAATTTGTGAACTATCTGTTGCACAAGATACAAGTCTTACTAAAAACATTTCAAGTAATGCTGACATTATTAGAGTAGAAAATTTGTCAGGATACACTACATGGCAAACTATCATGAGAGAATTTAGCAATGTTGCACATGTTAAATGGGTAGATATAAGAACTCAGGATAGATCAAATAAGAATGCATTTGTGCACTTAGACACAGTAGAAGATTGTTATAGAATTATTAAAGCATTTAATAACAAGTTATTTAGAGGAAGATATATTACTGTAAGATATGAAAATGTTTAACTTCATAATACAATTAGAAACAACTTGACATTTTTTAATCAGGTCAAGCTGACATTTTTTTCTGTAACTAGGTCATGAGATATTTTTGTTACACATATATCATTTTATTGGGTCATGACATTTTTTTTCTTTCATTGGTGCTATTGTACTATCATTTCTTATTAACTGTGCATTACATATTTACTTATCACAATTTGACAATAACATAGAATATCACAATAACTAGATGTGCTAATAATTTATATGGTTAGTAAACACAATAATGTAAACAAACACATTGACCTGAAAATTTTTTTTTGAAAAATAGCTCACAAATGTAAATATTGTTGATTTTTTTCCAAGTGGTACATGCTTGAATGCTATCATTTTTTATGCTATTCTACTTTAAATACCACATATGTGTGCTATCAATAGCAATTATAGACAATGTCACTGTAACCTTATATAATGGTGACAGAACTTAGAGTAATATAAGGAATACTGAACACAAATATACTTGTATAGATGTATATAAACTTTTTTGGGAACTACTTCAATAAATGCACTTAGTATGTCAGATGATACACATTGGGCGTGTTATATTGTATAAATGATTGGATGTAAAATAACTTTAAATTTTTTTTTCTTTTTCTCTTCTCATTATTGAGATGTCAATGTATGTTAACAGAATGAGCATATAGCAATTAAACATGCTCATGTAAAATATTTCAGTATACTTGTAAATAGATGTATTATTATTTAATGAGACTAAAGTCTCAACTTGAATTGTAATTTTTTCAATAACATACTTGCACAGTAGATGTAATCATACTAATGTATATTTTTCTAAGAAAACATTTTGAGAGTTGAACAATGCATTTGTCAATTAGTATAGGGAACCATTCATAGTTAAAATGAATGACATGACATTAATATTTATGTATAATTGAGCAAGCAATATTGAGGTGATTAATTAGATCAGCTTGACATAAGTGAGTAAGCTACTAGATATATATATAGAACATTACAATCATATGTACTTTTGTAAAAGATTTTTTTCAAAAATCTTTTCTAGGGGAAGGGGCGTATGTCACGTCAGTTTTAGAACCCCTGTAATATTTGGTGAATAGTAATCACTGAACCATTCCGTGCTTGTTCGCACGAGATTTTTTTTGGTCGGAAGTTGACCACGAGGTGGACGGCAGTTGATCTTGGACTCGCGTAGAGAGAGGTTGATTATGGATATCTTGTCCAGTGTAGTAATGTATAGATATTAAGATTGATTTTGGAGTATATGTGATACCTGAAGTATTTCATTGGATTATAATTCACTATGTTTTGTGAATATTTCTTGATGGCTGGACTTGCCAATATCTGTTATTAATTATATGTAATAAAAACCATGTCTGCTACCAGTGAGTCTATTAATTATTCTGAATATTGTGGTCAGAGAGTTCAGCATGTTAGTGTTCTCACGCACTAGCAAATCTAGTGCGCGAGTGAAAGTATTTAATTAAGAAGTCAAAGAATATCATAGTAGTACCAGTACAACACACGACATTCGCGTTATCACGCCTACAAGAACTAGGCTGTGACAGAGCCGTGTTCAGGTCGAGACATGTTGCTCCTTCTCTTGCTGCTTCCAGCCTGCAGGTCTAAATAGTGCTCTCCATTTTATTTCAATTTCTGATTCTTATCACTTATAATGACGAGGCGAAAGAAACATTGTCTTTACATGTCATTCTAAAAGCTTAAAGTAAACGATTATTTTTATTTGCAATGTTTCGAATAGTTCAGTTAAAGATTCAAAGTGTTTGGGACCCCTCAACTCAAGAAAACATTAAGAAACTGCAACAAACACAAAATAGAGCAGTGAGATTCATAACAAACGAATATTCACATTTGACTAGAGTAACACCTTTAGTAAAATCACTAAATTTAGAAAGCCCTCAGGACAGAAGACTCAAAGTAAAGTAGCAATTATACATAAAAAAAACTGAACCTTAATCTTACAAAATTACAAAACCCAAATTAAATAAAATACTCATAAAGACACAAAAATAAAGGCACATTCCTCATCCCATATGCTAGGACAATTTTGTACAAATGCTCCTTCTTCCCTAGCGGTATTAGAGCATTTAATGAGTTGCCTGAGCTAGCCAGGAAAACCAGTGACTTTGCAAAATTTAAGTCATTGGATAATATGCATGACGCGTAGGACGTAATCATCTTTTTTATTGAAGTAATGCCTGTATTATATAAGATAAGAACTCAAGTCTCTATTTATTCGATGCTTTGAAGAACTGTGTTGAAAGTTTTTGGTTAGCTGGGAAAAAGATAACTGTAACAACTGATGGAGCCCGTGTTTTGACTGAAAAACAGTTTTTTTTTTTAAATAAATAAAGAAAATAAAGAAAATATCTCAACTATAAACTTGAAATGGAAAAGTTTGCACAAAAACTGCATTGCATATCAATTACATACCGATTACATTTATGAACCTCATGTCTCTGTAATTTTACTTAACACAGCTAGGGGCATTAAACGCAGACTGTTCCAATGAGTGCTTGAAGATTAGGAAACAAAACATTCTGATGTTCGTTACAAGTAGTATCCGCTGGTTTAGCATGGGCTAGGTAGTGAGAAGAAATGTAATCTCGAGGAATAAATTGTTTTGTTCCTTGAAGGACGTTAACTGTTACTTTGTTACTAATATTTCTAATTTAGTGTGGAATACTTCATTTTTGTAATTGACAGTAACTGACACGAATGTGCATGTTTAATCTTTTCAAAGCTTTCCCATTTCTCCAGGCAAACAAGTGAAAACTGGTTTTGTTTTTCCTTTGCAACTATTTCTATAGAAATGGTTGAAAAGTACAAGACTTTTAAATTCTTCGATTGTTGAAGACGTCAAGAACGATTTCAATATCCCCAGTTCAAAATTTAGTGCTGTAGCTGATTCAGCTTTAGAGGACATACCTCCAAGCAAATTATGAACTAAAAGAGAAGTTTCATTCACTTCTTTCACGGAAGTTTTATGGGTGCCAAAAGCTGTATTTCCACTCTTTAAAAATACTTTGCTGCTAAACTTTCACATTGATTTTGTGCACATTCATCTGTGAACAAGCATTATTTTCTGTTTCAAAAAGAAAACAAGTGTAGGAATAGGTCGATGCTGAATGTAATTTGAAAGCATTCACAAGGATAACAACTAGTAAGTTAGTTCCACAATACTGGAACATCATGCTCGAGTGTAAACAGTTAAACACTTCAAATTATATACAACTGTTCATTTGTGGCAAAATGGTCTGATGTAAACAGAATAAAACGAAAAATTTTAAAAAGAAAAATTGGTTTCAGAAATCGCTAATTCCTTCAACTGGGAGTGTAAAAAATTAAATTATGTTAAATCAGCATAAATGTCAATTAAAAGACATTTTAGACACAGGTATTTTTTAAAGTTATAAGTTCTTTATATATATGCGGCTCCCATTCCCAAAATTTTTGTTATGCGGGGTTGCCCACCCTGGGTTACACGAATTTTTTTTTTATTAAACTTGCAATAATCATTTTCCCCCCTAATCAAAAGAGGAGATAGATATGAAGCAAAGAATAGGAACTATAATCTCAAGAAAGCTTCTGAAGTACCAAGCTTAAAGCATTTAGTATCTGAGAAAGAAAGGCGTGCGTTATCTTTTCCAACCAGACAAGCGTTTCCCAAGAATCTTTTACGCTTCCGTTTAATGGCTACACATTGTAAGAGTGCGTCAGACTCGCTTGGATGACTCGCCTCTGGCCTGGACATGAGAAAGAAAATTGTTTATTAATTTGTCATTGCCGTAAAGGAAAAGCTTCAAAAGTCAACCCTGAATACACAATTTAAGAGCCTTGAGCCTTAGACAGTTTGCGACACATTGCCAACATCCTGCCAGAACCTTCGACGCCATTCGTATTTGTCCTAACTCTGAATTAGATTCTATAAGATAATGGAAAAATCAAGTCTTTTGTAGGATGCGTGTTAGTTATTGGCGAAACAGTAATAACATGTCAGGCATTCTGGTAACTAGCTATTGGTTGCAGGTAAGTTTTGAGGCCTACTATAACGATAATTTTTGTTTTTTAGACCGTAACTTTATGATTATAATGAAAATACAATTTTTGAAGTTCTCTGTGACTTAGTGTTAAGGCGTTTGACCTAAAGACCTCTGTTATGAGAACATTGACCTAATATGCGGCCTTCTGTAATTTTTGACATATCGTCTAACAATCTCTGGAATTGGACATCTGTCACTAATCGTAATCAAACAACACTTAACTACGTGCTTCCAGATCTCTTCTATATAACCGACGACCTAATTCAAATCAACAATGGTTATCACGTGACAGTATTTTTTCGATGCTTATCAATGGTCTTTACATGAACGCTCGTTTTTTTGAATGAGATCCTCATTTAAACTTAATGATAAATAGCATAAAGATATCAAGCTTCTAGACACTTTTTCTTCATAAAATAAGTTTGTATCTTAAAAACTGTACTATTAAAGCTATTAATATCGGAGCTCCTCAAAATCCCATACACCTTCTTCCGAGGCAGAAAGAGCAATATATATATATATATATATATGTTATTTCGCCTACCAGTGAACAAAATGGAGAAATAAATCTACTGATTTTTTAAAAATGTTGTTCCTCTCATTAAGTTCATTCTGAAGATAGTATAAATTGAAATTGATACGCTGTAAATTGTCGTAGTCTTGTAAATATAATATACATAGCTCAAAATGTCAACCAATCCAATGTACTGACTCATTCATTAACAAGATTGTCAAGTCGTTGTTTTTTTAAATTTCACTTCGTTCTCTTTTGTCCCATGCACATAGCCAGGTTAATCCCCCACCACCCCGAAATGAAATCCCCAGCGCTTCCCCAGACCCCCTTTGCTGGCAATTTTTCCACTAATTTCAGGAAAAATCTAAATTTTTACCTTCGCAATGTCAATATCATAAGGGAGACAGATGATGGAATTGGAAGTCAAATCTCTCTCTCTCTCTCTCTTTCTCTCTCTCTTGCTGTCTCAATACTTTTGTTACAATTTATATTTTGTTGTCTACATATTTGTTTTTCTTTCTACGCTTCCTTTTTCTCTATCTCCTTCTAAACACACACACACGCACACACACGTATATATATATATTCAATCATATATACAAACATACATACACACACAAATATATATATACCAGATTATACTATCATATATACACACATTTATATATATATGATCGTATCGTCAGGTGGCTTTTGGATCCTACGATCTTACGTTTTTTAATGTAAAGATCTCTTATAAACATGTCCCAAGTAAAATAAAGAAAAAGTGTTTCCCCTGTTCTGCCAATGGGTGTGGTTTGAATACATTTTCCGGAAAAATGTCTTCGTTTAACTAGGTCAAGCTAGATCAGAATGACTCTAGTAATAAAAGCTAAAGCTCAATAGAAAGATTAGTTTTCAAGGCCGGAGGATCTAAACAACTATTTGAAATACAATTCCAACATGACAGAACTTGCGGACCAGTAAAAATATGGCTCAATATCAATAGCACTAAACTGAAGACAGTATTCTGGGATACTAATCAAATGGAAAACGAATGGAAACATTTTTTTTTAAACCCCGAGAGTAAAAGTTTGTCATTAAGTCTTGCTTCATATAGAAGATAAGTTATAACAAAATGCAAAATGAAGTTATCTGAAAATGTATTTTCTGCATGTGTTAATCCTATAATTTCTCTCTCTTTATATATATATATATATATATATATATATATATATATATATATATATATATATATAACCCTAACCCTATATAGATACACCATCCAAAACTGTATCTGCACTTGCCGTTCCTTTGGATACATCAACTGCGTGAAGAGATGGACGCTAATGTGTGTGCAACATTGGTCCGAGCTACATCCATAAATTGAACCCTAGTCGCATCGCATCTGAAGGATGCCATAGTTATTAAAATAGCAAAATAATAATAATATGACTACTTTATTTTTCCATCTCGGTCTAAAAAGGATGTTTGCAAAATAAAAAAATGTGTGTATTGTCTAACAACTAACCCTACAGTACTTTTCTTGCCTTATGATTGAAGGGTGCAAAAAGAGAAAAAAAAGGTTAGAAAAGACAGTTTGTGTGGAAACACAAACTCAAAATCGGCCACCGAAGTGGTCCACCCAGGCAGGCCTGAATATTTTCAGAAAGAACATCCGAATGAAATTATATCAAAGACAAATGAGAGATAAGAATGGAGAAAGAAGGTTAACAGATCTTGTGTAGTGCCCCAATGGTCCAGCAGATCAAAGGATAGGTGAAAGTGAATGTAAAGTTAGATGTGAACCTGGCCTAACTAGTTCCCCTTTCAGACCTTGTGGTCTATAGGGCAGATGATGTAAAGTTCATCTGTTTTTGTGGCCTACGGTTAACGAGGGTGTCATGTAGCCAGCACAACGAACAACCGCCTTTACTTTTTCCCAACTAATGTCAGGTATCCATTAGAGCTGAGTGGACTCAGAGGCGCCCAAAGATTCCAAAGTTAAAAATCCCAGTCTTCACCAGGATTCGAAAAGCGCTTTACCGCTCAGCCACCGGGCCTCCCCTGGCCTAACTGATGTCTTATAATTGATCTAATTTTTCGAAAAAGCTCAATTTCTTATTCGAATTCTCAAAAAAAAAATAAAAAAGTCCCTAATTAAAAAATAGTTAAGGAAAATAAAGTTTATAAGATTACTATTCGTTTTAAATTATGTCTTACTTATAATGCATACTAATTAGCTTTTTCTCTTTAAAAAAATCCTTGCATAACTGATTTTAAAAATCAGAAATTAAAATAGCCGTTGCATCAGAACTTTGAATGGTCTAAAATATTGTGATGTCCGATTTTCAATATCTTGTCTAGTTTACGAGATCTAAACGGAACGGTCGGACAGATGGATAGACATTTCACACATAACTAATAGCATCTTTTCCCTTTTCGGGGGCCGCTAAAAAAAGTGAAACTAAACTAAAGATCTTGAATTCAAGGGATGAAAAGTGTGTGGTGAGAGTTAGATCTATTGATGAATATAAAAAAAAAAAAGTTTGGGTTGTCATTGTTATAACACAGGGCCAAAAAGTGTAAAAGTGGGGTGGGCAAGGTTTCAGGTCGAAAAGCATGGATGCCTTATATGTTTATGAAATAGTTTATAATAAAATTGAGAAGCCAGGCCTTATTCTGAATATAATTGTATGTACTTCTGCTGATTGTATCACTTTCAAAACGTTGAATTTCATAAGGAGATTACCATTATATTCTATATAATCTAGAATCAAGCCCACAGATACCTCGCTGCTATTCTGCATAGAGATAATTGAATGTTTTCAAAATAGTAATATATTTTTAACATAAAGTCAAGTATTGAATTTCTTTCAGGCTCAGTCAAGAGAAACATTTACTTTTTCCCTTTTTGACAACTTCTTTCTTACTATTATTATTCTATTATTCTAGCTTTTATATATCTCTACTTTCATGCTTATAGCATGCTGAGAGCGCTTTGGTCCAATCTCATTTGTGGACCAGTGGGGGAGGGGTGTCGAACCTTGAGCCACCTTCTAAATAGCCAAAACAGGCCAAGTTCAAGCGCACTTAGCCTCTCGACCACGGTTCCCATTCTATTGACAAGTATGTGTTAAGACTTGCGCCTTGCACCGAAAAGACTTCTTGAAATATACAGCTGAAACGTGTTGGAAATTTTGCTTTTCACCATTTTATCAGACATGACTTGTCGCACAGAGATATACATCATTACTCTAGTTTGTAAATTCACATAAAAGGTATTATGTTACATCAAGTCTTGAAGAACACGAGAGAGAGAGAGAAAGAGACAGACATATAGATAGACAGAGAGAGAGTCCTTGGTGGACTACTTGGGAACCGATTTTAAGTTTGTGTTTTCACACAATCTGTCTCTGTAACCTTGCTAATTTCTAGATTTTAATGACATTTCAGTCCATCCAACTCTAATGGTTATCCGACATTTGGGAAGGTAAATCGGTTGCGCTGGTCACATGACACCCTCGTTAAACCACGGCCATAGAAACCTGTGACAATTTGAAGCAATAATGGCAAGTTGGCGAAATGGCTATTAAGATCGCGAACGGCCTGATTTCTGGCTTCTGTTAGTAAAACATAATTAAACTTCAACGTAAAACTAAATCATGTGATCTATTGTTCTTGAATTGTTTCGAGGTGATCACGATGCTAATCAAACATAAATTTCAAGTTCCCACGAAAGAAATTTGATTCTTACTTCATCATAGTTCGTCTGACATTCATACACCCATTCAATATTAACTTGGTCACATGACTTTCCAAGTGCCCGCCCACTTTACTTCACCTTCAATGTCACTAGCTATGTCACTAGCTATGTTAGGTCAAACTCGACTCGAGATTTGTCATTCTCGAACTTTGTCTTCGGCATATTTATTCAGAGTGGCCAAAAAACGTTGCTATTTGTGTCATAGCTTATTAGCATTGGAGGTTCAGAATACTTGGTAAACACTCTTTTTTGTAGTAAAAAGTATACAATTTTTCTCTATTTTGTTATGGCTTTTTTTTTTCATTAGTAATATAGCTCAACCAAAGGATGGCTGCCTGGTCGTGCGGTTTGCGCGCTGGACTGTCGTTCGAATTTATCGACGGTCGAGGGTTCAAATCCTGCCCGCTCCCATCCCCCGTCGTCCTGCGGGAGGTTTAGACTAAGAAGTAAACTATCTTCAACTCTGAAGGAACATCCGAATTATGTAAAACATTTTACAAAACAAAAAAGGCATCGTAAAAAGGGATAGAATTACTTGGCATATGGAAGCATGTACTTAATGATAACAACCACGAGAACTAAACATTTTTCTAATGCAACACAATCCTTGCCTAGTTTTAGAATGTACTCGTAATTATTTCCCATTTATCTTGATCTTATTTTTTTATTTCGAGAATATTCACTACAATTTTATTCTACATAAACGCTTAATTAGTGTTATTTCTTTTGTAGATCATTAAATCATTAATACACGTCTTTAGAGGCAGATTAAGTTCTCATTTGAAGCTGTTAAAGAATGATCAACGTTTGTGTTGATACGTGATAACAACAAAAAAGTTCGAGTTTTGAAAATGAGCGAAAGTCAAAAATAAAATTTTCTTATATCTATTTAACTCCAGCTAACTATTTAATGCAATATACTGCACATACATTTTCTTTCAATTATCTTCGACTCTAGCTAGTCCGAAAAAGAGATTGAATTCTAGTGCGACAAATGTTGCGATATCTTCGAAACTTTTCTTACAAGTAATAGGGACACACTTTAAACACGCAAAGATGTCCTGCAAAATAAACTTATTTGAATAGATTTCGGTGCATGTTCTGATTATTATTAGTATGAGATTGTTATTACGTACATTAACTACACCAAAGATTAATTCTGAAATTTGACATTACTTGATTTTGGAATTGAGCACTGATTGGTCAGTTTTATGTTAGCATTAAACAGACATTTTAAAATAGTCGACAAAGTGAATTATATTTCCATTTAAAGTATCTGTTGTTGCCTTTTTTCTAAAGATACAATACAAAACAGATAAATCACAAAATACTGAATCTTTGAAGGCCTACAACCAATCGAATCATTAGTTCTAGAGTTCTATCCCCTTACCTTGTTGTATAAGTTTAAAATGAAAATGTTTGCCCAACTAGAAGTGTAGAATAGCTTCATGAACAATTTAATTTTCTACATATCTCTATTGCAGGTTTATACTTTGTAATGATTTTCGTTTTAATAAATAATAAATGCCAACATAGTTGTAACTTTTATGCTAATGAATTTTTTTTTTAAAGTGAATGTTTCATCATTAGATGTAAGATCTTATTGACCAACCTTGAGATCAATCTTACACCGTGGTCTTCTCTGTCCAGTAGAATGTTTTTATCTCCACCGAAATGCACATCTCGTTGGTGGCATAACATTTCACTTATTAATAAATTAAGTAATTTTATTATTTTGCAGTGTTGAACAAACAAAAAAAGTATTTGGATAAAGTGCCAAGACATGAATTCAAACTTATAACAGCATTGACTTGACCAGAGACTGAAGTGAATATCCTCGTTTTTTGATTCCCAAATCCTGTCACTGCTCCTCGTAGAATGGACAATAAAGTTAGACCAGGTCAAGTAACTGTAAGTTTGATTTTACAATTGTCGCTAATTTGCTTAAAAGTATTTTCATTTAAATAAGTTAAAACAATTTTTGTTCTGGTAAAAAACAAAACAGTTACGTTATTTTTTTATTTTTTGCATAATTAATGAGCTAAATTAGGTAGAACACTTGATATTTTGTAAAATTATTTTAAAATATTTTAAAACATCTAATATAACTAAAAATAATGAAAAACTAGAGAAATGGATAAATAATCATTTGAAACCATACCTGAAAAATGTAACAAAAAATAAGTAAATTGATATAACTGAGCTGAATCCTCGCCTTAATAAGATCTAGATTTGGAAAGAAAATGTAAACAAACAACACTAACTATTCTTTCTTCTAAATGAAAGTAATAATGTTATAAAATGTTGTCAATGTTACAAATACATTAAAAGTAAAAGTAGGTCAGAGAACGAACATAAAAAGGAATCAGCGACCAGCAGGTGTGTCGAACTTAGTAGTAGTTGGCTATCGATATGGCATTTACAAGCTAGACATTACTAAACGTATATTTTCAACACCATTATGTGATGGGCCTTGATTTAGTTGCTGTGTTGATGGCTTTCTGATTTCAACAGATTACTCTGGAGGTGTGTGAGTTTCTTGTACGGGTGTATTAGATGCGTTTCAACAACTAAGTAAGAAGAGGTACACACTGAGAATTTTAAAGAACCAAGTCCAGACCGTTAGATACTTTAATAAAATTTAATGCAGAAAGTCCACAGTCGAGTCTCTGTCCGTAATGCGATATTGCTAACTTAAAGATTTAACACCAACTGACTAGCAATGACATATAAATTAGAACCCACTAAGCCGTGACATCACTAAATGACGCGTTGAAAGTCCGACAACTATGGTCCGTCTCTATACTAAGAGTCTAACATTTAATAAGATTGTTCTCAAAATATAATGTGTTTATTCCTCGCATGTCTAAAAGCAGATTACGAAAGTGACATTTCTAATAAAGTATTGTTATAGAATTTTTTTTGAATAGATACAATTTTATTTAGTCTGAAAGTTCTCATGAGTTAAGTTTCTTCTCATTCCTATTGTACCTAGTGAACAGAAACAAATTCACACCATTTTCAATTCTAGAAGTTCTAGTCTTGTCTTGTTTCCAATTTTGATTCCGTCTGAGGGAGGCATACGACAACAATCAGCTTCTTCCCGGCTTCTCATTAAAAAAAAGAAGAGATTAGGAAGTTTATAACTGTTCTTTTGTTTTAATCATTGTATTTTTAATACATTATGCAATCATTGATGTTAATTTACTAAAAGAGAAAACAAATATTTATTTAGAAACCAAATGGGAGTCAAGAAACTAAATCAATGAAAGAGATTCTACGTAAAATACCACCATTAAAGTATGAAATTACTAAAAGTAAAAAGGAGCAGCCAATGAATAAATCTTTTAGTAGCACTGTTGGTGATGCCTCAATTCCCAGTATATCATCATCTGACTTAAGCCTAGAAAGTGCATCAAATCAACAACTTCTGACTAAAACAGATGATTCGGTTAAAGCCATATACGACAAAAATGCAGAGGTCATACAAACAGACAATCGAATAGCCAGCAGTGAAGACAATCAAACAGCCAGTATTGATGTCAAGCAAACAGCCAGTAGTGATATAAATGAAGCAACCAGTAGTAAGCCCAAGCGAACTGCCGGAAGTGATATGAATGAAACAACCAGTAGTGAGCCCAAGCAAACTGCCGGAAGTGAGAACAAAAAAACAGCAGGTGCTGAAATTAATCAATCAGCCAATAGTGAGACCAAGCGAACAGCTAGCATTGAGACCTCGCAAACATCCAGCAGTGCTGCATCTGAGACTACTTGCACAGAAGATCAAAAAACTCAGATACTACAGAGTAAAAATAAAGGGAACGATTCTACTCCAAGTAAAGAAACCATGAATGTTGGAGGGTCACAGGGTAATAAAACGTCCACCACAGTTCTACCAAATAACACTAAAACTAAATGTAAAAAAGGAGCGGTTGAACTAACTTTGATGAAGGTGATAACAGACGCAAAGTTCAAAACAGAAAACCAAGAGAAAGTAACGAAAGAAAAGGTAAACTGATCTTACCATTGTATTTTGAAAGTAAATTGTTTCTTAATGAAAACTTACTTGTCAACAATGTTTCACTTATATTTATAAGATTTGTTATCACTACAAATTAAAAGGTAAAATATAAAACACAGTTGTATGAATTAGTTAAGATCAGTCATGTAATTAAATGTATAATAGATCTAGACTAAAAATAAAAAAGCATTTATAAATTTAACAAAAGGGGAGTGAAATAACCTGAATTCGAAATAGTGGGCTAAAGCCTTGTCAGGATTGTCAAACCAGCATGTTAACCACTCTGCTAGTGAAGAGGTTGTCTGGTTTTCTGGTTGTCTACTTGTTCTTTGCTCTCCTCACATGCCATGTCTGTGTTGACTAAGACTCAGACGACAACCTATAACAAGGACTAATTCAACTTAATCCCACCACTTCAGTCAAGTACACTTTCTTTCCCTTTTTCGACATAAAAAACAAAATAATTAATTATCTATATTTATATAACAATTTTTTTTTTATATTGATCATTGTGTTGTCAGGTAGAAGAGATAATTGTGCAAAATTTCAGCTTGATCTGAGATTGTGTGTGGGAGAAATAATGTTGTCACGACCCGATTCTCCCCTCTCGTCACTATCTCAATTTACTATATATTTACTAGCATTATTACGTCGGCTCTATTCTTCTAGTGATTCTCGCTCTTGGTGCGAGTGATTACTTTGTCTGCATAATTATTAAAGTACTTGGAATAAATATAAATTTTACTTATGACAACAATGTCACAACATCCATGACTACATAATAAATACTCATAAACTCAAACTCTCTCATTAAAAATAATATTTAATATTCTAATTAGGGCATCGATGACCAATTTAAAATAGTGTAATAATTGTAATGATTGATTGATGAAATGAATTGATAACTACAAACATATATTATGAATAACATTAAATATTAACATAAGACAAGTGGCTTCTATACTCTATACTATTAAAACTATTGTATATGTTAATATCTTAAACAATAAAGACATAATCAACAATACAGCAATTAATCAATTATGCCAATCAGACCACCACGGCTACTCCATCTTCCATGCACTGGACTCAGTGCCGCAGACTGCATCAGAGTTCAGTACCGCTGTCCATGTCATCTGATGTCAATTGGTGAGAAGCGTGGACGAGAGGCCAAGTGCGCTTGAACTTTGCTTGGCTTGTCTACCTAGAAGGTTCGACACCCGACTTGGGCAGAGTTTTGTTTACTGAGCGCCTAAAGGCAGCACGGAAAACCAACATCTAGATACCCCCTCTCCCCACTGGTCCACAAATTAGATTGGAACTTAAGCGCTTTGAGCATGCTATAAGCATGAAGGTAGCGCTTTATACAAGCTATAATAATAATGATAAAAATAATCACTGCATGTCTTTCAATGTCTTTCTACGCCACTGTCGCTAACATCTATTAAGACTCTCAACGCTAGATTGTTACATACTCAAGAATGCTACCCAGACTGCTATCTACCGCCTCGGACTCGGACTGACTCTGACTATGACAGCGACTCTTGAAAGTCACTCAGACTGTCAACTAAGACTGCCTTCACTGAGACTGTCAATCCTAATCCCTTACAATTAATTCCTACATGTTGCCTCTGGCAAACAACTCACACCTCTTGGGGCAAAGATCGCGAGCCAGCCTCGGCGACTTGCTCCCAATGTTTGTATGTGTCGTTCACCAGAAAACGCCTAGCACAGGACACACACCCCTGCAAACACAAAATGGCGCTGTGTCCCGACTGCCCCAAAACTCTACATAGACTGAGACCCTAACCCAAGCCTAAACTAACGCCACTAAATCTTCGGTGTCTGTCCCACCTACGGGTATCGAGTCGCCCTACAAGCTATACATCTGTATGTACTCTGTCAAGTCTGTCGGTGAAAATACCTTACAATATAATTAACTAGCTCACATACACAGACATCTGTGACAAATGTGTACAAACATTTTCCCAGACAGACAGAACAAGTTAATGTAATAAACATTCCCCTTTCAGACCTCATGATATATAAGGCAGATGACGTATTTCTAGTATCTATCTCTGTGGTACACGTTCACTAGTGTAGCCAGCACAACCACCGCTTTAAACTTTCCCTAATGTCAGGCATCTACCCTTTACTGCTGGGTTTACTCAGAGGTGCCTAAAGATCCCAAAATTTAAAATCCCATTCTTCACCAGGTTTCAAACAGGGGAACAAGTTAGGAAGCCAAGCGTTTTATCACTCAGCCACCAGGCATCCGAGTTAATATAAGCTTCTTAAAAGTGTTTCATTTTCTCTTCTATCCAACATTATGATAACATTCAATTGTTGTAATACCAGACTAATATTGCAATTTCTCTCAGAGGTATTTCGAGCATAAGTTAAAAGCAAGTAGTATCAGATATCAACACTTTTTAATACAATATCTAAACAAAGTAAATAACTTTTAAATCAAAGCAGTTAGTATCTAAAAAAAAAGCAGTTAATATCTATGCAAATACCTATTTATGTATCTTTGTATCCAAGGAAATGCATGTATACAGTTGTTGGCCTTATTTAGTCCATGGTTCATCTCATAAATAGTAATGAATTGAACGCTTGGGCGTTAGTTACTGTTCTAGGGTGTGGCCTTTACAGCAGTTTGCCCTCTCTTCCCTATAAGGATGTGTCTAAAGCAACGTTGAATACTAGATCAAATCTTTGTGTTGATAGCTAGTTACTTTAACGTATATGTATGTTTGTATTGTATGTATGTATGTATGCATGTATATATGTAAGTATATTATATTTAGTTTTTATTCCACATTTTATTTGTAGACAAAATGGAAGCAAGTCTTTAAAAACTCAAGATTGTGGGACGCTGAAGAAAAAGAAGCCCATTGTCCGGTATGTTGATTTTAAAAAAAAATTGCCAAACTAAAATTCCTGACTCACTATAAATTCATTTTCGAACTCACCATAATTTTCTATACATAATTCTTTCACATTATTTTGTAAAATGACAAAGTCAACGTTACACAATGACAAGAAGTGATGTCCGCTTGAAGGTTGCTAAATAGTTGTGAACATGATGTTTATTGAAATAGTGTGCTTCTTGCAGGTTTGAGTTAATAGAAACAAAACTGTTTTTTTCCATTACTAAATCTGAAAAATTAAATATATTCAACAATCGTACAACTTTGTAAAGTATTTAGATATTAAACTCTAAGTGTCTTAGAGAGTATATTTTTTAGACTCCATAATAGTATTTAAATTCTAAAGTGTTAAAAGATATATAACGTATGTTGATATTTGTATGATTTCTATTTAAATATTTAATTCATAAAGAGTATATCTGTTATCTCTCTACTTAAACATTTAATTTTATTGTATCTATTACTCACTCGTTATATCTTCGTCCTACATTTGACTTCATTGTATTGACCACTCACTGACAATGGGGCAAATTACTATAATGTGTGAAGCTACGCTTCCGAAGGCGTGATTCCCAAGAACTGTCTCATTAAAAGATTTATTCGCAGACATTCAGAGATTTTTACTTTTTTTTCGCCTTTAGAAATGATCGATTTAATAATAAATGTAGATACAAATTAAAACTACTAAAATATTTCTAAGCGAATTTCTTTTTTTTTTTCTAGATCATAATAAAGCTTATTGGATCCATTCCTACCCGGAGCAAGGAATTCTTTTATGTTCAAGAATTTTTTGAAGATTTAAAGCAATTTCTGAAAGAGACAGGCAATACCAATATAGTTTAATAGAGTTAAATCTCAGTTTATTTTTAATATTTGTTCAATATTTAAAATGAAGTTTAAATATGAATTTACCTTTATCTTATACTATTCAAATATTATAAAATGTTATGATAAACCTTAAAATAAGTATTTGACAATGTTAGAGTCAAAAGTATAGAGCCTGGTAGATCAAAGGAGCATGACGAGGTCGCGCCTTTAGTCTGCAAGTCCGGATTGTCAGTGTCCACCGTAAGTAAACACAAAATCAAACTCTTAAGCTTAACTTAAATCGCATCCCTTTCAGACAGGGAGGCACGATGAAGGAACGGACTGCCCACTTCAGGCCGATGAAAGGAAACTCTTGTTCGCTTTAGCTGGCCTTTTTTAGAGTTCCAAGTGCGATGCACAGCTCTACACGACTATTTCAGAAGACAATTATTTTTGTTTACAAAAAATAGACTAAAATAAATATGTGAACTACATCATTAAGAATACAATCTTTAAAGATGTCTTACATGTACTACTATTGAAACTGAAATAAGTAACAATAAGGAACTATGCTCATTAGGACAACTTCTATGGATATTAAAAATGTATTATGTTTTTGTTCATAATTTCATAATTTTAAGTTCAAACTGATATCAACTATCTTCTAGAAGAATGCATACAGTACAATGAAAATCAATTACGCTGAGTTATAATTATGGCCATTATTTTTTTTTTTTACTTTAGAATCTAGGATTTTTTTTTTTTATAGTTATTTTATAGATAACTGCCAGTACATTCTACGTCGAGGCAATTTACGCATTATACATAAACCAGTAGAAGGACTTATCAGTTAGTTAAGTCCTATTCGATTTACAAATTGAATAATAAGGTTTCGCTATTTAATTGTTCACAACTCATTTTTTAAGAAGCTCTTTAACGTTACTATTTTAGTTTCATCAATTAAATGTGCACATGACAAAATCCATTTCATAAGTAAAGTAACTACGGTTCATCTTGTGGAAGAGCGGATGAGAGTTTAGGGATAAGATACTGTCAGAAATTTATCGCCTAGCTGATTACTTTCTACAAGCATAACAATAACGGAAAATGGCAGATACAGTTTGGAATCTGAAGCGTTGCAGTATCTGTCCGATTTTTACGCTATTTACTAGAAGCTTCCAAATGGTTGTGAGCTCCTTATTTTGATCTTGCCGTTGAGTCCTGAAGTATTTATCATGTATTGGTCTCAAAGCATTTGTATTGTTTATCCTCTCAATAAAAAAAAATTCTTAATTTTATGTCGGAGTAACATATTGCAAAGTTTCTCACTGCACCACACGACACCACCAACTGAAAGAAGACAACTCAGAGCTCCAATATAACGTAAAGGTTGAATGTCCAATAAATCACAGTCAATACTGTACAATTGGCAACACGTAACACAGTCAATACTGTACAATTGGCAACACGTAACACAGTCAATACTGTACAATTGGCAACACGTAACACAGTCAATACTGTACAATTGGCAGCACGTAACACAGTCAATACTGTACAGTTGGCAACACGTAACACAGTCAATACTGTACAATTGGCAACACGTAACACAGTCAATACTGTACAATTGGCAACACGTAACACAGTCAATACTGTACAATAGGCAACACGTAACACAGTCAATACTGTACAATTGGCAACACGTAACACAATACTGTACAAATATTTATACTTTAACAATTGTACATCAACTCTTGCACTGGCCTTTCTGTCTCGTTCCGCCTTGCAATCGGCTCAACTTTTCAAGAATGACTTCACACACTGGGCTAGTGTCGGACTCAATCGCAGACCAAGATCAAGACGCCGTCTCGTTCTATCAAGGTTTCTTGATTGTACTTGACAGTACTTCGCACCGAACCATCGTAATGCTGCACAGAACCACACCGCTTAACCAAGTCGTCTGTAGTGAAATTGGACTGTACTGAGCCCTTGTACTGAGCCATAGATTCGAAAGTTGTTACTTACTCGACTCTAATAACTTTGCCACTTATATTATTCCCCACTGGCCTTCTGGACAACGACAGAACGTTGCTTGACCATTCTGGTTAATCAAATGACCACATCCTACGTGCCTGTCCTGAGTAGTATTCACTCTAGATGTTTCTTCAAACATCGCCAGTCAAGGCAGTTGGCAGTATCGGTTCGTCACGCTTGGCCGCTCGTCCAGTGCTGGCCTGGGGTGATTTATGTCGAATGTCCACACAAACATGACTACCCCTATCTCTGTCACCACCAGGTTTATTACAATATAGAGGCCAAGAGTTAGACTTGTTATCAGACTATTAGAGTCTCTTGCCATCAGAAACATGATGTGGGCTGTGGAGTGCTTATATCCTCTACCACTTTCAGAAAAAAAAACAAAAAAAAACCTACTCGACTGAAACCTACATAAATGACAAATGGAAGACATCACAAACGCACTAAAACACACACCATCTCTTTCTTTCTATCTCCCTAACTTCATATATATGTATATAAATCTAAAAAAAACAAACTCTCTAAACAGGCTGTCTTCTTGACTACAGCAATCTCAAAGATCAAAAAGGCGAAGATGACAGATATGTCGAGCACTTTATGTCAAGTAATCAAGCGATAATCAAAGAAGTAAGTAGACATCAAGCGTTTTAATGTGAAATAGGAGCAGACGTTTTAATGTGAAATAGGAGCAGACGTTTTAATGTGAAATATGAGCAGACGTTTCATGTGAAATAGGAGCAGACGTTTTAATGTGAAATAGGAGCAGACGTTTTAATGTGAAATAGGAGCAGACGTTTTAATGTGAAATAAGAGCAGACGTTTCATGTGAAATAGGAGCAGACGTTTTAATGTGAAATAGGAGCAGACGTTTTAATGTGACATAGGAGCAGACGTTTTAATGTGAAATAGGAGCAGACGTTTCATGTGAAATAGGAGCAGATGTTTTAATGTGAAATAGGAGCAGACGTTTTAATGTGAAATAGGAGCAGACGTTTTAATGTGAAATAGGAGCAGACGTTTCATGTGAAATAGGAGCAGACGTTTTAATGTGAAATAGGAGCAGACGTTTCATGTGAAATAGGAGCAGACGTTTTAATGTGAAATAGGAGCAGACGTTTTAATGTGAAATTGGAGCAGATGTTTTAATGTGAAATAGGAGCAGACGTTTGAAAAAGAAGTAGAAATTTAAACTTTCTTCCGTTTCTAAGCAATAGCTGAACTTATCTTTTGTGCGTACATTTCTCCTTAGCGAGAAACTTGCTTTTGTAAGCTTGATATTATTGAAGGTAATATATATATATAGGTCTGTATTATATAAGATAAGAAGATAAGATATATATATATGTAGTCCGTATGGGTAAAAATTGCGTTTCCAAAAGACTTCTTTACGGCTAGCTGTGCTTAGGAAGAAGGTAAAACGACGCCCTTAAACACTCCCTCAGAGAGGGTGATATTGACATTTACGGCAGAGCAATGCTAGCTGTTCATGGCTCGGATTATTTGCGCTTTATAGCGTGAAGCTCGTGAGTGTCAGAGGCAAGGAGAAGCGTCGTCTTAAAAGAAATCAAACCTCAAAAAACTGAAAATAAACAGAAATAACTAATAGCAGACCAACCCTACCTATCCACTGCATGTGGCCTACTTTTTAAAGAAAGGATTAGACTCCTAAGACATATTCAGGCTTATACGTTATGAGAAAAGTGTCAATCCGCTACTACAAAGGAGGGGCTATGTTATACATCGACTGAAAGCAATTAACAGATGGTAAATGTGAATGAAATTGTAAAATAGAACAGTTGGGACAAAGGTAGTCAAGTATACAGTAATATATATATATATATATATATATATATATGCTAAATAAGACCTTATCACAACATTTTAAAAGTGAAATAAAAAAGGCAAATATTGAAAACATTTAACTGTGTCTACTGTCTACTGTCTTCTCTAACAACTGTCATATGGAAAACAGTAGCAAAGGTCATTTGACAATAACGTCAGAAAATGAAATGTAAATCAATTAGTTACCAAAAATTAACTTCCTACACCCATCACAGAAATACAATCTGTTCAAATGTTACTTAACATCATGTTATTTTTTATAAAAATGAAATATCTAAATATCAAGAAGAGATTTTGTTGCACTCTATTACAATACATGACCTAAATATATTGCTGCTATATTTTTCTTTTATTTTCAGGTAAAAATGAAACTACCTGGTATGTTAGTTTTACTTTTGTATTTATGTATGTATGTATCTTTTTTTTCCATCTAGCTAATATTTTCTCGGCCTATTATATACATCTTTTTATTTATCCATCTTTAAGAATTGTCAAAATTAACTTAAAGTCAAGCAATAAGATTACAAAAAAAAAAAATTTACACTAATTCAAAGTTTTCATTCCTGGTTCACCTGATTCGTAGCCGGTAAATAGGACGGTTTTAATATTGCTTTCAAAAATATGAAGTGTTGTCATCTTACTGTGACTGAGGGACATACAGACAGACTAACCAAAACTAATATCGTTTTTTGTCCCTCCAATGAGCCGATAAAAACTGTGTGATAACCTTCGTTACAAAGTAACACGTCAATAAAACGTCAGTATTTAGCATAGCCTGCCTTAAATGATTGAAGAATGGTTTACCCTTGAAGAGCTGTCATGCAAAGAAAGACAACCTACGTGCAATATTTCCTTACTCTTTATAAACAGAGTTTTAACTGTTTTCTTTGTTAAATCAGATAAGAACATAGCCACATGCATATTTTTATGCAACGCCGATGCAACTAACCAAATATTTGAACAAGATCTTAAAGAAGCTGTTGTTTTGTTAAAGGTATTTGTGCTTCTAACTATCTATCTATCTATCCATCTATCTATCTATATATGCATATATGTTTCTGTCTCGTTCTCTAATTATATATCTGTATATATTTATCTATATATCTATGTTTGTATATATATATATATATATATATATATATATATATATATATAAATATATATATATATAAATAGATAGATAAATAGATAGATAAATAGATAGATAAATAGATAGATATATGGATAGATAAACAGATAGATAGATAGATAGATAGATAGATAGATAGATAGATGAAGATATACGTGTACATCTGTCATAGATTAACAATTTTGTGTATTTTTTCTGCAAGGGTTCTGGGGATTACATTAATAACCTTTCAGAGGCAACCAGGAAAAGAGACAGAGAGCTAATAAGGTAATTGTTACAAATCAGAATTGTGTGCTTACTGTAGGTTTAAAATGTACACATCCTGATTTCTAGAAAAATTACTAGAACATTGCAAAATCCCTGTCCAGTTTCCAGGTTCTGCTCATGTTTTATAAGTCATGTGTACTTTTTAATAATGGTAAATAATTGTATTCCTAATAAATAAAACATCTATTATATAGAATATTTCTTTACATTTTTTAGCAGAATAAAAAAGAAAACTTTACACACACAAGCACAAACTAGTAAATACAGCTCATTGGGTTTTTGTTTCTGAATCCCTTAGATTGAAAATAATAAAATGTGACCAAATGGTCATTTAGGGAAAAGTTCTCATATGAGAACATTATTTAAAAATAGTATTACTTTACACATTGTCTTTAAATTTCGTCTATTCATTAAAAACAAAATGTCAACAAGACATTTCACGTTTTCAGTGGGGTTTTTTAAACATTGACCTTAAAATGCATATACTTCTTAAAGCAATATTACATTTTTATGAGTGGTTGAGTTGTAGCGCTCGGCTTCTGAACCAGGTCTTAATCCTGAGATTTTTAATTTCGTGATCTCTAGGCCGCCTTTGAGTCAACCCAGCTGTAATGGGTACTTGAGATTAGTTGTAATATAGTAAAGGAGGTTGTTCGTTTTGCTGGCTAGGTGACAACCTTGTAAACCGTAGGCCACACAATCATTTGCCCCTTAGATCTGAAAGGGTAACTTTACTTTTACTTACTTAGTGATAGACTTTGAGTTTTCTTAGTGAATTGAACGTCATTGTCATATACTTCGTTATTTTGGCTCCAACGCAGCAATTTGCAGACCTTAAACATTAGCAAACGAATAAAAAGTGAAAAGATCGCAGAAGTCATACTTAAGTCCCTTAAACGTAAGTGATTTTTTTTCAAAGATAAGCTTTATTTATAGTATCTAAATGAGCCATGTCCAATGTCATTCTGAGCAGTGACAATGGGTAATTAATTAGAATAATAGCCATCAGAACCTTCCTTAGAAGGATTTTAATCACTGCCAGACAACATCTCCGTGGCAAAGAACAATGCAGCTGCCCATTGAAGTAGATACCTTCATAGACGCTGTTATAATGCAAGCCCTCACATTGAGGACCGTTGGAATGAGGGGAGAGGAATCGAATACAAGGCACCAAGATTAGTAAGAAGATTGCAAGACGTGGCGATGTTAAGTGAGGCTTACCCAGACGCCAGGAGAAATCTGGTTGTTGACCTATTCTACAGAAATGACCAAGGGCATGAAGAGAGAAGTGAACGCTATGCAATGGCTTATTGCCATTCTTATAGCCCCTGTGCTAAGAACTTCATTAAGTTGATAATTATAGATTATTTGTTTTCAAAAAGGTTTTCACTCTTTGAGATTCAAAAAATAAAAACCTGAGATAGTCCTTCTCTACACCGTGCTAGAAATGATGCAACAGCGTACAACCCTTTATAAGGAATACATATATGAATGTTTTTACCTAGCCTTGCTTACATTCTTACGAGCTGTGTACACAATAATTTAATAACTTCCTGAAAGGAGCGGATCCTCTCCTGTTCAAGCCTTAATTTCTATAGAGATAATACCTTTTTTGGTTAGTCTATTCGATTTTGAATTAACATTTCAACTGTATTTTTCTATTCGTCAACTAAATGTTGAGTAACAGGGGGTCATATGGGAGCAACAAAAATGTATGTGTGTGTGTGTATGTATGTATGTGTGTATGTGTGTATTTATGTATGTATGTGTGTATTTATGTATGTATGTATGTATGTATGTATGTATGTATGTATGTATGTATGTATGTGTTTATTTATGTATGTATGTATGTATATATGTATGTATGTGTATAATATATGTCTAAGTGTATTTATGTATGTACGTTTATATGTATATATGTATGTATGTATGTATGTATATATGTATCTATCCCTCATATATATAAATTTTAATATTGCTATAATGTTGTCAACTCTTAAAATCTACATAGAGACCAAAAGATTTCAAGCCGACGATCAAATGTTTCTTCAACTGTGTGTCTCACTCAACAAATTAAATGTCGCCTTGCAGTTAGGACAACTCTCACGACTTGTCATTCATCAGGTATTTAAAAGTGTCTTAACTTTTATCATTTTAAAAAAATTAACAAAAAAGTATCGTTTGTATCTGTAAGTTAAATGCAATTTGTCTTTTCAAGCCCCAACATGGCTCATTAATTGCATTTGTGACAATACGGATTAAGATTTGGCCGTTTTGGGTTTCTAGGGGATTTTAGAGTTTGAGAATCCTCACTTGCACATATAAACTACGAGCACAGCGTTATAATGCAGGCAACAAATACTATATTTAGACGTAAAATATGTACAATTTATTATACAAAATAAGATAACGAAGGGTGAAATGCTGTACAGTTGCTAGTATGGGATCTAGCTTATTTACATATATAAGACTATCATCATTAGACTGGAGAACCAAGTGGTCTGAGTGTCATTAGGCTGGTTGCTTAGCTTTTAGGTCCGTTGCTGCACTGATGAGACGGGTGTGGCTGGTTCTGATGCTGTCTGCTGGTGGGCTGGCGTAGTTGATCCAGGCTCCGGTTGCAGTCCAACGTTGTATGGTTGCAGAACTAAGCTGCGTCTACCAATCAGTTAAGCCAGTGACGAGTCTGTGGCTAGCGTTGTTACTTGTACTCTTGAAGGATGATTAGGACTGATGTCTGCAGATCTAGTGTCAGCAAATCTGTTATCAGCTTTAGGTTGCTAAGATTTCAGGCGGATTTAGCCTATAGATAAAAGCTGCAACGATATGATTTATGCGTCGGTTTAGCCATAATGATAACACTGGGAGGTAGATGCCGTTCCGTAAAGGACATCTTCAGACTGATGTAGAGAAACTATAAGTTAGTTTCATAAATATCAAAGGGAACTAACAAATGAATATAATGTCTCATCAAGGGAAATAACAATAATAATGGGGATTCCCATACAGGGAAATAACAAACAGTAATAAGTGATACATGATGAGTAATACAAGTGATGTTCACCCGTCACGATGAATAGCAAGTACATACATCGCATAGATAAATGAGATGAAAGGGGACGGGGAGATTAACGTCTGATACTCGCCCATGCTCTCACATAAGTAAACATAGAGCATAAGTAAATACATACTCAGTAATACGACATGTTTATAGAACTGCTTTGAAAATTCCATGCCAAGGAATTAATCAATGATAATATATTGAAGGTTAGTGCCGATCGCTAATATATCAGAGTTAAATTAATAATAGTTAAAGAGCTTAATACATCTGGTAAGAATCGTTAATAGACTCTAGTCCAGATGGCTTGAACATTTAGCCACAAAGTCATGATATAAAATATAAGTATATAGTAATCTACTTACATTATCCATGATAAGAATGCACAAATATGTACACAAATAATATAGTAATAAATGCACAAATATATATATACATTACTAAGTAAAATGGTTCTCAAGCACTTTACAAAGTTACATACCACCAATCCAAATTGAAATAAGGGAATGAAAATAGTCTAGTGCTCAAGCAAGAGATAGATGTACTCCCTGTCAGCTCTCCAGTGAGAATGAGACCGGACGATGAAGTTTGTCCATTTACACGTGGATAGAAAGGGGGGTGGGGTGAGTGGCGGGAGATAAGTGCAAACGGATGTTTGCCAAGATAGGAAAAGGGGAACGTACTCTTGTCTTTTCAGAAAATGACAGATAATGATTTAAAGTGCGATGAAAAAGAAACAGAGCAATCACTACAAGAGAAACGCTCCACAAGTTCAAAGGTAATTTATGAAACCACTATACTAATAGATTATTATTAATGAAAGATGAATTTAAAAAAGATAGATACGATATATTACAAAATAGATTATCTATGTTGTATTGGCAGGGGCGGAGACAAGCTGATATTGATTGCAAAGAAATTTTGCTAAGTGCTCTTCGACTAAAGCGTTTTGACTTTTTGCGTTACATGCTTCGTGAAGGAATCAGTGAGCCACTACTGAATGAAGTGTTAGGCGAATATCTCTTGGTAAGTAGATTTGCTCAAGTAACGGTTTGGTATGTAGAAATTTATAAAAGCTTAACTTGGTTAAAAAAATTGAAAAGTAGTCAACAAGATCGTTTTGTTCAGTGACCTGTGAATGTATAAATGGAAATATGTGAATTGATAATACACATGTATCAAATCCGAACACATTGAGCTTTTACATTGGATTGCCTATGTCTATTTGTTTTTTAAACTTATCTCTTTTATATTTGATGTTAATATAATTCACATTTGTGCTAGAAGCAGGGCCTTCCACCGAGAGACGTGACACAGAAACAATGTGCATTTCTAGTCTCGATTCATTTCTGTTTCTACATTTCTACGTGAATATACTATCAAATTCAACCTATGTATAGTGATAATTACATAGCAATTTAGTTAAAAAAAAGGTCTGTTCTTTAGGTTTATTTCAATGTTAATTCACACAAAAATTAGTACGCCTATATCGTTTATATAGGTGTTTGGAGCCATAAACTAATGACCGAGTATCAATCAACAGGTGTACATTTTCTATGTAGTTGTTACAACTTGCTTTTATATATTAATTTTTTTTTTTAAAGACGTGTTAATAAATATACAATTGCACACAAATAAAACACAGGAAATCAAAAGGGAAGCATTTCAAGTGAATGAACAAACAGGCCAAGAAAAGAGGAATACTGTTTTTACTGTAATTATTTTTTTTGTTATATTACTAAATATCTAGTTATTTCATAATATTGAATATATTACTACAAATTTAATAAATAATATTTATAATTTATATGTTATGAATATCTTCGTTTGGCAACTAATATTTAACACAACAAGCTTTGGTTGATTTAGATACGAGCGTGACATGTGAGGATACTCTTGCATTAAAAATTATATTTCAAGTTAAGGTATTAATATCTGGATCTAAGAAGAATTGTTTCCAAGTGTAATACATTATCGTTTAAGTAGAGATCTATGAAGCAGTGTTTCTTTTGAGATCTAGTCTTGATCTATTCCTGATCTATTCCTGATCTATTCTTGATCTAGTCCTAATCTATTCCTGATCTATTCCTGATCTATTCCTGATCTATTCCTGATCTAGTCCTGATCTAGTCTTGATCTAATCCTGATCTATTCCTAATCTAGTCCTGATCTATTCCTGATCTATTCCTGATCTAGTCTTGATCTAGTCCTGATCTAGTCTTGATCTATTCCTGATCTATTCCTGATCCATTCCTGATCTATTCCTGATCTATTCCTGATCTAGTCTTGATCTAGTCCTGATCTAGTCCTGATCTATTCTTGATCTATTCCTGATCTATTTCTGATCTAGACCTGATCTAGTCTTGATCTATTCCTGATCTATTACTGATTTACTCCTGATCTAGTCCTGATCTAGTCTTGATCTAGTCCTGATCTAGTCCTGATCTATTCCTGATCTATTCCTGATCTATTCCTGATCTAGTCCTGATCTAGTCCTAATCTATTCCTGATCTAGTCCTGATCTAGTCCTGATCTATTTCTAATCTATTCCTGATCTATTCCTGATCTATTCCTGATCTATTCCTTATCTATTTCTAATCTATTCCTGATCTAGTCTTGGTCTATTCCTGATCTATTACTGATCAACTCCTGATCTAGTCCTGATCTATTTCTAATCTATTCCTGATCTATTACTGATCTAGTCCTGATCTAGTCCTGATCTATTTCTGATCTATTTCTAATCTATTCCTGATCTATTCCTGATCTATTCCTGATCTATTCCTGATCTATTACTGATCTACTCCTGATCTATTCCTGATCTATTCCTGATCTAGTCCTGATCTAGTCTTTATCTATTCCTGATCTATTACTGATCTACTCCTGATCTAGTCCTGATCTAGTCCTGATCTAGTCCTGATCTATTTCTAATCTATTCCTGATCTACTCCTGATCTACTCCTGATCTATTCCTGATCTAGTCTTGATCTACTGTTTTCAACGTTATCGTAGGAGAACAATAAACGTATGTAGTACTGACACTTTTATCTAGCATTCAAAAGTTTACTTATTCAAAATCCAAAACGACTTTTTGTGATACCTCTGTGTATGTTGCTCTCTTATTTCCTAATCACATAGGTATATTATACAATAAAATAACATCTTTTTTTTACATGTGCGGGAGTTGCGCACATCAAAGACAAACTAAATTTAAATTTCAGGAAAATAGTTGAGAGAATTTCAATTGTAGCCTAATATATTAATTAATTAAAATACTAAATATGTTAAAAACTGTTATTTTCCTTATCGTAATGATGATGACCTCTTTTTTATCAAATATCGTCACGTTTCCAAGCACTAGAACTTTTAAAAAAATGTTTATGTACATTTTTTTTGTATAGTTATTAAATACAACACGATACCTAAAAGTCACGTGATTCCGTTTGGACTAGTTCAATTAGCTGTAATCCAGATATTTCTTTATTGTTGAGGTTGTTGATTGATCAGTTTTATAAGCTTTAAAATTTTTCTTTTCGTGTAAGGCACTCGACAAAACGCTCACAACATTTGCTCTGAAATCAAAAGTAAAACCATCGAAGGAAGAAGATTCAGAATCTGCAGCACAGGTAATTAATTATGTGAATATTTAGGAATACAATTCAGCAATAATTCCTTGACTTGCCTCTTGGAGGTCATGGAAAGGTTGCCGTAATATCTTCACTCTCTTTTCTCTTGCTCTATACATATTACTTATATCTCCGTGTATAGTAAGGTTTTGAAATGAACTCCAAATTTTCAATCGCTAATTTAATTGTAAAACTATATAAACAATTTCTTAACTAACATTATGTCAGTTACATACTTACTAAGACATAAATCCTCCCACGGCGTTCGGCGCATTGTGTGCAAATGTTCCCACAATGATCTGTCAGTGGTAATGACTGAAGCCTCTTCCCACTTGGTGTCCACTGCTCTGAGCTACCCATTAAAGATGTGGCGCCAAGTTATACGAAAATGTCCCTTTTTGCGTTTTCCTAGTATTGGCCTCCATGTCATCTCAACTCTTTGTATGCGTTAATCATTCTCTCAGAGGACATCAGTCTGTTTTTTTTTAATTTTATTTTTGCAAATGTCTTTTATGTCTCACTAGCATACGTTGTTGTTGGTATGACAATTGTTTTAAAGAGGTGGACTTTTTGTCTCAAATACAATAGTTTGGTTTGACAAATAAGCCCAAGCCATTGGAAATTCGGCACGCTACATTATGGTAGGCATCCCCATCATTTGATATGATGCTGCCAAGGTATGTGTGGAATTGTCCAACTCTTCAAGCTCTGACTCGCCAAGGGGGCACCTTTTGCCTTACGTCGCAAAATTTATTTTAGTCGTATCCACGTTTATGGGAGGCCGATTTTGGTTGTCTCTCTATCTAGGCTCTCCGTCATTTCTTGTATGCATTTATTTGTAACCCCGAGTAGTGTAACGTCATCGGCAAAGTCCAAGTCCGTCATTCGGTTTTCTTAATACCATGGAATACCAAAGGCAGTCTGGTTCATTGCTCCACGTAATATGTAGTCGATGGCTAGGAGGAAGAGAAAGGGAGATGCACCCCTGTCTCATCCCTGTTTCGATAATAAAAACTCGGTTGTTGCTACTTTTATTTTAATGCAGTAATTTGATTGGCTGTATATTTGTAGTTGAATCTGGAGGAATTTTTTCTGGGATGTCATATCCTTCTTCCCATAGTGATTCTCAATGGACACTATCCATGATAACAAAAGAATAAAATTATAAACCATTTTCGCCCCATGGTTGAAGCTTGCTTCTAATAATTATACTGTATCAAATTCAATGATATTAAATATTGATATTAAATCCGATGATGTATATGGTATATATATATATATATATATATATATATATAGAGAGAGAGAGAGAGATATTTATTTACTTTTTGTAAATTTATAAACTTTGTTGATTGCGAATTCTAAAGGAAACGTTGATCAGCCTGTCAAGGGAAGAAGACAATGAATTACTTGACATAATATGTAAAGTAACTAACCTGAACACTAGTGAAGAAGTGAGGTTCTATTTAAGAGAGCTCGGTAGGTTTTCTTCCGTTTTTACAATTGAAAAAAAAATACATTGTGTACATGTAAGGCACAGATATACTTGCATTAAGATCATTTCAATACAATTTAAAGGTAAAACTGAAACAGAAGAAAAGTCCAAAGAAAAAAACTTAAAGTCAATTATAAAAGAGAATGACTTCAAGAAATCTGCAGAAAAACTTGACAAAGAGAATGACTTCAAGAAATCTGCAGAAGAACTTGACAAAGAGGGCTCTAGGGAGACAGACAAATATAAAATAGAAGAAAGCTTTGGGGACAAACAATTAGCCATGCACTTTATTGTGTCGTTGATGTTTCACCAGTTGGAGTTGTCTACCATCATATGGAGCAAGGTGAAGGTAAAAAAACAACGTTTCATTGTATTCAAAGATTTAGAATAGTTTTATTACAAAGCTAACTCACTCTATCTGTCTGGTCAAAAGTTTGTCAACGCTAATTCTTTCTCACCTAATCTCGGATCAAATTAAAATTTTGCACGATTTTTCTAGTACCTGACAAAACAAGAATCAATTAAGTATTAGTAATAAACTATTTTGTTTGGTATCGAGCATGGAAAAGAAATTGTATTTAGCAGATGTGGTGGTATAAGTTGAATTAGTCCCCTGAGCCCTGAGGGAACATGCTATTTTATGCATTTTAAAAGCGATCACGGTAACATTAACACACATTCCATATTCTCCCCCCCCCCCCTATTTCCCAACTGCTCAAAGCCAGTAAAAACTAAGGTGGTTGTGTGACCACATTTACTTTCACTCGTTGACCTGGGAATATTAAACGCAACAATATAGGTCGCAATGGTGCTTTTTAAATTTTACTTTTTGTATAGGGCAGAGACAAACATTATTTCAAATATTCTAGGCTATGCATAGTGTTAAATAGTTTAATAGGCAGTGAGGTTATTTATTTTTCTTGGTCATTTCCAAGCCCGATACCCAAACGGGGGAGTATCGCCACAGAGTGGAGGTTTGGAGTCAAAATTTTCCTTCTCCTAGATGGGTTGCGTTATTAAGGCTGACGTGCCCAATCAACAAGAAGCTAAACTGGTTTTGCGGCGCCAGTGTTCCGCCTTTCATCCCTTCTCCTGTCAGTTTGTAAGAACAGGTTCCGCCGGATTTTTGGGAAAATCGCACGTGAAGGCCAGGAGCTGGATTTAACTGTCAGAGGCATTTAGAGACGCAAACCATGGGAGCATTTCTTGGAAAGTGGGTGCTTATCCCCACTTTCACCCCCGGCATTGACAGTCCTTTGGAACCCTTGTGTTAAATAACTAACTATGAACAATTGTTCACCTTAATCTAGTCTTAATAATGTACCAGCTTTGATTGAAGTCTTCCACAGGTGCAGCTCTATTTGCGTTTGGTCTTTTAAAAGCAATAAGAAAGGAGTCAACAAGTGAAGAGCATAGAGAGACGCTGCTCAAGTCCATGAAGTAAGTCCTATACATCACTGCACATTTACACATAGGGGAGAGACCCATTCAAAACAATAGTTCATGTTTATCCTTTGTACAGAAAAATGAAGTATTGATTAGTAAAGTATTATTATAATAAACATAGTTGTTGTTTTTTTTTTTCATTTTTTAAACAACTTTTAGTTGGCAACAATAATATTTTAATCTGCCATCCTTCGCAATGTTTTAATTTGTTTCTCAATTTTATTACTCTTATTTTAAAGTTTCTCATTAGCTTCCATTGTGTTACCAACATATTTCTTAATATTAATTTCTCTTTTTCTTTAAATAAAGAAAAATAAACGGGATATTTTAAAATGTAAACCGTTATTACCAGTTTAATTCAATAATCACTTAAAATTTATTTTTTAAAAAGAGAGTTAAGTAAAGGTAACAAAGGAACATACTCGTGAATAATTATTGGGCTGTAGGCTATCGATCAAAATTAATGGGGCTGATTGAGGAAGGACTTTGGGCGGACTTTTTTTTTAAGAATCAGTGAAACAAAATTAGATTATTGTAAATTATCTAAATGTATTTAATTGTATCAATATATTCATTTATTGCGTCGCCTAAATAATTTTCAATAAATCAAGAAAGTTGCATTTGGTGACAAGACTTGTATAATTTCGTAGGTTATAAAAGTCTTCATACTTTGACATTAGTAATCGGTCTGCGATAATTAATCCAAGAAAGTCTTTGTTTTTGAAACCAGATTTTTGCAAATAGACTTACCTTTAGAACAAATCAAATGTTAAAACGAGTAAAATCCTTAGTGGAGTGAGGGGGGGGGGGGGAACATTAATACTATAATTCATAGGACAAAGATAAGTCAGGGGGCATTATAAAGTAAGATGTTACGATACTAGTAACGAATAGTAGAATTCCCTTGCCAAAAATATATTAGATAAGCGTCTTATAAGACAACATTTAACAGGTCCCTATGGGCTACCGTCTGGCCAGGGCCAGTTATGCTTTTGCACGCCTGCAGTTGAGAGTTTAGCTGAATAAATTGCTACCTTAGCCTACAAAAATTAATATTAAACAAGCGGCGGCTCTCTCAATCCTTCTATTAGGAATGTGAGGCATGAATATTGTTAAGATACCCTCTTTCCTAAACAGACGTTCTGTAAACAATGCTAAACACACAACACATCAACACATCAAGAACTTGACAACAAGAGCACTGGTTAATCTGGTACTTTAATAATGAGTGAAAAAGTAGATAACAGCCAATACTAGACTAATGACAACATATCAACAACTAAACTGTTACATTGTACATCACCGTACAAAACACTATCTCTTCCTGGAATAGTACATAACACTTGAGGGCTCAACCAGGACCGACTTCATGGTCGACTAACAGTCCCGGTCTCCTTGCTGTCAGGTCTTAAAGTGACCCTTTCTTACACACTGTCTCTGTTACACGCTGGCTTTCGTTCGACCACATGACCATAACACGGGTCATATTTGTGTGTAATCGCAGTACTGTTTCTTGTCCATCGACAGTGAGTGATTTGCCTGAGTTCACGTGTGTCAACTGAACCTACAGTTAACCCTCTCGGGCCGCCAATAGTGTTATAACAATATTATACAGAAAGAAACTAAAAGAACTTGAGCACTTTTACCAATCATGCTTGCGCTCCATCATGGAAATACGGCGGCAAGGCCGCACTACAAACAGCGATGTCCTTGAGAACGTCGTTATGAACAGTATGAAGGGACTTCTTATGGTCCAACAGTTACACTCGGCTGGGCACCTATCCCGTATTGGGGACGAACGTATGCCAAAAGAAGCAGGTTTTTGTGAGCTGAATGGGGGTCAACGTAACAGAGATGCCCCACGGAAACACTTAAAAGACCAGCTTAGGCGTCAACTTGGTTTAAATGACTTACAAAAAAGAGCACCTGGTTGCAGGCTTCTTCAGAGCGTGACAGTTGGAGTCACTCGCGTCGGGCATGTGTGACAGAAAATCCACTGCCGATTACTGACGTAGACGGCGAAAAGAAAATCAAACCAAACACCGGCTGACAATGGCTATGCATGCGCTAGATGTAAAGAAATATGTAGGTTGCAGCTGGGGCTTTATAGCTACGGGAAATACTGCACTCATTATTCTTCGGACGCAAAGACAGCCCTATTTCACTATACAATCTAAGGGTTTAACTCTTTCTCTCCTAATCGACGATACCATCGTTGAATTTGACCTCATTAAATTAAATTAATGTTTAATTTTTTAAAACTTGACTTTGAACTACATAAAAAGAGCAGGCATTCCCCTTTAATTCTATACCAAATACATTTTCTGTTAACAAACAACAAAGCTATTGAAGCCCAATCATAACAGGGGGAGTGAAATAGTAATGAGCAAATGAAGAATTCATTCAAAACGTGGAAAAATAATTACGGAGAGAAAGAGTTAAATACTAAGTACTATCAGTTTGTATGTAAATAAATAAACAAAAGCAAATATATTTCTTAACTTGTAAATCTCTTGTATTTCTAGCATATATAGAGAGTACTCTATTGGTACACTGGACAGAACTTACAAGCAAGATCCTGACAACACTATTTACTTACTAGGCTGTGAAATGACGCTCTGGGGATACATTAACTGTATCCAGTTAGCTCTAAAACATGGCAACATAACATTTTTATCTCATCCAGCTTGTAAACTACTGAATGAAAGAACCTGGTACACAGGAACACGCAAGAACGAAGAAGAGGTATTCTGAGTGTTATACTTTAAGATTAAAGGGAAAAATACCATTGTTTGTCTATATGGCTTTAGATGATTTTTTTAGCGGTCCCCGAAAGGAGAATAGCCGCTAAAAGTTGTGTGTGATCTGTCTGTTCGTTTAGATCTGAATAACTAGAAGAAAGAGAGAAAATGGGACACCATGATATTTAAGACCTTTTAAAGTTTTGATGCAACTGCAACTTTTGTTCGTTTCCAAAAGTGAACCATTTAATTTTTACATGAACAATGCTTGCAGATTGTGTAGATAAGTACACCACTTTTACATGAACAATGCTTGCAGATTGTGTAGATAAGTACACCACTTTTACATGAACAATGCTTGTAGATTGTGTAGATAAGTACACCACTTTTACATGAACAACTTAAGAGGAAGTACGTTTTTACAGTCTTTATTTATAAATCGAGCTTCATTCCTATATTCGCATATTAGTACTTGTCAGAGACTCATTAGTGCAGTCACTAGTGCTCACTGAAACCGTTGTTAAAAAAATATGTACCAGAATTCTATGCGTTTAGAAAGAGGAAGTGACATGTAATTTAGCCTACTCTAAGAGTGCTTTAAGGAACATGGATAGAGAAGGGCGTTTGATCTAACACATTACACCGTCATAGTAAAATGGCAGTAAGGAGCTTTGATCCAGCTTTATCATGCATTTGAACTAGATGGTCACCGTTCAAATGTTTGGTCTCAGTAGACGTGACTACATGTGTAGGATATAGATTAGTCACCGAAAATACCTTTTTAATGAAAAGGTTACACGGTAAGAACACTGAGGAATTTTTACCACACGATATAAACTTTAATGTCTTGTTTTGTTATTACCAAGAGTTCATAACCAGATTATACATTGTCTTTGTTAGAAACAGATTGTGGGTCCTCTTAATTTTTTATTTGATTGTCTATCCCAAAATTTTTGGATATTTCGCTACTGTCAGTTCAACTTGCTTTATTAGTTGTAGCCATTTAAGGTGTGTTGTTATTATACGATTGTGACAGCATTTTAGCGTTCTTGTTTGAAAAAAGTCTAGATTTTAAAGCTATTGTCCACCGTTTTCGTTGTATGCTATTGTTTTAAAAAAAATCAATGTAGTGAGTCTGACAGTTCCAATTTATTATGAAATAAATTTATTTACTATAAACTCTACCGACTTATCAGTTTACAAATAGCGAAAAAGAGTACACTATTCATACTTCATTCTACTCGGTTTTATGGAGCCGTACCCCGCTTGACTAAACAATACAGACTCGTTCCTCATTCTCCTTCTTGTGTTTTAAGGTTTTCAAAAAGCTTCTAGAATTTAGCATAAACATACATCGCCTGCTGATTTTCTTATTTCGGAAGACCACGTGACTATATCTCGAAAGAGTAACTTTCGTCTACTTTCTATACACACGCTGACATTTTCATACAAGCATGGTGACCTCTATCTGTTACTTTGTACAGCTTTGTTAGTAACAATATTTTTAAAGGTAATAAATAATAAATTCAACTTTTTCTTCCAGAATAAAATCAAAGAGATTGGGGGAATTGAAGAAACTAAAAAGTTTGCCAACAGAGCGACTGAAACAGATAAACTATCAACCAATGGAGCGATACAATCAAATGAAACTTTCAACAATGGATCAAACTTAACAAAAAAACCTGTATCCAATGTAAGAAAAGAATCAAGTAAATTATTAAACAATGGAGCTACCCTAACAGGTAAAACTTCCAAGTAGCTTAATATTCAGTAGTTAATTTTTTAAACAAGTCAATAACCAGCGGGGATACTAAAGTCTTGACTCTAACCAAGGGAGATGAAGATAGTCAAACATAAAGCCTATGACAACGCTAACAAAAATAAACGAGAATCCGTCAACACTATTTCCCACACACTATTTCCCACACACTATTTCCCACACACTATTTCCCACACACTATTTCCCACACACTATTTCCCACACACTATTTCCCACACACTATTTATGTTATTCTGATGACTTTATAGTATTAACTATTTGGACTCACTAACTCATATTTCAGCACTCGCATTTAGCTAAGAATGAGCAATAAAGCAAAGTCCTGTTTTTACAAATAATTCGTCAATAAATAATACAAATCTTTAGATTAAACTTCACACAGTAAGCACAATCACATTTATGCAATGTCTATTTTAGCTTGTATCACATTAACATTAAATCTCTTCCCATAAGAGTAACTTTGACCTTAAGGTCTAATTACACATTATTTTATGTCCATATCATTATATCTTATGTATTAACTATACAATATGTTACAATAATAATCCAGAGGAAAGAAAAGCCACCAATAAAATGAATGAAATACAGAAGCCAAAAGATCCTAATGAAACGACGAAACCAAGTGTCAGTGTAGAAAGTCAGGCCAATGGGAACTTCATCAAAGTAGGAACTAAAGAGAAGAACTTCAAGGTGAATACAGAAACAAAAGCGAACACGCGAGATGCTTTTGCGGAAATGAAAAGAAATATTACAACAGACCCATCAGATAAGGTTGATACATCAAGTAAAGAGAACGAAGCCAGGTGAATTATGTTTAATGCAACTATTAAATGTCCAATTAATACCATAGGATTATCAAAAGCTACTTCAACACAGCTGTTAAAACATTTTGCAAATGTAAACAAAACATAAACTAAAATGTTTTTCATCTGAATGTAGCTAGTCCCATTTGCAGCAACCATTCTTCCCATGCAATATCACAATGAACACTTCCACTCTAAGGATCAATTCACTCTTAGGATCGTGTCGATACAAACTTTTTATTTTATTTATTCTCCTTTAAGTCAATTTGGGCAATTTATTTCTGAAGGAACGCACACAAATAGTAAACACTAGACAACAAAGTCATCTGCCACCACGATACTATTACATTTCTCATTAATTTATTTCTCGTCTATAAATATAATATTTTAGAAGCAAAAATATACATATGTCACAGGACATTTTATTATAGAAACGCTCAAAATAAAGTATACAAACTATTAATTTAAATGCTTTGTAGACTTTGCTTTACAAATTCATTGTCATTCTATACGCTAAGATTTTTCAATACAGCTTATTTATTTTACTGTTGTTGTTTTTTGTCTAAAAATATTCTACAGAAAAGACAAGCTCAGAGAGTGGTTCTCTCCTTCTGTCATTTTTATGTTTCGATACGTAAGTGCTTTAGTTGTTTTTTGTTTTTTTCAAGCCAGACACTGTTTCCATGTATTGACTGAGAGCTCTCTCTATATATATTAGATAAAACTAACAAATAAGCTAACTAACCAATAATATTGTGCATGTTTCAAATAATACATTTTATAATCTGTTATTAGACTTTTTTAGAAGATTATTTTTCACTTTATCCCATTTTAAGCAGCATGTAATTATATAAGCAGAGCTAAAATAAAATAATTTCTTCTACTTATGATATTTTTTTTTTTTGGCTTCGTTTCAGTCCAGCTTTTTTGTTTTCCTATTTATTTATGCCATCTTCCTTATCTGTGTGTTGGAGGTAGAGCAATTCCATTGGTCGGAATGGTTACTTCTGCTGTGGGTTGCCAGTATGGCCGCAGAACAAATAAATCAGGTACATGTTTTAATCCAAATATCTTTGTACTATCAAATATAGTTCATCTGAACAATTACATAAAAAATATAAAGCACTTTAAATAAACAAGCACGGCTAGTTTAACACATACGCTCTGAACAGTAATACATTCTCTTGTAAAGTACGGTCTGCAATTCATAAGAAGATAAGATTAAATCTTTATTTTAAGCATTTGCCGAAAAGTTTCTTAGTCTCTTTTCCGCGTACATTGACTGCCTCGTGAAAAACAATGTAAGAGCGACAGTTGTCTACCAACCTGCGCTCGACATAGTGTATAGGTTGGTTATTGTAGTGGCGTTTTTGTCCTCTTCCAGTCGACATTTTTGTCTGAAATTCAGTGCTGAAGTATTAAATTGATGTTGGAACTTTGAGCTCTCCTTGTAGAGACTTTGGCAGATAGACAAAAGGTCTGCAAAATTAACTTTATCACGCGTAGACATACATCTTAAGTTCTGATCTGTCTGGTCAGAGCGGTGTTATGTTTAACAAGTGGCTTTCCGTTCAGCTTTCATTATGACCTATCACTAATATTATGATAATTATCATGCCATTAATTGTCATTAACTAACACTTTTCATCTCTTCTATGACTTTACTTCCGGTCAAATCGAAGTCATATTAGCTATTTACATTTTCACGATCTGTAGTCATAAAACTTACTACAGGACATTAAAGTACCATACGTTAACTATTTGGACTATGAAACGATTAATATTATTTTCTGTTCAAGTATAGTTCATTTCCAGTCGTCAATCTAAGCTCATCTTGCAGCTACCAGCTCATGGAGATGAGCATAAACCATTAACTACCGCTCATGTTTTTTTCATTTAGTGTGTTCTTAGGTCTATCAAAACAGACTTTTCCACAGCACTAAAGCGTTTCCCCTTCTCATTGTTAAAGATCATGACTAAAGTCATCCTTTCTTTCTTCTTGAGCTGACCATATCAAATTTTCGGACACCAGTTGTCAATCTAAGACATCAAATGACGAAAATGAAATAAAGCCAGATAAAACTGTTTCTTTAGATAATTAAAATGAATGAAAGTTTAATAGTAATGGCAATGTCTTCTATTCCGAAGACTAAAAACGAGTGCAGTGTTTCACATGACTACCCACACTCAGGTGCAACCTGCATATTTTCAAGCGTCTCGTGCAGACAAAGATGTACATGAAATTCTATTTTTAGACGGAACTATGTTTTTTCCAAAACATATTCTATTTTTAACTAGTCTAGTACAGTGGACAAGAAAGTACACATCTGGATTATCTGAAGGGGCCGAGTTATAACTATTGTATTATCAGCAGAACAAGAAATCATAAACAATTAATAGTTTTTTGAGCAACCATTGCAGTCCTTTAATCAACCAAGAATAAATCAAGAATATGTCTTAAGATGACAAACAATTTCTAGTTATTCATCATCATCATCAAACTCCATTAGAGTAAGGGCTTGAGAGGCTCAAATCCTCTTTTGCAAAAGCCCTGGACAGAAACCCTGCTGTCTTGCGTAGTGCATAAATGTCGCCATACAGGTCGAGAATTTTGGGTTTCCCAGACCTGTCGAGACGGAGATCAGCAAGTCTGGGGCAATCAAACAGAATATGAGGCACGGTTTCCTGTTTTCCCCGCAGCGTGGGCACCATGAATCAAAATTTGGCCATAGCCGCGAGAAATATGAGCCAACAGGACAGTGGCCTGTCCTGCACTGTGCTATAATAGCTTGCTCAGGCCTGGACAGCCTCCACCACGGGGAAGTGCCGTCAGGGCGCCTCCTGCGCTCTCAGACTCCACGGGCTTTTTGGGACTTGTCCCAGCACTCAAACCCCTTTTCCATTTCTGTTTTTTGTATTATAGCCAGGGCTTGATGAAAGCTTACAGCCTGATCAGTGGGTGGAGTTTGCCCTCCTTGGTGGGCCAAAGAGTCTGCAATTGTGTTGCCAGTCACACCTATGTGACTCGGTACCCACTGCATTATTACAGGGGTGCATAGCGTTGTTTAATGTTATGTGAAGCCATGATGACAGTGTTGATATTGGGGGGCCATGGTCCGGGGCTTTGCAAAGCCTGTAGTACAGATTTTGAGTCAGTGACCACAACAATTTGTGTTGCCCTCAAATGTCCCTCGCCGAGTTGAGAGTCAATGACTTTTAAGGCTTCACAGACTGCCATGGTCTCAGCATCAAAACTGCAAACACTACCACATGATCCAAAGATTTTGACTGTGTAAGAGCCAAGAAAGTCGATGTAGGCTCCATAGCCTGCTCTTCCAGAATGTATTGATGCCGACCCATCAGTGTATGCAAAAATAGCACTTGGCTTGAAGGTATTAATGGTCTCCAGAGCTAGGATTTGAAGGTCGTTAGATGAACAGCTTTGCTTAGTGGTATTAGGGTCTACTAATTTCAAGCGTTTGTCTGGGGTCGTTGGGCGACACCAAGGGGAAAGGGGATGATAGCGTTGAATGTTTTGTCGGTTGGTGGAGAGGCCAGCTTCATCAGATAGTCTAGTGGCATGATGCATAAAAGACTGCATCTGGATACGTCTTCTGCGTCCCCAACCATCCACTAGTTTTCTAGCTGGGAGGTATTCATCCAGCCTTTTATACCGCTCATAGCAGGTCAGTACTGACCTTTCCCTCCTAACGTTTAGTGGACCTATATTAGCCATTATTTCAGCCGCATTGACTAGACTTGTCCTAAAGGTTCCACAGACAAATCTTAATGCTTGGGACTGTATTTTATCAAGTTGTTCAAGAGCAGTCCTAGAGCCATAAATTTGCACAGGTAGGCTGTAGTCTATCTGTGATCGGACTGCTCCTAAATACAGGAATCGGAGCATGTCTGCTCGGGCTCTCCACTTCGTGGATGCCAGCTTCCGCACAATGCAAAGTTTCCCTGAGGCCTTTCTTACAACATCCTGGATGTGCTCACACCTTTTTTTTCGATCTAAAGTTACACCAATGTACTTGGGTAGCTTTTCCATGCTGAGAGCCACTCCGTTGAGGGAGAGCTGGAAAGGTTGCCCGAGAATGCCAGTCCTGAGCGTGAACAGAGAATAGACCGTCTTGGAGGTGTTTATTTCTAGCCTCCATTTTTGTGTGTATGAGCAGAGTGTATGGAGATCTTCTTGCAACACTTTTTGTATAGAGGTTGCGCTCCTTCCGGATTTCCAAAGGATAATATCATCAGCATATAGCAGCTTTTGGCATTTTAGCTGAGCCGGTAGGTCATTTATGAAGGCCGTGAAAAGGGCGCATGACAGGACGGAGCCCTGGTGGAGGCCGTGCTCGAGGGTCATTTCCCATGACACTTCTCCGTACATCCTTGTTCTTAATGTACGCTCTTGTAGGAAATCTCTAATCCAGTAATATATCCGTCCCCGCACCCCCACGGCTCATCTTCTGAAGCAAACCAGGCCGCCATACTTTATCATATGCCTGTTTCAAGTCAATGAAGACTGCGTATGGCTTTCGGTCCTTTGGAATCCATCTGCTACGCTCTGCACAAAGATGTTGACTTGGTCTATAGCGGACATACCAGCCCTGAAACCAGCCTGTTCTGGAGCTATAAGATGGGCACTCTCAAGGTACCAAACCAGACGCTCATTTACCATTTTTTCAGCCATCTTTCCCACACAAGATGTGAGTGAGATGGGCCTGTAGCCCGCAGCAGTGGAAGCATCTTTTCCCTTTTTTGGTATAGGAATAATGGTGGCACGTTTCCAGGCCCTGGGCAGATGACCATCTGCCCATGTTCTATTTACGAATGCCAAGAGCACGGCCCTTCCTTTCCCCCCTACATGCTTTCTAGTTATTAGCAACAAAAAACGAATCCAAGGAAATGTTTAAAAAGGGCGTTAAAAAATTTTAAAAATATTTTTTTTTCTTGTCTGGTAACAATAAGAATTAAATCCGGTTCGCAAGAATACATTTCTGACTTATCAATGTTTTCATCAAAGTACAAAAGATAAAACTATTAGTTTCAGGTGTAACAAAACACATCTAGTTGACTACAACTGGTACAACAAAAATCTAAACAGCAGATTCATGGATTAAAAAAAAAACTTATTCTGTACTAAAATTCATTTTTTATTTCTAGATTTTGAGGAATGAAATCAATTTGATTCGAGGACCTGTAGATTTGAACGTATTCGCTTGGCTGGAGGGTTTTGCTATACTACTCTTCTTGCTTGCTTGGTTACTTCGACTCTTTGCTTATCTCAACCCTTCCAGCAGCAACATGATGAACTGGGCAAGAGCCGCGTTTAGTGTGGACTTTATGGCATTTACTGTCTCAGCCTTAGAACTCTGTTACACCATCAAGTTCTTGGGGCCGCTGTTGCTTATGATCATACGAATGGTATGTTACGTACTTAATAATGCATTAACTAATACAAATGCAAATTAGACAATAATTTGGACATATTATCGTCCCCGATATATTTCAATAAGAAAATATACAAATGTGCATCTATCACATTGAAACAGAAGGCGTGGTGTAACATTTCTTGGGTTTATGAATTAGTAATTCATCTCTTAGTGTTTCTTTACTTTAGTCTTTCTCAACCTGTGGGTCGCGACGCCTTTAGGGGTCGATTGACGATTTGCCAGGGGTCGCCATATACTATCGAAGAAATGAATTGTTTAGTTTATGTCTCTATTGCTGTGTGTGTGTGCGTGGTGGGGGTGGCGGCAGAGTGGGGGATTGTTAAAAGGGGTCGCCGAGCTTAAAAGGTTGAGAACCGCCGCAGTTTACTTAGTCAACTCGAATGCCGTGTAAAGCTTGCAACGTGTGTAGCACAACAGATGCTAGAAAACATTTAGTAACTCACTTGTCACTAGACAATAGATTTATTAAATAAATAACTTGGCTGAACCAGACGCAAATGCACAATGTACACTCAAATAATAATAATATCACAACTATAGTTACAACTTCAAGTTCAGAATAAACTCATAGTTCTTTACAACATACATATTCACGTTGAAAATATCCTAGTCCTTACTCTACAAGGACCCAAGTAACAACTGCAGTTTTCACTTCATGATCAGTTTCAGACCAATAGCTTTCCCGTGAAAAGAGCACGAGATGGATGATTAAGTGATTACAAAATCACTTGATGTCACAGTACGTCTCAAACGACGCTGTGACACATGGTGGTTGAGCGGTAAAACACATAACTACTAAACCGGGGTCCCGGGTTCGAATCCTGCTGGTATAGCACTGCTGGTGATCTTAGTGCACCTTTAAGTCCCCCCAGCTCTAATGGATACCTGACGTTAGTTGGGGAAAGTAAATGCGGTCAGTCTTTGTGCTGGCCACATGACACTCTCGTGAACCGTCCTTGTGACTTCCCAAACTCAATCTCGGATTAAGTTAAAATTTTGTTTGGTATCGAACAAGGGGAAGAAACTTTACATGACTGACGTAGTCCCTACTAGTTGACCCAAAACGTAAGATACGCCGTTATTTTGCAGGGCCGGCCTTTGACCAATGCAACCTATGCGACCGCAGTGGTCCCCGCACTTTCAAAGTAGCCAAGCTAATTCTAGGTGTAAATTAATAAATTAAATAATTTTATTACGTATAACATTATTCCTGCAGCCTCTTGAATTAGCAGGAGCTCCTGGAAATCTTTTGAAATTGCAAAATGTACGAAAAAGTCCTGGAAATCTCCGGAAATTATTAAAATCTTTTGAAAACTAAAAAAAAAAAAAATTTGGAAAATGTATAGACAAATAATTGTCATTTTGGGGTGTCATTTTAAATGGAAAGCGCCAATCCTATGCGCGATGAAAAAAAAAACGGCATTATGCAATACCCGTAATCGTGAATCTGGTGAAAGAAGCTTTTCGCAGCTGAAACTAATGAATAATTACTTGAGGTCAGCAATTCTCGAAAATTGATTCAAATATTTGGTAATTCTTGTTATTAAGTGTGATTTTATGTTGGATGGAACATTTATGATATACTGTATGGCTTCGCTACACGCAAGGATTGTAAAGTAATTCTGTAGGTACTAAAGAATGAATAAAATGCAAAGACGAATTTATTATGTAATAAAAAATTCTTAATTTTCAATTTTTATCCTTATTTCTACCCAAACTTGGCCCCGCAAAATGCGTTTCGCAAAGAGCTCCACAACGGTTGAGTCCGGCCCTGCTATTTAGTGAAGGGTGAAGAAAGAATATATTACTTGTTCTCCTCTCATTTTTTTTTTTTCGCGCTAAAGTAAAGTTGGGTAACTAGTCCGACATGCAGAAATAAAAGAGTGATCTTTCCTTTACTTCTTTTTGTCCAAACTGTTGAGCCATGAAGATGTTTTTAGAGAGAAAAAACAATGTTTACAGATTTCAACTGTCAAATGCTTAAAACATTTTACAATTATTTCTTAGATTATTTTAATAATTTATTTAATAATTAGAATTGACTGAAAAGTATCTAAAAAAATAAACATAATAATTGTGTATTTATTTGTTTTCTTTTAGTTGAAAACTTTGCTCCAATTCATTATCATCGTGATGGTCATTTGTTTTGCATACTCCGTCGCCTCAGAGTCAGTGTTGTATCCCCAATCAAGATTATCCCCACATTTAATCTTCTTTGTTATGAGAAAAGCTTTTTGGGCAATGTTTGGAGAGTTTAATTTAGACGAACTTGAAGATCAAGGTAAACATTAAATTACTAGCTCTGACTTTACAATACTTAGGGTAACCATTGAATTACTAGCTCTGACTTTACACTACTTAGGGTAACCATTGAATTACTAGCTATGACTTTACAATACTTAAGGTAAACATTTAATAACAAGCAATTAATTTACAACACTTAGGGCAAAAATTGAATTACTAGTTATGACTTCACAATACTTACGGCAAACTTTGAATTAATAGCTATGACTTTACAATACTTCTTATTAGGTTAAAGGCACGTGCCTGAGCGGTACAGCGCTTGGCTTCCGAACCAGGATCCAGGGTTCGAATCCTGGTGAAGACTGGGATTTTTAATTCCGGGATCTTCGGCGCTTCTGAGTCTACACAGCTCAAATGGGTACCTGACATTAGTTGGGGAAAAGTAAAGGCCGTTATGCTGGCCACATGACACCTTCGTTAACCGTAGGCCTAAAAACAGGTGACCTAAAGACCACTACTTCTGAAAAGGGAACTTTACTTTCTTTTCAAAATAAGCTTGCCAACTCTTCACAGGTTACAAAAGTTAAAAAATTGGAAGTAAGACAATTGGAAAGCATGTATTTAAAAAACGGCTCTAAAGATTTTCTTTGAATTTTAATTGTTATTGAGGTAAAAAAAAACAACTAATTGTCATGCAGTCAAAATGTTGGATAGACCGTTCTAATTTTCTTGATTTACATATTAAATGTGTGTAATGTTTCTTTGATTAGGTTTTAACGGGAGTTACAGCACACAACCCAAAGGTGTGTTTGTATTTAATAAAAGTTAGAAGAAATAAATCTACGTACATGTACATCTTGCACATCTTCTTATGTTAAAGGGCTTTTAATACAAAACTGATTGTGCAAAGCGTATAAGTAATAGCTCTTGCAATAATAAAGTATTATAAAGTATCAAGTAATAAATGAGCAATCGGTAACATACTTTGACCTGTATAAATAGAAATTTTTTTTTGGGTAAAATATTAATGTACATAATTTGTATAAGCTGTTATTGTTAATCTTCAAATGTATTTTCAGTATTATCATGCATTCTTTCTAAAACGTTTGCTACTTCCACTTTACAAAACGAAACAGGATGGATTGATTTAGGCAGCAGCGTTTATTTGGAACGCTTCAAGCTACAACAGTGGGGGTCCAAGAGTTTTCTAAGAATCCATTGAAAACTAAAAGATATGCTCTAGACATAAAAATAACACAATTATTAAGTTTCTGCTACAAATTTATTTTAACCAAAGTTTCATTTTGTACTACATTTAAACAATCTCTGAAGCTTGGTGTAGGTGTCAGTTACTACTCTTTGCTTTTCTTTCTTTTAATTCCACATGAGCTATTATTTGGCTTGAAAACATTTTTTTGGGTGATTGTACGTACCTAATAAAATGTTAGTGAAATAACCGAAACTTTTCTTCTTGAATGTGGAAACAAAATATACACTAAATTAAACCGATTACCGAAGCCTTAATCAGTTTAGAAGGTTTTGTGGCTCTAGTTAGCTTTTATTTTTTTTGTTTATATACATTATTTTAATTTAATCTTTGTTTAGGTACCTCCTGCACTAACGATCCAGACGTCTACAATAACTTTGTTCTAGACAGATGCCCCACAAAAGCTGGTCGATATTATGTCCCTCCCCTGCTGGGCATCTATCACATCATCGTCAACATACTGCTCTTTAATCTTCTTATTGCTATTTTAAAGTAAGAATAGACATTCTAAGTGTTTAAACATTTTTTAGTACACAATGATGTCTGTAGATAGAGATAGCTTCTATTTTACACATCTCTAGAACTGAAACCTTATTATATCTTATCTTATATAATGCAGACGTTACTTAAAAAAAAAAATTACGTCCTTCGCGTCATGCATCTAGTGATTCATATTAACACATGACTTAAATTCTGGCTCAGGCACCTATTCCATTTTTTTTCTGCATCCCTTGGTTAAGAAAGGTATCATGTGGCCATGTAAACAACCTACCTCCTTTAATTTCCCCTGATAATTGTTAGGTGCCATCTTGAGTTGGGAGGACTCAGGGCGCCCTAAAACGTACACCAAAAATTGAGTTTTCTGATCTCATAAATTTCTACTCGTTAAGCGGTGTCTGTTCTATTTATGTGTATGTTTCTCTTGTGTTGTCTTTAAATTTCCCTGAGGCTCAATAAAGCAATCGCACTCTTAGTCTTAGTCAAGTCATTGAATAATAATTTTGAGTAATTGAAGGAAAAGAAAATGCGCTACATTATTCTAATGGTTCATTTCAACTTCATTTCTTACATTTTACAGAATATTTTTTATATTGATTTTTTTTTTACATAACATGTACCGGGCCGGATTAAACCTTTCGACGGGCTGGAGTTGGCCCGCGGGTCGTAGTTTGCCTATCCCTGATCTAGATAGCCATGTTTGTATCACTTATAAACAGAGTTGGTTTCAAATTTAAAATTGTTGTAAAGATCAACACTCCAAACTATTCAGTTTCTCCATTTCTGTTTGTAGCTACAAGATTGAGCCAGTCGCTTTAAAAAGTAAAGAAATTTGGCAACATCAGACTGTTCAGCTAACAATTAAATACAGCAGAGTTATCTTTCTTCCACCGCCATTCACCTTGCTAGCGCCTTTGCTTTGGTGGTGTCGAACTAAAGAAAGTTATGCCCCCTTTCGTAAGTTAGACTATACTATGTCATAACAAATCTAAAACATAGAGTGTCATAGATGTAATTTTTCTTAGATAAACATTAGTAGTATATTATGTTACATATAAACATTTCAGCTCAAATTCCTGACAAGACTAAACGAGAAGAACTCCAAAGACTTGAAGTAGAGAAACAGTTTGCTTATCTGCAGAGTCAAAATGTACACAAGTAAATGGTTTGCACAATTCTAGAATTGTTTGAAACTTAACTAAGTGACTTTGACATATTCCATATGTATCAGATGTTTCTTCATAATTGAAAATCATTATTTCATAATTTAAACTTTTCATATGGCTGTGGGGTATTGTGTCAGGTAGGTTTGAACCTAGTATCATAGAGACGACAGTCCAAAGCGCATACCATTAAACCTAGCAACGGTCCTGAGAGATGAGAGCATCGCTAGTAGAAATACAAATGTTTAAGAAAATTGATATGTTGAAACATTTTAATTGATTTAAAGAAAAAGAAAATTACGTTTCATCGTCAAATCAAACAGATCTCGTATATATTATATATATTATTTATGAAATAAGCTTTATTCGGGTTAGTATATTGCGGAGCACAATATTTGAATATGAAAGCGGAGATCCAATTGAGACTTTATGTTGTCTCAAATGTTGCCAGATAGGATTGATATAGGGTTTCATGTAACAAAGCTGATACAATCTCACTCTGTCTGTCTGGGACACCTTTTGAACACGTTATTTTTCCCACTTCCCATTCTTGGACCAAGATGAAACTTTGCAAATATTTTTGTTTCTTATAAAACAGAAGAAAAAAAATGTGTTAATGAAATAGTGGTAATGAACTAATTTGTTTGGTAGAGGAAAAGGAAATTAAATATTATAGTATTCAGAGACATAATTCGAAATGTGAAATTTTTGCCCTTAGATAACGCTTTTTATTTTAGTAAGTATTTGTAATTATTCTCTTGGCTTATGTTATGTACAAATGATATGTGTTAAGATCGCTGAAACATATTTCCAGCTTTCTAGTTTTCTGTTTGAGCAATATGTTTTTATATTTGTCATCAAATTAAGTGAAATATGTGAATAGATGTTAAAAGACAAACAATCTCCCTAAAGAAATGCTATGAAGAGGGAGGGGCGATTGTGTTCTTCTTTGATATTTATATGTTGTTGAAAGGATGACAGTCGACATGCACTCATAAACTACACACATAAATGTTCACCACTTTCAGCTTTGTTAAAGACTTTCCCGTTTATTATATCCTTATTCTCTGCAACATTATTTTATGACACGATGTGTGGTTTATTAAATCAAAAAGAGAGAGAGAGAGAGAGAGAGTCGGGGAGAGAATGAGAGATTTAAAAAAGCGAGAGCCAGAAAGGTTTTTAGAGATCGAGAAAGAGATATAAAGAGAGACGAAGCGGAAAATAGATGCAAAATGAGAGAGATAGTAAAGAAAGATAAGAAGAGTAACAGAAAAAGAGATAAATACTGATAGAGAAAGTCAGAGAAAAAGAGATAAATACTGATAGAGAAAGTCAGAGAAAAAGAGATAAATACTGATAGAGAAAGTCAGAGAAAAAGAGATAAATACTGATAGAGAAAGTCAGAGAAAAAGAGATAAATACTGATAGAGAAAGTCAGAGAAAAAGAGATAAATACTGATAGAGAAAGTCAGAGAAAAAGAGATAAATACTGATAGAGAAAGTCAGAGAAAAAGAGATAAATACTGATAGAGAAAGTCAGAGAAAAAGAGATAAATACTGATAGAGAAAGTCAGAGAAAAAGAGATAAATACTGATAGAGAAAGTCAGAGAAAAAGAGATAAATACTGATAGAGAAAGTCAGAGAAAAAGAGATAAATACTGATAGAGAAAGTCAGAGAAAAAGAGATAAATACTGATAGAGAAAGTCAGAGAAAAAGAGATAAATACTGATAGAGAAAGTCAGAGAAAAAGAGATAAATACTGATAGAGAAAGTCAGAGAAAAAGAGATAAATACTGATAGAGAAAGTCAGAGAAAAAGAGATAAATACTGATAGAGAAAGTCAGAGAAAAAGAGATAAATACTGATAGAGAAAGTCAGAGAAAAAGAGATAAATACTGATAGAGAAAGTCAGAGAAAAAGAGATAAATACTGATAGAGAAAGTCAGAGAAAAAGAGATAAATACTGATAGAGAAAGTCAGAGAAAAAGAGATAAATACTGATAGAGAAAGTCAGAGAAAAAGAGATAAATACTGATAGAGAAAGTCAGAGAAAAAGCGAAATACTGATAGAGAAAGTCAGAGAAAAAGCGAAATACTGATAGAGAAAGTCAGAGAAAAAGAGAAATACGTATAGAAAGTCAGAGAAAATGAGACAAGGCTAACAACTAAAGTAACAAGTAAAAAGTAATGTTATATTTAACTTTACCAGCACACCTTTAACAGTCAAGTGCAATGGGTATATCTATTGTCCGCATAAAGGTAAGATCTATACCTAACATAAGGTTCGTAATTTTAAAGTTTTGTTGTGTTTTTTGAGGTTCCCCGAAAGGGGAAAAAGCGTTAATAGTTTTGTGTGGAATGTCTGTCCATCCGTCTCGTTAAAATCTCGTAAAATAGAAAAGATAGTGAAAATCCGACATCATACTATTTTAGACCATTCAAAGGTCTCATGCAACGGTACTTTTTTTCTTTCTGAAATCGAAAACATTAAATTTTTAAATCCCTAATACAAGCAGTTTTTTCAGAGTAAATACACCAGTTTTACAAATATTCACTATTAATAGTACCAAACACGGCAGGCTATTTAGTAGGCGGTGCAAACTGAACCGTCAACTCATTTATGCCAATGGTATTAGATTTTTGTCAACTTTTTAAAAAAAGTTTTATTGCAAAGTTAAGTAAGTTCTGTCATACTAACTGCTTCATATAATATACAAAGAATCTGGACATAATTTTAAAAAACAATTAATAAGTTGTTTTTTATTATATCGCTTGAACTGCAGTAACTCCCCCTTTGCAACAAAACACTTAACTAAAGGAATTTTTTTTACGGATATGTAATTTTTTTTATTGAGAAATGTATATTGACCCTTAACAAAATATTTTCATTAATAAGATTTTCATTATAAGACATTAGTTATTCCTGGTTCACATCTAACTTCACATTTACTTTCACCTATCATTTGGTCTGCTAAACTGCAGTGGCACCACACAGGATCTGTCAAACTTCTTCCTCCATCCTCCCTTCTTGTCTATCATTTGTCTTTGACAGAATTTCATTTTGATATTCTTTCTGAAAATATTAAAACTTGTCATATTACCTGCCTGTGTGAAACACTACAGGGGGCCGATTTTTTTTAGAACCAACACAATTTAGTTTTAGTTTTAGCCTTGAACACAGCCTTCCATATTGCTCTATCCAAAGTGCATACAAAATTATGTCTCAGTCATTCTAGTCAAGTTCTTCGCCAATGCGAATACTTCAGAACTGTTAAGTTTCTCTCAAGCCGAAAGCGCTTCCCCAAACTCTCTATGAGAGACACTAAGTAATGAGACAAACTTCTTTGGCCTTCATTTAATATCCACATCTCTCCTCTGTTTCAGAGAAATCAACATGGCTTCCCATTCATGGCTCTGTAGCAACAACAGAAGTCTCTGCAAAAGCAGTTAAGATTATCTACGCTTTACAATACATTACCATTTTATTTGAACAAAATGAATAGAAAATTATACCTTAGATTAGACCAAATAACTATTTAAAAATATTCAAATGATTCAAAATTAAAAATTGCAGTAGAAGATATACAAAAATGACTATACACTACACTTTTCTTTTTTATAAAGTTATTCTCTATCAGTCTTACGTTAAAGTCTGTGTTGAACGTTTTAAACTAAACTAGTTGTTTTATTTGATAGAGATGGTAAGGTACACTTAAAATACAACCTGATGCAAGATAAAAACAAAATAACTTGAAATAAACCAAGTATTTTAATGAAACTCCCACGTAGTATAAAGCTGTTGTTGCATTATGTTTATTGTTAGATTTCTGCAAGCGTCATGGTTATTCATTGGCTAGTTCTTGAAACATCTTCACATCTAGCACTCAAATATAAATCATTGTTATAGAAATTGTATAATTATGTGTAAATGAAAAGCTTGTTATAGATGGGCTTCCCTTCTTGTATAGATGGTATATTGAATAGACACCGAAGGCCACAGACGTCACGACGTTACTTTGCTACGTAAGTTTCAGCTTTATTTTCTTCGACCTTTTTTTGTACCCTTTCTATTTTCTTCAATATTAAACAGTAACAAGAATAGTTAGGGTTAGGGTTAGGGTTTAAGTAACGGAAATATGACAGAGCTATAATGGAAATGCTCATTTATGACTGCTAGCTTTCTACATATAAAAGTGCCAATTTTAACGTAATAGTGTTTCCCTCAATTCTCTTAATAGTAAATTCTTATTATTATTATAGGCGAGTGAATTACAGACATGGTATACAGTGGAGGGTAGTTGGTATCAAGAAATCCAACAGAGGTATAGCAACCATCTGTGTCCTCTGTTTATATCTCATCAATCAAATTGAATCAGATATTGAATCAGATATTCTTTCTCTCTCTCTCTCCTTCTCTATCTCCTTCTCTCTCTCTTCTTCTCTCTCTCTATCCTCTCTCTCCTTCTCTCTTCTCTCTCCTTTTCTCTCTCCTTCTCTCTCTCCTTTTCTCTCTCCTTCTCCCTCTCCTTTTCTCTCTCTTCTCTCTCTCCTTCTCTCTCCCCTTCTCTCTCCTTCTCTCTCTCCTTTTTTCTCTCCTTCTCTCTCCTTCTCTCTCTCTTCTTCTCTCTCTCTATCCTCTCTCTCCTTCTCTCTTCTCTCTCCTTTTCTCTCTCCTTCTCTCTCTCCTTTTCTCTCTCCTTCTCCCTCTCCTTTTCTCTCTCTTCTCTCTCTCCTTCTCTCTCCCCTTCTCTCTCCTTCTCTCTCTCCTTTTTTCTCTCCTTCTCTCTCCTTCTCTCTCTCCTTCTCTCTCTCCTTCTCTATCCCCTTCTCTATCCCCTTCTCTCTCCTTCTCTCTCTCCTTCTCTCTCTCCTTTTCTCTCTCCTTCTCTCTCTCCTTCTCTCTCTCCTTTTCTCTCTCCTTTTCTCTCTCCTTCTCTCTCTCCTTCTCTCTCTCCTTTTCTCTCTCCTTCTCTCTCTCCTTCTCTCTCTCCTTTTCTCTCTCCTTCTCTCTCTCCTTCTATCTCTCCTTTTCTCTCTCCTTCTATCTCTCCTTCTCTATCCCCTTCTCTCTCCTTTTCTCTCTTCTTCAATCTCTCCTTCTTGTTCTCTCTCCGTCTTTCTCTCCTTCTCTCTCTCTGACTCACTCTCTCTTTCTCTATCTCTTCTCTCTCTCTCTCTCTCTAAAATAAAATAAGCTATGTAAATTAAAACAGTAATAATATTAAATAAGCAATATTTTATTTAGTCATTCTGGCTGTCATTGTGACCCACTTTTAGCATAAATTATCATACAAAAAACAGAAATCTACAATTGAGATAACACATACTACATGTAGATAGATAAGATCTAACCTTTTAATAACATGTATTGATGTTTATTTAATCATTTTTTTATATCATATAATTACCAACTTTAATCTATAGCTTACTTTAAGACTCTAATAGCAGTACAATAAGAAATATAATCTATAATATTGGTGTTCCTAGACCATGAGATACACAGTGCTTCAAGTTACTCCGTGAACTCACTAGATGAACAAACACAAGCCATTATATCGGTTAGTAGTAGACTGAAGTAAACTGTCACATCGGTTAGCAGTAGACTAAAGTAAACTTTCACATCTGTTAGCAGTAGACTAAAGTAAACTGTCATATCGGTTAGCAGTAGACTGAAGTAGATATTTCATCAGTTACTTTTATTTATTTATTTTTTTTGCCTTTTACATTTAGTGATTAGCTAACATATAAATATATTGCAGACAAAGGCTTTGATATCTCACATAGAGTAAAAAGTATTTGATTAACTGTGTTTCTAGGTTATACACTTTTTTTCGCTTCAAAATTTATTCGCATGTATTACCAAGGCTTAGAGTTAATTAAGCAATGAACTATCATATTCGCTACCTGGAAACTGGATTGTAGACATGCATCGACGATTCGAGGTGGTAGATTTGATGGTTTGGATACAATTTAGTAGAAATAACTGACGGAACAAAGGACCTTACTTATTTTGTATTTAAGGGTTCAAATCACTGTCTTTTGTTTTTCATTACAAGATCTAATAAATATTGCGCCCGCACCCTTACTGGTTTTGGATCTGTCTCAAAACAAGCTCATTGACCAGGCTCCAAGTGTTTAGTTATTGAAAGCATTTATTTTTTAGTTTATTTTTTTTTTAGTTTCTCTCTTGTTAGTTGAATTTGTTGATGATCTTTGCCGAAATTCTTCAAGGGTTCTCATATCTTGTAACTGTTATGCCGAGGATTATATAGATAAATATATCTTGATCTAAATGCTATTTTAGAGATTTTATATATAAAGATCCTTTTAATTCAAATACAGAACTTTACTTCAAAACTTGGAAGCACAAGAATATAAATAAATAAATAAATAAATAAATATATATGTATATTACCAGTACACTATTTTGTGTGAACTGCAGCGCGGCACTGTAACTGTGGAACACTTAAATAAAGGAAGTTTTTTTTAGAAACTTTGAATAAGAGATTGACTCTTCCCAGAAAATCTTTCTATGGCATGAGTTAGGACGGGGGGGGGGGGGGGGGGTAACATCGAACTTCACCATCACTTTTAGCTATCGTTTGGTCTGCTGGACTGTTTGGGCATCAACCTTCTTTCTCCATTCTTCTCTGTCATTAGTCTTTGACAGAATTTCATTCGAATATTATTTTTAAAAAAAATTGAAACCTGTGTTTTTACCGTCAAGGGTGAACCACTTTGAAGTACGATTTAGAGTTTATATTTCCACACAAACATACTTTGTAACTTTGTTTACTTTAATCTTAGTTATATTATTTACCTCTATTTTTTTCTTAAAAGAACTTTTTGAAAATGTGTTGTTTTTTTACAGGATCAAATGACATTTGTGAATAAACAAAATAAGTGAAGTTCACTTAACAGATCATCCACATATTTTCATTTAAATATTAATGCTTATAAATATGTATTTAATGTGCTATATGAGAACGAATAATAAAAATAAGAATGTGATATACATATATATATATATATATATATATATATATATATATAGATAGATAGATAGATAGATATAGATATAGATATATAGATATAATATCTAGATATATGATTTAAAAGATTGTTTTACTAATGTATAAACAGAAAAATTTTTATTTATTAAAAATTATTTGCTATTTATTAAAAATTTATTATTATAATAATATAACTGAAATCTTGTTTGTGTAAACCTAATGAAAATTTATATCATATATCCTGTGTTGATTTAATTCATTTATGCATACCAAATGGATGAATGCCTGGTCGTGCGGTTTGCGCGCTTGACTGTCGTTTGGATTTATCGATGGTTCCTGGTTCAAATCTGCCCGCTTTCATTCCCCATCATTCCTCGTAGTCCTGCGGGAATTTTGGACTAGAAGGTAAATTATTTTTTACTCTGAAAGAACATTCGAAACAAGTAAAAAAAACAAAAAAAAAACATATGTCTTATATAATGAAATACGTTTTTATAAACAATTTATTTAGAAAGAAATTAACGTATTTCACAGAAATATGGATTACGATCCTCACAATCACAAGTCCAAATATTTTGATGCTGAGTAAACATTAGGGCACAATCATCGTTAGTTAAAAAAACACTGAAAAGAAAAGAAAAGTAATAATTATTACATCTATATAATAGCGCACACACACACACACACATATATATATATATATATATATATACTTTATATATACTTTGTTATGAATATGATCAATCTTGATAAAACTTGGCAGAAATGTTCCTTGGGCACTAACTTATATATATATATATATATATATATATATATGTATATATAGACCGTAGTGTATGTATTGTAGCCCTAAAACAAACTTAAGACCCTCTATTAAAGCTATAGTATTATATGGATCTAGGCATTAATTACAATGTTGACATGAGAAAAGATCGAAAGGATTTAGATCTAGATCTAATTTTAAGAACTACACATTGCACATATAGTTTTTTACTTTGACACATGAAAGTACAAACTATAGTCTATTAATTTCATTATTTAATAAAACTAACCTTCAAATTTTGTGTTTTTGAAAAGCATTTTTACATAAATTCGTTCCATATATCTGCGATTACTTATAATACCATTCATTTAACAAATCGGATAAACCCGTTTTAATTGTACTTTATATCCTATTCATCTATCGCTCCTTTCGTTTTTAATAGATATGAATGTATCGTCTTCGGGTAAACCCATTTTCGCAAAACTAATTTTATTTTCGTAGCGAAAGAGAAAAACTTGAAAGGATCATTAGCTAAGTTTAACATACATTTAAGTCCAATCCACTAGATTAGTAAGCACAAACTAGGACACGCAGGCGCGGATAATGTTAGGCTAGTATATATATATATATATATATATATATATATAAATATATATATGTCTTTTAGACCTCTTAGCAACATAGCTACATATATACATCTCGTTCAACAAAAGGTCACTCATGCGCGTGATATAACATCTCCAAAAGTCTATATTAACTCTTTGTAAAAAATAAAGATAGATAAAAATATCTTTTTACTTAAACACAAGAACCTACAAATTCATTTCTTTAGCTAATAGAATTAACCTTCAAATTTGAAATTTATAAGCATTTCTACACAAATACGTTCGCTCTAATTTAGAATGTATTTTGCCGTTTGGACATACATTTTCATTCATCATATTGCACGCGCACCCTGTACTGGTTTTGGATCTATCTCAAAACAATCTCATTGACCAGGCTCAAAGTGTTTAGTTATTGTAACCATTTATTTTTTTTTTAGATTCTTGATCTAGATCTACATAAAATTAAACTAACAATATTATATTAACAGTTACATTCACGAGTTCGATTTTAATTATGAAAAATATTTAATCGCTTTTTGTCACCAACGGTATTCACCAAGGCAACGCTTTTTGAGGTCATGAACTTGCAGCGCTACAAAAAATAAAATAACAACAACAGATGTTGACCTTTGACTAGTATATTGTATAATTAAATTCATTTTGCGTTTTTTTTAAAATTTAAATCATCGAGAGTTCAATATTTAACTCTCTTAAATATACATATTTGACTTTAGGCTTATTTTTAAATATTATTATTTTTAAAATACATCAAAACCCTACTTTCACTTCATTGATAGATATAAATTTAATGAATTATTTTCTTATTATTTGGAGGCTTTAACTCTTATATTTCTAATGATAGCATCAGTTTCAGACATAAGTCTATTCAATAATTTTTACTACGTAAACAAGACTGCTAGATCTGGATATCTATATCTTTACTAATAATAGATCTACAATATTCTACATAAAAAAACAACAACACCCCCCCCCCCAACATTTGCACGCTGGAATGTCGTTCGGATTTATCGACGGTCGAGGGTTCAAACCCTGCCCGCTCCCATTCCCCGTCGTCCTGCGGGAGGTTTAGACTAGGAAGTAAACTATCTTCAACTCTGAAGGAACATCCAAAACATGTAAAACATTTTACAAGCAAACATTTTTTATAGCTTTTCCAATTTTACCAAAAATCTAATTTAATTTATAATTAGATCCGTACACAATTTGTCTCCACTAGGATAAACCATGATTACCATCTAATCTATCTCTAATCTAGATCTAGATTTACTTCTAGGCATAAACAGATTTATACATAATAAATATAAGAAAAGAATAATTTTGTTAAACCAGTCTAATCCAGGACAAAAGATCTGTCCCCCACCGATAAACTGGTAGATCTGCATCTATATTGACTCTATCCAAATATTCCATGTATCGCTTATATCTCTAGATCATATTAAGCCTCCTTTATAGATATAGAGTTATAGATCTATCGTCCATATGTGATCCCTAAAATGAAGTCCACTAGGGCTCAGTAAGGTATATATATATATATATACAACTTATTTCGAAAGAAGTAAAAAGTTCAAATATTCACAGATAAATACACATCTTAACTAAGGAAATTAGCAATAAATATAAACTTACTAACTTTTGATAAAAATCGTCTACATGTAACAATTTATATCATATTTTATAGTTTTATAGCCAATTTTCTTACTGGGATAGTAAAAATCAATTTTTACCTATTGTTCCAAGTAATTACTCGGCTATGGAAAGACAATGACCATCATGTGAATGTATACGCTAGTGTATTATTGTTAAATTGTGTATTTTTTGTCTGAAAAAAAAAATCGTCCGAACATTGTACCTTTCTGGTTGGTAAAAATGTAAAAGGGTATAGAGAAAACTAATTGTTTTAACAAGCTATGCATCAAAACGTCACTTATTCAACTTTTTTTAGATTCATTAAACCACAAAAAAAAAAAAAAAAGATCTACCTGCAATGGTGTAGCTAGGACGGGGGAGGGGGGAATTTGAAAATCCTACCGGGCCCCCACTTGAGGGATGCCCCCAAATGAGTGTTCGAAATGTGTTTCTAAATACATTATTTAATATTTTTGATTGACAAGTAGTGTCAACGGGTGTCTTTTTTCAACATTTATGGATTAAATTGATAACAAAGACTAAACCTAGATCTAGGCCTATCAGTAAGTTGACTTTGTTGACATTTTAAAAATATTTTTCCCAAAGAGATCAAAGTTTGTTTTTTTTAAAGTTAGTTTTACATTTTAAAACGTAAATCTTTAATAGATTTGTTGCGGATTTTATAATAAAGCTGTATGCTATACAACAAATTCCAGGTATTTTGTTACCTTTACAAATACTAGATTTAAATGGCGAGTATTTTAAGGTTACGCTAATTATCCTTGAAGCAAAATATACGGAATCGGGTTAAACGAATCCAATAGTTATTATGAATAAAGCTAGAATGGTACATTATTCGGGTTTGGCTTCTATAATTTCATAATTTAACATTACACTCTACTCATCTTTCCTCAACTCAATGGACACATGCTTTTCTGAATTAAAAACTACAACAACTATGGAGTGATAAAAGAGTGAATTGCAAGGTTGGGAAAATGAATCAAAAAACCTAAATGTATGTCTTTTCGTCAGAGGAAACTTCACAATCATGGCATATTTTTTATTTGTGAAATTAAAAGAATGTTATTCTTTCTTTGGGAACTTCCCACATGACGATTCGACCAGAGTGAGGCTACAAAACAGCGTGCTGCAGAGGTCAAACCTAGGATAACGCAGCCACTTTGAGTGGCCGCCTGTCTGACCTGCAGATGGGTCAAACTGAAAGAAGATGGAGCCTGGAGATAAAAAAAAGGTGTAATACAAGAAAAGAAGCTACATCAGCAGTTTCCTTGCATCTTGACAAAATCATCAAGCTTTTGGAGAAACTTTTCTGAATTTAACAAATAAAAGAATAGATACTAGTAGTGCTCAGAATCTTCTTCATGTAGTGGAAAATTATGAATTTCTTGCCTATCTTGAATTCTGGTCAAAGCTCCGGCGCCCAATAAATATAGTTCAGAAGAAACTACAAAAGTCTTGACTGCACATACGGGAAGCTGCAAAAGAAAATTTAAACCCTTTCATGCTTTTTGCAAAGTGATGAGAAACGGATAAAAGAAGGTAGTGAATGCTTTGGAGTTCCTGTAATCAAAACAACCAGAAGAAAGAAAAGACTTGATGGGGAGTTGAGTTCTAATGTAGAACTGTAAATAGAACTGCAATTGAAACGTGTTTCGACAGAAGTGCTCGACAGACTTCATATGAAAATGATGGACGGATTTCAAAGGCTGGAAAGAAACTGGACACCTTTGGGTTTCTTCTTGAACCAAGACATCTGTTGGAGTCTATGGGTGATGATACGCTTATGACTGTTTAATTGTTCCTACTTGTATGATGAAATACGGAAAATCCCTTTTTCAATGACGTCATTGATTCACGAGCACTTTTCTTCAACAAACCAGTGCCACAATCACCAATTGACAAATTAAGGAAGCAGGCTTTATATGGTTATGATGTGTGCTCAAACCTTGCAACCTCCTCCGAATACTGCTAATGCATGCCACTTCCATCGCGTCATGTGAGAGCTCATTCTCAAAGCTCAAGTTAATCAAACACTATCTCAGGTGCACAATGACACAAGTAAGGCTAATCATGGCTTTAATGTCAGTGAAGTCAAATACTAGACACTATCGATGCAGATGATGTTATAGATGCTTTCCTGCACAGAAAGCACGACTTGAAGCTATATGAATTGAGATTTGTCATTTGTACATTAATTCGCCAATAAACAATGGTTTTATTTATTAAGAGTCTTAAAGATAATTTTTTTGTTAATTTTACTGATATACTGTACCAAAAAACATTTCAGGCTTATATATTTTACGTAAATTATCTCATGTCATGATGTCAAACGTCAAAATACAAGGGGCCCCTAAAAAGGTCAATACTCCCCGGTCCTTAAATCCCTAGTTACGCCCCTATACACCTGGGTCAACAAAATACTCTAAAACGCTGCTCTGAAATTGAGAATAGAAGAGAACAAATACTTCGAAATATCAGAAAGTGAAATGTGACTTCGAGACTACAGGAATCGGAAGAAGAAATATCCAGTAGGCTGTAAGAGAACAGGGATAGAAATTTCTTTTCAAGATTGTAGGGATCGAAAGAAGAAAGAAATCCAGTAGGCTGCTATAGAACATGGATATACATTTTGCTTTAAGACATGAACATGTCAAAAATAGAAAATACACAATGATAGATTCCTAAGGAGTCATAAGTATCCCTACAGAATGCTTACAGTATGACTGTATTAAAAGGCTTTATGTAACCATAAACGAGCAAGTCATACTATAATTCTATACTATATCATTTCCTAAGTATCTCGTATTATGCGTAAAAAAATCAAGCTAGACCATCAGAAATTGTTGTCTAGAGTAATAATGTCATGATAAATACATTACAAAATTTTAAACTAGAAACTATTAATAGACTATTACATGATCATTTCCAAATGGCTGTGTGAAGCGTCTAGTGTGGTAGCTTGACTTGTTGCCACCGCTGGCTAGCATCTGTGAAAGGGGAGCAGTTTTGTAAGTCTCTCTAGCCAGTACATAGCCTCTCCACAGCAAGTCCTATGCAGTACCTCCTCGTGGTGGCAGATGGAAACTGAGGCTGCGAAGCCTCAGGCTAAACTGCAAGGGTCTCGGAGGAGGTTTGGCCCCAAGATGTGAGGCAGGCATGGCCCGTCGGCGTGCGGACACGCCCTGTTGCCCACAAACCAAATCCCTAGCTATAGGTCAATAGTCGCACTGCCTTGTGTGTGTGTCCCTGTAAGGTCTAAGGCTAAGGGAGTAAACCCTAACAGAAAATCCGGTCCTGGAGCCCCGTAGACGGGGAGACAGTAGTAAGACTACTGCTCTCTGGCAAACTCTGCAGCCACCTGTCCCCAAATTGTGATGGCTCGCCATTCCTTTGGACCCGGTCAGTATGGAAGAGAGGCGTGTGCTGACGTGTGGGCAGCCCAGCACTCGCAAATTTACCGCCCAGGCTTTCCCCCAGCAATGGAGAGGTCACTCCATCTCTGACAGTAATGTCTTTGGAAAAACACGGAGAGTGGTAGTTACCGGTGATAAGTTCCTAGCTGATTGGCGTAAGCTGGAACGCCAGGGACCACTCTTGACGGTAGGAGGGGCTTTTTAGCCTCACTGGATAGCTACCGCCTGCCTTAAGCCGAGCAGCCCTCGGACAGTAAAGTGCTATCCCGCCACAGCTTGCCGCACCACTGGGTGTTTGGTGCTAAGACAAAATCAAAAAGCAAGCTGCTCACCCGCACCTGCAAATACAATCAAAAGAAAACCCTCAACATTAATGCGTTTAGCAAGCTGGAACATACGGACAATGTGTCGTGGCTTCAATACTGACCCTGAACTCGTCACCGACATGCGTCAAACAGCTATCATCGACAGAGAACTCAGCAGACTAAACATTGATGTGGCCTGCCTGCAAGAAACCAGACTGGCAGGCTGCGGATCTCTTACAGAAAGCAACTATACATTCTACTGTCAAGGAAAACCTGAACAAAGCCCTAGAATACATGGCGTCGGCTTTGCAATAAGAAACAGTCTCGTCCCCTGCATTGCGATGTTTCCCATTGGCAATGAAAGAGTAGCACACATGAAATTTGCATCACCGCAAGGCAAAGTTAATATAATCTGTGCTTACTCACCAACACTTGCTGCACCGGAAGAGGACAACGACAGATTATTTCAAGCTCTAGAGGACGTAATTAAAAGTATTCCAAAATCCGAGCACCTCTATATAAATGGAGACTTTAATGCCCGTGTTGGTGAAGAAATGATGCATGGACCCAATGCTTGGGACCTCATGGTGTTGGCGAAATCAATGACAATGGCCAAAGGCTACTCGAGTTCTGTAGCTCTCATGAACTGTGTGTAACAAATACATTCTTCTCTGGCAAGGAACGCCATAAAGTCTCTTGGCAGCACCCACGCTCAAAAAGGTGGCACCAGCTTGACCTCTGCATCACCCGAAGGATGGATCTGAAAAGTGTTATCCACACTCGTTTATACCATAGTGCGGACTGCAACTCAGACCATTCACTAGTGCTAAGCAAAATCAAACTACTTCTCAAGAGCCAGAACTAGGCGAATTAACGTCAACCATGTAGGTGACCCAGAGAAGTGTGCACTCTTTGGCGAGCTCCTGAACAGTTCAATCCCCTCGTTAAGTGATGAAGAAGACATCTCTATCAGATGGGAGAAATTAAGAGATGTAATCTACAGTTCGGCAATCACCGCTACTGGGCCTCAAAAACACAAAAATGTAGACTGGTTTGGGCGAATCTAGCACATATGAAACTTTGCATCGAGAAAAAGCGATCTGCACACCTCGCTCACAAGACAAAGCCAAGTCCAAGATCTTTGGAGGTCTTTAAAAGTGCTAATAAAGAGGCGAAACAAATGGCTAGAAAATGTGCTAACAACTTTTGGAGGGATACCTGCAACAGAATCAAAGACAGTCTCCACTCAGGAAATAGCAAAGCTCTATTTGATGGCATTAAAGCGGCCCTGGGTCAAAAAGTGTCTAAGCCTGCCCCCTTTCTATCCAAATCAGGAGAAAAAATTACAGATCAAACCAAGCAGTTAGAACGTTGGACAGAACACTACCTCGAAGTCTATGCCACACAGAACACAGTAGACAATGTCACCCTGGCTTCTCTACCAGATCTTCGAGTACTGGAATGCCTAGATGATCTTCCAAGCCTCAGTGACCTTAAAAAAGCAATTAACTGCATAAAAAAAATCTCCTGGGAGTGATGGTATCCCAGTGGAAGTAGTGAAAGTCAACAAATCACTCCTGCTCCCTGAACTCTATATTCTCCTCTGCCGCTGTTGGGAAACAGGTCATGTCCCACAGGACATGCGTGACGCAACTATTGTCACAATATACAAGAACAAAGGGGATCGGAGTGACTGCAACAATTACAGGGGGATCACTCTCCTCAGTATAGTGGGCAAGATCTTTGCTAGAGTGGCACTATCCAGGCTGCAAGTGATAGCTTCTAGAGTCTACCCAGAGTCTCAGTGTGGATTCAGGAGTGGTAGATCCACTGTAGACATGATATCTTCTCTAAGACTTCTGCAGGAGAATTTCAGAAATTTGCTGTTCTGTTTGGCATATTCTTCTCCTGTCTACTGGATTATGCGTACAACGACATAAACGAAGGTGTGTTTCTCCCCACAAGATCCTCTGGAAAACTATTTAATGTATCAAGGCTGCGGGCAAAAACCAAGGTTAGGAAGCTACCCCTCAGGGAACTCCTGTATGCTGATGATGCAGCTATTGTGGCTGATTCTGATATTCAGCTACAGTGCCTGGTTGACAAATTATCTGCTGCTTGCCAGAAGTTCGGCTTAAACATCAGTCAAAGCAAGACTAAGATACTTGTCCAAAACACAAACACTGCACCTCAAGTAAGCATTTATGGCCAACCACTAGAAATTGTTGATAACTTTTGTTACCTTGGCTCCATCATATCCAACAACACTCTACTGGATAAAGACATAAACAACAGGATAGCCAAGGCAATGGCCACCATGTCACGGCTGCCGAAAAGAGTCTGGGACATCATATTGCTGACTAACAGTACTAAAGCCCTAGTCTACCGGACCTGTGTGTTGAGCACCTTGCTGTACGGAAGTGAAACATGGTCAACTTACTCATGGCAGGAAAAAAAGCTGAATGTTTTCCACCTCCGATGCCTTAGGCAGATCTTTAAAATAAGGTGGCAAGATAAGATAACCAATGAGGAAGTGCTACAAAGAGCAGGGTGCCAAGACATCCGCTCTGTTATCAGCAGCAGACGCCTTGGCTGGCTTGGCCACGTTCGTAGAATGCCAGAAGGTCGACTTCCACAGGACATCCTGTATGGCGATCTAATAGAAGGCAGGAGAGCCGCTGGTCTTCCACTTTTACGTTATACGGATGTATGCAAACGCGACATGAAGCTCTTCAAAATCGACACTGGCAACTGGGAAGAGTTGGCACTGGACAGATCCTCATGGAGAGAGAGCATAAAGGAAGGTTCAAAGATTGCAGATGTCATACACAACAGAAGCAGGAAGAAGGGTGAAAATGCAACGGCGCCTGGCGATTATATATGCCCAATCTGCGATCGCAGCTGTGTCACACAAGAAGTTGCAAAGGGAAAAGATCGTCTCTTGAGACGTAAAATGCCACAGATCATTTCCAAAGTGTGCCACATTATGCCTATAAATATAAAGTTAGACCAATAAATACAATATGATACCTTGTAATTAGGTCTGTTTGTTCTTGGTCTCAGGTTGTATCTACCTGGACCGTCGCTCTGAATTGATGACATCGGGGGCTCTGGATCTGGAGACTCAGCCACTGTATTTACTTCTTGCTATTCATTTTCCACCTGTTGTACTTGTGTGTTGGGAGTAACCATTGGTTCTATGTCACATGGTCAATATGCACCTGCGGCTGAGTGATAGGAACTGTGTCCAGCTCTAAGTCTTCATGTTCTGTATGTTGGTACACCTCAGTTTCTCGCTCTCTCGGAGCTGGGCTAATTGTCACAGTGACACTGTGTCGTCTCTTCCTTCCTTCCTTAATGCTTCAATACTATGATATTCATATGAAGACACAGTACATGAAATATTTTTTTATAAAGTTCTAACATTATGTGAAAAGTCGGATTAGAATTTGGCCGTTTTAGGTGCCTAGGGGATTTTTATGATTTGAGAACCCACACTTGCACATATAATCTACAGGCACTGCGTTATAATGCAGGCAAAAAATACTATATTTAGATGTAACATTATGTACATTTTTTAAATTCAAAATAAGATAATTAAAATGTGAAATGCTGTAAAGTTGCTAGGATGGGATCTAGCGTATTTACAGCTATAGGTCTATCATCATTAGACTGGAGAACCAAGTGGTCTGAGTGTCATTAGGCTGATTGCTTAGCTTTAGGTCCGGTGCTGCACTGATGAGACGGGTGTGGCTGATACTTATGTTGTCTGCTGGTGGGCTATCGTAGTGGATCCAGGCTACGGTTACAGTCCAACTTTGCATGGTTGCCGAGCTAAGCTGCGTCTACCATTCAGTCAAGCCAGTTACGAGTATGTGGCTAGCGTTGTTACTTGGACTCTTGAAGGATGAGTAGGACTGACGTCTGCAGATCTGGTGGCAACAAATCTGGTATCAGCTTAAGGCTGTTAAGATCTCAGATGGAAATTGCCTATAAATAAAAGCTGCAACGACATGATGTACCCATCGGTTGAGTCATAATGATAACACTGGGAGGTAGATGCCTTTCCGTGAAAGACATCTTCAGAATGATGTAGGGAAACTATAAGCTAGTTTCATAAATATCAAAGGGAACTAACAAATAAATATTGCACCCCATTAAGGGGACAACAATAATGATGGGGAATCCCATAAAAGGGAAATAATAAGTAGTAATAAGTAATATTGTAATAGGAGTAATGTACATTAGTCACGGTGAGATCATTAAGTACATTGCTTAGACAAATGAGATGAAAGGGAAAGGGGAGATCAACGTCTGATACTCGCCCAAGTAAACATAGAGCACGAGTAAAAACATACTTTGTAATAAGACATGTTTATATAAATGTTATGATAATTCCCTGCCATATAATTGATCAATTATGATATATTAATTTAAAGGCTCTTGCTGGGCAATAATTCATCAGCGATAAAATAATAATAATAGCTAAAGAGCTAAATACATGTGGTTAGAATTGTTAATAAATTCAAGTCCAGAGGGCTTGAACATTCAGCCACAAAAGTCATGATATGAAATAAAAGCATACACTAATCTACTTACATTATCCATGATAAGAAATACACAATTATGTACACACACACACACACACATATATATATATATATATATAAATAAATAAATATATATATATATATATATATATATATATATATATATATATATACATTACTAAGTAAAATGGTTCTCAAGCACTTTACAAAGTTACATACCATAAATCCAAAGTGAAATAAGGGAATGAAAATAGTCCAGAGCTCAAGCAAGAAATAAATGTGATCCATGTCAGCTCTCCAGAAAGAATGAGATCGGATAATGAAGTTTTGTCCACATACACGTGAAGAGAGAGGGGTGGGAGATAAGTGCCATTGTGTTCTAGACTATCTGGCGTCTTTTGACCAAGTAATCCCCGCTTGACCGTGACGAGAGTTTCCGGGAGATAGACATTGCGCGAAGGCGCTAGTTGAAAGTCCAGGAAATTCGCCCAGGTGGTCAGAGGATACGAAGGGGAGGATTATCAGAGCTCGGCCAGATCAAGGGAGATTATACCTTGATAATAGCTAGCGCTAGACGATCGTGGAGATCGCCGCCCAAGGTGCTGAGTTGAATGGGGCTCTTTGAAGTGACCAGCCCCTCCCCAAAAGGGGGAGGGTCAACGGATGTTTGACAAGCTAGGTAAAGGGGAGTGTGCCCTTGTCAAGAGTCTAGTGTGACACGTGTCAAGGTGGAGATAGTAAACGCGACGATGGTGCCTAGGGTGGTAGGGGTTGGATTGGAGGGTTGGTGGCTGTGTTTTTATCGCTTGATTGGTTAAATTAGTAAAATTGATGATTAATAGCGTTTAAATAAAGTAATGAAATGCTTAGACCTGAGTGATATCTTGATTGAGTTAAAGCGGTTTGTCACGCATTGAATGACTTTCAGTGTATACTATTTTACAAATGTTAACATTTATCTTTAAAAATATGTCATTGTTTGATAATACATCGCCATCTATCAATATCGAATTTAATAAATATTTCCATTATGATAAATAATTTTACAAAATACAATATTTAAGCTAAGTAACACAAACATTTAAATTAAATTTACCATCAATGTAATGAGAAGCATTTTCTATAGTTTTTCCATTGTCAATCCAACGGAATGTAACTCCATCTTGTCTTCAATCAAGCCCTATAAAAAAGCATGTAAGATAACCTTCAGCCGTTAAATTATACAATTCATCAAGGTAGTTGTATGCCAGAGTCTTCTCATCATCGGATTTAAATGTCGCTAACTGAGCTCCCATGTCTGAAAAGAATAGTATGCTTAATAATAATTATATATATATATTGTTACAAATTTGGGGTAGACTAATGAAAGTTAACTCACTGATTGTCAGGTCGCCGATATCCTTCTGATTGAAGAAGCAAAGTCCACTATGAACAGTCAATACTCTAAAATTCACAGTTCTTTAATTGTACAGATTCCTGTTCACCAAAAAAACCGATTTAAGAAAAACAATCCTCTTTAAAAAAATAAGCGATCCTATTTGCAGTTACTTCACACATCAACACACTCCCTCAGGTCTGCTTGGACTCCAAGCATAAACAAAATTCAAGTTTCCAAGTGGAAAAAAATGGTCAGTCGGAAGAGGGGAATAAGTTTACAACACAGCCCCCTCCCCAGGTCTGTGCGCCCGAACAGGCTCTTCATCATCTCCACTAATCTAGGTTCACTACTTTGCATTTGGTTTGAAGGCTGTTCTGTATCTGGTACACAACGTCATTGATCCTTTTCACAATCCGATTTGGGCCTTCCCAGTCTTTCTGTAATTTCGGCGATCTTCACTTCTTTCTCTTGTTGTTGTATAGCCAGACAAGATCATGTTCTTCAAACCCCGTAGAATTGGCCCTTCTATCGTATCTGGTTTTCGTAAGGTCGCTACTGTCTTTTATCCTACTCCGTGCAACTACAGGAATCTCTTCTAATCTCCTTCGAAGTCCTGTTACATATTCGTTTGCTGTTGTTGGTTGTTGTCCTGGCATTCAGAATTAGAGATCTGCTGGCATCCTAAATTTTTGACCAAACAATAATTTGGCTGGCTTGTAACCTGTAGTTGCATGAACTGCTCCTCTTTAAGACAGGAGAAATAGGGGAATGTAGTCATTCCAATCATGTTGCTGTTCTGCTGACATTTTAGCCAGGTGTTGTACGTTTGAAGCGCACTACCATCCTATCCGATTGAGGGCTTAGTGGTGTGGTTCGATATCATTTCGATATCTCCTGAAACAGATTAGATTCAAAGTTACTTATTTGATCCGAATGTTGTTCCATTGGGACACCAAAACGACTAATCCAATGTCCAACCAAAATATTGACTATTTTTTTTAGTTTCCTGATCGGGCATCGATAAAGCTTCAGGCTATTTCTAAAATATTATACAATTACTAGAATGTATTTGTTCCCTTTGTTAGTCTCAGGAAAAGGTCCAGCTACGTCCAGTGCGATTCTCTCGAATAGGACATCTACGTTGTACTGTTGCATTGTTGTTGTATTCTAGTTCGACGTTGCGGGCCTTTAGTTGCCGTACACACCAGTCACATTTCCGGCACCAATCTTCTCCGTCTTCCTTGTACCGACACCAATAAAACTTTTGTCTGACTTTTTCCAACGTTTTGTTAACGCCTAAGTGACCACCTGTGGAGCCGTTGTGCATTTTATGTAGCAATTCTGGAATTTTAATCTTTGGTAAGACTAGTTGTTTTCGTGTCGAGGTTCCATCGGTGGATTCCCAAATCTGTTTTAGGACCCCGTTGTCTTTCACCAGAGAGTCCCATTGTGCCCAGTAATCCTTGGTTATTACTATCGTACTAGAAATTTGATGCCAATCAGGGTGTTGTCTACAATCGAGGGCTCTTGTTTTCTTTTTTACTTTTTTGAAATGTTTGCACTCCTGCTTACAAGGTCGTCGGGACAAAGCGTTGGAATTCGAATGGGATTGTCTCTTTCTGTATTGTTTCAAAATCTGTAACCTATCGAAACATCTAGCTACTTGTCTTTCTGGATTCTTGAAGGAAAGTATCCATCACAGGGCCGCATGGTCTGTTCTCAAATTAAAATTTTGTCCATTTCAAGTGGAGAAAGCTGTTTTCTGTTTGTCATCAGGGTGTAATTCTACTTGCCAGTATCTGTTTTTGAGATCTAGAGTTGAAAATATATGAGCCCCAGAAAGAGTGTCTAATGTGTCCTCGATACGCGACAGTGGATAGCTGTCTTTTTGTGTGACGTTATTTAAAGCCCTGTAGTCAACGCAAAAACGCAGAGAGACATCTTTTTTTTTTAACTAGAACAACAGGCGAGCACCATGGTCTGTTAGATGGCTCTATAATTCCTTGTTTTTTTTTCATTTGTTTTAACATTTGAGCGACCTATTGTTGCTTTACTAATGGTAGTCGCCGTGTTTTTTGCCAGATTGTTCTAGTGTTACCTGTATCTATCCTATGGGTTACCATATTAGTCCGGCCACCTTCATTTTCACTGTCTGGCATGATGTCTTTAAACTCTAGCAACAGTTGTTTAGTTATATCGTACTCTTCTTCTGACAGATTCTCGCCTGTTAGGGTTCAATTTATATGCTTGTTCTTGTGTTTCTTGACTTGAATCACTAGGGGGTTTCACATATACGAACAATTATTACTTGATACAGTTTGACTCCAGATATCTACTCAATTAAAACTACTTATTACTGAATAAACTCCAACACTTGATAATAACAATGACTAACTTTAATATTCAATAAATGACACCGAATCCCAAATAAATATTAATTCACAATCACTAGTCCATCAACTTTATGAAATATATAAATACATAGACACCAGTCCTGGAAGTAAACGTCCAACCTTCCTGGACCGGGAACAAGACCTCACTAACTAAACACACTCTCTCGCACATTCAAAGAAGACTAAATCATTCAGTGCATAACACATGTAACACTTTGCATTCATAAGAAGGGTATAAAATAATCATACCAAAATATCAAAGTAACATTCATTCTCGCCATAACTCCCCTGACATTGCCCAAATCCCCAAACATTAGATCAATTCGAAAATTGCATAGTGATGCACTAGCTACAGGGGCCACCGCACCACGCGTTGTGATAAGCTCCTCTGGACAACAGGAGGCGATAACATTATTCTTTTGTAGGTTGCAAGCTTGAGTGTCAACGTTTATAACGCGAACATGTATTCTCCTGTCTTCTCTGCTAACAACCAATACTCTCCCAACTGGCAACCTTCTGTATGCTTCCTTTGACTGCTCTATTAGGCTTGTGATAGACATGGGATCGTTACCTTCTTTTGTTCCCCATTTAATGGCTTCAGACTGTGGGGGATATGATGGTATCTTCTGTTACCAAGACCCACTTAATCTGTTCTTCTTCCATGTTGTCCCCCAACAATTGAATTTCTAGATGCCCACAACCAATGTTCAACGTGAATCCAAATAATCGCATAAAGTCTAGTCCAAGAATTCTCTCTACCATGATATTGGCGACCAAGAAGAATTCGTGACTAAAAGGTTGGTTAGCTTTCTCAACCTATCTCAAACTTTACAAACGTTTGTCCTAAAATCGGCAATTAGCTGTTTTTAGTGAATAGCCACTTGTTTTATGAATCACGTGATTTTCTGCTAGACTAAAATAAAATAAATACATAATGGCTTTTATCTTGCGCTACTTTCATGCTTGGAGCATGCTCAAATTGCTTTGTCCAATCTCAGTTGTGAACCAGTGGGGGGAAGGCGATATCTAGGAGAAGGTTCATCCGTGCTGCCTTTAGGCGCTCAGTAAACACAACTCTGCTCTAGTCGGGTGTCGAACCTAGAGTCCCCTTTAACGGTAGCCAAGCCAAGCTCAAGCGCACTTAACCTCTCGAACACTCTTCCCAATAGGGTGAATTATTGATTTTCTTACACCAGTATTTAAAAGAAATCTGTAGAAATGAACTCCCACTTTCCCTTTTACTATTTGACTTCTATTTTCCCCTAACACGGCCACTGGGTTAATAAGTTTAGGGCTTCCTGTAAATCTCGCTGCATGTCTCCACCCCCCCCCCCCAACACCGGAAGAATCTAGTTTTCCTGGTTCTGAGATTGGGCGGTGGCTACTTGCTGGTTACCCAATCCATCACTTCCTCTCAGAATGCCTGCAAATTCTTCGAGTACAGTTTCTTTGAATATGGCCCAACACATCGCAACTCCAGAAGTGAAAAACCGATCTGTTCTGCCTGGACATCTGCAGACAACCGGTCCTCTATAGTTTCCACTACCTGTCTGATAATATGAGTGAGGATCTCCTCCTGAACATGGAGCCCGTACTGAAATGGGTCGTTTTCGTTGTGTCTTTAGCTGCCTCAACGGATAATGCGTATATCAAAGTATAGCTCGCCTCTCGTTTCCCAACTCAATTGGATGTCTTTCTTCAATTCGGGGTCATAAACACCACCGATAAACGTCGGTTACGAGAACGAGATCTCTTGGGCCAGGGTCGGATAAGCCAAGCGTGCCAGTCGTTCGATGTCTGCCATCAACTCTTGAAGTGTCTCTCCTGGCTTTTGCTGCCGAGTCTTAAATTGCACCCTATAAACCTCCTTCATGTATTTGTCCCCAAATCGCAATTCCATAATTCAAACCGTTGCCGCGTCTGCCCATACTGCACTGCAGATCACTCGGTAATATGACAAACTAAGTAATAATTGTTGTTTTAAGTTAAGTTCCACTTATATGCATATTAAGTGGTAAACTTTTTTTTTTGTAAATGTAGTAGTTATAAGAACTTACTTAACTTGGCAATACGTTTGAATAAAAACAAATTGACAAAAAGTCTAGATCCGTTCACATAAATGTGTTAATATATGGTAATTACTCATTTCCCTTACTAAATAGCCTCTCTTGTTTGTTACTATTAATAGTAAAAAGTTGTAATAATTTTGTTTTTTATGAAACACTTCTTGCATAGTTAATTTGTTTCACAAAGAAAAAGTAGCCTTTGCATCAGAACATTAAATGATCTAAAATATAATATTTTCAAGTTCTTTTCTAGTTTACGAGATCTAAACCGAACAAACTGACGGATGGATAGATAGACCAAAAAAATTTATAGCGTATAATCCCCTAATTCCCCCTATAACTAGTTATGGACCGAGTAATGGTTTGTGGTCGTTATGCTGGCCACATGACACCCTCGTAAACCATGGGCCATATGAACAGAAGACCTTTAGATAACTAGGTCTGAAAAAGGAAATTGCCTTAATGAAAAAACAACAACTTGTAATTGAACAAGTACTCATGTTTGTTAAAAATTCATTTTGAAAGATTCAAACTTTAAAAGAGAAAATTTTTTGCTTTATTACTATTATTTTAGTGTCCAATGATTTTTAAATCCATTACTTTCAACGGACACAAAAAAAGGCTTGAATATTCCTGAGTTTTTGTGATAATACCAATTCTTTTTCTAATCTTTTTGTTTCTTTAATTTGTGTGTTTGTCTTCTATCGAACCCCAATACCAATTTTTATCTCTTAAAATATGGCAGCATCAGGAGCGAACTTAATGAATTTAACTTAGTAATTGAGGCGTCTTATGTCATTAGTGCAAACAATGTACAATATCGGGGGAAGCACACAAACCTTGAGGAGCCGACGTAAATAGCACTGGAGTTGACTATTTGGTGTTGTTGACTTTAATAGACTGCGGAAGATGGGCTTAAGTTGTACAACCCATGCTTATACAACAGGACTAAAACTCAGTTGTTCGTTATTAGAGGTGTTGAAAGCCAAGGAGGCATTCATCATACTATTTGGGTGTATCGAGATGCATATGAAGCTAACCCTATAACAATAGGAGTGAATCCTCAGTTCCCTAGCTGATTTATCTAAATACTGATGAGGATCTAAAATGTTATTGTCTTTTTTTACACTTTGTTTAAGCACACATTTATCAAAACATTTCATGAGTATAGGTGTTATTGCTACTTGCCAAAAATCATTTAAGCTAGCTGTTGTACATGGTGCTAACTGATAAAAATTGAAATTATTTTCAAACGTAGATTGATAAACTTGAAGCTTTATATAGGACCCATATGCCTTTGTGACATTTACTGTTTTAAATAGTAAGGTTACAGCATTTTTAGCCACAAAATTTATTAAGTGTGTTTTTTTCGTTCGCTCGGTAAAAGTTGTGACATTTTCTTTTCGTAAATTATCTAAATCTTTGTTTGTACAAATACTATTATTTCCCTAGTGCTATTAGAGAATGGAATGGGTTGCCTGAGCCAGCCATTAAAACCAGTGACTTGACAGAAGTTAATTGGTTAATATGCATGACTAAATGAATGGCCAGTATGACGTAATCCTTTTTGTTTTTGAAGTAACTTCTGTATTATATAAGATAATATAGGATATTGATGCAAATTATATATTTTTAGGAATTATAACAATTATTAAAGTATTTACTGCTGAGCTTAGTTCGAAAGGATTATGCTAGTATGCTTGTCAGAACGAGCTATTGAAGAAGAGCAGAGAACAAAAGCATCTTCTCTTTATAGCATTTATTGAATGCTTTGACCTTTTTAGCAGAAGTTGTCTGTGTCGTGTGCATATGGAGTTGCTTCTTTGTTCGGTGTGTTTCTTTTGTGCACCATAAACATTTGTATACTGTCTCTAAGGACGCGCTATGTTGGTGTATTTTCTTTTTTTTTTGCTTGGATAGCAGATCTTTGGCTGGAACTTTCTGTTTGTTATTTTGTTCCCCAGTATTAGCTTAGTTATTTTATTTTATTTCTTTCATTAGTTCGTAGCTCTTAAGTCGTTGATATTATAATCTTGTAGATGACATTCGCAAAGAATGCATATTCGTTCGTTCAGGGATGCAGACTTGGGGTTCGCTAAAATCAAGCCTGAGCTGTTGGCTGTGTTATTGTATGGACCCTACTTGGCTATCATCCATGGCTTTGGGTTGTGAACATCGCGAGCACAGGTTGAACTGTTGCACTGTGATTAAGGTGTTCTAAATTTATGTTAAAAAATTTACCTGATCTTTTAATTATTATTATGTACCTAATCATCAATCATTTCATATGATTTCATTAATTCATTAAGCTGTTACTATTTTAATTATCGTTAACTAATATATGTTAACATATTGCCGCTACTTATTCTGCTACAATTATTTAATACATTAACTAATCTGGGAAGTCTGGGAAGACGAGCTACGTAATGACTTATAAACCCGGCAGGAATTAAATATTCAGCGTTGAGTTGGGAAGCCAGTGAAGCATACCATCCCCTAGATAAACCAGTAAACCCACCTTGGAAGTCTGTTTGCTTTTTTAGAGAAAAATGTATGTCCAAACAAACTAAGAATCTAGCGTCAATATTTTATTACAAAAAAAGCATGGCACTTTAAATTTTGACTGTTCCGCCTCTGTTCCAACTCCAGTATTCTTTTTTTTTAGCTTGTTTATTTCTGACATTTCCATTAGTGGATTTTTATTATAGAGAAGAACGAATATTTGCTTGTGTATTGATATATCTTCTATTTGTGTTTTATTGCATTATAGCTAAAATATATATATACGTAAGTAAGAAAATTCGCAACTGTATAAACACCAAATAATTTTCAGAGGTTTCAATACCTTTACATCTTTTTATAGCTTCATCATAGCTATGATCAAATAGACAAAACTGGAAGCATTTTTCTACTGGTTTGTAATATCGATAGTCAAAGCCTTTTTTCTTCATACATTCCTTCTCTAGAAAAGTTATTTGACGTTTTTCTATTGACATAACAATGAGGGCTGAAATATAATACACAATTACACGTACATAGTTCGTTATACTGTTTATAAAAAACAACATATTGTCATATCTCTAACTTTTTAAAAATTTAGACAAAAGTTGAAGAAAATAGTATCAAAGAAAAGTGATTTCGAATAGAATCATTTTTTTTAAATAAGAAAATGTCAAATAAAGTAAATGAACATATTTTTATAAACTTAATGTATTTTTAACAAAAACAAATGTTTAAAGAAGTTGAGCTTAGTCCAAGCTGCACTTTCATTCTTAACTATTTTTTTCTATTAAAAAAAATAAATTAACTAGCCAGTTGATGACCTCTAGATGTTCACCCAGAGCTATCTTTCAAACTGTATGGACATTGTAATATCCCCTTAATACTTTCATTAGAAACAATGTTTGTTTAATATAGAAGTCAACACTAGTCCTAACATCAATACATCAAATATAACGAAGATATTTAAGGCCGAAAGATTTCATAAAAAGTACGTTAAAATTAAACACTTAGTGAATAAAAAAGATTACAGAATTCTACACAGTGAATACATAAACATATTTTTATAACAATTAAAGTCTTTGGACATACACTAAACTTAAGAAACAAAAAACAACAGGAGAAATACTATTTAAAAATGTAGATAACTTAACACATATTGATGACATTAGAGCAAACATTATAAAGAATTTCTTTACTTTAACATCCTTAGCCCCAGGAGACAAAGGCACATAACTTTTTAAGCCCGGTCATAGGACATATTATGTGTATAAGAAAAAAAGTATTCACAGATTATTAGCTAAGATGATACCTAACAAAAATAAATTACATAGAACTGAAAGAGATTTCTGCTAGATTACTAAAACAAATAAGTAATCAACTTTTAAAATACATTTTCAGACATATTCAATTCCTGTAGAGAACTGGTGAGAATCTAAACGTCATTCCTCTATTTAAAAAAGAAAAAAGATGACATCTAGATAACCTAAAGACATGCAGAAACAGCATCACAATGTGAAGTACTGCAACACGTAGTATGTGTATATATAATGGCAATGTCTTCCATTCCGAAGATTAAGAATAAGTGCAGTGATTCAAGAGAATATGCAGACTCATTTGCGACCTACTTATTCACCCTCGTCCCGAGCAGACAAAGAAGTTGTCCACAGGCGGCCTATTCCTATACCTCTTATAGACAAACATCATAAATGACTGAAATAAGAATACTATTCTTACGTGGTACAAAACAGAGCCGGGTTATCCACAAGAAAGTGGCTTCTACGAAAGAGATAAAAAATGCATTCAAATCTTTTGGGTAAGAAAACTTTTTTTTGTTTTTTTTTTAACTTTTATTTTCGCAATTTTTACGGTTTTAAAAACTCTCACAATTAGAAAATGTGCTAAAAAAGTAAAAAGTAAAAAAAAATTTGTTTAATTAATATGTGTTTAATAAATATATTTTAAATAGTGAGATTAAATTTCAAGAGCTCAATTTCTTGTATATAAAGCCAATTATACGTTTTCGAAAATTGTAGGGACTCCACAAAAATTAATAAATATTAAGGAAATTAATTAATACAGTCATATAAATATAGCTTCATTGCATCTGCATTGAATAATCAAGATAAAGACTGTAGTCCAAAGTTTATAGGTAATGCTTTTGAATTCTGTAAGACTTACATCACATTCAAAGACCGCATCACAAACCAATAGATTAGAAAAAGGGTTACTGCAGCGATCGGACCCCATGATGACCTGCTAACTACAGTGAAAAAACGCAAGCTTAAAATATGGCCACATTACAAGATATTCGGGGCTCGCAAAGACCTTCCTTCAGGGAACAGTACCAGGAAAGGAGGGAGAGGCAGACAGAGAAAGCTTTGGGATGACAACATAAAAGAATGAACGGGCCTGCCATTGAAAGAGGTTCTAAACAAGGCAAAAGACAGAGAGAAATGGAGAAAGACGTTCAACAAATCTTGCATGGTGCCCCGACGGTCCAACAGACTAAGGGATAGGTTAAGGTGAAGGTTAAAAAGACTTACATTTATAATTTTTTTGTTCTTTGTAGTTAATAATGCGACACTAAAATTTGACTAAAACTAGTACTAAACTAATATGTAATTACGTACGTACGTAGGGCTAAGTAAATCAATAGTGTAAACATGATGTTCTTTTCCTTCATGTCTTCTCACTTTGTTGCAAAGAATCTCTTAATTAAAGATGTAAAATAAAAAAAAATATTTACTATATTCAGGTTGAAAAAAAATATAGGTGTGACATTATGAGACCTAAGGTGTTTTTAATTATATATTGTAAATAGTCTGAATAATTATTTTATAAGATAAAACTTAAAAAGAAATAAATAATAAAAATAGTACATGTATTACAGCTAAACTATGAATAATGAATTTACAGCTTAATATCGTTATATATGGGAATAGGTTTCGTTTTGGGTAAGGGTTTATGGATAGAATTAGTGATTAGAATTAATGTTAGAGTTAGGATTTTGGGTAGGGTAAGTTTAGTTGGTATCTGTATGTTTATATATATTTGTAAGATTAACATTATGGAGAGGATGTCGGTGTTACGTTGCGGTTTGGATTACGGTTATCTAGGTATATTGTCAATTTTTTTCCCACTTTAATGACTTCCTATTAGATGATCTACAGGTTAGTTAATTAACTAGGTAATATGAATAAATGACACATTCCTACACATTAACCAGATGTCCATAGTTAGACTGTTTTATAGCTTCTTGTTCCGCACATTTCTTGACAATCGTACTTTAGCTGTTACTTCTTTTTCTTATGGCAGCCTACACTAGGGTGGTGTGAAAAAAATGAAGTTTAGAATTTCTGAATGTAATGTTGCTAAAAAGTTGTCTTCAGTGTTAGTTAACAACTCTGCAAAATTTCAGAATTTTTTACTTATTTTTTAGTTGAAAGCAGGTTGAAAATTTGGACTTCCGTTCTAAGCAAAACGGTATTGACACTATTTGTTGACCCTTTATGTTCAAGTGTGTTTATTACTTTGACGAATAAACGTACATTATATTTCCTACACAGAGTATGTATCTGTTTATTTTTTAGTATCTACTGCTTAAATCAGCATATTTTAGTAACTTAGCTCCCGGTGGAGTTCAATATCTGCCGTTCGCATTTAATCTAGTCCAGATATTATGGCGCAGTTGTTGTACATTATACTGGCACTGGAAATATTATCGCTTTGTGAGTATACATAATTGAATAATATGCCAAATATGTTAAACATTTTTTATGGCTCACTCATTTTATATGGTTATATAAAATCCTTCCTTAATGCTTTTTCAGATAATCACCGGGATAAAGATGTCATCTAATGTTGACACCAGAGCTGCCAATAAATGCCCTGTTTTTGGTCATTCCTGTGAAATGGTTACAAATGTTTTGCCAACCTATATGGACATGATGAAGTATTCAGTCACATCAGATCAAGCCAAAGAGCCCGTAGTGAGTGAAATAGCTGAAATCGTTGCAACAGACATTGAAGCTGTATGGCATAACGCTTCCATTCCGGTTGTTTCACACACTAGAATTCTCAAACTGATCAGAAATTCACATGATGAACTCAGAAAACTCATGAAGCCATTTAAAGAAAGGAAAGCAGATAACAAGTATTTGCTGAAGTTGCAAGAATATGCTGACAAAAGTAGACAGAAACTCTTTGACATTGCAATTTGCAAATGTGTTCCTGGAAACTGTGGTTGTGCAAAGCCACCTCAGGAAGAACACTTTTTGCAGGACCAGAGAACATTGAGGATCATGTTTATTGGTAGTGTTGATCGAGTTTCCTCAGCTAAACTAAAAAAGCACTATGATCGCAAGTTGAAGGAGGACTCAAGGGCCAAAAAAGCACCCAAACTCGATTTGATTGACCAATGCCCTGGAGTTATAGATTTGAACAATGATGATTCATCAGATGCCGAAATTGGCCTCGATGAAGATTTATCTCAGACTGAAGCCGAAAGCAATACCATGATTACAGATACTGAGACACCTACTTCATCCAAACCGAGCTCTAGCCAGATGAGAAGAAAACTACCAAAGTTAGCAAAAATATGTGATCGATTTACAGCATCAGACAGGGTTGGTGCAGCAGTTGCGACAGCAGTACTAGAAGACTTTGGTATAGTTTCACAAACTGAGGCTGCCAATGTAATTAATCGCTATAAACTGAGATGAGAGCGAAAGATGGCCAGAGATCATTTAGTAGACTCCACTGATGCAATTCAAACTCTCTGTTTTGACGGCCGCAAAGATAAAACAATTAAACTAGAGAAGAAAGGAAGCCGTTGGTATCGAAATGTAGTAACTGAGGAACACATCACAATACTGAATAACCTGGAGGAAAATTCATCACACATTTAGCACCTAAATCATCATCAGCTCGAGATATTGCTTACTGCATATATACATATTATGACAACAATGGGCACAACATAACCAACATTTTAGGGATTGGATGTGATGGTACTGCAACAAATACAGGACCTGCTGGAGGTATTATAAGACTTTTGGAGATCAAACTGGGTAGACCATTACAGTGGTTGCCATGCCTGTTGCATGCAAATGAACTGCCTTTGTGCCATTTAATCAAACATCTTGATGGTAAAACAACTGGGCCACAAGGATTTTCGGGTCCAATAGGTTCTGCCCTGCTGAATTGCGAGCTCCAGCCAGTGTACAACTTTGTTGCAATTAGCAGTAGCATTCCTGATGTGTCACTTTCAGAACTAAGTACAGACCAGAGGTATTTACATGAAATGTGCTTAAGTGTGATGACCGGTTGCTGTTCAGAAGAACTTGCTAGAAGAAACCCTGGCAAAATGGCTCATTCACGGTGGTTGACAACGGCCAAGCGCATTCTTCGATTGTACATTTCACAACAAAATCCAACTCACAGCTTACAGATGTTGGCAACTTACATTATGCAGGTGTAAGCTGTGTAGATGGTACTAAACACATTTGGTTGACAGTTCACTTGTCTCGTTCACTGCCAACAGAAGTTAAGAACATCATTGATCCTGTTATCCAAAGAAATGCCTATTTTCCTCATCCAGAGAATCTATTGATAGCAATGGTCACTGATGATCGAGATCACATTTTACAACTTGGACTGCGCAGAATTCTAAAGGCTCGTCAGGAACAGAAAACTGGCATCAGAAAATTTTGTATTCCAAGACTGAACTTTGATTCAACAGACTATGTTGACCTGATAAATTGGCAGGAAGCTGAAGTAACTGCACCACCATTGTTGGCCAATATTCCAATGTCTGAAATAACTAGCAGAATACATGACCAAAACAACATTATGTTGCCAATTATCCAGGTACCCTGTCACACTCAAGCCGTAGAGAGACATGTGAAACTCGTTACAGAAGCATCACAGTTGGTATGCGGAGAAAGGGCCTGAAATGGCTTCATAAAGAACAGGATTTAGTCCAGGCAGCAAATGACAGCATTCAACCAGAAGACTGATTATCGTTTTGATTAAATTAGCAGAAGTTATTAATTGGACAAAATGGATGTTTGGGCATTACAGTTTGTTGTTAGCCGATTTTCAGTATATTATTCGAGATTTAACGGATTTCATCAATATTTCATGTCATTGGGGCAGTTGAAAAAATAATAATTTAGAGGTAAAACTTTGGCTACAAAATCACCTTCTATAGTGACAACTTTTTCAAACTATTACAAATTGAAATTCAAAAAAAAAATTTTTTACCTCTACGTTCACACCACCCTAGCCTACACTGACTAAAGGTTAAGGGAATTAACACTCGGAAGAAAATTTAATTAAAAAAAGATATTAATTTCCGGCAATTGAAGAACAACTTATAAACTCTGTGAGGAAGACAACTGAATATTAGCGCAAACCGAGCAAAGCAAAATAAGTAATAGCAAACTACTATCTATCTATCTATCTATCTTTCTATCTATCTATCTAAATACTAATTGTCTTTTTTCCAAAAAAGTCGTCTACATCTAGAAGATATGATTTAAAGTTGATGGCATTTAATGTGCAAATGTCTATCAGTCTTGACATGACATATTATTGTCTTTTTGATGACAGAGTACATGTATTGGATGTTGTTCTAAATAGTCGATTCTACTGCTTCAATTTATTTCCACCAGTCTGGTCTAATGCTTGCTTCCTATCTATTTCACCATATTGTTTGTACTTTTCCTTTAGCTTCTCTAGTTTTACTTTTGTTCACGCCTGCTTTCTTCTCTCTATTTTCAGTTGATCTTCTAAGAGATTCTGGTGAAATCCATTCTCTTTTGATGCTTTTGGATTGTGAAGGCTATTGTTTCTTCCCCTTTAAGCTACATATGTATTATTGTCTTCTCTTCTAGAAGCATGTCTAGGAGCTTGTCTAGGAGCTTGTCTAGGAGCTTGTCTAGGAGCTTGCCTAGGAGCTTGTCTAGGAGCTTGTGGTTGCTTGGTAGAGTGACCTTTAGTTTTACGAATTCCTATTGTTTGTTTATATTTTATTTTCTTCTCATTATTTTGAATGTGCATACACTTCTAAAAAAGATATTTTCTATTTTGCCTAAGACAGAAACAATCATTGTATAAATGTCTAGTTAAAATATGAAAGGGACAATTATTTCGGGCTTTGTCTAAAAAAATTGTTTTCAATATGCCTGCATTTTGCACTTAGCGAGTAACATATATAAAGCAATGTGCATTACTTACCTTTCAAAACTTACGTTCAAAAATGTTTAATCTCTTCGAAAAATACTATTTATAAGTTTAGAGTGTATTTTTTTGTTTAATTTTTTGTTATTCAATTAAACATATTCAGCAAAAAGTTGGTCAACATCAGTAATTATAGCATTTCTTAAGTAATCCTCTTAAAATGTCATCATAATATAAGCTTTTTACTCATCCAAACTTCACAGAGAAGATTAACTTGCAATCATCTTTTCGTATTCTGAATAGTATCTTTAAACTCGTAAGGATTATGCTCAAAAACCATCTGTGGCATATTGATTTTTTTTATACAGAAATGGACACCTGGACTTCTTCTTCTTCGTTCTCATTGTTATGTTGGAGCATTCAGATGACTAGAAAAATATATGAGATGAATTGCACAGTGGTTTCCAAATCAGGGAGCTCTCCAAATAGTTTTCTTTCTATTGGGGTGTTTTGGGGCCAGTGTCTTATACGGGTCTCTTGGTAAAGAGAGCAGTTTTGGAAGACGTGGTCGGCATTCTCTGGTGATACTCCATATGGGCAGATTTTACTGGTTCCAATTTTGAGCTTCCGGTACATGTGTTGCTCATTATGTTGTGTCCGATCCTGAGTCGAAAGATTAGACGTTGATCTTGTCGGGAAATGTTATAGTAAGAATCATTATTTAAATAGAGCTCGTCCATTTCTCATTAATTATGTTTACAATTAATTTCTTGAATTCTTCTGGATAGAGTGCAGAGTTTATTTGTGAGATAGTTCTCCCACTCGTGGCGAGTGTGTGAGCCTTCTTATTTCCTTCTAGTTGTATATGCGCTGGTATCCATTGAATATAGGAGGAATCAGAGATTTGCAAGCTTTGAATGGTTGTTTTTGCTTCAGTTAGAAAGACAATCTGACTGTGTGGGGAACTTGGATGATGTGCTAGCATGGTAGCAGCTAGTGCTAGTGCCTTTCTGCTCTATGGCTGTCAGAGAGCTTTCCATTCGCAATGGATTTTTCTAGTTTTTCTACATCTGGCCATTCGATGAGTATTCTAGCTCCTTCTTTTGTGATGGCTTTATTGGATGAGCCACCGTATAAACTCTGATCCACTGATTGCTAGGATAATTAGTTTGTAGAAAACAGTTCACTATTTCCTTGAGCTCTGCTGGTCTGTTGTCAGATTTCTTTTTATGTTTTCAATTTGGTCCCTTATAATAGGAAGAGGGCTTTCGTCCCAGGGTGGATATTCATTATGGCGTATCAAGGATTCGAGAGTTATTTTTTCATGTTGGTGTTTCTTTTTTAGTTTTAGATATTCCTGTATGAAAGTGGTCCTTTTCAGATGGTTTTTAGTGCCGGATTTGTGGATTTTTGTTTTGATTGGGTGCTTCTCCAAAATTTTCAATTTAGTGAATTGGGAAATGATTTTTGTTTCTCTTCTTTCATCCAGAGAGATCAGGGCAGAGGTTTCCTCCATATCTCTTATGTGTGTTGTTATATTTAGACCAATATTTTGAACCTTGCCTATTTTTCTTAAGTTGGTTTGGGCTGCTGAGCCCCGTGCTGTGGCACCATATTCTAGTACAGGTCTTACGTTACTGGTATAGGTCTTTTTCAGGATGTTGTGATTAGCTCCCCCAATCTGTGCAAGCTAATTTTTTCAAGAGAGATAGTCTCTGGATGCCTTACTCTGTGTTTTATCTATTTGGTTTTTCCAGAATAGTCATGGGTTATAGGTGACTCCAAGATATATAGGACTGCCATTTTTTTCTAAAGTTTCCTTATCTAATGTTAATTTTATTGTTTGTTGTTTTGTTGACACAGAGAATATTTTGTGTTGATGGACATGCGCCATTCTTTGGACCATTTATTGAGTTTATCGAGAGCATCTTGTAAACGAAATTTCGATGTTCCTACATATTCTTCTGTGCTAATTAAGGCAAGGTCATCTGCTTTAATGCTGCTTTGAACTTTTCTTGCTAGGTTTTATTATAGATCTTTTTTGAATATTAGGAAAAGTGTTGGGGACAGAACTTCTTCTTTGTGGACGCCATTTTTAATACGTACTGTGTGGCTTCTTTGTCTTTGCATGCAAACTAAGGCTTTTCTATTATTTAGATATTCCTTTATCCAGTTGTACATTCTGTGGGATATGTCATGCTGGATTAGCTTGAGTAAGAGAGCTTGTTCCCAGACTTTGTCAAATGCTTTTTCTCAGTCCATCCACACAATTGTTGTTGGTTTCTTTTCTTGAAAGCCGTCTTCTATTTCTTGTGTGATGAAGGCGATTTGATCTTCTGTCGATCTACATTTTCTAAAGCCAGCCTGGGCTTCAGTGAGTAGGTTATTTGACTCAAGATTAGTGATCATTTCAAGGAGTCAGCTGGATTGTTTTCTTTGATTCTATCTTGGATTTCTGAGTTTACATCTTTATTTCTACTTTCATTGATTTGTATTTGACCTACGCTTTGAAAATACTTAATGAGTTCATTTGCTTATTTTTGGCCTTTCAGGGGTTTGTTGTCCTTTTCTATTACTATAAGAGTTGTTCTGTTTTCTTCCTGGTTGAGACATTTGGCTATACGCCAGAGTTTGTGGCCGTCTCTATCTACGTTTAGTTGTTCTAATTTTTCATGCTAACTTTTTCTAATAGCGGAAAGATTTTTTTTTTTCTGAAAACTGCGTTAGCTCTTTTAGATTTATGTTATTTTCTATAAAAAGGGTTATTTTCTACTGTGTTTCTGGCCTTAATAGTGAAATTGAGGAGTTGTTGTAGGTGATCAGACCAGTTGGGAATATAATCTTTTCTTGCTCCTCTAGGAATTGATTCCTTAGCTGCTAGAAGGATTGCTTTGGGAAAGCTGAGTATGACTTGTTAACCTGATTTGATTTATAGTTTATTGAAGTGTTATATATGTCTGTGAGCTTTGAGAATAGTTGCCAGTTTTGGCTTTTTTGTAGTTCCATCTGGGGAGGGTGGAGTTTTCTGATATTTTGAAAGGAGGTATCGATGCTGATAAATGTGGGTCTGTGGTCACTGGTAAATAGTTGGTCTGCAACTTCTCTTGTGCACTTTTTAGATATGTTGTCAGCTGCAAAGGCTACATCTGGAGTGGTTGATGTTAGCCAGGCTCTTGGGAAAAAGGTTGGTTTATCATCAGGTTTATTAAGCAAGATACGTATGTTCTCTGCTTGAAATTCTTCAATTTCTTCTCCCCAATCATTAAGGTCTGGGTATCCCCAGCTCTGAGAGTGACTATTCATATCTCCTAAGATTAAGCATTCTTCTTGGTCAGGTAGTTGTATGAGTCAATCTCTATTTCCTTGTCTGGTGGGTAGTAGCAGTTAAAAAGATTAATTAGTCCATTAGGGAGAATTAGCTTAGTTCCCATTATTTCTGATTCTGAGAAGCTAGGCAGAGTTATTTCTGTGGTAGGGATGTCATTATAATTAAGGTGAGTATTCCCCCTTTGGGTCTGATTTCTCTAGCTTGTCTGATGCAGTTGTAGCCCCTAGTGGAGAAACGTAGATTACTGTTCAAATGATTTTTTGGATGCAAGCTACATCAATTTCTTTCTCATGCAGAAATATTTTTAGAGCTTTTTATCTTTTGGATGCCCTCTGCGTTCCATTGTAAGATTTTTAGACTTATGGTCTTGGAGTGTTGGCCAGTAGTTTTTACTTTCTTGTCCCTGCTCCTGGCTCCACAGGCAGAGATAGAAGAATCACCAGCTCGCTTCTGTTGGCTCCTTCGAGGCGGAAAGCTCGGCCTCCTACCTGCGCAGCGGGATTCCACAACCAGGACTCAACATTTATTAGAATCGTTACTGAACTCCAACATAGATGAGGTTGCGTGTCAATGTGTTAGGCGCCAAGTGGCTCATTAACTCCGACTTCGGCCTGCTTTTCTTTCTGGATGTGCTCCCATAGTCTTTGATCATCCAAGATCCAAGATCATCTGCAAGGCAGCAGATGTTTTTTCGGAGTTTTTTTTGCTAGATGAACTGCTATCTCTAGCTAACGAGCTTCATCTACCCGGGTTTAGAGTAAGAGCGCTCTTTGCTTGCTATTTGCAATCATTTCCCTAGATTTCTGAAATTTTTTAGTAAATACTCTAACCACTAAAATACTTCACCTCATCCTTCATGACAGCAAACCAGTTGGTCCGCGGCTGTTTATTTCCCCTATCCGCCACCTGGGGACGCGCTTGGTAGAAGGACACCTGGACAAGTAATATATTATTTATAAATACCATCCAAACAATCATTTTAAAAAAATTAAACAAACATATTAATTTGAATATATGCAAATTATTGTTATCACCTTGCGACCTTTAGGGAAAACGATGTATATGTTATGTTTCTTAGACCTAACGGTTATCGAGAGTGTTATTTGAAGAGCTCAATGACGAACCAATGTATGGTCATTAGTATTAGATATTATGTTCACACAGATCCCAAAAGTTCCAGTCTTTACCAGATTCAAACATGATCTCTCAGTTATAAAGCTAATGTCTTTTCCAAATAAACACTATGACCGACATATTTTAGCGGCCCCCGAAAGGGGAAATGACGCTATTAGTTTTGTGTGGCCTGTCTGTCCTTCTGCCATATGACACCGCTGAATGGATACGTATACATAGTGAACAGTATTTGCGCATAGAACTGATCCTTACTCCAAGAATCAGCGTATTGACTCTGTGCCGTTAAGAACGACACATTGGATGCGTTCAGTCAGGTAGGGTCTTGGTTGACCGCTCTTCTACAGCTGGCTTGTGTACATTGTGTCAACAAGCAATGCAAACACATTTACAGCTATCCACATTTTCAATAGGATTGCAACAGTATGCTAAAAAGTCCCTTTGTTGGTGGAGGGGGCATTTTGAACGTTACTTGTAGTAATTTGACTTGAATTAAACGCATCGCAAATATTATGTACCAATTACCTAAACCTAAATTATCATCTTCATCAAAATCCATTTGAGTGAGGGCTTCAGAAGCTTCAATACTTTTTTTTGAAAGCCCTGGACAGAAACCCTGCTGTTATGTGTAGTGCAGACATGTCACCATACATGCCGATAAATTTTGATTTTCCAGACCTCTCAAGTCGGAGATCAGAAAGTCTGGGGCAGTCAATCAGGACGTAAAATACGGTTTTCTCTTCTTTCCGCAGCGGGACCACCGTCAGTCATAGTTTGGCCAAAAGAGCCAACAGGAAAATGGCCTGTTGTGTAGTATGCTTTATTAGCATGCTCAGGACAGGACAGGACAGCTTCCACCAAAGTGAAATGCGGTATGGGGTGTCTCATGCGCTTATAGGTCATTGTTTCCTTGTCCCATCATTCAAACAAAATTTCCATTTCAATGTTGAGGATTGTAGCCAAAGTATTGTGAAAACTCACAGGATACTCAGCAGGTGGTGTTAGTCCTCCAAGGAGTCTGCAAATGTGTTGCTTTATGTTGTGTAAAGCCATGACGACAGTGTCGATATTAGGGAACCATGGTTCATTTGCAAAGTGTGTAGTAAAGGTTTTGAGTTGGTGATCATAACAATCTGTGTTGCCCTAAAAGATCCCTCGCTTAGTGTGATTCAATAATTTGTAAGGCTTTACAGACTGCTGTGGCCTCCTATGACGGACCTTGTGTATGACGTGTATGATTGGCTTATTTGGTGTCTTGGGGATGCTAATTTTTTAATAGCCACACTCTGGTCCATCAGAGATATATCGGGAGCAGGAATGCTACGAGACACACAATGGAGAAAAGATACAAATATTGAAAAATTGAAGAATATTTATTTACATAAAGTACAAAGCAAAATAAAATAGGGGAGGGAATTTGCATCTATGTCGTTAACTATATTGTATCATCATACTAAGCACTAATTATGAGAGTATGTCACTTTGTCCTTTGCACTTAGGTGGCTGTCCTACTGGTGACGCAGCTTGCTGTGATCCTGGCTTGAGATTTTGCAGCCGGCGGTGGCGCTCTAGCGGGAAGAGGGTCGCCGGTGATTCAGTTCTTGTGGTGTCTCAATCCAAAGTCCTGATATCTGTAGTGGGCACAGTAGGGCGGGAGTCCGGCTACCTTGGGCACAAGTGTACTGAGGGTAAAGCTGATCTGCCGTGGGCAGCGTTGTCAGCAAGGTATGTCCAGTGAGTTGTGGAGATTTTGCCAAGCTATGACGTCTCGGACGGACATGGGGTCTATAGGAACGTCGTGCCAAATAATTTGACAAGTGGACTTTCAAATAGACAGGCAAGTAGAGCCGATAGCGCCAAGTAGGTTGACAAGTTGTGACATTTAGTGATGAATAGCACCAAATAGTAGATCCAAATAGGTTGACTATTAGGCAGTCAAATAGGCAGATGGATGCTAAATTGGCAGACACCTGAGGGAAGATGCTGATAAAAAAAGACAGGTTAGGACATGTCTTTCATGCATCTTCTCGATGCCCTCGACTGAATTGCATTCGTCAGATTGGTCAAATTGCTTTTGAGTACAAAAGGGAGATGATGACAATTGGGATTTGGAAAATAAATGGCAATATAAAATTTACAAAGTGATAAGAGAGATAATAATCTCAATCTAATAACATAGGTCGAAAGAGAGCAGGGGAAGAGATATACTATGATCAGCCACCATGACGCTATTGTTTACATACGGCCGTTGGCCATGAACAATAGAGCGAGCTTGAATGGAGAGAGAGCGTCCGTTCAAGGAGCGCAACTCTCGTCAAAGCAAAATGGTTATAGGGAAGATAATTCATAACTCTTTTCTAAGCGCAGTGTCAGTGCGTTAGATTATAAATTATCCAGGCGATCAGCCGAGATAAAGGTAATGAATAAAGATATACACATATATACAAGGTTGCCCCAAGGATCGATTGAGAAATGTAGCAAAGCAATAATATGGTGAACATAGGATAATGCAATATATAATTATGTACTTATGCAATGGTTATGTTTCCTATTTACGCCAGTGAAAAATACACATGGCACTAATTAAACATACGCGAAATGTGTAAAATGCACATGGGGATATCCAAATAGAAATATGCACAAGTTAATTAAGATGGAACTGTGATTAAGTTCGGCTTACCACCAGGTATTCCTCTAAGAGTAAGAATAAATGATTAGACAAGACTTGACTGTCCGCAAGAATGAGAAGTGAAAGAGTGTATCTGTCCCGCCTTATTCTACCTTATAGAGGTCCGGAAGAGATGGGCGGAAACAGGAAAGGCAATAGACTACGGACTATCTCTCACGTTGACGAAGCCTAACTCGAGACGAAAGCCGCACCTTGGAATGTCACGAGACGTGTTGACAGGAGTAATCTCCTAAATCAAAGAGAGACGTGGGTTAGAGGTGGAAGAAAGAACGACCAAGTGGTATCAACCGTGACCGTCAGAATCCGGCACGTAAGACCAATGTAAGCGACTGTATGTTAATCTTTCCCCTGGTCAAGGGGAGATAAGCGAGAAGTCGTGGCCTTGTCGCTCAGGTGGTGGACTCAGTCTAGCAAGAAGAGGAAAAGGTGGGGTTTGTGATGAAATTGGGGCTAAAAGTAAGAAATAATTAAATTAAAATAAATAAATAATAATTAGTGCTGGGATAAAATTGAGTGACTGTCAGCAACTTTTTGACTTCTGACACCTCCGCATTAAAACTGCAAACACTATCACAAGGTCCAAAGATTTTTAGTGAGTAAATATCAAGAAACATCATGTGATACCGACTCATGAGTATATAAAAAAACGACGCTGTGCTTGAAGGAATAGAAGGTCTACAGTGCTAGTATTTAAAAGTTGTTAGATGAATATTTTAGCTTAGTGGTGTTAGAATCTACTAGTTTCAAACATATTTTTTGGTTTCGTAAGGCGATACTAAGAAGGAAAAATCATGAAATAGTTTAAATTTTTGTCTGTTAAAAATTCGAAAAAAATCATATTTGTCTTTTTTTCGTTTTTTTGCGTGTGTTGCCCACCTGAGGGTTGCGACTAAGGTAACATGCCTCTTGTCTACTCTTCACTACCGCGCTGTGAAGGGTTAACAGTCAGGAGCAGAGTTTTTGAATAGACAAGAGTTTGTACCCGTGCTACTTCCAGCTCGCAGACCTGAAGAGTTTTCATTTTGTTCTCAAATGGTATAAACAGTTTTTTGTGTTTTGCTGATGAACTCTAGCCATAGGATTACATCAGATACAAGTCTTTCTAGTAGTAAGTGTTTTGATCTTTTGAATTATTTCTCATTGTACTTTGTTTTAGCCTAAAATGCGACTTGGGTAGTCCATGAAAGTTGTGTAGAGGGCAGTAGATGCCATGTAGATTCTGTTTCTGGACGTTCTAATTTTCATTTGTATCTTTTAGCACTTAAAGAAAATATATACTTTACTTTTTTCCATATTTACGAGAGCCTTTTAGGGTACTCTTTCAACAAATATAAAAATATTTTATTTAGTAAGACCCGACACTGGTGTCGATGCCCAGGAAGATCCATCAGTTGCAGGTCGTAACGTTACTATGACTGATGTTACAGATTTGGGTGTCTCTTTGGTTGATCTACAGACTCTCTAAGAATGACCTTTCTTCCAGCACGAATAAAGTGTATCTACACGAGATGGACATCTAAACCGATGGTGTGGATTACTTCCATAAAAGAAACATATTTTTCCAGTCGCCACACTCAACTCTTGTTCTTTGGCTAATTCCAATTTAGGCTTTGTAGAAAGTCTGTTCACATTAGCACTTGGTTCGCAGGGAGTTTAAATGATTTTTTATAAGCCACGATCTATTTTTAGACGTACTCAAGTTGCCTGACCTCTTTATACGAGCTTTGTGAAATGAGATATATTTCTCAAGAACTCGTAGCATAATCTTGTTTTTAAGCCAGTCTAATTATAAAGGGGTCTCTTATGAAGATATCCATGTGTTCACCCGCCATTACAGCTCTAAGTTTACAGTCTTAAAAGTCATTGTTTTAGCTTTAGTAAGAAAAACTCTACGGTTTTCTCGTTTTCTAGAATCGATAGAGCATGATCATGTGACTGGAGAAAAAGTATCTCTTAGGTTTCACGTTAATCTTGTCGAGTACTTTGATTGAGTCTTCAAACCTTGCGCTTTTACTTATATTTATATTGGAGCACGCTGGAAGATGCCCAATTGTCCAACATTTTCTTTTTTATTCATCTCACTGAGAGACTGAAGGAAATACAATTTTTTGTCAATGTTCCAAGTTCTATAGCTTCTTTTTAAAACAATATTTCTGTTTGTATCTTTAGCTCCAAAAATGATTTCATAAAATTATTAAAATTGCTTTTGAATAATATACAATATTATTAATGTACAATTTGTTTTTTTTTATCTTGCATTTACAGACATTTTTACAAATGAATAGATATATCTTAAAAACAATATTTGCTGATTAAAATTATATAATTCACATATAGTAGCGAGTGTTTCACTTTTAGGTATTGTTCTTTTTTGTAGACCTACTTAAATATATATATATATATATATATATATATATATATATATATATATATATATATATATATGTATGCTAAATTTAATGATTCGTCTGATAATTGCCTTAAAAATGGTTTTCTGTTTGTGTGTTCTTGTTTTTTTTTTGTCAGATAAAAATTTAATTCTGATGAAATTTAGTTTTAGAATGCTTTAAAATTTAAAGAACTTTAATATTTACTCTTAGAAATTGAATGCGAAATGTATTGTTACCTGTTGGCAGAGTTGACTGCTTAGTTACATTCAACGAAGTACTAGGGTCTTAGCTTGTGGTAATCTCATCTGAAATAAACACATCAGCAAAGTTTTTTATCCATATTATCAAATAAATATCTTGGAGCCTTTTATGCTAACAACTGAAAAAGTTTACTTTTCTTGTGTGAATATTAATTTATAATTATTCTTATAAATATGTTAGGCAATATATAATTTTTAAAAAAAGTTAGACTAATTTAAAAAGCATCATGACAAACCATTCTAGCAAATCGTAGAAAACTAGTTTTTGAAACATTCCATTTAAATTCATGTATAATTTTTTTAAAAAGAATAGCAGTAATCGCACTATATTTGCATGAGATCTAGAACAATTTTACATTACATATATTTTTAGTTTAAAATAAGTACACTTTTTAAAATTTGGTTTAATTTTAATAGCTAAGAATTGCTATTTCTTTACAAAAATCTTTCAACACTACATCTAATTGTGTCTAATTGCGTGTTTTGTATGTGAATAGTCTACTACATTTAATTTAGATGCATTTTTTAAGGTGTGTACGGGGACATAAACTCCAACTCTTATGGCGACTCGTACGAGGTTCCGGTAACAATAGTTTTGCATTAGTTTTTTATTGGGGGAATGTTGTTTAACACAATGCTTTTTTATATTTGAATGTGGATTGAAACTTCTAGACCTATTGGCTGCGATAATGAAATGTATTGACAAGTTAAATATCATTAATTTTTCTAAACTAAAAGTTGGATAATAAACGTAAAACACTTAGCTACTCTTACGTAGTCTAGCGACTTCTGCATTGCTTTTACGGAATTAAAAGTATTGGTAACTTAGCTATCTAGCTTTTTGCTAATGTTATGGATTAATAGCTGCATTGTAAATATCTTGTATGCATTGTCAAATCTTTATTTTTAATCACGAAACAATGTTTAATTATATTATTCAATTAATAAATGATTAAGTCAAAATAAATTGATCTTTGACTTGGATTTATTTACTCTTCTATTTCTTTTTCATGATATTCAAGTTGTATGTTTTATGTAACATGTCGACGCACGGCTAGTAATCAGAACTCCTACACATTTCATTACTACAGCATTGCTGCGACATTCTAAGCATGTTTCATCAAATTAGGAATTGTAAGGACACTCTTTAATAAAAGATCCTGACGAACGCCATCTTCTGCATCAAGTCCTGTTAGACCCGATAACTAACAGGCTGGAAAATCTTGTTTCGCAAAAATATTATTGGAAAGAAGAATGTACAATACTAAAAACTTGGCAAAAGACTGCAAACACTTGATCCAGATTTGTGAAACTGACATTAAAGAGAAATCATGTTTCGATGCATCGGTATTAATGAGTGCAATCAACTCTTTCTGTCAGCTTTGAATGGGAATGAATTTCTGGGACGTGCTAACGTTATAGTACACTGGAAAAGCATGATGAAATGTCGTCTACATGCATGCGAAAATGTTCTTTCACAAAAATTATCTTATCATCTTATCTTATTATCCGTAATTTAGGTTGAATGCTATTTTTATCATAGAGATTGGCGACATAGAAATATCTAAATTGACAATTAACTTGGTTCTAAAACTAAAAACTCATCAAATTATTACAGAAAATATGGGCATATGAGGCAAATAAATCTAGATCTAGATACTTCAGCTTTATAGCACTTTACTCTAGGTAATTAGTTTCCTGTAATATCTTAACTTAAACAATACAGACGTTACTTCAAAAAAGAGGATGCGTCATGCATATTAACCAACGACCTAAAGTTTAGCAGTTCACTAATTCTCCTTTCTACTTCAGACTCCCACTCCATATCAACAATATTTGGTTAGCTCAGTCGGTAGAGCATTAGTATTTAAGTCGGAAGCCAGAGCTTTTAAGTACAAAATTACGCGATTTTTTAACAAATTTTTTAAACAATATTTTTAATAGAGATTTGCCATTTAAATAAAACATATACTAGAATACAAAGGCCAAAATGGGTTTCTTATAATGCAAGAAATTATATTAAAGTGCTAATTAATAAGGACGGCGGATACGGACGAAATATTGATTTAATTTTTGCAGAAAAAAACCACGAAATATAGCATAAGATCAATAAAAAAATTCGATAAAGAAATACAAAGAAAAAGAATAGTCAGGTAGTATAAATAAGATTTGGTCTTTTTATATATACGCAAAGGAAAAAAAACAATAATAACCTAAGATAATCCGACTATAATCTTAACATGTATATATTGTAAAGTTTTTTTAGCGTTTATATTAACAAATCAATTCATTCTTTTTTTTCAGAAGAAAATGGTCCTTCTAAGGGTAAAAAGATATTTTTCTATGTCCAAACACCTAGCAATTTTATCCCGTATTTTAAGCCTGAACAATGGATGTTCCGAAGTTCACTAACCTTGAGCTACAGTCCTGTGTTCTCTGAGACAAATAAAAAAAAATTCTTATATTTACTCTATGTATATATGCATATCTCTCTCTCTTTCTCTCTCTCTCTCTCTCGCTTTCTCATATATATATATATGTAGATCGCTTTTTAAATGAAATTTAGAAAAAAAAAGTTTCCAACGACTTCTATTTGAACTCTTAAGGTAATGCAGTAATCGATTTTGAAAACAAAATGTTTATAGTTATTTATTGTTAGTTTTTACTTTTAATTGAAGACCAATTTAATTTACATTAAGTATAAAGCGGGCCTATTCAATTTCTACCACCACATATGTCTGCACAATCCCTTCCATTAGGTAGATGCTAAAAATATAGTTACGAAACGTAAGTGAAATATTTGGTTAATATTTTTTGCATTCTGTTTTTTTTACATACACGAGATAATTATTCAAATTTCAACTTGATGTAAGAATGGGTGTGGGAAAAAAGTGTTGATATAAGCTTTGTAAAAACAACTAAATGAGCACTAAAACTAGGCTTACAAAGTTGCAATGAAATAACTCTACTAGAATACCAATATCATGACTCAACAGCAAACAAGCACAAACACGTCTTATACGTCATTAAGTACCATAAACACACACACGTACAATAGATAGACTTTCTGACACACACTGGACAACTCAGTTACAATACAATCAAACCACCTTGAAGTTAAAGTACCTCAAGCATGTAAATAAGGGGACATAAGTAGTGCAAAATATCATTACATTTGTGCACCATTTAAAATTGCACCCCTCTCTCTTTCTCCCTTTCTCCATGACCTCTTTCGGTCGCAAAGCGACTATGGATCATCTCATGGAAATGAGATTAGTGCATGTGCACTTACACATTAGTTCCCCCCTCTCCACGCAGCTGATATATCCAAAGGAAAGGCAGTGCCGATACAGTTTGGGGTCAGCGGCGTCGCAGGTTCTGCCAGGGTGTAGCATTGAGTGCTGCAAACTGCCTTAGGGTCGCCAGCTCCCGAAGCCCTTCTCAATCATGGGAAAAGTGCACCACATAGCCAAAAACAAGCAAATAATACACTATAAAAATGATCAGTTTCTGCTTATTAACATCAACTTGCATTAAAAGGAATTGTAATCTAGATTAAAAATCAAGCAAGTACTACAACATGACTAACACCAAAATAAATACTATGTTATACCTTGCAATTAGGTAGTTCGTTCTTTGTCGTATTTTTTAAATGACGTTTTTTTTCCTTTGTTGTACCTGTGTGTTAGACGTACATATTATATCCATAGTCACACGACTATAACGACCATATGCTGATACACTTCCGAGGTTCCCTCTTTTTGAGTGTGGGCTAAATATCGCTAGACATGTTTCTTCTCCATCAGAAAGTCTGGGAATGACATACTAATGACATACTGTAAGTCGCATGTGATTAGGTCTACAGCACTTGTACCGTCATCATATTTTGTGGACGAACTTCTTTTTTCAATAAAATCTTTCCTGGTAGAGTCAGACATGTCGGAAGTAGAGTTAGACATGTCGGGAGTAGAGTGAGAAATGTCGGGAGTAGAGTGAGACATGTCGGGAGTAGAGTGAGACATGTCGGAAGTAGAGTGAGACATGTCGGGAGTAGAGTGAGACATGTCGGAAGTAGAGTGAGACATGTCGGAAGTAGAGTGAGACATGTCGGAAGTAGAGTGAGACATGTCGAAAGTGGAGTGAGACATGTCGGAAGTAGAGTAAGACATGTTGGGAGTGATTGGCCGAAAGTAAACCAGCAATAAAACTTGAATATGGCATGCGGTGTCTCATTTTTATAGGTACAAAGCAGAGAAAGAATAGAGTACAGGTTAACACATGTTTCTATTTAGTAAACTTGAATCCTTGTGTTTTAAAGCTGGAGTTAGATATTTTCTTAAAAGGACCGCTTAGTCTTTCTACTGAAGAATTTCCTTTGGAGTTGTATGGGACTGACGTTATTGTAGCTTTTCCTTGCTAATGTAAACAAAAATCCTGCTCTTCTCTAGACAGGACAAACATACCATTATAGCAGTGTAAGTAGTGAGGTCTTCCAAATAAGCAAAATAAATTATTAAAGACATATGATTACCTTTAAGCCGACACGTATGCAAACGTATGCTAATAGAATCTTTAAAATTAGTCAACTATGATTGGTAGATATATTTTTCTTGAAACAATCGGTCTTTTGCCAAGTCCATATTTAGTCACTGGAAAGGTTGTAATGCCTTTAAAGATGTCCAGCAAAATTATTGAAATATCTGGGTTTTAATCTGCACAACTTAGGGGAGTTACCACCTTCTACCAAGTGCGTTCCAAGGTGGCGGATACGGTTAGGAGCTAGGGATACCCAGACCTTAATGATTGGGGAGAAGAAATTAAAGAATGGCAATCAGAGAACAGACTTATCTTGCTTAACAAACCTGATGATAAACCAACCTTTTTCTCAAGAGCCTGGCTATCATCAACCACTCCAGATCTAGCCTTTCCAGCTGACAACATATCTAAAAAGTACACAAAAAGTGCAGACCAGCTTGCCACCAGTGACCACAGAACCATATTGATCAGCATCGATACCTTCTTCAAAATATCAGAAAACTCCACCATCCCCAGATGGAACTACAAAAAAGCCAACTGGCACCTATTCTCAAAGCTCACAGACCTATATACCACTTCAATAAACTGCAAATGAAATCAGGTTAACAAGTCATACTCAGCTTTCCCAAAGCAATCCTTCTAGCAGCTAAGGAATCAATTCCTAGAGGAGCAAGAAAAGATTATATCCCCAATAGGTCTGATCACCTACAACAACTCTTCTATTCCACTATTGAAGCCAGAAACACAGTAGAAAATAACCCTTTTTATAGAAAATAACATAAATGTAGAAGCAGCTAACGCAGTTTTCAGAAAAAAAATACCTTTCCGCTATGAGGAAAATTGGCATGAAAAATTAGAACAACTAAACGTAGATAGAGACGGCCACAAACTCAGGCGTATAGCCAAATATCTCAACCAGGAAGAAAACAGAACAACTCATATAGTAATACAAAAGTACAACAAACACCTGAAAGGCCAAGAATCAGCTATTGAACTCATTAAGTATTTCCAAAGCGTATGACAAATACAAATTAATGAAAGTAGAAATAAAGATGTAAACTTTTTTCTTGACTAGGCTGACCCACATACCACAGTGGTGAAGAATAGAAGCCATATTGTCTTTCTGTTGGTTCTGTTAAGTTCTCTTTCTGTCGTCTGCGCCTCTTTATTGTGTCTCAAATGAATCCAATTACGTGACCTCTGTAAAAGAGCCGTGTCTTTTTCAGGAAAAAATTGGTCTCCGATGTTTTTCTTTGTTTCATGTACTCAATGCAATGATCATGAGGTAACCTTCAACTAAAACAGGAACACCAGCGAAAAGCCAAACAATCAATAAATAGTAGTCGACGCTAGTATCAAAACAATCATGAATACTTTAATACTCAAAAGGAATTCGTCCAATGTCTTTCCGTAAATCCGTATAACTATTGTACTGCTCTAACCGAAGCGTCTTCTTTGTAGAGTCATTTAGATCGTTCTTGTTTTTTAACCAACTTTACGTCATTGTGCCTAAGTAAAACTTTACCCTATTCCCGAAACAAATAACTAATTCCTAATCATGTCATAACAATGGTCATACTAGAACTGAACACAGATCAGTAACGTGCGAACCTCTTGTAAGTGGAAGTTAATGCTCGTTTTACAGACCAGTGACGTGGCAGCCTATAGTAAAGGGAGAACAATAGTTGTTGTTCAGATGTGTGACGTAGCAACCAGCTTTTGGGTATCCACTAACCACAGGTTGCCACGTCACAGGTCAAGGTTCAGACCTACTACGACGATTGGTCTCGGCATAACTTTTCTTTTTAAGATAGCCCCTCCCCACTACCGAAACGTATGGTCAGTATTATGTTGATAAAGATAGGGACGAAAAAAGCTAAAAATTAAGAAATTTTAGAACCCTGTCATGCGCACTGCTATCCAAGTCAGTGCTGTAGATGCGCACAGTTAGAGACTTGACTAAGAATGATATCGAAGTTTCGCCCAAGTGTAGAACTGATGATAAAGCTATGGTCAAGACAGTGTGTGTCTGTGATGTCTCGTGAATTAACATGTGTACTTGTTGAGCAGCCTACCTGTCAATTTATTGCAATATAATAGACTGAGAAAAAAGCAATATAAGCCTAGGAAAAACAGAAGTTTTGTTCCAGAAGCCCTCAATAAAACCTACTCAGCCCCAAAGATTACCGTAATTGACAGTCTCTAAACATGGTAGACCACTTCACATAATAGGAAGCATAGTATCAAATACTGCCTCACTCTCTAGGAAATTGTTTAACAGTCTACGCTGCTCTCGTAAAGGCGATGGAACTCCGTTACGGGGACGAGTATCTGTCAGAATTGTATCGAGTCAAATTGAAGACCCGAAGACAGCAACCAAATGAAACTCTACAGGAGTTGGAGGCAGACATTGCACGACTCGCTCATTTGGCTTACCCAACAGCCAATCAAGACATCCTGGAAATAATCATTAATGGTGCGTTTGTCGATGCACTTCGTGACTCTGAACTGAAGGAAGCCATCAGAGTTAGTGGTAAGCACAAAGCCAGCGAAGCCCTTGTGTACGCTCTGATATATCAAGCTGCTAAAGACGAGCCCGAGAACATTTACCAGAACCAGAGGCTGGAGGTCAAAGATGAAGATCACAAGGAACTGAGAAAAATGAACGAGGCCTTAGAGAAATGTAGAACCATCCAGATACCACAAGGTCAGCGTGGAATGAGAAAACGATGCTGGAACTGTGGTGGATTAGGCCTTTTCGCAAAGAAGTGAGCCAACACAGATGGAGAAAGTATACAGTCCCTGCAGGAAGGCTGAAGAAACGGGGGTGGTCATCGATTGTCGTCGTCTTGAGGTGAAAGCTCTATATATAAGAATAAATAGGAGGTTGCATCCATCTCTTAGTAATATTTGATCATTCGTCTGTGCACGTAATATGATAAAGTATATGTCACTTTGTCCTTGAGCTTATCTGAGTATCCTGTAGACGTTGAAGCTAGTTGTGCTTCTAAGTGGAAATCTTGCAGCTTTAGCGAGTAGAGGGTCGCCGATTACTCAGTAGTTGGGAAGTATCAATCCAATGTCACTAGGGTCGGTTGTGTGACACTAGGGCATCAGCCAACTACCGTGGGCACGAAGATTACTGTTGGCAGAGGTGATCTAACTTAAGAAGCGTCGTCAATAGGATCAGTTAAGTAAGTTGCGATCGAAAAGATAAGTGTTGTAAAGGATCGCATAACAACGTGGTATCAAATAGTCACGTAAAACGAAGTAGGCACGTAGTACCAAATAGGTTGTCCAAAAGGAAGACGCCTGAGGGATTCACTAGATATTGCACAAAACGTAAAGAGGATGAATGACCCAGACTCGACTATCAGCGAGCTGGAGACATGACGAAATATATCGATTTCCGAATAAATCGAATTGTAAACGTCCGGGAGATGTAGGCGGAAAAGGAGATTCCCCTCCCCCTCGTAGAATGATTTGACTTGAAGGAGTCAGAGTCGCGCCTAGAAATGTCAAGAGTCGTAATGACATGAAATATCTCCTTTATCAAAGAGAGACAGGGGTAGGGTAGGAGAAAAGAATACCACAAAGAATGAAGTCGGCCCGAAAAGGCGGGGTTGTTAGGTTTGTAGGCTAATGCCTAGATGACGTTGACTAAGAATGTCACACACCTGGCACCAATGACCGTTTGATTGTCGTCTGAGCTGAGCCGAAGGCTCTTCGAGCTCAAAGTTTGAAAAAAAAAACCTGTTAGGTCGTCCAGCCGTAACAGTAAAAAAAAAAAACCTGTGGGAACACAGTTCTGTTTGAGAGCGACCCGAGTCAATGCCTATATAAAGCATTGCTGTATCCAATGTCTTCGGCCGAAGGCCTAGGAGCACTGGGAGCCTCCGTCATCTTCCTTCTTTGTACCAAGCTAACCGTGGGAGACTCGCCATTTATGGAACGGACCTTTGAGGAACGGCGCATGGATGTGTGACAGTTTTTGTGAGGACTTTTTTACAACCCCGCCCGTGCAAGGGGTGGACTTTCGTCTACCCGTGGGCATCCCCACGGGAGTTATGTTTTGCCATTCATTTTGCCTAGCTATCTCCTCAAATAGCCGTTTCCACCCGGGTGCCACGATGAGGCAGAACAGCGAACCCGGGGCACCAATGACCATCGCCCGTACTAGGACTGTTTATCTTTCCACGCGTGAAGGGGAGATAAGCGAATGCTTGGGATGAAAAGCATTAAATAATAATTAATGCTGTAAAAAAAAAAAAAGAGACATTGTCAGCAAAATTTTGGGCTGCGAGAGAAATAATAAATTGTCTTCCCTTATCCATTTTGTTTAAGTAAGAGTATTGCCTCTTGAACGGACACTCTCTATATTTAAGTTTCATTTTATTGTTTATGGTTCACGGTCGTTTGTAAATAACGACGTCATGGTCGCTATCCATTAACCTTGAAATGTTTAAGATTGTTAACTCCCTCACTTTACTCTTACATATTAGTTCCATTAGTCATCACCTCCCCATTGTACTTCAAATTAATTTATACCAATCTGACAAATGCAATTCAGTCGAGGACATCGATAGGCTGCATGAGAAACAAGTCCTAACCTTTCTATGTTTATCTGCAGCTTCCCTAAAGTATCTGCCTATTTGATAATATCGGCCTATTTATACTTTATAGTACTTGACTGCTTAGCCTATATCCTAGTAATTGATACTACGTGCCTATGTAATACTTTATAGCATTTGCCAACTTGATCGCAACTGATAATATTGCCAAAGGCAGATCAGCCATGCCTGCACAAATCATCGTGCCCACAAAAGCCTGCCATCCGCACTAATGTGCCCACAACCAACCTCAGTGCCTTCAGATTATAAATGCCATTACTTGTTTGCGCAATGTCTCGATATTGGACTTAGTTGTCATAGTATATTTGAGACGCATACCTTTAGGAGTATTTTATAGACAATGGGAGCTTATTGACAATCCCTGGCCACAGCAACCTATGAAACCCAAATATATATATATATATATATATATATATATATATATATATGTATATATATATATATATATAACGATAGAAACTAATTTAAACACTTAATCAGTAACCTGTATGGCTTTTAACGTTTCTAATGTACTTGTGGAATTAAGGAGGGGGATCCATGAAGGACGATATGGCCTAATATGTGCAGATGTGCCATAACTTAAACCAAAATTCTACATATTAAACGACACAGTTTATGTAAAAGAACCATTCTATTAAAATAGGTTTACTACAGTATGTCTTACGGAGTTTGTTGTAGTTCCGCATGAAAACTTTGTGAAACATGTAGCACAAATGAATACAATTTTATAAGCCTTCTTCTTCGTTCGTCATTATATAGTATTTTATTACAAAGCATATATAGACTCACTCTTTCTGTCTTGAAGAATGTGTGTAAACGCAATTTACTCTATACCCTTTCTCGGATCAAGTTAAAACAGTGCAAAACTATTTATGGACATAGACAAAATTAAAAATTATTACGAAAAGAAACATATTAGACAATTAATTACTGGTAATTATTATTTTTTCTTTAATAGAAACAAGGGAAACTAATTCTTTTGTGTAGACATATGACTAAATTGGTTGGTTTTAGTCCCCTTAAGTGTTTGTTAACGTTGTTCCTCCTGAACGCATTCTCAGAGCAAGTTGATATTTCAAACAATTATTTTGTTGTATTTAACATAAAATGAATCAATAAACAAAAATATTCAATTAGTCAATTGTCAATTAAATAAATTATTTTAGGAAATTTTTTACAGTTTTGCTTGTATAGTTGGCATCGTCAAAGATTTCTTATCGTCCATGATCGGGTTTAGTTGATAGGAAAATTAAAAAAAAAAAGCAACGTTTCAACCTAATCATATATTGTGGTTATAATTACTCAAATTTGTAGACATTGTGTAGTATCTATTACACTAGTCACTATAGTATTTTTAAAAAATCGCTAAAAATACTAGAATAAATATATAACATATAATGTATATTTTTCCGTTAAGTATTGCACTTTTTATTCCCTATTACTCAACACACTTGAAGCAGGCCCTTTTCAATAGTTGTTTAGTAAACTATGCAGATAAAAAATAGCATTTTTTATTTCATTGCACAGGGATATTTTTTTTCTACAATTTTGGTATTTATTTAGACACATGAATATTCCATTTCTATTCTTTTACAGTAGGAATATATAAAAATAAAATTTCGGTACAAGGAATAAAAAAAATCATGTTGATATTAGCAACTATAAACTACAAATTATCAATAACTATTACTTTAATTTTGTCTTCTTCCAAAAAGACATTCACATCTCATAGATTATTACCTGATGTGAAATTCTGTTGAAACCTATTATTTTTTAATAACTCGTAATTACAGAATTTCTTAAGCTTAAAACTTTCAAAATAAAATTGATTGATTTAAAAAAATATAATAGAACAAATGTAACATCTATTCTCGTTGCTCAAAGTTATTCTACTAGGATACATTTTTAAAAAAATTAAACGTATATTAATTCTGATAGCGTTGAATAAAATGTATAGTGTGTTCTGAGAATGAGCATTTTAAACAATTGTGTTTTACTCTTCACCTGTTTTGGTAAATCTTTGATTTTAGCTTTTCTGTGCTCTGAAGTATTACTGTCTAGTATACTTTGGATAATATCTAGTAATGTCTTATTGTTTCCTTCTGGTACTATAAGCCAATACTATGTCAAAATTTAATTATTTAATGGTTATTTGACGCCTTATATAATGACATTCATATTTATTACTTTTATTTTGTTTATTACACTAGTACTCCAGAAAAATGTTTTATCAATGGTTGATTAAGTTGATTAACTAATTAAATTAATGAAATTATAAAAATATAAAAATCCAAACTCTGAATCTTTATATTTCAAGTATCGCTTGTTTAGTATATATATATATATTGTTATAGGTTTACTTTATTGGGAATTTGACGAGACAATAAATAGACTATTTTAGACGGACCTTGGAATTATGGGATATTAACTGAATAGAAATTATGGGATAGATTTTAACGGATAGACAGACATAAGTAGTAAAGCAAAAACGACTCACTTCTACTCTTAATGGCGAGACATCATCTTTAGTAACTGTCGACATTTGGACTGTGCCCCTTCACTTTGGATTAAAAGATTTTTTGTTAAGTATCTACCGTTTTTCTCAAGTACTTTATACAAGTTAGTATATGTTGTTGGTTGAAAGCGAACTCCAGGATTTAATAAGAAATACTTCATTTCGACCTAGATCTACTAAGACTACTTTTACATCTGTTTACTAAACAACCACAACAATATATATATATATATATATATATATATATATATATATATATACATATATATATATATATATTTACATATATATATATATATACATATATATATATATATATATATATATTTATATACAACAACTCAGTCTGCTATAAAATATATTAATAAATAGAAGAAATAGGACAGGAGGATTACTCATATAAAAATACAGGATCTAGACAAACAAAAATATGAATACAATAAGAGGTTACACTAACAATTACACAAACAAAACTATATAGCTAAACAGTTTTCAATTTGATCTAATAGCTCCTACCAACAAGAATGTTTCTAAACGCAATGGACCTTATCCAGCTAGGAGAACAACAAGCAATAATCCATAAGAAGATTCAGTTTTCAAACTATTTTTTTTCTAAATGTAGCAGCGTTGTGTCCCTAAGCATTTAGAAGTTTTCTTTTCAGTACTTGATAAAAGTTTTCTGCTCTATGGTCTTGATTCTGGCATTTGGTTAAAGCTTGGTTATGCACAAAATTCAATATTATCTCTAACTATTCCTCCTTTGGTGCAATGAAACTATATAATTTAATTCCAATTCTCTTTAGAAAGTCCGCAGTGTCATTCTTATCTTCATCAAAACCTTTGTCTTTCTTGCTTTACTCCTCGTTTTGTCTCTTCTAATTTCTTTATCCACTACCTACTGCAAATATTCTGCCAATACTTGTATTTTCAGCTCCATTATCTTTCCTTCTTAAGTAGAATTTTCCATTTTTAATTATGTAGAGACTCTTACAAAGACTTTGTAGATAAATGTATTATTGGAACGCAATTACGAAGCACAATTGTAGGAATTCAAAAGGCAGTAGAGTACATTGAAAAAGCACGTAAAGAGAAAACAGCGTAGTCCAATTGTGCTATTTACAGAATTATTGTCATACCTACAGGTCATCGAAAACTCTGCTGGAAAACTACCGAAACCACTGGCAAAAACAATGGCGTGCGTGAACGCCATCGAGAGAAACAGCATTCGGACGACATTTCAGTACATAAAGTGGCATATAGGGATTGAAGGAAATGTGAGAACTGGCTTACTAGCCAAGTTCGGAAACCACGTGAATGAGCCGCAGACACTTGAAACAAGATCAGACAATTGTACACGAATGAATGAGAAAAAGTGGCATAGAACTTGGGAAAATGGAAGCAAAGGCATGGAGGTCTGTAAAAATTTGTAAACACCCTCTAAATCTCACTCTAAATCTAAATGGTGGCAGTTAAACAAGGAAGAACAAGTTGCAATTGCTAGGTATAGTTATGACACGATTAAAATTTGTATTTGTTTCGGGAATATGGGGACAGTTTTACTTAGCGACAAGTGACATGACAGATCTTTAAAAAACAATAACTCTCTAGGCGACACTTTAGAATCAAGACGTTTTCTTTTTTACAGTAAGAATAAGAATAATTATAGAGACGGCTAGTAATAGAGGACATCGGACGGTTCCCGTATTCAATATTAAAAGTGTTTGTTGTTTCAACACCAGCGTCGACTTTATTTATCGACTGTTGGCCTTTCGTGGGTGTTATCTCTTCCAGCATTGAGTTCAGTGTTACCTCCAGTTGGAATTAATACATTTTCAAGTACAAGACACCTCGGAAGAGCTTAACAGTATAGATCGGAATACTGTCTAATCGGAGTGTATTTTGCTAAATTCAAGGCGGATTTTTATTCTTCTTGTAGACATCGCCAGCAAGACGACTGTCACAAGACGCTAGCAGTGTACTGGCGCCTGCTTGAACTGGTCGTGCTCTATGGTGATTCTGGAGGCCCGACTGTTGACGCTGGAACTTTGGTGGCTTTAGCCCTGTCGCTTTTTTGAAAAAAAAAGCGTTTGATAGTGTCAACCGAGAATCACTATGGAAAATAGTTAGAGAATACGGTATCCCAGAAAAATTCGTCCAGATCCTACGACACCTCTACAGTCAATCTAGTAGCTGCATTAAAACAGAAGAGGGAACAACAGAGTTTTTTACAATCGAGACAGGTGGGAGACAGGGGTGCATCTTATCTCCCTTCCTTTTCCTCCTAGCCATCGACTACATAATGAATAATGAGGAGAGCAATGAACCAGACTGCCTTTGGTATTCCATGGCATGAACAGCTCCGATTGACGGACTTGGACTTTGCTGATGATGTTGCACTACTCGGGGCTACAAATAAATGCATTCAAGAAATGACGGAGAGCCTAGAGAGAGAGGCACCCAAAATTGGCCTCGGCATAAACTTGGATAAGACTAAAATTATGCGAGTGGGATATAAGGCAAAGGGTGTCCCCGTCAGACTTAACGAGTCAAAGCTTGAAGAGCTGGACAAGTTCACGTACCTTGGCAGCATCATAACAAATGATGGAGATGCTTACCATGATGTAGAGTGCCGAATAGGAAAGGCAGGAAGCATTTTCCAAAGGCTGCAGCCTATTTGGACTAGCCAAGCCATTGGACTCGAGACAAAAATACACCTTCTTAACACAATCGTCATTCCCACTGCTACATATGCATGTGAGACGTGGAAGTCATCTGTCAAAATTGAGAAAAGACTAAATGTGGCTCAACAGAGATGGCTGAGACGGATTTTGGGAGTCAGTTACACAGATCGGGTCTCAAACAAGAAAATCCTATGCCGCACTGGGAGTCGAACACTTGGTGAGGTTGTGACTGAGCGTCGCATGAGGTTTGCGGGACATGTTCCACGTCAAAATGAATTACGTACACCAAGCGTTGCGATAACATGGAAGCCAAAACAAGGAAAGCGCAAACAGGGATGCCCTCGTATTACTTGGCGACACACCTTCATGGAGGACCTCAGAACAGTGGACACCAGGTGGGAGGAGGCTTCAGACATTGCCAGTGACAGATCTTTATGGAGACAGCTTGCCGCCCAATGCGCCGAACGGCGCGGGAGGACCTAAGTCTAAGTAAGTAAGCCATGTCGCGATTTTGGTGCTTTCTATATAATTAGGATATAAAACTAAACACCTGAATATAGTTAGAAAAACGTTGGCGTATAACTTTATTTACATACAATATAGAATCTTCCAAATAAAACGTTTACATACAGGTACATCAACAAAACTGGCGACTAAACTAAGATCTCTAAGGACTATGAACGTTAGATTTCACTATAAGTTCCTCGTACAATATTAGGAAGACAAACAGAAGCGGGAAATGCGACCGTCCGCTCTACAAAACCCACGCTAATTGTCCGTTCGTTTCCAGAGCAAAATCCCTTCCGCGTGTACTACATCGCAACACAGTGGTTACGTTCTCTTGCATCATCAGTAACGCATAACCTCAGTGGTTACGTCTACATGCATCATTGGAGATACAAAGCTTGGCTCTAACCAGGTGTTCTGCCACACACACACAAACGGGTGTGGGCTCACAGCGGTTTGTGACAACGACGAACCGTTATCCATCTGCTTCAGGAATGCGCGATACTACACCCCAAGAAATGGCCATTTGAGTAAAAAAGAAACTAATATTCATATCGAGCTAGCCCTGTACGGAGACAAGGCAACTCTACAACAAACTGCACCTTTCCTTGTTCGTGTTATCAGAGAATAGAGTTCTCAACACGGTGCCTCAGTACGATGAGACTTACAAAAAAAAAAAAGGAGATACTGACAAAAGTATTATGTGAACACTGAAGATTTAGTGAGGAAGATTCTTAGCAAAGTATTTATAATGTTAGAGAGGGTTTGATAGTAAGTGTGTCTGTTATAAGTGTAGTGTGTGTGCAAGTGTATGAAATGACGAGTTGACCTTCATTGTACATGTATGATTGAACAGCAAGGTACAATATGTAAATCAGGACTTGGGCGGATCAGATTCACAAGATGATTGAGTGAAAAGACAAATAGAAGACTAATAAATCACTTATTGTTCATTGAGACTACTTGTTCTTAGAGTGCCATTTACAGGGTATTTTAGGCTTTCGATACTAATGTCTTACAAACGTGTATATCCGAAACTGGATGGATTGTAAAAGGGCCACAGTAATAAAAGAGTAAATTAATTGCTCTTTATGTTCTTCAATGAAGGTATTATTATTTTTACTTTTTTATTTTACAAAATCGCACTAATTAATTAATTGTGTTTTATTGAGAAGAGGGGGAGCTAAAACTCTGCCATTTTCAGTTAAATGTCAGTAATTAGCGGTTCTTTCTCATAAGTAAGCTTTTTCTAATATATTTTTTGTTTCACTTGTTTTTTAATGTTATATTTTTTTTTTGAAAATAAGAAATGCAAATTATATTTCGCCAATTTTCGGTACAAGCTTATATTTGAATTTTATTTCTGCTTTCTTCGATTAGACTACTCTCTATATAACTTCTATATGTCTATTTCCGACCTCTATACAATTATTTTAATTTTAATGCTATATAAACATTTTGTAGATAATTACCAATTGGGTATTGCGTTTCCTAAATTAGTCATGTTACGACTTTTATATCTATAAATATTATATGGAACTTTGAAATTAATATTCTCTACACATGATACATGTAAGTTTGTTAACAATTTGTTGTTGGTATGTTGTATAAAGTAACGCTAAACAAATACAATAATATTACCATCTTCACATTGACACTTTATATTATGAAATTACCTTCCCCTTTTTCCAAGTGGAATACAAATTTATAGAAACATTCGATGGGCTTCTCCTGATGAGCTAAAAAAAATGTATAAAAGAACATAAAAAAAACTAAATTGAATAAGCTAAACATTTTATTTTTAAATATATTTCTTTTGAAAACATAATGACATTTATATTTTATACTTTTCCCTTTATAAACTATATAATGCAAAATATTTGTAGATTCATAAGTGTACATAATATTATCAAGTAACGCAATCGAGCATAAAATAAACATCTAGATCTATGACTGATTATTGGATAAAGAAATAAAAAAAAATGTTTGCTACATGGGCGTATTACATTAGAAAATTTCAAATGTACCAAATCGCAAAACCGTTACAATTGTTTTATGAAATGTGAACAAATTTTCTCGTCACAAAAAATATTATATCTTTTACATTGATTATAAATAACTTAAAAAAATTCATAAAAGTTAAAATGGCATATAATATTACAATAACATTTCCATATCAAAAGAATAATATATGTTTTAAGACTACTGTATGTGTGTACCACTTCAGAATTAAATGTGAAAACAATCCAACAAATGACAAGGCTAAATCCAAACTACCAAAGCTTGACGCTTAAAAAACTTTCATTTTGGTTTAGAGATCCGTTTTATTTAGGAGCCTGATATTTTACGTTGAATGTTTGATTTAATAAAATATTTTTATCCTTTTATATAGTTGAGTTGAAAACGATGAATATTTTTAAAATGGAGTATCTTTAAATTAGATAATTAATTGATCAAAAAAATTATTCTATAATTCTAGGTAGTACTGTAACATTGTATGTTTATCAATATATCAATATATATATGAGTATGAGACGGAGAAAGACATAATAAAAGAAACATTGAATTATTGAATTTAGTAAATCTGTATATTGATCAATACATATGGATCACTTAGAAAGTCACTAACATTTAAACATCTGACCAGGCAAAAATAATTAACAAATTGCTATCACTACTTATATTATCACATTAAAAAAGGGGATAACTTTTCTAAACATTACCTTGCGTTAAAATAATAAATTTACAGTGAAATATTTATATATCTTTTAAAAAAAAATAGCTACCAACATTAGCAATTACAATTAATTGATGATATTTGAAGATAAACGTAATATAAACAAATAAAAAGTGAAAAAGAAACATGAACTCATCACACACGAATCTAACGTGTATTTTTTTAAAATGTTCAATTCAATGTTCAAATATCATTTATATTCCACATTTGACATATTCTGAAGTGTTAGCTGTGGACAGTTTTGACTATTTTTCCTTTTATTAAAAGTGCTGAAGTAAAGGCTGAAAACAAAAGAACAAAAGATGTTAATAATTTTTTTTTTGGAACGTACTTAATGAAGTTATTAAGGATAAAGCTTTAATAAAGTTATAAATATCCTACATTAAACCATATCTCTTAATTAAGATAAAGACTGAGGCTACGACTGCACTATTAATCTTTATGGATTATTTTTTTGTGAAAGGAAATTAATATTTACAGGTATAATATACGTTACAGTAAAATAAATGCATACAAGAATTGATGGAGGCAACACTTAAAACAACAATTGAGGAGATGTGAAACAGGATGATAATGGCCCCACTTCGGGCCGACGATGTCCAAAAAATAAAAAAAATAAAAACGCAAACTAAAACTTTATGGTCATACCAAAATGTCCTCATAGCTTGCAAAGTCCCTTCTTCTAGGAGCCAATACCAGTGACTAAAAGAAAGAAAAGGCATACAGAGAAAGCGATGGGAAACAGTATCAAAGAATGGGTGGCAAAACAAAAGGCAGAGACAGGCGACAGGTCAGATGCGAATGTCGAACTCTAAGAATTGCTATACAATGTTTAAACTTCATTAATATCGCAGCATATAGCATGATTCAAAAGGGTTAACCTGTCACTAAAAAGCAGCGTATGCTAAGCCACGGGTCGACTAGCTTCATATAGGAATGCAACAGGTGGATCCACATATTTGTTTTTAAATGTCGACTTATAAAGTCTCTCAGCATTGTAATTCAAGTGTACTAAATGTATAAATGCCTAAATGTTTTGTTCCTCAATCGTTTACCTTGTGCTCTCTTGTTGATTTTAGAATGTGGCAAATGATCTGAAAAAAAGTATATATACTTTGTAAGCCACATATCTATCTATCTATCTATCTATCTATTTTCCTACCTTAGACTAATGGAAGCTTCACATAAGTCTTTATGAGAATTGAAACTCCTTACATAACTTTATATTTTCTTTATTTAAATGTCTATCTGTCCATCTTATAGTCAATAAACCTATATTACTTTGCTTTTAATATACTGACAATGCTCGAAAGAATGGCAAAGATCGTGTATAAACAATTTTATTTGTATAGCATATTTTATAGACATGCGAGATACATTATGACATAAGAAAAAAACAATTTGAAATTAAAAGTAATGAAGAAATATTAATGATTTACTAATTGAATTTATAAGCTAATAGAAAGGAAACAAAAATAAAATAAACAAGTTTACATGGCTTATGTGTTTGGACAAGAGGTAAAGGAAAGATAACTCTTTCATTTCTGCAAGTCGGACTAGAGTTAACCTACTAAAAAAAGAGTTGGGAAAAATAGTAGCATTTATCCATCACAAAATAGCAGGCCGGACTTCATCGTTGGAACAAAGAAGTCATGGAAAGATTGATCTTTTTTATTTCTAACCCACATAGTTTTATCTCTTAAAAAAAGAGATGTGGGGAGAAGAACAAGTAATCTACTCTGTATTCACCCGTCACTAAATAGGAAGGCCTCGCATAACCAATGTGGGGATTCGTGCGAAAGGAATTTTGCTGCGCCAAATTGGAGTAAGGTTACGAATAATAAGAAAACATTAAGAGTTTTTATTAGAAAATAAATTCGTTTTTGCATTTTATTCATTCCTTACCATGTACACCTTCCGTGTAGCGAAGTCATATATTATATCTTGAAAATTCTATTTTCTACATAGATAATACACAATGTCAAGAATTACCAAATGTTTAAATCTATCTACGAGAATTTTCGACCTCAAGTCATTCTTCATTAGTTTGAGGGTGAGAAGCTTCTTTCACCACATTCCACAATTACGGGTATTGCATAATGCCGTTCCTTATCGAGCGTAGGATTCCATAATGAATGACACCCCAAAATGACAGAGATTTTTATGAGTTTTCAATAGAGTTTAATAATTTCTGGATATTTCTAGGAATGTTCGTATATTCAGCGATTTCAGGAGATTTCCTGCAGCTCCTGATAAATCAGAAGACCGCGAAAAATATGTAATAAGTTATAAAATGGTTTGATTCAATAATTCTTACAATTATTACTAGCGCAGGCCCTATGAAAGTGCGGGGCACACTGCGGACGCTTCGGTTGACTAGTTGCAAATAATTCGCACATTATATCTTGTAAAATAAGAATTAATTTAAAGAAAAGTCATACAATGAAAAAAATGGCGACAATTTCATAATATTTTTGGCACTCTACTTATGATTTTTTTTATCATGAAAAAAAATATTTCTCGTTAAACAAGGATGTATAAAATGTGGGTCGTGGCCAAAGATCTTTAGAATCTTAAACACCAGCTACAAATTTTTTAAATATGATACCAATTTTTTTTTTCAAAATTATAAGATTCCTCATAGCCATACTATTAAAAGTCGCAGATGTTGTTCAAACTTTGAAGCTCTGTCATTTTTTAAAATCATGTCACCTACTTTTGTGCCTATAGACCTCTCTTGTGCCATACCAGTTGTGTATGTAATGCCCTTCATTTTCAAAGCAATGTTAAAAAGATGGTTTGTGTGTTAACAAGAACTCGAAATTCGGCCCCAAAGTGGCCCATCCAGGCAGGTTAAAAGGCAGTTTTTAATATTTTTAGAAACAACATCAAAATAAAATTCTATCAAAGACAAATGACAGAGAATAATGGAGAAAGAAGGTTTACAGATCCTGTGTGGTGCCCCGGTCCAGCAGACTAAAGAATAGATGAAAATAAATATGAAGTTAGATGTGATACTGGCCTAACTGATGTCTTATAATGAATATCTAATTAATCTAATTGTTTTGTAAAAGGTTAATCTCTTATTCGTCAAGAAAAAAAACATGTTCGTAAAAAAAAATCCTTTAGTTAATTTTTCTGCATTCATACAGTTACTCAGCAGTTCACATGATAATAGGAAAAAACTAATTATTAATTGTTAATTTATTATGTCCAACTTATATGCATACTAAATAGATTTTCTTCTCTTTAAAAAAGTTATCATTTTTAGTGTAAATGTAGTAGTTTGTAAAACAGCACTTATCTAACTTTGGATAAATGTGTTGAAAAAAAAAAATGAAAACGTGACACTCTACCCTTACTAAAAAGCCTCTAATGTTTTTTATTAGTAATGAATATTTGTAAAAGTGGTGTATCTTTAATGAAAAACTGCTTGCATACGTGATTTTAAAATTAGATTTTTCGCTTTTGAAAAAGAAAAAAAGTAGCCGTAGCATCAGAGCTTTAAATGGTCTAAGATATGATGTCGGATTTTTGCTATCTTTTCTAGTTTACGACATTTAAACTGGACGGAGGTTCTACACAAAACTAATAGCGTCTTTTCCCCTTTCGAAGGCTGCTAAAAACACTACATTTTTATGGTTCTTAAAATAAATGTGGACCTTATATCATAGATTTCTGTGAAATGTAAACGAATGGATAATGCATTAGCAAAATTGTTTTTAAGGATATACTTTAATAATCACGCTACAGAAACTCACCTTTCTTGTGTCTTCGTTTTAATACTCTTACCCCACATACTGTCCATCTTGCTGAGTTAGAATAATTGGTTCGACTGTATAGAATGAAAAAAAAAATACATTAATCTATATGTTTCTTTAGATTGCCACATACCCAAATTATTGGTCGGTTATATGATCATAAATGGCGCTATTACTGATTTTTTTTCTACGGAACATTTCTAAATAAACGGTAGTACACCTTAAGTTTATGTTCAAATATATTTAATAACGTAAATGATATTGCTCAAATGAACACTTTGTAAATGAGATGGGTGAGCACACAGATTAATGATCTCTTGCTAAATCTTAATAAACATTTTATCTCAGTGATAAAATGAAACATTAAAGCATTTTTTTGTGGTAGATTTATAAAAGTTAATACATTTTTTTTTATTTTATTTTTTGTACAAGTATTTGAACAAACGTATTTATGAAATAAAAGTTTCTTCTCCTTCCACAAAGTCTATGGACATAAGTTGTGTAGCCCAAATACCCAGATATAACTAATATGTGTTACATGGTCACTCTTCATTAATCAAATTAAAATAAACATAGTTATGTTGAGATAATTTCAGAAGTATACTTATAAAAAGTTATCTTTCTAATAGATCTTCATTTTTTATATATTGCTATAAACCTGGTGATGGCACAGATGGGGGTAGTGGTGTATGTGTGTAGTTAGCCGACGCAAATCGCCCCAGGCCAGCGCTAGACGAGCGGTCAACCGTGACGAGTTACGACATTCGGCCGAGACGAGTGTCAACATGATGGTTCTGGAAGGTTCGACGTCGTGAACAGAGCCCAGGAGCGTCACGAGGGATGTAGTCATCTGACCACCCAGAATGGTCGAGCGACGTTCTGTCCGGTTCTAGAAGGCCAGCAGGGACCCTATATAAAGAGCGAAGGTATCAGACACCAGTCAGTCACAACTTCCCGATCTACAGCTCGTTACAACGGCTCAGTACAAGTCCGAGACGAGACAGAGAGACCAGTGCAAGAGTTGATACGGCGGAGAGATATTTGTACAGTCTTGTGTTACGTGCTGCCAATTGTACAGTGTTGGCTGTTATTTATGGACATTAAACTATTACGTTACTTTGAAGCCCAGAGTTGTCAAGTTTTTTAAGTTGGTGGTGTCGTTTGGTGCAATTTGCAGCAAGCCTGGATAGTGAGATTTGTAACAATATTTAATAAGAAATCTAAAAAGTCATTAATTTCTAACATCTAGTTGGTGACAAAATAAAGCAAAAATTAAATCCATGCGTTTGATAATAAATTTCTTTGCTAAAAAAATAAATATGAATGCAGTATTTTGCAAGAATCTGTAACAGTTAGTTAGCTTTATAATAAAAATGAACTCAATCCGATAGCGTCGCTTTTATTAATAGGCGATGGCGTCATTTATACATAGACACTATATAAAAAACAACTAAGACTTCTTGAGCGCTTTCACCAAAGATGCTTGCGCTCCATCATGGACATACGGTGGCAGGACCGCACTACAAACAGCGATGTCCTTGCGAACGCCGGTATGGACAGTATAGAGGGACTACTTATGGTCCGACAACTACGCTGGGCAGGGCACGTATGGGAGACAAACTTATGCCAAGGGCAGTCTTATTTGGTGAGTTAAAAGGTGGTCGACTTAACAGAGGCGCCTCACGGAAACGCTTCAAAGACCAGCTTAGGCGTCAACTTTCCTTGGCTGACATAGAAGAAAGCACCTGGCTGCATGCGGCGTCGTAACGAGACAGCTGAAGGTCACTCACGAAGGCCGAGGGTTACACTTTGAGACCAAAAGAAAATATGCTGCCGAGGACAAACGCAGACGACGAAAAGAAAATCTAAATCGATCACTTGCGGACAATGGTTATGCTTGCTCTGGATGTGGCAAAATATGCAGGTCACAGATGGGGCTGCGCAGCCACGGAAAATACTGTATTCCTCATTAATCTTCGGACTTGAAGACAAGCCTTATTATTATTATTATTATTATCATTTTGTGTAGTAATTTGTTTTCTCCCCTTTCGCTTTGTCTTAATTTTCATATGATGTCAATATTGTCTTCTTGGTAGTTTGGTGCATTCATGCCATATTGCTCGACAGAAGCAAGCTGTATCTTTTAAGTTCCTAACTTATCTAAGTGCTCATGTTACTGGACAGCCTTAGCCTTTGCCTTAGTATATATTCTCAAAGGACTATTTGACCCCTCTTTAGGGTGAGTTTGTTTTATTTCACAATGTAAAGCTATTTTAATATGGATTCGGTTGTATTGGTATTTTTGCACTTAGATTAGAAGATTAGAAGAATCTCTTATTTGTCTTTCTATAGGGTTTTAAGTTTTGGGATCTGGATTTCAAGTTCCAGATTTCAGATTTTTAATGTCAGTCTTGGTGATACATAGTGATTTAATTTTTTTGGGGGATACTCTGAACTTTTGTTATCTTCACCATTGGTGAACATTCGTCTTGGTTAGAAGATATTTGTGTAACCATAAAAATATAGGAAGTGAACTAAATTTTTCACGGAATCTTTGTCTTTGTCGGAATCTTTGTCAGGTTCCACTGTAATTAATTCACCGTTATTCAAGCGACTCTCACTAAAATAGGCAGAATTACAAAGGTCTGTTAAGATCATGTTAGATTTCTTTGCATGTGTACTGTCACCGAAGGGCACCGCAAGTATAGTTCTAGTCAATTGCATGGATGCAGTTGCCATGCTTCGAGTTTTAAATCAAATTCGTTGTTTCTTTATTGGCCTTTTTTAGGGCCCCGTATTCACAATTTCACAGAAGGAACCAAAACAACAAATTAAAAACGGTCTTCAGGCTTTCATAGTTTTAATTATCGTCAAATGTATTGATAGATGGCAGACGTCTTTCAGGTTCACAACAGCAAACTTTTAAACAGACCCAACGTTGTCTTGATCTGTCTGGCTCATTGAGGTACTCGTTGCGGGTATATTAGGAATAAAACAGACCTCTCTAGTTTCTTCATTTCTTTTTTTCCTTTCTATTCGGTACATCCCGTTAAGATAGTTTCAGAAATCGTTGTCACGTTCTCGTCTTGAGAGTCTCAGCCGCGATACTTGCCTACATCTCAGTCACAAACAATGCTACAATCACTGAGCGCCTCCATCACCACTGTTTTTGCAGCCACAGCCCTGACCAGGCAACTTATCTTTTACCAACGAGTCTCTTCCTCCTTTCATTACCATACAATATTTTCTCTAAGGTATATTTGGCCTTTTACTTGCAATACACTTTTATATGCATTGTTCCCCATCATGTTCACCACCATGTACATTCATTCACGCATCTAATTGTTTAAATCTTGAGGGGAGTCTTAAACAGTATTCAAAAGCTCGGCGAAATATGGTTTCACCTCAAACAATATTATTCCAGTTTATTCCCTTTATCAGCTAAAACCTGCCAAAATCGTGCTCTAAAATTGTCTTAAATCTTCTCAAAACGTTTCAAACGTTGACATTTTATCATTTTAACCAGTCTTTTTAATTTCAACTCGTCTCGGCGTTTCCTAGACGTCATTTGAAAAAAAACTTACATTATGCTCCCGTTGAGTCAACCAATCCCACTTCTAGACACCAATGTCATAACAACAGATATATTTGTTTATTCGCGGGATATTTCAAATACATACAATAACGTCTGTGTATAGCATGGCGTCTTCGTAAGCTTTAGACATAGGTGGAACATCATTATCTTCTTCCAAATATAACAATCCTTCGAAGTCTACACTATAACATTGAGCATCTTCTGCACTAACTTGGATGGCGGTGTGTATGGCATGGTTATAACAATACTAGATAAACAGTCAAAAGTTTCTCAAAGGCCAACGTCGCTTTTAGTCGTCTCTTGGACTACAAAGTCTATAAAGTAACGCTCCTCACGACATTCTTGTATAGCTTTTTAAAACTGAGTACTCTATTGGAAGACTTTTCGAATGCTTCAAATTAAACGCCTTCACCCCAAAGTAGGCATAGATCAGAAAACATTACAATAATATAATGTAATATGTTAATGAGTTAAAATTTGCATTACGACGAGATTTGTTCTGTTTTATCTTGAATTTGCGTTCATTATTTTAAATCCCCATTAAAAACTTAAATATAAACGACATTCATAAGTAAAATACTTTAGAATATCAATCGTATCTTTATTATCTTCATTTATGCCGAACAATTAGTTTAACTGTCAAGCTGCAAATAACAAAATGACTGTCGATTGTTTTTACCAATTCATCTAAGCAAGTAAAGATTGATAGTAATGTACTGTAAATGAATAAAAAAGGAAAAAAACCTGAAACACTAACTAAAATTATATATACTTACACAACGTAGAAACGTTTTTTAGGTAAACATTTGTATCTTTTATTTAGAATGGAATCTGTTGATAAATAATAAAAGTTACGTAATTCAAAAATCTTTTTAGGCGTCACGAAGGATGTAGTCATTTGACCTCCCAGAATGGCCGAGTGACGTTCGATCCGGTTCTAGAAGGCTATTGGGGACCCTATATAAAGAGCAAAGGTATTAGATTCGAGTCAGTCAAAACTTTCCGATCAACGGTTTAGTACGACTGCTCAATACCAGTCCGAGGCCAAGCAGAAAGACAAGTGCAAGAATTGATACAGCGAGATGGTGTTATAGGAGAGATATTTGTACAGTGTACGTCCTGCCAATTGTACAGTATTGACTAGTATTTATTGAACAATAAGCCATTACGTTATTTTGGAGCCCTGAGTTTTATAAGCTGTTGCTGTCGTGTGGCCTGCGGAAAGTCTTGATTGAGAGATTTGTTACAAAATTTATTTAATTTTTTTTTCTAAGATTAAACAATGTTTAAGTTTATTCGGATAATTTAATTCTATTTAACTAGATTTTTTCAGCCCTAAAAAAGAAAATGTATTTGTATTTGTTTTGTCTGATATATCTAATTAGTCGTTTTACATGTTTAAAAGTAATTAAGGAAAATAAAATATTTTAAGTTCGATTACATGATTTTTTCCAGCTTTTAATTTTATTTACTACTAATAATTTTTGTATTTTAAAAATTAATCTATTATTATCTCAATTTATTCATGTAAGCAATATTTTTTTTACATACACCTCTTCATGAAAAGTCCTAAAAATTAGGAAGCTCATCATTAGCAAAATGGAAATATAGAATTGAAGCTAGATGCTGAAACAAATGATGATTCATACATATATTAAACATAAATGACCAGGGACCAAATTTTTTAATGGGAGAAAGTTGTGAATTAAATGGCAAGAAAATAAGGGACTGCGCCGACTAAGGCTCGAACCAGTGACCCTGGAAACGACAACACCCCTAGTGATAACGTATTTAACAAATTAACCTCTAGTCCTTCGAAATGTCCTTCTTCTTCTTCTTATATGTTACAGACGTTACTTCCAAAAAAAAGATGAATACGTCTTACGCAGCATGTATTTAGTCATGCATATTAACCAATGACCTAAATTCTGCCAAGTCACTGGTTTTCCTGGCTAGTTCAGGAAACCCATTCCATGCTCTAATAGCGCTAGGGAAGAAAGAGCTTTTCTACAAATTTGTCCTAGCATCTTTGTGTCTTTCTGAGTATTTTATTAAATTTTGTTTTTGTATTTGAAGATTATGGTTCAGTGTTTATTCTGGTCTAGAGTAATTTCGCCCGTATGCATATTACCACCCCAGTGGTCAAAGGTCACATACCCTAGCTAGCCCCTCCCCCAGCTCGCCACATCCGTTCACCGACAACTTCAATATAGCCGCAACAGACAGCCGTTAAGCATGTATTAGACAAACAATGGCTCGATTTAATTGTGTATCTCTTATAACGACAAGTGGACAACATAAATACATTACATACAGAAGCTTCAGTGGGTATGAACAATTAAGCTGGGAATGTAAATATAGAATTGAAGCTAGGTGCTAAAACATATGATGATACATACATGTATTAAACATAAATGAACAGCAGCACCACGGAACAAGTTTTAAAATGAGAGAAAGTAGTTAATTAAATGTGACGAAAAAAGTGGTCCTTGGTGCTGCTGTTCAGCAAAATAGAAAATCTTTTTTCTTTGTAGCTTTTATAAATCATCTGTAATTATCGTTTTATTATGTTGGCAGAAAGTCTGATAATGCATAAAAAAAGTTTAATTAGGCCCGACACATGTTTGGTAATAATAATTAAAATTTCAAAAAGTCATTGACAATGTGAGAATTTGAGTTTTTAAAAACAAAAGAACTGCTTGATTAATATTGCGAATTAAAATGTCTATAATTAACTTAAAGCAACTGTCATATTAGTAGAGTTCTATCATTTGCCTAGACTTAATTTTAAGTAATCGCGGTGGGGTATTGCGATGGTCACATGAAACCCTCGTTAACGGTGGACCACATAAACAGATGACCCATAGATCACAAAGCTTATAAGGAATATTTCCCTTTAAAAATAAAATAAATGTAGAATAAAAAAAAAAGGTTGACTTAATTCCAAATGAGATTTTTCATATGAGTGGATGTACTTTTTTGTTCTAAATTTTAAAGACATACATATGTTCCTCATTTGCGATAAAACGTTTCCATTATGATAACTGTCACGTGTTTATTGTGTTTATTTGACTTGGAGTTCCTGATGCTATAAACTTGTGACATATGTGGGTTCGGAGGTGCCTTGATTATAGTTCAAACACTTTAATAATCAATGAAGTAACAAAGTGCTGATAGGTTTTCCTGAGTTTTAATTATTTAAAACTTGAACTTGAAACAATAAATGTATGTACAAAGATATATAAAACAGATACAGGATTCAGTGAAAATGCTCAATAAAATGAGTAAATATTTACTTTAAAACTTAGCGACTTCTAAGCCTAACTTTCTAGCTCTCTCCCTCGTCTCAAGCTAACACTCCCCTTTTATATCTTTCTTTAGAATCAATAACCGTGACATCTCAATACCCGTCCTTGACTCCTTGACCCGTTTACATTTAATTTTCCCCTCAATTGTTTCTGTAATTTAACCTACGCCAATTATGTCTCCCTGCTGTAGCCTTGAACCAAGTTTTAATCGGCGTCCTTCTGGCATTAAAGCGCGAGCGCGCTAACCCGATTTGAGATAGGTACAATGTCCCATTCTGTGAACAACGAGGTGTCACTAGGAACTGTTTTTGTAATTTAAGCTATGTTAATTTTGTTTCCCTGCTGTAGTCTTGAACTAAGTTTTAATCTGTGTTTTTCTGGCATTTAAGCGTGGGTACGCTGACCTGATTTGAGATAGGTACAATGTCCTCATTTTGTAAACAATGAGGTGTCACTAGGGACGTGACAATAACAATAATATACAGAGAGATACAAACGAGACCTTATAACAGTGAAAATTGACAGTGACTATAGGTAAGACAGAGCTTGAGACACTGGCGGATCCAGGGGGAGTCGGTAGGGGCGGTAGGGGCGATCGTCCCCCCCACTCGGCCGACTCTTCCCCCGAAGGGGGGGGGGGCGGACGAACGTTAGTATAGGATTCACACAATTTGTATACGAATTTATTACTTATGTTAAAAATATATACTAATTATTTATATTTCAACCTATTTTTAGATTATTTCGCCCCCCTTCTAGTATGTTGGCCGATTTGTTGGGGTCGGAAGGGGGCGATGGTATCAATCCCGCCCCCCCCCCCTACACTTTCGAGTGGGGGGGGGCGGTCCAATTTGTTTGTAGAAATCACAGCTTGCTAACAAACTCAATTAGATATCTATATCTTTAGAACTTGTTATTGATATTTTAACCGATCTTTATATTATGTCGTTCCCTGTTGGCCGATTGGTGGGGGGGGGGGGGGGGGACGAATACCTCTACTGCCTTTCCCACCTAAACCCTTTGGTCCGTTTTTATGGAGAAATTATAGTTTGTGAACAAAATTAGTTGAATTAATATATACATTGTATATTATGTCGTTCCCTTTCTGGTATCTTAACCGATTCGTTGGGGTGAGAGGGGGGATGGCGATTGCATGTACTGCCCTCCCCACTCTAGCCCTCTGAGTGCTGGGAGGCGGTCCTATTTTTGTGGAGAATCATAGTTTGTGTAAAAAAATTAGTTGAATATCTAAATAATATAAACTACGTATTGATATGTGACCCATTGTATATTATGTCGTACCATACTCTAATCTCAAATTGTATCATTAGTAAATTTAAATGAAAAAGGGTTGTACCAGGTGGGAGGGGCGATACATGCAATCGCATTTGCCCCATCGGACAAATCAATACTTTTCTTTTTGTATTATAGTTAAGAAGTTACAAAATTTAAAAAAAAATCTGTCACTAATATAATTTATATATACTATAAATTAAATTCTTATATCGAGTCGCCCCAACCCTATTCTTTAAAGCCAAATGCAATCTTTAGCAGAAATTATTAAAGGAGCGAGGATTAATCGTTTTAACTCTACTGCCCCTCCCATTTCCAGACAGAGTTTTTGTAATTTCACATGAATTTATCATAATTATTTTAAAAAAGACTGCATTGGAAAAGTTAGAATTCAAATGAAATTTTTCAGTATAAAAGTCATGATTGAGATGAGTTCTAAACTCAAAAAATGATTTCATAGTCGCCTTTTCCCAACCTTTACTCAATCTGATATATTTCTAGTTAAATAAATTTGGGACTATAACTCACAATTTATTCTTAAACTTTCTTAAATACTATTTATCGAATATTTTTTTTTTCGGCGGCGATCCTCAAAGCAAAAATCTATATATGTAGGGTATCTTATCTTTTCAAGGAACAAATCAGTTTTATTTGCAATGTATTATGGGGCTACGAATTTATATTAGAATATTTTTCAAGTATAACATTATTCGAAAGGTCCTTTTTAATAGTATGAATAATGAGCTTTAGGTCAGGAGAATGCGTTTCTGGAGTGAAGAATGAAAGAAAACGCTTTTGGCGTTCGGCCCGAACTCCATTGATGAATAATGAGCTGTACTTGTCAGGAGAATGCGTTTCTGCAATGAAGAATGCAAGAAAACGCTTTTGGCGTCGGGGCTTCGGCCCGAACTCCATTAATGAATAATGAGCTGTACTTGTTAGGAGAATGCGTTTCTGCAATGAAGAATGCAAAAAAAATGCTTTTTCGTCGGGGCTTCGCCCCAAACCCCACAAGAGAACCTTATAGAGCTGCCCCAGTTGTTTTGTTTTTCGCCGAAGGTTGAGAAATGATATATATATATATATATATGTTTGTGTGTGTGTGTGTGCGTGCGCGCTGTACGCACGTTAATGCTTAGGGTTAGGGTTTACTGGGCGTTAGGGTTAGGGTTTGGAAAAAAATCGCCCCCCCCTCACTGCAAAGTTCTATATCCGCTAGTGGCTTGAGACCACATGGAGAGAGATGGAGACTAAAAAAAAGATATGACTAGCGGAAAACATGGTCCTCAGGACTATTAGAAAAGTGTGCCTTAAAAAAATGTCTGGCTCCTCTTCCACCAAAGCGAAAGCCACCTTAACCTGCAAATATATGTGAACGGAAGTGTCCCTCCCAAAAAGGGCTCGACAGTAACATTAAAAAAAAGTGTTCAAGATAAACCATTTTCGTTCTAAGACTAAAGGAGGCCAACAAGAAATAAAAAAAAAAACAACTCGTATGCACCCATAATTGATGGCTGAGGAAAATGAAAAAGGCCAAACATCTCTGAAATTTTTAGCGGCCCCCATAATGAGAAAGACACTATTAGGTTTGTGCAAATTGTCCGTGTGTCCGTCTGTAACATTCAGATCTCGAAAACTAGAAGAGAAATGAAAAGTATTATTTCTCTATGGGATGCTGCTTGAAAAGTTAAGGTGCAACGGCTACTTTTGGTTTTCTAAAAGCAAACGTTTAATTTATTAAAATTAATTATATAAGCAGTTTTTTTTATAAAAATACACCAATTGTAAAACAATTACGTAAATGGAAATGAGGCAATGTTACAATATGTTAACAAAGAAATGACATTTTTTTAAAAAAATTTTCAGTATCCATAAGTCAAATATATTTATAAAATGTACAAGAAATGTTTACAATATATGTAAATATTTGTTAAATGTTGTTTTCTTTTCTGGTTAACAAGCTGCTGAAGTTAAAAAAAAACAAACACTTATGTTTGTTTATAAAGGCTAAGAATGCACTTTGTATATAAATATCAAACAAAAATTTTTTAATGGACATTTATGCAGCGACTAACGAGCAGTAGCGTAACGCCGCAACATCATATAATGCTAAACTAATTTCTTTTTAAATAAGCAGATTATATATATATATTTTGTTTAGTACCCCATCAAGATAAAGGTCACTTATTTTGTGCGTTTTGTCTATTGGTTGGTCCGTCACTGTCCGTCACGTTTATATACAAAAACAACAACACTAAACGCTATTGAAATTCTGATTTTCTTTAAAGTTCCTTTTAAAACATTGCAATAGTTTTAAGTATCTATTGTTTCGGATGTTTTTGTGAAAAAAATCAACGGTAACGAAAGTTTATTTGCTCTTCTAATTTATATTACATTTAGTGTCTGTGATATGAACTATTAGTATTATGATATTATTTTATAAAAAAAAATATGTCAAACGATTATTTGAATTAGCAAGATTTACCCTTATATACTTGGACAATAAGTGACTACAGTTTAATTATCGATATCCAATTGTACCGTATTTTTAGCTTAAAACAAATTTATGTCAAATGACTTTTTTTTTCAAAAATATCGACAATAGGTTGTTCAGGATTTTAAAATAAGGATGTAATTTATTAAAAACAAGTATTGAAAAACTCTTTTTAGACCTATTTTAAATTGAATTTTTTTTTTTGAAATATAACAAAAATTTTTTTCTGTAGAGGATGCTCCGGATTTAATTTTGAAAAAATAAATCTACCTACATTATTTGAATTTTCTTACAAATCGTTAAAAAAAAGATTTTTGGAATTTTATATGAAAAAATATACTAACACAAATTACTATTTGAAATCCCCCTTCTAATAAATAAAACAAATAATCGTATTCTCATTTACGAATATCAGTTGTTCCGGATTTTTATAAAAAACATTCTAATTCTTTTTATGTAAAATCGCACTTCTGTCGTAAATTACAGTTAATTTTCTAGCTTAAACGTTTTAATATCTAATTATCGTTAATATTATGTTCCGATTTTACACAAAAATATGGTTAAAAAAACTCTCCTGAAGGCTATAATACATATAAGTTTTATACGAGACTATTCCAAAAATTTAATTAAAGGTATTAGATTTATCTAGAATTCTCTTTTTCTCATACTATATATACAAACATCCGGAACAATCTATTATAAATACTTAAAATTATTGTTTTGGAAGGAAAACTAAAGGTTAATCAACTTTTCAATATTTTTTATTGTATTTTTTTCGTTATTAACATGACGGACAGACAGACTGACAGACAAAATGCACAAAAAATGAGGCTTTAATCAAAAAAAAAATTTATAAAACCATTTAATGAATTATATTAGATTGCCGTGCAATGGAGGTTATTAATAAAAGGTTGTTAATAAAACTAAATTGTTATTAGCCCATAGTGACGTAATAGATTTTTCCTTTGACATCATATGAAGGAATTCTTCGAATGAAATGCTAAAAGAACTCACTCGGTGCACCAATGTCTACGATCCCTCGATAACTAGGTCTTATTGACAAAGACATTTTTAGTCTAACTAGGCCGTGTGACTTTTTTTCCTTTGACATCATATGGAATGAATTCTTCAAATGAAATGCTAAAACAACTCGGTACAGTAATGTTTATATAGACTTCGTTAGCATGACTCGCATTTTAAAAGGACTTAATAGCTAGATTTAGATCTAATCTAAATTTTTTAAAATTTAGATCTAGATTTTTTACAGTATATCTAGATTTTTTTTAACTAGATCTGGATTTATATTCTAATTAAAATCGTTGTAGAGTCTAGATCTAGAATTTTTATGTCTAGCTTACACTGATATAGACTAAATCAAGTTATATAATTTCGATTTCTAGACTTAGCGTGTAGATTTTGATTTTCAAACCTCTGGATCAATATTGCAATGTTATAATATACTTAAACTAATCATTTATTTTTAAATTTAGTGTTGCATATTGATAGATTATCTAGGATTTTTTTGACATAAATATAATCTAAATTACATCTAAGTTATTTCAAATTTATATTCTAGATCTATATCTAGATCTAGTTGATATATATCTTAAGAGTGCTAAATCAGAAGTTTAGACTATAGAGATCTACATTCTCATTCTAGTTCTGTTTCATTGAAAAAGTCAATAGCTCTGTTGATAACTGTGCAGAGACATCGAAGTACAAATACGATATAGTTGGTCTTTTCTCTTTTTTTTCAATTATAAATCAATGCTGAAAGATTATCTAAAATCACTCATCTGACATTTTGTAAGTATCCAGTAGATGCCATGCCATAATGTGTAGGCTATTAGTTTGTAACCAGTTCGCTGTTACGTTAAGAACAATACTTGGTCGTGCAATTAGCGTGCTGAATTGATTATCTCGACGGTCTCGGGTTGTTTATTGTTTTACATGTTATGGATGTTCCTTCAGAGTTAAAGATAATTTACTTCCTAGCCCAAACCTCCCACAAGATGACGGGGGATGGAACTGAGCAGGGTTTGAACCAGGGACCATCGATAAATTCGAACGACAGTCCGCCGCGGAAACTGCACATTGAACCTTTTGACCATCAAAATTAAAAGACGTCTACAATATTCCTTGCGAATAGGCGGATCCGACAGGTATCCGATCTTAATGGGGGCCGCCTCTGAGTTTGTTTTTGTGTAATTTTGTTTTTATAAAATAGTCCTCAGAATGCTGTAAAAAGCTGCAAGTTTTTGTAGAGTACAATACTGTTAAACATAAAATAAAGAAAAACTCTTTTCTGAAAACAATGCATGGTTTAAGTTTGCATAAAAAGGATTTTAAAACAGTAAGTCTATCTCAAATAACATTACTAAAAAGAAAAAAAAAACATCACAGTTGTATAAAGTAAGCTTGAAATGAGTAGCTTTTAGATTCTGTTCAGTACTATTAACAAATGTTACTGTTAAGATTATATCTCAATTAGTAATACTTATTAAAGGTATCGATAAAACTTTTCTGAGATCTTTAAAAGGGAAAAAAAAGTCAATTTTTTATGTATTTAGAGAATGTCTTAAAAATGCGAAAGTACTTTCTTGCATTATTATGAAGAATGGAGTGAAGTCCTCAAATTGATAAAGAAAATTTGTTGTGATTAATTGAAACTACCAGCAAACTTAAGACTAGTTGATAATGAATTGGAAAAGAGATTTAAAATTTAAATGCTATTGTAAAGATTTATATATTTTCAGTATACCTTTAAATATGGATTAAGAAACAGTGGTAAAAGATATGCAGTTAATTTTTTTAAACATTTTAACATTTCCAAAATAGTCGTCTAAAAAGACATTTTTCCAAAGGTAATATCTCAATAATTATGTTCTATTAATATACCAAAATACATTTGTAAGCAGCTTAGAAAAAGCTACGCCAGAAATAGATTGACTGGTGCACAATTCAGAAAACTTTTAATACAAACTACTTCCTAATCTAAACCAAATTTAGAAGAACTATTTATTATTAAAATACTCTTAATTTCATACATCATTAGTTTTAGTTAAATTGTGATATCATTAAGTGTGATATAAAATGTATGTATTTAAAAATTTTAACCAGACATATTTTTTTAAAATTCATTTTTTGGCCTACTCCTTAAAATCTTTGCCCATCAGTGAATTAAATGATAGTAATTAAAATATAGTGCATTTTAATATGTGCCTAACAATAAAAGACAGATAAAGAAAGTTAGTTGGTTGAATTTAAAGCTCATCATTTCACACACTTAACAAGATTAAAAAGAAATGATTGCTTACTTGCTTTGGCTGAAGCTGGAGCAACACACAGAGATTGCAATTTTTTTTCCTGATGGAGATATAAAATATTTAGATTTAATTTACTAAATAAAATATCTAAATGCTTTTTAGATAAACCTACACATATCTTACTATTAATAATTAATTTTTCACTATAGAATATTTAGTATTATTTTTAGCTTCCGGATAACACGTTGCAGAATGTGACACTAAATGTTTCTAATTAAAATAAATAAGTAATATAACATGTTTTGATGCAATCTTAATATTTCACTATCTTTGTAAAATAGCACAGTTTAAAGACAATTAACATTTCTAACAAACAAATAAATATAACTCTCTCTCTATATATATATATATATATATATATATAAATATATAAATATATATATATATATATATATACCAGAGGGTATATATAAATATATATATATATATATATATATATATATATATATATATATATATCTTATCTTATCTTATATAATACAGACGTTACTTCAAAAAAGAAGATGATTACGTCCTACGCGTCATGCATTTAGTCATGCATATTAACCAATGACTTAAATTCTGCCAAGTTACTGGTTTTCCTGGCTAGCTCAGGCAACCCATTCCATGCTCTAATAGCACTAGAGAAGAAGGAGTTTTTGTACAAATTTGTCCTAGCATATGGGACGAGGAATGTGCCTTTATCTTTTTGTTTTTCAGAGTATTTTATTAAATTTTGTTTTTGTATTTGAAGATAATGGTTCAGTGTTTTATGTATAATTGCTACTTTACTTTTGAGTCTTCTGTCCTGAAGGCTTTCTAAATTTAGGGATTTTACTATAGGTGCTACTCTAGTCAAATGTGAATATTCATTTGTTATGATTCACACTGCTCTATTTTGTGTCTGTTCCAGTTTCTTAATGTTTTCTTGAGTTGAGGGGTCCCAAACGGTGGATGCATATTCTTCTATTGGCCTAACCAAGGTTAAATAACATTTTAGTTTTATGTTCTTATATGATTTATAGAAATTTATTTTAATAAATCCTAATGCTTTGTTGGATTTTTTATAGTTTCATCAATATGACAGTTTTTCATTTTTTATAACACCTAGGTTTTTTGCGTTTTTAGTCTGTGTTACTGGTTTGCCATGAATAAGATAAGTGGAATTAATTTGTTTTAGTTTTTTCGTTACTCTTAACAACTGACATTTTTCTGGGTGGAAAGACATGCTCCAATTTGATTCCTATTTCTGTAATTCACCTAATTCTCTTTATAAAATATCTGTGTCTTGTGTTCTTTTTATTGTTCTATATATTATGCAATCGTCTGCAAATAATATGACTTTTGTTCCTGAAGTAATGCAATTTGGTAAATCATTTATGTAAATTCAAAATAGTAGTGGACCTAAGACTGTTCCTTGAGGTACACCTGAGTTTACTGTTATTGGTGTTGATTTAGAGCCATTTATTATTTCAGTTTGTTCTTTACCTATCAGAAAATCTTTAATCCACTGATGCAGTGGACGATTAATGCCAAAATATTTTAATTTTTTAAGCAAACTATGGTGGTGAACTTTGTCAAAAGCCTTAGAAAAATCTAGTAAGATAGCATCTATTTGTTCACTATTATCTTTACCTTTAGAAAAATCATCAATTTGTCCTATTAGTTGTGTTTCACATGATCTATATTTCCTAAAGCCATGTTGGTATGGTGTGATGACATTTTGTTTGTCTAAGTGGTTTATGATGTTACTACATATTATGTGTTCTAGGATTTTACATGTGATGCTGGTAAGTGATACTGGTCTGTAGTTTCCTGGATCAGATTTTTCTCTTTTTTTTAATAGGGGGGTGACATTAGCTTCTTTCCAGTCCTTTGGTACTCTGCCCTGGGTAAGCGATACCTGAAAGAGTATTTTGAACACTGGGGCTAGCTCATTGCTTAGTTCTTTGAGTAATCTAGCTGGAATACCATCAGGTCCAGACGCTTTATTTGGTTTGGTGTTGGCTTATAGTTCTTGAATTCTATTTTCTTGTACTACTATATCTTTTATGTTGTCTACTTGGTTCAAATTAAGAAATATGTCTTTGTCTCCTGGGACTGAGAGTGCTGATGCAAAGTATTTGTTTAGGATGTTTGCTTTAGTTTCATTATCATTATGTAATATGTTCATCTTTTAATGGCGCTATGCCTGTTGTTTCCATTTTCTTAGATTTAATGTATGAAAATATGACCATAAATGCATTATGTGTTTCGTAGTGTATTTCCTTTCAGCGTAGCTGACGATTATAATGAAAAACCACTTATTTTTTGTTATTTTAAATTATGTTTAATTTTTAGGCACACACAATAGATTTTTTTATCTTTAAAAAATAAAAGTTAACATTTTTTCGTGTAAATGTAATACAAACATTTTTTTTACAAACATTCTAAAACCGTTTACATAAATGTGTTTAAAAATATGGTTAATAGTCATCTCCGCTACTAAATAGCCCCCCTGTTTGTTACTATTAATAGTGAATAGTAATACAATGGTGTTTTTTTAATGAAAAAACTGTTTGAATAGATGATTTTAAAAATTATATTTTTTCGCTTTAAGAAATTAGAATCAAAGTAGCCATTCCATGAGAACTTTGAATGGTCTAACACTCTAAATTATTATGATGTCAGATCTTCAATATCTAAATATTTAAATCTGTTCCAATTTATTCAAATCTTTTTCACACTATTTCATACTTGTGTACATATGCTAAAACATTCCTGTTCCCTCACTGTCACTGTCGCTATCACTGAAGTGCAATGAGACTGTCATTCAAATTCTTTGTTGATGGAAACATACACGGATTTTTGTGTTATCCCTTGTAGTTTAAGTCATTACTCAACGAGAAATGTACTCTCAGATTCACTCAACAACAGCTGGTGTCAAATACATTATGCAACTTATTATAAAAAAAAAAGACTTGGGATTGCGAATACTTTGGTCTGCCGATTGGCTTGATATCTACAAAACATCAGGTACAGGTACTGCAGGGTAATGACTGCAACCGAGCCAAACTAACATTTTTTGTTTAGGAACATTAATATTTTCAAGATTACAAAAAAATATATCTTGTTGATCTATTGTCACATTGTTTTCTTGGTTATTACAATCAGTGGGAGAGAATTGGTTTACGTTTTCCTGCTGTCAAGAGTCGGTTAATGTCCCTGAGTAGACAGTAAAGTACAGTACAATGTATAGGTGAAACACAGTGACTTCCCTTTTGTGCTCCCCTCTGGGAGATAGTCGCGCCTCGAATGCACCTCGTGTTCTCACGACACTCTCTCGACTGCTTTCTGTGGTTGGATCTGCAGTCAGCGTCACCTGAGAACTGCACAGTCACACGGAGTGTATTGAAAACAAAGCAAGGCGAGGAAAGATCGTGAGAGAAATAGAGAGAAAGATGAGTGAGAGAGAAAGATGAGTGAGAGAGAAAGATGAGTGACAGAGAAAGAGAAAGAAAGAAAAAAAAACAGAAAAAGAAAATAAAAAAACTTACCAAGGGTACAACCTTAAAAGAGGATGATAACGAAAGGGAAGATAGGGAGGAAAGTAAAGACAGAAAGTCAGACAGAGAGACACAGAGAGAGTGGGATAAAAAGAGACCTAGGGAGACATGGGCAAGGACAGAAAGCACCACAGAGAGGGAGAGAAAGAAATAGCGAGAGAGAGGGAGAGAAAGAAATAGCGAGAGAGAGGGAGAGAAAGAAATAGCGAGAGAGAGAGGGAGAGAAAGAAATAGCGAGAGAGAAGGAGAGAAAGAAATAGAGAGAGAGAGAGAGGGGGAGAAAGAAATAGAGAGAGAGAGGGAGAGAAAGAAATGGAGAGAGAGAGGGAGAGAAGGAAAAAGCGAGAGAGAGGGAAAGAAGTAGCGAGAGAGAGGGAGAGAAAGAAATAGCGAGAGAGAGGGAAAGAAGTAGCGAGAGAGAGGGAGAGAAAGAAATAGAGAGAGAGAGGGAGAGAAAGAAATAGCGAGAGAGAGGGAGAGAAAGAAATAGCGAGAGAGAGGGAGAGAAAGAAATATATATAGAGAGAGAGAGGGAGAGAAAGAAATAGCGAGAGAAAGAGAGAAGGAAATAGCGAGAGAGAGGGAGAGAAGAAAATAGCGAGAGAGAGAGAGGGAGAGAAGGAAATAGCGAGAGCGAGGGAGAGAGAGAAGGAAATAGCGAGAGAGAGGGAGAGAAGGCAAAAGCGAGAGAGAGGGAGAGAAAGAAATAGCGAGAGAGAGAGAGAGTTGGAGAGAAGGAAATAGCGAGAGAGAGGGAGAGAAGGAAATAGCGAGAGAGAGAGAGGGAGAGAAGGAAATAGCGAGAGAGAGAGAGGGAGAGAGGGAAAAAGCGAGAGAGAGAGAGAGAGAGAAGGAAATAGCGAGAGAGAGAGAGAAGGAAATAACGAGAGAGAGAGAGGGAGAGAAGTAAATAGCGAGAGAGAGGGAGAGAAAGAAGTAGCGAGAGAGAGGGAGAGAAAGAAATAGAGAGAGAGAGGGATAGAAAGAAATAGAGAGAGAGAGGGAGAGAAAGAAAAAGAGAGAGAGAGGGAGAGAAAGAAATAGCGAGAGAGAGGGAGAGAAAGAAGTAGCGAGAGAGAGGGAGAGAAAGAAAAAACGAGAGAAAGAGAGAGGGAGAGAAAGAAATAGCGAGAGAGAGGGAGAGAAAGAAATAGCGAGAGAGAGGGAGAGAAAGAAATAGAGAGAGAGAGGGAGAGAAAGAAATAGCGAGAGAGAGGGAGAGAAAGAAGTAGCGAGAGAGAGAGGGAGAGAAAGAAATAGCGAGAGATAGGGTGAGAAAGAAATAGCGAGAGATAGGGAGAGAAAGAAATAGCGAGAGAGAGGGAGAGAAAGAAATAGCGAGAGAGAGAGGGAGAGAAAGAAATAGCGAAAGAGAGGGAGAGAAATAAATAGAGAGAGAGAGGGAGAGAAAGAAATAGCGAGAGAGAGAGGGAGAGAAAGAAGTAGCGAGAGAGAGGGAGAGAAAGAAGTAGCGAGAGAGAGAGGGAGAGAAGGAAGTAGCGAGAGAGAGAGGGAGAGAAAGAAATAGCGAGAGATAGGGAGAGAAAGAAGTAGCGAGAGAGAGGGAGAGAAAGAAGTAGCGAGAGAGAGAGGGAGAGAAGGAAGTAGCGAGAGAGAGGGATAGAAAGAAATAGCGAGAGAGAGGGAGAGAAAGAAATAGCGAGAGAGAGAGGGAGACAAAGAAAGAGCGAGAGAGAGGGAGAGAAAGAAATAGCGAGAGAGAGAGGGAGAGAAAGAAATAGCGAGAGAGAGGGAGAGAAAGAAATAGAGAGAGAGAGAGGGAGAAAAAGAAATAGCAAGATTGAGGGAGAGAAAGAAATAGCGAGAGAGAGGGAGAGAAAGAAATAGCGAGAGAGAGGGAGAGAAAGAAATAGCGAGAGAGAGAGGGAGAGAAAGAAATAGCGAGAGAGAGGGAGAGAAAGAAATAGAGAGAGAGAGGGAGAGAAAGAAATAGCGAGAGAGAGGGAGAGAAACAAGTAGCGAGAGAAATGGAGAGAAAGAAATAGCGAGAGAGAGGGAGAGAAAGAAATAGCGAGAGAGAGAGGGAGAGAAAGAAATAGCTAGAGAGAGGGAGAGAAAGAAATAGCGAGAGAGAGGGAGAGAAAGAAATAGTGAGAGAGAGGAAGAGAAAGAAATAGAGAGAGAGAAAGAGGGAGAAAAAGAAATAGCAAGATTGAGGGAGAGAAAGAAATAGCGAGAGAGAGGGAGAGAAATAAATAGAGAGAGAGAGGGAGAGAAAGAAATAGCGAGAGAGAGAGGGAGAGAAAGAAGTAGCGAGAGAGAGGGAGAGAAAGAAGTAGCGAGAGAGGGAGGGAGAAAAGGAAGTAGCGAGAGAGAGGGATAGAACGAAGTAGCGAGAGAGAGAGGGAGAGAAAGAAATAGCGAGAGATAGGAAGAGAAAGAAATAGCGAGAGAGAGGGAGAGAAAGAAATAGCGAGAGAGAGGGAGAGAAAGAAATAGTGAGAGAGAGGGAGAGAAATAAATAGAGAGAGAGAGGAAGAGAAAGAAATAGCGAGAGATAGGGAGAGAAAGAAATAGCGAGAGAGAGATAAGGAAATAGCGAGAGAGAGGGATAGAAAGAAATAGCGAGAGAGAGGGAGAGAAAGAAATAGCGAGAGAGAGGGAGAGAAAGAAATAGCGAGCGAGATGGAGAGAAGGAAAAAACAAGAGAGAGGGAGAGAAAGAAATAGAGAGAGAGAGGGAGAGAAAGAAATAGCGAGAGAGAGGGAGAGAAAGAAGTAGCAAGAGAAATGGAGAGAAAGAAATAGCGAGAGAGAGGGAGAGAAAGAAATAGCGAGAGAGAGAGGGAGAGAAAGAAATAGCGAGAGAGAGGGAGAGAAAGAAATAGAGAGAGAGAGAGAGGGAGAAAAAGAAATAGCAAGAGAGAGGGAGAGAAAGAAATAGCGAGAGAGAGGGAGAGAAATAAATAGAGAGAGAGAGGGAGAGAAAGAAATAGCGAGAGAGAGAGGGAGAGAAAGAAGTAGCGAGAGAGAGGGAGAGAAAGAAGTAGCGAGAGAGAGAGGGAGAGAAGGAAGTAGCGAGAGAGAGGGATAGAACGAAGTAGCGAGAGAGAGAGGGATAGAAAGAAATAGCGAGAGAGAGGGAGAGAAAGAAGTAGCGAGAGAAATGGAGAGAAAGAAATAGCGAGAGAGAGGGAGAGAAAGAAATAGCGAGAGGGAGAGGGAGACAAAGAAATAGCGAGAGAGAGGGAGAGAAAGAAAAAGCGAGAGAGAGAGGGAGAGAAAGAAATAGCGAGAGAGAGGGAGAGAAAGAAATAGAGAGAGAGAGAGAGGGAGAAAAAGAAATAGCAAGATTGAGTTAGAGAAAGAAATAGCGAGAGAGAGGGAGAGAAAGAAATAGCGAGAGAGAGGGAGAGAAAGAAATAGCGAGAGAGAGAGGGAGAGAAAGAAGTAGCGAGAGAGAGGGAGAGAAAGAAGTAGCGAGAGAGAGAGGGAGAAAAGGAAGTAGCGAGAGAGAGGGATAGAACGAAGTAGCGAGAGAGAGAGGGAGAGAAAGAAATAGCGAGAGATAGGGAGAGAAAGAAATAGCGAGAGATAGGGAGAGAAAGAAATAGCGAGAGAGAGGGAGAGAAAGAAATAGCGAGAGAGAGAGGGAGAGAAAGAAATAGTGAGAGAGAGGGAGAGAAAGAAATAGAGAGAGAGAGAGAGGGAGAAAAAGAAATAGCAAGATTGAGGGAGAGAAAGAAATAGCGAGAGAGAGGGAGAGAAATAAATAGAGAGAGAGAGGGTGAGAAAGAAATAGCGAGAGAGAGAGGGAGAGAAAGAAGTAGCGAGAGAGAGGGAGAGAAAGAAGTAGCGAGAGAGGGAGGGAGAAAAGGAAGTAGCGAGAGAGAGGGATAGAACGAAGTAGCGAGAGAGAGAGGGAGAGAAAGAAATAGCGAGAGATAGGGAGAGAAAGAAATAGCGAGAGATAGGGAGAGAAAGAAATAGCGAGAGAGAGGGAGAGAAAGAAATAGCGAGAGAGAGGGAGAGAAAGAAATAGTGAGAGAGAGGGAGAGAAATAAATAGAGAGAGAGAGGAAGAGAAAGAAATAGCGAGAGATAGGGAGAGAAAGAAATAGCGAGAGAGAGAGAAGGAAATAGCGAGAGAGAGGGATAGAAAGAAATAGCGAGAGAGAGGGAGAGAAAGAAATAGCGAGAGAGAGGGAGAGAAAGAAATAGCGAGCGAGAGGGAGAGAAGGAAAAAACAAGAGAGAGGGAGAGAAAGAAATAGAGAGAGAGAGGGAGAGAAAGAAATAGCGAGAGAGAGAGAGAGAGAAAAAGAAATAGAGAGAGAGGGAGAGAAGGAAATAGCGAGAGAGAGAGATGGAGAGATTGAAATAGCGAGAGAGAGGGAGAGAAGGAAATAGCGAGAGAGAGAGAGGGAGAGAAAGAAATAGAGAGAGAGAGAGAGGGAGAGAAGGAAATAGCGAGAGAGAGAGAGAGAGAAGGAAATAGCGAGAGAGAGAGAGAGAAGGAAATAGAGAGAGAGAGAGGGAGAGAAGGAAATAGCGAGAGAGAGAGAGGGAGAGAAGGAAATAGCGAGAGAGAGAGAGAGAGAAGGAAATAGCGAGAGAGAGGGAGAGAAGGAAATAGCGAGAGAGAGGGAGAGAAGGAAATGGCGAGAGAGAGGGAGAGAAGGAAATAGCGAGACAGAGGGAGAGAAGGAAATAGCGAGAGAGAGTGAGAGAGACGGAAATAGCGAGAGAGAGGGAGAGAAGGAAATAGCGAGAGAGAGGGAGAGAAGGAAGTAGCGAGACAGAGGGAGAGAAGGAAATAGCGAGAGAGGGAGAGAAGGAAATAGCGAGAGAGAGAGAGAGAGAAGGAAATAGCGAGAGAGAGAGAGAGAGAAGGAAATAGCGAGAGAGAGAGCGAGAGAAGGAAATAGAGAGAGAGAGAGGGAGAGAAGGAAATAGCGAAAGAGAGAGAGGGAGAGAAGGAAATAGCGAGAGAGAGAGAATGAAATAGCGAGAGAGAGGGAGAATAGGAAATAGCGAGAGAGAGAGAGGGAGAGAAGGAAATATCGAGAGAGAGGGAGAGAGAGAAGGAAATAACGAGAGAGAGGGAGAGAAAAAGAGTATGGGAGAGAAGAGAATAAGAAGGGGAAGTAATTAATAATGTCAGAGAGAAGAGAATAAGAAGGGGAAGTAATAAATAATGTCAGAGAGAAGAGAATAAGAAGGGGAAGTAATAAATAATGTCAGAGAGAAGAGAATAAGAAGGGGAAGTAATAAATAATGTCAGAGAGAAGAGAATTAGAAGGGGAAGTAATAAATAATGTCAGAGAGAAGAGAGAGAAAACGGGAGAGTTACTGTCCCTCCCTTTCATTAGAGAATTGATTACAAATTTGGAGTCTTTGAGTTTCTTACATTGCTACAGATACACATATCTATATAACGTTTCGTTGAATGTGGATACTTTGATCCTCCGGGACGTTAGAACTATTTCATTACAATGACTACATCACTTGAACAACAAATATCATTTGTCAGTTTTGAAATCAAGACAAACTCGTAGGTGTCCCCGTTTTGGTAAACAAGTGAGGCATCAGATTTTGAGATTTCTGAACACGGAATCTAGGCACGAAATTTAATAACTATCTTTTTCTAAAATTTTGACAGAAATATCTGTGTCTGTAACTAGTAACCTATTATAGTGTCATTGAAACAATTTCACGTATCTATCAGTTTAAAAGCAACCAATTGATAAAGCTTTTTGTGTAATTATCCGAAATTTTGTTTTAGAAGCTCTGACTAAACAGAATCTCTAGTCCATATATAACAGAACATCAGATCTAAGACATCCTTCTCCTTATTATAGTGTATTTGTGTTAAAAACTGTTTGCATATTAATTTAGTCGACCAAAATAAATGATTGAAATGTTTATTAAGCTTCCAAATAAAGTAATAGTAGATTTTTTTCAAACACTTTTAGTTTTTGAGATCGAAACATGACAGACGGACGGAGAAACAGACAGAAAAAAACAGAGTACATAAAACAAATTAGGCTTGTTGCCTCTTTGGTACCGTTCTAAAAAGTTTTGACTACAGAAATGTGACACTATAAAGTTCTAGATACAAGTCAATTCAGTTGAGTTCTTGTGTAGGAACACTGACAAGATAGCGAAACAGTATTTATTCTTTTTATTTATATCTTTCAAACCATCACAATCAGGATTTTCTGACCGGATATTTTTTTTTAACAAAGCTTATATCAACTCACTCTGTCTGACTGTCTCTGGTGTGTCTGGCCAAAAGTACTCATCATTTCTCCGACACCCAGTCTCGGATCAAGCTGAAATTTTGCACAATTATTTCTTTTCCATGACAAAACAAGAATAAAAAATTAACCAATTTGTTAATTAACTATTGATAATAAATTACTTTGTTTGGTATCTCAAACAATGGAATGAAAGAGTACTTGACTGAAGTGTTGGTATAAACTGAAGTAGTCCCCTTTATATTAGACTGCCGTCTAAGGCTTAGTGAACACAAACATGAAATAGAAACAATAGATAAGTAGACAATCTTCCTTGTTCATACATCCATCGCTAGCGGAGTGGTTACCGCGTTGGTTTATCAAGCTTGAGAACAAGTTCGAATTCTGGTCTTTTCTTTTTTTTTTGTTTGTTTAAATACATTCATTATGTTCATAAATGTTTGTTTTTTTTAATTTGTTAGTCTTAATCTATTACAAAATTTAATTACGTGCATCCAAACTAATTGATACAAGTACGCTTAATATAAGCTTTGTTGTTTTTTTTAAGGTATTTTAAAAATATTTTCTTGTTTTGTTTATGAATTCATTTACTGATTAATCTTTCTGGAACTTCAGCCTGTAGGGAAAAGCTAGAAGCTAGAAGTAACGTCTGTAATATTTAATGAGACATCAATCCATTATACAGATAAAAGTTTATTACAGTCACCTGGACCGAGGAACCTGGACAGCTGATCTCAATTATGGCTCTAACATTTTTCCTATAAATTTCACATGATTTAGAAACATCTGCAAATAGTAAACGAGTATCTATCGCCTCATTCTGAGACACTAAACTTGAACATGAACTAGAGCATAGTAGTAGGATCTGTATTTCCAATCCATGTATTTAGTAGTCTCATCTGTGCTGTACTATTTGGTTGTTCAATGTTTTCTATTTCTTCTGCACATCTCATCACAACAAAAGTTGCTCAAACAACAACACCGTAGGAAAATGTTTCTCAAACGATCAATACATAAAATTATCGATTGAATCCAGATGAAATGAGCAGTGTAACGTCCTGGCTAGACAGCAATGCTTTTAAGTCTGTGTACTTAGGACAGGTATTTGGGTAAGTCTGTATGCTAAGAAGATAGGTCAGGTGTTTGGGTAAGTCTATATACTAAGATGGGTTGGGTGCTTGGGTAAGTCTATATACTAAGATGGGTTGGGTGCTTAAGTAAGTCTATATACTAAGATGGGTTGGGTGCTTGGGTAAGTCTATATACTAAGATGGGTTGGGTGCTTGAGTAAGTCTAAAAGGTCAGATGTTTGGGCTAGAAATGTGAATGTGAATCTCTCTATGTGTGTGTGTGTGTGTGTGTGTGTGATTTATTTGAAGTAAACTCTTTAAGATCTTTTGTTCTGTGAGCACATGAAACTGAAAATAGTTTGTTTGAGGACAAGAAACATAAACACATCTATCTATCTATCTATCTATCTATCTATCTATCTATCTATCTATCTATCTATCTATCTATCTATCTATTTATCTATCTATCTATCTATTTATCTATTAAAATCAAGATATTGAGAATCTCGTACTAATTGTAGGTCATTAAACTATGCAGTTCCAATGATCTATTCCAGCAGCCGAAGAAACACATTCCACATGCAGACGGCATCCTCACCCTCCCTTACTTCTTGTTTCTCCCAGGCCTTTCCTAAGCAGCAATCTGAGCTCTCCAGCCTGGACTCTGTCGATGATGAAAGATGGAAAACAGAGCAGACGACATGAAGAAACTGATCAGCAGATACAACGTCATGGAGGTGGGGCGGGGGGGGGGGGGAGTGCAAACATTTCAATTCACAGGTTAAACACGTGCAGTGAAGGGGAGGAGAGCAGAGATGATTAAAAGCAAGGGACGTAACCAGAGGAGGGGGATTGGTAAACGGATAAGAGTAGATCCCCTTGAAATAAAAAGACGTTTTCCATCTTGGTTTAAAACATAGAACTAGTTGAAAAGTATGCGAGAACTCCATGCTGTTTTCAAATCGATGCTACAATGATCAAGTCATATTCAGACATTGACATGTTGTGAAGTCTGTCTTTGACATGTCAGATTAAATAAATGAGTGGAGAGAGAATTTATAGTTCAATTGATCAGCAAGTCCGATGCAGTCGTTCAGTTTGCGGTTATGTGGGCCATCTTTAATGTTGCCAAGTAATAATGACTGAGAAACAAAGTGTTACAAATAATTTCAATGTATATTTCAATCTGATTTGAAGACCAGGCGCTGAAAGTAAACATTTGCTTCAAATACATAGGATAAGCAGTACAAGGTGTCCATTTGGTAATACATTCTAGTAATTAAAGTCTGCCTGCTCTAGTAACATGTAACATGTATAACAAGTCATACTGCACCTATACTGCCTGTTTCTCTTTCTATACCTTTAATATAGTCACCACTCTAGCTGTTTGCTGTTTGGTGTTTCTGTAGCTTAGTGGTTGTGTACTTGCTGCCTTAAATAAGTTATTTATGTAAAACTTTTCACTATCCAATACGATTGGCCCTATATGATAAATAATCCTAAATGTACTGATGAGATTCGTCAACTCCTAGAATATTCTTCAAGTCCTTTGACTCGTGGATCTCAAACTGTTTGGAAGTACTGGAAGATCTTCCAATCAATGGCATCCACTGCACAACTTGTATCCTCAAGTAGGCCTGGTAATGTCAAGTAATTAACTAGTATATAGAACCAATGATTGAGACATAGACACACACATTCACAAACACTAACACACACACCGATAGACAAACACTTGCACACACACACAAACATAGGTAAACACGAACACACACAATATTTAATATTCCATACACAGTTAAACCACTTTATATCAAACATTATTATGTATCAAAAGTTTAACTATTTTCATGTTGCTCTTTTTATTATTGTGTATGGAAGTGAATCAGGGAGCAGGTCGATAGCCAAGACTTTGGAACTATCAAGTATTCAAATATAATGAGGTTTGACTGTATCAGAGTTCCAAACGTACATTAGTCCTAGTCTGCAAGCCAAAACCAAGAAGAAACAGGCGATAGATCTAGAGAGCGTGCACGTCAATTGGAAAATGTTTGTGTGACGTGAATAAATCAAACTAATCAAAGTTGAACTCGATAGAACACAGCTGATGAGACAATACTACGGGAAGAGAGAGGCAGTCAAGCCACTGCTGGCTCGTGAAAAGTTTCTCACTTTGAACTTTCCAAATCACGGCATCGCTCTAACACTTCCAAATCGACTGATGTAGCGCTTGTGGTCTATCCATTTCGTATGCTCTTTTAAACTGTTGTGTAATATGTGTGCTTGCTTTGTAATAATGTAGCCTACTTTAGCTCTTTGATGTTCAACATCTCTAAGCTCTTGATATTCTTAATTATTTTAACTCTTAAGTATCCTAACATCTATTTTAACTCTCAGATATTCTAACATCTATTTTAACTCTCAGATATTCTAACATCTATTTTTACTCTCAGATATTCTAACATCTATTTTAACTCTCAGATATTCTAACATCTATTTTAACTCTCAGATATTCTAACATCTATTTTTACTCTCAGATATTCTAACATCTATTTTAACTCTCAGATATTCTAACATCTATTTTAACTCTCAGATATTCTAACATCTATTTTAACTCTCAGATATTCTAACATCTATTTTAACTCTCAGATATTCTAACATCTATTTTAACTCTCAGATATTCTATCATCTATTTTAACTATCAGATATTCTCACATTTTTTAAACCTGTAGCTGAGAAACTAAAACCGCTTGGTTACAGCTTGGCCACCTAACAAGGGGGCTATAGTATTGAAGTATTGATCAAATCCCAACTCGAGCAGAGTTGTGTTTACTGAGAGCCTAATGGGAGCACGGAAACCTTCTCCAAGATACCCCTACACAACTGATCTTTTCAGAAAGTCGACTCTAGCTCACTGATCACGCTAGAATGCTATTATCCTAGAACGCTATAAGCATGAAAGATGCGCTATATAAACACAGTTTTAAAAGAAAACTCTCTGGTATTCTCAAATCTTTTTAGTTCTTTGATAGTTTCACAGTGTTTCTCAATCCTTTGCCAGTGAACCCCCCACCAAGCGAAAAAATTTGGAACACGCCCCCACAACCATACTTAGCTGAGGACTGGGGGGGTGATCCCACACTGTAGACCGGGAGGAAAAGTAACCAAGAAACCAAAAAATGCATCAGAACTTAGAAAGGTCTAAAATATTATGATGTCGGATTTTCACTATCTTTTCTAGTTTACAAGATCTAAACGGGACGGACGGGCAAACATTTGTGCATGTCAACGTTCATTTTTGTGTTTACCTCATGAATGTTCATTCGAGCTGTTTCCTTTAGTCTCAGGGAACAAATGTTTAAACTTGTGTATACTAAAAACAAATAGAGAAGCAGCAGTTTCTCATGCAGTATGCAGGAAGTCTGACAGTCGGCAGGAGCGTTTTGGTGCTTCAAAAATGTCTTCTCTTGACTCGATTCAATCGTTCTGATATATAGCGAGAAGAATCATAATATGTGTTGAGTTGATAATGTTGTAATGAAATGTCTCTTTCAAATATGTGTTGAGTTGATAATGTTGTAATGAAATGTTTTCTTCAAATATGTGTTGTGTTGATAATGTTGTAATGAAATGTTTTGTTCAAATATGTGTTGTGTTGATAATGTTGTAATGAAATGTCTTCTTCAAATATGTGTTGAGTTGATAATGTTGTAATGAAATGTTTTCTTTAAATATCTGTTGATTTGATAATGTTGTAATAAAATTTCTCTTTCAAATATGTGTTGAGTTGATAATGTTGTAATGAAATGTTTTCTTCAAATATGTGTTGTGTTGATAATGTTGTAATGAAATGTTTTGTTCAAATATATGTTGAGTTGATTAAGTTGTAATGAAATTTCTTCTTCAATTATGTGTTGAGTTGATAATGTTGTATTGAAATGTCCTCTTCAATAATGTGTTGTGTTGATAATGTTGTAATGAAATGTCTCTTTCAAATATGTGTTGAGTTGCTAATGTTGTAACGAATTGTCTCTTTTAATAATGTATTGTGTTGATAAAGTTGTAATGAAATTTCTTCTTCAATTATGTGTTGAGTTGATAATGTTGTATTGAAATGTCTTCTTCAATAATGTGTTGTGCTGATAATGTTGTAATGAAATGTCTTCTTCAAATATGTGTTGTTGAGTCGATAATGTTGTAATGAAATGTTTTTTTCAAATATGTGTTGTGTTGATAATGTTGTAATGAAATGTTTTGTTCAAATATGTGTTGAGTTGATAAAGTTGTAATGAAATGTTTTCTTTAAATATGTGTTGAGTTGATAATGTTGTAATGAAATGTCTCTTTCAAATTGTTGTTGAGTTGATAATGTTGTAATGAAATGTCTCTTTCAAATATGTGTTGAGTTGATAATGTTGTAATTAAATGTTTTCTTCAAAAATAAGTTGATTTGATAACGTTGTAATGAAATGTCTCTTTCAAATAGTTGTTGAGTTGATAATGTTGTAATGAAATGTCTTCTTCAAAAATGTATTGTTGAGTCGAAAATGTTGTAATGAAATGTTTTCTTTAAATATCTGTTGATTTGATAATGTTGTAATTAAATGTCTATTTCAAATATGTGTTGAGTTGATAATGTTATAATGAAATGTTTACTTCAAATACGTTTTGAGTTGATAATGTTGTAATGAAATTTCTCTTTCAAAAATGTGTTGGTTGATAATGTTGTAATGAAATTTTTTCTTCAAATATGTGTTGTGTTGATAATGTTGTAATGAAATGTTTAGTTCAAATATGTGTTGAGTAGACAATGTTGTAATGAAATATTTATTCTTCAAATATGTATGGCCAGGATACATACTGCATTAACAAGTATATATCAAATACTTAAGAGATAATTGTACATATTTCTTTACTAAAAGAAAATAAGGTTACAAAGACAGTTTGTGTGAAGACACAAACTTAAAATCAGCCCCAGAAGAAGTCCACTCAGGCAGGTAAAAAGGCAGGTTTCAATATTTTCAGAAAGAAAATCAGAAAGAAATTCTATCAGACAAATGACAGAGAAGAATGGAGAAATTAGGTTGACGGATCTTGTGAGGTGCCCCAGCGGTCCACAGATCAAAGGATAGGTGAAAGCGAATGTGAAGTTAGATGTCAACCTGGCCTAACTAATGTCTAAAAATGAATATATAATTGCCCTAATTGTTTTGTAAAGGGACAATCTCTTAATCCTCAAGAAAAAAACAACTTTCCTTTAGTCCTGAGTTGTTAATAGTATATGCTTTTCTACGGCCTACTTCAGTCGCAAAGCGACTATGGATCATCTTATGGACAGTGTACGTATGTGCTACATATGGAGCTGTTGGTGCCCGTATTTTATATATCCACACTTTATATATATTTATATAAATATTGTTTTAAATTAAGTCCAACTTATATGCATACTAAATTTATTTTTTCTCTTAAATAAAATTAAATATTTTTTGTGTGTAAATGTAGTAGTTCGTATAACAGATTTTACTTAACTTAACAATACTAATGTAAAAAAATAAAATTTTACAAAAAATCTACAACCGCTTGCATAAATGTGCTAAAAGATATGGTGGAACAGAAGAAGAGAAGACAACAAAAAAAATATGGAAAAAAATATTGTAACTTTTATGATAAGATGGCGTTGTGAATCCTGTTTAATGTCAACACTATGATCTTCTTCTGCACAACAAAATATCTTCCATCATGACGTGATGCCCAACAAGAGTCAATTAGAACAAACAAATTACAAATCGCAATACATTTCTGACAAGCTATTCCTATTAGCTAACTAATGGTGGGTCTAGTGGACATGGCAGCAGATTCAAAGAGATAGTTCGAGAGCTCTCACAAAGGTCTCGGGACAATAATTTGAGACCCGAAGACAGGTGCAGAATACGAAACTTAAAATAGACTCCAGGTAGACAATGGCTTTATCTGCATTAGATTTGACAAAATATGCAGGTCGCAACTGGGTTTGAGTAGTCATGTGAAGTAATGTTGTCATCAAATCTGCGGTATCTTAGACATCGCTGTTATTATTTTCATTACTTTTATCTTCTAAGGAAAGATGGACTAGTAGATACTCCCAAACAGATATATGGCAGTGATCTATAAAGTTTGAATTTCTTAGTTCAATTACGTTCTGACGCTAATAGTGCCATTTTTTTTTCTTCAATGGCTTGTGAGTTTGAAAGTTAAATTCTCAACAGAAATGTCTCCAATGTCTAGTTACAGAACAGTTTCCCGAGTTTGTTTTACTATAAAGCTTCTTAATAGTAGGCTCCTAATATATCTCGGTGTATCTAATAATTTTACAGTTAAAAAGTTCATCCTCTGATTGGCGGTGTAAACAGTACAAGTCACATAACATTCAAAATAAAAGACATTGTTATGTCAATAATTACAACAATGTTTTCCCCTCGTGCATACTTGAGCTGTGTGGGGAGACAGTGTGGGGAGGCTGTGTGGGAGACTGATACGTGTTGACAAACGCGTACATTTTAAAAACGGTTGATTAGAGCTAAAGAAAGTCAATGAGCCCTCAGGAACATGTTCCTTGACAATTCTACAATTGCTTTAGGGAGCGTTACAATTACTTTAGTGAGCGCTACATCGCCATGCTCAACACAGTCAGCAAGTGAATGTTTTAACACCTGGAAGTGTCTCGCAGTTGGAACTTTTTACGCAAACATGGTAGTTAATATTGCAAATACAATCAGGGTCGGCTTTAGAACTTTCAGAGCAGTGGGCAAATCAATACCTTAGTATGCTCATGCTTTTTAACTGCGTACTGTCTAACACATAAACTAACACGCATTAGCACACACACACACATGAGATAAAAGAATTAATTAGTAAAATTTAAAAGTTTCTATGAATTTATAAAAGAAAACATTAAACTAAACATTGACAGTAATTATTTAAATGAAAATGTAATAATAACTTGAAATAAGGAGCATTACATATTTGTATCAATTGTAGCCTGGTATGATTTATTTGTTAAATATAGGTCTATTTGTATTAGCAATAAATAGAATTGGTGAAAATAGTTCAGATCAAAGGTAAAAAAGGTTAAATACTAAAACAGACAGAGAAACATGAATATTTACATTTTAACATTTTTAAAATCAATTCCAAATATTCCAAATATCAGGTTGCAAAATTTGACAGTTTATGTATATCTTTGGAAAAAAGAATTAATAGCTAATTCAGGGAAAATTCTGGTTTAGCCATTATAATTTTTCAAAACGTTATTTTCTAACATTGTATTTGGTCTGGAGGTCTAGACATTCTTAACCTTGAACACACATACGTCAAGGGCTAGTGCCGCCCGCATTTATTCAAGTGTGATATAAATACTAGGACGTATATTTGTGTGGGTCTATTTAGGACTATATGTAGCTGGAATTTGTAGCCAGGATTATTTTGGGGGTGGGTTGGGGGGGATAGTTTTTTTCCCTTCCCTCAACACACACATATTTATATATGTGTTATATATATATATATATATATATATATATATATATATATATATATATATATCTGTGTGTGTGTGTATGTACGCAATTAATGTTCATTACATTCAGTTCCATCGTTCTATCAGAATGTGGTGTTTCTGGAGTTAGTGGAACAACGGTAGACAACTTCCACTGCCAGCTAGGGGGGTTTGGGGAAGCGCTGTGAGCATTATTTCTGGTATTTGAAACTAAAACAAAATACATATTTTAAGATATCTACAGTGCATTATTCTGCTACTCCTTTATTAAAAAACTTGTAGTCAAATATGAAATCTGTTATTAACTGTTCTTTAATAATGGAACACAGGGAATAGTAGAATTAGTAAATATAGTTTTGCTTAAGTTTTTTTATTGGATGAAAGAGGTTAACCACAAAATGCCTTTAGGCTACGCTCATGGGATTTAGTAATCGTATGCTTGCTTTTCTTGATATCGGAAAAAAAGGGGAGGGGGCTACACTCACAATCCACCTTGGCTACGCTCATGGACTTTGTTTACTGTCATTTTCCTTTAGCTTTTTTTCAATTTGAGAGGTTTTAACTTTAAATCTCTCCTGGCTACGCTCATGGAATGTAGGGATTTGAGCCCTTAACCCCACCCCATGAGCTACGCCTATGCTAGTAAGTCAACCAAATTATTCCAGACTGTTCTAAGGTAAGTAATCACAAATAAGTATGCTTGTGAAAGAAAAGAAAACTTGCCTCCCTTGCATGGCATAATTACTATCTTGCTTTAAAACAAGTGAAACCATTTCCCACAAACAACAAATTGCAGAGAAAATACTTTCTTCAGCGTCACAACTTTATCTCCCTCTACATGGGGTCTTCTGGTCAACGTTATTAATTCTCTAGTATTTTCTCATCTGTTGACGTGCACTAACTTTACAGCTGTAACTACAAATATTCAGTCATATCCAAACATTAATTAACAACATCGCATTTATACAGATAATAAATATCCTGGGCCACGGAAAACTAATGGTTTCGAAATGTTAATATATATATATATATATACATCAGCCAAAGATAATCTTGAGTATGTTTAGGAAATGTAGCATCCCACGAAGTCTTTCATCTGTACAACTTTTGATCAAACTTAAAAGCGCTTAACGAATAGGCTTTAGCATTTCAAAATATTTATGTTCTGTGGGACATGAAAAAAACATATACATACTTAAAATGTATTGTACATATTGCAACAAATTGTTTAATTGGTTATTAACTAAGCCAATGAACATATAAAAAATATGTTTTTAAATAATTTACCTGTTTGTGTTTCTTTGGTCAGATTTATACCTAAGAAAAAAGAAAAAAAAATTAAATAGTTTTTTTTAACCATTTCTTGAAGATGCATGAACATGGTACTGACAGTTTATCAAGGAAAACTTCAATCCAAGATAAGACTTAGGATTGTGATTTTACATGAATAGTAAATAATAGAAATATGGAACAATAGAAAATGGAAGTTTGAGAATGTTAGACATTTTTGGAAGTTTATTACTTTTGTAGTACACATAGGCTACATGTAGTAGAAGAGATGTCTAACTTTATTACTTTTGAGTACACGTGACTATATGTATTAGAATAGATTTCTTTTGTTTTACCAGGAACTTTTGTACAAAACGTTAGTTTTTTTTTTATGAAACTTTTCAGAAAAGAGTTTAGAACTAGTTTTTTTCAAATAGAAGTTTTAAATGAAGAAAACAACTTTTGACCATTAACAAAAAAGCACTATACAGTCCACGCCGGTTTCTTGGACAAGCGGTCTTTATGGACCGTATTCACATGTACCAAAACAAATTCTGCTCTAGAAATTTAATTTCATCCGCTTCTTTGCACCCAAATTCCTATTTTTATTTTTGTGTGGAACTAAAGCTTGTTAGATAGTCTGGAAACTCTTACTTTATATTCAATCAAGTCTAGAATATAATGAAGTATTATTTTGTTTTTAACACAAGTCCTACATATTAGTCTAAAAGTAATTCTAAGTAACACATTCAAAGCCAGAAATGCTAATACTTTAATGTAAAATTTTTACTTACTGGTTTGAACTTCTCTCTCCACAAAGTAAATGGTAGCTGCATATAAAAAAATATATAGATATTCTATTTTAAAGACTTCAAATTGAAATTAAAAGTACATCAAAAACTATTTCTTGCTTTGTTTTTTTTTTTTTCATGTTTCGAGTTGAAGATAATCTACTTCCTAGTCCAAACCTCCTGTGGGGCGTCGGAGAATGACAGCAGGCAGGGTATGCAACCGGTACCATCGAGAAGTCCCAAATTCGTCGCTCTATTAAATGATTCGTTCGATAATCATGCTAGATAATTCTCACTAGTTGCTATGTTCGGAAACATATGCTACAAGAACTCTTGCGCAAATGTGAATTAGCTCTCGTGATTATTTCTCTCTCTCTCTCTCTCTCTCTCTCTAGTATTGACAAAGAAATGTTTCAGTCTAAGTTTTGTGACGTAAAGTGAACAGATCTTTCTTTCATTCGGAATGATTTTATTAATGAAATAAATACTTTAAGGCTTAACCTTAAGTTAATGGTTTGTATTACAACTAAGATAGATGTGTTTTAGCAAGTGCTATTGGGCACAGCGGTGCTAATGCTATGAGAACAAACGTTTAAAACCCTCTTGAATATTAAGACATTTTTAGTCTCTTCAAGACTTGTGACGATTTTTCCATTTGACGTCCTCCGGAACGACTTCATTAATAAAAGTTCCTCGACTGTCTCGCTAGGTTAACTGATTTGTTGGAGAGACGATGTACAGTATATAATAGGTCGTTCTGTTTTTTTTAAGGCAATAACAAATTAATACCAGATGAATGATTCCGCACTTCGGAATTAAATTTTCATAAGTTCACATTGTTAAAGATGTAATATTATGTCTGTTGTCATTTCATTGCGATAATAGTTTTGAAGAAAAAGAAGAACATGGCTTGAATATTTGTTATCTATGGTAAGGTCCGATTGAAGCCACCTCTGAGTTTGTGTGATAACACAAACATCCTTTGTAATCTTGTTATGATTATAAAAGAACACGTAAAATTACTTATCAATTACTGATAAGTACTTTATAATCCTACAGAACGCGGATGAAAGCATTTTTACTTCAATAATGGCCAATCTGTGCTATTACCTGGAGCACAATCCACCATGATTGTTTTCTAATAATGCATTGTAATTCTTTGACAAATAATTTGTACGCTGTACCCTAATAATGACATGGGAGCAGATGAGGAAAGCTGCTCAGATTCGAGCTCGGGAGAGAGGTGTGGTTGCGGCCCTTTGCTCCCCCTGGGAGTGCACCCTATGAAACTTTATTCAGAATGAAGATAATTTTTAGTCAGTGCCCTACCGTGGACTGTGTTATAGTTTCAAATGGTAAAAAAAGTGCCCTGCAATGGACTGTGTTATTTCAAATGGTAAAACAAGTGTCCTGCCATGGACTAGGTTATTTTAAGTGGTAAATCGTGTCCAGCCATTGACTAGGTTATTTCAAATGGTAAATCAAGTGTCCAGCCATGAACTGGGTTATTTCAAATGGAAAATAAAGTGTCCAGCCATTGACTAGGTTATTTCAAATGGTAAATCAAGTGCTCTATCATGGACTATTTTGTTGTTTCAGCACATTTGTAAAGAATGGATTACAAGGGATTGGATAGAATAATATTCATCAGAAACAAAGAGCTAGCATGTCACACAAGAAAATGTTTCAAACTGAATGAAAATGAAACATAACAAAAACTTACCTGTTTGTGCTTCTTTGGGTAATGTGTTCCTCATGGTCACTGAGTTCAAACAAAATGCTTTAAATCAATATCAAATGATATGTGTCTATACATGTCTGTGCGTGTTAAGGAGAACGTATAAATATGTTTAATAAAGGTACAGTTAGGCATTTTTTTTTAAATTTTAGCATTGAGCATATACTACAGTCTCCGCCATGATTAAATAAACATTTATGCCAAATTTTATAAAGACTGGTCAAACGTTTTTTTTTTAATTTCTATGCCAGACATATATGCTTACATACGCCTTACATTTTGCTTTGTATATATACTAGCCATAGAGTAGGCCTACCTTCGGCCCGCGAAACTTAATTTGCGTATAGCTGATATAGTGTTTTAGAAACAATTAAACAATATAATAGTGTTATAATAAAAGTGAATCTGAATGTAAAAGTAGTATGAATGGAGCAATTAAAATAGCTAATCAATCTAAATCCATTTTTTAAATAAAAACATTTGCTTGAAGGCCTAAATATATTTAAATCTAGATCCAGAGTCTAGAGAGGCTACTATTATAATAGATGTAGATCTATATATTATAACAGTGAATTATTCAAGAGCTCAATAAGCTAATTAATTATTGTAATAATATATTTAATATCCCCCATATTGGGCCTCACCTTGCCCATCCAAAACATCCGAAACACATGAATGGAATGGTATTAATGCATGCATTTACGTATAGATAAATGTATCTAAGGCCTTTTTGTGGTACGAATGTACCGAATGTAGGCATCTAATCTATGTTTGCATGTATGTGTGTATGTATCGATCTATCAATCTGTCTCTCTCTTTATATATATATATATATATATATATGTTTGTGTGTATGTGTGTTTGCTTACACTTTCCACATTGACATATACACATACATTGATGACGTGACTGTAACATAAAACTAACTTACTTGTTTCCTGTTCTTTAGTCAGTGTCTCTGTGGGAATGAAACAAAAAGAGAAACTCAGTGTTTAGATAAATGTACTCAACATTCTTTTAGAGCGCATGACTGTTGACATCACAGATCTATTCAGATTTACTTGCAAGTCTAAGTACTATTAATTAAATCATGAATTAATTTAAAGTGTTAGCATCTTTTAGAGTTTCTAGAAGACAAAGTGTACCACATACCTGTTTGAGTTGGCTGCTCACTGTGAGAAACACGATCTAGAGACAAACAAAACAAAACTTGTTTGAATAATTCAACATTCTGTTTAAAACAGGTAACTTCATTGAATGATTGAACATTCTGTTTACAACAGGTAACTTGATTGAATGACTGAACATTCTGTTTACAACAGGTAACTTTGTCAGGCAGTATATATTTTAAAATTGCTGAACAAAAGTTTTAAACATATGAATGGCACACTATATTCACTTTTCAACTGACTTCAATTTCAATGATCTCATCATTCTAAAAGTAGATTAATATTTAAAGGATTAAGTACTGTATCTTTCAATTCTCATTGTCTGTCTCTACAAAAGACTTATCTCCATTTAGATAAGAAATCTTTTCTCTACACAGCAATTATCTCCCTTAGCTTACTGTGTGTTATTTATTTCTTATATATATATACACTAGTCGACTCACGGCGTAGCATACGCCGCTATTTCGCTGGTCCGCCATTTTATAACTTATAACAGATTTCCCGCGACATCCTGATTTACCATGAGCTACTGAAAATCTCCTTAAATTGCAAAATATACGAAAAAGTCCTAAAAATCTCTAATAATTATTAAAATCTTTTGAAAAATCTTATCTTATCTAATATAATACAGACGCTACTTCAAAAAAGAAGATGATTACGTCCTACGCGTCATGCATTTAGTCATGCATATTAACCAATGACTTAAATTCTGCCAAGTCACTGGTTTTCCTGGCTAGCTCAGGCAACCCATTCCATGCTCTAATAGCACTAGGGAAGAAGGAGTATTTGTACAAATTTGTCCTATCATATGGGACGAGGAATGTGCCTTTATCTTTGTGTCTTTCAGAGTATTTTATTAAATTTTGTTTTTGTATTTGAAGAGTATGGTTCAGTGTTTTATGTATAATTGCTACTTTACTTTTGAGTCTTCTGTCCTTAAGGCTTTCTAAATTTAGTGATGTTACTATAGGTGTTACTCAAGTCAAATGTGAATATTCATTTGTTAGGAATCTCACTGCTCTATTTTGTGTCTTTTCCAATTTCTTAATGTTTTCTTGATTTGAGGGGTCCCAAACGGAGGATGCATATTCTATTTTTGGCCTAACCAAGGTTAAATAACATTTTAGTTTTATGTTCTGATTTGATTTATAGAAATTTCTTTTAATAAATCCTAATGCTTTGTTTGATTTTTTTTATAGTTTCATCAATATGTGGATTCCATGACAGTTTTTTATTTATTATAACACCTAGGTATTTTGCGTTTTTAGTCTGTGTTACTGGTTTGCCATAAATAAGATAAGATAAGTGGAATTAATTTGCTTTAGTTGTTTTTTTTGTTACTCTTAACAACTGACATTTTTCTGGGTGGAAAGACATGCTCCAATTTGATTCCCATTTCTGTAATTCATCTAATTCTTATTGTAAAATATCAGTGTCTTGTGTTGTTTTGATTGTTCAATATATTATGCAATCGACTGCAGATAATCTGACTTTTGTTCCTGAACTAATGCAATTTGGTAAATAATAAAAATCTTAAATATATAGACAAAAAAATGTCATTTTGGGTTGTCATTCAATATGGAAAATGCCAATCCTACGTGCGATAAAAAAAACGGCATTATACAATACCCGCAATTGTGGAATCTGGTGAAAGAGGCTTCTCGCGCCTCAAACTAATGAAGAATTATTTGAGATCAACAATTCTCCAAGATTGGTTAAAACATTTGGTAATTCTTGCTATTAAGCGTGATTAATATAGGAAACAGAATTGTATGATATACTGTATGACTTTGCTACACGCAAGGCTCGTCAAGTAATTCTGTATGTAGTAAAGAATGAATAAAATGCAAAGACGAATTTTTTTCTAATATAAACTCTTAAATTTCACTTATTATCTGTATCCCTACCCAAACTGGGACCCGCGAAATCCGTTTCGCATAGGGTCCAACAATGATTAATTCTGGCCCTCTATTTAGTGACGGGTGAATACAGAGAAGATTGCTTGTTCTTTCCCTTCCCCCCTCCTTTTTTTCGTCCCTAAAATTATGTGGGGTACAAGTAAATAAAAGTGTGATCTTTCCATGACTTCTAGGTCACAATGGTTAAGTCCGGCCCTGCTATAATGTGACTGGTGAATACTATTTGTTCCCCCCCCCCTTTTTTTTCGTAGGGTAACTCTAGTCTCACTTGCAAAAATAAAAGAGTGATTATTCCTCTACTTCTTGATGTCCAAACTATTAGCCATGAAGGGAATTGTCTGTACATATATAGATTGTATATAAGACAAAGTGAATGGATTATACGTAATTAAGTAAATAAATAACTGGTTGAGTTTTTGAATTTTCATGTTTTGTCATGAGCTTGTAAGCAAACTTTCATGATAATTGAATGTAGAAGTTTGGACAAATCAATTGCAAAAAATCAAAACATACAAGAAAGAGCGAGTTAATATAAGCGTTATATGATATATAATGTACTTTATTTATTGTATGATATGTAATGTACTACATTTAGTGTATGATATATAATGTACTACATTTATTGTATGATATAATGTACTACATTTACTATTTTTAAACAAGTAAAATAAATTTAATTTTTAAGATTGCAAGAAACTACTATCTGAAAACTGAACAAATGTAACACAACAGACTATCAACTTACCTGTTTCAGTTAACACACTGGAAATGGTCACTAAATGGACATGATAGTAGAGATAGTTAACATTTAAGAAAAACTAAATGTTAGCTTTAAATAGCGCGAATACTTTTTTTTTTCATGTGTCTGGTTGCAGTTGAATAAACATTAATTTAATAATTTGGATCTATTTTGTTCTGCCATGTGTGTAACACCAACACATATAGGTCAGTGGTCGACAAGGCAACCAAAAGAGCCAAATATTGACACATACAAAATTAAAGTTTATTCAAAGAGCCATTTTTAACTTAATGTTTGCTTTAGTAGAGACACATTGGGTGGAAGCAATTACGATTTTAAGTAGACTCTCCAGCTTCCTTTTGCTAAAGATTTATTAGTTTAACTAACGGCACATTACATGTATCACACTAATATACAGAAACTATATATCTCAAATTTGAGCAATTTATAATGTATACAATGTAGACTTAAAAAAACAACTAAAAATACTCCGCTAATGTGAAAAATGATCTTGGACAGTACTGTCCAGTTTTATGATGTTTCTAATTTTAGGTACGACCCCAGGTTTTAGTGGATAAGCCGAGTTCTTAATTTACTTTTGATAAAGTTTATGCTTAAAAATGATTGTTCGCAATACTATCTCGACTCAAATAAGATATTCTATTCCGATTGTGAGAATTAAAAAGATGAACATAACATAATACATAATGATAATGAAACTAAAGCAAACATCCTAAACAAATACTTTGCATCAGCATTCTCAGCCCCAGGAGACAAAGACATATTTCTTAATTTGAACCAAGTAGACAACATAGAAGATTTAGTAGTACAAGAAAATGGAATTAAAAAACTATTAGCCAACACCAAACCAAATAAAGCGTCTGGACCTGATGGTATTCCAGCTAGATTACTCAAAGAACTAAGCAATGAGCTAGCCCCAGTGTTCAAAATACTCTTTCAAGCATCGCTTAACCAGGGCAGAGTACCAAAGGACTGGAAAGAAGCTAATGTCACCCCCCTATTTAAAAAAGGAGAAAAATCTGATCCAGGAAACTACAGACCAGTATCACTTACCAGCATCACATGTAAAATACTAGAACACATAATATGTAGCAATATCATAAACCACTTAGACAAACATAATGTCCTCACCCCATACCAACATGGCTTTAGGAAATATAGATCATGTGAAACACAACTAATAGGACTAATTGATGATTTTTCTAAAGGTAAAGATAATAGTGAACAAATAGATGCTATCTTACTAGATTTTTCCAAGGCTTTTGACAAAGTTCACCACCATAGTTTGCTTAAAAAATTAAAATATTTCGGCATTAACGGTCCACTGCATCAGTGGATTAAAGATTTTCTGATAGGGAGAGAACAAACTGTAATAATAAATGGCTCTAAATCAACACCAATAACAGTAAACTCAGGTGTACCTCAAGGAACAGTTTTGGGTCCACTACTATTTTTAATTTACATAAATGATCTACCAAATTGCATTAGTTCAGGAACAAAAGTCAGATTATTTGCAGACGATTGCATAATATATAGAACAATAAAAACAAAACAAGACACAGATATTTTACAAAGAGAATTAGATGAATTACAGAAATGGGAATCAAATTGGAGCATGTCTTTCCACCCAGAAAAATGTCAGTTGTTAAGAGTAACAAAAAAACTAAAACAAATTAATTCCGCTTATCTTATTCATGGCAAACCAGTAACACAGACTAAAAACTCAAAATACCTAGGTGTTATAATAAATGAAAAACTGTCATGGAATCCACATATTGATGAAACTATAAAAAAATCCAACAAAGCATTAGGGTTTATTAAAAGAAATTTCTATAAATCAAATAAGAACATAAAACTAAAATGTTATTTAACCTTGGTTAGGCCAATAATAGAATATGCATCCACCGTGTGGGACCCCTCAACTCAAGAAAACATTAAGAAACTGGAACAAACACAAAATAGAGCAGTGAGATTCATAACAAACGAATATTCACATTTGACTAGGGTAACACCATTAGTAAAATCACTAAATTTAGAAAGCCTTCAGGACAGAAGACTCAAAAGTAAAGTAGCAATTATACATAAAACACTGAACCATAATCTTCAAATACAAAAACAAAATTTAATAAAATACTCTGAAAGACACAAAAATAAAGGCACATTCCTCGTCCCATATGCTAGGACAAATTTGTACAAATACTCCTTCTTCCCTAGTGCTATTAGAGCATGGAATGGGTTGCCTGAGCTAGCCAGAAAAACCAGTGACTTGGCAGAATTTAAGTCATTGGTTAATATGCATGACTAAATGCATGACGCGTAGGACGTAATCATCTTCTTTTTTGAAGTAACGTCTGTATTATATAAGATAAGATAAAAACATGTTTCTTCTCCAGATCTTTCAAAACAGACAAATTGTGATCATGTTTTTCTCAAACAGCTAAAACTCGGCACTAAATGCCCTCGAATTGTAAACTCCTCAATTTATTTTTAATGGATCAAGTATTGTATTTCAAAGCTGCAAAAAAAAAGGACTAAAATAATTCTGTTGTTTCTGTTACTGTTGCATTTTATTTTAAAAAAGGCTTTTTTCGCTTTATTTTAAAAAAACCTGCAGAGAAAAACATTCTTCCTATTTACCAGTGGTGTTCTGAGATAAGAAAATGTCAATGTTCTAAATATATTTTCTCGACAATATTTCAATAGGTATTGATAGAGAATTAGAGTTTCTCTTTTTAAGTCTTAGGCAAAATGCGGCATTTTTTTTTCATCTGAAAATAATTTCAACTCCAAAAAATTGTTTCCGTTTGCTTGTCACTTGCAATAAAGTTCTCAGGTAGACGTGAAGTAACACCCGCGATGAAGTTATCAGGTAGACGTGAAGTAACACCCGCGATGAAGTTATCAGGTAGACGTGAAGTAACACCCGCGATGAAGTTCTCAGGTAGACGTGAAGTAACACCCGCGATAAAGTTCTCAGGTAGACGTGAAGTAACATCCTCGATGAAAGAAATGTTCTAGATCCACAGATCGTCCGTTAGCTCTGCACAGTGAACACTCCTCTTAATAAAACAACTCTTTTATTTCAGTCGACGGTGAGGCGAAATTTTTAATTAAAACTGCCTGTCGATAACCAGCAAACCTTAGTATGCAACAGTAAACCTTGGTATGCAACGGAAGCATACTCACTTTCAACATCCATTTAAATTCTAAATAGACGATGATAAAGAGCTAGAATATGTCGTTGAAAATCTAAATCACCAATTCCATTAATTTCTCAGGAAATGTTCCAAATAGCGACATGGCCATAATGTCAATAGAAGCACTCGATTATAGCATTTGTGTTTATCTATTGAGTTGTACTCTCTCTACGGCATATTACGACCGCAGCTTCTTGTGAGAGGCCAATTCTTGTTACTCAGCTGCGATCACAGTTTTGGGCATATGTCATCACCAGGCGCCGTGGCATTTTCACTCTTCTTTCTACTTCTGTTGATTTTGATATCTGCAATCCGAGACCATTCTTTTATGCTCTCTTTTTATGTGCATCTATCCAGTGCCACTTTTCCCCAGCTGCTAGTGTCGATTTGGAAGAGCTTCATGTCGCGTTTGCATACATCAATATACCGTAAAAGTAAACGACCAGCGGCTCTCCTGCCTTCTGTTAGATCGCCCTACAGAATGTCTTGTACAAGTCGACCTACTGGCATTCTACGGACGTGGCCAACACCCTGCTCTTCGTAGCACTTCCTCATTGGTTTTTTATCTTGCCACCATATTTTAAAGCTCCGATTCATTTTTTTTCCTGCGATGAGTAGGTTGGCTATGTTTCACTTCAGTAAAGCAAAGTGCTCATCACACAGGTCCAATAGACAGCAAGGTTTTGTAGCACACTTTCAATACATCTAGACGTTTAGATTATGTCTACTATGATGTTTAAATCAATACATCTTGACGTTTATATTATGTCTACTATGTTTAAATCAATACATCTAGATAATGATATTATGAGTACAATACATATAATATAACAAGGTGTTTATAGAATGCTATGTAATAACTTTATAACTTCTACAATGATCTAGTCAAGATCCTTATGTTACTGTTCCCTACTGTTCCCTACTTTTCCCTACTGTTCCCTACTGTTCTCTACTTACTTGTTTCAGTTGTTAGAGCTCATTGATAAACTCTAGCGTCTTAGGAGCACTTACAAATCTATGGTAGAGTATTTCTAATACATTAAATAAGACATTCCCATTTTAGCATACAGATCAAGATCAATCCATGTCTAGTAATATGGACAAAAACTAAATAAAATTTGGCCCTTGTTGATTTTAATCCATTTGTACATCGACGCCTGTCTATATATTTAAAGAACGTTAAAGATATTTCCATTCCTCCTAATCCTCCTAACAATCTTTAGTGACGCGGTCGCAGCCAAACTAGGAGTAGCATAAATATTCATTTGGTTAACAATAGGTATAACTTGCCGAAGTATTAACTTAAACTCTAGTTGAAAATAAGCATGTACAAAAAACAGGGAACAAAAACTGTTTTGCCAAATGGCTGGCAAGTCTAAAGCACAAACGGAGGACCACAAGACTGCATGAAGATCTTGGAATTCAATTGTTTAAACAATAAGCTAAAGACCTGACATTACGACATTAAATATTAGAGGGATAACTTAAACTATATTAGAATATTAACATGTAAACCAAAAAGTTGATGTCAAGACAAATATTTTTTCATACAAATAAACAAGAACATAAAATTAAAATGCTATTTAACTTTAGTTAGGCCAATATTAGAATATGCCTCATCTGTTTGGGAACCCTCAACTCAAGCAAAAGCACAGCAGCTAGAACAGATACAAAATAGATCAAAGATATAACACAGCAGCTAGAACAGATACAAAATAGATCAAAGATATAACACAGCAGCTAGAACAGATACAAAATAGATCAAAGATATAACACAGCAGCTAGAACAGATACAAAATAGATCAAAGATATAACACAGCAGCTAGAACAGATACAAAATAGATCAAAGATATAACACAGCAGCTAGAACAGATACAAAATAGATCAAAGATATAACAGTGAGATCTGGATGAAACGAGTATTCCCATTAGATGAAAGTAACGTCATGAGTCAAAGGTCAAATGTAGAGACGCTTCAGGACAGAATAATAAAAAAAGCTATAATAATACATAAAACACTTAACATAATTTACAAATAGAAAAACAAAACCTAATGAAATACTCAGAAAGACACAAAGATAGTGCAATATTTGTATTCCATAAGCTAGAAAAAATTCGTACAAGTGCTCCTTATTCCATAGTGTCATTAGAGAATTGGAATGGGTTGCCTGAATCTGCGAGGAAAGCCAACCACTTAGCAGAGTTTAAGGCATTGATTAACATGCGTAGGATGTACTTATCTTCTTTTTTGAAGTTACGTCTGTAATATAGAAGATTAGAAATGTAAGATTCAGTATTGGATATTTCACTTGTAAGTTGTTCTGCTTATCAGTGGACTGTACACTTAAAGCGGTCATTCACACGGACAACCAGACATCTTCTCATTCAAATATAAACCGGTAAACAAACAATGCATTACAGTCTAAGGCTGACAAAACTGCGCTCCAAAAGAACAGTTCGATACGCTTCTAATGCCTTTCACCTCAATCAAGTCAACCAAGTCTCACTTTGTCTTACAACTAAATATACGTTCAAAGCTCTCTACATAAAGACTTACTGATTTCTGTCTGTGTTTTACTATTGAATGTTCCCTGGTCTGAGAATACAAAATGAATACATATGTTTTTAGTGTATTACATTTCACACTCCACATACATAGAGGCTATAAAAATATTTGTTTAACAACATGGTTTAACATTTTTAGTTTTTGTTACAAATGTTACATTACTTACGAGTGCCGACTTCTGTACTAGTAACTTTATCTTTATTGAAAAAAAAAGCTTAAAAAATATTATATATATATATATATATATATATATATATATATATATATATTGTCACGTATTACAAATTGAATTCTACTTTTAAATGGCTTGCCTAGGGGAACGTGACAATAGAAAAAGGTAGTTGTGTCACTTATCTAAAGTCTGAATTTAATCAAAGACTTACAATGAATAAAAAAAAATGACACAAGAAATCGGAAGGTAAAATATCAACTTAATGTTTAATCATAATATAACTCAATACAAAATGGAAGGGTTGACCAAAACCCTTTTACAAAAATGGCTTGTAAAAATATTACAATACAAGAGTTTGAAAATATAATTACAAATACAAGCAAGGCCTTGAAAAAGAAAAAATCTTAACTTACACGATCGATTGGTATACCACGCACGGGTCACGCAATGTCTCCGCTATTCTGTCTCACGGCTGTCTCCGTATGTCTGTCCGTCAACGTCACGCGGGCGGTCTTTATATAATCTACCGCGCGTCGATCTCAAGACAAATCTAGGAATTTCTCGAACCAAATACGTCATCAATTTCCCAGATCTAGAACGCTCTTCAAAGAGACAGAAAAAAAAAACACCCTCCTTTCAACCAGAGGTACACACACAGGTCAAGGACCGGTCACTGTCTGTGTGGCTTGACGAATAAAAAAGAAAAAAAAAACTTATTACACAAGGGGCGGACAACCTACCCGTCTCTCGACCGCAACAGGTCAAAGAAAGAAAAAAACAACGCCTAGATACGTAACAATATATATATATATATATATATATATATATATATATATATATATATATATATATATATATATATATATATATTAAAATTGCTGAACAAAAGTTTTAAACATATGAATGGCACACTATATTCACTTTTCAACTAACTTTAAAAAATTTCAATGAACTCATCATTTTAAAAGTAGAAAGTAAATTCTCTTGAAAACTAGCGTCACATACATTTATAAGATTTGAAATAATATTAAAAACTAGAAAGTATTTTGTTACATTTTACAAAAGGTTTTGACACACATGAACTGAACAGTTACTTTTGTTTTGATATGTTTTGTTATATTATCACTATACACAATAACAATACTGATGTTTAAAAGTTACACTCCATTTTTATTAATGTGAAAAACAAGGAGAGACCAACCAGCAGAGACTAATACACAGTGAATACACACTACTGACACACTTAAGAGTAAACCGTGAACACGTGAACATACTGACCAATAGAACAAGGGAGACTACATGAAAACAAACAAACACACACACACACATACATAAACATAAATACACATATAAATGTAACATCCTCCGGTGTTTGAGGTTAGTCATATACATAGTCACTAGTTCTTGTGGATTTGACCACTCGGCCTGACCTAGTTGTATAGGTTGTCGATCTGTGAGACCCGTCTTCTATATGGCTCTCAGGTCTCTGAGCATTAGGCCTACTTTCATCTGTGCTGGGTGCATCCACAGGTGCGGGGTTGTCGGGCTCGGTCGTACCTGTTGGTGTAGGCGCATTCGTTTCAGCAGGCAGTGGGATTCTTCGTAAGTGAAGTCTATTTCGGCGATAAACTCCTCCGCCCGATTCAACTTCATACGACCGTTGTTGTAACTGACGAATTGTAACTCCCTTTTGCCAACGCTCATGGCCACGCGACCTTGACTTTAGTCTCACCTCTTCACCCTTAGCAAGGGGAGGTAAATCTTTAGCGTTGGAGTTGTAGTAAATAGCTGATCTCCTCTGGTTTTCTTTCAGCGCTTTTCTATGTTTCTGAGGATCCAGAACTTGAGGTTTCAACAGACTTTTAGCTACAGGCAGCTAGGTTCTGATTCTTCTGTTAAAGAATGCCTGTGATGGGCTAGTACCAGTTTTATTCGGGGTGCTTCTATGAGTAAGTGAAGCCATGAACTGATCTTTATTTTTAAAAAATAATGTCTTTACAGTCTTCACGGCTGATTCAGCTTTCCCATTTGATCTGGGATAGTGGGGACTGCTTGTCAAATGGTTAAAACTCCAATCGTTGGCGAATTTTGCGAAGCTGTCCGAAGATAGCTGAGGTCCATTGTCAGAGAACACTGTGGATGGGATGCCATATCTAGCGAAATGGGCTTTAAGTTTTCTTATGACAGTTTCTGAACTAGTGTTCTCTGGACGATCAACTTCGCAGAAGTTACTGTAGTAGTCCACACACACAAGATAGTCTTTGCCGTCAAGTGTGAATAGATCAACACCAACCCTTTCCCAGGGGTGTGTGGGAATTTCATGATTCATTAAAGTCTCTTTCTGTTGATTGGGTTGAAAAGCTTGACATATTTCACAAGTTGAAATATAATGCTTTATGTCACCGGTCATTCCTGGCCAGAATAAACTCTCACAAGCTCTTTTTAGACATCCTTCAATGGCTGAGTGTGTAGAATGAACTTCTCTTTTCATTTCTAATCGTAGTGACTTGGGCACTACTACTCTTTCACCTTTGAATATAAGCCCCTCTTGCACAGACATTTCGTCTCTAAAATTATAATAAGGCGTTAGCTGATATGGTAGAAGATGCTTGCCATCTGGCCAACCTTGATTAAATATGATTAGAAGTTTTTGAAGAGTCCTATCTTTCCCGGTTTCTTCCTTTAGTTTCAGTAGTCTTTCTTCCCCAATCGCTAGAAAACTGGCCATATTTATGAGCTCAAACTCCCCTTGACTGTTTGCTGATGACTTGTTATGATCTCTTGAAAGTGCATCGGCAAGATACATTTCTTTTCCCTTTTATAAATTACAGTTATGTCATAGTTTTGTGTGCGCAACATCATTCCCTGCAATATTCGAGGAGTAGCTGAGAGAGGTTTAGCCATTATTGCTTCAAGAGGTTTGTGGTCACTTTCAATGGTTATATGTCGACCAAACGTGTATTGGTGGAACTTATCCAGTGCAAATACAATTGCTAGCATTTCTTTCTCGATCTGTGCGTATCTAGTTTCAGTATCAGTCAAAGATCGACTTGGGTAAGCTATGGGTTTGCTTTCCTGCATTAAGACAGCGCCAAGACCATTCTGGCTGGAATCACACGGTATGGTCAATTCTTTAAGTGGATTGTAGAATGCTAGCACAGGAGCTTGAGTCATCATAGATTGTATGTCACAGAATGCACTGTCATGTTTTCTCGACCATGATCAAGGGATATCTGTATGAAGTAGCTGCTGAATTGGTTCAATGACGTCGGATAGTTTGGGTAGTAATTTAGCAAGATAGTTCACAAGCCCACAAAAGTGTCGAACTTCCTCAACGTTTGTTGGTTTGTTCATTTCTTTAACAGCCTTTACCTTTTCAGGATCAATCTTTAAACCATCACTTGTAATTAGATGTAATTTCTTTCATTTTAATCTCAGCTTTTTCTTTGTTCAGTTTAATTCCCTCAGAGCGACATGTCTCAAATAATGCTGTAATATTCTTGTCATGGTCATGGGAAGCTGTTTCCCATGTGTCTCCGGAACCATAAACTATAATATCATCAGCTACACCAATCACACCTTCAAGACCTTCAAGAGCAACATTTACATTTTTCTGAAACAGTTCTGAGCTCACAGATGTTCCAAAAGGTAATCTTCTCCACTTGTAACGTCCAAAGGGTGTCTGAAAAGTTGTTAGCAAACTCGATGCTTCATCCAGATGCACATGCCAATATGCATTTGCAAGGTCCAGTTTTGAAAACACTTTTGCATTCGAAAATCTCGGAAGCAAGTCTTCCATTACTGGAAGGGGAAAACGTTCTCTTCTAAGTGCCTTGTTGAGAGGACGAGGATCTAAACAGATACGGAGTTTTCCAGATTTTTTAGTTGCAGTCACCATTCGACTGACCCAGTCAGTAGGTTTATCAACAGGCTCAATGATTCCTTTTTCTGTTAGCAGTTCTAACTCGAACTGTACTTTAGCCTGCATAGCTAAAGGTACACGACCAGATGGACATGTAACTGGTGTTATGTCAGGATTCACTTCTAAGGGTACAACACCAGGTAATTCACCCTGCTGATCATCAAATACATCAGAGAACTGTTGAAATATTTTTGTCGATAACCTTGGTAGAGGCTTATCAACACTTTCAACCTTGTAAAGACTTTCAAAAGTATGATAGTTTATTGTAATTAGTCCCATTTTTTCTGACGTTTTCTTCCCTAACAAGGGAGTTAAGTCATCTCTCACAACCACGAAATCAACACGATATCTCTTGTTGGTCCTTGGATTTTGTACTACGAGTTGTACCTTTCCAATATGTATGAGTGTGCTACCGTCATACACACGTAGCTTGTTTTGAGTGGGACAGATTTGTGCAGATTTAATAAGCTTCTTAGGGATGACATTAACACTGGCACCCGAGTCAATCTGACACACAATCTTCTCACCAGCTATGATCATTTCAGCTTTTATGATTTTATTGTTTGGTCCAACTTGTACAGCAAGCACAGCCTCATCATTAGAAGATAACGAATAACAATCATCACTGTCTTCATGTACACATTGCAGTTTCTTTTGGTTGCATTGAATGCCGAAATGATTTTTTTTTACAATTATTACATATTTTACCCCACGCAGGACACAGTTCCTTTTTGAACGGGTGGTTTTGTCCACAAAATTTACATTTGCGCTGTTTATGAGCAGCATTTTGTTGTAGAATATTTTTGCGAGACGAGACAGCGAACGCCTTATCCTGAGGTGGTGAGGCATCAGATGTAGGCCTACCTGTCTCTAGTACCTGTAGTTGCAAGTCAGCAGCTTCATTTGCCTTGCAAATTTCCATACAAGTCTTGAGTGTTAGTTTATGTTCTTGTAAGAGTTCAATCTTTGTTCTTGTGTCTCTGATGCCAACCACCATTCGGTCCCTTATTAATGACTCTTCCATGTGGTCACAAATGTTGCAGGTTTTAGCGAGTGTGCGTAGAGCTAGTAGGTAATCCTCTACGGTTTCTTATGGCTTCTGCTGTCTGTTGTTGAAAACATATCTTTCATAAGTTTCATTTTTTAAACCAATGAAGTGTTCATCAAATGCACATATTATGTCTTGAACATTGTGCTTTGGTTTAAAGGTGAAACTGTTGTATACTGCCAACGCCTCTGGGCCGATAGTGTGCAAGAACAGTGCTTTGGCATACTCTTCATCTATATCGTTTATTCTCTCAATAGTGCAATAGTTCAGCCACATTTGCTTGAAAAGCTTCCATTCCTCACACCCTTTCTTCACATTTAAAGGAGGTGGAGGGTTAATTCTTGGTTTAAAGTTAGTTTTACTTACAGTTTCCATTTTAGAACTTTTAGAAAGCTGCCACCATGTTATATTATCACTATACACAATAACAATACTGATGTTTAAAAGTTACACTCCATTTTTATTAATGTGAAAAACAAGGAGAGACCAACCAGCAGAGACTAATACACAGTGAATACACACTACTGACACACTTAAGAGTAAACCTTGAACACGTGAACATACTGACCATTAGAACAAGGGAGACTACATGAAAACAAACAAACACACACACACATACATAAACATAAATACACATATAAATGTAACATGTTTCAATTGAACTTACAGACAGGAGTTTGGGTTTCGTTTTCTTTGTGATAACCTGGGGAAAGGTGACAACATTTCTAGTTTAGCATTTGGTCAAGAGAAATGGAACTAACAGCGTAATATCTTATCTTGAAACCTTAAAGGTAATGCACAAATTGTAATACAAATTTACATACGGACAATAAAGATTATTATTATTTTTCTTATTAAGAAAAAAAAAGTATAATTCCCATGTATATGTAAGTTGGCATTCGTTATGCTAAAACGTCCCGAACCATTACTTAAAATTATAACAGATTTATTGTTCAAGAATTTATTGAATGGAGATACAGTGATATGGATTCTGCTATAAATAATTTCTAGAAAAAATATGAAATAAAAAAAAATAAATTTAATATAATTTGATTATTGGAGACGACCCCATGCGACGGCGATCTTCTTTAGTTTAAAAGAGGACAGAAGTACTAAAAAGATCAACTTAGGCGCAATTTTGCCCTTTTTGGCATAGAGAAAGTCGTTGGCAACAGAAGACCTCTAAAGGAGACAGTTGGAGAGCTCTCACAAAGGCTGCGGGACAAATATTTAAGACTCAATGAAAAGCCATTATTGAAGACAGGCACAGAAGACGGGATGAAAACTTTAGATAAGATAAGATAAAATAACTTTTATTGATCCAATAAAATGAAAATTCGGTTTGACTAAAATTGACAACCTCAGCGTAACTACTGTACAATAACAATATAGATGCACAATATATATGCATATACGAACGACTTCACACACACAAAACACATACATATAACCAGCACTTAATGTACGTATCGTTGACGACAGAATGTTAATTTTTAATATTGGTAATCCAGGGTCTATTATTACTGAATGTTTTAATTTTCTTCTTTGGTACAATCATGTTTTCACAGAACTGGATGCACGAATTAACAGTTGTGGTAAGTTCATAATTTTGTACAGTTTTTTACAAACATGCCCCAATCTGTTTGCTCCAGACAACTTTGTAGCTGTAAAACAGCTTCGTCAGACCATGACTGGATGGACTGTACTTTGGGTTTTGTTGTTTTTAAAGCTGGTTTGTACGTGGGTGTAAGATGGATCGCTGTGTGGTCCGACTCTCCGAATGAAAATAACGATCAAGTCAGGTAGTGAATTAGGTTCAAGCAAAAACAGACTAAAAAGGCTACAAAACAAGCCAGTAAAAATGTAATACTTTTATTCAGCAATGAAAAGTGTAATTTTTTAACTATAAATGACTAAAGTGATGTTACAACTGTGACTCCTAAAGCAGCAAAATATATCGGGCATATCTTAAAAAACAACAACTTACAGGACTGAACTTCTTTGTCTTCAAAGTAACATTGGTCTGCAGCTCAAAAGAAAGTTTGTATTAATAGAGAACAAAGGCAGAGGAAACAAACTTAGCACTATTTTATAGAATGGACCTTAATACTGTGTCTGCTTTATTTGTTGACCATTGTAGACATTTGACTAGAGTTTAAGTCCCTTCCTTCTCCTCAAAATGTTTTTGTAACAAAAAAAATGAGAACCACATTGGAATTGAAAAACTTTGATCCATTAACATAATTGATAACAATACATTACAGAAACATGCATTGATCGCTTCATGTTTTTAGCTTAAAAAATGTATTCAATAGCAAACATAGTTGTATTTATCATCTAATCTAGTGTAAATGTATTTGTGTGTGTATATCCCATCTAGTCTACTTTAATGCATGTGTGTGTGTATATCCCATCTAGTTTACTTTAATTTATATGTGTGTGTATATCCCATCTAGTCTAGTTTAATGTTTTTGTGTGTGTATATCCCAATCTAGTCTAGTTTAATGTTTTTGTGTGTGTATATACCATCTAGTCTAATTTAATGTATATGTTTGTGTATATCCCATCTAGTCTAATTTAATGTATATGTGTGTGTATATCCCATCTAGTCTAATTTTAAGTATTTGTGTGTGTATATACCATCTAGTCTAATTTAATGTATATGTGTGTGTATATTCCATCTAGTCTAATTTAATGTATGTGTGTGTGTATATATACCATCTAGTCTAATTTAAAGTATTTGTGTGTATATCCCATCTAATCTAATTTAATGTATATGTGTGTGTATATCCCATCTAGTCTAATTTAAAGTATTTGTGTGTGTATATACCATCAAGTCTAATTTAATGTATGTGTGTGTATATCCCATTTAGTCTAATTTAAAGTATTTGTGTGTGTATATCCAATCTAGTCTATTTTAATGTATGTGTGTGTGTATCCCATCTAGTCTAATTTAATGAATGTGTGTGTGTATATCCCATCTAGTCTAATTGAATGTATGTGTGTGTGTATCCCATCTAGTCCAATTTAATGTATTTTTAACTTAATATTTGCTTTAGTAGAGACACATTGGGTGGAAGCAATTACGATTTTAAGTAGACTCTCCAGCTTCCTTTTGCTAAAGATTTATTAGTTTAACTAACGGCACATTACATGTATCACACTAATATACAGAAACTATATATCTCAAATTTGAGCAATTTATAATGTATACAATGTAGACTTAAAAAAACAACTAAAAATACTCCGCTAATGTGAAAAATGATCTTGGACAGTACTGTCCAGTTTTATGATGTTTCTAATTTTAGGTACGACCCCAGGTTTTAGTGGATAAGCCGAGTTCTTAATTTACTTTTGATAAAGTTTATGCTTAAAAATGATTGTTCGCAATACTATCTCGACTCAAATAAGATATTCTATTCCGATTGTGAGAATTAAAAACATGTTTCTTCTCCAGATCTTTCAAAACAGACAAATTGTGATCATGTTTTTCTCAAACAGCTAAAACTCGGCACTAAATGCCCTCGAATTGTAAACTCCTCAATTCATTTTTAATGGATCAAGTATTGTATTTCAAAGCTGCAAAAAAAAGGACTAAAATAATTCTGTTGTTTCTGTTACTGTTGCATTTTATTTTAAAAAAGGCTTTTTTCGCTTTATTTTAAAAAAACCTGCAGAGAAAAACATTCTTCCTATTTACCAGTGGTGTTCTGAGATAAGAAAATGTCAATGTTCTAAATATATTTTCTCGACAATATTTCAATAGGTATTGATAGAGAATTAGAGTTTCTCTTTTTAAGTCTTAGGCAAAATGCGGCATTTTTTTTTCATCTGAAAATAATTTCAACTCCAAAAAATTGTTTCCGTTTGCTTGTCACTTGCAATAAAGTTCTCAGGTAGACGTGAAGTAACACCCGCGATGAAGTTATCAGGTAGACGTGAAGTAACACCCGCGATGAAGTTATCAGGTAGACGTGAAGTAACACCCGCGATGAAGTTCTCAGGTAGACGTGAAGTAACACCCGCGATGAAGTTCTCAGGTAGACGTGAAGTAACATCCTCGATGAAAGAAATGTTCTAGATCCACAGATCGTCCGTTAGCTCTGCACAGTGAACACTCCTCTTAATAAAACAACTCTTTTATTTCAGTCGACGGTGAGGCGAAATTTTTAATTAAAACTGCCTGTCGATAACCAGCAAACCTTAGTATGCAACAGTAAACCTTGGTATGCAACGGAAGCATACTCACTTTCAACATCCATTTAAATTCTAAATAGACGATGATAAAGAGCTAGAATATGTCGTTGAAAATCTAAATCACCAATTCCATTAATTTCTCAGGAAATGTTCCAAATAGCGACATGGCCATAATGTCAATAGAAGCACTCGATTATAGCATTTGTGTTTATCTATTGAGTTGTACTCTCTCTACGGCATATTACGACCGCAGCTTCTTGTGAGAGGCCAATTCTTGTTACTCAGCTGCGATCACAGTTTTGGGCATATGTCATCACCAGGCGCCGTGGCATTTTCACTCTTCTTTCTACTTCTGTTGATTTTGATATCTGCAATCCGAGACCATTCTTTTATGCTCTCTTTTTATGTGCATCTATCCAGTGCCACTTTTCCCCAGCTGCTAGTGTCGATTTGGAAGAGCTTCATGTCGCGTTTGCATACATCAATATACCGTAAAAGTAAACGACCAGCGGCTCTCCTGCCTTCTGTTAGATCGCCCTACAGAATGTCTTGTACAAGTCGACCTACTGGCATTCTACGGACGTGGCCAACACCCTGCTCTTCGTAGCACTTCCTCATTGGTTTTTTATCTTGCCACCATATTTTAAAGCTCCGATTCATTTTTTTTCCTGCGATGAGTAGGTTGGCTATGTTTCACTTCAGTAAAGCAAAGTGCTCATCACACAGGTCCAATAGACAGCAAGGTTTTGTAGCACACTTTCAATACATCTAGACGTTTAGATTATGTCTACTATGATGTTTAAATCAATACATCTTGACGTTTATATTATGTCTACTATGTTTAAATCAATACATCTAGATAATGATATTATGAGTACAATACATATAATATAACAAGGTGTTTATAGAATGCTATGTAATAACTTTATAACTTCTACAATGATCTAGTCAAGATCCTTATGTTACTGTTCCCTACTGTTCCCTACTTTTCCCTACTGTTCCCTACTGTTACCTGCTGTTCTCTACTTACTTGTTTCAGTTTGTGTTCCAGACTTCAGAGTGGGAACTGCGAAGTTGAAAGAAAACATGTATAAAAAAAACCTACAAGTTTCTTATAGCCAACATATTGTTGTTGTACTTGAGATCTAGAGCTTATTGATAAACTCAAGCGTCTAGGGATGACTTACAAATCTATGGTAGAGAATTTCTGATACATTAAAATAAGACATTCCCATTTTAGCATACAGATCAAGATCAATCCATGTCTAGAAATATGGACCAAAAATAAATAAAATTTTGCCCTTGTTGATTTTAATCCATTTGTACATCGACGCCTGTCTATTTATTTAATGAACGTTAAAGATATTTCCATTCCTCCTATTCCTCCTAACAATCTTTAGTGACGCGGTCGCAGCCAAACTAGGAGCAGCATAAATAGTTATTTGGTTAACAATAGGTATAACTTGCCGAACTTAAACTCTAGTTGAAAATAAACATGTACAAAAAATCGCCTTACCATCTTGTACAAGCTGAACTAACACTTTCAACACAGTTTTTGATAGAATTGAATAAATACTGGCTTGTGTTTGTCTTTGACTGAATGTTTCGAAATATTGCCATTAAGAATAATCTTCGTTTACTTTAAACTTTTTAGAATGACGTTTAAAGACAATGTTTCTTTAGCCTCTTCACTATAAGTGATAAGAAGTTTCAACTATTTCTAGATCTATAGATATTATCAATTATTTATTTAAGTATATTTCATTTTTATATGTGTAATGTGTGGGAACACCTGATTTCTTTAAGCGTCGGCGGGCCGCATATAACACTTCGGAGGGCCGCATGTGGCCCGCGTTGTAATTTGCCCACCCCTGATCTAATACCTCTACTGACCTTCCCACCTAAACCCATTGAGTGGGTGGGGCGGTCCTACTTTTGTGGACAAATCATAGTTTGTGAACAAAATTAGTTGAATTAATATATACATTTTATATTATGTCGCTCCTCTTCTGGTATTTTGGCCGATTCGGTGGGGTAGGGGGTTTGCGATTGCCTGTACTGCCCTCCCCACTCTAGCCCTCTTAGTGGGGGGGGCGGTCCTATTTTTATGGAGAAGTCATAGTTTGTGAACAAAATTAGTTGAATATCTATATAATATAAACTACGTAATGATATGTGAATCCATTCTATATTATGTCGCACCACACTCTAATCTCAAATTTTATGATCATTAAATATAAAATGAAAAAGGGTTGTACCAGGTGGGAGGGGCGATATACATGCACCTTCCCCCATGGGACAAACAAATACTTTTTCTTTTTGTATTATAGTTAAGAAATTACAAAATTTTAAAAAATCTGTCACTGATATAATTTATATATGCTATAAATTAAATTCTTATATCGAGTCGCCCCAACCCTATTATTTAATGCCAAATGCAATCATTAGCAGAAATTATAAAAATGAGCGAGGAGTAATCGTTCTCACTCTATCGCTACCCCCCTTTCCAGACAGAGTTTATGTAATTTCACATGAATTTATCATAATTATTTTAAGAAAGACTTTGCTTTGGAAAAGTTAAAATTCAAACGAAATTTTTCAGTACAAGAGTCACGATTGAGATGAGTTCTAAACCAAAATAAATATTTCTCAGTCGCCTTTTCCAATCTTTGCTCAATCTTATATCTTCTAGTTACATAAATTTGGGACTATAACTCACAATTTACGCTTGAATTATATTGAATATATTTATCGAATAATTTTTTCTTCTGCGGCGATCCTCAAAGTTTTCATCTAAATATGTGGGGTATCTTATCTTTTTAAGGAACAAATCGGTTTTATTTGCAATGTATTAAGGGCCTATAAATTCATATTAGAATAGTTTACAACACTATTCAAAAGGTCCTTTTTTAATAGGGAGCTTTAGGTCAGGAGAATGCGTATCTTCGGTGAAGAATGCAAGAAAACACTTATGTCGTTGGGGCTTCGCCCCGAACTCCACTGATGACTAATGAGCTGTTGATGTCAGGAGAATGCGTTTCTGCAGTGAAGAATGCAAGATAACGCTTTTGGCGTCAGGGCTTCGCCCGAACTCCATTTATTGATAATGAGCTGTAGATGTCAGGAGAATGCGTTTCTGCAGTGAAGATTGGACGAAAACGCTTTTGGAGTCGGGGCTTCGCCCCGAACTCCATTGATTAATAATGTGCTGTAGATGTCAGGAGAATACTTCTTTTCAGTGAAGAATGCAAGAAAACGATTTTGGCGTCGGGGCTTCGCTGGAGAAGCATACAGCGCTCCCCCAGACCCCCAAGCTTGCAAGAGAAAGGCCTCAACATGACTGTTTTTTTTCGCCGAATGTTGAGAAACACTGCTTTTTTTAAAATTCTTATATATATATGGAGTACGCACGTTTATGTACAGGGTTAGGGTTTACTGGGAGCTAGGATTAGGGTTTGAAAAAAAATCGCCCCCCCCCCACACTCCAAAGTTCTGGATCCGCTAGTGCTTAAAGCAGCGAGTGAAATAGGGTCTTATCATTTTCCTTAGCTGATTGGTGAAACTATTTCTAGTAAAGGGGATGAAATTACAAGACTTATTTGGATTCCTTGATTGTGGAATTTGAAAGCAAATTTTAAGACGTCAAGATCTTGGAACTAATTTTCAATACCATCAGCTCAGCATTTAATGCAGTAGATGATTTAGCTCCAGATGACATACCTCCAAGCAAGTTATGACCTGAAAGAGTAATTCCAGTGAGCCCTTCCACAGAAGTTTCATGACTGCCAGAAGCCGTATTCTCATACTTAAGAAAACTTTGCTGCGAAGCTGTCACATTATTCGGAACCTAATTCATCTGTTGTCAGGACTGAGTTCTGGTCAGCCTGGGTCTCCTGTTTACTTTAGAGGAGAAGGGGGGCAATGCAGGTTGTTGACTTCAAAAACTGTTATTGTTTTGGATTGTTTTACTTGGTGAGATGTTTTTGTTGAATATAATGTAACTCATAATAAGGCAGTGTGGTTTTGTTCCTAGTCTAGGACAGTTGGACTTTAGGATATAGATATAGTCGAAGTGTAGACTCTAATTATTTTTCTGTGTTGTCACTATTCAGTCTATGGGTTATTAAGCCGTTATATTTTTAGTTGATACTGGATATTTTAATTGTCTGAACTGATTCTGTATTACAGTACAGATATGTAATAAACATGTTTTATGTCTGTGAATTGGCATTCTGAATCTGTATTCTGTCCTTGTATCTGTCGTTGTGGTATGGCCCAGGACTGGGTACATTTAGTAATCAGCATTGGAGTACACAAACGTGTGTTAGAGAGGAAAGGAGTCTTGACACGTTTTATTTCGTTTGTATGAAAATTATGAAGTGTTAGAACAGGTCGATGCTCACTGACTGTAATTTGACAGCAGTCGCAAGAACAAAACAACTAGTAAGCTAGTTCTACAGTTACAGAACATTCTGCACGGATGTAAACAGTTAAACGCTTCACATTAAGTACTATTGTACATTTGTGGTGAAATGTTGTGATGTAAAAAGACAATAACAAAAATTTTAACAATTATTCGTAAAATAAGTTTATAAAATTGCTAACTGTTGTTGTAATTCCTTAATTGGGAGTAAAAAAAATAATTTATGCTGCCCGCCAGACCCCAAACTTTTTTAATGCGGCGCTCGGTAGAAAAAGGTTGCCCACCCCTGTATTAGATGATCTCTTAGTTATATAGATGTAGTTTAATCGCAGGTGTCACTTACAAAGATCTTATCACAAATGAAGAGAATAGAAACAGGATTAATACAGCAATTGGACCCCAAGATGACCTGCTAACCACTTCAAAAAAACGTTAACTTAAACTATATTATCACATCACAAGGTCCTCAGTACCAGTAAGAAGTGGAAGACAGAGAAAGCAATTGAAAGAAAAGATCAATGAATGATTGGGCCTGTCATTGAATGAAATTGTATCAAATGCAATGGACAGTGAGGAATGGAAAAAGAACGGCAGGCAGATCTTTTGTGGTGCCCCAAAGGTGTAACAGAGTAAGGGATAGGTGAAGGTGAAGTTTAATGTTAACTTGGCCAAACTGATGTTATTGAATGAATGAATTGATTTAATTGTTTTATTAAGGGTTGTCACAGCTTTCTTATTATATTTATACTTATAACTCGATAGAATCTACCTTAGGTCTCGATACCTCTAGGTGTCAATGGTTCAGTTCTAGTTAATGAAATAAAACAGTTAAACCACTAGATCAAACACATAAACTTTAATCAGCTTTACTGCATATTAAACACGCTGGTCTCTGTCTAACAACAAAACACACTTCCGGTCATTCGCGCAGATTGCAAAAATAGATTATACATACATACACACATTCATCCGTGACATCTCGGCCCTCCTAAAATTATAATCAATTTTGACAAAGATACATACAGCACGATTATCAAACATTACACCACAATACAACAAAAATGTTCGTTCGATAGGCCACAAAGGCTCTGCTTATGCCACACAGGCGTTTATGTATCCAAACAACTTGAACATAGTCACACAGACTTTAATCTAGTCACACAGACTTTTATGTAGTCACAAAGACTTTAATGTAGTCACAAAGACTTTAATGTAGTCACACAGACTTTATTGTAATAGGCACACAGTCTATAGTTAAGACACACAGTCTTAGGAGATGAAGACACAGTCTTAAAAGATGAAGACACACAGTCTTAAAAGATGAAGACACAACGTCTTAGTTGTAGACAGGAAGTCTACCATCAAGCAACAAAGTCTAAACTGTTGAAGACACAAAGTCTCTGATGAAGCAACACATGCTTGTGAGAAGCCACGTAGGTTTATATCTATGATAAGCGTGACAGAATGTCCGACGTTTCCTTTACCCGGAACATGCTGCACTTCGAACTGAAAGTCCTGAAGCATCAGGGCTGTCACAGCCTAGTTCTGGTTGTAGGCGTGAAGACGCGAATGTCTCTGTGTGTTGTGCTGGTAATACTATAATATTCTTTGTTTTCTTAACCAATTACTTTCTCACACGCACTAGATTTGCAGATGCGTGAGAATACTAACATACTGAACTCTCCGACCACAACATTTAGAATGATTAATACACTCACTGGTAGCAGACATGGTTGTTATTCACATAAAATATAATCACAAAAGATATTGGCGACTTTAGCCATCACAAGTTACATCCAAGGAAACAAGTCCTGAATACAAATCAACTATAATAACTTCAATACTTATACATAACTCTACTTGTCAAAAATATCCATGACACTCCTCTCTCTAAAAGAGTCCAAAATCAACTGAGGTGTCCACCTCGTTGTCAGCTTCCGACCAAAACAAAATCTCTTGCTAACTGCACGGAATAGTTCAATGACTACTAGTCACCAGATATTACAGGGGTTCTAAAACTGGTATATGACAAGGGCCCAGCGAGTTACCCTGGAATTCACCGACTTACGTGTGTTTAAACAGCGTAAGGGTGCGTGATCTGTGCGGAGTACGAATGTTCTGCCTAACAGGTATCTGGCCAACTTGGTAACTGCCCAAACAACTGCCAAGCACTCTCTACAGTGCTGTATCGTTGTTCTACTAGAGACAACTTTCTACTGACGTACATAACGGGATGTAGAATGCCCTGTGATTCCTTTGCTAGGCATCCCCTGATAGCGTCAGCAGATGCATCAGTAGCTAGTATGAATTCCTTCTGACAGTCAGGTAGACGCAGGATCGGCTCCTTAGCAAATGCCTTCTTTATCTTCTGCAGTCTTGTGACCATCTGATCACGTTGGGTGCTTCCTTTCTGGTCAGGTTTGTAAGTGGCTCAGTCATCTCTGCAAAATCTGCTATAAACTTTTGATAGAAGTTGCAGAGTCCCAATAAACTACCGACCAGTCTCTTGGTTTTTCGCTGACGAAGATTCATAATCCGTTGTCGCATTTCAGGTTGCGGTTTCAGTGAGTGTCCTCCAATTACATATCCTAGAAAGGAAATGTTCTTGCAACCAATCTCCACTTTAGATGGTCTCACGGTTAAACCATTTCTCGTCAATGTATCTAGAACCATTTCTAGATGTTGTAGGTGATCTGACCAAGTAGTGTCATGAATGCAGATGTCGTCTAGGTAGCACAGTACATGGGGTAGATTAGACAATACCTTTCTCATCATTCTGTTAAACGTTGCTGGTGCGTTGACAAGCCCGAAACTCATGACAATTAAATTGAAACAACCCAAAAGGACTACTAAACGCTGTAAATGGTGTAGCTTTATCTACCAAAGGTATCTGCCAATACCCAAGGGTCAAGTCTAGCTTTGTAAAAAAATGTTGCGTCTGCCTTTTGAGGTAACAAGTCTTCAGGATTGGGTAATGGTTCCGAATCAAGTACAGTAACTTTGTTAAGCTTCCTTTAGTCAACACATATTCTTACTGCGCCTGACTTTGTCCTGACTACCACCGTAGGTGCTGTGTATGGTGACTCTGTTGGTGATATAATATCTAGCTTCAGCATCAATTGAATCTCTTCTTCCTCTTCCTTCATATACCCTAAAGGTACTGGATACGGTTTCTGTTTCACTGGTTCAGAGATCAGAGAATGATGTCGTGTTTGATTGCTGCAGTTCTCCCTGGTACATCCGTCAAGATATCATCATATCTAGCCAATACTTCTTCCACCTGTTTCGTTTGCTGTACTGATAGCGACTCTTCAATTTTGCAATCTGTCCAAGTTTCTGATTGCTTTAAAGTTAATACAGATAGTAATGATCCAGTCAATTCATTTTCGTCCTTCTTTGGTTCATTAACTATCGCACAACTTGAACGAACTACTTCATCAGTGTTAGCATTACTTCTATGGTCTTGATTCAGCACATTGCACATAGGTTCCGTTTGACTTGACAATTTTTCTAATTACTCTTGCTGCCAGTTCCCTATGACATTTATCTTCTGGCTGTATCAGTAGTCACTCCCACTAATTTTTCACAAAGAAGAGAAACATCCTCTATGATGTCTGAAACTTTATCGCAGTTGACCGATGGCACATGACACGTTTGACCGCTCCTCTAGCGCTGGGTCTGGGCAATTTGTGTCCATTGACTACACACATACTCCCATTCATATCATCACAAAAGTTATATATATATATAACTATTTATTTTTTAGAAATCAGAAAATTCTACAAGGAGCCAGTATTAGCCGATGCGATAAGTACTGTCTAGTACATAAATTATGTTAAAAACATTTATTAATTTAATTAAGTTTTGTTGTATTTTAAATTTAAAAGAATTCAAATGTGTAACCAAATTGACAATGAAAACAAAGAAAGATATGTGATTTCTTTTCCCAGCCGATGTTAAAAGATTTGCATTAAAAAGAGGACATAAAAAGAGAATATGCAAGTTGAAATATTTAACAAAATTTAACATAATAAAAATTATTTTAACTGTCTGTGTATATAATATGGTGTGGATAATAATTCAACTACATCATGTGGTATAAATTATTTTCAATTTATTTGTATAATGTCTAAAAATCTTCCTAATATTTAAATATTCTCATGTAATCTTACACATTGTGTAGCACAGATGTTTTTTACTTTATTATGGCAATTTAAAATGTTATTGTTTTTCTTTTTGTATTAATTCAATTCTTAAAATGAATTGCATGTTTCGGATGTTCCATCAGAGTTGAAGATAGTTTACTTCCTAGTCCAAACCTCCCGCAGGACGACGGGAGGTGGGAGCGGGCAGGGTTTCAACCCGGGACCATCGATAAATCCAAACGACAGTCCAGTGCGCAAACCGTACGACCAGGCCACCAAGTTAGTCTACCTGTCGACCATTAAGAAGATGATTAAAAGAAATGTATTTTACAAAGCAACGCAATCCGATCTGTGGTTTTTGTATTTTTCACCTGCGTCAAAGACAGAACGATTGTTTGTTAGGCCTTGAGTAAATTCCTTTCAAATCTATTCCCTCCTGTTTTGGGCGTTACTTTTTGTCTTAGATTAATACAGAAAAAGTTGAACAAACACTGTTTGCAAGAGGCTCAATTTTGTAGTATATTTTGTAGCACATTTTTTGTAGCAAATTATTCCACGACAGGCTTCTAGGAAAACTGCGAAAAATGCCAATAGCCTTCAACAAGCGGCTATCTACAGATCTCGAAGAGACACGCCATTTTATAGCGTACTACTCATGGTCTATCATGTTTGGCGGAGATCATTCACAATAACAATATAGATGTACATACGAACGACTTCACACCCAAAACACATGCACATAACTGTCATGCGCATCTTCTTTTGGTGTTTTACTTTTGCGTACCCTAAGAGATTGCGAGTTTTGGTTTCTAGGAACGCGCTTTTGTTGATGTCATCTCTGTTGACTTGTTTTGCTTCTGTTGGGTGATGAGGCTAGATCTCCTGTGAGTCTCTTATGGGTTTTCTTTCCCCAGTATTGGGTAAGTTATTTATTTACTGTATTAGTCTTCGTAGTGTAGCTCGAAATTCGTTGTTCCTACGATCGTGTGGACGGCGATCTTAAGAAATACGTATTTTCTGTAATAGGGACGCAAGCTTGGGACTCTGTTGGAGTCAAGCTTGATTCACAGTGTTGTTTGAATGGCCCGTGTATCTAAGGTCTTGAGTGTAGGATGTGTCGTGATTGAATTATGGCCTCGAGGGAAGGTGTGCTATGTTTCGTTGCCTAATATGTATACTTTGTGTTTCCTTTGAACATTCTATTGACTTTTATTTATCACTCATGTCATCATATCTCATACATTCATTAAATTGTTAAACGTGCAATCTTGTTGTTAAATACTGTACATTGCTGTTGCCGTTAGGTTTTGTCGTTACTCTGTTCAGGCTGGGGATATGGGACCGTAATATCATACCCTAGTTAATCGGCAAAACCCACCCTGACAATAACCAGCACTTAATGTACATATCGTTGACGACAAAATGTTAATTTTTAATGTTGGTAATCCAGGGTCTATTATTACTGAATGTTTTAATTTTTTTCTTTGGTACAATCATGTTTTCACAGAACTGGATGTACGAATTAACAGTTGTGGTAAGTTCATCAAATTCTGGACAGTTGTTTACAAAAATGCCCCAATCTGGAAAACAGCGTCGTCAGACCATGACTGGATGGACTGTACTTCGGGTTTTATTGTTTTTAAAGCTGGTTTGTACGTGGGTGTAAGATGGACCGTTGTGTGGTCCGACTCTCCGAATGAAAATAACAATCGAGTTGTGTAGGCCATTTTTATGTTGCTATAACACATGTCCAAGGTTTTATTGTGCCTTGTGGGAAAATTAACACATTGAGTATATGTTTCCAATGGTTGAGCTAACGAAAGATGATTGAAATCTCCCATAACTAGTCGAGCAGCATCAGAACTTTCTGTTCCAACCGCATTTACAGTGTCTAGTATATGTTTTGTTGCTTTCTCTGGGTTGGCTGTAAGTGGTATATATATTCACAAGTATGACGTAAAATTATGTAAACTCTCTCGGCAGGTAGTATAGCCTTAGATTGTTTCTTAGTAGTTCAATATCGGTCTTAAACACTTTAGTTTTGATTGAAATATTGTTGACACAACAGTACTGTTTATTGACATAAATGACAAGTCCTCCTCCTTTTGTTTTGCCACTAATTGACCGCAAGCGGACAACGGTTTTGTCTGCACGAAATGCCTAAAAATATGTAGGTCGCATCTGGGCATGCGTAGTCATGTGAAACCCTGCACTCATTCTTTATCTTTGGAAGACATTGCCATTAATAATATTTCAATACCACATGAAAAGTGTCTGAAAATATTTTTTCTTTGTAATTTAAATATACAAAAATATACATCATTTAAATAATAATAATAATTTTTGTACTTTAGATTATCTGTTATTTTTTTCTATGTCGATTTAAACGGATGGGAATTGTGGCAATCAAGGCTATCGTAGGTGTTATGTTACGCTTAGTTCCTTTATTGTTTGACATAAAATTTAAATGGTTGTAGTTTATAAATGATACCACCCTATTTTCTATTTATAAAGGCAAGCGTGTTCTAGCTGATACGTTTTTAATTTTTCCATTTATCTACATTGTTGTGTCTGTAATAACATGGAGTCACTACAGTAATAATAAATCAACGCACTAGATGTAATTATACAAATACATTGTAACAACAACAAGAACAAACAGTTAAAATGAAAAACTTAAATAAATATATTTTGAACGAAAAACAACAAATGGCGACCCCGATTGGAGCCAGTCAATGAGCAAAAGAGGCTGCCTCACACAAGAGGTGGAAGCCAACAGCAGAAAAGTTGAAAGTATACCCTCTATAAAGACATGTATAGGAAAACATTTACTAAAGCATTTTGAAAAGTTGACTTATCGCTCTCTGTCTGTACAATTTCGGAAGTAATTACAGTTACTAAAATAGTTATAGCTTTATTTTAGTACACCTTCATGGATTCTCTTGTTGAATGAGCCTTAACCCTGGAAAACGCTGAACTAAGTTTTCACAAGCAGGATTCCGGCTGGTGCACCCACACAAACTGCTTTTGTAACCTTGTTTTATAATAGAAGTTAGTGTCACAAAAAAAGTTTCATTTGTACAACATTTCTTTAAATACAAACAAAGCGAGAGATTGTCTTCATGCCCTTGTCGTCACTCCGAAGTTGATCTAAGGTTTAACAAGATATAATTCTAATTCTAATTATTGTGACTTATTGGTTTCCAAAACAAAAGATTCTATGTGTGTAATGTTTATTGACATATAATCTAGCTGACAATTCTGAAACGATCAAAATATGTTCCATGTTTTTTAGCTCAATTATTTACAAAGAATCGAGTGTTTATAATAAAACCAATATCAGTGCAAGTCTTTATACAAGTAAAAGTACAAGCTTTGTCTATACACGTTTATGGACAATGCACTAATCTTTGTAACTCATACTGTTTTAGAGATAAATGTATTTCTTAATAGTTAACAATATATATATTCATGTATGTTCGACAAGCCACACTTTTCAGATTGATAGTAATGTAAAGTGTTTGGCGAAAGTGATTACCTTTAATGTTCACCAAGTAGTCATTTTATCATTAACGTTTTGAAATGGTAGCTTTAATTCGTCTTCAGTATTAAACACATACATAAATCTCTAGATGTATTGTATGTTTATGTCAGTATTTAGTATTAAACTTTTACAATTAAAGCTGTTTTGTTATTATTTAATAATATAGTAAACACTGTATGTCTTTCGTTCATTTTCCTAAATTAGAAAATTCAATATTGTTGTTACGTTTGGTAGATAGGAATAATAAGTATCCAATATCCAGTACAATGTATAACAGTTATAGTTTAGTTAATGTGAGCCTTTAGGTTCTCTGCCAGATAATTGTAGTTTTAATGCCTTTTTTTTTGCTGAAAAGTTCAACATTGTAATTTTTAATAGCTTATATCTTGTATTTTTAGATTGATTTAAAATGCGCGAAGCTTCTTTCGCTAGATGCCACAGTTTCGGGTATTGTTAAAAATATTCATAGTATAACAAAGTAGTTTCGGAAAGTAGTGTGTCTTTCTTTCATTAGTGGACAGATAAACTAGGATTTCTACCGGGATTTTGGTGTTATTTAGTACAATATGCCTTAAAAATGTAATTTCATCTCTCGCTTACATATTTTTTCTGACTGATGTGTTGATGACGTTAATTCTTGCTCGAGGCTCGCTGTAAAACATTGGTATGTCATCACGTTAAAGGCTCTTTAAAATAACAAGAAACCTAAATAGAGTGTGGTTTGATTTTATTTGTTCAAATTCGGATGCAAGGATTGAAATGCATAGTCCACAATTCTGCTTAAGCAATTAACCTGTTGTCATCGTCAGCATTTCCAGGTATGAAGTTTTCCACAGATTTATCATACTTCCTTTTACTTTCACGTTTTGCTGTAAAGATTGCAACAGCTCCACGTGTTTCCTCTGCTGTAACAAAAATCTAAACAAATCAACAAACTCTCAGTTTCCTTAGCTAAGTCATGAATTTGTAAGAATCCATTGCAGTGCTCAATTATACTGTTTTACCTTGCAAATCTTTACTTACAAAATTGACTTGGAAGAGCATGTCGTACAAGTGACACTAAGAATTTGTACTTTTCAATGTTTCATACAGTGTTTCTCCTTCACTTTTCATTATTGCATCATTATTCTCTTCAGCTAATTCATGGAGTTTATTTATTTATATATATGCCAAGACTATTAAAATAATTAATTATTGAAACTTCCGGTTTCAGTTACAACTCGCTCTATTTTTACATTTTTGTAAACATGAAAGCTGAAAATGCATTTCTTTTCGAGCGTAAGATTGTTTTTTTCCATATTGATGACACTCTAGATGACAATTCTGTCTATTTTTTTTTAGATGATTTGATAAGTTTTTATGAGATTTTAATAATTTCAATATTTTTTTTGTATGTATACAATTCCAGAATATTCAGTTATAATTGTTTAATTTAATAATTTACTTCTAGAATAAGTGCGGGGAGAAGGGCCTATGAAAGAGCTGTGCAAACTGTGGCCGCCTATTTTGAAGTGGTCTGGAGCCGGCCCTGCTTGGCAGTATCATAACAAATTTCTGGGATACCTAACATGATGTAGGAAAGCCGAATAGGAAAAAGCAGGGAGCATTTTCCAAAAGCTGCAGCCTATTTTGTCACGCCAAGCTATTGGGCAACATTGGCATGCGAGTAATTGTAGCCATCTGCCAAATTTGAGAAAAAGACTAAATGTGGCTTAACAAAAATTGCTAAGACTTATTTTAATAATCAATAATAAAGATTAGGTCTCAAACAAGGAAATTCTTTGGCAAAATGAGAGTCGACCACTTTTTCATTAACTTTTATAGAAATGTAAAAAGAATGTTGATTAAAGAGGATAGGAGTCTGAAGATTTGTTACGTAACAAAACATGTTCAAATGAAACACATTTTTTAAGATCATTTTGTCATTTTAACAATCATGCATGTTTGTAATGTTATCACAGAGCCTTGAGCTTACATTATTTTGTCAACGCGCTTTATATATTAAATTGTTATTATTATACACAGATACAGCGGTGCCTTGATTTTCGCGGGTCTAACTTTCACTTACCACAGTGTTGTAAGAAAATGTCAGTATGTGTGTGTTTGTCGTGGAGATAAGTGTCGCCATTAAGTTACAAAACTGTTTTTTTTTCGGATTGTTCGGTGGCGGACCGATGTATAAATATACAATTGGAAAAAAAATTGAATACGTCATCGAAGCGTCAAAATCATCAAAATTTTTCTTTTTAAAGTGTATGAATGACGTCTCTAGCTTTGTTTTCAATCTTATTGCTATAGAAGTAGTTTTTTTCCGAAATTGTTAGTATTGTGACACACACATAGAAAAACTCCATCGTAACTGGAAATGGTCACAATAAGTTCTACATAAACTCAACAATCATTTATGATTTCTTTAGTCTTACCTTCTTTTTTTAATAAATTAATAAGCGAGGAAAGAAAATTCCGAAGGTTGTGGTCACTTTCGTTACTGTAGTCTTCATCAGATTCTTCTAGAACCGAGCCAACAAGTTTTACTATCAACTGTCAACAGTAAATAGAATATAGTCATTTTGTTGATTATGTATTAACGCTTATGCTTAACAAAAATATAACATATTGTAGTCAGCCCCGCAAGGGAAAACGTCCTAATCACTCATATATTTCCGTCCCTTAGTAATTGATATTAACAATTAAATAAAAAAATTCATATGTATATATATATATATATATATATATATATATATATATATAGAGAGAGAGAGAGAGAGAGAGAGAGTAAGTGAATGCACACAACCCTGCTTGACACCACTGCTAAGCTCAAAATGTTTCGTTTTCTCTTGGAAGCACCCAATGAACTTAGTAGTTTTTGAGGGCAACCTGTTTTCTTTCGGAGTTTGAAAAAGGCCACTTCTGCTGACCATGTCAAAAGCTTTAGTCATATCAACAAAAACGATGTCTATCTCTCTCTCTCTTAATTTATCCTGCATTGTCTATAGTGGATCTACCACTCCTGAATCCAAACTGAGACTCTGGGTAGACTCTAGAAGCTTTCACTTGCAGCCTGGATAGTGCCACTCTAGCAATGATTTTGCCACCTATGCTGAAGAGAGAGATACCCCTATAATTGTTACAGCCATTCCTTCTGATCTTCTCTGTTCTTATGTCTTGTGATTATTTTTGCGTCAAGCATGTCCTGTGAGACATGCCCTGCTTCCCAGCGACAGAGAAGATTTAAGAGATCAGGGAACCCCTTCCGCTTGGATTCCATCACTCCCTAAAGATTTTCTATTTTGTGTACATTTTATTACCAAGGCTCGGAAGATCATCTAGGCATTCCAGTACTGGAAGATCTGGTAGAGAAGCCAGGGCTACATAGTCTACTGTATTCTGTGTGGCATAGACATCGAGGTAGTGTTCTGTCCATCGTTCTAGCTGCTTGGTTTGATCTGTAATTTTTTCGCCAGATTTTGATAGAAAGGGGGGCATGCATAGACACTTTTGAACCCAGGCCCTCTTTAATGCCATCAAACAGAGCTTTAATATTTACCAAGTAGAGACTTTTTAAAAATATTTTGCAGATATCACTCCAAAAGATGTCAGCACATTGTCTAGCCATTAGTTTAACCTCTTTATTAGCAGTTTTGAAGGTTTCCAAATGTTTTGGACTAGGCTTTGTCATGTGAGCAAGGTGTTTCTATCGCTTTTTCTCGATGCAAGGTTCCATATGTGCTAGATTTGCCTTAAACCAGTCTACATTTTTGTGTTTTTTTGTCTATTGCGTTATGCGTACAACGACATTAACGAAGGTGTAATTCTCCATACATGATCCTCTGGAAAACTATTTATCTATTCAAGACTGCGAGAAAAAAAACAAGGTTATGAAGATAGTTATCAGTGAACTCCTGTATGCTGATGATGCAGCTATTGTGGCTGATTCTGACAAACAATCAGCTGCTTGCCAGAAGTTCGGCTTTAATATTACTCAATGCAAGACTAAGATATTAGTTCAGAACACCAATACTGCACCACATGTAAACAATAAAAGCCAACCACTAGAAAATGCTGATCACTTTTGCTATCTTGGCTCCATCATATCCAACAATACTCTACTGGATAAAGGTATTTACAACTTGATAGCCAAAGCTGTTGTCACCATGTTACGGTTGCAGAAAAGAGTGTGGGGCAACATATTGCTGACTAACAATACTAAAGCCTTAGTCTACCAGGCCTGTGGGATGAACACTTTGCTGTACGGAAGGGAAACAGTATCAACCTACTCATGGCAGAAAAAAAAAGCTGAATGTCTTCCACCTCCGATGCCTAAGGTTGATGTTTAAAAAAAGTTGGCAAAATAAAATAACTAATGGGGAATTTTTACAAAGAGCCGAATGCCAGAACATCTGCTCTGTTTTTAGCAGCAGACGCCTTTGCTGGCTTGGCCACGTTCGTAGAATGCCAGTAGGTTGACTTCCGCAAGACATTACGTATGGCGATCTAACAGAAGGAAGGAGAGCCTCTGGTCGCCCACTTTTATGTTATACGGATACATGCAAACGCGACATGAAGTGTTTTTTTTATCGACACTAGTAGCTGGATAAATGTAACACTAGATAGATCCACATGGAGAGCGAGCATAAAGGAAAAGAGTCTCGGATGGCAGATGTCATTCAGAACAGCAGCAGAAAGAAGGGTGAAAATGCAACGGCACCTGGCGAATACACATGCCCAACTTGTAACCGCAGCTGTATATTAATGATTGGCCTCTTTAGTCACACAAAAAGTAGCAAAGTAAAAAGATTATTTCCTAAGATGTAAAATGCCACAGAGTATAACAGAACGTACTGAACAATTCAAATGTAAAAAAAAAAATCGACAAAAAATCTAAAACAATTGTTACCTTAATTGGTTTTTCAGTACGTTGATCATTAGCCTTTTGATTAGGTGTACTCTCACCAACCGGCTTAAATTAAAAGAAACATTGATTTTAATATTTAATAATTCTTTTGCGATGGTTTTACTACATGTAATTTGGTGTCAACTAGGTAACAAAATAAATAAATCGTCTATTTTTTAGTGCAAATGAAATTCTCATTTACCGAAATATCCTGCTCTATATCCTCTTGCTTTTCAGACTTTGGGTTCACTTTATTTCTTCCAAAACAACAATTGAATGTTGACCCATTTTCCTTAAAGTATTATAAATGTTATGTCTTACAATAATTGACTCTCACATTTGCATCATTACATTTACCAACACTCTCTACGAGTAACATGATAGACTGAACACAATTTAAGTAAAGATTTTTAATTCTTAAGTCTTAAGTTAAGATTAAACACGAGTACAGTGTTCGCACTACAATGCAAACCAGTTGCGATCTGCATATTTTTTCCTAATCTCCTGTTGACAAAGCTTGTGTTCGTCAGCGGCTGTGACACAACGTCATGGCTCACTCAAGGTGTCACTCAGGTCCAAGCATTTAATTATTTTATTTAATATCATCAATTTTCTTAAACTTAGTCCATCGAGCGCTAAAGCGCACAAACACCGCCACTTCAATCCACCTCCCATCGGGCTCTAATTTCACATTTTAGATATCCTTCTTGACACATGCCAAACTAGTTTCTAAACAGGAATACCCTCCCCTTGACCAATTTGGTTGAATGTCCGACCAAGGCATGCCCTTTCTCCTATTCACTTGACCAATTTGGACGATCGGTGGTTGGGACCTCTCCCCTTCGCCTCCTTCACGCCAGGTAACGCTTTCCCTTGCTAATTCCTTCCGGCTGGTTATTTTAAAGGGCTACCTCAAAGCCTCGGGTAATCTCTTCCTTGATCAACTAGTGCTGACCATCTCCCCTTCATTTCTCTGACCACCTGGACAGCAAGACAAAGTGGCGCAAACTGACCAGGAAACTGGTCTCCCAATTCACACCTTGACGCAATGTCTCTACATGAGAAACAATTGTCTTGATCAAACGGGGACTTTTCTCTGTGTGGCGCAAGATTGTCTACATTAAATTGTCGACTTATGGCCTACCATTCCTTCCCCATCCCCTGTCCGTTAATCTGGACAAATTTCGTGATTAAAGATTATTCTCCCCCAAGACTCGATAGGGAGCGATTCATTCTATTAGATTGGTTTATGTAACTTTGTAGAGTGCTTGAATCTTGTGTACTGTGGTTTTTGTATATATTTGTGAATCTAGTTACTACATTATTTGTGTACATATATTTGGTATTCTCTATGGATAATGTACGTAGGTTATTTTCATGCTTATATTTTATATCATGTCTTGGAAATTATCATTATATTTCTGTAGCATGCCATATAACAATATACCAAGAATATATCACGTTTCATTCCCTTGTATGGCATCCCTATGTATTATTATATATGTCATCGGCCATGTTGGCCAAAACAATGTACTTCGGTAAAGTCTTGTGTACTTATTTTTATTCTAGATGGAGACTTTGTACCAGCTGTGTTTACATGTGTGAAAGCATGGGCGAGTATCAGTCGTTGATCTCCCCTTCCCTTTCCTCTCATTTGTCTAAGCAATATATGTAACTGCTATTCAACGTGGCTGGTGAACATAGCTTTTGTAACCTCATTATTATTTCTCCTTATGGGATTTCCTCTTATTTATGTTATCTTCCTTAGCGGGATACAATATTTATTTGTTAGCTCCCTTAATTTATGAAGTTAACTTATTGTTTATATATGATATTCTCATTCTGAGGATGTCCTTTTTAGAAATTCATCTATATCTTTTTTTTTAACAACGATTACTTTGTTTTAAATAACTAATAATTGATAAATTTAAAAACAATGAACCATTTGTATCCCACCTAATATGCCCAACCCAACACCAAAAATAATTGTTACGCTAAAATATAAATTTACTCTGAGCATACAAAATACAAGATAGGTATTCTTATAACTTTGGTGCAGATACGGATTCGGATAGTATTGAGTATGTAGTCAGACGATGCAAATCGCCCCAGCTCAGCGCTAAACGAGCGCTCAATCGTGACTAGTGGCGTCGGTCAATCGCGAATACTGGCAACAACAATTTAATAATTTTTAAATTGCATTATTTGTTTGCCAAAAACATCAACTGCTTCAAGAAACATCTAAGGTAAACAATACTTAGACCAGTCAGGACAGGAATGGTCATGTAATGAACTAGAAGTGTTGTGCAAATTTCCTCCGGCTTCTAGAAGGCTTTTGGGGTCACTATATAGAGAGTGGAGATGTCAATGACAGGACGGTACACTACAGACCATGCTTGGTTAAGTTCAGTGTTGTTTAGCGTTGTGTTTTCTTACGATTCATTATGACGGTTCGGTGTGGAGTGAAGGAAAGACATCTCACAAGTACGAAACGTCTTCTTGATCTTGATGCACGATCAAGTCCGACACAATACAGGTGGGTGAAGTCAGCCATAAATAGCTGAACCCAGTGCAAGTCCGAAACGAAGCAAAGAGTCCAGTGCAAGATTTGATACAAATGTTGGTATGTTGATGCGGTTATTAACGGTGAAATATTTGTATAGCCTGTGTTACGTACAGTATTGGCTGTGATTTATTGGACATTAAAGTGTTGCGTTACGTTTATATTATTTCAATAACGGCTATATACATTTTCTGTGAAATTTTAATGTATAGATGTATAGTTGAGAAACAAATGTAATAAAGTAATAAAACAAAATCTTATACAAATTGTAGTTGTATCAATTAGTTTGGATTAGTCACTCCATTTGTCCCTCAGAGGAGTTCAATGAACTCAGTGCTTTTAGTTGACACGTTTCTACATCAAAAGCTACGGTCTCCGGGATTTTTCAGTGCTCAGACCAAAGGTTTGGAACTCACTCTCCATTGAGCACAAATTTTAATTGTTAAAAGCGCTTTATAAATAAAATTGTATTATTGTGTAGTAGATCGGAACCAAAAACAATAAATAGATCTATTTGCGTTTAGAAATATATTTATCGATTTGTTTAGCACTATTTCATGCTTTTAGCTTTCTCAATTTGTTCTGATCCTGTCCTTATCTGTGACAAGGGAAAAACATTATACCACTAACGTCTCGGACTTACAGCACTACACTTAACTTTTTTTTGCAAACAAGAAAAAATGAAACATATGGGAATTATCTTATTGTACACTCTAGTTGTATCAGCAAAGTCAATCCACTTTCATGTCTCTCTGTGATTAAAGTGTAAACAATTGACAATTTATGAATGGCGCAAACCACATTAACCTTGAAACATTTTATTTCATTTGTTTTCACTAATAAATGAAGGTATATACATTTTTGTAAAATTGGTACTTCTTTAAGAGAACCAAAAATATTTCCTAGAGCAAAAATAAAATAAAGGTAGAGAAGAGAATGTTAGAGTAGAATTTGGATAAGCGATTTGCAAATCTAGATAGATAGACAGCCAGGCAGATTGATAGATAGTTAGATAGATAGATAAATAGATAGAAAGATAGATAAATAGATAGATTAATAGATAGATAGATAGTAGATAGATTGTGACAAGAGGGACAATAAGGGTGGCTACCTTTATTTTTTATTAGAGTTAGTCCCCTTTATTACTTGATTTAAGTCCCTGTTAACTGTTTACAATTGCCACTCTTGAGTCTTTCAACTGACCAGTGTAGCTTAAACTAAATCTCTATAATGTTTAACTAATACTTGTGTTGTTGTACTATTGCTGTGTTACTCTCGAGGAGTGTGCCACTGTTGTGGGAAGAGTTTTTCGATAATGAGCTAAGTAGACTTTATCGATTTGTTAGTACTAAGTTGGTTTATGTAAATGGCATAGGTCTACTTAGTCTCTAATCCTTTACTGTATGTTTTTTTTAAAGACCTCTTTTGTTTAGATACGAGACAGTAGTGTGTCTCATAAGTGACGTCATTTCATTGTTTATGTATGTATGATATTATTGTAAACCATCGTTTTGGTTTTTGACATAAAATGTCTCATGAATGACGTTATTTCATTGTTAATGCATGTATGATATTATTGTAAACCATCTTTTTGGTTTTTCGGCATAAGACATTATTGTGCCTCTATGATGGTGGTTCTTTAATTATATTGACTGGAAACTGTCTTGCTACTTTGCTTTGTTTCATTATGTCATTTTCTTTGGTGAGCCTTTATTGCCATTTATATTTTTCATGATCTTTTTCTTTTGTTTGTAAATAAACTCCTTTTTTTTTGTTGCAACTGAAATCTCAGAATTATTACTTGTCTGTCTCAGTAGTTTTGTACATCTAGAGGCTATAGTTATTAACCTAGATAATATAATTGGGACCACAAAGTACTACTGGACTAATTTGCTAGTACAGTACAGGTCACTGGTCTTATGACCTATCCTAATACTAGGTCACATAGATAGATAAAAAGTTCAATAACACGTTACATTAACATTAATACTATAAAATATACATAAGAGCAGCTGATTGAAAGTAACATAGTAAATTTCCCCTCTCACACAATGCTGTTTACAGGGTAGATGATGTAAGGTTCACGTTTCTGTGGTCCACGCTTAACGGAGACTTTATGTAGCCAGCACAACGACCAGCCGCCTTTACTTTCCCTAACTAATGTCAAAAGCTCAGTGGACTTAGAATCGTCATAAAGATCCCGAAACTAAAAATCACCAGGATCCGACCTCTGATTGTGATTGTGTAATGTAGTTAGTAAGTAGTTAGTGAAATCTATTGGAACTATGGAAATGCTATTTATGATATAACCTTGTTTTTGTTGTTCACCCGTTTCTGGATAATATTTCTGGACGCATCTTTCTGCTAAAATTATCATTTGAGTAAATAAAAATAAATTAGTATTTTGTTAACATAATAATACTCCAATTGCATTGACTTTAAGTATTATCCAAAACAACTTCTATTGTATCAATTTAAAAAATATATCGATATACATACATTTTTAAATATAAGATAGTTGTCTGATTCCAATATATGCTTTGCATCAATAATGCTTGAAGTATTTTCTGCTTCACCCTCTTTCATTTCTGTTTAAAAAAACGAATGGAATTTTTCTTAGTTAATGTAAAATATATATTTATTATCACTGAAATTCAACTCCCTAGTTATGACTAATGGTATTAGTTTCTTTGTATGTTTTTTTTTCCACCTTTTATGTGCTTGCCATAAGAAACGGTTTGATAGATTCAAACAATTACAAAATATCGACAAAAAAAAAAGAAAATTACATATTTTAATACTTTATAACAAAGTTGTATTAGTAGTATTGATTACGTTATAAAATGAGATTTAAGGTATTTTTTTATAGTTAATGGTATAATTGATTATAATTTATCATTGATTTTAATATAAACTATTGCATATTTTGGAATATGTGTCATACTCTTCTTAACCTGTTAGGTTGCTATCTAGTTTGCATTAAATTAACTAATTTAAAATTGTCGGCTGCTAAACGGACCAAACTGCTGCGTATATTTAACAAAGTTCCCACCATAGATAAGTCGATACAATCATTTATTTAAAAGTTTAAACCAAAAACTGGATAAGACATATCATCTACTCGGAGATTGACAGAGTGACAGCTACATTTCTTATTTAGTGTTTCGAATGGCAATAGTGTTACTTTCGAAAACGTAATCTGGATTTCATGTATGCTTTTTTTAAAAGTATACTTGAAAATAAAAGAAAAGACATTTTTAGACAAATGCACTAAACTAAACATCAAAAAAGGTATCATTATGGATGTAGTTACTCAACGATCTTCTGGAAGTATACGGGTATACATTCATCAACTCATCAAATGCTTCTCACTTTACAATCTCTAGTTCTTTACATCTTGAGAAATACCATCTCTCTCTACCGTCTTCTTATCTTATCTTATGTAATACAGACGTTACTTCAAAAAAGAAGATGATTACGTCCTACGCGTCATGCATTTAGTCATGCATATTAACCAATGACTTAAATTCTGCCAAGTCACTGGTTTTTCTGGCTAGCTCAGGCAACCCATTCCATGCTCTAATAGCACTAGGGAAGAAGGAGTATTTGTACAAATTTGCCTAGCATAGGGGACGAGGAATGTGCCTTTATTTTTATGTCTTTCAGAGTATTTTATTAAATTTTGTTTTTGTATTTGAAGATTATGGTTCAGTGTTTTATGTATAATTGCTACTTCACTTTTGAGTCTTCTGTCCTGAAGGCTTTCTAAATTTAGTGATTTTACCATAGGTGTTACTCAAGTCAAATGTGAATATTCGTTTGTTATGAATCTCACTGCTCTATTTTGTGTCTTTTCCAGTTTCTTAATGTTATCTTGAGTTGAGGGGTCCCAAATGGAGGATGCATATTCTATTATTGGCCTAACCAAGGTTAAATAACATTTTAATTTTATGTTCTTATTTGATTTATAGAAATTTCTTTTAATAAATCCTAATGCTTTGTTGGATTTTTTTTATAGTTTCATCAACATGTGGATTCCATTACAGTTTTTCATTTATTATAACACCTAGGTATTTTGCGTTTTTAGTTTGTGTTACTGGTTTGCCATGAATAAGATAAGTGGAATTAATTTGTTTTAGTTTTTTTGTTACTCTTAACAACTGACATTTTACTGGGTGAAAAGACATGCTTCAATTTGATTCCCATTTCTGTAATTCATCTAATTCTCTTTGTAAAATATCTGTTTCTTGTGTTGTTGTTAATTGTTCTATATATTATGCAATCGACTGCAAATAATCTGACTTTTGTTCCTGAGTTTACTGTTATCGGTGTTTATTTAGAGCCATTTATTATTACAGTTTGTTCTCTCCCTATCAGAAAATCTTTAATCCACTGATGCAATGGACGATTAATGCCAAAATATTTTAATTTTTTTAGCAAACTATAGTGGTGAACTTTGTCAAAAGCCTTGGAAAAATCTAGTAAGATTGCATCTATTTGTTCACTATTATCTAAACCTTATAAAAAATCATCAATTTGTCCTATTAGTTGTGTTTCACATGATCTATATTTTTTAAAGCCATGTTGGTATGGTGTGAGGACATTTTGTTTGTCTAAGTGGTTTATGATGTTGATACATATTATGTGTTCTAGGATTTTACATGTGATGCTGGTAAAGAGATACTGGTCTGAAGTTTCCTGGATCAGATTTTTCTCCTTTTTTAAATAGGGGGGGGGGGTGACATTAGCTTCTTTCCAGTCCTTTGGTACTCTGCCCTGGTTAAGTGAAGCCTGAAAGAGTATTTTGAACACTGGGGCTAGCTCATTGCTTAGTTCTTTAAGTAATCTGGAATACCATCAGGTCCAGACGCTTATATTTGGTTTGGTGTTGGCTAATAGTTTTTGAATTCCATTTTCTTGTACTACTATATCTTCTATGTTGTCTACTTGTTTCAAATTCAGTAATATGTCTTTGTCTCCAGGGGCTGAGAATGCTAATGCAAAGTATTTGTTTAGGATGTTTGTTTTAGTTTCATTATCATTATGTATTATGTTATGTTCATCTTTTAATGGCGCTATGCCTGTTGTTTCCATTTTCTTAGACTTAATGTATGACCATAGGTTTTTGTTGTTATCTTTAGATATTACATTGTTTATGTATTCACTCTGCAGGTGTCTGCTTACTTTTTGGGTTAAGTGTTTAATTTTTTCATACTTTTTGTAAACTCTTTCTGCCTTAGTTTCTTTAAATTTTCTATATAGGTTTTCCTTCTGTTTACAAAGCTTTTTTATTCTTTTATTAAACCAGCATTTATTTATTTTGTTTGTTGTGTATTTAGTTGGTATATGACTTTCTATAATGCTTTCAAGATGCTTTTTAATGAAATTCCAGAGGTCATCGACTGGTTGGTTTATGTCTTTTTCTAATAAGAATGTTTGTTTTAAGTTTAATGCAGCTTGGTGTAGTTGTGTTAGGTTACACTTATTCCAGAGTAAGATTTTTCTTTTTTGAATTGGCTGCTGCTTTTATCTGACTGTGTATTTTTATGATCTCATGGTCTGATAGACCAGGGATAATATCATAATCAACTACTAATCCAGGTCTGTTGGTTAAGAAGAGATCTAATGTGTTGTTTAATCTAGTTGGCTTTTTAATGATTTGATCTAAACTTCAGTTGTGTAAATTTCTATGAAAAGCTCATTTATGTCCTGAAGGTTTTGGTGTTTATCTATGGTTAGTGTTTTGCAATTTATATCAGGTAGGTTAAAATCACCCATAATCCAAAAAACTGCATATAGTTTTTCCTTCTGTTTACAAAGCTTCTTTAGTCTATTATTAAACCAGCATTTATTTATTTTGTTTGATGTGTATTTAGTTGGTATATGATTTTCTATAATGCTTTCAAGATGCTTTTTAATGAAATTCCAGAGGTCATCGACTGGTTGGTTTATGTCTTTTTCTAATAAGAATGTTTGTTTTAAGTTTAATGCAGCTTGGTGTAGTTGTGTTAGGTTACATTTATTCCAGAGTAAGATTTTTCTTTTGGGTTTTGAATTGGCTGCATTTATTTTATTATATATTTTAGTTACGCCGAGGTTGCCAATTGTAGTGTAACTGAATTTCCATTTAATTTCATTTTGGATGAATAAAAATTATCTTATTTCTTATCGTATCTACATTCTAGTTCCATCTAATCAATATGTGAATTTCTCAGTTGGTAACTGTGTTGAGACAGTTGAGACAGATATTTCGTCTTAAGAGTTCAATTTTTTTTTTTAAAAACAAAACAATCCCTTTTTTAACGTATTATATATTTACGATAGTTGTCATGTTAAAAGTCTTAACTCAATAATAAGTTTATTAGTTTCATACTAAATTGAAAGCAAAGCCAAATGAAAATTCAATATATGGGACAATCAAAACAAAATAAAGAGTTGAATATTCCTTGCAAATAAGTGGCCACCTCATGAGTTTGTTTTCTTATTAAAAACTGCGTAATATTTGATGTCCTTTTGGGTACCTAAAACTATTTTAATACATTTGAAATATTGACAGTTATGCATTTTGGGGTTTTTTTGAAGCATCTTTCATACTATATTATTTAAATGGTTTATCTTGCCTTAGCTGACATAGAAGAGAGCACCTGGCCGCGGGATACACATTTGAGAACAAAAGAAAATTCACTGACGAGGATAGTCACAGATGGCGCTGCAACCGGAAATACTGTAATCCCCACTCGATGAAAAGACTTATTATTTACATGGTTAAAAGGTTTATTTTAATTATAAGCAACATCTTTGTTGATATATTACATTCTATTTTATTTTTTTTCAAATCACAGATTCATTTATAAAAAAGGAAATGTGTTAAGAAAAACAAGAAAGAAAGAAAACATGAAATATTTACCTAGACTGTCAAATAGCAACGATTTGTTTGCAAGTGTTACTTTCTATGATAAAAAATATGTTTCATACTTATGCACTCCTTATCTAAACATTTTCCTAACTAATTTATTCACCACCTAAACAACCTTTTATATATATTTATTGCTATTGAAAACAAAAAAAGTTTGCATGCTAGTAACTAATGACAACTAACCTATAACGAAGTTCCAAGAACAGATTAACAGCAACCATTTCAATTAAAATTTTTGTAATCAGCTAGGAGAACTAGAGCGTGAAATCAACGTATTGTTATGTTAATCTCTACGTTAAGGTGACATTGACGCAACAAAGAGCAAGACGAATTCTAGAACTAAATGTCAGCCAACTTGACTCTTTCCAAATGGGGTTAATGAGGACTTTACACCTGTATAAACACGACACATTTTTAAAAACAACATACTAAGGAATAACAGTAGAAAATAAAGTAACTCCTTTCAGACCTTGCAATCTATGGGCTGGATTATGTAAAGTTCAACTGTTTCTTTAAGCCAACTGTAAACAAGCAAAAAAGGCAAGTAACCATTGGAGTTGGGTAGACTCAGAGGCATCGTTAAAATCACAAAATTATCAATCAAAGTCTTCACCGAGATTTGAACCAGGAACCTATTAGTTTAGTTAAGTAGCTAATCGCTCTAACACTTAGCCAGCAATATATTTATATACATTTTATATATAATATACAAGATTACAGAGGTGGCTACTGTGACAATTACACTTGCCGGGCATTATATTATCAAACTTGATAATTCTATGAAGTGAAGAAACATCTCTGTATTTTCTCCAAAACTTCTTTAATAATACTTCTTCAACTTTTACATAAAATTAACTTCTCAATTCATCAACAATTTTAACTACTGTAACTTCAATTAATATAACTTCAAATAATATTACTTCAACTAATATCACTATAATTAAATGGACCCGCTAATATTACAAAATTTATAACTCAATCGAACCTTTACTAAGAGAGGACAAGCGGGAACTAAGCGAGGAACATCGCTCAATGCGAGGAACAACCATTTAATCATTTTAAGCGAGGACCCCGAATCACTGACTTTATACTTAATACTTTCTCAATCGTACATTTCTTCTAGAAGCTGACGTATGCTATTTTTTCCCCTCACCTCTTTCTTTGATTGAATACCTAAAATTTACTTGTTTACGCTGAACAGCACTGGTTTGACTTTGCTTATAGAAACTGGTCGAAATAGGTCACAGACTCGACTCGTGACACTACCTTCGGATCCCCATGTGCTCCGCCTATTTGTTGGAATATTCAAGATTTGATTTTGTTCTGATTTTCTAAAGTAATAGTGTTTCATAGATGTTTCAGTAAATGTTGTTTGTTTCTTTTTGTAAAATGTTTTACACGTTTTGAATCTATCTTCAAAGTTTATGTTAATCTACTTCCTAGTCCAAACCTCCAAATGAAACATACAAAAGTGTGGTTACCAGGCGTTACATTTAAAAACGTTAAGTATTTGGATGAGGTGGCGCGTTATAATGCAGGCAGACTAGAAGGCTTCAGCAAATTGTTCTAAGAAGTGTTTGTTCACCCTTTATAATACGGGGTTCTGGAGCGATTACAGAGCTTTAAAAAAAAAGGAATAATATAAATTTAATTGGTAGAAGTTTAATTGGGGATTGGAGGAGTTTTAATGTGTTACTATTTATTTATTGAGCAGTATACACATATACTTATATTTTAACCTTAAAGTTGCACATGTATCAGGAAATTAATATAACATTAGTATTTAAAACAAATTATTTAAATTTCATATTAAATTCTAGAAATCAACTAAATTATTTTAACTTTGTTAAATTAATGAAAGCACGTGTTTTTTTAATTTCAAAATGGTCTTGCATTCTCCCGCATAATTGTTTTACTTACTGCTGACGTCTTGATCACAGTTATGGTCAGTATTGAACAAACTATAACATTAATTGTAGAAATAACCAATAGAGCACAAGTTGACAAATGTACTTAAATAAAAATCCATCCAAAATTATTAGTTATTATAAAAAAAAATCATTTCCATTTCTTCTAACTTCATTTTCTGTGACTACAGTATTTATATCTGAATAAACAAGGCCATACAGAGGCACTTGTATTAGAAACATAATTACCGTTATTACAAATGCACAGAATTCTATAACGTTATAATTCTAGAAACATGAAAAGGAAAACAGACAGCAATCATTCTTTCAGCAGATAAAAATGTTACAAAATATCTGTTTGAATATAAAGCCAAGACCATAACATTATCAAAAATCAATAGAAAGTAAAATAGTATTGTAACTGACAAATGTTTATCAAATTAGAAAACAATTTTAGACATTCGAAAAGCAACATTCAAAATAGATAAATTTAGCGAGGTAGAGAAGAAGTAAACTGGTTGTATCCATCATTCCTTGCTGAGACAAAACAGAAATATTGAGAATATTTCCAATGAAACCTGACCAAGCCCAGCAATTGGACTAAAACACAGTTGATCAATATATCAACAGCAGTATAAACATTATTACTTACATCTAGTGAATAGTCTGAGTTGATATAAGAGAGTTCTTCATCTGTTGTGACATTCATGATGTAAGTATCTAATGTAGGGTTTTTAAAAAAAAAAATTAAGTATAGAATCCCCTTTATGTTACATGTATACATAAGATATTGACAAAACATAAATAGATAATACTTTTTTTTAAATTAACAAAACTCCTTAAGATATTAGCTATGTAAAAATTTTAATCATTGACATTTTTCAGCAAAAAAAAAAAAAGACAACAAAACTTCAATTATCTGGCAGAGAACCTAAAAGCTCACATTAACTAAACTATAATTGTACTACATTGCACTGGATATTGACTACTTACTATTCCTGTCTACCAAAAGAAACAACAATAATCCTTACATTGAATTTTCTAATTTAGGAAAATTAATGAAAGGCATTCAGTCTTTAATATAGTATTAAATAATAGCTTTAATTTTAAACTTTTAATACTAAATACTTACATAAACATATAAAACATCTAGAGATTTATGTATGTGTTTAATACTGAAGACGAATTAAAGCTACCATTTCAAAACGTTAATGATAAAATGACTACTTGGTGAACATTAAAGGTAATCACTTTCGCCAAACACTTTACATTACTATCAATCTGAAAAGTGTGAATTGTCGAACATACATGAATATATATATTGTTAATTATTAAGACATACATTTATCTCTAAAACAGTATGAATTACAAAGATTAGTGCATTGTCCATAAACGATTATAGACAAAGCTTTTACTTTTTCTCGTATAGAGACTGGCACTGATGTTGTTTTTATTATAAACACGAGATTCTTTGTAAAAAATTGAGTTAAAAAACATGGAACATATTTTGATCGTTTCAGAATTGTCAGCTAGATTATATGTCAATAAACATTACACACAAGGAATCTTTTGTTTTAGAAAACAATAAGTCACAATAATAATTAGAATTATATTATGTCGGAGTGACGGCAAGGGCGTGTAGAGAATCTCTCGCTTTGTTTGTGTTTAAACAAATGTTGTACGTATTAAACTTTTTTGGGACGCTGAATTCTAATATAAAACAAGGTTACATAGGCAGTTTGTGTGGAAACACAAGCTCAGAATCTTGTTTGTGTTTTCTAGGCGGCAGGGCAAAGGTTCATTCATTCAGAGAGTCCTTGAAGGTGTACTAAGAAGAAATACATAATTATTTTAGTAATTAACTGTACTTCCGAAATAGTCCTGACAGAGAGCGATAAGTCAACTTTTCAAAATTTTTTAGTAAATGCAATGTTTAACTTATAGATGTCCTTATATAGGGTAAACTTTCAACTTTTCTGCTTTTGGTTTCCACTTCTTGTGTGGTAGCCACTTTTGCTCATTGACTGGCTCACATCGGGGTTGCCATTTGTTGCTTTTTATTCAAAATATATTTATTTAAGTTTGTCCTTTTAACTGTTTATTTTTGTTGTTCTTACAATGTATTTGCTAAAAAGGCTGTATAAATTAGTTAATTGTTATAATTACATCTAGTGTGTTGATTTATTGTTACTGTATTGACTCCATTTCAGACACAACAAGGTAGATAAATAGATAAATTAAAAACGTATCAGCTAGAACACGCTTCTATTATAGATAGAAATAAGGGTGCTTTCATTAATAAATTACAACCATTTTCATTTTCTGTCAAACAATACAGGAACTAAGCGTAACGTAACACACACGATATTCTTGCTGCCACAATTCTCATCCGTTTAAAGCGACATAGACAAAAATAACAGATAATTTAAGTTCAAAAAAATATTTATTATTATCATTATGTAAAAGATGTATAATTTCGTATATTTGAACTACAAAAAAAATATTTTCAGACACTTTTTATGCTTTATTGAAATTTTAATAATAATGGCAATGTCGTCCAAAGATAAAGAATGCGCATGCCCAGTTGTGACCTGCATATTTTCGTAAAGACAAAACCGTTGTCCGCTTGCGGTCTATTAAGTTTTCTTCCCGTCTTCTGTGCCTGTCTTTTCTTAGAGTCTTAAATATTTGTCCCGCAGCCTTTGTGAGAGCTCTCTAATTGTCTCCTTTAGAGGTCTTCTGTTGCCAACAACTTTCCTCTATGCCAAAAAGGACGAAACGGCACCTGAGTTGATCTTTTTAGTACTTATGGGGTTACGCTGTCCTCTTTTAAACTTGCTAAAGAAGATCGCCGTCACATGGGGTCTTCTCCAATAATCAAATCATATTACATGTATGTATTTCTTTTTAATTTCATATTTTTTTCTAGAAATTATTTTTTACAGAATCCATATCACTGTATCTCCATTCAATAAATTCTTGAACAATAAATATTTTATAATTTTAAGAAATGAGTCGGGAAGTTTTAGCATAACGAATGCGAACTTACATTTGCATGGGAATGATTCATATTTTCTTAATAAGAAGTAAGTATATTAGACCATTTATTAATAATGTTGATGTTTTAGTTCATTTGGGCTAATATATTAAGAACATTAAGATACTGTAACATATGCTTTTTTAAAATTGGCTAATCAACATTGTTTTTGTTTAGAATCTCATATCAACTAGAATATCAAATAAAATCCTGTTTGGATGGTCTCACATTCTTTAGCTATTGCCCAGTTACCATGATTTAGAGATGCTGCAGGTAGAGCTCCACAATTAAGTACTTTAATTTTTTTAACCCATTTTCATTTTCTGTCAAACAATACAGAAAGTAAGCGCAACGTAACACTCGCGATATTCCAGATAGCTATAGTTCCCATGCGTTGAAAGTCACACAGATAAAAATTAACAAATAATTTAAAGTACAAAAAATCTTTATTATTACTTGAAAGATGCTTATTTTTGTATGCTTGAATTCCAAAGAAAAATTATTTTTCAGACACTTTTCAATTTTTATGAAAGACAAAGACCCAATAAATGTGTATAGTGCAATATAACAAATCTTACAAAGCACATGATACAACTACAGCAAGCTGACAAAAATATAATCAGTAGCTTTAAATAAATATTTAAAAAGAGGAATGTGTTTCATATTCATAACAAAAAACATATATTACCAATCACATAAAATATTTTTTTAATCAAACCAGTATAAAGAATGACAGCTGTCTCTATGGTGAAATAGACTTGACTGTCCTGTGGCTTACAATTTACTAAAACAATTCTTGGTGAATCATACATGTAGAGCTTGAGGCTTAGATTATAATATGTCACTTTATTTATTTAGCATTACACATCAAAACTTTCTCAAAGATTCAAACTACTTGGAAGCTACAGTTCAGGAAAATAACAATGTATTAAAATATATTTTAAAACGCAAGTTAGATACACATAATTTAAATTGATTCTTAAAAAAATAAGTAAATTTTCAAAGAAATACAAAATCCTTTTTTAAAAATCATATTATAAATGTGAACACACACACATAGCTAAAATATGATATTCACAGAGCTTCAATTTGGCTATGATTGATTACTCCCTGCCAGTTCACTATTAGCATGAGTTACAGCTCGGTACCAACAGTTATACTTATGTTGTAGTTCCGTTTGCTCTAGCTATAAAACTAGATGTTGTGTATTTATGTTTCCTGTTGTGTGTTGTGAACTGATCTGTTCTAGTGTGTCAAAATGTCATGGTGTCCAGGTCAGCTTGTGTGTGTGTGTTTACTGTTATTGTGAACTGTATTGTCATTCTTGTTCAATAAAGCCTAGCTTCAAGACATGTCTTCCTGTAGTGTTTTATTAGGTCACTACACTAGAAAAATCAGAATAAAAATAAAAGAAGCGAAGAGATTTATGTTCCATTCATCTCGTAAAGAAATTATCAATAAACTGAGTTAAGCATTTAGCCGTGAATGATCTCCGCCAAACATGATAAACCATGAGTAGTACGCTATGAAATCTGTAGATAGACGCTTGTTGAAGGCTATTAGCATTTTTCGCAGTTTTCCTAGAAGCCTTTCTTGGAATAATTTGCTACAAAAATGTACTATAAAAATATGCTGCTAAATTTTGCTATAAAAAAGTGCTAAAAAATATACTACAAAATTGAGTCTCTACCAAAAAGTGGTTTTTCAACTTTTCTGTATTAATCTAAGACTAAATAATAACGCTATAGAAGCATCTCGAATAATTTCACCATTGAAGTGCACTTTCCATTAAAGGCTATCGATATTTAGACCACAGTTTAAAAAAATGTGATGTTTTGATAAATTCTATTGTAGCCAGAAAAGAAGAACTGATATTCTACTGATGCGATTCCCCCCAAGTGTATGTCAAGTAAGTAGGCGTAACAGATGTGCCCCACAAGGTTTACTCGTACATTAGCGTATAGGAGAATAGATGGCAGCACGTAGCTTCAGATCTAGAGAACTAGAAATATTTAACAAAGGCAGCGACATACACATCTCGGACCTCCCAAACGAAAATTAATAACGCCAAAAACTAGGGGGAATAGAATATGAGGGAATTAACTCAATGTCTTGCAAACAATCGTTCTGTCTTTGACGCATGTGAAACATACAAAAACCAAAGATCGGATTGCGTTGCATTGTAAAATACTATATTTATTTTTAATTCTTCTTCTTATCTTATATAATACAGATGTTACTTCAAAAAAGAAGATGATTACGTTCTTTGTGTCATGTATTTAGTCATGCATATTAACCAATGACTTAAATTCTGCAAGGTCACTGGTTTTCCCGGCTAGCTCAGGCAACCCATTACATGCTCTAATAGCACTAGGGAAGAATGAGTATTTGTACAAACTTGTCCTAGCATATGGGACGAGGAATGTGCCTTTATCTTTGTGTCTTTCTGAGTATTTTATTAAATTTTGTTTTTGTATTTGAAGATTATGGTTCAGTGTTTTATGTATAGTTGCTACTTTACTTTTGAGTCTTCTGTCCTTGAGGCTTTCTAAATTTAGTGATTTTACTAAAGGTGATACTCTGGTTAAGTGTGAATATTCGTTTGTTATAAATCTCACTGCTCTATTTTGTGTCTGTTCCAGTTTCTTAATGTTATCTTGAGTTAAGGGGTCGCAAACGGAGGATGCATATTCTATTATTGGCCTAACCAAGGTTAAATAACATTTTAGTTTTATGTTCTTATTTGACTTTTAGAAATTTCTATTAATAAATCATATTGCTTTATTTGATTTTTTAATAGTTTCATGAATATGTGGATTCCATGACAGATTTTCATCTATTATAACACCTAGGTATTTTGCCTTTTTAAGTCTGTGTTACTGGTTTGCCATGAATAAGATAAGTGGATTAATTTGTTTAAGTTTTTTGTTATTCTTAACAACTAAAATTGTTCTGGGTGGAAAGACATGCTCTACTTGATTCCCATTTCTGTAATTTATCTTATTATCTTCTTAGGCGTCGGACAGGTAGACTAACTATATAGTGACCATATGAAGCTCTTTTACAGTCAAATTGCTGCTAATCTGCAGATAATTTGTAGTTTTTTTTACAAACAGAATATAGTTTTCAAAACGAAGTTTGCATATACAGGATTCAGTTCTTGAACAGACAAAATTATTCACATCCACACACAGACACAGCATGTAGTTCTTCTACAGACAACATAGATTGCTTCTAAAAATAAAATTTGATACATTTCTTTTTTATAACTGTCAAAATAAATTTAAGATGTTTACCATTCAATTTCTGCTTAGCGCGATATGCTGTCAAAAAGAAAAAAAAGGATTAAAAAATTATTGAGAAATTAACACATTTTAAAACGTATACCCATACATTCAACATAAATATAAATATTTAAGGAGTGCTCTTATACACAAGGACATTTTCTTAAAAATTAAATGGCCTAAAATGACATTTAAAATGAAATTCGTTCCTAACATAGTGTCACAATATTTATATAACCTCTAAACTTTCAGTACTGGTGGCATCCATTCTGTAAACTTTGTCTATTTAAAGCGGAAAAGTCTACTGTATAAATATTTCCTACTTAAATTTGATTAATATTTCGAAAAGAAACGCATTCAATTCATTTATCAAATATGCATGTTGCGGCTTCAATAAAGAATACTAGTAAAGCCAATAAGGTCAACTTAAAGGGAAATGTCATACTCAATTCATCAAGTGTCTGTGAATAAACATTTCGATGAACCTCGACAGTTATAAAAAAATGTTAAATACTTTCTGGGGTTTGAGTTTGAGTTTTGAGTTTAGGCACATTGACACAATTTAAGCTATTTTGTGCCCGTTATCATTTAAGGATCATTACCACTTTGTATAAGAAGGGCTAAATTCTATACTGTTAAATCATTAAAAACAAGATCTATTCACAGTTAAAATAGTAAAAAATTAATAATAATTCAAAACTCTTATGTAAATATTATATGTTCACAATTCATAAATCAGATCTTCGTAGGCAATCCCACCTCCCTGACATAGCCCAGTACCTTTGTAGGGTCGACATTGTCGAATAGTGTTTTTAAGTTGTGTGCTCTAAAAAATTTCTCCCTGACATCCTGGTATCTGGGGCAATCAATGAAGATATGTTCCATGGTGAGGCGATAGTCACAGTACTCACAAAGAGGGTCTCCTCTCTCTTCAGCACAAAAGAGTGCGTGATGTAGGTGTGGCCAATCCTAAGTCTGGACATGGTCGTGCTACCACGCCTTGTCAGACCCTTAGATATGGGCCGCCACCTGACATCCGCCACAATCTGCCTGAGTTTGTTGTGAGTCTCAGCCTCCCATCGGTCCTGCAACTCTCGATAGGTGGCAGAGGCATCACCATTGACGTAGCTAGCAGTGTGCGGGTGGTGCGAGCCGCACAGGGCATCAAGTAATGAGGGGCATCAAGCTAAGGATAAACTTTGTCAGTAAAATCTACTCATTTGTTTAACAATAGAATAAACACTAACAAATGTATTTATTTCGCTGCTTTGTTTTTCTCCTATATGCTTCATTGCAATACATTTCAGCTGCAGATTATTTTCAATCAATTGAATTACATTTGTTTCAAGCTCTGAAACCAACGCACTTTTACACTTTCTTCAGAGTCACATAGTACATGCATTGTTCAATGGTCCATCCTATAATAAGGGACAAGTTTGTATCGGTACATTATTTTTATTAAATTGTTCAGTACACGGATTTCATCTAAATCTAGATCTTATAATAAGCCACTTGACTCTGGTTAGCTTATGTTCATTTTATTGTGATTCTTTTAAGCTTTAGTCATTCTGGAAAGACTTCACTACTTCTTATCAATTTTAATGTCTATATTTTTACATTTTGACTTTTATTTTCGGCGCCTTTTTTGTTAGAAATTGACGATAATAATAAAAAAAATAATCGATAATACTCGAATTATAATCAAACACGCAAGAAGTATGGTATTTTCAAAGTGTTATAATCTTACAATTTTTGTGAAAAGTATGGTGTTTCAAAAGCGTTATAATCTTTATTTTTGTAATATTTATATCATTTTTTACGCCAAGTTAAGACAGAGATTTTAGTCATTTTCACATGCTCCATATTGAAGGTGCCACTTCATATTGCCCAGCTCTGTTTAGAATTTGACGATAAGCCCAGTAACGCATTACCGACATATTACAGTATCGGTATTGATTTAGGTCTAAGCTATTTTGAGATATAAGGCCCTTTATAAATCCAGATTTTATTTCTTTGGGGGGGGGGGGGGAGACTAATAAGCTTCGGTAGCCCACAGATAATCCCGCCATCCCAAAGCTAGTTTAGGTGGTTGACCTAAAAACAAAACATGCGCGGCTCTACGCATCTAGCATGCTCAGTGTATGAAACAGCCCAAAAGTCAGTGCTTGATATTTTTTGAATCGAAGCGGTGTGAGGTAGGGGAGGGGTGCTAAAAAGCTATGGTAGCTTGTGAACTGTGTTGCCTCTAGATGTAGAAAGATCCGCCCTCCCCAAGCCACCTGGTTGACCAAAAAAAAAGACGTATTTTAGAGCATGCTTATTATTTGTTACACACACACACACAAGCAACGCATCTATATATAATACGTATTAATCACGCCTAATGTTTGTGACCTAAATAGCGGCTTTACCATTGGTACTCGATTGATGGCACCTACCCCTTTGCCCCTACAACTTAAACAATGTTTTGATTGTGTTGATGGCCTGGTTTACACCTGTGTGTTGCGCTATCACTCACCCTTTGTTGTTGTGTGTTAGTCAGATGGCTGCGCTTGGATTGAGTCTTGAAATTGAAATTGTTACTTTGCACTGAACTTGTGTGAATGTTGGAAAGTGGAATTTTGTAAGAAGAAAACCCGGAAAAGGGGTTGAAGGTATAATAAGAGAGTGTTAGTGTGCAGTGGCGTCACTAGATTGGGTGTCACCCGGTGCGAAAAACACAAGGTGTCAACCCCCTTCCCACTTAAAATATTTTTTTCGCTTCTTTGTTGTGCTGTAATACATATCGTTTATAATTACCTACGTTATATGATTCAACAACTGTATGCGTGTCTATTTAATTTTAAAATTCAATTGTTAATTACAATTTATCTACAGTTCACTGGGTTTGTGTAGTCATATGAAATTCTGAACGCATCCTTAATCTTCGGAATCAAAGACATTGCAATTGATATATAGTTCAATTTTACAACAATCCAACCATAAGTAGATTTCAGTGAGTTTTTTTCAGGATTTAAGTCTTGAAAACGTATCATTAACCTCACCAATGCTAGTGTCTTTTTCAATCTCATTTTTAATAGAATTGCCCGCTGTGAAAGTTTTGTTAAATGATTTAGAGATATTCTTAAGGTCTTAGTGGTATATGAATCATGCACGGTCCACTATTTGTTTCATCAAGAATAACATTTGCTGCCTTTAGATCTATTCTCAGTTATGATATTTTGTTTAAATGTCGTCATTTAAAAAATCGTCGTATACGCTAATATTTTGAAACTGACATCTACAATACTTCGTCGGTTGTTGAACTAAAGAATTTTTTTGTTCGGATTTTTATCTTCTTCTTCTTATATGATACAAATGTTATTTTAAAAAATAAGATGATTACGTCCTACGCTTCATGCATTTATTCATGCATAATAATTGCTCCAAATATATCTGCTACGTCAATGATTGCTTCCAGTTGAAGTTGAAGTTGTTTTTTTTCTCTTTAAAAAAGTAAACATTTTTTGTGTGTTAATGTAGTAGTTAGTATGACAGAACTTACATAACTTAGCTATACAAATATAAAAAAAATAATAAAATCATTTGCATAAATGAGTTAAAAATATGATAAATATTAATCTCTCCAGCTAACAAGCCTCCCAAGTTCGTTATTATTAATAGTGAATAGTTGTAAAAGTGGTGTATTTTTAGAAAAAAAACTGCTCACATAAGTGATTTTTAAAAAAAAAAGATTTTTCGCTTTTAAAAAAAAGAAAAAAAGTAGCCGTTGCCTCAGAACTTTAAATGGTCTAAAATATTATGATGTCGGATTTTCACTATCCTTTCTGGTCTAAACGGGACGGACGGACGGTCGTACAGACTTTCAACACAAATTAATAGCGTCTTTTCCCTTTTCGGTGGCCGCTAAAAAAAGATGTTTATAAAGTTATTGATAAATTGCTAGTAAGAAAGCGCTAAGATTTTTTGTAGTATCGTTTTTGTAAAATATATTTTTTTCCAAATTAGCAATACTTTAACATTAAATACACATTTCTTTTGGAGAAAAAAACGACTTTTTTTTGGAGGGAGGCATCATGAGCAACGGCCGCACCAGGCATCAAATAACACAGCTACGCCACTTGGCAATACTTTGTCTCAGGTCCGAGTAGGGAATTTGAGTTCCTGACACCGCATGATTTAGGGCTCTCTTTGCTTCTCTGTCTGCGGCTTCATTTCCCTCAATACCCACATGAAAGGGGACCCAGATGAAGGTGACATCTCTATGGTCGGCTGTTTTTTGGTCCAACAGCTTTATACCACTACTCCCATCTGTGTCACCACCAAGTTTATAACAATTTTATGATGTTTGATTTTCATTTAATTGTTTAGTTTATTTGATCCAAACGAGATAGACCGACAGACAGACAGACAAAATTAGACTTATTGCGACTATTCCACTTTGGCAAAATGAATAATACATAGCAGTGGAACAAAACAATTAGTCTAGAGGTAGTTGATTAAATTTAATATCATTTGTTTTTGTTGACTTCGGACCATCTACTGGCTTCGAGTTTTCCAAAAACTTAAAAGCTTTGATATACGGTAGACCCGATTCCTGTAAAGATGTCTTCAGTAACACATCAAGAGTTGTGGTCATTCTTTCCAGCGAACTTGAGGTCATGTGCGACACAGACACTGATGGCGGTGGGTGGACAGTTTTTCAAAGACGAATAACTGGAAATTTCAGTTTCTTTAGAGGATGTGAAGAATACAAATATGGTTTTGGTGATGTGGCTACAGGAGAATCTTGGAAATGAGAACATACATCAAATATCAACAAAACGAAGGCATGAGCTTCGAATTGATTTGACCTTTAACCAAGCGCAACGCCACATACTCTAGATTTAGTTTGTACGGAGAACCAGAAGGATACAGACTAAAGGTTAGCGGCTATTCGGGAAACGCTGGAGATAATCTTGGACAACATGATCATGTTAAATTTACGACGTTTGACAAAGACAACGATATCTATGCTGGGAACTGTGCTGATTTATATAAAGGTACTTGGTGGTACACTAGCTGTCACGCAGCTTATTTAAATGGGATTTGGGGAAGTATTGAATACGGAACTGGACTTAACTGGCATAATACTACAGGAAACTACATATCAGTGGCGATGAGTGAAATGAAATTTAGAGAAATGTAATACCAAAAAGGCATTACTGTTATTTTTATTTTGCTAAAGAAATGTTATAATTTTTTTTTCTCTTATGTAAATTATTTTGTTAACCTTATTCATTCCAATGTTGTTGTTTTTGTTTTTGTATAATACTATATTATGATTATGATCATGCAAATCTAATAAAGATTTTAAGATTATAGATAGTAAGTAGCATTTTGTTTATTATTTGTAAAACTGCTTGTTTTTACACATTAAAGAGATATTCTAATCTATGTGTAAGCGCAAATATTCTTGATTCTTTTGGTTCATTGAGTGACTAAACTATAAGTAATTATCCCAGTTGCCTTGGACGAAATAATACAAACATTCACCAGTTTTTTTGTCTTGCACCAGGGATTACTAAGCACATTTTATTATCGAGACCGCAGCGTTTAAATTTATCCTATTATTCTTTATTACGTAATTCGACTCAACATGTTTTTGAAGACGTCGTCATACAATACCATATCACTTCTAGATTGTTCCCAAGCTTATAGAACCATATTTTAATTCTACAGAATAAGACCTAGTCTTTTTTTTCTCCTTGAAAATCTAGATAAGAAATCTCTTGCATCTGCAGTATTCTAAAATACTAATGTAGTACATGTTTGTTTTATGAAGAACTTCTGTAATGTATAATAAACAAATCTGATCTACCTAAAAATCCAACTAATTCTCACAGTACAAATGATGCATAATTAATCAAGATCTAAACTTTGTACACATAGCGGCCCCCGTAAGAGGAAAAGCAGGTATTAGGCTTATGAAAAATGTCCGTCTGTCACACTCAGATCTCAAAAACTAAATAAAAGAAAACAATGTTATTCACCATGCCTTGTGGTTTGAGTAGTTTACGTGTAACGGCTACTTAGTGTTTTCTAAAAGAAAACCGTTTAGTTTATAAAATTAATTATGAAATAATAAAAATACACCGTATTTAAAACAATACATAAATGTAAGGAAGATTATGTTACAATAGGTTAACAAAGAAAGGTAATGTTTTGTGTACTATCAGTATCACTAAGTCAAATATATTTATTAAAATATACAAGAAATGTTCACAGCAAAAATACAAATAACACAATGTAACAACATTTTTGTTTATGTTAGTTTTTTAATGTTTCTTATATAATTTTCGTATGCTGATTTCAGTGGTATCATTGGTTTTGCTCTATCATCAAGATTTCTTGAGAAAAAGCATAAAATATTTTTTGGAGTTTTATTTATATTTTGTGATGCATTTACAGCATTATAGAATGAGTTAACTATACTGTTTTTTTTTATTTTCAGTTTAACTGTTATATGAAGTAGTGAATATGTCTAGTAGATCCTGCAAGCTTTGCCCTGACTCATTCTGTTATGTTTGTGGTTACTATATTAGTCCGACACAAACTAAACATAAGATTGTCAATGGTACAAAATTCTTTACGGCATATCATACTTATTTTGGCATGGCTATGAGAGATCAGGACAAATCGTGGGCCCCACACTACAGCTGTGGCAGCTGCAGATCAACTCTGGAAGGATGGCTGCGTGGAATCCGAAAGTCAATGCCCTTTGCAATTCCGAGAATATGGAGAGAACCGACGAACCATCATGATGATTGTTATTTCTGCATGGTTGACATTTCAAAGTATAAAAAGCCGAAGGATAGGCTGACTCTAGTTTATCCAAGTATACCCTCTTCTATTGGGCCAGTTCCACACAGTGATGAATTGCCTGTTCCTAACCCACCTCAATCCGAAGAAGCAGGTACATATTATTCTGACGTAGACACATCGGATGAAGTTCATGATGACTGTGATTTCAAGGAACCAAATTATTTACCTCATTTCCCTAACAAACAAGAACTTGATGACTTTGTGCGAGATTTAGGTCTCACTAAATCAAATGCAGAACTTCTGACATCACGTTTGAAAGAATGGAATTTATTAGATCCAGGCTGCAGAACCTCCAAATACCGAAAAAGACATAAACATTTGCATCATTTTATAAAGTATCAGAATCACTGTGCTACTGTCATGACGTTCATGGTCTTTTTGATGACATTGGCATTGTTCACAATCCTGAAGAATGGAGGTTGTTCATTGACAGTTCAACAACAAGTCTAAAGGCAGTTTTGCTCCATAATGGGAACCGATTTCCTTTTATTCCTGTAGCTCATTCCGTTCATCTAAAGGAAGATTACAAGAACGTGAAGTTGGTGTTTGAGAAAATCAACTACTACAGTTACAAATGGGATGTATGTGGAGACTTTAAGATGCTAGCATTCCTTCTCGGTCTACAAGGAGGATACACAAAGTACTCATGTTTTCTTTGTTTATGGGATAGCAGGGCTGCGGACCAGCACTTCACAAGACGTAATTGGCCAGTGAGGGAACATTTACAACCTGGTTCACACAATGTTATTAATCAATCCCTGGTACCTGTTGAGAAGATCTTACTACCACCCCTTCACATTAAACTAGGTCTTGTCAAACAATTTGTCAAAGCATTAAACCCAGCTAGTGCAGCGTTCCAGCATATTCGACAAATGTTTCCAAAAATGTCAAATGCAAAAATTTCCGCAGGTGTATTCATTGGTCCGCAGATTAAAGTTATGTTGGCATGTAAGGAACTGGAAAATAAAATGTCTGCTGTTAAAAAGGAAGCATGGATTGCTTTTAGACATGTTGTTCACAGTTTTTTAGGCAATCATAAGAGTGACAACTACAAAAACTAGTTGAAAACTTAATCATACGGTACGCAGATATGAAATGCAGAATGTCACTAAAACTGCATTACCTGCATTCACACTTAGAATTTTTCAGACCAAATTTGGGTGATGTGAGTGAAGAGCATGGAGAACGTTTTCACCAGGATATCCATGCAATGGAAAAAAGATACCAGGGCAGATGAAATGCAGCTATGATGGGTGACTACATCTGGTGTTTGATACGCGATGATGACAAACTTCATAAAAGAAAAGCACGTTCTGCTGTTCACTTTTAGTGTTTTTTTTTTAATTTTGAGGGACTATTACATTAGAACATAATGTAACATTATGTGATATATGTAGGTAACGTTATATAACATGACGTTTTGTAACATAACATACCATTGTTGAACGGTTAAACTAACATTGTTGAACTAAATTTGTATCTTATGCAATATGATTCATATTAATATGTTTAATTGAATTTTTGGTTTTATGATCAAACGCTTGATGCAACAAAAAAACCAATGTTATATTCAGACTCAGCATACACAAATTAAATAAGAAACATTAAAAAATTTTGATAAACAGAGAAAAAAATTTTTTTTGTTACATTGTGTTATTTAACTGTGCCTTTTTCTGGTCAACCGTCTGCTAACATTAAATAAAAACAGTTATGTTTGTTTATTAAGGCTAAGAATGCACTTTGTATGCAAATGTCACGCATATTTTTTTTAAGTAAACTTTTTATGCAGCGACTTTCGTGCAGTAGCGTGACGACCGAGACAAATCATATACTAAACTAGTTCACTCAAAACGTTTAAATTATCAGACTTTATTTACTTTTTGTTTAGTGTCACCATCAGGATAAAAGCTGCTTATTTTTGTGCGTTTTGTCTGCTGGTCAGTCTGTCAGTCACGTTTGGACACGACAGCACGGACAGTGACGCTAATTTTAGATTTAGACTTAGTCTGTAGATGTTGATTTCTAGATGTCTAGATCTATATCTAGATTGCTATATTATAAAATGTTAAAGCTAATCTACTATTTTAAAATTTAATGTTGCTTTTAGTGTTTTGATATATTATCTAGGCCTACCTTTTTTATGTAAATCTAATCTATAAATCTATAATTTATACCAAACCTAGATCTTAATAGTGCTAAATCAGAAGTTTAGCTAAGTTAGCTCTACACCATTAGATCTGCATTCATTTTATTATATATTTTAGTTTATGCCGAGGTTGCCAACAGTAGTCTAACTAAATTTCCATTTGATTGGATGAAAAAAAAATTATCTTATTTCTTATCGTATTTATATTCTAGTTCCATCTAATAAATATGTAAATTTCTCAAGTTGTAACTGTGTTGGGACATCAAGAAGATATTGCGGCTTAAAAGTTCAATAATTTTTTTTTCAAAAACAAAACAATCCCTATTTTAACATATTATATATTTACGATAGTTATCATGCTAAAAGTCTTAAAATCAATGATAAGTTATTAGTTTGTTACTAAATTGAAAGCAACGCCAAATGAAAATTCAATATATGGGACAATCAATATTATTTAAGTGGTTCATCTTGCCTTAGCTAACATAGAAGATAGCACCTTGCCGCGGGAACACTTGAGACCAAAAGAAAATTTACTGACGAGGATAGACACAAACGCGCAGCAACCGGAAATTCTGTAATCCCGACTAATCGGACTCGATGACAGGACTTATTATTTACATGGTCAAAATGTTTCATACTTATGCAATCCTTATCTAAACATTTTCGTAACTAATTTATTAACCACCTAAACAACCTTTTAAATTTATTTATTGCCATTGATAACAAAAAAAATTTGCATTCTAGTAACTAATGACAACTAACCTATAGCAAAGTTCCAAGAACAGATTAACAGCAACCATTTCAACGTAAGTTTTTGTAATCAGTTAGGAGAACTAGAGCGTGAAATCAACGTACTGTTATGTTAATCTCTACGTCAAGGTGACCTTGACGCAAAAAACAGCAAGACGAAGTCTAGAACTAAATTTCATTTGCTGAAAAATTGGGCTTGGATAGATCTCTTCTTTCACTCGAGGCTAAGGCTGAATGCATGGATTAACTTAGCGATTTTAATCTAGCACGCACGTCTTCTATAGCACGTTAGAGGTCATTAAAAAAACAAAAAAAAGGTTACGGCCTAAAGTCCAAAGTATAAGTAGAATTATAAACATTTTTGTTGTTTCTTTTCTTGGCAAATAGAAGGAAGCAAACTTTAAAATTCGTCAAAGTTTAATATTTAACCAAAAAAAACCTAAGTGTTTTATGACCAATATATACTGTTGCGCCGTCTAGAAAACATCATAAAAAGGGCATCAAAATTACAATCACAACTTTACCATACTTAAATGAACTTTTTGAAAAAAAAAATTCTAAGAAAAATCGCAAAAATCTTGGAAAACAACAGCCACCGCCTCCATCACAACTACGTCAGGCAGTCAAGTGAACGTCTGCTGTCAATGAAAACAAGAACAGAGAGGTACAAAAATTCGTTCGTACCTAACTTGGTCAGACTTTATCAAAGCTACTCGTTGATCAGGAAACATGAAAAGAACTAAGATGTCTGTGTGTAGTCGCTGAATGCACTCTTTCTCTTGTGTCTGTTGTATTTATGTGGATGTTTCCGTTGTGTTGTCTGTATATGAGAAAAAAATCCTTGTAATCACAACAAAGGATCAACAAAGCAGTCTAAGTCCTAGTCTTAGTCTTAACACAAACAAGGTGAGACATATAGGATGAAAATAGGCAGAACTTGTAACCCAGGCCATCCTGGCAATACCTCGAATTAATAAATAGTGTTAATGGATCGACTATAAACATGTAATGGCATTATATTTACTGCAATGTATGCTTGCCATTGTAAAAATCTTTTCTAAACAAAGTACATGCATTTGTTTGTTTGTTAAGTAATATTTCTCTTTTATATGCAATGTTAAGCTTAAGTCAGACTGGTCATTTAGGTTTTGGAGTGATACACTAAAAATATACTGTATATGTACATAAAATCTACATGCCTAAACTTTTAAACGAACATCAGTAATGATGGGACTTTAATAAACATTAATAAAATATATAGTATATACTCAAGAGACCCTTGTCACTGGCGATTCAAGGAGAAGGGGCGGTTGGGCTATCGCCGCCCCCCCCCCCAGAAAAGGCTGACCCTCCCCCTTAGGGAAAGCGTACGAATTTTCATTTAAAAAAACAACACTATTTGTATAAGAATTTTTTACTCTAGTTTCTATAAATGCTGTGTGTGCGTTTATGGATAGAGTTAGGGTTTACTGGGCGTTAGGGTTAGGATTGGGGAAAAAAAATCGCATACCCAACTGCAAAGTTCTGGATTCGCTAGTGGCCCATCTAGAATATTCGTGTTACAGAATAGCAAACTAATTTTTATGAGGGAAGACATATTAGAACTCCATTTATTACGTAAAACACAAGCGGTGTTGCATTGATGCCCTACAGTGCAAATTATTAATATAATACCTTTCTATTACACCTCTTTTGTTTAATTAAGTCCCTCCTGTTTAGATCTCATATCTTATTATATTTTTACTGCATTTATGCAAAAGACTTTAGATTATTTGTACAAAAAAAATAAATTAAAAATTGCATTACTAAGTTAAGTAATTTAAATTTTATAAGCTAAATATTTTTAATTCTTCTTCTTCTTCTAGTCAATATATTTCTGCTAAGCTGTGAGCTCTTTTGCAGACTGTGCCAAGGAAAAAAAGTGTGCTGTTTTCTTCAGTTGTTCAGCACTGCCGTACAGGGTGTTAGTTATGCTGGGCTGTCAGTGGAAGTAGGGTCTGCCTAAGGTGGATTAGCAAGGGGCATTCAAAGAGGATATGGTTTACGGTTTAATAAGTTTAGGCGTAGTGTCTTAAAAGGGGGAGTTGTGTGGGATTTGTTTTGTTCAGATGGTAATTTAATAGTGGTGTGTGTCCTGTTATCAAGTTGGAAAATTGTAGATTGTTCTTTGCGGGGGAGGAAGTTAATACTATCCAGTTTGTTAGGCGTAGTCATTTCTTTTTACATGGCTCTGCCTGTGTTTCCTGATGCCCATTGGTTGAGCCACTCCTCTTTATGATTGTTGATTATCATTAACCTTAAGGTGAGGCAGTTAACAGGTCTATCTGGTTGTTCCATAGATGAACCTGCCTTTGATAGTTTATCTACCTTTTTATTTCCCATGATGCCAATGTGTGGCATGGATCCACTGTAATGTGATATTGCTATTTAATTTTTATATCATCTGATGGATTATCACAATGAGTGTTGTCAACTCTCTTGGGCTGTTTGAGGTGCTGCTGTTTAGTGCTTGCAGAGTGTATTGGGAGTCTGTAAAGACAACAATATGTGATGGTGATTGCACTCCTTAATATAATTTGTTTTCCACTGTCTGTAGTGCTATGGTAATTGCCTCAAATTCGGCTTGAAAGTTTGACCAATAATCACCAATACACTTATTTCAAAGTGTTTATTTTTAGGGAAGACCAGGAAGGCACCAAGACTAGCATTGCTGGTGGCTTTGAAGGTCTATCCGTCGGTATATATATATTATATACGTTTTATTGGATAGCTCTCAATTGTTTCAAGCATCCCTACTTTGAGCTCCAGTGGATTGAATTCTTTTTTTAGGTGTTGTTTAGTAATTTTTTTTTAATGGTTGACTGTTTGTAGCTTATTTCGAGCGTAATGTTTGAAAATCTAGTAATTTTTCTCTGTTATTGGGTAGGTGGTGTTTTAAGGGTAGCTCATCATTAAGTTGGATCAGAGTTGTTTGCTCTTTTTTTTTTGTTGTTATTTGTCCTATTTCTCTGTGTCAGAACTTTTAGGTTCCAAAGAACTGTCAATGGCTGGAGTGAAATGGGATAAGCTTACACTTTCCAAGAAATACTCCCAAGGCTTGCGACTCTAAATGCGTCTGACAGTCAAATTCAGCTCCTGGCCTTCCCTAAAATCCGGCGGGACCTGTTCTTACTAACTGACCGGAGAAGGGATTAAAGGTGGAACACTGGCGCCTCAAAACCAGTTTTAGCATCGTTTGATGGGTCATGTCACATTAAATAACGCAAACAAATCTAGGAGAAGAAAAACTCTGTCTTCAAACCTCCATTTTGTGGCGATACTCCCCCGAGTGGGTATTGGGGTTTGAAAATGACCAAGATTAATAAATAACCCCACTCTCTTTCCACTTGCATTTCACTAAGCGAATAAAAGTGGACCTTCCCACCCCTCTATGTGCTTTTTGACGGATGTCTGGACTGCACTACCCCAGACGGAGATCTATGTCTCACTACACTCTACTACTGGATATAAACCCATCATGAAGTTTTTTTCTGAATCTGGTGAATGTGATAGCGTAAAGGGGCCTAGATCCAGGATGTGACGATTCCACAGAGCTTACCCAGGGCACAATCCACCTTAAGCTTTCTACTGCAGTGTAGTTTCATTTGGAGAGCTCTGTGGATGGCGGGGAATGAACCATTGGACAACCCCACCTTGTCCCATATTCCGGTTACAGTCTTCAGTTGGTTACAGTCTTGAGACTTAGAATTTCTTTTTATGTCAGTATTGTAAAAAAAATTGCCGAGACTAAAAACTTCTTTAAAATGCGGGGATTATATATTTTTTAAAAGCCCAAAGAAATACCCAGCCTACACTGAATAATTTGTTTTAAAAGTTTACTTTTATTTTTAAACAGAAAAAGATATATTTAGTATGCATACAACTGGAGCTTAATTTAAAACAACAATTAAAAAGCAGTGTTTCATATCTGTAACACTTAACTAAAGAGCCCTATACCAGGGAAGAGTTATATTTGTTGAGGCTTTAAATGGGAGGTCGGTCATTTACAAGCCAATGAGAACAATGAGATAATCCTTCAATAACATCAGTTAGGCCAGGTTCACATTTAACTTCTCCTTCACCGTCACCTATCCCTTAATCTGTTAGATCATTGGGGAATCACACAAGATCTGTCTACCCTTTTTCTCCATTCCTCTCTGTCCTTTGCTTTTAATATAATTTCATTCACTTAGAGGGCCGTCTATTCTTTAATGTCGCTTTCTCTATATTCTTCATTATTTTATTTCCTGGATAAAGGTCTTTGCAAGCCCTGAAGAAATTGTGATTTGGCCATAGAATTTGAGTTTTTTGACAATGGTTAGCAGGTCATTGTGGGGTCTAATAGCTGTATTAATCCTGTTTCTAATCTCTTCATTCGTTACGCTGTATGGCGAGAGTGAATATGTTACTTTGATATTTTCGTATGATCGTTATATCCCATTGTTTAAGTACTCCCAGATTATAAATGTGAATAGTCTTGCACGTGTTATGAACTGAAGGGTTTAGTCTTCGATGAATGTGCGAGAAAGTGTGTTATTTAGTGAGATCGCTTCCTGGACGGTCGCTTCCTGGACTGGTGGTTTTGTAGTAATATTTATTCTTGTTGAAGTAATTATTTGTGCTCTATCGGATATTAAAGTATTATTTATATTCCAGGGATAGTCGGAGTTAAAGTGTGTTAAGTAATAATTGTTATTAAAAGTAATATTAATTGCAACACATCATGAGCCAAGCAAGCAAACAATAAAATAAAACCCGATAGATGCGTTCTCCGTAAGTGACACCTAGTAGTTAACTATATCTTCATAACTATCAGCTCATATATATACATATACATATGGTTATTAACAATATATTAATAGTAACATTAATAAATCTTCTTATCCTGTGGTATTAAAGTCGTTAGACGAATTAACAATACAAAAGGAGGTCTCTTCTTTTTGTAAAGACGGAGATAGTGTTGTAGCTGTTGATAGTTTGTAGTATATAGTTTCTGATATTCTTTCTAAAAATATGTAAATCTGCCTTTTTCTGTGCCGGAGCGGACCACTTTAAGGGCCGATTTTGAATTTGTGTTTCCACATAAACAATCATTGTAACCTTTTTTTGTGTGTGAGTACCTTTCCTTCAGGCGCGAAAACTGCATTTGCAGCCACTGTATAAAAATTGTGTTTGTTTGTCAATCACTGAATACGTATAAAAATATAAAGTGTCTAAAAAATGAAATGTAGGTTTAACTTTATAATGTTTCTTTAGAGGGCGAACGTTAGTAACTTAACTGATGCAACTCAACGATATACATTTTTTCACATAAGGACATCACACATACAAAAAACTACATCATTCTTGAGCTACTGTATCTTCATGAGCTCTAAGCCTTGTGAGAGACTTGTTCTCTTCTTCCATTAATATCAAAATCCTTCTCAATCTAGATTCTAATAGTACGCACGATCAGCACTATCATAGTTTGCATCTGCACAACAATGTTATAACAATATTTAAGACGCCAGAATTATAACAAAAATGGAGGCCCAACCAAAAGCTACGTATGTAAAATTATTTTTAGTGGTGGTGACGACAAATTAAAAAGTGAACCTATATTAGTCCACAAGCGTGTGTGTGGGTGGTCGATTCAGCGTAACAAACTATAAATCATTGGTTAAAATAGGTTAAAAAATAGTTTAATTGGGAAGAGGGAGAGTTTAGACAAAACATTATTTAAGCGTTTGATGCACAGGAGGCAATTGTAAAGGGGTAGCGTGGAAACGCATCAGATAAGAATTTTACAACAATTTCATTAGTTTGGCCAAAAAGCACAAGTTCTATAAAGGCATTGGAAGTTACAATCCTAACACTAAAATCCAAATAAAATCAAATGTCTTACTATGTCCCCGTTTGATGAAAAATAATATAAATGTAAGTGCAAATACAAAGTTAAACAAATATAATAATAATAATGAACATATAATAATAATAAAGAACAACGATACGCAACTATTAGGTCACACAATTACATATATTGTAATGGTTATAATAACCTATCTACAATCCAAGCTATCATCACAGCAACTCACATTATGATAATAACATGAGAAAAAAAACACAATAAAGCTATATATCAAAATTGCAATATAAAAATCTATATCCGAATGTAAAAAAAGCAAAATTATCTTCATAAACACACTAGCCTTATATTACCCGCTGGCCGCTGATCTTAATTTGCATATCACTGATATAGTGTATTATAAAAAAAAAAGAAAATAAGAATGTTATAACTGAAGTTAATGTGGGATTATAATAATACTGTTATGTCCTGGGGATGCTTGATTATGTTATGTTATGTCCTGGGCATGCTTGATTATGTTATGTTATGTCCTGGGCATGCTTGATTATGTTATGTTATGTCCTGGGCATGCTTGATTATGTTATGTTATGTCCTGGGCATGCTTGATTTTTGGGTAGTCTCTAATTAAAGAATCGCGCAATATCATGATTGGCTATTAAATGTACGTCAACACGGATAAGTCACAGCAGTAGCGTCCTTAGGGGTTGCAAGTGGGAAAACCGCCCCAGGCCAAGCGCCTAACGGGGCCCCGCAATAGGGGATTCCCTTGTCATCGTCAGGTTCGAAAACCAGACCAGTTCTCATAAACTAGAACTTCTTGCTCAGCATTTCCTGGCATCTATATGATACGAATTACCATGCAAGCTCTGACATTTTTGGTTTCGAATACCAATCAGTTTCGGTAGAGACGGAATCCTATCAACTGTACATTCTAACCGGCTATCACTGTTAAACGGTTGACCTTTGCATAAGAAAAGAACACGTAGCCGGACACTACGAATCAAATCATTGTGTAAGTAAGAGTCATACAGTACTCTTATGTCGCATTACAGTACAAAAATAATTGGTAGGTGTTAAAAAAATATACTGTTACCTTAGTCCGCTATAGAAAAAAAAAGAACGAGGTTCTGTGAGGAGGATTTCCTGTTTTGTACTGTGACCTAGCTCGTATAGTAATTTCAGCCAATCAGCATCCAGAAAGTTTGACGATGACGTATTCATTTTTCCTACAATAGGCTATTGTACATATACATCTGGTGGCCGTGTAGAAACTCATGTTTCAGTGTACAAAAAAAAATAAAACCGCGGATATATTTTTCCTTATAAAATCGGATGTGTGAAAGTCAATGACCCACTGTACACTTTCTTCTAACACCAAAGACTAAAGACAGTATTTTCTTTTCCTAGTAAGTGGTTTGGCACGATAGCTACTGGAGGCCTATTAACAAACGAAATCTGCTGCAACTGGAAACATCTTGGTAATAAAATTCAGCAGCAAGACGTTTGTGTAAATCACGTTAAAATGTTTAAATGTTCCTTCAATGTTTTAATCTATAATATATCTATAAAGTTGTTCCGGATATTGTTTAATATATAAAAAAAATAAGCTGAAGAACAAACTTTATGTAAGGAAAAGAACCGCTAATCACAGCCATTTATTTCCCTTTCTGCTATATAAAACGAAATTAATTAAAAAATACTTAATGATTAGCTAATTGGTAATTTTTTGGATTGATTCGTGTATTATCATTGACTACGACTAGTCATGCATTATGTCAACTTGATCTGTAAATGGGAAGTGGAAGAAAATACAAGTCAAAACATAATCAGGGGATGGTATCCATACATCCATCCACATCTCATTCAGTATCAACTTTATTCCCTTTTTTTCAATATACAACGAAATAATTAATCACCAAAAATTTTGTTCCTTTTCATTAAAAATAGTACAATATTTGCTATTTAAAAGTAAAGATAGAAAACATTTATATTTACATAGACAGCATAATTGCAACGATTTGTTAAAATGAATGTCTTTCTATTAAAACAAATGTTTTATACTAATGTACTTCTTATTTAAAAATTTTTCTAACTATTTTATCACCATCTAAACAGCCTTTGAAATAGATTTATTCTCATTGAAAACAAAAACAAAAAGTTTGCATTGTAGTAACTAATGACAACAAACCTATAATGAAGTTCTAAGAACAGATTTACAGCAGCTAATTCAAATTAACCATCTGTCATCGGCCCAAGAACTAGAGCATGAAATCAATCTAATGGTTTATTCATCTCTACGTTAAGGTGACATTGACGTAACAAAGAGCAAGACGAACTCTAGAACTAAATGTCAGCCAATTAGACTAATTCCAATATGAGGTTATTGAAGACTCTACAATTGTATAAACATGACAAGTTTTTAAGCACAACTTAATATAGACTAAACGTAGATAGTGGATAGATAAATTCAAGGTCATCTGTTTCTTTGAGCAAACGGTTAACGGTATGAGAAATAAAGCAACAACCCAGTGGTGTTGGGTGGACACTAAGGCGTCCTGAAAGTCACGGAAATAAAAATCTCAGTCTTTACCGAGATTCGAACCAGGAAACTTTTAGTTCAGTTTAGAAATCAAGCGCTTTAACACTTAGCCAGCAAGCCCCCAGAGAGAATAGTATGCAGAAGAGAGAGAGAGAGAGGAAGAGAGAGCTTATTATGTATTCAACACTAAATTGTTATTTATTTCAACCCATATAAATATACATATAATAAGGCTTGTTTTTGAGTGTGACGATTAATGAGATATATGACAGCTCAACGTACACCAGGCTAACCGTGTGAGACACACCATTTATGTAATGGTCCCTCGAGGAACAGCGCCTGGATTGTGACAAGGTTGTGGGAACCTTTTTACTACTACGCAAAGTGGAATGAGGATGCTTTTGCGACCCCTTAGGCACCCCCACGGGAGTCTTGTATTACTATCCTTTGGCCCAATCATTTTCTCCTACGATTGGGCGCCACTTTGAAACAGGGTAGCATACACGGGATATTACTTGGCAAGAAGAAATACAAATTACATAAGAATTAAATACAATGTCATTAAAAACATAAAATATAACATCTATAGATATAGAGCTAATCTAAATATTGTTTTTGCTGTTAATTAAAAACAATAAGATATGCTATTTTTAGTAAGTACAGAATTAATTCATATTTCTGTACATCGTTTGTTATTTCTCGGCAAGTGTTGCGTATTTCTTGAAGTCAGAGTTTATTAGAATAAATTAAATGTTATATCAGGGTTTGAAATGACAAGATCATATTCAAGAAACGATTGACCAATAAAGATAACGGAAAATATAAGTTATCAGCGGCATGATCATAAGTATTAAAATCAGCCACAATAGAACTCCTCTACTTCCACCACACCTTGACCGTTGAGAATAAATTATGAGCGCAGAGCAGCGAGATCCTTAGTATTCTAATTGTACTTTATATCTCTCAAAAGATTTCCCCAACTTTTCACTCATTAACAGGCTGCATAACGGGAAAGGAAGACCTGGTGCATTGTAACGAACGTTTTAATTTTCTGACGCTGAACCAAAAGGAAAAGATCAAATTCTAAGAAGAAGTCGATTATTAGGAAATAACTGAACCACTTTTTCCTGAATATGGTTCAAATTTCCAAGTCTGTGGCATTTGTGGCATTTTACGTCTCGAGAGACGATCTTTTCCCTTTGCAACTTCTTGTGTGACTAAAGAGGCCAATCCTTGATATACAGCTGCGATCGCAGGTTGGGCATATACAATCACCAGGCGCCGTTGCATTTTCACCCTTCTTTCTGCTTCTGTGTGTGACATCTGCAATCTTTGACCCTTCCTTATGCTCTCTCTCCATGAGGATCTGTCCAGTGCCACCTCTTCCCAGTTGCCAGTGTCGATTTTGAAGAGCTTCATATCGCGTTTGCATACATCCGCATAACGTAAAAGTGGGCGACCAGCGGCTCTCCTGCCTTCTATTAGATCGCCATACAGGATGTCCTGTGGAAGTCGACCTACTGGTATTCTACGAACATGGCCAAGTCAGCCGAGGCGTCTGCTGCTGATAACGGAGCGGATGTCCTGGCACCCTGCTCTTTGTAGCATTTCCTCATTGGTTATCTTATCTTGCCACCTTATTTTAAAGGTCCGCCTTAGGCATCGGAGGTGGAAAGCATTCAGCTTTTTTTCCTGCCATGAGTAGGTTGACCATGTTTCACTTCCGTACAGCAAGTTGCTCAACACACAGGTCCGGTAGACTAGGGCTTTAGTACTGCTAGTCAGCAATATGTTGTCCCAGACTCTTTTCTGCAGCCGTGACATGGTGGCCATTGCCTTGGCTATCCTGTTATTTATGTCTTTATCCAGTAGAGTGTTGTTGGATATGATGGAGCCAAGGTAACAAAAGTGATCAACAATTTCCAAGTACTTTCTTAAAATGTTCACAGTTTCTAAACAAAAAATAGATTTTTTAATGAAAAGTAAAAGTTTAGATAAACCGTGTTTACTTACATATATACTTTCTGAAAGTTGACAAAGTAAGCTTTTTTTAAAAAAAAATAAGACTACTGAAAACGTACTTATTTAATATCTCCAAAGAATTTAAAATCCGAGCACATAACAATACAACATTTTCTTTATAGTTACTAAACTTAAGCCACTGTATTCTCCAGGCTAGTGACTAATCAATAATGTCTGTAGTATGGTACCACGTTAACCCTTGTCGTTGATTCTTTTCTTTTCATTAAAAATTATTATTTTTTGTTTGCTGTTTGTTTGTTGTTTTATCTGAAAAGGTGGTTGGGCAATAGCAAAAGACGCCTTAAGAATGTTGAAAAATAAAGTAAATAAAACACAATAGGAATCTTTCAAAATGTTCATTTTTGTGTTACACAGGAACCAGAAATGCATACATAAACTTTAATGAAAATAGAATTGAAATGAAAATAATGTAGATATTTTTATTTCATTATCACAAGATAATAAGAATAGTAATCACCCTTGTGTAAGTAACTGAAAGCACAATGTCTCAACTTGTATCAAAAACGGAAATTAATATGGTATGAGTGAAATCGTTATATTTGATGCATAAAACATGTGACGGGCAGTATTAAACCTTTTCACAGGGTGTGGCCAGCTGGCAGTAGCCAATCACTAATATAGGGGAAAGAATAACGCTTCCTAGCGTATCCAGATCTGAACAAGCTACTATGAATATAATACAATAAGCAAAATATATTTAAAAAAATAAGAATCCTGTAAATTAATCACTTAATTATTGGCTAATTTTCAAATTGATTTATGTGTTTAGGTACATAAAATAATTTTTTAAAGTTTTAACTTGATCCAAGAATGGTTGTGGAAGAAATAATTTGTATAATTATTTAATGGGACAAAACTCAACATTTTTAATCATCTGTGAAAACTAAAATATTAATTTCCCTTGTTGGTATTAAAAAATAAATATTTTTTACCAGTATATAATTGACACATAGGTTATTTATTTATTGTTTACACCATTTGTGCGAATTCTCAACTTCATTGAAGAACAGGCCTGAGAAAGATAACTTGTTCATTTTTTTACCAAATAGAGAGATAGAAAGTTGATATAATCGTTTGTAAAAAAAGCAGTTACAGGTCGGGCATATGTGATCACAAGACTCCGTTACGTTTTTCTTCTACTTTCCAATTCTGGTGTGTGCAACTTCTGTAACCCATGACCCTTCATTTATGCTTTGCTTGTTCTTTATCTGGATCTATCCAAGGCTATAGTTCCCCAATTGCTAGTGTCAATTTTTAGTAGCTTCATGTCACATTTGCATACAACAGTATATCTATACAGTAGGCAAACTGCGGCTCTCCTGACGTCTATTAGATCACCACACAACGTATTCGGCCGGCTTTTAAAAGGGAGGATTGGACTTAACATTCATCTTCGAATCCGTAGGATATGAGAAATGTGCCCATCTTCGAGTTAATAGGAAATGATCGATCACGAAGGAAGAGCTCTTCACTAAGTTACAAACGGACTTATTACTTGTAAGTTTGACTTCTACTTAACACTCTCTTCACATTTTTTTCCATTTTAAGAGAATTAAAAAGGCAAATAATAGTACTAAAAATAGAAGAGGTAATTAATTATTCTAAATACATAAATAAATATCTAGTGGTGTGGTAGAGGGGATTGCGCTCATGCTCGTCCGACACCACCCGTCCTATCGAGATCATTTTTGAAAGAGCAAACTTATATAGAAAATAAAATGTTTAAATAATATATTCAATCTTAATACTTATTTATAGTTATTTGGAATGTAATTAGTTTTACTAAAAAAATGCTGTGTGATAAAAGGTTCTTAACCATGTGTACATGACATTAGTTATTACGTTGAGCTATTTTTATTAAACAACACATTAAAATAGCCAACTTAAAACTGAACAATCCAGTGTGGGGGAGTGAGGGGGAGACTTAAGGGGGCCCCCGTGTCCTGAGGTAGCTAGATAGATAAATAAAAACATAGATACATACATACATAACAAATGCAAGTTATGCGAGAATAAGTGCTGTTAAAATGTACACACATGTAGAGAAATTATTTTTATGTGTGTCAGAGCTTTTAAGAATGTATTATAGATAGATAGATGGAAAGATAGATGAATAGATAGACGGATAGAGGATATATATATATATATATATATATATATATATATATATATATATATATATATATATATATATATATATATATATATATATATAACCAAATAAGAAAATAAATTGAGTTGTAAAGTGTTCCACATGGGCGTAGTCAGGGGGTGGGGTTTGGGGTTCAACCCCCCCCCCCCTCCGAAATGAAATCCCCCACTGCTAAATGGGGTTTTGAATTTCAAAAAAACAACATAACTCCAGAGGTTTTTTTAGTTTAAAACCTCCAACAGATGATTTTGACGATAAAACTTCCCTTTTCGATATAAAATCTAAAGCAAACTACAGTCACTTAATTTCAAGAGGGTATTCAAGAGAGGTTACACATTTCTACCAGTGGCGGAACTCAAATAAAGTGCAGTGAAAAGTCATCTGCTAAAATTGAAAAACACTAAATGTGACTCAACAAAGATGGCTAAGACAGATTTTAAAAGTCTATTATAGAAATGGGTCTCAATCAAGGAAAGCCTATGCCGAACTGAGAGTCAAACCCTTAGTAAGAGCACGGACAGAGCGTCACATCAGGTTTGCGGGACATGTTCTGCGACAAAATGTATTACGCATAAGAAGAGTTGCGATGACATCCAAGTACAACTTAGCACCACACATTCATGGAGGTCCTTAGAGCAGGTGGAAAGGGGCTTCAGACATTACCAGTGACAGATTTTTGTGGAAACAGCTTGACGGCAAATGCGCCGAACGGCGCGGGAGGGACAAAGTCAGTAACAATAGCGCATTAGGTTTTTGAAATAGTAGATACCTCAGAATATGCATTTTGCTGGCTTTCAATATCAGAAATAGGGCTTGGCGGTGGGGCTCTGCCCCACGCTGGGGGAGCTCCTATCGCTCCCCCAGACCCCCTTGCTGGCAATGGCGGGAAGTCTACAATTTCCCCACTTACTCCAGGATGAACCTATTCTAGGGCCCAATAAACGTCTTCCGAAAGCATGAAAGGTAAGAATGTATTAACGACTATGTACACACACGCACACATACATACATATAAATATTTTTTGGCGGGGGGGGGGGGGAGGGGGGAGAGAAAAAAAAACCTACCCTCCCCCGAGAAAAAATCCTGGCTACGCCCATGATCTTCCACATATTATTTTCTTCTTTATACTATAAGGTAGAAAGTAAGGCGTATGTATGTATGTATGTATCTATGTATCTATATATGTATGTATGTATGTTAAGAATAGAAATCAAAACCGTTTGACCAATCTTGATAAAATATGGCAAAATGTTCCTTTGATACTAATATATGAATATATATATATATTGTCACAGTGTTGACATTGCCTGAATGAATGTTTACGTCATGTTAAGAGGTTAAGAGACACGTGGAATTCCTGATGTAGAAAACAGGAAGAAGAATGAATAAATATGACTTTGAGTTCAGTCAAGTTAGTCAAGTGGTATCCTTTGGACCTAGCGGTCAAGTAGTATTTTGGTCCGGGACGGACAGTAGCGACTTTAAAAAGTCGAGCAGTATTTTCAGTAAGGTAGTAACTTTTAGGCTGTTCATGCAAGTGGTCTTTTGAGACATGTATTTCTAGTAGTTATTCTGTATGATTCTTTACAGTGTTACCCGCTGAGATGCGGGAGTGATTTGTAATATACTCTGGAGAGTTTAAAGTATTGGATATTTTTGATACCGCTGTTATGCGAATAAGATTTTCTTGACTTGTAGCTTTAACAAGAAGTGCAGTATTATTATATAAGACTAAGACTAAGACTAAGACTGCTTTATTGATCCTTACGGAAATTTGTTGTGATTACAAGGACTCTTTTCTCATATATAGACAACACAACAGAAAAATACACACAAATACAACAGACAACATAAAGAGTTCATTCAGCAACTACACACAGGTATCTTGGTGCATTTCATGTTCCCTGATCAATGAGTGGCGGTGATAGAGTCTGACCGAGTGATGTACGAACGAGTTTTTGTACCGCTCTGTTCTTGTTTTGATTGACAGCAGTCGCCCACTTCGCGACGACCTGTCGTAGTTCTGATGGAGAGGGTGGCCGTTGTCTTCCAAGATTTTTTCGATTTTTCTTAGGCACTTTTGTTCAAAAAGCTCCTTTAAATGTGGCAATGTTGTAAGTGTAATTTTAGATGCTTTTTTAATGATTTTTTCTAGACGTCGCAACAGTTTAGATGAGGCGTTGCCTTGCCAACAAGTTATTCCGTATGTTAGCAGACTCTGCATAGTCGCGCGGTAAAATGTCTCAAGGATCTTCTTGCTTAGTTTAAAGCTATTGAGTTTGTATAGAAAAAAGAGTCGCTGGGCTGCCTTCTTTGTCAGAGTTCCAAGGTGGTCTTCCCATGAAAGCTTGTTGTTGATGATAACACCTAGATATTTATATGCCTTTACTTGTTCTATAGATGTAGTGTTTATTTGCAGTTCACGCATAGTATGTTTTTTCTTTCTAAAATCAATTATAAGTTCTTTAGTTTTTGTTACATTCAGTTCTAGAAAGTTGACGGTGCACCAGTTTGTAAACTCTTCTATCGAGCTTCGATACTGAGTTTCGTCTCCTGAAATAAGACCCACTATGGCAGTATCATCAGCGAATTTAATGAGTTTAACTGAGTCATATATGCTTCTTATGTCATTAGTGTAAAGAGTGTATAGTACAGGAGAAAGTTGTCAAATAAACTTTATATTTGTCTGCTGAAACGAACTTAAGTCAATTTGTTGTATATATGTTTGTCACGTCTCAAGAGTACTCCATGAAGCACGAACTCAGCATTCCACGACATTCGCATTCTTCAACATTACACTATTTAATCTTTTTTACATATTTGGTAGCCAGTATGTGTCCTTGACACGCACGGACTTCTTGGAGCACTAAGGAACTCAAGAAAACGGACTTATTTTTCTCCAGTAAGATCGCTATTCAAATTGTGAAGTCTGTCAAGATTTTTCTCAAAAGTACAAGTTAAGGTGACTATGATAGCATTTCAACTGATTTTATTCTACATTTACTATTTTAAACTGTAACAGGCCAGTCAACACATTACCACTCAAGCGAAACCAGTCACACGTATACAAGTCCCTTGTCATTGAGCTGGCCTGAGCCTGCATTTTTTCACCTGTTGACCTGAACACACCTTTACACACGACTGGGATTGTTATACACGGAAGTTATTTTTGCTATCATTGCAGCAAATTCAAGAAACTGATCATTTCTTCTACAACCATATTTGTTAAATAATTTACTTTGTCATTAATTAATTGGGACTTAACATATGTACAGCAAGGTCAATGCTTCACTATACATTTTTGCTGACATCCTAAGATCCAGTATTAACATCACCATCTACAACCTTGTACATCTGCGTGGATGAAACAGAAGACAGCAAGGACAACTCCGGAGGTACTATAGCTGGAACTGATGTACCTGTACATGTCAACTCGACCCAGAATCTGTCGTCATTCAAGTCTCCAATAATCGAGGTGCACGTCATTTAAGACTCACCTATATATTTGTTCACTGTCCCCATACAGTAACAAATTGTGGTATATTTTGGCAGATAATACCACTACATTATGTCAAGCTATCATTTATATATATATTCAATTTGTAATTTGTGATTTTTTTTTAAATTGTCGAAAGTCAAAATGTTTATAGTTCATTAGGAGTCGTAAAAAAACGGTGTATATTTTCTTTAAAAATGTTTTACATATTTGAAATGTTTCTTTAATGTTAAAGATAATCTACTTCCTAGTCCAAACCTCCCGCTAGACTGAACAAACTGAAAGTAACATTAAACAACATTTTTATAAATACACATAAAATATTCTGCATTAAAATAAAAACAACTGATTTTCGTAAATAAGTTTTTGTGAAGTGTTACAAAGAATTTTTTTTTTGTTTTTTTATTTATTCGAAGAGGGATTTCAAACAGGTTTTTTTTTTTGGTGTTAGTAGAGTTTTCATAATAAATTCAGAACAATTTGTCAACGATTTGTAAGAAATTAAAGTAATATTGGTCGATTTCTTTTTCCGAACGGAATCCGGAACATTCTTTATCGATAATAAGTCGAGATGTTTCAGCGGGACAATTAAATGTAAAATTTGATTAAAAAGAGATTTTAAATAATTTTTTTCTAGTAAATTACTTTCTTATTTTAAAATCCTGAACAGCCTATTGTCGATATTTTTGAAAAAAAAAAGTCATTTGACAAAAATGTGACTTAATTTGAAAATACGGAGCATATTGGTATTAGTAATTAAACTATAATGACTCATTTTCCAAGAATTTATGTGTAATGTAAGTCAATTATGCGATTAAAAAAAATCATTTGACGTGATTTATTTTTTTATAAAACAATATCCGGAACAACTTTATCTACTTTTTAAAGTAGAACGTAAGGCGTATGTATGTATGTATGTATGTATGTGTGTATGTATGTATGTATGTGTGTATGTATGTATATATGTATGTATGAATGTATGTATGTATGTATGTATGTATGTATGTATGTGACCAATAGAAATTAAAAACCGTTTGACCAATCTAGATGAAACTTGGCAGAAATGTTTCTTGGGTACTAACTTAGACCGTAGTGTATGTATTGTAGCCCTAAAACAAACTTAAGACCCTCAACAAAAAAAAAGACCAACTCTATTACAGCTATAGTATTTTATGGATCTAGGCCATGTTTTCATGCTGTGTCTAAATGATGAAAGAGGTGCTTGATCCAAATTAGCTCTTATTAAAGAAAACATAATTTTGTAATTTTACACATAGACATACAAATTAGTGTCTATTCTTTTCATTATTTAATTAACATAAACCTTCAAATATGAGCTTACTAAACATTTTTTACATAAAATCGTTCGCTCTAAATGCGAGAAAAGCTTTAGCCGCATTGACACACTAATATAACGCATTATAAAGGCATATTATTAAACAAATAAACTACTTACATAATACATTTTTTCCATTGTGTTTTTAATGTATTTTACCCTACAACTACCAATTAGGTTTAATTAGGTCTTTACTTTAAATTGACTTTTTCTTTCAGATCTACTTATGCGCATTTAGACCTGATTACATAGCTACACATATACATTAGACGTGTTTACATCATGTCATTCATCAAGGCGCGGTATCTAGGTCAACATTACAGCCTACAGTATCTAGGAATACACAACCTCAAATTGACAACAAAGTGTATAGTCTTTTACTATAATAGGCTCAAAGTTTTTATTTATAGACTAGACTGCTGTGGCATTCAAATTATGTATATTCTAGATCTACATGAAATGAAACAAACAATGTTATATAAACAATTACATTCACGCGTTCGATTTAATTATAAAAAATATTTTATCGCTTTTAGTCACCCCTTCATGTGTCGTGTACACCATTATGTAAACACACTATGAATGGACAGGCCAAATGAGGTTCTATATGGGGGATATTATATATATACTAATATACAATAATTAATAACTTTTTTGAGTTATTGAATTCACACTTACGATAGAAGGTCTACATCTTTTATAATAATATCTAGACTCTAGATATAAATATATATGTAGACCTACAAGCAAATGTTTTTATTATTAAAAAATGTATTTAGGTAGATAAGCTATATTGATGGCTTCATTAATACTATTTTTTAATTCACGCATTCACTTTGTTATAGCATTATTATTTCGTTTAATTGTTTACAAAACACTCTCAGTGACTTTATCGACAGTGATACCCAAATTAAGACCTGCGGGCCGCGGGTAAATTATGTCTAGTAGTTAATAAAATATAAGTAGGTATAGAGATTTTCATTAAGTATTTTTCTATTTACTTAAAAAACGGAACAACATATTATCTATCTTGAGTTTTTGCAACATTTAAGCACGAAAATTAAATGTAATATAAGTTAGAACAGCAAACAAACATTAGTTGGCATTACCTTCTTTTTCACAAAAACATCCGAACAATCTATTATAGATATTTCAATTTATTGCTATTTTTCGGAAGGCTTAATCAGATTTTCATTAGCTTTTATTTTTTGTATCCAAACGTGACTGACAGACTGACCAGCAGACAAAACGCACAAAAATAAGCAGCTTTCATCCTGATGGTGACACTAAACAAAAAGTAAATAAAGTCTGATAATTTAAACGTTTTGAGTGAACTAGTTTAGTATATGATTTGCCTCGGTCGTCACGCTACTGCACGAAAGTCGCTGCATAAAAAGTTTACTTAAAAAAAATATGCGTGACATTTGCATACAAAGTGCATTCTTAGCCTTAATAAACATACATAACTATTTTTATTTAATGTTAGCAGACGGTTGACCAGAAAAAGGCACAGTTAAATAATTTGTATATTTGCTGTGAACATTTCTTGTATATTTTAATAAACATTACCTTTCTTTGTTAACCTATTGTAACATAATCTTCCTTACATTTATGTATTGTTTTAAATACGGTGTATTTTTATTATTTCATAATTAATTTTATAAATTAAACGGTTTGCTTTTAGAAAACACAAAGTAGCCGTTACACGTAAACTACTCAAACCACAAGGCATGGTGAATAACATTGTTTTCTTTTATTTAGTTTTTGAGATCTGAGTGTGACAGACGGACATTTTTCATAAGCCTAATACCTGCTTTTCCTCTTACAGGGGCCGCTATGTATAGAAAGTTTAGATCTTGATTAATTATGCATCATTTGTACTGTGAGAATTAGTTGGATTTTTAGGTAGATCAGATTTGTTTATTATACATTACAGACGTTCTTCTTAAAACAAACATGTACTACATTAGTATTTTAGAATACTGCAGATGCAAGAGATTTCTTATCTAGATTTTCAAGGAGAAAAAAAAGACTAGGTCTTATTCTATAGAATTAAAATATGGTTCTATAAGCTTGGGAACAATCTAGAAGTGATATGGTATTGTATGACGACGTCTTCAAAAACATGTTGAGTCGAATTACGTAATAAAGAATAATAGGATAAATTTAAACGCTGCGGTCTCGATAATAAAATGTGCTTAGTAATCCCTGGTGCAAGACAAAAAAACTGGTGAATGTTTGTATTATTTCGTCCAAGGCAACTGGGATAATTACTTATAGTTTAGTCACTCAATGAACCAAAAGAATCAAGAATATTTGCGCTTACACATAGATTAGAATATCTCTTTAATGTGTAAAAACAAGCAGTTTTACAAATAATAAACAAAATGCTACTTACTATCTATAATCTTAAAATCTTCATTAGATTTGCATGATCATAATCATAATATAGTATTATACAAAAACAAAACCAACAACATTGGAATGAATAAGGTTAACAAAATAATTTACATAAGAGAAAACAAAATTATAACATTTCTTTAGCAAAAAAAAAAACAACAATAATGCCTTTTTGGTATTACATTTCTCTAAATTTTATTTCACTCATCGTCACTGATATGTAGTTTCCTGTAGTATTATGCCAGTTAAGTCCAGTTCCGTATTCAATACTTACCCAAATCCCATTTAAATAAGCTGCGTGACAGCTAGTGTACCACCAAGCACCTTTATATAAATCAGCACAGTTTCCAGCATAGATATCGTTGTCTTTGTCAAACGTCGTAAATTTAACATGATCATGTTGTCCAAGATTATCTCCAGCGTTTCCCGAATAGCCGCTAACCTTTAGTCTGTATCCTTCTGGTTCTCCGTACAAACTAAATCTAGAGTATGTGGCGTTGAATTTCGCTTGATATAAGGTCAAATCAATTCGAAGCTCATGCCTTCGTTTTGTTGATATTTGATGTATGTTCTCATTCCCAAGATTCTCCTGTAGCCACATCACCAAAACCATATTTGTATTCTTCCCATCCTCTAAAGAAACTGAAATTTCCAGTTATTCGTCTTTGAAAAACTATCCACCCACCGCTATCAGTGTCTGTGTTACACATGACCTCAAGTTCGCTGGAAAGAATGACCACAACTCTTGATGTGTTACTGAAGACATCTTTACAGGAATCGGGTCTACCATATATCAAACTCGAAGCCAGTAGATGGTCCGAAGTCAACAAAAACAAATGATATTAAATTTAATCAACTACCTCTAGACTAATTGTTTTGTTCCACTGCTATGTATTATTCATTTTGCCAAAGTGGAATAGTCGCAATAAGTCTAATTTTGTCTGTCTGTCTGTCGGTCTATCTCGTTTGGATCAAATAAACTAAACAATTAAATGAAAATCAAACATCATAAAATTGTTATAAACTTGGTGGTGACACAGATGGGAGTAGTGGTATAAAGCTGTTGGACCAAAAAACAGCCGACCATAGAGATGTCACCTTCATCTGGGTCCCCTTTCATGTGGGTATTGAGGGAAATGAAGCCGCAGACAGAGAAGCAAAGAGAGCCCTAAATCATGCGGTGTCAGGAACTCAAATTCCCTACTCGGACCTGAGACAAAGTATTGCCAAGTGGCGTAGCTATATTATTTGATGCCTGGTGCGGCCGTTGCTCATGATGCCTCCCTCCAAAAAAAAGTCGTTTTTTTCTCCAAAAGAAATGTGAGTTTAATGTTAAAGTATTGCTAATTTGGAAAAAAATATATTTTACAAAAACGATACTACAAAAATCTTAGCGCTTTCTTACTAGCAATTTATCAATAACTTTATAAACATCTTTTTTTAGCGGCCACCGAAAAGGGAAAAGACGCTATTAATTTGTGTTGAAAGTCTGTACGACCGTCCGTCCGTCCCGTTAAGACCAGAAAGGATAGTGAAAATCCGACATCATAATATTTTAGACCATTTAAAGTTCTGAGGCAACGGCTACTTTTTTTCTTTTTTTTAAAAGCGAAAAATCTTTTTTTTTTTAAATCACTTATGTGAGCAGTTTTTTTTCTAAAAATACACCACTTTTACAACTATTCACTATTAATAATAACGAACTTGGGAGGCTTGTTAGCTGGAGAGATTAATATTTATCATATTTTTAACTCATTTATGCAAATGATTTTATTATTTTTTTTATATTTGTATAGCTAAGTTATGTAAGTTCTGTCATACTAACTACTACATTAACACAAAAAAAATGTTTACTTTTTTAAAGAGAAAAAAATCAACTTCAACTTCAACTGGAAGCAATCATTGACGTAGCAGATATATTTGGAGCAATTATTATGCATGAATAAATGCATGAAGCGTAGGACGTAATCATCTTTTTTTTTAAAGTAACATTTGTATCATATAAGAAGAAGAAGATAAAAATCCGAACAAAAAAATTCTTTAGTTCAACAACCGACGAAGTATTGTAGATGTCAGTTTCAAAATATTAGCGTATACGACGATTTTTTAAATGACGACATTTAAACAAAATATCATAACTGAGAATAGATCTAAAGGCAGCAAATGTTATTCTTGATGAAACAAATAGTGGACCGTGCATGATTCATATACCACTAAGACCTTAAGAATATCTCTAAATCATTTAACAAAACTTTCACAGCGGGCAATTCTATTAAAAATGAGATAGAAAAAGACACTAGCATTGGTGAGGTTAATGATACGTTTTCAAGACTTAAATCCTGAAAAAAACTCACTGAAATCTACTTATGGTTGGATTGTTGTAAAATTGAACTATATATCAATTGCAATGTCTTTGATTCCGAAGATTAAGGATGCGTTCAGAATTTCATATGACTACACAAACCCAGTGAACTGTAGATAAATTGTAATTAACAATTGAATTTTAAAATTAAATAGACACGCATACAGTTGTTGAATCATATAACGTAGGTAATTATAAACGATATGTATTACAGCACAACAAAGAAGCGAAAAAAATATTTTAAGTGGGAAGGGGGTTGATACCTTGTGTTTACCGCACCGGGTGACACCCAATCTAGTGACGCCACTGCACACTAACACTCTCTTATTATACCTTCAACCCCTTTTCCGGGTTTTCTTCTTACAAAATTCCACTTTCCAACATTCACACAAGTTCAGTGCAAAGTAACAATTTCAATTTCAAGACTCAATCCAAGCGCAGCCATCTGACTAACACACAACAAAAAAGGGTCAGTAATAGCGCAACACACAGGTGTAAACCAGGCCATCAACACAATCAAAACATTGTTTAAGTTGTAGGGGCAAAGAGGTAGGTGCCATCAATCGAGTACCAATGGTCAAGCCGCTATTTAGGTCACAAACATTAGGCGTGATTAATACGTATTATATATAGATGCGTTGCTTGTGTGTGTGTGTGTGTGACAAATAATAAGCATGCTCTAAAATACGTCTTTTTTTTTGGTCAACCAGGTGGCTTGGGGAGGGCGGATCTTTCTACATCTAGAGGCAACACAGTTCACAAGCTACCATAGCTTTTTAGCACCCCTCCCCTATCTCACACCGCTCCGATTCAAAAAATATCAAGCACTGACTTTTGGGCTGTTTCATACACTGAGCATGCTAGATGCGTAGAGCCGCGCATGTTTTGTTTTTAGGTCAACCACCTAAACTAGCTTTGGGATGGCGGGATTATCTGTGGGCTACCGAAGCTTATTAGTCTCCCCCCCAAAGAAATAAAATCTGGATTTATAAAGGGCCTTATATCTCAAAATAGCTTAGACCTAAATCAATACCGATACTGTAATATGTCGGTAATGCGTTACTGGGCTTATCGTCAAATTCTAAACAGAGCTGGGCAATATGAAGTGGCACCTTCAATATGGAGCATGTGAAAATGACTAAAATCTCTGTCTTAACTTGGCGTAAAAAATGATATAAATATTACAAAAATAAAGATTATAACGCTTTTGAAACACCATACTTTTCACAAAAATTGTAAGATTATAACACTTTGAAAATACCATACTTCTTGTGTGTTTGATTATAATTCGAGTATTATCGATTATTTTTTTTATTATTATCGTCAATTTCTAACAGAGCTGGGCAATATGGAGCGGCACCTTCGTCTGCCCTATTGCTGTGTATGTGTTTACATTTCAACATTACAATGATCTCGAGATGGAACAAAAAAGGCGCCGAAAATAAAAGTCAAAATGTAAAAATATAGACATTAAAATTGATAAGAAGTAGTGAAGTCTTTCCAGAATGACTAAAGCTTAAAAGAATCACAATAAAATGAACATAAGCTAACCAGAGTCAAGTGGCTTATTATAAGATCTAGATTTAGATGAAATCCGTGTACTGAACAATTTAATAAAAATAATGTACCTATACAAACTTGTCCCTTATTATAGGATGGACCATTGAACAATGCATGTACCATGTGACTCTGAAGAAAGTGTAAAAGTGCGTTGGTTTCAGAGCTTGAAACAAATGTAATTCAATTGATTGAAAATAATCTGCAGCTGAAATGTATTGCAATGAAGCATATAGGAGAAAAACAAAGCAGCGAAATAAATACATTTGTTAGTGTTTATTCCATTGTTAAACAAATGAGTAGATTTTACTGACAAAGTTTATCCTTAGCTTGATGCCCCTCATCACTTGATGCCCTGTGCGGCTCGCACCACCCGCACACTGCTAGCTACGTCAATGGTGATGCCTCTGCCACCTATCGAGAGTGGCAGGACCGATGGGAGGCTGAGACTCACAACAAACTCAGGCAGATTGTGGCGGATGTCAGGTGGCGGCCCATATCTAAGGGTCTGACAAGGCGTGGTAGCACGACCATGTCCAGACTTAGGATTGGCCACACCTACATCACGCACTCTTTTGTGCTGAAGAGAGAGGAGACCCTCTTTGTGAGTACTGTGACTATCGCCTCACCATGGAACATATCTTCATTGATTGCCCCAGATACCAGGATGTCAGGGAGAAATTTTTTAGAGCACACAACTTAAAAACACTATTCGACAATGTCGACCCTACAAAGGTACTGGGCTATGTCAGGGAGGTGGGATTGCCTACGAAGATCTGATTTATGAATTGTGAATATATAATATTTACATAAGAGTTTTAAATTATTATTAATTTTTTACTATTTTAACTGTGAATAGATCTTGTTTTTAATGATTTAACAGTATAGAATTTAGCCCTTCTTATACAAAGTGGGAATGATCCTTAAATGATAACGGGCACAAAATAGCTTAAATTGTGTCAATGTGCCTAAACTCAAAACTCAAACTCAAACCCCAGAAAGTATTTAACATTTTTTTATAACTGTCGAGGTTCATCGAAATGTTTATTCACAGACACTTGATGAATTGAGTATGACATTTCCCTTTAAGTTGACCTTATTGGCTTTACTAGTATTCTTTATTGAAGCCGCAACATGCATATTTGATAAATGAATTGAATGCGTTTCTTTTCGAAATATTAATCAAATTTAAGTAGGAAATATTTATACAGTAGACTTTTCCGCTTTAAATAGACAAAGTTTACAGAATGGATGCCACCAGTACTGAAAGTTTAGAGGTTATAAAAATATTGTGACACTATGTTAGGAACGAATTTTATTTTAAATGTCATTTTAGGCCATTTAATTTTTAAGAAAATGTCCTTGTGTATAAGAGCACTCCTTATATATTTATATTTATGTTGAATGTATGGGTATACGTTTTAAAATGTGTTAATTTCTCAATAATTTTTTAATCCTTTTTTTTTCTTTTTGACAGCATATCGCGCTAAGCAGAAATTGAATGGTAAACATCTTAAATTTATTTTGACAGTTATAAAAAAGAAATGTATCAAATTTTATTTTTAGAAGCGATCTATGTTGTCTGTAGAAGAACTACATGCTGTGTCTGTGTGTGGATGTAAATAATTTTGTCTGTTCAATAACTGAATCCTGTATATGCAAACTTCGTTTTGAAAACTATATTCTGTTTGTAAAAAAAACTACAAATTATCTGCAGATGAGCAGCAATTTGACTGTAAAAGAGCTTCATATGGTCACTATATAGTTAGTCTACCTGTCCGACGCCTAAGAAGATAATTAGATAAATTACAGAAATGGGAATCAAGTAGAGCATGTCTTTCCACCCAGAACAATTTCAGTTGTTAAGAATAACAAAAAACTTAAACAAATTAATCCACTTATCTTATTCATGGCAAACCAGTAACACAGACTTAAAAAGGCAAAATACCTAGGTGTTATAATAGATGAAAATCTGTCATGGAATCCACATATTCATGAAACTATTAAAAAATCAAATAAAGCAATATGATTTATTAATAGAAATTTCTAAAAATCAAATAAGAACATAAAACTAAAATGTTATTTAACCTTGGTTAGGCCAATAATAGAATATGCATCCTCCGTTTGCGACCCCTTAACTCAAGATAACATTAAGAAACTGGAACAGACACAAAATAGAGCAGTGAGATTTATAACAAACGAATATTCACACTTAACCAGAGTATCACCTATAGTAAAATCACTAAATTTAGAAAGCCTCAAGGACAGAAGACTCAAAAGTAAAGTAGCAACTATACATAAAACACTGAACCATAATCTTCAAATACATAAACAAAATTTAATAAAATACTCAGAAAGACACAAAGATAAAGGCACATTCCTCGTCCCATATGCTAGGACAAGTTTGTACAAATACTCATTCTTCCCTAGTGCTATTAGAGCATGAAATGGGTTGCCTGAGCTAGCCGGGAAAACCAGTGACCTTGCAGAATTTAAGTCATTGGTTAATATGCATGACTAAATGCATGACACAAAGAACGTAATCATCTTCTTTTTTGAAGTAACATCTGTATTATATAAGATAAGAAGAAGAATTAAAAATAAATATAGTATTTTACAATGCAACGCAATCCGATCTGTGGTTTTTGTATGTTTCACTTGCGTCAAAGACAGAACGATTGTTTGCTAGGCATTGAGTTAATTCCCTCATATTCTATTCCCCCTAGTTTTTGGCGTTATTAATTTTCGTTTGGGATGTCCGAGATGTGTATGTCGCTGCCTTTGTTAAATATTTCTAGTTCTCTAGATCTGAAGCTACGTGCTGCCATCTATTCTCCTATACGCTAATGTACGAGTAAACCTTGTGGGGCACATCTGTTACGCCTACTTACTTGACATACACTTGAGGGGAATAGCATCAGTAGAATATCAGTTCTTTTCTGGCTACAATAGAATTTATCAAAACATCGCATTTTTTTAAACTGTGGTCTAAATATCGATAGCCTTTAATGGAGAGTGCACTTCAATGGTGAAATTATTCGAGATGCTTCTATAGCGTTATTATTTAGTCTTAGATTAATACAGAAAAGTTGAAAAACCACTTTTTGGTAGAGACTCAATTTTGTAGTATATTTTTTAGCACTTTTTTATAGCAAAATTTAGCAGCATATTTTTATAGTACATTTTTGTAGCAAATTATTCCAAGAAAGGCTTCTAGGAAAACTGCGAAAAATGCTAATAGCCTTCAACAAGCGTCTATCTACAGATTTCATAGCGTACTACTCATGGTCTATCATGTTTGGCGGAGATCATTCACGGCTAAATGCTTAACTCAGTTTATTGATAATGTCTTTACGAGATGAATGGAACATAAATCTCTTGGCTTCTTTTATTTTTATTCTGATTTTTCTAGTGTAGTGACCTAATAAAACACTACAGGAAGACATGTCTTGAAGCTAGGCTTTATTTAACAAGAATGACAAAACAGTTCACAATAACACAGTACACACACACACACACACAAGCTGGCCTGGACACCATGACATTTTGACACACTAGAACAGATCAGTTCACAACACACAGCAAGAAACATAAATACACAACATTCACCCCCCGTTTAGTTTCTTTTCGCTCTACTTCTGAGATTATACGAGTGCTGTAAGGGCGTATCTCTGGCAGGTGAATTTTGTCCATTTTCAATAATGTTTTCTTCTGCTCTTAAAGCAGGTGGAACCATGTTCTCTACAGATGTCTCTATGTCACCCCTAGATGCCACTGAGTGTTGGGAGTCACCCGGAGAAGTCTCAGTGTTACCAGGAGCCAGTTGATGTTGAAAGACCTCAGAAGATGTTTCAAAGTCTCTTGGAGCGAAATCATGTACTACGGTCTCTGAAGATGAGTCGCCTCTCGGAGCCAAATGGTGTACTGAGACAGTTTCTTCCCGTCCATTTGGAAGACGTATGTGGGCATAGTTCTGGTTAGCTTCAATAAGCTCCACTTCATCTACCAGCGGATCATATTTGCTTTGCCTTGCATGTCTTCTCATCAGGACAGGCCCTGGAACAGATAGCCAGGTCGGCAGAGAGACACCACAGGTAGACCTTCTTTTATAGGAAAATAGTCTTTCGTGAGGCGTCATGTTTGTAGCGGTGAATAGCAGAGATCTAATTGAATGGAGAGCGTCAGTTCACAATAACAGTAAACATACACACACAAGCTGACCTGGACACCATGACATTTTGACACACTAGAACAGATCAGTTCACAACACACAACAGGAAACATAAATACACAACATCTAGTTTTATAGCTAGAGCAAACGGAACTACAACATAAGTATAACTGTTGGTACCGAGCTGTAACTCATGCTAATAGTGAACTGGCAGGGAGTAATCAATCATAGCCAAATTGAAGCTCTGTGAATATCATATTTTAGCTATGTGTGTGTGTTCACATTTATAATATGATTTTTAAAAAAGGATTTTGTATTTCTTTGAAAATTTACTTATTTTTTTAAGAATCAATTTAAATTATGTGTATCTAACTTGCGTTTTAAAATATATTTTAATACATTGTTATTTTCCTGAACTGTAGCTTCCAAGTAGTTTGAATCTTTGAGAAAGTTTTGATGTGTAATGCTAAATAAATAAAGTGACATATTATAATCTAAGCCTCAAGCTCTACATGTATGATTCACCAAGAATTGTTTTAGTAAATTGTAAGCCACAGGACAGTCAAGTCTATTTCACCATAGAGACAGCTGTCATTCTTTATACTGGTTTGATTAAAAAAATATTTTATGTGATTGGTAATATATGTTTTTTGTTATGAATATGAAACACATTCCTCTTTTTAAATATTTATTTAAAGCTACTGATTATATTTTTGTCAGCTTGCTGTAGTTGTATCATGTGCTTTGTAAGATTTGTTATATTGCACTATACACATTTATTGGGTCTTTGTCTTTCATAAAAATTGAAAAGTGTCTGAAAAATAATTTTTCTTTGGAATTCAAGCATACAAAAATAAGCATCTTTCAAGTAATAATAAAGATTTTTTGTACTTTAAATTATTTGTTAATTTTTATCTGTGTGACTTTCAACGCATGGGAACTATAGCTATCTGGAATATCGCGAGTGTTACGTCGCGCTTACTTTCTGTATTGTTTGACAGAAAATGAAAATGGGTTAAAAAAATTAAAGTACTTAATTGTGGAGCTCTGCCTGCAGCATCTCTAAATCATGGTAACTGGGCAATAGCTAAAGAATGTGAGACCATCCAAACAGGATTTTATTTGATATTCTAGTTGATATGAGATTCTAAACAAAAACAATGTTGATTAGCCAATTTTAAAAAAGCATATCTTACAGTATCTTAATGTTCTTAATATATTAGCCCAAATGAACTAAAACATCAACATTATTAATAAATGGTCTAATATACTTACTTCTTATTAAGAAAATATGTATCATTCCCATGCAAATGTAAGTTCGCATTCGTTATGCTAAAACTTCCCGACTCATTTCTTAAAATTATAAAATATTTATTGTTCAAGAATTTATTGAATGGAGATACAGTGATATGGATTCTGTAATAAATAATTTCTAAAAAAAAAAAAGGGAAATAAAAAAGAAATAGATACATGTAATATGATTTGATTATTGGAGAAGACCCCATGTGACGGCGATCTTCTTTAGCAAGTTTAAAAGAGGACAGCGTAACCCCATAAGTACTAAAAAGATCAACTCAGGTGCCGTTTCGTCCTTTTTGGCATAGAGGAAAGTTGTTGGCAACAGAAGACCTCTAAATAAGACAGTTAGAGAGCTCTCACAAAGGCTGCGGGACAAATATTTAAGACTCTAAGAAAAGACAGGCACAGAAGACGGGAAGAAAACTTAATAGACCGCAAGCGGACAACGGTTTTGTCTTTACGAAAATATGCAGGTCACAACTGGGCATGCGCATTCTTTATCTTTGGACGACATGGCCATTATTATTAAAATTTCAATAAAGCATAAAAAGTGTCTGAAAATATTTTTTTTGTAGTTCAAATATACGAAATTATACATCTTTTAAATAATGATAATAATAAATATTTTTTTTGTACTTAAATTATCTGTTATTTTTGTCTATGTCGCTTTAAACGGATGAGAATTGTGGCAGCAAGAATATCGTGGGTGTTACGTTACGCTTAGTTCCTGTATTGTTTGACAGAAAATGAAAATGGTTGTAATTTATTAATGAAAGCACCCTTATTTCTATCTATAATAGAAGCGTGTTCTAGCTGATACGTTTTTAATTTATCTATTTATCTACCTTGTTGTGTCTGAAATGGAGTCAATACAGTAACAATAAATCAACACACTAGATGTAATTATAACAATTAACTAATTTATACAGCCTTTTTAGCAAATACATTGTAAGAACAACAAAAATAAACAGTTAAAAGGACAAACTTAAATAAATATATTTTGAATAAAAAGCAACAAATGGCAACCCCGATGTGAGCCAGTCAATGAGCAAAAGAGGCTACCACACAAGAAGTGGAAACCAAAAGCAGAAAAGTTGAAAGTTTACCCTATATAAGGACATCTATAAGTTAAACATTGCATTTACTAAAAAATTTTGAAAAGTTGACTTATCGCTCTCTGTCAGGACTATTTCGGAAGTAAGTACAGTTAATTACTAAAATAATTATGTATTTCTTCTTAGTACACCTTCATGGACTCTCTTAATGAATGAACCTTTGCCCTGCCGCCTAGAAAACACAAACAAGATTCTGAGCTTGTGTTTCCACACAAACTGCCTATGTAACCTTGTTTTATATTAGAATTCAGCGTCCCAAAAAAAGTTTAATACGTACAACATTTGTTTAAACACAAACAAAGCGAGAGATTCTCTACACGCCCTTGCCGTCACTCCGACATAATATAATTCTAATTATTATTGTGACTTATTGTTTTCTAAAACAAAAGATTCCTTGTGTGTAATGTTTATTGACATATAATCTAGCTGACAATTCTGAAACGATCAAAATATGTTCCATGTTTTTTAACTCAATTTTTTACAAAGAATCGAGTGTTAATAATAAAAACAACATCAGTGCCAGTCTCTATACGAGAAAAAGTAAAAGCTTTGTCTATAATCGTTTATGGACAATGCACTAATCTTTGTAATTCATACTGTTTTAGAGATAAATGTATTTCTTAATAGTTAACAATATATATATTCATGTATGTTCGACAAGCCACACTTTTCAGATTGATAGTAATATAAAGTGTTTGGCGAAAGTGATTACCTTTAATGTTCACCAAGTAGTCATTTTATCATTAACGTTTTGAAATGGTAGCTTTAATTCGTCTTCAGTATTAAACACATACATAAATCTCTAGATGTTTTATATGTTTATGTAAGTATTTAGTATTAAAAGTTTAAAATTAAAGCTATTATTTAATACTATATTAAAGACTGAATGCCTTTCATTAATTTTCCTAAATTAGAAAATTCAATGTAAGGATTATTGTTGTTTCTTTTGGTAGACAGGAATAGTAAGTAGTCAATATCCAGTGCAATGTAGTACAATTATAGTTTAGTTAATGTGAGCTTTTAGGTTCTCTGCCAGATAATTGAAGTTTTGTTGTCTTTTTTTTTTTGCTGAAAAATGTCAATGATTAAAATTTTGACATAGCTAATATCTTAAGGAGTTTTGTTAATTTAAAAAAAAGTATTATCTATTTATGTTTTGTCAATATCTTATGTATACATGTAACATAAAAGGGATTCTATACTTAATTTTTTTTTTTAAAAACCCTACATTAGATACTTACATCATGAATGTCACAACAGATGAAGAACTCTCTTATATCAACTCAGACTATTCACTAGATGTAAGTAATAATGTTTATACTGCTGTTGATATATTGATCAACTGTGTTTTAGTCCAATTGCTGGGCTTGGTCAGGTTTGATTGGAAATATTCTCAATATTTCTGTTTCTTCTCAGCAAGGAATGATGGATACAACCAGTTTACTTCTTCTCTACCTCGCTAAATTTATCTATTTTGAATGTTGCTTTTCGAATGTCTAAAATTGTTTTCTAATTTGATAAACATTTGTCAGTTACAATACTATTTTACTTTCTATTGATTTTTGATAATGTTATGGTCTTGGCTTTATATTCAAACAGATATTTTGTAACATTTTTATCTGCTGAAAGAATGATTGCTGTCTGTTTTCCTTTTCATGTTTCTAGAATTATAACGTTATAGAATTCTGTGCATTTGTAATAACGGTAATTATGTTTCTAATACAAGTGCCTCTGTATGGCCTTGTTTATTCAGATATAAATACTGTAGTCACAGAAAATGAAGTTAGAAGAAATGGAAATGATTTTTTTTTATAATAACTAATAATTTTGGATGGATTTTTATTTAAGTACATTTGTCAACTTGTGCTCTATTGGTTATTTCTACAATTAATGTTATAGTTTGTTCAATACTGACCATAACTGTGATCAAGACGTCAGCAGTAAGTAAAACAATTATGCGGGAGAATGCAAGACCATTTTGAAATTAAAAAAACACGTGCTTTCATTAATTTAACAAAGTTAAAATAATTTAGTTGATTTCTAGAATTTAATATGAAATTTAAATAATTTGTTTTAAATACTAATGTTATATTAATTTCCTGATACATGTGCAACTTTAAGGTTAAAATATAAGTATATGTGTATACTGCTCAATAAATAAATAGTAACACATTAAAACTCCTCCAACCCCCAATTAAACTTCTACCAATTAAATTTATATTATTCCTTCTTTTTTTTAAAGCTCTGTAATCGCTCCAGAACCCCGTATTATAAAGGGTGAACAAACACTTCTTAGAACAATTTGCTGAAGCCTTCTAGTCTGCCTGCATTATAACGCGCCACCTCATCCAAATACTTAACGTTTTTAAATGTAACGCCTGGTAACCACACTTTTGTATGTTTCATTTGGAGGTTTGGACTAGGAAGTAGATTAACATAAACTTTGAAGATAGATTCAAAACGTGTAAAACATTTTACAAAAAGAAACAAACAACATTTACTGAAACATCTATGAAACACTATTACTTTAGAAAATCAGAACAAAATCAAATCTTGAATATTCCAACAAATAGGCGGAGCACATGGGGATCCGAAGGTAGTGTCACGAGTCGAGTCTGTGACCTATTTCGACCAGTTTCTATAAGCAAAGTCAAACCAGTGCTGTTCAGCGTAAACAAGTAAATTTTAGGTATCCAATCAAAGAAAGAGGTGAGGGGAAAAAATAGCATACGTCAGCTTCTAGAAGAAATGTACGATTGAGAAAGTATTAAGTAAAAAGTCAGTGATTCGGGGTCCTCGCTTAAAATGATTAAATGGTTGTTCCTCGCATTGAGCGATGTTCCTCGCTTAGTTCCCGCTTGTCCTCTCTTAGTAAAGGTTCGATTGAGTTATAAATTTTGTAATATTAGCGGGTCCATTTAATTATAGTGATATTAGTTGAAGTAATATTATTTGAAGTTATATTAATTGAAGTTACAGTAGTTGAAATTGTTGATGAATTGAGAAGTTAATTTTATGTAAAAGTTGAAGAAGTATTATTAAAGAAGTTTTGGAGAAAATACAGAGATGTTTCTTCACTTCATAGAATTATCAAGTTTGATAATATAATGCCCGGCAAGTGTAATTGTCACAGTAGCCACCTCTGTAATCTTGTATATTATATATAAAATGTATATAAATATATTGCTGGCTAAGTGTTAGAGCGATTAGCTACTTAACTAAACTAATAGGTTCCTGGTTCAAATCTCGGTGAAGATTTTGATTGATAATTTTGTGATTTTAACGATGCCTCTGAGTCTACCCAACTCCAATGGTTACTTGCCTTTTTTGCTTGTTTACAGTTGGCTTAAAGAAACAGTTGAACTTTACATAATCCAGCCCATAGATTGCAAGGTCTGAAAGGAGTTACTTTATTTTCTACTGTTATTCCTTAGTATGCTGTTTTTAAAAAATTGTCGTGTTTATACAGGTGTAAAGTCCTCATTAACCCCATTTGGAAAGAGTCAAGTTGGCTGACATTTAGTTCTAGAGTTCGTCTTGCTCTTTGTTGCGTCAATGTCACCTTAACGTAGAAATGAAAATAACAATACATTGATTTCACGCTCTAGTTCTCCTAGCTGATTACAAAAATTTTAATTGAAATGGTTCCTGTTAATCTGTTCTTGGAACTTCGTTATAGGTTAGTTGTCATTAGTTACTAGAATGCAAACTTTTTTTGTTTTCAATAGCAATAAATATATATAAAAGGTTGTTTAGGTGGTGAATAAATTAGTTAGGAAAATGTTTAGATAAGGAGTGCATAAGTATGAAACATATTTTTTATCATAGAAAGTAACACTTGCAAACAAATCGTTGCTATTTGACAGTCTAGGTAAATATTTCATGTTTTCTTTCTTTCTTGTTTTTCTTAACACATTTCCTTTTTTATAAATGAATCTGTGATTTGAAAAAAATAAAATAGAATGTAATATATCAACAAAGATGTTGCTTATAATTAAAATAAACCTTTTAACCATGTAAATAATAAGTCTTTTCATCGAGTGGGGATTACAGTATTTCCGGTTGCAGCGCCATCAGTGACTATCCTCAACAGTGAATTTTCTTTTGTTCTCAAATGTGTATCCCGCGGCCAGGTGCTCTCTTCTATGTCAGCTAAGGCAAGATAAACCATTTAAATAATATAGTATGAAAGATGCTTCAAAAAAAACCCAAAATGCATAACTGTCAATATTTCAAATGTATTAAAATAGTTTTAGGTACCCAAAAGAACATCAAATATTACGCAGTTTTTAATAAGAAAACAAACTCATGAGGTGGCCACTTATTTGCAAGGAATATTCAACTCTTTATTTTGTTTTGATTGTCCCATATATTGAATTTTCATTTGGCTTTGCTTTCAATTTAGTATGAAACTAATAAACTTATTATTGAGTTAAGACTTTTAACATGACAACTATCGTAAATATATAATACGTTAAAAAAGGGATTGTTTTGTTTTTGAAAAAAAAAATTGAACTCTTAAGACGAAATATCTGTCTCAACTGTCTCAACACAGTTACCAACTGAGAAATTCACATATCGATTAGATGGAACTAGAATGTAGATACGATAAGAAATAAGATAATTTTTATTCATCCAAAATGAAATTAAATGGAAATTCAGTTACACTACAATTGGCAACCTCGGCGTAACTAAAATATATAATAAAATAAATGCAGCCAATTCAAAACCCAAAAGAAAAATCTTACTCTGGAATAAATGTAACCTAACACAACTACACCAAGCTGCATTAAACTTAAAACAAACATTCTTATTAGAAAAAGACATAAACCAACCAGTCGATGACCTCTGGAATTTCATTTAAAAGCATCTTGAAAGCATTATAGAAAATCATATACCAACTAAATACACATCAAACAAAATAAATAAATGCTGGTTTAATAATAGACTAAAGAAGCTTTGTAAACAGAAGGAAAAACTATATGCAGTTTTTTGGATTATGGGTGATTTTAACCTACCTGATATAAATTGCAAAACACTAACCATAGATAAACACCAAAACCTTCAGGACATAAATGAGCTTTTCATAGAAACTTTACACAACTGAAGTTTAGATCAAATCATTAAAAAGCCAACTAGATTGAACAACACATTAGATCTCTTCTTAACCAACAGACCTGGATTAGTAGTTGATTATGATATTATCCCTGGTCTATCAGACCATGAGATCATAAAAATACACAGTCAGATAAAAGCAGCAGCCAATTCAAAAAAGAAAAATCTTACTCTGGAATAAATGTAACCTAACACAACTACACCAAGCTGCATTAAACTTAAAACAAACATTCTTATTAGAAAAAGACATAAACCAACCAGTAGATGACCTCTAGAAGTTCATTAAAAACCATCTTGAAAGCATTATAGAAAATCATATACCAACTAAATACACAACAAACAAAATAAATAAATGCTGGTTTAATAATAGACTAAAGAAGCTTTGTAAACAGAAGGAAAAACTATATGCAGTTTTTTGGATTATGGGTGATTTTAACCTACCTGATATAAATTGCAAAACACTAACCATAGATAAACACCAAAACCTTCAGGACATAAATGAGCTTTTCATAGAAACTTTACACAACTGAAGTTTAGATCAAATCATTAAAAAGCCAACTAGATTGAACAACACATTAGATCTCTTCTTAACCAACAGACCTGGATTAGTAGTTGATTATGATATTATCCCTGGTCTATCAGACCATGAGATCATAAAAATACACAGTCAGATAAAAGCAGCAGCCAATTCAAAAAAGAAAAATCTTACTCTGGAATAAATGTAACCTAACACAACTACACCAAGCTGCATTAAACTTAAAACAAACATTCTTATTAGAAAAAGACATAAACCAACCAGTAGATGACCTCTAGAAGTTCATTAAAAACCATCTTGAAAGCATTATAGAAAATCATATACCAACTAAATACACAACAAACAAAATAAATAAATGCTGGTTTAATAAAAGACTAAAGAAGCTTTGTAAACAGAAGGAAAACCTATATAGAAAATTTAAAGAAACTAAGGCAGAAAGAGTTTACAAAAAGTATGAAAAAATTAAACACTTAACCCAAAAAGTAAGCAGACACCTGCAGAGTGAATACATAAACAATGTAATATCTAAAGATAACAACAAAAACCTATGGTCATACATTAAGTCTAAGAAAATGGAAACAACAGGCATAGCGCCATTAAAAGATGAACATAACATAATACATAATGATAATGAAACTAAAACAAACATCCTAAACAAATACTTTGCATCAGCATTCTCAGCCCCTGGAGACAAAGACATATTACTGAATTTGAAACAAGTAGACAACATAGAAGATATAGTAGTACAAGAAAATGGAATTCAAAAACTATTAGCCAACACCAAATCAAATATAAGCGTCTGGACCTGATGGTATTCCAGATTACTTAAAGAACTAAGCAATGAGCTAGCCCCAGTGTTCAAAATACTCTTTCAGGCTTCACTTAACCAGGGCAGAGTACCAAAGGACTGGAAAGAAGCTAATGTCAACCCCCCCCCTATTTAAAAAAGGAGAAAAATCTGATCCAGGAAACTACAGACCAGTATCACTTACCAGCATCACATGTAAAATCCTAGAACACATAATATGTAGCAACATCATAAACCACTTAGACAAACAAAATGTCCTCACACCATACCAACATGGCTTTAGGAAATATAGATCATGTGAAACACAACTAATAGGACAAATGGATGATTTTTCATAAGGTTTAGATAATAGTGAACAAATAGATGCAATCTTACTAGATTTTTCCAAGGCTTTTGACAAAGTTCACTACTATAGTTTGCTAAAAAAATTAAAATATTTTGGCATTAATGGTCAACTGCATCAGTGGATTAAAGATTTTCTGATAGGGAGAGAACAAAATGTAATAATAAATGGCTCTAAATAAACACCGATAACAGTAAACTCAGGAACAAAAGTCAGATTATTTGCAGACGATTGCATAATATATAGAACAATTAAAAACAACACAAGAAACAGATATTTTACAAAGAGAATTAGATGAATTACAGAAATGGGATTCAAATTGGAGCATGTCTTTCCACCCAGTAAAATGTCAGTTGTTAAGAGTAACAAAAAAACTAAAACAAATTAATTCCACTTATTTTATTCATGGCAAACCAGTAACACAGACTAAAAACGCAAAATACCTAGGTGTTATAATAAATGAAAAACTGTAATGGAATCCACATGTTGATGAAACTATAAAAAAAATCCAAATAAGCATTAGGATTTATTAAAAGAAATTTCTATAAATCAAATAAGAACATAAAATTAAAATGTTATTTAACCTTGGTTAGGCCAATAATAGAATATGCATCCTCCATTTGGGACCCCTCAACTCAAGATAACATTAAGAAACTGGAACAGACACAAAATAGAGCAGTGAGATTCATAACAAAAAGTAATATTCACATTTGACTAGAGTAACACCTATAGTAAAATCACTAAATTTAGAAAGCTTTCAGGACAGAGGACTCAAATGTAAAGTAGCAATTATACATAAAACACTGAACCATAATCTTCAAATACAAAAACAAAATTTAATAGACACAAAGATAAAGGCTCACTACTCATCCCATATGCTAGGACTAATTTGTACAAATACTACTTCTTCCCTAGTGCTATTAGAGCATGGAATGGGTTGCCTGAGCAAGCCAGGAAAACCAGTGACTTGGCAGAATTTAAGTCATTGGTTAATATGCATGACTAAATGCATGACGCGTAGGACGTAATCATCTTCTTTTTTGAAGTAACGTCTGTATTAGATAAGATAAGATAAGATCAAATGGTGTAGAGCTAACATAGCTAAACTTCTGATTTAGCACTATTAAGATCTAGATTTGGTATAAATTATACATTTATATATTAGATTTACATAAAAAATTAGGCCTAGATAATATATCAAAAGATTGAAAGCAACATTAAATTTAAAAATAGTAGATAAGTGTCAGGTTTAGGAATTATTTGTGTGTTAACTAGCTGTACACAATTAAGGTCCCGTGGTTCACCCTGACAAGAACATCACTCACACACAGTCGTACATAGAGTAACCAACTATGTAAATAGCTTAAATAACAACAAAAATGAATTTAATTGTATGAAACTAATATATGTGTGTGTACAATGAGGATGATAAAAAGACAATATATATATATAGATATGCATATAATATATATATATATATATATATATATATATATATATAAAGATATTATTCAATAGTTAATTAAGCACATTTGCTACTGCTATCAACTTGTCACCCTGCTTTCATAGTCCACCAGACTCTGACCGACTGGCGTCACAAAACTGCCAACCTCGGTGATAGTAAAGTTAGACCTTAGATGTTCGCCAATTTGACAATGACACTGAAAACTGTAATATATATTTCTGAAACGGCAAGCGACGCCCACAACTTCAACACTGGCACCCCTAAACAGGGGTCCCCAAAATCCTACTGAATAATAAGTCCGAGAAAATAGTATAGACAAATATCGTTTTACGGGCCAACACACTGTCCGTTTCAACCAAAGAGGGTGAACTACCTCATGACAAAGAATGACCAATAGATGTCACCGGACTTTGTGACTTTAAAATTCCTCTAGCGTGCCATCATATATACCTTACCACATCATGTTAACTGGTTTGTCGGTCTCTAACGTCATAGGCCTTATTTTTGCTACTAAGCATAGTACCTGACCTTAACTTATTACATACTGTATTGTAATTTCGCGTTTTAAGGTTAATTAGCGTAACTGATTCAGAAACATTTTGCATGAAAATCAACACAGTAGATAATATTAATTTCTGCTAAGCACGCTGAAGTCGGAAAGTAAGTAGTAACCAAACAGTTGTAGAGGCGGTCACAGAAGAAATCATTTACGGAGCTTTTCTAGCTTGTCGCTTTGCACTAATAATATACATATATATATATATATATATATATATATGTATATATATATATATATATATATATATATATATATATATATATATATATATATGTATATATGTATATATATATATATATATATATATATACATATATATATATTATATATATTTTTCTGTTAGTGGTCGTATGCCATGGGAAACTCGGAGAAGTGTCCCCTGCTTTGGAAATCTTTGGGCTAAGTATATCTTTAGTATTTTTGTATTTTATATAAGGTATTAATTAGTAGATATAGCCTCAAATGATTTCCAGGCAGTGTATTTTTACCCTGATGTTCTGCATCCTGGGGTACTCCCAAACGTGATATATTTGGTAACCTTTTTCTGAGGATTCAACCTGTATTGAATTATAAGATGGACTTTACATATTTTTATAGACTTGTCTCTGAGGGATTCAACCTGTATTGAATCATCACTTGGGCTTTACCAAATGGATGTCTATAGGTGGGATTCTATGAAGCTTGTGGGCTCATAGGTTTCCCTGAAGCCTATAGTTCATCATGACCCTTTTGTTTTGTTTTTGTCAAAAGTGGTCATGTGTTGACCTTAGGCCTGTGACCTTCATTTTTCTACACTGATGTGTGATCTCCAGAATGTGACGATAATGTAACATATGACCAGGCCTGTGTGCCATACTATTTTTGAGTATCTTTTGTTTACTTTTTGTTGTGTCGGCCTGTGAGTTGATGGCCATGTATTTACACATTTTTTTACTCCTGTAGATAAACGTTGTATATATGTTTACCTGCGACTTTGTAAAGTCTTTTGTTGCATACATTAGTTGAATTGTATACCTGAAGGTTATACCTAATAACCTAGGCAGTACACGAAGGGACCAGTACACGTCTGGACGAACGTGCCAGCACACTTTTAACACTGATCTGTTGATCTAAAATACCTATATCTAGCTATAATTCTAATTGATTATTTTTAGCTATATCCGCTAATAGGTAAATTAATGGATCAATATTTCGTTATATTTAGTGGGGTTCTCTTTTAGAATCAATCCCCATTAATATGTAACATGGGGTACTCTTACAAGTAACCTCATTGCGGCGTCGCAAACTGTGTAAACCAATAGCTCGGTGCTCCGTTACAGGCAATAACGTCAGAAATAGTTGGGATGTAAAGATTATTAAGAGAAGGGGAAATTTAAAAGATGTAAAGTTATTCCTATACGAAAATATTGTACGCATATGAAATTAAATATAGCGGAAATTGTATTTTCGAGGGCGGTCTCAGAACGTATCCATTCAAAAGTCAAGAAAACACTATATTTCTTTATTAATTTTTATCAAAGAATCAATACTTCAAACAATATAAATAATCCATGATTCTTTCATTTAGAAATAACTATAACTCTAGCCCGGCAACTGGTTTAAACTTGATCACTACGCGCTTTCCTATTCAAATCCGATTGAATGTCGTTTAATTACGGCTACTTGTTTTTATTGATGCCAATGTGAACTGTTAAACATTGATAGCCTGTTATAGGTCATAATATGCTGTCTTTAACGAAAAGGAACTGTATTTGAAAATTTAAAAAATGTCATCTTAAGAGCCTGCATGATTATTGATATCATATGGATGCTGATAAGGCTTTCAAAATACAGCGTGCCATACATAACGTGCGTCCTAGATTAAAGTCGCAAAGTTCATTCATCCATTCACACCTGGCCTCGAGGGAATGAAAAGAGCTGTCTGAGCATAACCGACAGCTACCTAGCAAAACGTTATGCACTGCTATTTAATCACGTTTACCGTAGCCTGTTAGTCTTAAAGAGGCAATTATCTTGGATTTAGTCATTCATATTTACATAATCAGTGTCAAAGAGTAATAACTCAACGTCTGCAAGACTTACAGGTCAACTGGAACTGTGAACTACTGAACACAACATTGACATTAGACGATACTGCTTTACTTCTGTTAGTACCCATCTTATACATGAATTAACATGAGCTTAGTATTTTTCTATTTTTAAATTTAAAAATGAATACTTTGAAAAAAATGTATAGTAATGGTAAGGATCAGTTATGTCATTAAATTTTATAATACATCTAGAGCAACGGTGGACATTTTACGTACCTCGCACTATATGCAGCAAACCAGAGTATTTTCTGTGGCCCGCGAACACCTAAAATTTTTTAGATTTGTCTACAGAATGTATTTGCAAAAGATAAATAATTATTAGAAATAGATATTTTAAAGTATCTATTTCTATGTAAATTATCGAATTTTCGATTCTTGTAATGAAGAGGCTAAAATACGAAACAGTGTCTTATCTTGCCATTCTGAAAAGTTAAAGAAGGCCTACATTGAAACATTGAGTCAAAGATGCAAATTCAGTATTTTTTCTATGTTATGAAGAACTGTGGATTCAGATTGCGAGTGTAACAACTGATGGTTTCGTACTTTAACTGAGAAAAATTGGTGTTTATAATGAAATTAAAAAACAATATTTCAACCAAAACTTACCTCTACACAGGATTGATTATGCAAATTTGCATTTAATATAAAAAATGCTATTGATCCTAATATCTCATTGATCATCGATGTCATTATAAGAGCTAAATGTCTTAACCACAGGCAGTTCCGATAAGTTCTTAAAGATTTAGAAATAAACATTCCGATAAACAATCCGATAATCCAGGACTGAGAAACCTTATTGTTTCAGATTCTGCATTAAGAAAAAATTGGGACTGGGGATACCATATAAATATATCTATGTACTTACAACTTTGAAAAATACGCTAGCTAACAGTGTATAATGTCTTTTAAGTCATATTTATGCCATACGAGATAGATATTACCCGCTGCCCGCGGGTCTTAACTTGCGTATTGCTGATGTAGTCATTGATATAATGCATTAGAAACAAAGAATGTAATAATGTTATAAGTAAGGCGAATGCATGAATTCATGAATAAAAAAATATTATGAATGGAGATAAAATTGACTTACATTCACTCGATATTAAGAATTAGAGTTGCACTCATGTGAAAATGCTTTTCAAAAACAAATGTGATTGTTAATTTGATTAAAATATGAAATGAATGGACTATAATTAGTATGTCCATGTGTTAAAGTATAAAACTATCTTTGCGAAGAGAAGTTTTATCATCTTAAAGTTGAGAGTTTCAGACCTAGGAATGGAAAGATGTGCAACATTACGGTATTGTCTAATGATAGATTGTTCGTCAGGAAATCTAATTCGCAGATATAAGGATCGAATTTATTTCAAAAAATGCTTATGAAACAAAAATTTGAAGGTTATTTTTATTAAATAATGAAATCAATGGACCTTTGTTGTATTTCCATATGTCAAAGTAAAAAAAACAACTATATGTCGAAAATTGTAATTCTTAAAAATAGATCTAGATATACATTTTTTCGATCTTTTCTCATGTCAACATTGTAAACAAAGCCTAGATCCATAAAATACTATAGCTTTAATGGAGTCGCTCAATTTTTTTTTAAGGGTCTTAACTAGTATTAAGTTTGTTGTAGGGCTACAATACATACACTTAGAAATGGGCAAAAGTTAGCTAAAAAGTTAGAAATTTTTAGTTTAACTAACAAAAATTAGTTAAGGCCATTGTTTAACTAGAAAAAAAAGTTTATTTAAAATCGTAGTTTAATAAATTTTTTTAGTTACTAACTAAAAAAATTAATTAAAATTTGTAAAACTTTTCAACATTCGGTCAGGGTTGAAACGCATACCCTGTTTACTTGTCATAGGTCATGTCATACCAATAACTTTGATTATAAAAAAAATGATGCAATTAACAACTATTATACAGTCTGCATTTAAAGAGGGTAAAGTAAGATCCTAGTAGAAGTCATGGGAGTAAATATTTGCACTTGAAAGTTGCAGTATTATAAAATGTTAAACATTTTTTGCCAAAAGCCTCTATGCAGTATTATGAATGAGGTTGTTCCGAATTTTTTTATGAGCCACGTGGAAGTGTTTAATTTCTGTTTCTAGTGGGAATCTGATTAGTGAGTTAGGTCAATATTTAGTGGTTTTAATCAATTCATTTGCGGCAAACAATATTTTTTTAACTGCAGGAACATGAAGTTCATCCTTTTATAGTCTTAAATCTTAATATTGAGATCTATTAAGTCTAAATCAACAGATAGGCCTATATAGATCTAAAAGCATTAGGGTAACCAACTCTAGAAAAAAAATCTTAATTCACACCCCCTCTTTCCATAAAGTAAAGAGACTGTGTTAAACTGATTTTAACAACCTGGTCAGCTAGACATACACATGACCACATGTAGACATAGTGTACTGTACGTGTGTAGTCAATAATACAGTAAGACTATCCTGCATTAAGCGTTATACAATAGTGTTATTCTTAATGTGGAGAAGTCATACAAGAAAATAACACACTGGCGTGGCTAGTCAAACATGTTTGTAGATATATCTTTACACTAAAATAGTTATACACCCTTCCTACACAGAAAAGAAATGGACAGTGTGTTCGACTGATTTTAACAAACTGGCCAAATAGAGACGTACACGTGTAGTTTTTTTTCCCTTGTGCGTGTAACGGTTATGCAATAGTGTTAGTTGTATTTTTAGTGGCCAGACAAGAAAATAGCACATCGGCATGGTTAGTCAAGCAAGTCAAGTATTTTACACTTTAAAATAGTTATACAGGTCTAATGGTCTTAGGCGACCCGCGGCGTCGCGATCCACAGGGTTAGAGCCCCTGGAATACAGGCATTCACAAAAGTTTTTCTGTATGCACTATTGAAGATCCGGGTATTTTGACGCTGTTCTTAGAATTGCGTCTATAAATACATGCAATGAAAGACAGTTATAAAACAAGGATACTGACTTAACATTACACACTGTGCTGCCGGTTGGTTTTAAAGTAGGTGTTGCAGTCGCCGAGGAAATGTAGAGAGCAGATATCTTACAAATCTGTCCAATTTAATTTCTCAACACCCCAACGACTTTTAAAATAATCAGATTTAACTCCTAAATTGTGATAGCTTTGGACTAATCTGTTCTGAATCATTCATTTATTGTACAACAATGAAAGAGTGTCACAAAACATGTCCTTTTCCTCTGTAGAACTGAAGGTATGAGAATATGCAATTATCAAAGCCACATTTTTGACTGATATGTTAATGCAGAGTTATAAATATCTTTCCTGTGTTGTTATTTAGTATCAATGCATTCAGAAGTGTTTTTTTTTCATTGCTAAGACATTGCCACGCTTTATTACCATTTCCAAATTGTCCTACCTGAAGAAGGTGAGATTTGTTCTCTTTTACTGACCCAGTCAGCTAAGCAAGTTTTGAAAACGGCAGTTATGTCTACATTCATTTTAGTCAGGCTTTTATAGGTGTAAATATTCTAACATATGTTATACACTAAGAAATATTTGTTTTTTTTACAAACATCCGGAGGTGCTTTTAGTTTCAGAGTGGAACTCTTCCTTTTTTTTTTCTTTGTCTTTTTTTTTTCTATTTTTATTTGTAGGGAAATGGTTCTTGTATGTTTGTGTAACCAACTTACAGTATCTTTATTCTCATTGTTTAGTCTGTTTATTGTAAGAGAAAGACATCTTATTGACTTAAATATTGTTTGGGCTTATATCACTATCAGATGTTGTTGCTGTTGCCCTTGCCATCAATGCAGTTTTAGTTTTGTTTTAAGGTCAGTCTCAGTGTGGCTTAAAACCCTGTATATTAACTATGACTGTATCGTCACAAAGTTAAAGAGAATTTGTAGATCTCAAGATGTAAGGAACTAGCGTGAGAACCATTGGATGAGTTGGTACATTTATAGTCGATATCCCGTCAAAATAGCTTTAACACTTTAGATATCTTAAAACATAAATAAGCAAAATATCATAATAAGGTAAAATGAATAATTTCAAAATATAGCAATTATTTACATTATAAAAGTGTACTTCGAAAACACACAAAGATACTTGTCAAATGTACACACACACACATACACACACACACTAACTTTCACTAAGTTAAATTTTAGGAAATGTTATGTACAAATTCTTTTACTGGCTTGTTTCCATACATTGGCAATATAGTTCTGTATTTTAATCAAAGGGGAAAAAGGGGAATGATTTTAAATTTAAAGAACTCTCGTTCTCTACGAATATGGGATACTTTCAGATATATTAATATGGAAATAGAAGAGACATCAACAAAAATGCTGCCCAGGACATTAAGTTACTAATAATCCGGTACTTTTATACACATCATGTAAGAGTCCGCGCTATTTTGTCGGTGCTATTTTGACGGGTCACCTTTACAGCCGTATACTTCCAAAAGATGAGTTACTAATTCAATAATGACACATTTTGGATGCAAAGTTGAGTGTACATGTCTAAAAATGTCTTATCCTGTTTTCTTTTAAACTACATATTTTTAACGGCCCCCCGTAAGAAGAAAATTGCTATTAGGTTTGTGCAACATGTCCATCTGTCACAATCAGATTTCGAAAACTAGAAATGAAAAATAAAATTAATAATGCACCAAATATACACCAAAAATACACCAATTCTAAAAAAATTACGTAAATGTAAGGGAGATAATGTTACAATATGTTTACAGAGACCATTTTCGTTTTTTTTCCGTATCACTAAGTCAAATATATTTATAAAATGTACAAGAAATGTTCACAACAAATATAAATATTTGTTTAAGGTGTTTTTTCTGGTCTACTAGCTGCTAAAATTAAAAGAAAATATTTATGTTTGTTTATAAAGGCTAAGAATGTACTTTTTTTTTTAAAATGAACTCTTTATGCAGTGATTATCGTGCAGTAGTGTGACAAGCAGCGGCAAGACATGGTAGTAATCAGTTTCCTCAAAATTTTTTAAATAATCAAATTTATTTATTTTTTGTTAAGTGCCCACATCAGAATAAAATCGCTTATTTTTGTGCGATTTATATGTCGCTCAGTCTGTCCGTCACGTTTAAATAAAAAAACAACAACTCTAAAAGCTATTGAAAATATGATTTAACCTTTAAGTTTCCTTCCAAAACATCATAATAGTTTAAAGTGTCTATGGCCATAAGTGTTTATAAAGGTTATATCGAAGAATGTCCATCTTCCACTTAGTAATTTGAGTCTATCATTTCTAGGTTCGATAACATTGTCTATCATTTCTAGGTTCGATAACATTGTCTATCCTCTCCTTTTGAACAGCAAATCCTGAGCCTAAGTTGTTGGTACTGCCACCACTATCAAATAGTGTGTAGTCCTAGTTCTGAGAATGTCAGTGTCTTTCTGTTCTTGTAGTGCTACGACACTACACTACGAGGCATCTTCTATTCCGTCAACACTTCAGTAAGTTAGGCTAGCAGCGCTCCTGCTCTAAAAGGGTTTAGCAAGTTCCATGTCGCAAAACAAATTTCATGCCCATTTCCAGGCATAGGCCGTTTTCCTTAGTCATCTGTTCGGTTTTTCATACGTGTACCAATAACTTTGAATTGCTTTTACAAAACTTTCTATGAACTCACTCTGTCTGGTAAACAGTAATAACACGTCTTCCATTTCCAGTCTCTGGTCCAATGGAAGCTTTGCGCAATTATTTAGTGTACCTAACAAAATTAGAATCAACAAAAACAATTAACAAACCAGTAGCCAGTGGCAGCTAAACTTTGAAAGTGATAAGATCTGAAGAAAGTTTTTGTTTTTCAATGTCAAAGTGACAGGTGGATTAACGGACCTGAAGACCACATCTACATTACAAGACAACTTTTTAGTTTAGACTAGAACACTCCTCTCTGTACTCGTACTGCACGTCACTTCACATTGTGTATAAGCAACCTCTGGTTTATCTGTACACTGTCGCGTGCCTTTATTTAAAAAATACAAAACATATATGTATTGTTTTATAAGAGAGATATTTTGTATGACAAACAACTTGCATAATTAATTTTACAAGTAAAACGGTTCACTTTCGGGAAAACAAAAGTTGCCGTTTCGTCACAAAATATGTTACAGTAGATTTGTCCAGTTTATCAGAACTTAACGTGAAAAATGAACACGGACAGGACGCTAAAAATACCCATTTATCTTATAGTATAGTTAAGAAAGGTAATCTGATTTGTTATTGAACATTAATTTTAAAAAATGAATTATTTCCCTTTATGTTTGTTTGTTTTACATGTTTCGGGTGTTCCTTCAGGGTTAAAGATAGTTTAATTCCTAGTCCAAACCTCCCACAGGACGACAGGGGATGGAAGCTGGCATGGTTTGAACCCGGGGCTATCAATAAATTCAAACGATTGCACAAACGACAGTCCAGCACGACATTGAAATTACAGCTAGAAACTGTAATATTCTAGACACATGTAAAATTTAACTTTATTTATACATTAAAAATATATATTTCTAAAATACATAGTCACAACAGCAGTAAAATATAAATCGTTTATGTAGAGCTACCTTATGCAGTAAAAACTACATTAAAAATTGCTCACAAAGAGGTTATACTTATGAGTTTGCAATTCACTTCTGGAAAAGAAGCAAGACTGTTTTAAATTATTTTATGCAAGCACATCTAAAGTTATTTACTAAAAGATAAATACTGTATAAATATATACTATCTAAACCACCCAATGTGGAAGAGGCCGTGCGTTTCAAAATTTTGTATTTATTCTGAATGAAGTTCTACCGTTGCAAATATAACAGATATATTTGTGGTTGATTGATTCTGTACTGATACACAGATATGGAAACTTCAGATCTATTAAAGACTGAACATGAGACAGATAGCCATCTCTTCAACGCTAGCTTTCTATTGAAACAAATTTGTTCATTTTAATTCTTTTGCTTACAATATTTACATTTTGTTTATTCATGTGCTCACAAAGTTTTCATTTTGTTTACTCATGTTAAAATATTTACATTTTATTGTTATAAAATTAGTGAATGTAATAAAAAAATTGAAACTCAACTGGTCAAAACGGATCATTGGAATGATAGAAGGTGGGAAGAATGAACATGTGTAAATGAGACAAGCTTGTTCAGATCTGCATTCTATCCCAGCCTTGGTAGTTCGGAAATATACAGCTCGTGACGCGGTGCTATCCTACGGCCCGCGTGCCTTATCCAGCCCGAGAAACATCTGTCCACAGTTCGTTATTGAGCAAAAAAGGCACGTGGAACATTGTTTGGTTACTAAATTGGTTGGAAGGCGATGGCACCGGGTCTGAGTCGTGGTTCGAGCCACTGTCCATATTTTCACCTTCTTCTTTTGGTACCTTAGTGCTGCAGTTATTCTATGCTACATGCCATGTTTAGTCATAATTTGTTTCAGTACTAAAACTTTTAAAATGGACTAAACTTACATTTGGATTAATGGAATGATTAAAAATAAAAAAATATATTTTCCAACATTACCAACGAAGTCTTCACCCTCGTTGGCTTCCGACCAAGTGCTTTATCACTCAGCGGCCTCGATTTTTTTTCGGTATTTTAAGGACACCCCTGAGTCCACACAACTTTAATGTGTACCTGATATTACCTTCCTTAATCCTGTGCATAGGAGCATAGGGCCGCAACCACACCTCTCCACCGAACTAGGTTCTGAGCAGCTTTCTTCATTTGCTTCCATGTCATTCCAGTACCCTAAGCTTCACTGATGACTGACCTTTTCTAGGTTTGCTTAGGTCTGCCCACTTTCCTCTTTCCTTGTGGGTTCCAGTCAAGTACCTGACATTAGTTGGGTCCATATTGGGGAAAGTAAAGCGGTTAGTCATTGTGCTGGCTACATGAAACCCTCGTTAACCATCGGGCATAGAAACAGATGACCTTGACATCATCTGCCCTATAGATCGCGAGCTCTGAAAGGGGTAATACGCACTGCTGTCTTTACATTCGTGCAGATAACAGCTGTCTTTACATTCGTGCAGGTAACAGCTGTCTTTACATTCGTGCAGATAACACCTGGCTTGGATTATATGTATAGAGCAAACCTGGCTTTACATTATACATAATATTTGCAATCAAGAACAGCTGAATTTACATTATACACATAGCGACAACAGCTGGCTTTACATTATACATGTAGAAAGTTGATATTAACTAACTACACCTGGAGGTATGTGTACACAGTATTACAGCTTATCGTACATGTGTACGTAGCTTTCCAAATACAAATAGACTTCATTTCTATTGAGAGATACAGCTTAATCACACGTCCTACTCTAGATCTATTGATTTTATCAGTCTAACAATGGAGCAACATTTAGTGTATTATAAAGCGCTATGCAATAGAGTTCCTCATTCGTTGTATTGAGACATGCATCCAGAGAAGTTGTCTTTATTCAAACATCTTTAAACTGAACTTTTCCTTGGGTAAGTTGTTTTTAAATTAGTGCATTTAATGATTGGACATTAATCCTTTCTTTAAAGCTTGAAACATTTTCAAGGTTTCATGACGAGACAAACAGTCCAGTACGTGGTCATGACGAGACAAACAGTCCTGTACAAGGTCATGACGAGGCAAGCAGTCCAGTACGAGGTTAGGACGAGACAAACAGTCCAGTACGAGGTCATGACGAGACAAACAGTCCAGTACGAGGTCATGACGAGACAAACAGTCCAGTACGAGGTCATGACGAGACAAACAGTCCAGTACGAGGTCAGGACGAGACAAACAGTCCAGTACGAGGTCAGGCCGAGAAAAACAGTCCAGTACGAGGCAAACAGTCCTGTACGAGACAAACAGTCCAGTACGAGGCAAACAGTCCTGTAAGAGACAAACAGTCCAGTACGAGGCAAACAGTCCTGTACGAGACAAACAGTCCAGTACGAGGCAAACAGTCCTGTACGAGACAAACAGTCCAGTACGAGGCAAACAGTCCTGTACGAGAAAAACAGTCAAGTACGAGCTAAGGACAAGTCAAACAGTCCAGTAAGAGTTAAGGACAAGTCAAACAGTCCAGTAAGAGCTAAGGACAAGTCAAACAGTCCAGTAAGAGTTAAGGACAAGTCAAACAGTCCAGTAAGAGCTAAGGACAAGTCAAACAGTCCAGTACAAGGTCAGGACGAGACTAATAGTCCAACAGTTTCGTGATGGTGTTGCTGGTCGTAGAATATTTGGCTATTAGTTAAATTGACCTAATTAAGCATTACACTGTTTAGAATCCGAATATTTTAAGTTCGTTAGTTGTATCATGTTTTCCCACTAGTAGATCCAAAACTTTTGACTGAGAAAGGGGTGGTAGGGCAATCGCCACAATTCAAAAAAAAAAAAAAAAAAGTATCTTATCCTTTTTTTTTGGTGGTTGATTTTTTTTTAGCGGCTTTCGTGAAATGAAAAGTTGTTATTATTTTTGTCGGTTCGTCACGTATAGATCGAAATAAACAGCAACTATATAAGCTGTTGAAAAGCTGATTTCTACTTATGAAAAATATATAAATTGATAATAGTACACTGGGTAATAGTACACTTATGATGTTCGCATCGGATGCTTTTCTTAATGTGATCCTACTGCTTACCATGGGCGTAGCCGGGGGGGGGGGTTTCTTGGGGTTCAACCCCCCCCCCCGAAATGAAATCCCTGCGGGGGGGAGGGGGAACGGAATTAAGTGACTGATTTTTGGTTTCATTTTGTTTATTTTAGGTGAGATTTTAATACTAAATCATCACTTACAACAGCACAGCCGATGAGGTTTTGAGTTAAAAACCCTCTACCAGGGGGTTTTAAGATTTAAAAAACCTTATCAGGGGGTTTTGAGATACAAATCCCTCTACCAGGGGGTTTTGACTTTAAAACCCCTTACCAGGGGCTTTGAGTTTATAACCCCCTACCAGAGGTTTAATCCCTCTCTTATATAAAACAAAACAAAAAAAAGTGCAAACAACAATCCCCACATTCCAACACCACAGTTAAGGAAGAATTTGATTTTAAAACCACCTCCAAAATTTACGATAAACCCTCTCTTCAATATAAAAAAGCAAATTACACATTCAAAATTCTATGAGCGTAGCCAAGAGGGTTTTGAGTTTAACCTACCCCCCCCCCCCCACTCCAGTTGGGATTTGAAGCTAAAAAGTACCTCTTCAATATAAAAAAAAAGCAAATTACACACTATAAAATCTATGGGCGTGGACTATCGGACATTATTTGATAAAGAGATCCCCGCTTGACCGTGACAAAAGTTTCCGGGAGATATAAATTGCGCGAGGGCGCGAATTGAAAGTCCAGGTAATTTTCCCAGGTGGTCAGAGAACAAGGGGTGGGGGGTGATCGGAGGTGCCCAAGGCAAGGTAGATTGCACCTTGATACTGGCTTAGCGCTAGACAGGGAAAGATAAATGGATCAACAAGTCAGAATCTGTTGTGTAGAAACAAACATTTCTTCTAAAACCAAGAAGTCTGATTCAGGATATGTAAACTTGTCATTCTTTAATGTATTGATTGCACGATAGATATTGAGAACAGACAATGCTTTTAACATGCTTACACTATTCAGAACATATATAGAGCAACAAAAACATTAAAGATACTTTTTTAAAAAGATAATACTTCCTTTATACAGCTTATAGAGCCACTGTTTTTTTTCTACCTAACTTTATGAATGGTAGATAAACAAAAAACTAGGGAACATTTTGTAGCCCGCTACTTCCGATAGTGTTATCAATGACGCGATAGTCCTTTCAAAAACAATGTTGGATCTAGACCTAGATCTAAATGAAATTCTAGATTCTATTTCTATAAAAATTGTTAGAGTCGTTTTTGAGATTAGGGTCCAGGTTCCATCCTCCGCCCCCAGCCCTCCATGATGTGACGTCAATAGAGGTATTGTAAAAAAAAAGGATTAACCTTGTAGGGATTGAAGTTAAACAATTTTCCATTCTTCACATGATTGTTTTTCCTTATTTTTAACCCTCTCCATGTGAAAAAAATGATGTCAGCTTTTATGTCCTCATCATCTCTATGGTGACAGTATACTAACACTAATACTCTCCAAATGTCTCAAAAAAAAAACGTCTTATAACAGTTATTATAAAACTACCTATACATTAAAGTCACTGCGATATATTTATGATTAAATTATGAACTGCATTTACACCTTACATTGACATGTAGTGCACTAAATTGGACTCACTGACTTATCTATTTAAGTTTTATATTTAAACATGGAATGTGTTTACGGTTAGGGAATTTAGAATTAGGTAGTCTTTTGCCAGTATGGTACTTTTATTACCACTGTTTATTGCCCTTGTTAATTGCCCTATTTTATTGACTAGATAAGCGATTCTAAATCTGCGCGGCGCGAAGGACGCCCAATTTGAAAAGTTGGCGCTGTAAATACAATAAATTAAAATACAATTTTAGTGATGGCGGCTGTGCAAACTCTTGGACACGTTCTTAAGCTGAATACATTCACTACGTGGCCATTTCAAAGCAATTCTACCCACCATCCTTTCTAGTCAGAACACAAACAATGTCCATATGCGATTACTGTGTACTTTACAATCATTCCTTTGACCTATTTAAAAAGACAATCTTAAGGCGTTAAACAAACCATGAATTTCAAATGTCTCTCACACACCTTTACTTCACCTTTATGCTCGATCGGGGACCTCCTCTACTTCATTGCACTTTCGATCTTTCTACAGCACCGAAGTCAGGAACAATGTGTCCTGCATTTCATAAAGCAGGAAATCCCATGGATGACATCATAAAGTAAGGTTTTCCTTTAAGACATTGCGATCTAAAGGGCAGATGATGATTTCTGAACCCAAAACTCCCTTCCGAAATGAAATGCCGTCGTCCTAGATGATTTTATGCTGATGTTTTGCTTTAAGGTTGCTTATTTTACGTAAGATTTTAGTGTTAAACCATCACTTGCTCCAGTGCAGCCAAGTGAAATTTGTTTTTAAAATCTTCCTACAGGGGCGTTTTGGGGTTAACCCCCCCCCTTCTACCAAATAAAAAATAATGCAAACGGCAGTAGCCATAGGGAAACTTTTAAAATGATAAAACCACTTCTTCAAATATAAGAGTAGAGCAAACAACAGTCTGCAGATTCTATAAGGCTTGCCAATATATGTTTTGAGTTTAAAACCATCCTCCAGAGGCTTTAAGTTAAAGCCTCCTCCAGAGGGTTTGAGTTTAAAACACTCCTCCAACGGAGTTTCAAGCTAAAAAGAGATGGTTTTATTGATACAGTCACCAAATTTCATGAGCGTAGCCAAGAGGGGTTACACATTTCTACCAGTCGCTGGGCTCGATTGATAAAGAGCAGTGAAAAGCAAATTTTTTTGTTGAAATAAAATTTGTAATAGCAGGATAATGCACTGTAGATACCTCAGAATATACATTTTTTTTTTTTGGTTTTTAATACAGCTTCTCCAGACCCCTGGGTGGCAAGGTCGTGGTGCCTATAGTAGTTACACTTACACCGGGAGTCAGAAACTCCATTGACAACAAAAAATATGCTGAGAATTACTCCCTTAGAGCACGTGAGAGGAAGCGAGCAGTGAGTCTTAAGGTTGCCTTATCCCAGTACAGGGACAACCTATGTGTCGGCCATGAACCAGTTATCTCTCTATCTAATCCTTGTCCCAATCGTCCTTCATGCAGAACTCTGCATTCGTAAAGAATGTGTTCTATTGTTTCGTCGTCCTCCATGCAATTGCGACACCGTGTGTCGTAGTTTTCCTTCCACCGTCCGAGGTAAGCACCAATTGGACAGTGTCCGACCCGGAACTGGGCTAGGACTGCCTGTTCCGCACGATTCAGTTGCCACCATGCATCTCTTTTGTCTGGTCTACTCATTGCCCGGTGAAGCTCACGTCCCTTGTCCAAAGAATCCCAGCCATCGTGCCAAAGTGTCAACATGCGTTTGTCGACCAGGAATCGTACACTTTGATAAGTGCACGGTTCATCATGTTCGAGCGCTGTTGCGACCGCGGTTTTCGCGAGCTGGTCAGCCAAGTCGTGGCTAACCACCCCACAATGGGCGGGCACCCATTGCAAAGTAACGTTCACTCCGAATTGTAGGAGACGCCCTCCGACCGTTAGGACGTCCCATACCCTTCTGACACCTTCATCTAGCCCTTCTAAGGCCTATAGCGCGGCCATCGAATCCGTGAAAAGGACTATGTCGTTCGCTGACGCAGTCCCGTTACGTACCTTCGTTGCCACCCAATCCAGTGCCTGGAACATTGCTTCGAGTTCAGCCTCGAGGCTGCTTTTCTGCTGACAGGATCCCCTGAGCTCGTCACTTTCGGGATTGCCAGAGAGTCGGAATACCTCCCCGTACCCAGTTTTCACCATTCCCTCGAGCGCCAGCACAGAGCCGTCTGTGTAGATGGTGGTTACTCCGGCTGGATATGAAGCTATAGTCTCTCTGGCTGTTTGTAGTAGCCGTGTGGGGTGACTCTGCCTCGTCACCACTGGGTCAAGTAGGTCCTTCCAAATCGTCGCATGCCGAGGGCCTCCATCGGGAAGATAGAGCCGGACGGTGAAAGAGCAGCCCGCTCCACCGGCAGATTCGCCTCTCTGACCAACCCAAGCACCACGTGCATGAAGCAGGGCCGGTTTTTGAGGCGTCTCCTACCCTCCCAGTTGTCGACCAGACTTCTGAGTGGGCATCCATCTTCCAGCCGCATATATCTCTCGTGAGATAGTATGACGGCTTGCTCTCTGCGCAATTTCAACGGTGGAATGTTTGCCATAATCTCACCAGCGGCAATTGGCGTTGTCCTAAAGGTTCCACAGATTAGTCTTATGGCTTGGTTCTGAACAGCATCTAGGCCTGCTAGAGTCGTTTGCGAAGCCCAGACCTGAACAGGAAGACTGTAGTCCATGTGAGAGCGTACTGCACCCATGTACAGTCCTCTCAGCACGTCCGCTCTCGCTCCCCACTTCGTTCCAGCTAGTTTCTTTACGATGTTCAGCTTCTCGGAAGCTGTTTCCTTCACCTGTTGGATATGATCGCACATAGTCAGTTTCTAATTGAGAATTACTCCAAGGTACTTGGGCTTTTTATCCCATTCCAGAATCTTGCCATCCATTCGTAGCACGACAGGTTCCTTCAATATATCACGACCCAGCGTAAACCATAAGTAAACCGACTTCGAGTGGTTTACCTCAAGGCTCCACATTCTGGCGTAGCAGGATAGAGTTGTTAATGCCTGCTGGAGAGTGCCAATGAGCTGTTGGCAATCCCTCCCTGACTCCCGCAACACGATATCATCTGCAAACAACAGCTTCTGACATTGCAAAAGGGCCGGCAAGTCGTTGATATAGACCAAAAAAAGCGTACAGCTGAGTGCCGATCCCTGCGGCACCCCCTGCTCGAGTGGAAGTTTCCTCGACAAGTGCTTACCAACATGAGTTTGTACCGTTCTTTCCGTGAGGAAATTTTGGATCCACTTAAGCATATATGAACCGACACCTAAGTTCATCAGTTTCAACAACAAACTCCATACTCTGTCGTAGGCCTGCTTGAGATCGATAAATACCGCTAGCGTCGACTGACCAGGTCGATTTGTGTCGCCCCACTAGAAGTCATCCGCCACTTTCTGCATGAATAATGTCACTTGATCGATCGCATTTCGTTGCCTCCTGAACCCTGTTCAGGAGCAATGAGACCTTTCGTTTCCTTACACCAGAAAGAAACTATTCTAGGGTACAATAAACGTCTCCCGAAAGAAAGAAGCGTCGGAATGTAATAAAGATTAATTACGTACACACACACACACAAATATATATATATATATATATATATACATTGCGCTGGGGGGGAACATTCCGCCAATTCCTCTCCCCTCCAAAAAAAAATCCTCGCTACGCCCATGTTATATTCCTTCCTTTATACAGTTACTATTTCACATTATATTATCGAGTATATATACATATGTAATACAAAATTAAAAGTACCTGTGGTACTATCAATATCATAGACTTTACATGATATGGTTAGGGGTGCATACCATGTATATATTAATTAATCTTAAATTTGGAATTAGATAACCATCATTATTTAAATATTTATTTTATTTTATATAAAATAAATTGTTGCTAATATTAAATTAAATTAAATTATAGTATAAATAAAAAAATAACTTTTTTAAGATTTATACTTATCTATTTTTTAACTGCGTGCTTACCATATTTATATTGTATAGCTATGTAACAACTTGAAAAGTAAGGTGTCGATAACTTATTGTCACATAGTGCGACAGTTCATGCACAACTTTTCACTTCAATTAACGCTTGACGATCTTTTCATTTCAATAATTTCTCTTTAGTTTATAATCCGATTGTAAAATGTTTACCACATATGCTACCAATCTGATTGACACAATTCGTTAGAAAGAAAAAAATCCGGTGATGACTAACTGAAAGCCCACATTTCCAATCGTCTTAGGTAACTACTAAAGAAGTCGTGACCCACAGATTTAGAAGCTCTACTATACACTATTGAGTGACTATAGGGGAAAACATTCGTAAAAAAAAACAACCACCAACAAACTAGTTCTAGATGTTTTGATATATTTCAACATTATATCTCGATTTCAGAATATAATCATATTTTTTTAATTACCAACTGGAACTAAAGAGTCAGGAATTTATAAAACAAATCTAAATGTGAGAATTGAAATTGGAGTGACAATTACATAATTTAACTTTTCCTAAAATAGATATTTCTGTCGAGACTTTAGAAGTTTCAAAAGTATCACATGGCTTCTCTTATGTCAACATTGTAATAAATCTTGGCTTTCACTGTATAGTGATTTATTTTTTTTCAAGTTCTGTGCATTTATCGGTTTCTAATAACAATGAAGGGCTCAATTTGGGATGACGTCATAATAGGGGAGCTTATTATCTTATCATTTTATTTTCATAAATCACATTCTTTAAAACTTAATAAATATTTTTTTACAGATTGGAACATTCTCAATAAACATATGTATATAGGCATTCATTATTTTAATGTGAAATATAATTTGTAAATAGGCTTAAATTTAAACAAGTCTTAGATGAAATCTAGGATTAATTGGCGGTGTGATGGAGGTAAAAGGTAGTCAGTTAGTTGATGTTATTTTCATAGCAGGTTTTCCGCGGATTCCTGAATTTCCAAAGGCTCCTGGAAATATCCTGCAATTCCAAAATATTCCAAAAAGTCCTGGAAATCTTCGAAAACTCATACAAATATCCTGAAAAATAAAGAAAAGCTTCATTTGGAGGTGCCAATTTTACGCGCGATAAAAAAACGGCACTGTAAAGACAAATGTTTTATCTATTAAAAAATCTAATTTTGGCCTTTTGCTTATCCCTACCTAGACTGGGCCCCGCAACCAGTTTCGCATAAGGCCCCGCAATTGCTAGGACCGGCCCTGCACCCACATATCATTTTCTTTCTTCTTCCCACCCCTTTATTTTTCCATCTGGTCCAGAAAAGTGAAAGATAAAAGCATATCCGCTAAATAAAAGGAATAGGTACACATATATCTAATCGCAGAAATGTATTGTTGTTAGTAGAGATATAATAAGAATTAAATAACATGACTTATCCAAACTAATTGATACAACTACACCTTGTATAAGCTTTGTTTTTGTTTAAAGTATTTTTATGTGTTTTTTTTTTATAACTCCAAAAAAAGTGAAGTTTTAGAACAATGTTAAAATAAGATAAATGGATACAATTGTTTTATTTGTAACTCTCCAAATAGACAATGTTAGGTAATTCAAAATATTTTACACATTTAGGAGGTTTTATTTAATTTAAAAAAATCATGTCGCAGTTTTACAGAAAAACCAGATTTGTTAAATTTAATGAATACGCAAACATTTAATCATTTAACATAACTGGTTGGTATACAAAACATATAATCTATACTATTGGCAACCAGATATTCCTGCACTCGTTGAAGATGAGGTCAATGTCATGGATGAGATAACTGTAAGTAAATGCAGTGTAACTGTGATTTAAAGAACATTAAATAGAAGGTGGCATGTCAGGAGTAAAGTACTTTCTAAAGGTTAAGCCTTGTACTTATAAAACCCATGCCGCCCTTAAGGTACCCTATTCGTCATTCTTACCTTGCATTATTCAATCACCTGACCCCCCCCAAAAAAAAAAAAAACGCCCCACACTCTTGCCTCAAATAAGACTCAGTAACATGTAAGTAGAAACATCTCATCGCCTAAAATGTGCATTTGATATTCCACTGAATGCGTCTCGATCAAAGCACATTTTTTTAAACAACGTCAATGTTGTTCTTTTGGAACATCTCTTCACTTTCCTTTAGTCCTGTCCACTTTCCTTCAGTCCTGTCCACTTTCTCTCAGTCCTGTGCACTTTCTCTCAGTCTTGTCCACTTTCTCTCAGTCTTGTCCACTTTCCTTCAGTCCTGTCCACTTTCTCTCAGTCTTGTCCACTTTCTTTCAGTCCTGTCCACTTTCCTTTAGTCCTGTCCACTTTCTCTCAGTCTTGTCCACTTTCATTCAGTCCTGTCCACTTTCTCTCAGTCGTGTCCACTTTCTCTCAGTCTTGTCCACTTTCCTTCAGTCCTGTCCACTTTCCCTCAGTCTTGTCCACTTTCCTTCAGTCCTGTCCACTTTCATTCAGTCTTGTCCACTTTCCTTCAGTCTTTTCCACTTTCTCTCAGTCTTGTCCACTTTCCTTCAGTCTTTTCCACTTTCTCTTATCAGCATCATCATCACTCCTTTGAGTTCCTCTTGGAACATAGGGCCTCGATAAAAACACGCCACTCTCCACCGTCTCTTGCTAGTTTTTTGGTGGTTTCCCAGCTCTTCCCGGTCTCCTCTGTTTCTTCAAGTACACTGCGCGCCATGTTCTTTTTGGTCTTTCTCTGCGTCTTGTTCCCTGGGGTTCCACTCTAAGGCCTGCCTAGCTCTGTTGCTGGTATCTTTTCTAAGGATGTGACCAATCCATCTCCACTTCCTCTCTAAGATCTGCACTTCTATATTTTTCTGTCCACTTATCTCCCACAGTTTGGTGTTTTCTACTTTGTCGTACAAGTGTATTTTTAAGATATTTCTCAGGCGATGAAGGTCTTTTTTTTAAATTAAATTATAAAAACTTTTCTGTCGATACTTTCAAAGTATCAAAAGTAACACTTGACTTCCCTCGTGTCAACATTGTAATAAATCTTGGCTTTCACTGTATAGCGATTAAATTTTTTTTAGTTCTGTGCATTTATCGGATTCTATTAACAATGAATCCTAGCCACCAGGAAGGGCTCTATTTGGGATGGCATCATAATACGGGATTTTATTAGCGGCCTCCGAAAGGGGAAAAGACGCTATTAGTTTTATGTCTGCCCGTTTGTCAGTCCATCATAATACGGGCGTTCATTATCATATAATTTTATTTTCACAAATTACATTCTTGAAAACTTTATAAACATTTTTTTACAGATTAGAACATACTTAATGGCATCCATGGTAAAGAAACATTATATATATATATATATATATATATATATATATATATATATATATATATATATATATATATATATAGGCATTCATTATTTTAATATAAAATAAAATAAGTAAGTGTGTGATTTACTGGTATTAATTTGAACAAGTTTTAGATAAAATCTAGGGTTGAAATGACTATCTAGGGTCGGCTAGAGGCGTGATGGAGGTCAAAGGTAGAAACGTTGCATGTTAGTTGTTATTTTAATCAACCAATCCCCGTGCTAATCTGCTAACTGACAAGTAGCCTACTGATCTCAAGTAACACTACTGATAAGCTTTGAATACATCTCTCTAGTCTAAGGTGCCTGGCAATAATGTACAATAGCGTGTGCTCTAATAGAGTCCTTAGGATGCAGTCGGTCACTTTGTATTTTAACTATATGTTTACAAAGCGTATATCAACTCACTCTGACAAAAGTTTGTACTTGTTTTTTCTCCAACACCCAATCTCGGATCAAGTTCAAATCGTACATAACTATTTTTTTTATCTGTCAAGAGTCAAGACAAAAATTTAAAAAAAAAATTAAATAAATAGTTAAATAACTATTGGTAATTAATTATTTTGTTTGGGATCTCGAACAAGAGAAAGAAATTGTACTTGACTGAGGTGGTGGTATAAGCTGAATTAGTCTTCTAAAAAAATAACTAAAGAATTTTCTAATTTCATTCGCAGCACAATAGCAGAGTTCTTACAATGTCAGCTTTTTTTTGTATATAATGTTTTGATAATGCTTAAAACGTTATTGTAAATTTCTCCCAGATATTTTTCTCTTTCTCCTCCTCCCCCCAGTTTTCCCTCTGGTCCAGAGAAATGAAAGTTAAAAGCATGAAATAGCGCTAAACACAAAGTAAAATGTTAAATATATCCAAGAGCAGAAATGTCTTATTGTTGGCCTACATCTTAAGAAATTAATAAAATGACTGATCCAAACTAATCAAGACAACTACACTTCGCATAAGCTTTGTTTTTTTAAGTAGTTAATATGTTGTTTTTTTTGTTATCACTACAAATAAAATAAAGTTTTAGAACAAAGTTAGAATGAGGTGAATATGTTGTATCTCGTACTTCCCTGATAATTTTTACTTAATTCACAATCTTCTACACATCCTGGAAGTTTTATTTCAATTTATTTATTTCAAATTATGTCTCAGTTTTACAGAAATATCAAACATCAAATTTATTACATTAAATGAAAACGTGAACATTTAATCACTTTACATAACTGGCTCACACATTGCATTTATTCTAAAACATTTGCAGCCAGATATTCCCGATCTCGTGATGAAGTCAATGATTCCGATGTCATGGATGAGATAACTGTAAGTCATCGGAGTGTATATGTGATTTAAGAGAACGTAAATAGCAGGTGGCATGTCAGGAGTATGGTACTTTTTTAAGGTTAATCCTTTTTCTCATAAAGCCAAAGCCACACTTAAGGTACCCTATTACTAGCCTATCAAATCTCTTCACAAAAAATGCCCCTCTCATCTGCCTCCAATGAGCCTATGTAACGTGTAACTAGAAACATCTCATCGCCAAAAATGTAAATTCGATTGCCTAATGCACCGATTTTGTTTAATACCTTCTTTTGGACCATCTCTTTAATTGTCCTTATTCCTGTCGACTTTCCCTTATTTCTGTCCACGTTTAGTCACTGCTGTTTACTTTTCTTTGCTTTAAACCTCCCAATTTAGATACAATCAAACCCGATTTCCCTCATTCCTGTCCAACTTCCCTTAGTTCTGTCCTTATTTCCTTAGTTCTGTCCTTATTTCCTCGGTCCTGTCCAACTTCCCTTAGTCCTGTCCTTATTTCCTCAGTCCTGTCCAACTTCCCTTAGTCCTGTCCTTATTTCCTCAGTCCTGTCCACTTTGTCTCGGCTAGGTCGGTGGTATATTTGGCTGAACATATAAGCCGCTTAGCTGCCTATCAATAGGGTTAAATTACCGATCTGAGATATTTTTGCTACGTGCCTTAAGGAAGCACATAAACCTTTTTCCATATAACCATCATTGCGCCCTCCCCCACCCCACCCCCATTTTTAGCTGCCTAAAAGAAAGTTTGAGTTTCAATACCCACAGGAGCTGAGTTATGTTTGCTGAGCGCCTAAATTCAACATCGAAACCGTTTCCCTGAACCCCCCTCCTCCCATAGGCCCATAAACGAGATAGGAACAAGGTGATGATAATGGAAATATTGCCAAAGCTCCGAAAACATGCTCTATCATTGAAGATTTGCTATACAAATGTAAAAAAATAAAATAAAAATTAGGAATTAGTTGTAATTGGGAGGTTTAAAGCAAAGAAAAGTAAACAGCAGTGACTAAACGTGGACAGAAATAAGGGAAAGTCGACAGGAATAAGGACAATTAAAGAGATGGTCCAAAAGAAGGTATTAAACAAAATCGGTGCATTAGGCAATCGAATTTACATTTTTGGCGATGAGATGTTTCTAGTTACACGTTACATAGGCTCATTGGAGGCAGATGAGAGGGGCATTTTTTGTGAAGAGATTTGATAGGCTAGTAATAGTTGTAATGAAGTCCAGTAGGGAATCGGCGCCGTAGGCGCCATTATCCCGTTGATGGTTACAGAGGCTTTTATCCAACCACCAGGCCTGGACATGTGGCTCTTCACCCCTGTCCTGTCTGAGGGCTCCCTAAAGCTTCTAGCAGACTAGTCGAGATATAGTAGTGTTGCATCTACAGACTTTGTGTCACACATGACATGGCATTCTCAAGCAATACTATTTAAAAGTAGAGTTTTTACAGATACTATAAAAATATATTCATAAGTAAATTATAAACAAAATGTAATGTTAATTTTTTGTTTTACTTTAGCGGTTCACCATTTGGTCAACTTGCCATACGATTTCATAAACAAAAAATTCATACATTTGTTGGGAATGGTTCAAACTTTTGAGTATCTTCTTTGTTTTGTTCAAAACGTAACCTATTTGTTTCGTAATATTGTAACTACACTTTGCTTTCTTATATCAGAATATACAAAAATTGCCTTCAGTAAACACAAACACTGACATAGATCTAGAAATCGTAGAGCAGCAAAGTTCGCCACCTTCATCACGTAATGTAAGTAAAGATTTGAAGTACTTGCAGAGAATGTATTGAACACAGATTGAATAGCTCTTAGATTTAAACATTTTTTTTTATTGTTCTCTATAATAAATATTAGTTCTATAACAAATGTTTACTTTAAAATTGTGTGCATAACTGTTTGTTAATAAGGAAATAAATTGTCAAAGTGTTGAGTTTTGCCACCTCCAAGAGGGGACAAGTCTGTAATAACTTGATCTGATCTGTTTGTAAAATAAAAATACTTGACAATACGAAAGAAAGACGACAAAACATTCGTAGATGACTAAAACGGAAAGTTCCACACACACACACACACACACATTTCCTAACGTCTTAGGCAACTACTAAACAAGTCGTGATCCACACATTTAGAAGCTCTACTATACACTATTAGGAAAAACATTCGTAAAAAAAATGTTTTAATATATTTCAACATTATATCTGAGTTTAAAATGTAATAATTTTTTATAATTACAAACTGGAACTGAAGAGTCTAGAATTTATAAAAACAAATCTAAATGTGAGAATTGAAACTGAAGTGAAAAGTTAATTAATTTAACTTTTCCTAAAATAGAAATTTCTGTCGAGACTTTCAAAGTTTCAAAAGTATCACATGACTTCTCTTTTGTCAACATAGTAATAAATCTTGGCTTCCACTGTATAGTGATTTAATTTTTTTTAGTTCTGTGCATTTATCGGATTCTATTAACAATGAAGGAAGGGCTCTATTTGGGATGGCATCATAATACGGGATTTTATTAGCGGCCTCCGAAAGGGGAAAAGACGCTATTAGTTTTGTGTCTGTCCGTTTGTCCGTCTGTCTATCTGTCCTCCGTCCCGTTTAGATCTCAGAAATTAGAAGAGAAAATGAAAATCGGACATCATGATCATTCAAAGTTCTGATGCAACGGCTACTTTTTTCTTTTCGGAAAGTGAACCATCTAATTTTTAAAATTATATTTGCAAGTAGAGTTGTTTTTTTTAATTACACCACTTTTCAATGAAAAACTTCAGTGGAAGTAAGTATTATTAAAAAGTTCGCAAGCTTCTTCATTAATAAATCAAGCATCAATTATAGATTCGCGTATTGGTACAAAATAATTTCATTTAAGGTCACAATTTAAAAAAGTATCAATGGATCATTCAAAATAGAATGTATTTTCCATTTATTAACTAACTCATGGATTAGAATACTAATTCAAATGCTGTTTTAAAAAAAAATTTAATACAAACTTCGTTTCAATTATAATTGTTACTTTTTATACCGCTCATTTTTCACACATCTTTATTAGGCTATACACTTGAGAACAATCTAAATTACAATAAATAGAGGCCAGACATAGATCTAGATTTAGATTTAGTTGTATTAAACAATTTGAATAAAACTTACATTTATAATCCATTAAGAAAATAGGAGTGCAGATTTATTTATTATATAAGCAGTAGTATCACATCAAGGTATGAATCTGTAACCCAGTAGTAGGCCTACTAATCGGTAATCCTGATCATAATATTGACCTAGATCTAGTAGATCTAGATTCTATTTATAGATTTATAAATCTAGTCTAGATTCTAGTCTAGATTAGGTTATAGATTTAGTTCTCGATCTTTATATAGAGTCTATTTAGTCTAGACCTAGTCTAGGATGGCTGCCTAGTCGCGCAGTTTGCGCTCTAGACTGTGGTTTGGATTTATCGATGGTCCCGGGTTCAAACCCTGCCCACTCCCATCCCTCGTCGTCCTGCGGGATGTTTGGACTAGGAAGTAAACTATCTTTAACTCTGAAGGAACATCTGAAACATGTAAAACATTACAAAATTTTTCTAGACCTTGTCAAGATTCTAGATCGAGATAGTGTCTAGATCCAAAGGAAAATTATAGCTTGGTAAAAGCAAACACGTGGGAAAATATAATAATAAAATCTCTAGATATATGCCCAAATATGCCTTGACACATCTAGATGGTATTTGAAGTGTAAATGATACAGCACAACGTTATACCATTTGAAGTATAACAACAAAAACCTGTTCATGCGATGTTAAGTCTGTTTATAATTTTAATTAAGCATTATTGTAAAATGTGCAATAACAATTGAATAAATTTAATTAACATTAGGATTTTACATTGAGTAAAAATCAATAAAAGGTAGTTAATCAGCTCACATTGTATCGGGAGGTTTCAATGCTGATCTTAGGTGATCACTAAATGCTACTCTGCTTATACCAGAAGAGTTAGAAGAGTCTTATCAAAGACGACGTGTTGCACTGTTTGCATTTATGTGAAAAATAAGGCCAAATTTCTTTAAACGATCAAAACATTGGTGAATTTGATGAGGGCCGCATTTGAGCTTGTGTGATAACGCAAACTATGTTTGTAGTCTTTTTATTATATATTTTTATTTTCATAAATGACATAATTTAAAACTTTACTAATATTTTTTTTGTACAGATCGGAACATACTTAATGACATCTACGGTAATGAAATATTATACTATAGATATGTATATATATATATATATATGTATATAGACATTTATTATTTTGATGTTAAATATAATATGTAAGTGGGTGATTTACTGGTGTTAAGTTGAACTCGTCTTGGATACAATTTAGGATTGAAATGACTATCTAGGGCACGGCCATAATGTGATGGAGGTTAAAGGTAGAATCGTTGTCTGTTAGTTGTTATTTTGATCAACCAATCAGCATGCTAACCTGCTAACTGACAAGTAGCCTACTGATTTCAAGTAACACTACCGATAAGCTTTGAATACATCTCTCTAGTCCAAACTAATTGAAAAAACTCTACACTTCGTATAAGTTTATTTAAAGTATTTTTATGTTGTTGTTGTTGTTTTTTTTGCTTCGTTATTACTCCAAATAAAGTGAAGTTTTCGATGAATGTGTTCCTCTTCTTAAAGACAATGTTACTTAATTGATAATCTTCTATACATCCTAAAAGTTTTATTTATATTTATTTATTTAAAATTATTTAGCAGTTTTACAGAAATATCAAATTACATGTTTATTACATTGAATGAAAACGTAAACCTTAAATCACTGGTTGACATACAGAACATATAGTCTATAATAATTGCAGCCAGATATTCCTGGACTCGTGGAAGATGAAGTCAATGATTCCTATGTCATGGATACGATAACTGTAAGTAAATGGAGTGTAACTGTGATTCAAAAGAACATAAATAGCAGGTGGCATGTCAAGAGGACAGTGTCAGGGTGGTTCCTCGAGTTCCCAGGTTCCCCACCTCGACAGTTTAAACCCAAGCAAATAATATCGGCATCGAAGCAGTGACTGGCTAAATCTGAATACAGTTTGTTTTCAACTGAACATGTAGTGAATACCAACAGTTGTTCAACGTGAACAATATTAATGCTAACGTAAGTTAATGTACATTAGTTAGCAACAAGATTGTACGTTTAACAATTTAATGAATGTATGAAATATTATGACGAGTGATGAATAAGGTCAATAGTATTTACAAAAGAAACACAAGGTATACATATTATGCCACGAAATATATCACATCTTAAACTCGGTGCCACAATTCAATCACGAAACAGCCTACACCCAATGCCATGGATGTAAGGGCCATATCAAAACAACACTGTGAATCAGGCATGACTATGACAGTCCCAAGCCTGCGTCCCCAATACTGGGGAAGAAAACATTAAAGAACGCAGCTCAGCAAAGTCAGCACAACCCCAACAAAGGCAAAGACATAATGACAACAAGGCGCATCCTTAAGAACAGAAACTCACGAAACCTTATGGTGCTCAAAAGAAAATAACAAGCAAGATTTGCACGTCATAAAGTACTTTCTAAAACTTAAGTCTTGTACTTATAAAATCCATGCCGCCCTTAAGGTACCCTATACGTCATTCTTACCTTGCATTATTCAATCACCTGCCCCCCCCAAAAAAAACCGCCCCACTCTATTGCCTCAAATAAGACTCAGTAACATGTAAGTAGAAACATCTCATCGCCTAAAATGTGCATTTGATATTCCACTGAATGCGTCTCGATCAAAGCACATTTTTTTAAACAACGTCAATGTTGTTCTTTTGGAACATCTCTTCACTTTCCTTTAGTCCTGTCCACTTTCCTTCAGTCCTGTCCACTTTCTCTCAGTCCTGTGCACTTTCTCTCAGTCTTGTCCACTTTCTCTCAGTCTTGTCCACTTTCCTTCAGTCCTGTCCACTTTCTCTCAGTCTTGTCCACTTTCTTTCAGTCCTGTCCACTTTCCTTTAGTCCTGTCCACTTTCTCTCAGTCTTGTCCACTTTCATTCAGTCCTGTCCACTTTCTCTCAGTCTTGTCCACTTTCTCTCAGTCTTGTCCACTTTCCATCAGTCCTGTCCACTTTCTCTCAGTCTTGTCCACTTTCTCTCAGTCATGTCCACTTTCCTTCAGTCCTGTCCACTTTCTCTCAGTCCTGTCCACTTTCTCTCAGTCTTGTCCACTTTCATTCAGTCCTGTGCACTTTCTCTCAGTCTTGTCCACTTTCTCTCAGTCTTGTCCACTTTCATTCAGTCCTGTCCACTTTCTCTCAGTCTTGTCCACTTCCTCTCAGTCTTGTCCACTTTCCATCAGTCCTGTCCACTTTCTCTCAGTCTTGTCCACTTTCTCTCAGTCATGTCCACTTTCCTTCAGTCCTGTCCACTTTCTGTCAGTTTTGTCCACTTTCTCTCAGTCTTTTCCACTTTCTCTCAGTCCTGTCCACTTTCATTCAGTCCTGTCCACTTTCTCTCAGTCTTGTCCACTTTCTGTCAGTCTTGTCCACTTTCTCTCAGTCTTTTCCACTTTCTCTCAGTCCTGTATACTTTCTCTCAGTCTTGTCCACTTTCATTCAGTCCTGTCCACTTTCTCTCAGTCTTGTCCACTTTCTCTCAGTCTTGTCCACTTTCATTCAGTCCTGTCCACTTTCTCTCAGTCTTGTCCACTTCCTCTCAGTCTTGTCCACTTTCTCTCAGTCATGTCCACTTTCCTTCAGTCCTGTCCACTTTCTGTCAGTCTTGTCCACTTTCTCTCAGTCTTTTCCACTTTCTCTCAGTCTTGTCTACTTTCTCTCAGTCTTGTCCACTTTCCTTCAGTCCTGTCCACTTTCTCTCAGTCTTGTCTACTTTTTATCAGTCCTGTCCTCTTTCTCTCAGTCTTGTCCTCTTTTCTTCAGTCCTGTCCACTTTCTCTCAGTCTTGTATACTTTCCTTCAGTCCTGTCCATTTTCTTTCAGTCTTGTCCACTTTCCTTCAGTCCTGTCCACTTTCTCTCAGTCTTGTCCACTTTCCTTCAGTCTTGTCCACTTTCTCTCAGTTTTGTCCACTTTCCATCAGTCCAGTCCACTTTCTCTAAGTCCTGTTGACATTACCCCAATTCTGTCCACCTTATCTTGATCCTGTCCAGTTTGCCTTACTCCTGATCAGTTGGCCTTAGTCCTGTCCACATTCCCTTAGTCCTGTCCACTTTGTCTCGTCCAGGTTTGTATTATGTGGTCTAAGCATAGAAGCGGTTTAGCTGCCTATCAACAATTACCGATCTAGTTACTTTTCTTGCGCGCCTTAAGGCAGCATGTAAACCCCCTCCTACCATCACTGCCCCCTCCCCACACTCACGTGCTTAGCTGCCTAAAAGAGAGTTTAATTTGAAATACCCTGTGCCTTATTTCAGCACCGAAACCGTCTCCCCGAACCCCCCTCCTCGCATAGGCCCATAAAGAGATAGGACCAAGGCGATAGGACCATAAGGGAAATAGGGCCAAACTTCATAGAGCCTGTTATTTCATTGAAGATTTGCTATACAGAAGTAAATAAATAAAATAAATACTATATATTAGTTGTAAAGCTTCTACCAGACTAGTCGAGATATAGTTGACAATTGTGTAGCAATTACAGACTTTGTATCACACATGACATGGCATTCTCAAGCAATACTATTCAAAAGTAGAGGTTTTTACAGACACTATAAAAAGATATTAAAAAGCAAAGTATAAACAAAATGTAATGTTATTTTTGTTTTAATTTGGTGGTTTGCCGTATGGTCAACTAGTCAGACCATTTCGTAAACAAAAAATTCATACATTTGTTGGGAATGGTTCAAACTTTTGAGTATCTTCTTGTTTTGTTCAAAACGTAACCTATTTGTTTCGTAATATTGTAACTACACTTTGCTTTCTTATATCAGAATATACGAGAATTGCCTTCAGTAAACACAAACACTGACATAGATCTAGAAATTGTAGAGCAGCAACCTTCATTACTTAATGTAAGTAAAGATTTGAAGTACTTGCAGAGAATGTATTGAACACAGATTGAATAGCTCTTAGATTTAAACATTTGTTTTTAATGTTCTCTATAATAAATATTAGTCATATAACAAATGTTTATTTCAAAAGTTTGTTCGTATGTGTGCGTGAACATTTATCCAAATTACAATAGTTTGGTTTTATCGGCTCAATGAAGGGGGATAAGCGTCTGTTCACTTTATGTGATTTGTCTGTAAACAAAATTAACCATTTTTAATAAAACAAAAGGGTAACACAAGATATATTATGAAAGGAAAATATATATGCTCAACCACATATATTATAAGACTATTACTTTGAATAATTCAGAAGAGTGAATAATTAGGAGTAGTGTCAAGTAGAGCTGCTTTATTTAGACCAGAAACTAGACCAGAAACTAGACCAAACTCACAGGCTTTCTAAACACAAAATCTAAGAGACGTTTTCACAGCCTAAAAGTCTTCTAACCGAGACGTTCAATTTTATCACAGCATTAATTACTATTTATTTATTTTATCTCAATTATTTCTTACTCTTAGGCCTTATTTCACCACCAAACCCTACCTTTTCCTCTTCTAGCTAGACGGAATCCACCACATTGGCGACAACGTGGCCATGACTTTTTGCTTATCTCCCCTTAACCAGGCAAAGGTAAACAGTCCTATCACGGCATCTGACATTAGCGCCAGGAGCCCGACGTATATGGTCGACACTACCTGGGCAAACCTAGCAATCCCGCACTTCCGGACATTTCATTCTTTCTTCCACCCCTACCCACGTATCTCTTTGATCAAGGACATAATCTGTGTCATCACGCCTCTTGACATTTCTAGGTTCGACTCCATTCTCGAATCAGATTCACCCACTTGGGAGATAATCTTTAGTCTCTCGCCCCTCCCTTTTCCGCCCATCTCTTCCGGATCTTTATAAGCTAGACTAAGTCGGAATAGACACAATTTGTCATTTTCTCCTTCTAGTTGACAGTCGAGTCTCGACTAATCATTATTTCTTTCTTCTAGAGGAATACCTGGTGGTAAGCCGAACTTAATCAGAGTTCCATCTTAATTAGTATGTTTGTATTTCTTGATGGATAATATTATTTCGATCTAAACAATTCCGTTTATGTTTAATGTGTGCATTGTGTATTTCTCACTGTCTTAAGTAAGAAACATAACAATTGCATATGTACATATTTATATTGTTACGAATCTCGCTATCCAGGCTCTCTGCAAACTGCACCACACGACACCACCAACTGAAAGAACTTGACAACTCAGGGCTCCAAATAACGTAATAATTTAATGTCAATAAATAACAGCCAATACTGTACAATACGTAACCCAAGATTGTACAAATATTCGTTAAGCGCCGTAACGCCGTATCAACGTCGCTCGACCATTCTGGGTGGTCATATGACTACATCCCTCGTGACGCTCCTTAGCTCTGTTCACGACGACGATCCTACTCGAACCTTCATGTTGACACTCGTCTCGGCTGACCGTCGTAACTAGTCACGGTTGACATACATTTGTTTTTTATAAAACAATATCCGGAATAACTTTATAGTTAATGAAATATAAATCAGAATAGATATTTTTATTTAGCATTTATATGCTATTTACATTAAAAAAGCGGAACAATATATTAAAGATCACGTGTTTCTTGCAACGCTAAAGCATGGAAATAAAATCTACTATAACTTAGAAAAGCAAACAAATATTCATTGGCATTGATTTGTTTTTCACAAAACATCCGGAACAATCTATTATAGATACTTTAAACTATTGCAATATTTCTGAAAAAAAATTAATGGTTAAATCAGATTTACAATAGCCTCTACTATTATTTGTTAATCTAATCGTGACGGACAGACCGACCAACAGACAAAACGCACAAAAATAAGATTCTTTTATTCGGATGGGGGCACTAAACAAAGAATTAAATAAAATCTGATTATTTAAAAAAGTTTAAGGAATTAGTCTACCGATTGTATATGTTGCGACGTTACGCTACTGCACGAAAGTTGCTGCTTAAAAGTCCATTTTAAAAAATGTGCATGATATTTACATACAAAGTGCATTATTAGCGGTTATAAACAAACAGAAATGTTTTCTTTTAATTTTAGCAGCCAGTTAACCAAAAAAACATCTTTAAGTATTATTTAGATTTGTTGTAAACATTTCCTGTACATTTATAAATATATTTGACTTAGTGATACTGAAAATATACAAAAATAATTCAACTTTGTTAGCATATTGTAACATTGCCTCCCTTACAGTTACGTAATTGTTTTAGAATTGGTGTATTTTTATGAAAAAAATCGCTTGCATAATTAATTTTATAAATTAAACGGTTTGCTTTCAGAAAACCAAAAGTAGCCTTTGCACCTAAACTTTTCAAGCCAGATTTAAAGATGAAATAATATTTTTCATATCTCTTCTAGTTTTCGAGATCTGAGTGTGACAGACGGACAGACAGACAGACGGATATTTTGCACAAACCTAATAACGGCTTTGTCCCCTTACGGGGGCCGCTAAAAATGGTTTTATATTTTAAATGCATTAAGTTTAATATTTCAAAACAGTTTACAATTATCAAAAAAATAATTGAACAGTTTAACTTATATTTGGATATTTTGACAGATATGTATTCTGCCACAGAATAGTAACATTCCCATTGCAAGTATTTGCAGGGAATGGGGAATGAAAGATTTGCCAAATGTAAGTTTTAAGCCATAATAAAATAGGTTATATATATATATTGTTACGTATTTATGAATATTCTGGCTAAATGTACTAGTAAGCACACAAATAAATACACTGCAAAGAACTTGACGACTCAACTTTTAGCTTTAAATAACTTTATTGACTATTAACTCTAACAATTCGTCACTGTAACATGTAGCGTAGAAGATTGTACAATATCTGTCAGTTTACAGATAGCTATACTTCGTTGCAATTCATCTCTTCACTTCGTTGCAATTAATCTCTTCTCAACTTGCATCGAGCCGTATTCCACAGAACAGACTAACGACACACTTCCCAGTGTCTCCCAAAGCTGAACCAAGTCGTACTCAAGTCTACCGAATCAGAGCCGTACACGTCTTACATCGACTGTATCGACTGTATCAACTGTAACGGCACAAGTCCACTGTAGTTCGCTGTATAGACTTTAACGACAGTAGTCCACTCCTGTTAACTCTACCCTAGTTAACTTGCATCGAGTGTTACACATCTCTCCTCTAATGTATCGCACAGTAGACAACAGTACCGACGACTCACTCACGACTGACTTTCACATTAACTCTCTGGCTTATATAGAGTCCCTAATCGCTCCTCCAAAGTTGCACAAACACTGCTAGTATCATCTGGAACAACACGTGAGGACAAGTCACATCCTGTCTTTGTTTATACGCGTAGATTCCAGAGAACTCTGGCTGCAGTGTCATCTCGCTGGAGTCACACGTACTGACCTCTACCCATCACTGTTCATTTGTAACAATATATATATATATATATATATATATATATAGGGGTGCACCGGATAGTACTTTTTGATATTCGGACTGAAACGAATATTACCGGATAGTAAAATATGATATTTGGCCGGAGCCGGAGCAGAATACCTACATGTCTTGTCGTCTTGTAAATAGCTTGTGTTGCTGAGCATTTGCAAAACTGTTAAATAATATATCTTTAATCGTAATAATTGTTTTCCTTTTATTTACCTTATTGCTTTATACTCAGTTAAGGATTGATTAATTAAAGCTTAACAGTATTTATAAACAGATAGGCCTATCACAAACTAATGTGTAGCATTAGCATGTGTATTGTTACGGATCTCACTATGCAGGCTCTCTGCAAACTGCACCATACACCACCAACTTAAAGAACTTGACAACTCCGGGCTCCAAAATAACGTAACACTTTAATAGTTGAATAAATAACAGCCAATACTGTACAATTGGCAACACGTACACTGTACAAATATCTCTCCGATAACACCGTTCCGCCGTAATAACTCTTGCACTGGCCTCTCCGTCTCGTTCGGGGCTTGCACTGGGTTCAACAGTTCAGGACTGACTTTACACACTAGGTTCGTTGTGTCGGACTCGATCGCAGACCAAGATCAAGACGCCAGTCGTCTCAACTGTACTTAACAGTACTCCGCACTGAACCGTCGTAATGCTCCGTACAGAACCACACCGCTGAACTGTGTTGTAATCGACCGGACCGTAGCGAACCGGGCTCTGAACCTTGCTGTATTGAGCCCCTTTTCTCGACCGTCTTGACTGCGACACCTCCGCTCTTATATAGGGTCCCTGCTGGCCTTCTCGAACCGGACAGAACGCCGCTCGACGTTTCGAGGTGGTCAGATGACTACAACTCTCGTGACGCTTCTGAGCTCTATTCACGACGTCGATCCTTCCCAAACCATTCTGTTGACACTCGACTCGGCTGACCGTTGTAACTCGGCACGGTTGACCGCTCGTCTATCGCTGGCCTGGGGCGATTTGCGTCGGCTGACTACACACACACCACTTCCCCTCTCTTTGCCACCACCAGGTTTATATGTATTTATGTACCAGTGCACCAACTGTAAAGGGTGTGTGTGGCATGGTCAATGTAAAATGCGTAAAGTGATATTTAACTAGTTACTAATGTAGATCTTTCTCAGGTAGGGTGCAATCTGGCTTTTATAGTGGGTGGATGTGTATGTTCATAAATCTCAGACCAACAACTGGTCATTAGGCATGTAATTTTAATTCCAAGGACTGCTTATGGTTCTGGCTTCAGGGGCTTAATACTGATAGTAGCTGTTAAATAGTTGGAATCTGAAGTGTTCTATATTTATGGTTTTAGATTAATTTATTTGCGGTAAACTATATTTTATTAACATTGGGAACATCAATTATACCTATTTATAGGTTGAACCTTAGACGATGCCGAAGCATAGATTAAACTGTAGTCTGTTCTATAATTGAGATCTATGGAGATCTAAGAGCATTAGGAAAACCAAATATAGAAGAAAAATATCATCCCTACCCACAAAAATAAATAGACAGATTGTAATAACCTGGTCAGATATAGATAAAGGGCCAACACATGTAGTCCTAGTTTAGTGTATATAGTTGATGGTATTGAACATCACTAGTTTTTTTCTTTGAGCATGCACAGTAGTGTTGAGTGGTCAGGCAAAAAAATAACACGTTAGCATGGCCAGTCAAGCATGTAGAAATCTGAGGCTTGTACTTTTCTACAAAATAATTAGTTATTTCTTACTGTGCTATGAAATCGATGTGTGTTCTGTGTAGCAAAAGATCACTCGTTTAGGTGTGTGATCTTTAGTTCAGCTTACTAATTGAGATTTATATCCAAGTTAGCAAACTAGGCATTCGTGAAGAGGTGTGGCCTGTAGTCAAGCCACGTTCTTGAGATTTTTCTGCAAATAAGCAAACTCCCTGTCCAGTTACCCCTGTAGAGCTGAAGTCCAGCCCCTAATTAAGATTAGCTACTAAGTAAACAAACTCAGTTCCCTCGCGTGACCTCTAGAAAGTACCAAAGTCCATCGTATTTGACTTGTAGTCACTTGTCTATCAACGAATTCAATGTGATGGATTAAACAAAAAAAGGGGATGGGAGTTGTTCATCTCTATCCTTGTTACATGTGTAGAGGTGTGGCTTGAAGCCCCTTAATAAAGATTATTCTCCATGTAAACAACCTCAGTTCCCTCAGGCTCCTAATAATATTAATAGAAATATAGCTACTACAGTGTAGTTTTTACTATCCGGCCAACTTTTGGACAGGCCGAAGCCGAATATCGCCGAATAGTGAAAAAAAAGCCGAATATTCGGCCGAAGCCGGAGTGATTATCCGGAATATATAAATATTTAAAAGAATGGAAGTTTTCGATAGTTTCCAGTTAATTGGTTCTTTTAGTCGAGCCGGAAATTTTAAAACCTATTTACTTGCATCGCTAACAAAACATCAGATCCATTGGAGTTATCGCTTCTAATTGTGTGTGAAGAACAATTCACTTGTTTTCAAGTGTTTATTTCTTACGACTGTTACTATTTCTTTTGTATATGACTGGGTGAAAAAGAACTAGAACATGAGTTTTATATTGATTGATTCAATCAGGAACAAAAACTTCCTTGACTTGACACGTACATGCTATTTTTTTTTATATTACAAAAAGTTTTTTCCATTAAATTGAACCAAAAAAAAAATGATCCACAGTTTTATCTGACTTTTTACAAAGCTTATAGTATATACCCAATGGTGAATTAAAAATGTACCTGGTAAGAAGTTTGCACACGTTTTTACACACAGACACCCATTCTCGGATCGGAGGCGTGGTGGCAAAGCTGTAAGCGCTTGGCTTCTGAACCGGGGGTCCTGGGATTTTTAATTTCGGGATATTTGAGCGTCTCTAAGTCCAACCAGCTCTAAAGGGTATCTGACATTAGTTGGGAAATAGTAGAAGCGGTTGGTCGTTGGGCTGGCCACATGACACCATCGTTAACCGTAGGCCACAGAAACATGACATATCTGTCCACAAGGTCTGAAAGAGGAACTTTACTTTACTTTGATACTTTTACATTCTCGGATCAATTTGAAACTTTGCACAAATAGTCATTCGCCTAGACGATAGACATGACAATTAACCAATTTGTCTATTAATTGCTGGTAATCAATTATTTTCCTTGATAATAACAAGGGATATTTATTCCAACATAGATGTGCTAATTAGTTTATAGGCTATAAACTTTTTAACTAATTTAAAATTAAACTTTTTTTGAACATATCAGTGGCATAAATTGTACAAAAGCAGATATTTTAAAAACTAATCTTCTACATCTGGATACCCAACTATAATGATAGACGTTCAATATATGGATCTATGTATTTTTTACTGGGTTTAATGTTACGTGCTGAAATGGGCCGCAGTCTTTTTATTTCAAGAGACAGCATCTGTTTCATTATTCAAGTGACGTCTTTTGATCTTGAAAGAAATGAGATTACATTTTGACGTCAAGGCGGAACCTTTCTATTGTATCATCGTTTTATTTTCGGCTTGCCTAAGTTAAACAGTTCCGATACTAGAAGTCTTGAGAAACACGGGGGCGTGGTTCAAACGTAACGTTCTACTGCCTCGTCTGTTACAGTTCAGTCCCATGTCTTAGTTTCCTTTTGTTCAATCTGCTTCTTACATCAGATAGTAGGCACTGAGTACCCACGTCTTAGTTTCCTTTTATTCAATCTGCATCTTACATCAGATAGTAGGTAATGAGGACCCACGTCTTAGTTTCCTTTTATTCAATCTGCATCTTACATCAGATAGTAGGTACTGAGGACCCACGTCTTAGTTACCTTTTGTTCAATCTGCATCTTACATCAGATAGTAGGCACTGTGGACCCACGTCTTAGTTTCCTTTTGTTCAATCTGCTTCTTACAATCAGATAGTAGGCACTGAGGACCCACGTCTTAGTTTCCTTTTGTTCAACCTGCATCTTACATCAGATAGTAGGCACTGAGGACCCACGTCTTAGTTTCCTTTTGTTCAATCTGCTTCTTACAATCAGATAGTAGGCACTGAGGACCCACGTCTTAATTTATTTTTGTTTAATCTGCTTTTACAATCAGATAGTAGGCACTAAGAACCCACGGAATGTTTTTGAAACTCAGAAATTAAGGAAAATGCTTGGGGCCCTTTGATTTGTCACTGACCATGTTGGGAGGGGGCGGAGTTTCCTGAGCTTTCCCAGTTCTTTTAGCTGACTTAGAGAGAAGCCAATATAATTTTTGTCTCGGTATATGTGGTTGTCACTAGTAGACTAGGTAATTGTCACTAGTAAATGTTGGTCAAAAACTGGCACCCGGTTTATTTGTTTCCGTACAGTCTTAAAAATACAATAAAAATTCAGTTAATATTGTAAGTCTTTAATTTCAATCTTGTACATTTTAATATATATGTAATATGGCATTGCCTTGAAGTTCGAAGATTTAAGATGATTAAGGATGATGTATTCCACGTGACCCAATTGCTTTCCTAATTTTGTCACCTCATATGCAAAACCGTTGTTCGTCTTGGGTCTGTTTCTGTAATAACTCTTGATCAAAGTAATTAGCAACGAAATGTTTAAATAGACTGCTCACTCAATTCACAGTCGCGAAAAAATCAGTGATTGTTAAGAGCAGGTTAAAATCTTGGAGAATTTCTTTTTGATAACTATCATTAACTGTTCCTATCTACAGATAATTGTCAGACTGATTGGATCTTGCGCTGATGACGAGCTGGTCCAAAGAGTTTTTTTTTTCTTAAGATCTCTCGCCAAATTTCTGACAAATTTCAGTAAGTTTTTGGAATTACAGGAAAACATAAAAGTATTTAATTGATTGTCCTAACAGTTAATCAAACGTTTACAACTATAATTATAAGAAGTGGGGAACTTTCGCGAGATACTTTGGTCTTGATCAAACAATGAACATATATTGTAGTCCATGATGTGGGGATCAACTTTGTTCAGCTTCACACAGAACATATCATGACGTTTTATTTTCTTTTATTAAATCAAAAGTTCTTCAAGCTACTTTTTATATATCACAAATGAGATCTTCAAACAATGTTACCTCATTCGTACAAGCTGCAGCTGTGTTGTTTCACTTGGTGCTAGACACTAGGTTGTAAGCTGTCTTCTAGTAGAGACGTTGGAAATAACGCTGAAATCAACGTTTCCGTTCAAACTGAATTTGATTTGAAACGTGTCGACAATTGACTTAAGCAAGAAAATTAAAAACAGCTACTAAAACATGAATATGTAGACACACACAGATGACTTGGTTTATAAATCAATGGTCATAACTACGTCACAAATATGACTGCGAAATTATCTGGTTTTTATTTCTCAGTAATAAAAGGAAAATATTTTTCTATATAAAATCATAAATATAAGATTCACAATAATTTGATATAAAAATTTCGTGAACACCAACTACGAGTTTGAGAATTGAAATGGAGATCTTATATTAAACCAGAGTCGTAAGATAGAACTGTCACCATTCAATGTGCGTTTTATTCAATTTTATTCAACAGTATAAGAATAAACCTTGATTTTAAATACTACTTGATGTATCCGTGGAATAAATGAAAGTATCTAGAGATGTGAATGTTACTTTGTCTTTCTGTCTAGACTCCTGGCTATTACTACAAGCTCGTGATAGGCATTTGTTTCATCAAATTCTTGACTTATTGGAGATGACTGGAGTTGATAAAAAAAGTCTGATATCAGTGCTTCAAGAGACACCTGACAAAGTGAACAACATTCTAAGTGGTGCACAAACGACACAGGTATACCCAACATTCTAAGTGCACAAATAACACAGATACACTCACCATGTTTTTTTAAGTACACAAATGATACAGAAACACTCAGCATTTTATTTAACTACACTTATGTCACAGATTACACCCAACATTTATACTATCTGAAAACTTAAGCCTATATTTATGTTAAAGACAGTAATGTACACTACAAAGTCAATACCTGTTATTTAGTATTGTAAACGAAATTTACAGTTTGTGCAGGACTTGGACACGAGAGCTTTCCTTTATTCTGACCACATAAATACATGTATCAAGCAACATGTCATAGCTGCAAGCTTTCCAGAGATCAGTACAGGTACAGAGAGTTAGTAACAATACTTTCAGTGCAGGTACAGCAAGTTAGTAACAATACTTTCAGTACATGTACAGAGAGTTAGTAACAATACTTTCAGAACAGGTTCAGAGAGTTAGTAAGAATACTTTCAGTGCAGGTACATAGAGTTAGTAACAATACTTTCAGTACAGGTACAGAGAGTTAGTAATATTAATTTAAGTACAGGTACAGAGAGTTAGTAACAATACTTTCAGAACAGGTTCAGAGAGTTAGTAAGAATACTTTCATTACAGGTACAGAGAATTAGTAACACTACTTTCAGTACAGATATAGAGAGTTAGTAACAATACTTTCAGTACTGGTACAGCGAGTTAGTACCAATACTTTCAGTACAGGTACAGAAAGTTAGCAACAATACTTTCAGTACAGGTTCAGAGAGTTAGTAACAATACTTTCAGTTCAGATACAGAGAGTTAGTAACAATACTTTCAGTACAGTTACAGGGAGTTAGCTACAATACTTTCAGTACAGATACATCGAGTTAGTACCAATACTTTCAGTACAGGTTTAGAGAGCTAGTAACAATACATTCAGTACAGATACAGAGAGCTAGTAACAATACTTTCAGTACAGGTACAGAGAGTTAGCAACAATACTTTCAGTACAGGTTCAGAGAGTTAGTACAAATACTTTCAGTACAGGTTCAGAGAGTTAGTAACAATACTTTCAGTACAGGTACAGAGATTTAGCAACAATACTTTCAGTACAGATACAGAGAGTTAGTAACAATACTTTTTAAATGAACACCTTTTAAGTCCAGTCATTTACTTTATGATAGATTTCATTTTATCTTCTCTTTGAAACAGTTTAAATATTTTGTGTGCGTGTGTGTTTGTGTGGTTTGAACTTTGAACCTACTCTCTGTTCCAACTCCTCTCAGGTCCACTCAGTTTTCTCCAATGAATTGTTTCTAATGTTTCTTAGATCACTTCGAGTGCATTCTCTTCTATTGTGGAACATTGACGGATCTACATTCTATCAGCAACTATGTGGGATGTTCAAAACCTTTGATTATTTTAAAGGTCATTGTCATTTCATTATTTCTCTTTATATTAGAAATGTACATTTGATATAAACTCAATTTTTTTAACTTTAATTTTAACATTCAATTCCATTTCATAGAACTTTAATTTTAAATTTAAAAAAGAACATAAAAAACACATTGACGTTTCGATCAGATAAGTAGATATACATATAGTAACTCAAATTTTGATCATGGCTAAACACTTACACAGATTAACATATAGCCTGGTCATTTCCAGGTCGCCTTGTGCCATTATTAATAAACCATGTTTATAATTGTAATTTAAATGACATGTTTAAGATACTTTCACTAGTGGATCAATTTTGTGTAACTACTCTAGAATCATGTTTTGTGTAACTACTCTAGAATCAAGTTTTTGCAACTACTCTAGAATCAAGTTTTTGTAACTACACTAGAATCAAGTTTTTGTAACTACTCTAGAATCAAGTTTTTGTAACTACACTAGAATCAAGTTTTTGTAACTACTCTAGAATTAAGTTTTTGTAACTACTCTAGAATCAAGTTTTGTAACTACTCTAGAATCAAGTTTTTGTGTAACTACTCTAGAATCAAGTTTTTATGTAACTTATCTAGAATCAAGTTTTGTGTAACAATATTAGAATCAAGTTTTTGTAACTACACTAGAATCAAGTTTTTTTAACTACACTAGAATCAAGTTTTTGTAACTACTCTAGAATCAAGTTTTTGTGTAACTACTCTAGAATCAAGTTTTTGTGTAACTTATCTAGAATCAAGTTTTGTGTAACAATATTAGAATCAAGTTTTGTAACTACACTAGAATCAAGTTTTTGTAACTACACTAGAATCAAGTTTTTGTTCCTACACTAGAATCACGTTTTTGTAAGTACACTAGAATCAAGTTTTTGTAACTACACTAGAATCATGTTTTGTGTAACTACTCTAGAATCAAGTTTTTGTAACTACACTAGAATCACGTTTTTGTAACTACACTAGAATCATGTTTTTGTAACTACACTAGAATCAAGTTTTTGTAACTACTCTAGAATCAAAATTTTGTAACTACTCTAGAATCAATTGTTTATAACCACTCTAGAATAAAGCTTTTATAGAGTTATTTTCTCTGTATGTTACTAAATGTAAACTGACCATTATATAGTTTGGTTGTACATAATTCGTGTATTCTTAGGGTTCCGGCGGAATCGCTGATTTGTTGGCCGACTGTCTCGATACTTCAACCACAAAAAGGTAAAAAAAAAATGTCTTATAAATAAGGTAGAGAATCTTCACCAATTAAAGCTAGAGAATCTTCACCAATTAAAGCTAAAGAATCTTCACCAATGAACTCTACAAACTATTCACAAAATGCTTGTGAACGTAAGAAAATGTTGGCACTAAAAGACAATAATTTGTTTTTAATTTCAATTCTTTTTTCTTTCAAGCTATTGGGACATTTTATCTGCATATATTGATACTGACCCAAGAGAAAAAGGACTACACGACATTCAAAGCATTAAGTAATGTTTTTTTTCCCTTCTGTTTGTTCATTTAAAAATGTTTTCTGACTATATTTTTTTCTGGCAAAACAAATAAACAAATAAAAAAGTTGTTACCACAAAGGAAACAGTTTAAATGTTTACTTTCAGATTATACGTTTCTCTAGTCAACACAATTTTACAAAAAGTTGCGAAGTCTTTTCAAGTTATAGATATTGGTCAGGCTTTTGATAAGACTAAATTAGGTCAAGTATTTCTTTCCTCATTTACAGGTAACTATTAATTTATACAATTTTAAATTAAAAGATGATAGATTGATTGAGATAGATTTAAAGATACATTTATAGTTATATATATATATATATATATATATATAGATAGATAGATAGGATAGATAAGGATAGATAAGGATAGATAGGATAAGGATAGATAGGATAGATTAGATATATAAATATATATAGATACATATATAGATAGATAGATAGATAGATAGATTGATAGATAATTTTGTTTAATCACACAGGTGATAAACTACTTGGACAATCTGGCACAGACTTGAACTTTAGATTTCTGAAGCTATGCCTGATTCTGAACGAGCTTGAAATCGCTATAATCGATGGGAAGTTACGTAACTTAGCTATACTTAATGTAAGTTTTTCGTTTTAATTACAAACACCGAAAGGGGAAAACCGCTTTTAGTGTTATCTTAACGTCCGTCCGTCAATCTGTCAGGTTTAAATATTAAAAACAACAAAGATATTGAAAATCCGATTTTATATTTCTTAAGATCCAAAATCGAGGTGCTATTGGCTACTTTTTATCTCATGAAAGCAAACCGTTTTATTTTTAAATTTAAATATGTAGACCTTTTTATATAAAAAATACAGCATGTCTAACCCTATTTACATACACCCGAGTATATGACGTATGAAAGATAAGCAAGAAATGTTTTCCATATTAAATGACACCCCAAATTTGACTTTTTTTTTTCTATATATATTTCAGATTTGTTTGAGTTTTCAAAAGATTTTAATAAGTTCGGATATTTACAGGATTTTTATCGTATATTTTGCAATTTCAGGAGATTTACAGGAGCTGCTGGTAAATCGACAGGTAGCCGAGGGAAATCTGTTAGAGGGTATAAAATGGTTTAATTACTCAATTTATACATCTAGAATTAGTGCGGGTTCTATGAAAGTGCGGGTCCCACTGCGGGCGCATAGGTTGCAGTGGCCTAAGGCCGGTCCTAATATCGGTGTATGCTACGCCGCCGGTCGACTAGTAATAAACTATTCATATATTTCTGCAAGTTGCGTAATCATACGTCAATTGACGAAACAAAAGTATCACATCGGTAAAAGTTTCGCTGCTTCTATCCTATATGAAGGGAGGTAGGATTTCAATTGTTGATAGTCTGTACTTCAAAGCTTCTGATAGTGCTCAAAATATTCAAACCTGCATAGGTGGACACTCGTCCTCCATGGGTCGCCTTGAGTTTCTGTTTTGTCCCAAACTCTTTTTGTAATCTTGTTTTTATTTGAACTAAACTAATTGGATTTAACTTCTGTTTCTATTTTATTTTGTCAGAGTCTTGAAACAGAGTGCAAACAGTTTGTTAAATTAGCCTTGCGACTAAACAATTATAAGTTTATTCAGTACTTAGTGAATCAAGAGCCAAGCAACAAGACTTGTCTAACTGAGGATGTTTTGTCCGAGGTAATGCACTGTTACCACTACTAATTTGTTAAAAACAACTACTATCCCAAACATAAAATGTTGAATACATATTACAAATAAAGTTTATGTCAAAATTTCTTTTAGAGAGTTGTGTTGTCTCTCAAATTAGGTGACATCAGCGAGTTCGTAGGTGCCTTTATTTAAACACTGAAGAAAAACATTGTACTTTTTCTTGAGTTAATTCAAACTCAAACCAATTAACAAGAAATCTTGCGATGAACAGGACAGTGGCGTAGCAAGGGATTTGGGGGCCAGGGGGGGTGGCCTCTTTAGGGGTCCCCGCATAATAAATATATACGTCTAAAGTGTGGAATACATGCGACATGGTCACTAATTTACATAATAACATGAATAGCAAGATAAGATGGCATTGGCTTAATATTTAATATAACACTTATTTGTGGTCCCCTTCAAGTGCGGGCCCGGGGGGAATTTAAAAGTTTGACACCCCATCCCCCACCCTCGCTACGCCACTGGAATAGAACATTCAGATAAAATGTCGATCACCGGTACAAATAGTATACTAACTAGTAAGATGAATAATAGTATTGTTAAATACATAAAGCACAGTAAAAATACTGACGATCACTAAATACTAACCAGTGAACCAATGACACCGATAACTAGATTTCCTTTTATTTTACAGTCTCTTTAAAAAGATCTTTTTGGATAGTTACACAAAATAACCTTTTCTGATAATCTAATAATTCTGTCTCCGACTACAGAAATAGCTTTTGAAGTCTCTCTGGAAAAATCTGACAATGTACACATGCACAATGTGACCTATTAACCTGCTCATTCACACACACACATATACTTTCTCTTTCTTTCTTTCTCCCCTGAGCCGAGACCAATCGTTACAGAAGGCCTCCACACTGACCTGCTACGTCGCAACCTGTTGGTGGTTTAGACAAATAGCCCGATACCACATCAAATGTCATGACATTAGATGTGCTCTTTATTATTATTATTTAATATTCATATTTTATTTTTAAAAAAGACAACAAATAAATCTTTCAGAAAACTCTGTCCAGTACACATCTTGTACACTTTATTTCATTCTCTTGCCATTCTCAGGGGAAGTTGATAGTTTATACAATTATTCTTTGTCGAAGACAATCCAATTCCCTTCTATAAGCTTTTAAAATTATTTATATTTTGTTTGTTGTTTAGCGGCCCCCGTAAGGGGAATAGCGCTATTAGGTTTGTGCAAAATGTCCGTCACGAAAACTAGAAGAGAAATGAAAAATATTTTTCACCATGCGATGCAACTTATTTAGGTGCAACGGCTACTTTTGGTTTTCTAAAAGCAAACCGTTTAGTTTATAAAATTAATTATGCTAGCGATTTTTTCATAAAAGTACACCAATTCTAAAACAATTACGTAAATGTAAGGGAGGCAATGTTACACTATGTTATTAATGAAGAGCATTCTTTTGTGTATTTTCAGTATCACGATGTCAAATATATTTATAAAATGTATTAGAAATATTAACAACAAATATAAATATTAGTTAAGGACGTTTTTTTCTAATCAACTAGCTGCTAAAATGAAAAGAAAACATTTATGTTTGTTTAGAAAGGCTAAGAATGCACTTTGTAAGTAAATATGACGCACATTTTAAAATGGACTATTTTTACAGCGACTTTCGTGCAGTAAAGTGACAAGTATCTGCAAGACATGGTGCTATCAGTTCCCTCAAAATTTTAAAAATAATCAGTTTTTATTTATTTTTGTTTAGTGCCCCATCAGAATAAAAGAGGCTTATTTTTTGTGCGTTTTGTCGGTCGGTCGGTCTGTCCGTCGCGTTTAAATAAAAAAAAATTCTATAAGCTATTGAAAATCTAATTTAATGTTCGTCCCGTAACATCTCAATAGTTTTAAGTATCTATAATTGATTGTTCCGGATGTTTTTGTGCAAAACTAATCAATGCCAACGAATGTTTGTTTGCTCTTCTAACCTTACTTACTTAGATTTAGTTTCTCCCGCGCCTTTCGGCGCATTGGGCGGTCTTCTAACCTATATTACATTTAGTTTCCATGCTTAAACATTGCAAATAACACATGATCAATAATCTGTTGTTCCGTTTTTTAAGTAAATAGCATATAAATGCTAAATCAAAATCTCAACACTGACTGTAAAATTAACTGTAAAAATGTTCCGGATATTGTTTTATAAAAAATGAATTAAGTCAAATGATTGTTTGAAATCGCATAATTGATTAATATTACAATTATATTCTTTGACAATACGTTAATATACTTTATTATCGATATCTCATTGTTCCGTATTTTCAACTTTTAAAAAATTTCAAAAATATCGACAATAGCTTGTTCAGGCTTTTTAAATAGAAAGTAATTTACTAGAAATGATTATTGATAATCAGACTTCGTATTTTACATTTAATTTTCTTTCTGAAACATAACAAAAGTTGTTTTTTTTTATTGATTTTTGTTTTAAAAAGAAATCGACCTACATTACTTACATTTTCTTACAAAGCGTCGCCTAAAATTTCCGCATTTTATATGAAAAATCTACTAACACCATTTAACTGCTTAAAATCACTCTTTTAATTAATAAAACAAATAATCTTTGCATTTACGATGAAATGTTGTTCCGGATTTTTTATGAAAAATATTTAAACTCTATTTTTATGTAAAAGCTCACTTCTTTCTTACAGTACATTAAATTTTCTAGCTAAAAATCTAATTATCGTTAATATTATGTTCCGATTTTTAAGTAAAACAACTTCCAAACACCAAAATATAGTATGAAAATCTCTCCACAAGGCTGTGGTACATCTAATTTTTATACGAGACCATGCCAAAAATTTAATAAACGGTATTACATTTATCTGAAATTCTCTTATTCTTACTATTTATACAAACATCCGGAACAATCTATTATATATACTTAAATCTATGGCGTTGATACTTAAAACTATTGCGATGTTTCGAAACGAAACAATTTTAAATACTTTTTAGTTTTTTTTATATCAACATGACGAAAGACAGACTGACAGACAAAACGCAAAAAAAAAATGCGTCTTTAATCCTCTTTAAAAACTTCTATTAGAATGCAGTGCACCAATATTGTAAAATATATCGTGTTAATAAAGACATTTGTTTGGTACTAGCCCATTGTGACGTAATGGAATTTTTTTCCTTGGACGTCACATGAATGCATTCTTTACATGTAATGCTAAAAAACTCGGTGCACCAATGTCTATGAATCCTCGAAAAATTGCTTATATTGATTAAGACATTTTTTAGTCTAACTAGGCCGTGTGGCTAGTCGATATTTTTTTCCTTTGACGTCATATGAAATTAATTCTTTAAATGAAATGCTAAAAAAAAATCACTCGGTGCACCAATGTCTATGAACACTCGATAACTGGCTCGTGTAAATGAAGGTATATTTTTTTTTTTGTCTACCGAGGCCGTGTGACGTTGAGGATTTTTTTACTTTGACGTCATATAGAATAAATTCTTTAAATGCTAAATCAACTCGGTATAGTAATGTTTATTGAACCTCGTTATCTGGCTCGTATTTTAAAAAAGACATAATAGCCAGATTAAGATCTTATCTAGATTTTTTACAGTATATCTAGATTTTTTAAACTAGATCCTTATTTATATTCTAATTAAAAGCATTCTAGGTCTAGTTTAAAATGATATAGACTAGATCAAGATATAGAATTTCAATTTCTAGACTTAAAGTGTAGATTTTGATTTCCAAATGTCTAGATCAATATTGCAATGATCTACTAAAACTAATCTACTATTTTTAAATTTAATGTTGCATTCAGTCTATCGATAGATTTATCTAGGCTTTTTATTTTCATAAATCTAATTACATCTAAATTATTCCAAATTTATATTTTAGATCTAGATCTAGTAGATATAGATCTTAAGAGTGCTAAATCAGAAGTTTAGTTTAGGTAGATCTACATCCTCATTCTAGTTCCATTGAAATGAAAATGCCAATAGCTCTGTTGAGAACACTGTGCTAAGACATCGAAGTAGGCCTCCAAGCAAGAGATCTATTCTCTTCTTCTTCTTTTTTCAATTACACACCAATGCTGATAGATGATCTCAAATCGCTCGTCTGACATATTGTACATATCCGGTAGATGTCATGCCGTAATGTGTAATTTATCTCTTTATCAACAATAGGCTATTAGTTTGTAACCAGTTTGTTATTAAGTTAACAGCAATGCCTGGTCGACGGTCCCTGGTTCCTACCCAGCTCGCTGCCATACCCCGTCGGAGGTTTAGACAAGGAATTTAATTATCTTTCATTTTGAAAGAACACCCAATCATGTAAGACAGAAAAATAAATTACAACGGCAAATAAATCTTTGAAACATTATTACTTTTGACAATCAAAAAAAAAATCACGTCTTGAATATTTATTGCGAATAGTCGGATGCGACAAACTCTACTTGCAATCTTGTTCTAATTGAATTTGATTTAACTAACTGAGCCCCAGCGGTCGCCTTAATTTTTTTAATTAGTGTACTTTTTCTTATTAGCTTTTTTATTGCTGGCATTTCTGTCCCAGTTTTGTACTCGAGGCTGTTTTCTTTGGTCTTCAGGCTCTAAATGAAAACACAGACTTGGAGAGGGTCCGGGAGAGTATCCAGAAAATGTTGAACATTGAAACAGATGAAGGTAGAGATCATTTAATAGAGTTTTCATTCTTACAAAATGTATTCAACATATTTGTCTTTAGTAATATATTTCAGTATTCTAGCACTGCTTAAGTTATTGGCTTCTAATTAGGTCAGTTTTATTTGTCAAACTTGCTAGTTACATGTTTTGTTTCTATTTGAACTTTTAGTTGTACACAAAGATTTGGAATTCTTGTTCAAAGAAACAGTCCTTGCCAATTGTTTTGAGCTTTCTCAATTGTTGTGGCAGAAAGTTCAGGTATTAGGATGTGATTTTGATAAATATTTGACTTGTATTATGATTTAACACGATTGTTATAGTGTAAGTGATATCCCCAACTCTTAATTTACTACACTGGAAGTGTGGTCTCACATTTAGGTGAGATTACTATGGTTCTTTGTGGACTGATTGTAAAATTTCATATATAATTTTTTTTTTTTAAGAATTACAGAAATCTCTATGTGAGCAGGTCAGGCAGGCGCGAGTGGGAGATACCTATTCTTACTGCTCAACATTAAAATTTACCAACAGTAGGCAGATGTTAGCGCTACTGGGTGGGCTCAATCTGTGCACCTCGGCATGGTGACCAAGGGGCTAGAGTCGCCTAAGTAACCAGACAACTAGCTATACTAACCTAAACTAAATGAAAGCAAGATAACGAAACTTTAGTTAGGATATATAAACAAACGAAACTTTATTGACATAAAAATAAATGAATCAATAATAAAATATAATATATACAATAACTTGACTAACCACTACTACTGAACCCATCAACTAACTAAAACCCTCTAAATCTACACCACTACAAACACTAACAAACTAACCAAACCAACTATCTAACTAAATCACTACAACTACTACCCTAGACCTAGATCTACACAAACTAACTACAATGAACTAGGCTAGATCTACAATATCCTACTACTACAACCAACCCATAACACTTAACACTAAAACAAGAACACCTTAGTTAGTACACTACTATTAGTAGATCTATTCACTAAGAACAGAAACAGACTATAACTAAGCCACTACGCCTTGACTAAGGCAATACTAAACTAGATCTAGTACAGAAACAAAATAAATCTAGATCTACAGCAGAGTGATAGCAGTTATGTTCAGCAGAATTATATTCATCAGTTAAAACAGCAGAGTAATACTCAATAGCAGCAGCTAAAATCAGTAACAATAGCCTGCAATACATAAAATCATATATTCTATTAGGTCTAGAAAACTCAAAGCAGGACTGGTGGACGCCGCCATCTTTAAATTAACATGCTCAAAACATAAACTGCCAACTAGAGAAAAAAAAACTAAATTAAAATATATCTAGCATATTTACACACAGTGTGACATAGATCTAGTAAAAGAAAATATAAAATAGTTACAAATTTACAGGCCGTCCAAGGTACAGATATATAAAGACCACAAAGATCTTCGGCTTTCACGCAGACATACTATACTGACCACTGGTCAACTGTACACTGAACTGTTTTAAGACAGCATGTAGTACATCAATTTGTATACACCCCCCCCCCCCAACCTAACCTACAAAAAAGCGGAAGTACAAATAATAAATTTGGCACTAGCCTATAAAAAATAGAATACATAAAAATATAGCTCTGGGAGCGCAAGCTCACATCTACAAAAGAATAAATTGTTGAGAGGGGGAAGGGCTGAGATATGAATAATCTCCACAAAGGAAGAGAACATTTAAATTAGAGAAAGGACGCAGGTAACTCTATTGTTACATACACAGTAAACATTTGGATTGTTTTCAAACATGAAAGATTAAAACAATGCTGTATCTGATCTTGTATCTGGTATCTATAACTTATACAGGCCTAGACAGCCAACACCTGAGTTAGCCTTAGGTCAGTGTGCCTCTGAACCCTCAATGCATCGATTAAACGGTTAGAAATTTTTCCCGGCACTCTTTTGCCTTTTTTTCGATTTAAAAAAAGACTTCATTTTGACTCTAGACAACTCGATCAATAGTGCAAGAAATCTTAATTCAGCCTTACAGCAAGACCTGACTGTAATGTAACCAATTTTCATGTCTCCATTATAATATGGAAATACGATTGAATCAAGGAATTAATAATTATAGACATCGATTTCATAAGTTTTACTTAGTATGATAACTAGGAAAAAAAATAACAAATAAATGACTTTTGAAGGCCCCAACAGGAGCTGCATTGTACGCTTATGGCTGTCTTAGTGTCATGAAATCAATGGAGACCGAGGAAAATAAAAGACAAGAAATTGCTACAAAAATGATGTAAGTATTCATTCTTTTATTTATTTCACTATATGTATATCTCCTTGGTCTTCTGATTATAGAGCTGTGTGATGTAGTCCTCACTGCTAAATGTGAGCCGAATAAAAGATGTTAATTTATTCATTTATTTTAAGTCAAGTGCTAAGTTTAAACAAACCTTGTATTAAAGGTTTAATTTCTTCTAATGAAACTATGTACATATATATGTAGAAATTCTAAAAGTAAACAGATCAAGACAATACTTTTATGTCTACCCAAGGGCATGGAAAGTGACCTATAGTTCACGATCTGGGGCATTGCTGTCTCGGCCAGGGTGTTATGTGGTGTCTAAGGGTCGCAAATGAACAAAAAAAGCTTATTCTAAATCTTAATATCAAAATATCCCCAAATAATTGAATAAAGCCTATCTTATTAATAATTTATTGTATACTTTATGGTTTATTGATCTGTACTCCAAATACATTCTTGCAGCTTGTCAAAATCAATTCACTTCTTCTTGTCTATTTGCATACAGAGAGTTTGAGACAATGGCCTGTGAAACTCTCAGACGGACCTACTCCCTGAAACCAGAGCAGGCCATTCAGTTGTTAAGTGTCAAAATGTCAAAGTGGGGCAACATGTCCTGTCCAATACTTGCCCTAAAATTTGGAGCTAGAAGATTCCTTTCAGAAAGTGCATGTCTTAAGTTCACAAATAATACATGGACCCGAGGCAAACCTTTGGAAACATTGCGCGGGGTAAGGTTGGAAATTCAACACATGTTGTAAAGTTATAGTTGCGTAATAAGTGACTAGTTGCTATATGCATTGAAATGTGTTGTCATTTTTTAACTATGCTTTTTCTAATGTTACTGTTATTTAAAAAAACAACTATATACACTCTCTTTGTTTCCTTAAGATTCAACTATGTTGATTAATCTTATTTTAATATTTGTTATTTAGTATTTAATATATACATATATAGATATATGCGCTGTAAAAGTTTGTTCTTATTCTTCTAAACGAGCATATGTGATTTCAGGAAGATGACAGTAAATGCGCCTATTGTCATGGTAAACTAAGGAAATCTGCCAACATTGTCAGGTAGCTGGATGTTCCTAGAAACTATTTGATCACTAGCTAAAATAATAATGAAATAAGAAAACTTTTGGATTGAAGAACATTTCACAATAGTTTTAATATTAAATGTATTTATCTTTTCAATATATTGATCTATTTTGTTTAACATGTCAGTATAATTAAACTCTTGGAATTCTGTTGATATTTCTTTACAATCATGTTTTATTCTAAATAGTCTGGAGTGCAGAAAATGCCAAGTAAGAGAGAAATTTCCTCCCAGACTTCTGCTAATATTTCGATGTGTAAGTACAAGTTGACTCACCATATTTAATTAAATAACTGTGGTCCAAGATGATAGTAGTATCATATAAAATAGCAAAACACATAAAATCTCTTTCAGAAAACACGAGAGTCTCTAATTTATATTCGAAGATTGATCAGCTTTGCAAAGACTGCACCACACGACACAAGCAGCTCAAAGAACTCAGGCTCCAATTGACACCACATTTTAATGCCTAATAAATCCACAGCCAACACAATCGGCACACGTAACACTAACAGTACAAATGTTCACCATAAAGAACCAGACTGCCGTTTTAACTTTGTGCGGCTTTACCAAACTCTACTGGCCTCTCAGCTTCCCTGTACCGGACAGAATCTATTTCCCTGCATTGTAACTTGTGAAGTGTCTTGACAACATCTTCACTCTTCAAGGTCTTCTCGAAAACAATGGAACATTCCCAGTCTATTCTGGATGATCACATGACCATATCACGTGTTCAGGTCACCGTAGGTCGCCCGTCGCCATCATTTTGATTGACCACTAGCCTTGCGCTGGTCTGTTGTGTTATTTGTGTTAGCTGGTAGTTACATGATTTCCTCCCCCCCCCACCTGCATCACCACCATAGTTATAAAACTAAGTTACATTTGCATTGTAGTTTAGTTACTAAGCCCATAATAATCTCCAAACCAAAAGCGTAGTTAGAATAAGACAGGAAATAAGACACGGTTAGAGGCACTTCATGAGGAGTCATAATACGGGTCCTAAACATGACTTTTACTTGTGTTAGACGCTTTCGCGATGTGTCTCAGTCAAACGGAGGTTACACAAATGACGAAATCAACACAGACGACAGGCCACCAATATAAGTTAGTCGAGGCAGTGAATGTTGAACAAGAAGTTTAATAATCACGAAGGGGAATGTCATCAAGCCAAATCTCTAGGTCCATAAAATATTGCCTGTTTTTAAAGCCGTCCAAAGTTTGTTTACATTTCACTTTGGGTCCGAAAAACTCTCGGCTTGTTTTTTTTTTGTTAATTTGTCTGGTCACGTGTCTCTTCAGTCCAAACTTCCCCTTTTACGAAACAAATAACTTTTCCCTCCCAATTCCTATGTGCGTGACAGACATTTTGTCACTAGATAGGATTCAGTTATTATCAGTCATCTTCATTATTAGAAAGCCTTTGAGAAGCAGCCATCAACTCGCTCGAATGCTAAGTGATCTGAATCAAAGTACAACATCATCTAGTTCTAGTTCTAGTTTATACCACTTATATCCATTGTCAATGCCTGATTCAAGTTTGTGTTCCCACTGCAGATAGGTCTGATACTGTTTTTACTGTTGTACTCTGCACTGCTCATCTCTTATCTGGATGCCAAACCTTTTCATTGGTTGGAATTTTTGCTCCTGGCCTGGATAGTTACATTCTTATTAGAAATTATTAATCAGGTAAAGATTATTTCTAAGTCTCCGTTTCAATATTTTATTATTAGCATTTAAGTTAAGAATATAAATGAGAAATTTATATCACTATTACAAGGGTCTTCAATAATAAATAAAACATTTATAGAAAATGGACATAGCAGAATGTTTAGTTGAGACACACTGTTTTATTTCTGATCTTCAGCGGGTTCGTAACAAAGCTCTTGGTTACAGCGACTTGTATCTATGGATAGAACTAGCTTCAGTTCTATTGTATGTCCTCGCTTGGATTGTACGTCTAGTTGGATATGGGTATCCTGAGACTAAGGAATGGATATTTTCCGCTAGAATTATGTTTAGTGTAGACTTTGTTGGATTCTCTATCTGCCTCCTAGAAGTTTGTTTTACTCAAAGATTTCTGGGACCCTTGTTGTTGACTGTGTTTAAAATGGTAAGTACATCGTCTGCTTATTTTTACTCGCCCTTATTATACATCAACATGTATGTAAGTGTACTAGAGAGATATAACTCTTTGGCTTCTTGTCTGCTCTGGTATATGCTCACACTATGGGTGCGTTGCATTGACTGTCCCTTCACTACGTACCTACTATATTCACTTCAGCAATACTTCAAAGGACAACATATAATACTACTCGTGAACTGCTGCTAATTAAAACTAACTTTTAATATTCTATTTATAGCCTAATTACTCGAGAATTTTTTTGCCTGCTGCTAATACTTCACAACTCCACAACTTGACCTTGATGTGGGTTTAGGGATTGGGTTTTATTACTGACCACTTTTGACTTACTTGAAAATACATCACGTGACGTGGGACAGTATTCGGCTGCTAATTGCTAAATATGCACTTAGTTTACTTTATCACAGATTGAGAATAGGTCATATATATACTTTATCACAGATTGAGAATAGGTCATATATATATATTGCTTCTATTGGTGTAACAGTTTATTTTTTATTTTATTTTTAGATCAAAATCTTAATACAGTTTCTAATTATTCTGATGATAATTTGTTTTGCCTACGCCGTAGCCTCAGAGTCCATTATATATCCCAACACAAACATGAGCCCAAAACTTTATTTTTTTGTCTTCAAAAAAGCATTTTGGGCAATTTTCGGCGAATTTTCAATGGACGAACTCAATCCAGAAAGTAAGTAATTATTTCTTTTTAAAACAAAAGCCACCTTTAAATAGTCTAAACAATGTGTTTCAACATTACTAAGATATATGTGCCATTTTTAAAATCTATTGTAGATGGATCCTGTAACGCTGATCACAACGCCTATACTGACTTCGGAGAAGTAAGATGCCCAGAAAATAGCGGGAAATATTTCATGTTTCCACTACTAGGAGCTTATCACATCTTTGTGAATATTTTACTTCTAAATTTGATTATTGCTAAATTTAAGTAAGTTTTGTTGTTTTTTGGTCTTAAAAAATAAAGAGTTGAACTTTTCAATAGACATGCCTTGTAAAGTAAACTGAAATGACTGCCTTTCAAATCCTGCACAATTATTTCCACAGTTCCATCATTGAGTCAGTTGAGGTCATGGCCAGGCAGATTTGGAATCAACAGTTCACACAGATAACATTGAAATATTGCAAGGTCATTTTTCCACCAGGACCATTCCTCGTGTTGTGTTTTATTTTATGGATCTGTAGGACACGAGATTTTAATAAACCTTTTGGTAAAACTTTCTTTTTGTGCAAGTGAATAATATATTAATTTAAAGACTGCTTTTTATTGCACATATAACAAATTATGATTTAAAGTATTGTTCTGTGTAATCTGAAACAGACTATCTAGTTATAAATACAATCAATTAGATCATACGTACGCCAGTGTCCTATTACATGTTATTTACATGTAAAAAAAATATTTTAGTTTTTATATAGCGCTACTTTCATGATTATATTATAGCATGCTCGGAGCGCTATGGTCCAATCTCATATGTGGATCAGAGGGGAGGGGGGAATATCTGGGAGAAGGTTTTCCGTGCTGCCTTTAGGCGCCCAGTAAACACAACTCTGCTCAAGTCGGGTGTCGAACCTCGAGCCCCCTTTCATAGGTAGCCAAGCCAAGCCAAGTTCAAGCGCACATAGTTCAAGCACATCTCGACTCAGGGAGTAACTATACGCTAGAGCATTTTCTTATTTCAAGGCATCTATACAGCCCTATAAGATTGAAGCTTTGAATAAGAACCTTGACATTAGAAACTTGCAAAACAATTTTAACAACACAGCTGATCAAGAAAACAGTTTCAACTGATCAACTTCAGACTCAATAATGTAGAAGTGTATACATGGTTGTAATAGTTGCAGCAATTAGATCATTTTTAACAAAATTTTTACATACAAAATCTTTACATACAAAATAATGTCATAAAAAATTTTAAACAAAAACTAGTTTAAAAAAACCCTTCTTATCTTTGTGCTAAACTTAATATTTGTAAACATCGCAATACAAAACATTTTACTATTTTTACAAAGCTTATATCAACTTACTGTCTGTCTGTCTTTCTGTCTGTCTGGGGAAAAAAATGATACACATTATTTCGTAATCCACACCCAATCTCGGTTCAAACTGGAAGTTCGCATAATTATTTCTTTTACCTGACAACACAAGAATCAATAAAAAAAATAAGCAAGTAGATAATTAACTATTGGTAATTAATTACTTTGTTTGGTATCTCCAACAAGGAAAAAAATTGTACTGAAGTGGTGGTATAAGATGAATTAGTCCACTTTGTAGTTCGTCGTTTGAGGCTAGATAACCATACAATCTTCCATGTTTATACGCTCTTCACTAGCAGATTGGCTACAGTGTTGGCTTGAAAAGCCTGAGAAGGCTTTAGCCAAAGAAATAGAATTCAGGTCGTTCGCTTTTGTTTTATTAATGCATTTAAAAACGAGTTTACAAAAACATTTTGTGTGGAAACACAAACTCAAAATCGGCCCCCCGAAGTGGTACACCCAGGCAGGTAAAAAGGCAGGTTTCAATATTTTCAGGAAGAATATCATAATGAAATTCTATCAAAGGCAAATGACAGAGAAGAATGGAGAAAAAAGGTTTACAGATCCTGTGTGGTGCCCCATAGGTCCAGCAGACAAAAGGATAGGTGAACGTAAATAGGAAGCTATATGTGAACCTTATGTCATATAATGAATATCTAATTGATCTAATAATTTTTTAAAGGGTCAATCTTTTATTTAAATCCTCAAGAAAAAAACATTTCCGTAAAAAAATTCTCTTGGTTGAGTGTTTTATAGTCATTTGGGATAACAGCAGTTCACGGAATAATATGAAAAACTACTTATTATTGTTGATTTAAATTATGTCCAACTTATTTACATGGTAAATAGATTTTTTTTTTGTTTAAAACATTTTTTTAACATTTTTTAATGTGGTATTTTGTATGGCAGAACTTACATAACTTAGAAATACAATTGTAAAAAATAATTTTTTTTTTGGATCAAATATCTAAAAGCATTTGCATAAATGTGTTTAAAAAATGGTGTGGTCCTATTTTTCTTACTATAAAGCCTCCAGCGTTTGTTACTATTAATAGTCAATAGTTGTAAAAATGGTGTATTTTTATGAAGAAACTGCTTGCAAAATTGATTAAAACAATTAGATTTTTCGCTTGCAGAAAATAAAAAAAGTAGCCGTTGCATCACAACTTTGAATGCTCTAAAATATCATTATGTCCGATTTTCATTTTTTCTTCTAGTTTTTAAGATCTTAACAAGACGGACGGACAGAGAGGCCACACAAAACTTATAGCTTCTTTTCCCGTTTCGAGTGCCGCTAAAAAAGAATACGCAGATAGGGTCATAGCGTATTGAGAAAGATAAAAACATAAAGTAGCGCTAAACAAAAAAAATTGGTAAAAATATTTCTTATCGCACACATTGTCAATGTAGATCTATTCAAAATGTCATTACATGACTGATCCAAACTAATAAGCTTTTTTTTTAATTTTGTTTGTTTTATTTATTTCAAGAACAAGAACTTCCAGTTGCTGTTGTTGTTGAATTAACTCAGACTGAAGATAATGTCCGCTATAAATATCTACAAGAAAGAAATGCACAACTCAAGTAAGTTTTTGTTTTAATTTTCAGTAGATGAAGTAGTCAGTTTTAGAAATGTACACCGTATTGTTCTCAAAAAGACTAATCTCAATAGGAATGAACGACTTTATTTGTCAGCATGACAGCAGTCAGGTGCAAGACATGTTTATATGTTAAGTACATGCTTGTGTGTCCAATACATGTCTGTGCTGTGTGTCTAATACATGTCTGTGTGTCTAATACATGCTTATATGTTAACTACATGCGTCTGTGTCTAATACATGTCTGTGTGTCAAATACATGCTTATATGTTGACTACATGCGTCTGTGTCTAATGCATGTCTGTGTCTCTAATACATGCTTATATGCTGAATACACGCTTGTGTGTCAAATACATGCTTATATGTTGAATACATGTCTGTGTGTCTATTACATGTCTGTGTGTCTAATACATGTCTGTGTGTCTAATACATGCCTATATGCTGAATACATGCTTGTGTGTCAAATACATGCTTATATGTTGAATACATGCCTGTGTGTTTAATACATGTTTGTGTGTCTAATTCATGCGTGTGTGTCAAATACATGCTTATATGTTGAATACATGTTTGTGTGTCTAATACATGTCTGTGTGTCTAATACATGTCTGTGTGTCTAATACATGCTTATATGCTGAATACATTCTTGTGTGTCAAATACATGCTTATATGTTGAATACATGCTTGTGTGTCTAATTCATGCTTATATGTTGAATACATGTCTGTGCGTCTAATATATTCTTAGATGTTGATTACATGTCTGTGTGTCTAATATATGCTTATATGTTGAAAACATGTCTGTGTGTCTAATACATGCTTGTATGTAGAATACATGTATGTGTGTCTAATACATGCTTGTATGTTGAATACATGTCTGTGTGTCTGATACATGCTTGTATGTTGAATACATGTATGTGTGTCTAATACATGCTTGTATGTTGAATACATGTATGTGTGTCGAATACATGCTTGTATGTTGAATACATGTCTGTGTGTCTAATACATGCTTGTATGTTGAATACATGTCTGTGTGTCTAATACATGCTTGTATAACATGTGTATTATTTTGATGCTGTGACACATGTTAGCAATGTTTACGCTACAGATTAAAAAATTTTTTCATCTCTATTCAATATTTTAATTTAATTTTAAATTATTTAAGACTAAGACTGTCTTATTGGAGTTTTGTGGTGATTACAAGGTCAAGGACTCTTTTCTCAAATACAAACAACATTAATAGAAATAAAACAGACGCAAACGTAAAGAGTTCAGACCTTTGATCCCGTTCATGTTTCCTAATCAGGGCTAACACAGTCTGACCATATAGGGAACGAACGAGGTTTTGTACCATTCGGTTGTTGCCTTGATTGACAGAAGTCGCACACTTCGCGACGACCTGATGTTGTTAAAATGGAGCACATTATGAGCCCCATGTGTAAGCCACCCACAAAACATCAACATTCTTTAGGTCTGTTCTGGAAATAAATGAAACCTGACCATAACAAAGATATAATTAATAGTCTTTTACGAGGAAGATAGTGTTTACGACTGTGAATATATCAAACATACTTCTCTGACCTTGATTGTCAATGAGTTCACTTCTATTTGTATCTCTCGGCATCAACTGTCAACACTTGGACAAATTGATCATTTGATAACCCTCATAAAAATAAGCACCACCCGAACACAGACAGTTAAAAACAAATTCCAAATTTATGATCGTCTGTTACAAGAAGATAAGCTACTTGTTCTTTTTCTAAATTTACTTTTGACACTGTGATAGTAAATGTTATTGTTTTGTCAGGCCCGTCTCGTTATTATAACCCAGTAACCCATATTGCTGGCATGTCTAAAAAATGTACTAATTAACAGATAGAGGGGGATAATTGAATTCCTTTTAGGCCTATATATATGGACGATCTAACATGAATAAACCAGCATTTAAACAGACAAGAAAGTGTTTTTTAGTCTCTACTAGCCTACTATTACAGACACCACATTTTAAGCTTTTTGAAAGAATTGTGAAACTCAAAAGAACTTTGGACTAATGTCAGACTAAAGTCGCGTATGTAGTCCAGTATTACCAAACATTACTGTATGGAGTGCCCTTAGAACAAAGAAAACAATTATGCCCTGACTATTAAAAACCTTTCATTGTATATTTGTTGGTATATATTTTAACTTTTATTGGAATCAAATCTTTGTCTCAAGAAACCGAAACCAAGTTACAGATGTACATTGCAATGGTCGAATCATTTGTTTACATAAAGGTGAGAACCAGGGTTGTCAATGTATAGACTCATTTAATCTTGGTTCATAGAGCCAATCTTTTTTGAAGCGTTGTCAATCATTTTAAAGTTTAATTTGTAGATTTTTAAAGCGTCATTAACAAAAATATTATAAGTTCAGCGAGCTTTGAGAAAGTAACAGGCATAAAACTAATGAAATTCAAACTTAATTCATATGATCTGTACATACTAGTCTTACTATCTGTCTTGAATTTAATGTTATGTTTCACCTGGTAAAGCTCAATTGGAAACAAGCATCAACATTACAAGTATAAAAATAGCGATTAGATTTTAGGGGAAAAAATACAATTAACATCACTAAAAAAAATGAGCCCAATGATGTCGTAGGGCAGAGGTTCTCAAATTTTGTAAGTGAAAAAGCTAATAAATGCGTAATACATAAGTTACAAATTTGTTGAAGAGTATTTATTGAGACTATAATTTTGTCAGAGAACATGTTCCGCAAACCTCATGCGACGCTCTGTCACAATGTTACTAAGGGGTCGAATCACAGTTCGGCATATGATTTCTTTAGTTGAGACCCGATCTCTACAAATGACTTCTAAAATCGGTCTTAGACATTTTTGTTGAGCCACTTTTAGTCTTTTTCCATTTCGACAGATGACAATTCACTGCACTTTATTAATGGAGCCCAACCACTGGTAGAAATGTGTAACCTCTCTTGGCTACGCTTTTGAAATTAGGTGACTGTGGTTTGCTTTCGATTTTTTTTCCCAAAAAGGAAGTTTTATCGTCAAAATCATTTTTTTGTTTTTTTTAAACTAAAAAATCATGAATTTTTTTTTGTTTTTTAATTCCAAACCCCCTTAACTACGCTCATAGAATTTGGTGACTGTAGTTTGCGAAAACTGAAGAGAGAGTTTTTCAATCTCAAAACTCTCTGTATGGGAGTATTTAAACTCAAAACAATCAGGAGGGGTTTTAAACTTTAAAAAAACAACCTCTGGAGGGTTTAAACTCAACACCTTTCGTTGGCTTGGCTACGCTCATAGTATTTTGCATGTGTAATTTGCTTTTTTTTATATTGAAGAGGTATTTTTTAGCTTCAATCCCCGCTGAAAAAAAAGGGGGGGGGGGTAAACACAAAACCCCTGTTGGCTATGCTCATAGAATATGGTGACTAATGCATGGATAGTCTTATATTGAAAGGGGTTTTATCGTAAATTTTGCAGGGGGGTTTAAGATCAAAATCTTCCTTAGCTACGCTCTTGAAATTTGGGAATAGTCGTTAGCTTTCTTTTCTTATTTTTGGTTTTGTTTTATAGAAGAGGGGAATTTAACTGCAAAACCCTCTGGTAGGGGGTTTAAACTCAAAAAACCCCTTGGCTGCGCTGGGGCAAGTGATGAATTGGTATTAAAATCTCATCTAAAATAAACAGAATCAAAGCAAAAAATCAGTCACATGACTATGCAAAACCAGTTGCATATTTTTCCGAATCTGAATCGCTGGGGTCTATTTAAGTCAGGGCTTTTTTTGTGACGGTACGCACCGGTACGGCGTACCGGTACCTTTTTTTAAAAAAATTACACGTTTCCTGTACTTCAACGTATATTATTAATTTTTAGTAGTTAAAAGTTAGGCAATCAACTACTGAGTACAGGCCCCTATTTTTGTTTAGAACAAAAGCACTGATTTAAGTTATGTATTTCCATTTTGTCAGTATAGCATAAATAGTGCATATACATATCTACCCTATCGTTGATATAATTCACTGGTCTTCATTTCAGACAGAAAACAATGTACTGCAGAGACACAAACAGGTGAGAATACAAATGACCACAGAACAGATTTTTTTTTTTGACAATTGTATATTTTCGAAACCAAATGACTAGTTGATTGGACACACTGTGGAAACTCTGTTTCGACCGATTAATTAGTCAAAAGAAAATCATCTTAAAACTTCATTTGGCTTACTTCTTTCCATTTCAACAAGGTAGCAGTTGAATTTTAAACAGAAACTTGTTTTTTATGCAACCTTTTTTTCTTTTTTTTTTTCCAGAATTGAATGTAAAAAACAATTCCTTGCAGACGGGTAGGTTTCTGTCTTCAAGAAGCAAATGTTCAAATGACCACCTCAATAGGTTTACGTTTTATTATGAGAGTCATGATTTTGTTTTATATAGTGAAATTAATAGATCGTATTATCTAGATACCTTACTTAATTATTTAACAGTTAACAGACCATTTTAATCCTGAGTTTTATAAACATAAGTGAATTTAAACTAAAATGGTTTTACATTTTGTTTAGAGAGATCTTGTCAGCCTCAGGCATTGCCTATTAAGTTCCAGATTTCTTACTTTGTCAAAAACACTCTTACAACTCTCAATTAAACGGCTCTCACTACAACGCCCCCCCCCCCCCCATTCCAAACATTATCTCTAGCCCTTTTTTTCTATGTCATTTTTGTCATTGTTTTTTTTTATTCTACAAACGAATGGCCCGCAACCCCCTATTTTAGAGTATGCACAAACACTTCTTAGGCTCATCAGTTGGCCATTGTATAGTCTAATGTACCGGCTGTCCTGATTCTATAAGCGCCTAGCTATTGTAGAATCAGTAGTCGGTAAATGTGTGTGTGTATCGTCTGAACTCTGTAGGTGTAATTCAGTGTGTGTGTGTATCGTCTGAAGTCTGTAGGTGTAATTCAGTGTGGGTGTGTTTTTATGGTGAGGGTGGGACAAGGTTAGCGATTGGTTGTTAATGATGCAAGATACACGGCAATGACGTCAGCGGTCTTAGAAAGGACAGACGACTCCAGAACGCCAGACTGAAAAGACGTGTTTTTATAGTGAGTTAGAATGCATTCAAAATACCATTCTATATTATTACTTAAGTCTACTACATTTATGTACCTCGTCATAAGTAAACATGTGTTATTCTATTTTCGTAAAAGCTATATTTAGTGTTGTTCACAAAAGAAGTTATTCAAGTTATTTCATATTTTAAATCTAGGTGTTATCATCAACAACAAGTTTTCATGGGAAGACCACCTTGGAACTCTGACAAAGAAGGCAGCCCAGCGACTCTTTTTTCTATACAAACTCAATAGCTTTAAACTAAGCAAGAAGATCCTTGAGACATTTTACCGCGCGACTATGCAGAGTCTGCTAACATACGGAATAACTTGTTGGCAAGGCAACGCCTCATCTAAACTGTCGCGACGTCTAGAAAAAAACATTAAAAAAGCATCTAAAATTACACTTACAACATTGCCACATTTAAAGGAGCTTTTTGAACAAAAGTGCCTAAGAAAAATCGAAAAATCCTTGGAAGACAACGGCCACCCTCTCCATCAGAACTACGACAGGTCGTTGCGAAGTGGGCGACTGCTGTCAATCAAAACAAGAACAGCGCCGTACAAAAACTCATTCGTACCTCACTCGGTCAGACTCTATCACCGCCACTCATTGATCAGGGAACATGAAATGCACCAAGATACCTGTGTGTAGTCGCTGAATGAACTCTTTATGTTGTCTGTTGTATTTGTGTGTATTTTTCTGTTGTGTTGTCTTTATATGAGAAAAGAGTCCTTGTAATCACAACAAATTTCCGTAAGGATCCATAAAGCAGTCTTAGTCTTAGTCTTAGTCTTAAAATATACTATGCCTACAGCGGTTTAGTTATCTAGCAGTAGTTTGGTGCTACAAGTCAACGACCGTGCACAACAATGGGCCTAAGAAGTGTTTGTACTTACACTGTAATAGTGGGCATTTCGTTTGTAGGATTAAGGAAAAAAAAGAACATACAATTTGAGGGCTAGAACAGTGTTGAGGTGGGGGGGAGTAATGCAGGCCTTTTATTGATAGGTTTGAGAGGGTTGCAGGTCAAATAAATATATATACCAGCAAACTAATTCAACACTAAACACATATACCAGCAATTTAATTCAACACAAAAGCACATATACCAGCAATCTAATTTAACACATAAACACATATACCAGCAATCTAATTCAACACATAAACACATATACCAGCAATCTAATTCAACACAAAAATACATATACCAGCAATCTAATTCAACACATAAACACATATACCAGCAAACTAATTCAACACATAAACACATATACCAGCAATCTAATTCAACACATAAAAACATATACAAGCAATCTAATTCAACACGTAAACACATATACAAGCAATCTAATTCAACGCATAAAACATACAAGCAAATTAATTTAACGCATAAACACAAATACCAGCAATTAAATTCAACACATAAAAACATATACCAGCAATCTAATTCAACACATAAAAACATACAAGCAATATAACTCAACACATAAAACATATACAAGCAATCTAATTCAACTCATAAACACATATACCAGCAATCTAATTTAACACATAAAACATATACAAGCAATCTAATTCAACGCATAAACACATATACCAGCAATCTAATTCAACACATAAACACATATACAAGCAATCTAATTCAACGCATTGACACATATACCACCTATTTAATTCAACACATAAATACAAATACCAGCAATCTAATTCAACACATAAAAACATATACAAGTAATCTAATTCAACGCACAAACACATATATCAGCAATCTAATTCAACACATAAAAACATATACAAGCAATCTAATTCAACACGTAAACACATATACAAGCAATCTAATTCAACGCATAAAACATACAAGCAAATTAATTTAACGCATAAACACATATACCAGCAATTTAATTCAACACATAAAAACATATACCAGCAATCTAATTCAACACATAAAAACATACAAGCAATATAACTCAACACATAAAACATACACAAGCAATCTAATTCAACTCATAAACACATATACCAGCAATCTAATTCAACACATAAACACATATACAAGCAATCTAATTCAACGCATTAACACATATACCAGCAATTTAATTCAACACATAAACACAAATACCAGCAATCTAATTCAACACATAAAAACATATACAAGTAATCTAATTCAACGCACAAACACATATATCAGCAATCTAATTCAACACATAAAAACATATACAAGTAATCTAATTCAACGCACAAACACATATATCAGCAATCTAATTCAACACATAAACACATATACCAGCAATCTAATTCAACGCATAAACACATATACCAGCAATCTAACTAATATATAAACCATAAAAATGTAAATCAAATAGTAAGTATGAAAAGAAAGAAGCTAGTTGTATTTAGATTTGCAAAGAGAACTCATATATTATATATAAGAAATGTCTGCTTTATTATATAAGAAATGTCTTCTAATATAGCAATAGAAAAATGTTCAAAAAGATATCAATTTGAACTTTGGTCTTTAAAAAATGTTTCATTTTTGTTTCAGATGATATTTATTTTTCCACAACAGAAACTCAAACTAGTAAGTTATAGAGTTGTAATTTGTTTAATAATGTCTATGTACATTGATGTTTTCATTTATAAATCGTGGTCTTTCTATTTCGCAATGACTAAATTTGTAATTGGTAGGTTTAATGTCAACCCGAATATATTTCTTTTCTTTAACTATTCATAAGTTCGAATTTGTTGGTTTGACATTTCACGCGAAAGATACCCCCCCCCCCCCAGCGACTGACATAAACTAACACTGAGCTTCATATACTTAATACACTATATTATATTTGGTCTACTCCAGTAATGGGTAAACTACGGCCCGCGGGAAAAGTCCGGCCTTCTGAAACATTCAATCCGGCCTGCCTCATGTTTTGTTAGAAAAGATTAACAATAAAAATTTCCTTCATAATGTAAAGCTTCAAGCTTGTAGTATGGTGTGATATTAGTTTAAATTTTTATGTTTCAAGACTTGATTCGTACAAGCAACAAAGTAAATGTGAATGTTCATCTGGTGTCTGTTGTCTTTTTATTTCACTGTGCAATTCTAAAATGTCTAATATAAAACGTCGAGTTGATTCAGAAAGTCATATTTTTTTTCTAAAGAAATCAAAAAGCCTAAAGAATTATTAGGCCAGAAAGATCTTTTTTTTTTCAAAAAGATGATAGTTCTCATAAAACAAAAGTTTTATTATAGATGATAGTTCTCGCAAAACAAAAGTTCTAATGTAGATGACAGTTCTCACAAAACAAAAGTTCTATTATAGATGACAGTTCTCACAAAACAAAAGTTCTATTATAGATCATAGTTCTCGCAAAACCTTCAGGACAGAAGACTCAAAAGTAAAGTAGCAATTATACATAAAACACTGAACCATAATCTTCAAATACAAAAACAAAACTTAATAAAATACTCTGAAAGACACAAAAAAGGCATATACCTTGTCCCCTATGCTAGGACAAATTTGTACAAATACTCCTTCTTCCCTAGTGCTATTAGAGCATGGAATGGGTTGCCTGAGCTAGCCAGAAAAACCAGTGACTTGGCAGAATTTAAGTCATTGGTTAATATGCATGACTAAATACATGACGCGTAAGACGTAATCATCTTCTTTTTTGAAGTAAAGTCTGTATTATATAAGATAAAGATAAAACAAATGTTCTATTGTAGATTACGGTTCTCACAAAACAAAAGTTCTATTGTAGATGACAGTTCTCACAAAACAAAAGTTCTAATGTAGATGATAGTTCTCACAAAACAAAATTTCTATTGTAGATGATATTTCTCACAAAACAAAATTTCTATTATAGATGATAGTTCTCGCAAAACAAAAGTTATATTGTAGATGACAGTTCTCACAAAAAAAAGTTCCAATGTAGATAATAGTTCTCACAAAATAAAAGTTCTAATGTAGATGATAGTTCTCACAAAACAAAAGTTCTATTGTAGATGATTTTTGTCACAAATCAAAAGGTCTATTCTAGATAATAGTTCTCACAAAACAAAATTTCTATTGTAGATGATAGTTCACACAAAACAAAAGTTCTATTGTAGATGATAGCTCTCACAAAAGTTCTATTGTAGATGATAGTTCTTACAAAACAAAAGTTCTATTGTAGATGATAGTTCTCACAAAACACAAGTTCTAATGTAGGTGATTGATGTCACAAAACAAAAGGTCTATTATAGATAATAGTTTTCACAAAACAAAGGTTCTATTGTAGATGATAGTTCTCACAAAACAAAAGTTCTTTTGTAGATGATAGTTCTCACAAAATTAAAGTTCTATTGTAGATGATAGTTCTCACAAAACAAAATGTTCTATTGTAGATTATAGTTCTCACAAAACAAAAGTTCTATTGTAGATGATAGTTCTCACAAAAAAAGTTGTATTGTAGATGATAGCTCTCACAAAAAATTTTTTTTATTGTAGATGATAGTTCTCACAATGGCTGCCTGGCTGTGCGGTTTGCACGCTGGACTGTCATTCAGATTTATCGATGGTCAAGGGTTAAAACCCTGCCCGCTCCCTTCAACCGTCGTCCTGGGGGAGGTTTGGACTAGGAAGTAATTATCTTTAACTCTGTAGGAACATTAAAAACATGTAAATAATTTTACATTTTTTTTTACAAAACAAAAGTTCTATTGTAGATGATAGTTCTCACAAAACAAAAGTTCTATTGTAGATGATAGTTCTCACAAAATTAAAGTTCTATTGTAGATGATAGTTCTCACAAAAAAGTTCTATTGTAGATGATAGCTCTCACAAAAGTTCTATTGTAGATGATAGTTCTCACAAAATAAAAGTTCTTTTGTAGATGATATTTCTCACAAAACAAAAGTTTTATTGTAGATGATAGTTCTCACAAAATAAAAGTTCTAATGTGGGTGATTGTTGTCACAAAACAAAAGGTCTATTATAGATAATAGTTTTCACAAAACAAAGGTTCTATTGTAGATGATAGTTCTCACAAAACAAAAGTTCTATTGTAGATGATAGTTCTCACAAAACAAAAGTTCTATTGTAGATGATTGTTGTCACAAAAAAAAGGTCTGTTATAGATGATAGTTCTCACAAAACAAAATTTCTATTGTAGATGATAGTTTACACAAAACAAAAGTTCTATTGTAGATGATAGTTCTCACAAGAAAAAGTTCTATTTTAGGTTATAGTTCTCACAAAACAAAAGTTCTATTGTAGATGATAGTTCTCACAATGGGTTCCTGGTCGTGCGGTTTGCACGCTGGACTGTCATTCAGATTTATCGATTGTCCAGGGTTAAAACCCTGCACGCTTCCATCATTCGTCGTCCTGCAGGAGGTTTGGACTAGAAAGTAATTATCTTTAACTCTGAAGGAACATTAGAAACATGTAAAACATTTTACATTTTTTTACAAAACAAAAGTTCTATTGTAAATGATAGTTCTCACAAAACAAAAGTTCTATTGTAGATGATAGTTCTCACAAAATTAAAGTTCTATTGTAGATGATAGCTCTCACAAAAGTTCTATTGTAGATGATAGTTCTCACAAAATAAAAGTTCTATTGTAGATAATAGTTCTCACAAAACTAAAGTTTTATTGTAGATGATAGTTCTCACAAAATAAAAGTTCTAATGTGGGTGATTGTTGTCACAAAACAAAAGGTCTATTATAGATAATAGTTTTCACAAAACAAAGGTTCTATTGTAGATGATAGTTCTCACAAAACAAAATTTCTATTGTAGATGATAGTTCTCACAAAACAAAGTTCTTTTGTAGATGATAGTTCTCACAAAAGTTCTATTGTAGCGTATGATAAAATGTTGCTTAAAATAGTTTTCATTGATTCATTTGTTAAGGTTGTATTTATAAAGTTTGTCAAGTTTATGTCCGCGTAAGAAAAAAGATTTCAAAGCTGTTAGCTAATCTAGAAAAACTTAAACATTGACATTTAAGTTGAAGAATCAGAATACAATTAACATTAAAGCCTCAGAGATTAAGTAACTTTAGGTTCCGCTAGATTACTATGCGACTGTACAATTTATATTATTTAAAAGAGGCATAATTTTTAAAAAAAATTATGACAGAACTTTCATGTATATACATTTTATTTCTGATGCTTATGTAACAGTCTTACATATAAATCAGTCGTCAATGTAATAGTAATAGTGATGCTTGTCAATAGTTCCAGTTCCCATGGGATTAAACACAGACAATTTTAAGAGATCGTCAATTCCATGTAATAGGTTTTACTGCAAGAAGTTTTCGACCTAGAATTTAGAAATCCCCCATTAGGAGTTTGTTTATTTAATTAGAAAAACTTTTTTTTATGTGAAATATATCAAGATTCAGAATAGTCTTGAATTTTTGCTATTTTTTATAGATCATCTCTCGTATGAACAAATATTCAAGGAGAATAATAATTTCTTGAGAATATTATCTTAAAGGTTTCAAGATAAGATATTACGCGGTTAGTTCCCTTTCTCTTGACCAAATGCTAAACTAGAAATGTTGTCACCTTTCCCCAGGTTATCACAAAGAAAACGAAACCCAAACTCCTGTCTGTAAGTTCTATTGAAACATAACAAAACAAAAGTAACTGTTCAGTTCATGTGTGTCAAAACATTTTGTAAAATGTAACAAAATACTTTCTAGTTGTTAATATTATTTCAAATCTTATAAAAGTATGTGACGCTAGTTTTCAAGAGAATGTACTTTCTACTTTTAGAATGATGAGATCATTGAAATTTTTTAAAGTTAGTTGAAAAGTGAATATAGTGTGCCATTCATATGTTTAAAACTTTTGTTCAGCAATTTTAATATATATATATATATATATATATAAAATATTTTTTAAACTTTTTTTTTCAATAAAGATAAAGTTACTAGTACAGAAGTCGGCACTCGTAAGTAATGTAACATTTGTAACAAAAACTAAAAATGTTAAACCATGTTGTTAAACAAATATTTTTATAGCCTCTATGTATGTGGAGTGTGAAATGTAATACACTAAAAACATATGTATTCATTTTGTATTCTCAGACCAGGGAACATTTAATAGTAAAACACAGACAGAAATCAGTAAGTCTTTATGTAGAGAGCTTTGAACGTATATTTAGTTGTAAGACAAAGTGAGACTTGGTTGACTTGATTGAGGTGAAAAGCATTAGAAGCGTATCGAACTGTTCTTTTGGAGCGCAGTTTTGTCAGCCTTAGACTGTAATGCATTGTTTGTTTACCGGTTTATATTTGAATGAGATGTCTGGATGTCCGTGTGAATGACCGCTTTAAGTGTACAGTCCACTGATAAGCAGAACAACATACAAGTGAAATATCCAATACTGAATCTTATATTTCTAATCTTCTATATTACAGACGTAACTTCAAAAAAGAAGATAAGTACATCCTACGCATGTTAATCAATGCCTTAAACTCTGCTAAGTCGTTGGCTTTCCTCGCAGATTCAGGCAACCCATTCCAATTCTCTAATGACACTATGGAATAAGGAGCACTTGTACGAATTTTTTCTAGCTTATGGAATACAAATATTGCACTATCTTTGTGTCTTTCTGAGTATTTCATTAGGTTTTGTTTTTCTATTTGTAAATTATGGTTAAGTGTTTTATGTACAATTATAGCTTTTTTTATTATTCTGTCCTGAAGCGTCTCTACATTTGACCTTTGACTCATGGCGTTACTGTCATCTAATGGGAATACTCGTTTCTTCCAAATCTCACTGTTATATCTTTGATCTATTTTGTATCTGTTCTAGCTGCTGTGCTTTTGCTTGAGTTGAGGGTTCCCAAACAGATGAGGCATATTCTCATATTGGCCTAACTAAAGTCAAATAGCATTTTAATTTTATGTTCTTGTTTGATTTGTATGAAAAAATATTTGAATAAACCCTAATGTTTTGTCTTGACATCAACTTTTTGGTTTACATGTTAATATTCTAATATAGTTTAAGTTATTACTCTAATATTTAATGTCGTAATGTCAGGTCTTTAGCTTATTGTTTAAACAATTGAATTCCAAGATCTTCATGCAGTCTTGTGGTCCTCCGTTTGTGCTTTAGACTTGCCAGCCATTTGGCAAAACAGTTTTTGTTCCCTGTTTTTTGTACATGCTTATTTTCAACTAGAGTTTAAGTTAATACTTCGGCAAGTTATACCTATTGTTAACCAATTGAATATTTATGCTACTCCTAGTTTGGCTGCGACCGCGTCACTAAAGATTGTTAGGAGGATTAGGAGGAATGGAAATATCTTTAACGTTCATTAAATATATAGACAGGCGTCGATGTACAAATGGATTAAAATCAACAAGGGCCAAATTTTATTTAGTTTTTGTCCATATTACTAGACATGGATTGATCTTGATCTGTATGCTAAAATGGGAATGTCTTATTTAATGTATTAGAAATACTCTACCATAGATTTGTAAGTGCTCCTAAGACGCTAGAGTTTATCAATGAGCTCTAGATCTCAAGTACAACAACAATATGTTGGCTATAAGAAACTTGTAGGTTTTTTTTTTATACATGTTTTCTTTCAACTTCGCAGTTCCCACTCTGAAGTCTGGAACACAAACTGAAACAATTAAGTAGAGAACAGTAGGGAACAGTAGGGAACAGTAACATAAGGATCTTGACTAGATCATTGTAGAAGTTATAAAGTCATTACATAGCATTCTATAAACACCTTGTTATATGTATTGTACTCATAATATCATTATCTAGATGTATTGATTTAAACATAGTAGACATAATATAAACGTCACGATGTATTGATTTAAACATCATAGTAGACATAATCTAAACGTCTAGATGTATTGAAAGTGTGCTACAAAACCTTGCTGTCTATTGGACCTGTGTGATGAGCACTTTGCTTTACGGAAGAGAAACATAGCCAACCTACTCATTGCAGGAAAAAAAAATGAATCGGAGCTTTAAAATATGGTGGCAAGATAAAAAACCAATGAGGAAGTGCTACGAAGAGCAGGGTGTTGGCCACGTCCGTAGAATGCCAGTAGGTCGACTTGTACAAGACATTCTGTAGGGCGATCTAACAGAAGGCAGGAGAGCCGCTGGTCGTTTACTTTTACGGTATATTGATGTATGCAAACGCGACATGAAGCTCTTCCAAATCGACACTAGCAGCTGGGGAAAAGTGGCACTGGATAGATGCACATAAAAAGAGAGCATAAAAGAATGGTCTCGGATTGCAGATATCAAAATCAACAGAAGTAGAAAGAAGAGTGAAAATGCCACGGCGCCTGGTGATGACATATGCCCAAAACTGTGATCGCAGCTGAGTATCAAGAATTGGCCTCTCACAAGAAGCTGCGGTCGTAATATGCCGTAGAGAGAGTACAACTCAATAGATAAACACAAATGCTATAATCGAGTGCTTCTATTGACATTATGGCCATGTCGCTATTTGGAACATTTCCTGAGAAATTAATGGAATTGGTGATTTAGATTTTCAACGACATATTCTAGCTCTTTATCATCGTCTATTTAGAATTTAAATGGATGTTGAAAGTGAGTATGCTTCCGTTGCATACCAAGGTTTACTGTTGCATACTAAGGTTTGCTGGTTATCGACAGGCAGTTTTAATTAAAAATTTCGCCTCACCGTTGACTGAAATAAAAGAGTTGTTTTATTAAGAGGAGTGTTCACTGTGCAGAGCTAACGGACGATCTGTGGATCTAGAACATTTCTTTCATCGAGGATGTTACTTCACGTCTACCTGAGAACTTCATCGCGGGTGTTACTTCACGTCTACCTGAGAACTTCATCGCGGGTGTTACTTCACGTCTACCTGAGAACTTCATCGCGGGTGTTACTTCACGTCTACCTGATAACTTCATCGCGGGTGTTACTTCACGTCTACCTGAGAACTTTATTGCAAGTGACAAGCAAACGGAAACAATTTTTTGGAGTTGAAATTATTTTCAGTTGAAAAAAAAATGCCGCATTTTGCCTAAGACTTAAAAAGAGAAACTCTAATTCTCTATCCATACCTATTGAAATATTGTCGAGAAAATATATTTAGAACATTGACATTTTCTTATCTCAGAACACCACTGGTAAATAGGAAGAATGTTTTTCTCTGCAGGTTTTTTTAAAATAAAGCGAAAAAAGCCTTTTTTAAAATAAAATGCGACAGTAACAGAAACAACAGAAACATTTTAGTCCTTTTTTTTGCAGCTTTGAAATACAATACTTGATCCATTAAAAATGAATTGAGGAGTTTACAATTCGAGGGCATTTAGTGCCGAGTTTTAGCTGTTTGAGAAAAACATGATCACAATTTGTCTGTTTTGAAAGATCTGGAGAAGAAACATGTTTTTAATTCTCACAATCGGAATAGAATATCTTATTTGAGTCGAGATAGTATTGCGAACAATCATTTTTAAGCATAAACTTTATCAAAACTAATTAAGAACTCGGCTTATCCACTAAAACCTGGGGTCGTACCTAAAATTAGAAACAACATAAAACTGGACAGTACTGTCCAAGATCATTTTTCACATTAGTGGAGTATTTTTAGTTGTTTTTTTAAGTCTACATTGTATACATTATAAATTGCTCAAATTTGAGATATATAGTTTCTGTATATTAGTGTGATACGACATGTAATGTGCTGTTAGTTGAACTAATAAATCTTTAGCAAAGGGAATCTGGAGAGTCTACTTAAATTTGTAATTGCTTTCACCCAATGTGTCTCTACTAAAGCAAACATTAAGTTAAAAATGGCTCTTTGAATAAACTTTAATTTTGTATGTGTCAATATTTGGCTCTTTTGGTTGCCTTGTCTACCACTGACCTATATGTGTTGGTGTTACACACATGGCAGAACAAAATAGATCCAAATTATTAAATTAATGTTTATTCAACTGCAACCAGACACATGAAAAAAAAAAGTATTCGCGCTATTTAAAGCTAACATTTAGTTTTTCTTAAATGTTAACTATCTCTACTTTCATGTCCATTTAGTGACCATTTCCAGTGTGTTAACTGAAACAGGTAAGTTGATAGTCTGTTGTGTTACATTTGTTCAGTTTTCAGATAGTAGTTTCTTGCAATCTTAAAAATTAAATTTATTTTACTTGTTTAAAAATAGTAAATGTAGTACATTATATCATACAATAAATGTAGTACATTATATATCATACACTAAATGTAGTACATTACATATCATACAATAAATAAAGTACATTATATATCATACAACGCTTATATTAACTCGCTCTTTCTTGTATGTTTTGATTTTTTGCAATTGATTTGTCCAAACTTCTACATTCAATTATCATGAAAGTTTGCTTACAAGCTCATGACAAAACATGAAAATTCAAAAACTCAACCAGTTATTTATTTACTTAATTACGTATAATCCATTCACTTTGTCTTATATACAATCTATATATGTACAGACAATTCCCTTCATGGCTAATAGTTTGGACATCAAGAAGTAGAGGAATAATCACTCTTTTATTTTTGCAAGTGAGACTAGAGTTACCCTACGAAAAAAAAAAGGGGGGGGGGAACAAATAGTATTCACCAGTCACATTATAGCAGGGCCGGACTTAACCATTGTGACCTAGAAGTCATGGAAAGATCACACATTTTTTTACTTGTACCCCACATAATTTTAGGGACGAAAAAAAGGAGGGGGGAGGGAAAGAACAAGCAATCTTCTCTGTATTCACCCGTCACTAAATAGAGGGCCAGAATTAATCATTGTTGGACCCTATGCGAAACGGATTTCGCGGGTCCCAGTTTGGGTAGGGATACAGATAATAAGTGAAATTTAAGAGTTTATATTAGAAAAAAATTCGTCTTTGCATTTTATTCATTCTTTACTACATACAGAATTACTTTACGAGCCTTGCGTGTAGCAAAGTCATACAGTATATCATACAATTCTGTTTCCTATATTAATCACGCTTAATAGCAAGAATTACCAAATGTTTTAACCAATCTTCGAGAATTGTTGATCTCAAATAATTCTTCATTAGTTTGAGGCGCGAGAAGCCTCTTTCACCAGATTCCACAATTGCGGGTATTGTATAATGCCGTTTTTTTTATCGCACGTAGGATTGGCATTTTCCATATTGAATGACAACCCAAAATGACATTTTTTTGTCTATATATTTAAGATTTTTATGATTTACCAAATTGCATTACTTCAGGAACAAAAGTCAGATTATCTGCAGACGATTGCATAATATATTGAACAATCAAAACAACACAAGACACAGATATTTTACAAAGAGAATTAGATGAATTACAGAAATGGGAATCAAATTGGAGCATGTCTTTCCACCCAGAAAAATGTCAGTTGTTAAGAGTAACAAAAAAAAACTAAAACAAATTAATTCCACTTATCTTATTTATGGCAAACCAGTAACACAGACTAAAAATGCAAAATACCTAGGTGTTATAATAAATAAAAAACTGTCATGGAATCCACATATTGATGAAACTATAAAAAAAATCAAACAAAGCATTAGGATTTATTAATAGAAATTTCTATAAATCAAATCAGAACATAAAACTAAAATGTTATTTAACCTTGGTTAGGCCAAAAATAGAATATGCATCCTCCGTTTGGGACCCCTCAACTCAAGAAAACATTAAGAAACTGGAAAAGTCACAAAATAGAGCAGTGAGATTCCTAACAAATGAATATTCACATTTGACTAGAGTAACACCTATAGTAAAATCACTAAATTTAGAAAGCCTTTAGGACAGAAGACTCAAAAGTAAAGTAGCAATTATACATAAAACACTGAACCATACTCTTCAAATACAAAAACAAAATTTAATAAAATACTCTGAAAGACACAAAGATAAAGGTACATTTCTCGTCCCATATGATAGGACAAATTTGTACAAATACTCCTTCTTCCCTAGTGCTTTTAGAGTGAATATAGTGTGCCATTCATATGTTTAAAACTTTTGTTCGGCAATTTTAAAATATATACTGCCTGACAAAGTTACCTGTTGTAAACAGAATGTTCAGTCATTCAATCAAGTTACCCATTGTAAACAATATGTTCAATTATTCAATCAAGTTTTGTTTTGTTTGTCTCTAGATCGTGTTTCTCACAGTGAGCAGCCAACCCAAACAGGTATGTGGTACACTTTGTCTTCTAGAAACTCTAAAAGATGCTAACAATTTAAATTAATTCATGATTTAATTAATAGTACTTAGACTTGCAAGTAAATCTGAATAGATCTGTGATGTCAACAGTCATGCGCTCTAAAAGAATGTTGAGTACATTTATCTAAACACTGAGTTTCTCTTTTTGTTTCATTCCCACAGAGACACTGACTAAAGAACAGGAAACAAGTAAGTTAGTTTTATGTTACAGTCACGTCATCAATGTATGTGTATATGTCATTGTGGAAAGTGTAAGCAAACACACATGCACACAAACATATATATATATATATATATATATATATATATATATATATATATATATAAAGAGAGAGAGAGATTGATAGATCGATACATACACACATACATGCAAACATAGATTAGATGCCTACATTCGGTACATTCGTACCACAAAAAGGCCTTAGATACATTTATCTATACGTAAATGCATGCATTAATACCATTCCATTCATGTGTTTCGGATGGGCAAGGTGAGGCCCAATATGGGGGATATTAAATATATTATTACAATAATTAATTAGCTTATTGAGCTCTTGAATAATTCACTGTTATAATATATAGATCTACATCTATTATAATAGTAGCCTCTCTAGACTCTAGATCTAGATTTAAATATATTTAGGCCTACAAGCAAATGTTTTTATTTAAAAAATGGATTTAGATTGATTAGCTATTTTAATTGCTCCATTCATACTACTTTTACATTCAGATTCACTTTTATTATAACACTATTATATTGTTTAATTGTTTCTAAAACACTATATCAGCGATACGCAAATTAAGTTTCGCGGGCCGAAGGTAGGCCTACTCTATGGCTAGTATATATACAAAGCAGAATGTAAGGCATATGTAAGCATATATGTCTGGCATAGAAATTAAAAAAAAAAAACGTTTGACCAGTCTTTATAAAATTTGGCATAAATGTTTATTTAATCATGGCGGAGACTATAGTATATGCTCAATGCTAAAATTTAAACAAAAAAGCCTAACTGTACCTTTATTAAACATATTTATACGTTCTCCTTAACACGCACAGAAATGTATAGACACATATCATTTGATATTGATTTAAAGTATTTTGTTTGAACTTAGTGACCATGAGGAACACATTACCCAAAGAAGCACAAACAGGTAAGTTTTTGTTATGTTTCATTTTCATTCAGTTTGAAACATTTTCTTGTGTGACATGCTAGCTCTTTGTTTCTGATGAATATTATTCTATCCAATCCCTTGTAATCCATTCTTTACAAATGTGCTGAAACAACAAAATAGTCCATGATAGAGCACTTAATTTACCATTTGAAGTAACATAGTTCATGGCTGGACACTTGATTTACCATTTGAAGTAATATAGTTCATGGCTGGACACTTGATTTACCATTTGAAATAACCTAGTCAATGGCTGGACACGATTTACCACTTAAAATAACCTAGTCCATGGCAGGACACTTGTTTTACCATTTGAAATAACACAGTCCATGGCAGGGCACTTTTTTACCATTTGAAACTATAACACAGTCCACGATAGGGCACTGACTAAAAATTATCTTCATTCTGAATAAAGTTTCTTAGGGTGCACTCCCAGGGGGAGCAAAGGGCCGCAACCACACCTCTCTCCCGAGCTCGAATCTGAGCAGCTTTCCTCATCTGCTCCCATGTCATTATTAGGGTACAGCGTACAAATTATTTGTCAAAGAATTACAATGCATTATTAGAAAACAATCATGGTGGATTGTGCTCCAGGTAATAGCACAGATTGGCCATTATTGAAGTAAAAATGCTTTCATCCGCGTTCTGTAGGATTATAAAGTACTTATCAGTAATTGATAAGTAATTTTACGTGTTCTTTTATAATCATAACAAGATTACAAAGGATGTTTGTGTTATCACACAAACTCAGAGGTGGCTTCAATCGGACCTTACCATAGATAACAAATATTCAAGCCATGTTCTTCTTTTTCTTCAAAACTATTATCGCAATGAAATGACAACAGACATAATATTACATCTTTAACAATGTGAACTTATAAAAATTTAATTCCGAAGTGCGGAATCATTCATCTGGTATTAATTTGTTATTGCCTTTAAAAAAACAGAACGACCTATTATATACTGTACATCGTCTCTCTAACAAATCAGTTAACCTAGCGAGACAGTCGAAGAACTATTATTAATGAAGTCATTCCGGAGGACGTCAAATGGGAAAATCGTCACAAGTCTTGAAGAGACTAAAAATGTCTTAATATTCAAGAGGGTTTTAAACGTATATATATATATATATATAAAGAGAGAGAGAGATTGATAGATCGATACATACACACATACATGCATTAAACTAGACTAGATGGGATATACACACACATATACATAAAATTAGACTAGATGGCATATACACACACATATACATAAAATTAGACTAGATGGGATATACATACACATACACATGAAATTAGACTAGATAAGATATACACACACATATACATGAAATTAGACTAGATGGGTTATACACACACACATATACATGAAATTAGACTACATGTGATATACACACACATATACATGAAATTAGACTAGATATTATATACACACAAATACATTAAACTAGACTAGATGAGATATAACACACACACACACATACATCAAACTGGACTAGATGGGATATACACACACACATACATTAAATTAGACTAGATGTAATATACACACACATATACATTAAGTTAGACAAGATGGGATATACACACATACATTAAATTAGACTAAATGAGATATACACACACATACATTAAATTAGACTAGATGGGATATACACACACATACATTTAATTAGACTAGATGGGATATACACACACAAACATTAAATTAGATTAGATGGGATATACACACACATATACATTAGATTAGACTAGATGGGATATACACATACAAAAACATTAAATTAGACTAGATGGGATATACACACACACATACATTAAACTAGACTAGGTGGAATATACACACACATTCATTAAACTAGACTAGATTGGATATACAAACATAAACATGAAATTAGACTAGATGGGATATACACACACATATACATGAAATTAGACTAGATGGTATATACACACAAATACTTTAAATTAGACTAGATGGTATATATACACACACACATACATTAAATTAGACTAGATGGAATATACACACACATATACATTAAGTTAGACTAGATGGTATATACACACACAAATACTTAAAATTAGACTAGATGGGATATACACACACATATACATTAAATTAGACTAGATGGTATATACACACAAATACTTTAAATTAGACTAGATGGGATATACACAAACATATACATTAAATTAGACTAGATGGTATATACACACACAAAAACATTAAACTAGACTAGATTGGGATATACACACACAAAAACATTAAACTAGACTAGATGGGATATACACACACACATAAATTAAAGTAAACTAGATGGGATATACACACACAAATACATTACACTCGACTAGATGATAAATACAACTATGTTTGCTATTGAATACATTTTTTAAGCTAAAAACATGAAGCGATCAATGGATGTTTCTGTAATGTATTGTTATCAATTATGTTAATGGATCAAAGTTTTTCAATTCCAATGTGGTTCTCATTTTTTGTTACATAAACATTGTGAGGAGAAGGAAGGGACTTAAACTCTAGTCAAATGTCTTCAATGGTCAACAAATAAAGCAGACACAGTATTAAGGTCCATTCTATAAAATAGTGCTAAGTTTGTTTCCTCTGCCTTTGTCCTCTATTAATACAAACTTTCTTTTGATCTGCAGACCAATGTTACTTTGAAGACAAAGAAGTTCAGTCCTGTAAGTTGTTGTTTTTTAAGATATGCCCGATATATTTTGCTGCTTTAGGAGTCACAGTTGTAACATCACTTTAGTCATTTATAGTTCAAAAAGTACACTTTTCATTGCTTAATCAAAGTATTACATATTTACTGGCTTGTTTTGTAGCCTTTTTAGTCTGTTTTTGCTTGAACCTAATTCACTGCCTGACTCGATCGTTATTTTCATTCGGAGAGTCGGACCACACAGCGATCCATCTTACACCCACGTACAAACCAGTTTTAAAAACAACAAAACCCAAAGTACAGTCCATCCAGTCATGGTCTGACGACGCTGTCTTACAGCTACAAAGTTGTCTGGAGCAAACAGATTGGGGCATGTTTGTAAACAACTGTCCAGAATTTGATGAACTTACCACAACTGTTAATTCGTGCATCCAGTTCTGTGAAAACATGATTGTACCAAAGAAGAAAATTAAAACATTCAGTAATAATAGACCCTGGATTACCAATATTAAAAATTAACATTCTGTCGTCGATACGTACATTAAGTGCTGGTTATGTGTATGTGTTTTGTGTGTGTGAAGTCGTTCGTATATGCATATATATTGTGCATCTATATTGTTATTGTACAGTAGTTACGCTGAGGTTGTCAATTGTAGTCAAACCGAATTTTCATTTTATTGGATCAATAAAAGTTATTTTATCTTATCTTATCTAAAGTTTTCATCCCGTCTTCTGTGCCTGTCTTCAATAATGGCTTTTCATTGAGTCTTAAATATTTGTCCCGCAGCCTTTGTGAGAGCTCTCCAACTGTCTCCTTTAGAGGTCTTCTGTTGCCAACGACTTTCTCTATGCCAAAAAGGGCAAAATTGCGCCTAAGTTGATCTTTTTAGTACTTCTGTCCTCTTTTAAACTAAAGAAGATCGCCGTCGCATGGGGTCGTCTCCAATAATCAAATTATATTAAATTTATTTTTTTTATTTCATATTTTTTCTAGAAATTATTTATAGCAGAATCCATATCACTGTATCTCCATTCAATAAATTCTTGAACAATAAATCTGTTATAATTTTAAGTAATGGTTCGGGACGTTTTAGCATAACGAATGCCAACTTACATATACATGGGAATTATACTTTTTTTTTTCTTAATAAGAAAAATAATAATAATCTTTATTGTCCGTATGTAAATTTGTATTACAATTTGTGCATTACCTTTAAGGTTTCAAGATAAGATATTACGCTGTTAGTTCCATTTCTCTTGACCAAATGCTAAACTAGAAATGTTGTCACCTTTCCCCAGGTTATCACAAAGAAAACGAAACCCAAACTCCTGTCTGTAAGTTCAATTGAAACATGTTACATTTATATGTGTATTTATGTTTATGTATGTATGTGTGTGTTTGTTTGTTTTCATGTAGTCTCCCTTGTTCTAATGGTCAGTATGTTCACGTGTTCAAGGTTTACTCTTAAGTATGTCAGTAGTGTGTATTCACTGTGTATTAGTGTCTGCTGGTTGTTCTCTCCTTGTTTTTCACATTAATAAAAATGGAGTGTAACTTTTAAACATCAGTATTGTTATTGTGTATAGTGATAATATAACATGGTGGCAGCTTTCTAAAAGTTCTAAAATGGAAACTGTAAGTAAAACTAACTTTAAACCAAGAATTAACCCTCCACCTCCTTTAAATGTGAAGAAAGAGTGTGAGGAATGGAAGCTTTTCAAGCAAATGTGGCTGAACTATTGCACTATCGAGAGAATAAACGATATAGATGAAGAGTATGCCAAAGCACTGTTCTTGCACACTATCGGTCCAGAGGCGTTGGCAGTATACAACAGTTTCACCTTTAAACCAAAGCACAATGTTCAAGACATAATATGTGCATTTGATGAACACTTCATTGGTTTAAAAAATGAAACTTATAAAAGATATGTTTTCAACAACAGACAGCAGACGCCACAAGAAACCGTAGAGGATTACCTACTAGCTCTACGCACACTCGCTAAAACCTGCAACATTTGTGACCACATGGAAGAGTCATTAATAAGGGACCGAATGGTGGTTGGCATCAGAGACACAAGAACAAAGATTGAACTCTTACAAGAACATAAACTAACACTCAAGACTTGAATGGAAATTTGCAAGGCAAATGAAGCTGCTGACTTGCAACTACAGGTACTAGAGACAGGTAGGTCTACATCTGATGCCTCACCACCTCAGGATGAGGCGTTCGTTGTCTCGTGTCGCAAAAATATTCTACAACAAAATGCTGCTCATAAACAGCGCAAATGTAAATTTTGTGGACAAAACCACCAGTTCAAAAAGGAACTGTGTCCTGCGTGGGGTAAAATATGTAATAACTGTAAAAAAATCATTTCGGCATTCAATGCAACCAAAAGAAACTGCAATGTGTACATGAAGACAGTGATGATTGTTATTCGTTATCTTCTAATGATGAGGCTGTGCTTGCTGTACAAGTTGGACCAAACAATAAAATCATAAAAGCTGAAATGATCATAGCTGGTGAGAAGATTGTGTGTCAGATTGACTCGGGTGCCAGTGTTAATGTCATCCCTAAGAAGCTTATTAAATCTGCACAAATCTGTCCCACTCAAAACAAGCTACGTGTGTATGACGGTAGCACACTCATACCTATTGGAAAGGTACAACTCGTAGTACAAAATCCAAGGACCAACAAAAGATATCGTGTTGATTTCGTGGTTGTGAGAGATGACTTAACTCCCTTGTTAGGGAAGAAAACGTCAGAAAAAATGGGACTAATTACAATTAACTATCATACTTTTGAAAGTCTTTACAAGGTTGAAAGTGTTGATAAGCCTCTACCAAGGTTATCGACAAAAATATTTTAACAGTTCTCTGATGTATTTGATGATCAGCAGGGTGAATTACCTGGTGTTGTACCCTTAGAAGTGAATCCTGACATAACACCAGTTACATGTCCATCTGGTCGTGTACCTTTAGCTATGCAGGCTAAAGTACAGTTCGAGTTAGAACTGCTAACAGAAAAAGGAATCATTGAGCCTGTTGATAAACCTACTGACTGGGTCAGTAGAGTGGTGATTGCAACTAAAAAATCTGGAAAACTCCGTATCTGTTTAGATCCTCGTCCTCTCAACAAGGCACTTAAAAGAGAACGTTTTCCCCTTCTAGAAATGGAAGACTTGCTTCCTAGATTATCGAATGCAAAAGTGTTTTCAAAACTGGACCTTGCAAATGCATATTGGCATGTGCATCTGGATGAAGCATCGAGTTTGCTAACAACTTTTCAGACACCCTTTGGACGTTACAAGTGGAGAAGATTACCTTTTGGAACATCTGTGAGCTCAGAACTGTTTCAGAAAAATGTAAATGTTGCTCTTGAAGGTCTTGAAGGTGTGATTGGTGTAGCTGATGATATTATAGTTTATGGTTCCGGAGACACATGGGAAACAGCTTCTCATGACCATGACAAGAATATTACAGCATTATTTGAGACATGTCGCTCTGTGGGAATTAAACTGAACAAAGAAAAAGCTGAGATTAAAATGAAAGAAATTACATTTCTGGGACATCTAATTACAAGTGATGGTTTAAAGATTGATCCTGAAAAGGTAAAAGCTGTTAAAGAAATGAACAAACCAACAAACGTTGAGGAAGTTCGACACTTTTGTGGGTTTGTGAACTATCTTGCTAAATTCCTACCCAAACTATCCGACGTCATTGAACCAATTCGGCAGCTACTTCATACAGATATCCCTTGATCATGGTCGAGAAAACATGACAGTGCATTCTGTGACATACAATCTATGATGACTCAAGCTCCTGTGCTAGCATTCTACAATCCACTTAAAGAATTGACCATACAGTGTGATTCCAGCCAAAATGGTCTGGGCGCTGTCTTAATGCAGGAAAGCAAACCCATAGCTTACCCAAGTCGATCTTTGACTGATACTGAAACTAGATACGCACAGATCGAGAAAGAAATGCTAGCAATTGTATTTGCACTGGATAAGTTCCACCAATACACGTTTGGTCGACATATAACCATTGAAAGTGACCACAAACCTCTTGAAGCAATAATGGCTAAACCTCTCTCAGCTGCTCCTCGAAGATTGCAGGGAATGATGTTGCGCACACAAAACTATGACATAACTGTAATTTATAAAAAGGGAAAAGAAATGTATCTTGCCGATGCACTTTCAAGAGATCATATCAAGTCATCAGCAAACAGTCAAGGGGAGTTTGAGCTCATAAATATGGCCAGTTTTCTAGCAATTGGGGAAGAAAGACTACAGAAACTAAAGGAAGAAACCGGGAAAGATAGGACTCTTCAAAAACTTCTAATCATAATTAATCAAGGTTGGCCAGATGGCAAGCATCTTCTACCATATCAGCTAACGCCTTATTATAATTTCAGAGACGAAATGTCAGTTCAAGAGGGGCTTATATTCAAAGGTGAAAGAGTAGTAGTGCCCAAGTCACTACGATTAGAAATGAAAAGAGAAGTTCATTCTACACACTCAGGCATTGAAGGATGTCTAAAAAGAGGTTGTGAGAGTTTATTCTGGCCAGGAATGACCGGTGACATAAAGCATTATATTTCAACTTGTGAAATATGTCAAGCTTTTCAACCCAATCAACAGAAATAGACTTTAATGAATCATGAAGTTCCCACACACCCCTGGGAAAGGGTTGGTGTTGATCTATTCACACTTGACGGCAAAGACTATCTTGTGTGTGTGGACTACTACAGTAACTTCTGCGAAGTTAATCGTCTAGAGAACACTAGTTCAGAAACTGTCATAAGAAAACTTAAAGCCCATTTCGCTAGATATGGCATCCCATCCACAGTGTTCTCTGACAATGGACCTCAGCTATCTTCGGACAGCTTCGCAAAATTCGCCAACGATTGGAGTTTCAACCATTTGACAAGCAGTCCCCACTATCCCAGATCAAATGGGAAAGCTGAATCAGCCGTGAAGACTGTAAAGACATTATTTTTAAAAAATAAAGATCAGTTCATGGCTTCACCCCGAATAAAACTGGTACTAGCCCATCACAGGCATTCTTTAACAGAAGAATCAGAACCTTGCTGCCTATAGCTAAAAGTCTGTTGAAACCTCAAGTTCTGGATCCTCAGAAACATAGAAAAGCGCTGAAAGAAAACAAGAGGAGATCAGTAATTTACTACAACTCCAACGCTAAAGATTTACCTCCCCTTGCTAAGGGTAAAGAGGTGAGACTAAAGTCAAGGTCGCGTGGCCATGAGCGTTGGCAAAAGGGAGTTACAACTCGTCAGTTACAACAACGGTCGTAAGAAGTTGAATCGGGCGGAGGAGTTTATCGCCGAAATAGACTTCACTTACGAAAAAACCCACTGCCTGCTGAAACGAATGCGCCTACACCAACAGGTACGACCGAGCCCGACAACCCCGCACCTGTGGATGCACCCAGCACAGATGAAAGTAGGCCTAATGCTCAGAGACCTGAGAGCCATATAGAAGACGGGTCTCACAGATCGACAACCTATACAACTAGGTCAGGCCGAGTGGTCCAATCCACAAGAACTAGTGACTATGTATATGACTAACCTCAAACACCGGAGGATGTTACATTTATATGTGTATTTATGTTTATGTATGTGTGTGTGTGTGTTTGTTTGTTTTCATGTAGTCTCCCTTGTTCTAATGGTCAGTATGTTCACGTGTTCACGGTTTACTCTTAAGTGTGTCAGCAGTGTGTATTCACTGTGTATTAGTGTCTGCTGGTTGGTCTCTCCTTGTTTTTCACATTAATAAAAATGGAGTGTAACTTTTAAACATCAGTATTGTTATTGTGTATAGTGATAATATAACAAAACATATCAAAACAAAAGTAACTGTTCAGTTCATGTGTGTCAAAACCTTTTGTAAAATGTAACAAAATACTTTCTAGTTGTTAATATTATTTCAAATCTTATAAATGTATGTGACGCTAGTTTTCAAGAGAATGTACTTTCTACTTTTAGAATGATGAGATCATTGAAATTTTTTAAAGTTAGTTGAAAAGTGAATATAGTGTGCCATTCATATGTTTAAAACTTTTGTTCAGCAATTTTAATATATATATATATATATATATAAAATATTTTTTAAACTTTTTTTTTCAATAAAGATAAAGTTACTAGTACAGAAGTCGGCACTCGTAAGTAATGTAACATTTGTAACAAAAACTAAAAATGTTAAACCATGTTGTTAAACAAATATTTTTATAGCCTCTATGTATGTGGAGTGTGAAATGTAATACACTAAAAACATATGTATTCATTTTGTATTCTCAGACCAGGGAACATTTAATAGTAAAACACAGACAGAAATCAGTAAGTCTTTATGTAGAGAGCTTTGAACGTATATTTAGTTGTAAGACAAAGTGAGACTTGGTTGACTTGATTGAGGTGAAAAGCATTAGAAGCGTATCGAACTGTTCTTTTGGAGCGCAGTTTTGTCAGCCTTAGACTGTAATGCATTGTTTGTTTACCGGTTTATATTTGAATGAGATGTCTGGATGTCCGTGTGAATGACCGCTTTAAGTGTACAGTCCACTGATAAGCAGAACAACTTACAAGTGAAATATCCAATACTGAATCTTATATTTCTAATCTTCTATATTACAGACGTAACTTCAAAAAAGAAGATAAGTACATCCTACGCATGTTAATCAATGCCTTAAACTCTGCTAAGTCGTTGGCTTTCCTCGCAGATTCAGGCAACCCATTCCAATTCTCTAATGACACTATGGAATAAGGAGCACTTGTACGAATTTTTTCTAGCTTATGGAATACAAATATTGCACTATCTTTGTGTCTTTCTGAGTATTTCATTAGGTTTTGTTTTTCTATTTGTAAATTATGGTTAAGTGTTTTATGTACAATTATAGCTTTTTTTATTATTCTGTCCTGAAGCGTCTCTACATTTGACCTTTGACTCATGGCGTTACTGTCATCTAATGGGAATACTCGTTTCTTCCAAATCTCACTGTTATATCTTTGATCTATTTTGTATCTGTTCTAGCTGCTGTGCTTTTGCTTGAGTTGAGGGTTCCCAAACAGATGAGGCATATTCTCATATTGGCCTAACTAAAGTCAAATAGCATTTTAATTTTATGTTCTTGTTTGATTTGTATGAAAAAATATTTGAATAAACCCTAATGTTTTGTCTTGACATCAACTTTTTGGTTTACATGTTAATATTCTAATATAGTTTAAGTTATTACTCTAATATTTAATGTCGTAATGTCAGGTCTTTAGCTTATTGTTTAAACAATTGAATTCCAAGATCTTCATGCAGTCTTGTGGTCCTCCGTTTGTGCTTTAGACTTGCCAGCCATTTGGCAAAACAGTTTTTGTTCCCTGTTTTTTGTACATGCTTATTTTCAACTAGAGTTTAAGTTAATACTTCGGCAAGTTATACCTATTGTTAACCAATTGAATATTTATGCTACTCCTAGTTTGGCTGCGACCGCGTCACTAAAGATTGTTAGGAGGATTAGGAGGAATGGAAATATCTTTAACGTTCATTAAATATATAGACAGGCGTCGATGTACAAATGGATTAAAATCAACAAGGGCCAAATTTTATTTAGTTTTTGTCCATATTACTAGACATGGATTGATCTTGATCTGTATGCTAAAATGGGAATGTCTTATTTAATGTATTAGAAATACTCTACCATAGATTTGTAAGTGCTCCTAAGACGCTAGAGTTTATCAATGAGCTCTAGATCTCAAGTACAACAACAATATGTTGGCTATAAGAAACTTGTAGGTTTTTTTTTTATACATGTTTTCTTTCAACTTCGCAGTTCCCACTCTGAAGTCTGGAACACAAACTGAAACAATTAAGTAGAGAACAGTAGGGAACAGTAGGGAACAGTAACATAAGGATCTTGACTAGATCATTGTAGAAGTTATAAAGTCATTACATAGCATTCTATAAACACCTTGTTATATGTATTGTACTCATAATATCATTATCTAGATGTATTGATTTAAACATAGTAGACATAATATAAACGTCACGATGTATTGATTTAAACATCATAGTAGACATAATCTAAACGTCTAGATGTATTGAAAGTGTGCTACAAAACCTTGCTGTCTATTGGACCTGTGTGATGAGCACTTTGCTTTACGGAAGAGAAACATAGCCAACCTACTCATTGCAGGAAAAAAAAATGAATCGGAGCTTTAAAATATGGTGGCAAGATAAAAAACCAATGAGGAAGTGCTACGAAGAGCAGGGTGTTGGCCACGTCCGTAGAATGCCAGTAGGTCGACTTGTACAAGACATTCTGTAGGGCGATCTAACAGAAGGCAGGAGAGCCGCTGGTCGTTTACTTTTACGGTATATTGATGTATGCAAACGCGACATGAAGCTCTTCCAAATCGACACTAGCAGCTGGGGAAAAGTGGCACTGGATAGATGCACATAAAAAGAGAGCATAAAAGAATGGTCTCGGATTGCAGATATCAAAATCAACAGAAGTAGAAAGAAGAGTGAAAATGCCACGGCGCCTGGTGATGACATATGCCCAAAACTGTGATCGCAGCTGAGTATCAAGAATTGGCCTCTCACAAGAAGCTGCGGTCGTAATATGCCGTAGAGAGAGTACAACTCAATAGATAAACACAAATGCTATAATCGAGTGCTTCTATTGACATTATGGCCATGTCGCTATTTGGAACATTTCCTGAGAAATTAATGGAATTGGTGATTTAGATTTTCAACGACATATTCTAGCTCTTTATCATCGTCTATTTAGAATTTAAATGGATGTTGAAAGTGAGTATGCTTCCGTTGCATACCAAGGTTTACTGTTGCATACTAAGGTTTGCTGGTTATCGACAGGCAGTTTTAATTAAAAATTTCGCCTCACCGTTGACTGAAATAAAAGAGTTGTTTTATTAAGAGGAGTGTTCACTGTGCAGAGCTAACGGACGATCTGTGGATCTAGAACATTTCTTTCATCGAGGATGTTACTTCACGTCTACCTGAGAACTTCATCGCGGGTGTTACTTCACGTCTACCTGAGAACTTCATCGCGGGTGTTACTTCACGTCTACCTGAGAACTTCATCGCGGGTGTTACTTCACGTCTACCTGATAACTTCATCGCGGGTGTTACTTCACGTCTACCTGAGAACTTTATTGCAAGTGACAAGCAAACGGAAACAATTTTTTGGAGTTGAAATTATTTTCAGTTGAAAAAAAAATGCCGCATTTTGCCTAAGACTTAAAAAGAGAAACTCTAATTCTCTATCCATACCTATTGAAATATTGTCGAGAAAATATATTTAGAACATTGACATTTTCTTATCTCAGAACACCACTGGTAAATAGGAAGAATGTTTTTCTCTGCAGGTTTTTTTAAAATAAAGCGAAAAAAGCCTTTTTTAAAATAAAATGCGACAGTAACAGAAACAACAGAAACATTTTAGTCCTTTTTTTTGCAGCTTTGAAATACAATACTTGATCCATTAAAAATGAATTGAGGAGTTTACAATTCGAGGGCATTTAGTGCCGAGTTTTAGCTGTTTGAGAAAAACATGATCACAATTTGTCTGTTTTGAAAGATCTGGAGAAGAAACATGTTTTTAATTCTCACAATCGGAATAGAATATCTTATTTGAGTCGAGATAGTATTGCGAACAATCATTTTTAAGCATAAACTTTATCAAAACTAATTAAGAACTCGGCTTATCCACTAAAACCTGGGGTCGTACCTAAAATTAGAAACAACATAAAACTGGACAGTACTGTCCAAGATCATTTTTCACATTAGTGGAGTATTTTTAGTTGTTTTTTTAAGTCTACATTGTATACATTATAAATTGCTCAAATTTGAGATATATAGTTTCTGTATATTAGTGTGATACGACATGTAATGTGCTGTTAGTTGAACTAATAAATCTTTAGCAAAGGGAATCTGGAGAGTCTACTTAAATTTGTAATTGCTTTCACCCAATGTGTCTCTACTAAAGCAAACATTAAGTTAAAAATGGCTCTTTGAATAAACTTTAATTTTGTATGTGTCAATATTTGGCTCTTTTGGTTGCCTTGTCTACCACTGACCTATATGTGTTGGTGTTACACACATGGCAGAACAAAATAGATCCAAATTATTAAATTAATGTTTATTCAACTGCAACCAGACACATGAAAAAAAAAAGTATTCGCGCTATTTAAAGCTAACATTTAGTTTTTCTTAAATGTTAACTATCTCTACTTTCATGTCCATTTAGTGACCATTTCCAGTGTGTTAACTGAAACAGGTAAGTTGATAGTCTGTTGTGTTACATTTGTTCAGTTTTCAGATAGTAGTTTCTTGCAATCTTAAAAATTAAATTTATTTTACTTGTTTAAAAATAGTAAATGTAGTACATTATATCATACAATAAATGTAGTACATTATATATCATACACTAAATGTAGTACATTACATATCATACAATAAATAAAGTACATTATATATCATACAACGCTTATATTAACTCGCTCTTTCTTGTATGTTTTGATTTTTTGCAATTGATTTGTCCAAACTTCTACATTCAATTATCATGAAAGTTTGCTTACAAGCTCATGACAAAACATGAAAATTCAAAAACTCAACCAGTTATTTATTTACTTAATTACGTATAATCCATTCACTTTGTCTTATATACAATCTATATATGTACAGACAATTCCCTTCATGGCTAATAGTTTGGACATCAAGAAGTAGAGGAATAATCACTCTTTTATTTTTGCAAGTGAGACTAGAGTTACCCTACGAAAAAAAAAAAGGGGGGGGGGGGAACAAATAGTATTCACCAGTCACATTATAGCAGGGCCGGACTTAACCATTGTGACCTAGAAGTCATGGAAAGATCACACATTTTTTTACTTGTACCCCACATAATTTTAGGGACGAAAAAAAGGAGGGGGGAGGGAAAGAACAAGCAATCTTCTCTGTATTCACCCGTCACTAAATAGAGGGCCAGAATTAATCATTGTTGGACCCTATGCGAAACGGATTTCGCGGGTCCCAGTTTGGGTAGGGATACAGATAATAAGTGAAATTTAAGAGTTTATATTAGAAAAAAATTCGTCTTTGCATTTTATTCATTCTTTACTACATACAGAATTACTTTACGAGCCTTGCGTGTAGCAAAGTCATACAGTATATCATACAATTCTGTTTCCTATATTAATCACGCTTAATAGCAAGAATTACCAAATGTTTTAACCAATCTTCGAGAATTGTTGATCTCAAATAATTCTTCATTAGTTTGAGGCGCGAGAAGCCTCTTTCACCAGATTCCACAATTGCGGGTATTGTATAATGCCGTTTTTTTTATCGCACGTAGGATTGGCATTTTCCATATTGAATGACAACCCAAAATGACATTTTTTTGTCTATATATTTAAGATTTTTATGATTTACCAAATTGCATTACTTCAGGAACAAAAGTCAGATTATCTGCAGACGATTGCATAATATATTGAACAATCAAAACAACACAAGACACAGATATTTTACAAAGAGAATTAGATGAATTACAGAAATGAGAATCAAATTGGAGCATGTCTTTCCACCCAGAAAAATGTCAGTTGTTAAGAGTAACAAAAAAAAACTAAAACAAATTAATTCCACTTATCTTATTTATGGCAAACCAGTAACACAGACTAAAAATGCAAAATACCTAGGTGTTATAATAAATAAAAAACTGTCATGGAATCCACATATTGATGAAACTATAAAAAAAATCAAACAAAGCATTAGGATTTATTAAAAGAAATTTCTATAAATCAAATCAGAACATAAAACTAAAATGTTATTTAACCTTGGTTAGGCCAATAATAGAACATGCATCCTCCGTTTGGGACCCCTCAACTCAAGAAAACATTAAGAATCTGGAAAAGTCACAAAATAGAGCAGTGAGATTCCTAACAAATGAATATTCACATTTGACTTGAGTAACACCTATAGTAAAATCACTAAATTTAGAAAGCCTTTAGGACAGAAGACTCAAAAGTAAAGTAGCAATTATACATAAAACACTGAACCATACTCTTCAAATACAAAAACAAAATTTAATAAAATACTCTGAAAGACACAAAGATAAAGGTACATTTCTCGTCCCATATGATAGGACAAATTTGTACAAATACTCCTTCTTCCCTAGTGCTATTAGAGCATGGAATGGGTTGCCTGAGCTAGCCAGGAAAACCAGTGACTTGGCAGAATTTAAGTCATTGGTTAATATGCATGACTAAATGCATGACGCGTAGGACGTAATCATCTTCTTTTTTGAAGTAACGTCTGTATTATATTAGATAAGATAAGATTTTTCAAAAGATTTTAATAATTACCAGAGATTTTTAGGACTTTTTCGTATATTTTGCAATTTTAGGAGATTTTCAGTAGCTCATTGTAAATCAGGATGTCGCGGGAAATCTGTTATAAGTTATAAAATGGCGGACCAGCGAAATAGCGGCGTATGCTACGCCGTGAGTCGACTAGTGTATTTATATATAAGAAAAAAATAACACACAGTAATCTAAGGGAGATAATTGCTGTGTAGAGAAAAGTTTTCTTATCTAAATTGAAGATAAGTCTTTTGTAGAGACAGACAATGAGAATTGAAAGATACAGTACTTAATCCTTTTAATATTAATCTACTTTTAGAATGATGAGATCATTGAAATTGAAGTCAGTTGAAAAGTGAATATAGTGTGCCATTCATATGTTTAAAACTTTTGTTCGGCAATTTTAAAATATATACTGCCTGACAAAGTTACCTGTTGTAAACAGAATGTCCAGTCATTCAATTAAGTTACCCGTTGTAAACAGAATGTTCAATTATTCAATCAAGTTTTGTTTTGTTTGTCTCTAGATCGTGTTTCTCACAGTGAGCAGCCAACCCAAACAGGTATGTGGTACACTTTGTCTTCTAGAAACTCTAAAAGATGCTAACAATTTAAATTAATTCATGATTTAATTAATAGTACTTAGACTTGCAAGTAAATCTGAATAGATCTGTGATGTCAACAGTCATGCGCTCTAAAAGAATGTTGAGTACATTTATCTAAACACTGAGTTTCTCTTTTTGTTTCATTCCCACAGAGACACTGACTAAAGAACAGGAAACAAGTAAGTTAGTTTTATGTTACAGTCACGTCATCAATGTATGTGTATATGTCAATGTGGAAAGTGTAAGCAAACACACATACACACAAACATATATATATATATATATATATATATATATATATATATAAAGAGAGAGAGAGATTGATAGATCGATACATACACACATACATGCAAACATAGATTAGATGCCTACATTCGGTACATTCGTACCACAAAAAGGCCTTAGATACATTTATCTATACGTAAATGCATGCATTAATACCATTCCATTCATGTGTTTCGGATGTTTTGGATGGGCAAGGTGAGGCCCAATATGGGGGATATTAAATATATTATTACAATAATTAATTAGCTTATTGAGCTCTTGAATAATTCACTGTTATAATATATAGATCTACATCTATTATAATAGTAGCCTCTCTAGACTCTAGATCTAGATTTAAATATATTTAGGCCTACAAGCAAATGTTTTTATTTAAAAAATGGATTTAGATTGATTAGCTATTTTAATTGCTCCATTCATACTACTTTTACATTCAGATTCACTTTTATTATAACACTATTATATTGTTTAATTGTTTCTAAAACACTATATCAGCGATACGCAAATTAAGTTTCGCGGGCCGAAGGTAGGCCTACTCTATGGCTAGTATATATACAAAGCAGAATGTAAGGCATATGTAAGCATATATGTCTGGCATAGAAATTAAAAAAAAAAACGTTTGACCAGTCTTTATAAAATTTGGCATAAATGTTTATTTAATCATGGCGGAGACTATAGTATATGCTCAATGCTAAAATTTAAAAAAAAATGCCTAACTGTACCTTTATTAAACATATTTATACGTTCTCCTTAACACGCACAGAAATGTATAGACACATATCATTTGATATTGATTTAAAGTATTTTGTTTGAACTTAGTGACCATGAGGAACACATTACCCAAAGAAGCACAAACAGGTAAGTTTTTGTTATGTTTCATTTTCATTCAGTTTGAAACATTTTCTTGTGTGACATGCTAGCTCTTTGTTTCTGATGAATATTATTCTATCCAATCCCTTGTAATCCATTCTTTACAAATGTGCTGAAACAACAAAATAGTCCATGATAGAGCACTTAATTTACCATTTGAAGTAACATAGTTCATGGCTGGACACTTGATTTACCATTTGAAGTAACATAGTTCATGGCTGGACACTTGATTTACCATTTGAAATAACCTAGTCAAAGGCTGGACACTTTATTTTCCATTTGAAATAACCCAGTTCATGGCTGGACACTTGATTTACCATTTGAAATAACCTAGTCAATGGCTGGACACGATTTACCACTTAAAATAACCTAGTCCATGGCAGGACACTTGTTTTACCATTTGAAATAACACAGTCCATGGCAGGGCACTTTTTTACCATTTGAAACTATAACACAGTCCACGATAGGGCACTGACTAAAAATTATCTTCATTCTGAATAAAGTTTCTTAGGGTGCACTCCCAGGGGGAGCAAAGGGCCGCAACCACACCTCTCTCCCGAGCTCGAATCTGAGCAGCTTTCCTCATCTGCTCCCATGTCATTATTAGGGTACAGCGTACAAATTATTTGTCAAAGAATTACAATGCATTATTAGAAAACAATCATGGTGGATTGTGCTCCAGGTAATAGCACAGATTGGCCATTATTGAAGTAAAAATGCTTTCATCCGCGTTCTGTAGGATTATAAAGTACTTATCAGTAATTGATAAGTAATTTTACGTGTTCTTTTATAATCATAACAAGATTACAAAGGATGTTTGTGTTATCACACAAACTCAGAGGTGGCTTCAATCGGACCTTACCATAGATAACAAATATTCAAGCCATGTTCTTCTTTTTCTTCAAAACTATTATCGCAATGAAATGACAACAGACATAATATTACATCTTTAACAATGTGAACTTATAAAAATTTAATTCCGAAGTGCGGAATCATTCATCTGGTATTAATTTGTTATTGCCTTAAAAAAAACAGAGCGACCTATTATATACTGTACATCGTCTCTCTAACAAATCAGTTAACCTAGCGAGACAGTCGAGGAACTATTATTAATGAAGTCATTCCGGAGGACGTCAAATGGGAAAATCGTCACAAGTCTTGAAGAGACTAAAAATGTCTTAATATTCAAGAGGGTTTTAAACGTTTGTTCTCATAGCATTAGCACCGCTGTGCCCAATAGCACTTGCTAAAACACATCTATCTTAGTTGTAATACAAACCATTAACTTAAGGTTAAGGCTTCAAGTATTTATTTCATTAATAAAATCATTCCGAATGAAAGAAAGATCTGTTCACTTTACGTCACAAAACTTAGACTGAAACATTTCTTTGTCAATACTAGAGAGAGAGTGAGAGAGATAGAAATAATCACGAGAGCTAATTCACATTTGCGCAAGAGTTCTTGTAGCATATGTTTCGGAACATAGCAACTAGTGAGAATTATCTAGCATGATTATCGAACGAATCATTTAATAGAGCGACGAATTTGGGACTTCTCGATGGTACCGGTTGCATACCCTGCCTGCTGTCATTCTCCGACGCCCCACAGGAGGTTTGGACTAGGAAGTAGATTATCTTCAACTCGAAACATGAAAAAAAAAAAAACAAAGCAAGAAATAGTTTTTGATGTACTTTTATTTCAATTTGAAGTCTTTAAAATAGAATATCTATATATTTTTTTATATGCAGCTACCATTTATTTTGTGGAGAGAGAAGTTCAAACCAGTAAGTAAAAATTTTACATTAAAGTATTAGCATTTTTGGCTTTGAATGTGTTACTTAGAATTACTTTTAGACTAATATGTAGGACTTGTGTTAAAAACAAAATAATACTTCATTATATTCTAGACTTGATTGAATATAAAGTAAGAGTTTCCAGACTATCTAACAAGCTTTAGTTCCACACAAAAATAAAAATAGGAATTAGGGTGCAAAGAAGCGGATGAAATTAAATTTCTAGAGCAGAATTTGTTTTGGTACATGTGAATACGGTCCATAAAGACCGCTTGTCCAAGAAACCGCGTGGACTGTATAGTGCTTTTTTCTTAATGGTCAAAAGTTGTTTTCTTCATTTAAAACTTCTATTTGAAAAAAACTAGTTCTAAACTCTTTTCTGAAAAGTTTCATAAAAAAAAAACTAACGTTTTGTACAAAAGTTCCTGGTAAAACAAAAGAAATCTATTCTAATACATATAGTCACGTGTACTCAAAAGTAATAAAGTTAGACATCTCTTCTACTACATGTAGCCTATGTGTACTACAAAAGTAATAAACTTCCAAAAATGTCTAACATTCTCAAACTTCCATTTTCTATTGTTCCATATTTCTATTATTTACTATTCATGTAAAATCACAATCCTAAGTCTTATCTTGGATTGAAGTTTTCCTTGATAAACTGTCAGTACCATGTTCATGCATCTTCAAGAAATGGTTAAAAAAAACTATTTATTTATTTTTTTCTTTTTTCTTAGGTATAAATCTGACCAAAGAAACACAAACAGGTAAATTATTTAAAAACATATTTTTATATGTTCATTGGCTTAGTTAATAACCAATTAAACAATTTGTTGCATTATGTACAATACATTTTAAGTATGTATATGTTTTTTTCATGTCCCACAGACCATAAATATTTTGCAGTGGTAAAGCCTATTCGTTAAGCGCTTTTAAGTTTGATCAAAAGTTGTACAGATGAAAGACTTCGTGGGATGCTACATTTCCTAAATATACTCAAGATTATTTTTGGCTGATGTATATATATATATATATTAACATTTCGAAACCATTAGTTTTCCGTGGCCCAGGATATTTATTATCTGTATAAATGCGATGTTGTTAATTAATGTTTGGATATGACTGAATATTTGTAGTTACAGCTGTAAAGTTAGTGCACGTCAACAGATGAGAAAATACTAAAGAATTAATAACGTTGACCAGAAGACCCCATGTAGAGGGAGATAAAGTTGTGACGCTGAAGAAAGTATTTTCTCTGCAATTTGTTGTTTGTGGGAAATGGTTTCACTTGTTTTAAAGCAAGATAGTAATTATGCCATGCAAGGGAGGCAAGTTTTCTTTTCTTTCACAAGCATACTTATTTGTGATTACTTACCTTAGAATAGTCTGGAATAATTTGGTTGACTTACTAGCATAGGCGTAGCTCATGGGGTGGGGTTAAGGGCTCAAATCCCTACATTCCATGAGCGTAGCCAGGAGAGATTTGAAGTTAAAACCTCTCCAATTGAAAAAAAGCTAAAGGAAAATGACAGTAAACAAAGTCCATGAGCGTAGCCAAGGTGGATTGTGAGTATATAAATATGTGTGTGTTGGGGGAAGGGAAAAAAATTATCCCTAAAATAATCCTGGCTACAAATTCCAGCTACATATAGTCCTAAATTGACCCACAGAAATATACGTCCTAGTATTTATATCACACTTGAATAAATGCGGGTGGCACTAGCCCTTGACGTATGTGTGTTCAAGGTTAAGAATGTCTAGACCTCCAGACCAAATACAATGTTAGAAAATAACATTTTGAAAAATTATAATGGCTAAACCAGAATTTTCCCTGAATTAGCTATTAATTCTTTTTACCAAAGATATTCATAAACTGTCAAATTTTGCAACCTGATATTTGGAATTGATTTTAAAAATGTTAAAATGTAAATATTCATGTTTCTCTGTCTGTTTTAGTATTTAAACTTTTTTACCTTTGATCTGAACTATTTTCATCAATTCTATTTATTGCTAATACAAATAGACCTATATTTAACAAATAAATCATACCAGGCTACAATTGATACAAATATGTAATGCTCCTTATTTGAAGTTATTATTAAATTTTCATTTAAATAATTACAGTCAATGTTTAGTTTAATGTTTTCTTTTATAAATCCATAGAAACTATGTTAAATTTTACTAATTAATTCTTATATCTCATGTGTGTGCTAATGCGTGTTAGTTTATGTGTTAGACAGTACGCAGTTAAAAAGAATGACCATACTACGTTATTGATTTGCCCACTGCTCCGAAAGATCTAAAGCCGGCCCTGAATGTATTTGCCATATTAACTACCATGTTTGTGTGAAAAGTTCCAATTGCGAGACACTTCCAGGTGTTAAAACATTCACTTGCTGACTGTGGGTGAAGCATGGCGATGTAGCGCTCACTAAAGTAATTGTAGAATTGTCAAGGAACATGTTCTTGAGGGCTCATTGACTTTTTTTAGCTCTGACCAACCGTTTTTAAAAGGTACGCGTTTGTCAACACGTATCAGCCTCCCACACAGCCTCCCCACACAGCTCAAGTATGCACGATGGGAAAACATTGTTGTAATTATTGACATAACAATGTCATTTTTTTAAATGTTATGTGACGTACTGTTTACACCGCCAATCAGAGGATGAACTTTTTAACTGTAAAATTATTAGATACACCGAGATATTTTAGCAGCCTACTATTGAGCAGCTTTATAGTAAAAGAAACTCGGGAAACTGATCTGTGACTAGACTATCAAAGAAACATTGGAGACATTTCTGTTCAGAATTTAACTTTCAAACTCACAAGCCATTGAAGAAAAACAAAATGGCCACTATTTGCGTCAGAACGTCACTGAACTCAGACTCAAACTTTATAGATCACTGCCATATATCTGTTTGGGAGTATCTACTAGTCCATCTTTCCTTAGAAGATAAAAGTAATGAAAATAATAACAACGATGTCTAAGATACCGCAGATTTGATGACAACATTACTTCACATGACTACTCAAACCCAGTTGCGACCTGCATATTTTGTCAAATCTAATGCAGACAAAGCCATTGTCTACCTGGAGTCTATTTTAAGTTATCTTTTCGTATTCTGCACCTGTCTTCGGGTCTCAAATTATTGTCCCGAGACCTTTGTGAGAGCTCTCCAACTATCTCTTTGAATCTGCTGCCATGTCCACTAGACCCACCATTAGTTAGCTAATAGGAATAGCTTGTCAGAAATGTATTGCGGTTTGTCATCTATTTGTTCTAAATTACTCTTGTTTGGCATCACCTAATGATGGAAGATATTTGTTCTGCAGAAGAAGATCATTGTGTTGACATTAAACAGGATTCACAAAGCCATCGCATCATAAAAGTTAGAATATTTTTTTACATATTTTTTTGGTTCTGTTCTCTTCTTTAAAGGACCTCATTCACCAATCGTAAACAAAAAAAAAACAGTCACGTGATAGCCACTGTGTATTAAAATTAGATCGTAATTTGTATAGAATAGATCGAGAATCATGTGATTGAATGTTGTGTGTACATGATTGGTGAATGAGGTCCATTGTAAGGAATGTCCTCATGGGGAGATGACACGTGTTCTCACCACTGACATGTTAGTACTCTGCTTGGTAAGATATTGCATGCTTGTTTCAATTGGACTATAAGAAGCTATGAAGTGCTACCGCAGTAGCAACCAATATCCGGCCTCACTTCTTACATAAATGTTTCCGTTGTGGTTGCATTGTTACGCGGCTGACGTTATGAATATTATTATTTTTATATAATTATTTATATATATATAAGCTTCTTAAATATTTCATAAGAACAAAATTGTTCTACTTTATCATTGCAAGCTCTAAAATACCATGAAATAGGATTTTCAATATCATTAAGTCTTAGGGATCTAAACGTGAAACAAAATAAAGGAATGACAGACAGACAGTACAACACAAAACTCAAAGCGGCTATATTTGAATGTTAACCATTTTAAATAAACTAATTGTTGCATGTGTTCTAACAGCCCAAATAGAATATCTTGTCCTCAACACATGTCCAACTATTGATTGTAAAGACAGGGCATTAATCTAACCGTGGACAGTATGTGTGTTTACATCTGGGCTGGAAGACATTTCTATGACGACATTAATGGATGAAGTCATCATCTTTTCTCGATCGATAACCTCAGACCCAAATTTTCTCATCCATATTCATGAATATTCACATTTGACTAGATTAACACCTATAGTAAAATCACTAAATTTAGAAAGCCTTCAGGACAGAAGACTCAAAAGTAAAGTAGCAATTATACATAAAACACTGAACCATAATCTTCAAATACAAAAACAAAACTTAATAAAATACTCTGAAAGACACAAAAATAAAGGCACTTTCCTTATCCCCTATGCTAGGACAAATTTGTACAAATACTCCTTCTTCCCTAGTGCTATTAGAGCATGGAATGGGTTGCCTGAGCTAGCCAGGAAAACCAGTGACTTGGCAGAATTTAAGCCATTGGTTAATATGCATGACTAAATGCATGACGCGTAGGACGTAATCATCTTTTTTTTTTGAAGTAACGTCTGTATTATATAAGGTAAGATAAGATATGCTTCTATCATTCAAAGGATAATATTTCTCCCGTGAGTCTCTGCCCTAACGGCAGAATAAATATTGGCTAATGCTGAGTCTAAAAGCTTCTCTTAGCTTCTAATTAGGAATTAAATGAGATCATAACAAAATTGCTTTATCGTCCTCTTGCACGCCAACGAGACAGAGAGACACAAGAGGACAGAAAAGGAAAAAAGTGAAAAATAGCAACACGATTTTCTACAGACAGTGAAGTGTCATGTATTTTTTTGAAGTACATATATTAAGAAAAAATTTTTTTAGCGGCCCCCGAAAGGGGAAAAGACGCTATTAGTTTTGTGTGGAATGTCTGTCTGTCCGTCCCGTTTAGATCTCGTAAACTAGAAAAGATAGTGAAAATCCGACATCATAATATTTTAGACCTTGATAAGTTCTGATGCAACGGCTTCTTTTTTCTGAAAGCGAAAAGTCTAATTTTTTAAAATTAACTATGCAAGCAGTTGCTTTCATAACAATACACCACTTTTACAACTATTCACTATTAATAGTAACAAACACTTGAGGCTTTTTATTAAGAGCCACTAAAATTCCACCATATCTTTTAGCACATTTATGCAAGCGGTTTGAGATTTTTTTTGTAAAATTTTATTTTTTTACATTAGTATTGATAAGTTAAGTAAGTTCTGTTATACTTAACTACTACATTTACACACAAAAAATGTTTAATTTTATTTAATAAAAAAAAAAATTAGTATGCATATAAGTTGGACCTAATTTAAAACAATATATATATAAATATATTTAAAGTGTGGAGATATAAAATAAGGTGGTACCAGTTACAAATCGCACTACATACGTACACTGTCAGGTATCATTAATGACCAGGCATTCATCTCATTTCCATGAGATGATCCATAGTCGCTTCGCGACTGAAGTAGGCCGTAGAAAAAGAATATAATATTAACAAATCTGGACTAAAGGAAAGTTTTTTTCTTGAGGATTAAGAGATTGTCCCTTTACAAAACAATAGGGCAATTATATATTTATTTTAAGACATTAGTTAGGCCAGGTTCACATTTAACTTCACATTCGCTTTCACCTATCCTTTGATCTGTGGACCGCTGGGGCACCACACAAGATCCGTCAACCTTATTTCTCCATTCTTCTTTGTCATTTGTCTGATAGAATTTCTTTCTCATTTTCTTCTGAAAATATTGAAACCTGCCTTTTTACCTGCCTGGGTGGACATCTTCTGGGGCTGAATTTGAGTTTGTGTCTCCACACAAACTATCTTTGTAACCTTATTTTCTTTTAGTAATAAATATGTACAATTATCTCTAAAGTATTTAATATATACTTGTTAATGCAGTATATATCCTGACCATACATTTTTGAAGAAAATATTTCATAACAACATTGTCTACTCAACACATATTTGAAGAAAACATTTCATTACAACATTATCAACACAACACATATTTGAAGAAAACATTTAATTACAACATTATCAACATAACACATATTTGAAGAAAACATTTCATTACAACATTATCAACCAACAGAAAACATATTTGAAAGAGACATTTCATTACAACATTATCAATACAACACATTATTGAAGAAGACTTTTCATTACAACATTATCAACTCAACAAATGTTTGCAGAAAATATTTCATTTCAACATTATCAACACATATTTAAAAGAGACATTTCATTACAACATTATTTAATGCAACACATATTTGAAAGAGACATTTCATTACAACATTATCAACTCAACACATTTTTGAAAGAGACATTTCATTACAACATTATCAACTCAACACATATTTAAAAGAGACATTTCATTACAACATTATTTAACGCAACACATATTTGAAAGAGACATTTCATTACAACTTTATCAACTCAACACATTTTGGAAAGACTTTTCATTACAACATTATCAACTCAACACATATTTGAAAGAGACATTTCATTACAACATTATCAACTCAACACATATTTAAAGAAAGGATTTCATTACAACATTATTTAACTCAACACATATTTGAAGAAGACATTTCATTACAACATTAAAAGCACAACAAATTTTTGAAGAAGACATTTCATTACAACATTATCTACTCAACACATATTTAAAGAAAACACTTCATTACAACATTAACATCTCAACACATTTTTTAAGAAAACATTTCATTACATTATCAACTCAACACATATTTGAAGAAAACATCTCATTACAACATTATCAACTCAACATATATTTGAAAGAGACATTTCATTAAAACATTATCAATTAAACAGATATTTGAAGAAAACATTTCATTACAACATTATCCACTTAACAGATATTTAAAATAGACATTTCATTACAACATTATCAACTCAACAGATATGATTCTTCTCGCTTTATATCAGAACAATTGAATCGAGTCAAGAGAAGACATTTCTGAAGCACCAAAACGCTCCACCTGACTGTCAGACTTCCTGCATACTGCATGAGAAACTGCTGCATCTCTATTTGTTTATAGTATACACAACGTATAAACATTTGTTTCCTGAGACTAAAGGAAACAGCTCGAATGAACATTCGTGAGGCATACACAAAAATGAACGTTGACATGCACAAATGTCTGTCCGTCCGTCCCGTTTAGATCTCGTAAACTAGAAAAGATAGTGAAAATCCGACATCATAATATTTTAGACCTTTCTAAGTTCTGATGCATTTTTTGGTTTCTTGTTCACTTTTCCTCCCGGTCTTCAGTGTTTGATCACCCCCCCCCAGTCCTCAGCTAAGTTTGGGGGTGGGGGCGTGTTCCAAATTTTTTCGCTTGGTGGAGTGTTCACTCGCAAAAGATTGAGAAACACTGTGAAACTATCAAAGAACTAAATAGATTTGAGAATACCAGAGAGTTTTTTTTTTAACTGTGTTTATATAGCGCATCTTTCATGCTTATAGCGTTCTAGGGTAATAGCATTCTAGCGTGCTCAGTAAGCTAGAGTCAACTTTCTGGAAAGATCAGTTGTGTAGGGGGTATCTTGGAGAAGGTTTCCGTGCTCCCATTAGGCTCTCAGTAAACACAACTCTGCTCGAGTCGGGATTCGAACAATACTTCGATGCTATAGCCATCTTGTTAGGTGGCCAAGCTGTAGCCTGGTGGTTTTAGTTTCTAAGCTACAGGTTTAAAAATGTGAGAATATCTGAGAGTTAAAATAGATGTTAGAATATCTGAGAGTTAAAATAGATGTTAGAATATCTGAGAGTTAAAATAGATGTTTGATTATCTGAGAGTTAAAATAGATGTTAGAATATCTAAGAGTTAAAATAGATCTTAGAATATCTGAGAGTTATAATAGATCTTAGAATATCTGAGAGTTATAATAGATGTTAGGTTACTTAAGAATTAAAATAATTAAGAATACTAAGAGCTTAGAGATGTTGAACATCAAAGAGCTAAAGTAGGCTACATTATTACAAAGCAAGCACACATATTACATAACAGTTTAAAAGAACATACGAAATGGATAGACCACAAGCGCTACATCAGTCGATATGGAAGTGTTAGAGCGATGCCGTGATTTGGAAAGTTCAAAGTGAGAAACTTTTTACGAGCCAGCAGTGGCCTGACTGCGGCTCTCTTATCCCGTGGTATTGTCTCATCATCTGTGTTCTATCGAGTTCAACTTTGATTAGTTTGATTTATTCACGTCACACAAACATTTTCCAATTGACGTGCACGCTCTCTAGATCTATCGCCTGTTTCTTCTTGGTTTTGGCTTGTAGCCTAGGACTAAGGTACGTTTGGAACTCTTATTCAGTCAAACCTCATTATATTTGAATACTTGATAGTTCCAAAATCTTGGCTATCGACTAGCTCCCTGATTCACTTCCATACACAATAATAAAAAGAGCAACATGAAAAAAGTTAAACTTTTGATACATAATAATGTATGATATAAAGTGGTTTGACTGTGTATGGAATATTAAATATTGTGTGTGTTAGTGTTTACCTATGTTTGTGTGTGTGTGTAAGTGTTTGTCTATCGGTGTGTGTGTTAGTGTTTATGAATGTGTGTCTATGTCTCAATCATTGGTTCTATATACTAGTTAATTACTTGACATTACCAGGCCTACTTGAGGATACAAGTTTTGTGACTAGCTACCGGCGCAGTGGATGCCATTGATAGGAAGATCTTCCAGTACTTCCAAACAGTTTGAGATCCACGAGTCAAAGGACTTGGAGAATGTTCTAGGAGTTGACGAATCTCATCAGTACATTTAGGACTCTTTATCATATAGGGCCAATCGTATTTGATAGTGAAAAGTTTTAAATAAATAACTTGTTTAAGGCAAGTACACAACCACTAAGCTACAGAAACACCAAACAGCTAGAGTGGTGACTATATTAAAGGTATAGAAAGAGAAACAGGCTGTATAGGTGCAGTATGACTTATTATACATGTTCATGTGACTAGAGCAGACAGAATGTAATGACTAGAATGTATTAACAAATGGACACCTTGTACTGCTTATCCTCCTATGTATTTGAAGCCAATGTTTACTTTCAGCACCTGGTCAGATTGAAATATACATTGAAAGTATTTGTAACACTTTGTTTCTCAGAGTCAGTATTACTTGGCAACATTAAAGATGGCCCCCCACATAGCCGCAAACTGAACGACTGCATCAGACTTGCTGATCAATTAAACTTTAAATTCTCTCTCCACTCATTGATTTAATCTGACATGTCAATGAAAGACTTCACAACATGTCAATGACAGATTATGACTTCATCTGACATGCTAATGACAGAATATGACTTCATCTGACTTGCCAATGACAAAATATGACTTCACAACATGTCAATGTCTGAATATGACTTGATCATTGTAGCATCGATTTGAAAACAGCTTGGAGTCCTCGCATACTTTTCAACTAGTTCTATGTTTTAAACCAAGATGGAACACGTCTTCTAATTTCAAGGGGATCTACTCTTATCCGTTTACCAATCCCCCTCCTCTGGTTACGTCCCTTGCTTTTAATCATCTCTGCTCTCCTCCCCTTCACTGCACGTGTTTAACCTGTGAATTGAAATGTTTGCACTCCCCCCCCCCCCGCCCCACCTCCATGACGTTGTATCTGCTGATCAGTTTCTTCATGTCGTCTGCTCTGTTTTCCATCTTTCATCATCGACAGAGTCCAGGCTGGAGAGCTCAGATTGCTGCTTAGGAAAGGCCTGGGAGAAACAAGAAGTAAGGGAGGGTGAGGATGCCGTCTGCATGTGGAATGTGTTTCTTCGGCTGCTGGAATAGATCATTGGAACTGCATAGTTTAATGACCTACAATTAGTACGAGATTCTCAATATCTTGATTTTAATAGATAAATAGATAGATAGATAGATAGATAAATAGATAGATAGATAGATAGATAGATAGATAGATAGATAGATAGATAGATAGATAGATAGATAGATAGATAGATGTGTTTATGTTTCTTGTCCTCAAACAAACTATTTTCAGTTTCATGCGCTCACAGAACAAAAGATCTTAAAGAGTTTACTTCAAATAAATCACACACACACACACACACACATAGAGAGATTCACATTCACATTTCTAGCCCAAACATCTGACCTTTTAGACTTACTCAAGCACCCAACCCATCTTAGTATATAGACTTACCCAAGCACCCAACCCATCTTAGTATATAGACTTACCCAAGCACCCAACCCATCTTAGTATATAGACTTACCCAAACACCTGACCTATCTTCTTAGCATACAGACTTACCCAAACACCTGTCCTAAGTACACAGACTTAAAAGCATTGCTGTCTAGACAGGACGTTACACTGTGCTCATTTCATCTGGATTCAATCGATAATTTTATGTATTGATCGTTTGAGAAACATTTTCCTACGGTGTTGTTGTTTGTGCAACTTTTGTTGTGATGAGATGTGCAGAAGAAATAGAAAACATTGAACAACCAAATAGTACAGCACAGATGAGACTACTAAATACATGGATTGGAAATACAGATCCTACTACTATGCTCTAGTTCATGTTCATGTTTAGTGTCTCAGAATGAGGCGATAGATACTCGTTTACTATTTGCAGATGTTTCTAAATCATGTGAAATTTATAGGAAAAATGTTAGAGCCATAATTGAGATCAGCTGTCCAGGTTCCTCGGTCCAGGTGACTGTAATAAACTTTTATCTGTATAATGGATTGATGTCTCATTAAATATTACAGACGTTACTTCTAGCTTCTAGCTTTTCCCTACAGGCTGAAGTTCCAGAAAGATTAATCAGTAAATGAATTCATAAACAAAACAAGAAAATATTTTTAAAATACCTTAAAAAAAACTACAAAGCTTATAGTAAGCGTACTTGTATCAATTAGTTTGGATCAGTCATGTAATTACATTTGTAATAGATTAAGACTAACAAATTAAAAAAAACAAACATTTATGAACATAATGAATGTATTTAAACAAACAAAAAAAAAAGAAAAGACCAGAATTCGAACTTGTTCTCAAGCTTGATAAACCAACGCGGTAACCACTCCGCTAGCGATGAATGAATGAACAAGGAAGATTGTCTACTTACTATTGTTTCTATTTCATGTTTGTGTTCACTAAGCCTTAGACGGCAGTCTAATATAAAGGGGACTAATTCAGTTTATACCAACACTTCAGTCAAGTACTCTTTCATTCCATTGTTTGAGATACCAAACAAAGTAATTTATTATCAATAGTTAATTAACAAATTGGTTAATTTTTTATTCTTGTGTTGTCATGGAAAAGAAATAATTGTGCAAAATTTCAGCTTGATCCGAGACTGGGTGTCGGAGAAATGATGAGTACTTTTGGCCAGACAGACACACACCACAGACAGTCAGACAGAGTGAGTTGATATAAGCTTTGTTAAAAAAAATATCCGGTCAGAAAATCCTGATTGTGATGGTTTGAAAGATATAAATAAAAAGAATAAATACTGTTTCGCTATCTTGTCAGTGTTCCTACACAAGAACTCAACTGAATTGACTTGTATCTAGAACTTTATAGTGTCACATTTCTGTAGTCAAAACTTTTTAGAACGGTACCAAAGAGGCAACAAGCCTAATTTGTTTTATGTACTCTGTTTTTTTCTGTCTGTTTCTCCGTCCGTCTGTCATGTTTCGATCTCAAAAACTAAAAGTGTTTGAAAAAAATCTACTATTACTTTATTTGGAAGCTTAATAAACATTTCAATCATTTATTTTGGTCTACTAAATTAATATGCAAACAGTTTTTAACACAAATACACTATAATAAGGAGAAGGATGTCTTAGATCTGATGTTCTGTAATATGGACTAGAGATTCTGTTTAGTCAGAGCTTCTAAAACAAAATTTCGGATAATTACACAAAAAGCTTTATCAATTGGTTGCTTTTAAACTGATAGATACGTGAAATTGTTTCAATGACACTATAATAGGTTACTAGTTACAGACACAGATATTTCTGTCAAAATTTTAGAAAAAGATAGTTATTAAATTTCGTGCCTAGATTCCGTGTTCAGAAATCTCAAAATCTGATGCCTCACTTGTTTACCAAAACGGGGACACCTACGAGTTTGCCTTGATTTCAAAACTGACAAATGATATTTGTTGTTCAAGTGATGTAGTCATTGTAATGAAATAGTTCTAACGTCCCGGAGGATCAAAGTATCCACATTCAACGAAACGTTATATAGATATGTGTATCTGTAGCAATGTAAGAAACTCAAAGACTCCAAATTTGTAATCAATTCTCTAATAAAAGGGAGGGACAGTAACTCTCCCGTTTTCTCTCTCTTCTCTCTGACATTATTTATTACTTCCACTTCTTATTTTCTTCTCTCTGACATTATTTATTACTTCCCCTTCTTATTCTCTTCTCTCTGACATTATTTATTACTTCCCCTTCTTATTCTCTTCTCTCTGACATTATTTATTACTTCCCATTCTTATTCTCTTCTCTCTGACATTATTTATTACTTCCCCTTCTTATTCTCTTCTCTCCCATACTCTTTTTCTCTCCCTCTCTCTCGTTATTTCCTTCTCTCTCTCCCTCTCTCTCGCTATTTCCTTCTCTCCCTCTCTCTCGCTATTTCCTTCTCTCCCTCTCTCTCTCTCGCTATTTCCTTCTCTCCCTCTCTCTCTCTTTCTCGCTATTTCCTTAACTCTCTCTCTCTCTCGCTTTTTCTTTCTCTCTCTCTCTCGCGCTATTTCCTTCTCTCCCTCTCTCTCTCTCTCTATTTCCTTCTCTCCCTCTCTCTCTCTTTCTCGCTATTTCCTTAACTCTCTCTCTCTCGCTATTTCCTTCTCTCTCTCTCTCTCGCTATTTCCTTCTCTCCCTCTCTCTCTCTCTCTCTATTTCCTTCTCTCCCTCTCTCTCTCTCGCTATTTCCTTCTCTCTCTCTCTCTCTCGCTATTTCCTTCTCTCTCTCTCTCTCTCGCTATTTCCTTCTCTCCCTCTCTGTCGCTATTTCCTTCTCTCCCTCTGTCTCGCTACTTCCTTCTCTCCCTCTCTCTCGCTATTTCCTTCTCTCCCTCTCTCTCGCTATTTCCTTCTCTCTCTCTCTCTCTCGCTATTTCCTTCTCTCCCTCTGTCTCGCTATTTCCTTCTCTCTCCCTATCTCGCTATTTCCTTCTCTCCCTCTCTCTCGCTATTTCCTTCTCTCCCTCTCTCTCGCTATTTCCTTCTCTCCCTCTCTCTCGCTATTTCCTTCTCTCCCTCTCTCTCGCTATTTTCTTCTCTCCTTCTCTCTCGCTATTTCTTTCTCTCCCTCTCTCTCGCTACTTCTTTCTCTCCCTCTCTCTCTCGCTATTTCTTTCTCTCCCTCTCTCTCGCTATTTCTTTCTCTCCCTCTCTCTCTCGCTATTTCTTTCTCTCCCTCTCTCTCGCTACTTCTTTCCCTCTCTCTCTCTATTTCTCTCCCTCTCTCTTTTGCTATTTCTTTCTCTCCCTCTCTCTCTCTATTTCTTTCTCTCCCTCTCTCGTGCTATTTCTTTCTCTCCCTCTCTCTTGCATTTTTTATTCTCTCCCTCTCTCTCTCTATTTCTTTCTCTCCCTCTCTCTTGCTATTTCTTTCTCTCCCTCTCTCTCTCTATTTCTTTCTCTCCCTCTCTCTTGCTATTTCTTTCTCTCCCTCTCTCTTGCTACTTCTTTCTCTCCCTCTCTCTCGCTACTTCTTTCTCTCATTCTCTCTTGCTATTTCTTTCTCTCCCTCTCTCTCTCTATTTATTTCTCTCCCTCTCTCTTGCTATTTCTTTCTCCCCCTCTCTCTCGCTACTTCTTTCTCTCCCTCTCTCTCGCTACTTCTTTCTCTCCCTCTCTCTCTCGCTATTTCTTTCTCTCCCTCTCTCTCGCTACTTTTTTCCCTCTCTCTATTTCTTTCTCTCCCTCTCTCTCTCGCAATTTTTTTTTCCCTCTCTCTCGCTACTTCTTTCTCTCCCTGTCTCTCTATATTTATTTCTCTCCCTCTCTCTTGCTATTTCTTTCTCTCCCTCTCTCTCTATATTTATTTCTCTACCTCTCTCTTCCTATTTCTTTCTCTCCCTCTCTCTCTCGCTATTCTTTTCTCTCACTCTCTCTCGCTACTTCTTTCTCTCCCTCTCTCTCGCTATTTCCTTCTCTCCCTCTCTCTCTCGCTACTTCTTTCTCTCCCTCTCTCTCGCTATTTCTTTCTCTCCCTCTCTCTCTCGCTACTTCTTTCTCCCTCTCTCTCTTGCTATTTCTTTCTCTCCTTCTCTCTCTCTATTTATTTCTTTCTCTCTCTCTTGCTATTTCTTTCACTCCCTCTCTCTCGCTACTTCTTTCTCTGCCTCTCTCTCGCTACTTCTTTCTCTCCCTCTCTCTAGCTACTTCTTTCTCTCCCTCTCTCTTGCTATTACTCCTCTGACTTTACTTATTACTCACAATACCTATTCTCTTCTCTCCCATACTCTTGTTCTCCCATACTCTTGTTCTCCCACTCCTCTTTTATTTCTTTTTCTCTCCATCTCTCTCCCTATTTCTTTCTCTCCCTCTCTCTCTCGCTATTTCTTTCTCCCTCTCTCTCGCTATTTCCTTCTCTCCCTCTCTCACGCTATTTCTTTCTCTCCCTCTCTCTCGCTATTTCCTTCTCTCCCTCTCTCTCTCTCGCTATTTCTTTCTCTCCCTCTCTCTCTCTCGCTACTTCTTTCTCTCCCTCTCTCTTGCATTTTTCTTCCCTCCCTCTCTCTCGCTATTTCTTTCTCTCCCTCTCTCTCGCTACTTCTTTCTCTCCCTCACTCTCGCTATTTCCTTCTCTCTCTCTCTCTCGCTACTTCTTTCTCTCACTCTCTCTGGCTATTTCTTTCTCTCCCTCTCTCCCTCGCTACTTCTTTCTCTCGCTACTTCTTTCTCTCGCTATTTCTTTCTCTTCCTCTCTAACTCGCTATTTCTTTCTCTCCCTCTCTCTCTCGCTACTTCTTTCTCCCCCTCTCTCTTGCTATTTCTTTCTCTCCTTCTCTCTCTCTATTTATTTCTCTCCCTCTCTTATACTATTTCTTTCTCTCCCTCTCTCTCTCTCGCTATTTCTTTCTCTCCCTATCTCTCGCTATTTCTTTCTCTCCCTCTCTCTCGCTACTTCTTTCTCTGCCTCTCTCTCGCTACTTCTTTCTCTCCCTCTCTCTCGCTACTTCTTTCTCTTCCTCTCTCTTGCTTTTACTCCTCTAACTTTACTTATTACTCACAATACCTTTTCTCTTCTCTCCCATACTCTTGTTCTCCCATACTCTTGTTCTCCCACTCCTCTTTTATTTCTTTTTCTCTCCATCTCTCTCCCTATTTCTTTCTCTCCCTATCTCTCTCGCTATTTCTTTCTCCCTCTCTCTCGCTATTTCCTTCTCTCCCTCTCTTTCGTTATTTCTTTCTCTCCCTCTCTCTCGCTATTTCCTTCTCTCCCTCTCTCTCTCTCGCTACTTCTTTCTCTCCCTCTCTCTCGCTATTTCTTTCTCTCATTCTCTCTCGCTATTTCTTCCTCTCCCTCTCTCTCGCTACTTCTTTCTCTCCCTCTCTCTCGCTACTTCTTTCTCTCCCTCTCTCTCGCTATTTCTTTCTCTCCCTCTCTCTCGCTATTTCTTTGTCTCACTCTCTCTGGCTATTTCTTTCTCTCCCTCTCTCTCGCTACTTCTTTCTCTCGCTATTTCTTTCTCTTCCTCTCTAACTCGCTATTTCTTCCTCTCCCTCTCTCTCTCGCTACTTCTTTCTCTCCCTCTCTCTCGCTATTTCTTTCTCTCTCTCTGTCCTTCGCTACTTCTTTCTCTCCCTCTCTCTCGCTATTTATTTCTCTCCCTCTCTCTCGCTATTTTCTTCTCTCCCTCTCTCTCGCTATTTCCTTCTCTCCCTCTCTCTCGCTACTTCTTTCTCTCCCTCTCTATCGCTACTTCTTTCTCTCCCTCTCTTTCGCTACTTCTTTCTCTCCCACTCTCTCGCTACTTCTTTCTCTCCGTCTCTCTCGCTATTTCTTTCTCTCCCTCTCTCTCGCTACTTCTTGCTCTCCCTCTCTCTCGCTATTTCTTTCTCTCCCTCTCTCTCGCTACTTCTTTCTCTCCCTCTCTCTCTCTATTTCTTTCTCTCCCTCTCTCTCGCTACTTCTTTCTCTCCCTCTCTCTCGCTATTTCTTTCTCTCCCTCTCTCTCTCTCGCTACTTTTTTCTCTCCCTCTCTCTCGCTATTTCTTTCTCTCCCTCTCTCTTGCTATTTCTTTCTCTCCCTCTCTCTCGCTATTTCTTTCTCTCCCTCTCTGTGGTGCTGTCTGTCCTTGCCCATGTCTCCCTAGGTCTTTTTTTATCCCACTCTCTCTGTGTCTCTCTGTCTGACTTTCTGTCTTTACTTTCCTCCCTATCTTCCCTTTCGTTATCATCCTCTTTTAAGGTCGTACCCTTGGTAAGTTTTTTGTTTTCTCTTTCTGTTTTTTTTTCTTTCTTTCTCTTTCTCTGTCACTCATCTTTCTCTGTCACTCATCTTTCTCTCTCACTCATCTTTCTTTCTCACTCATCTTTCTCTCTATTTCTCTCACGATCTTTCCTTGCCTTGCTTTGTTTTCAATACACTCCGTGTGACTGTGCAGTTCTCAGGTGACGCTGACTGCAGATCCAACCACAGAAAGCAGTCGAGAGAGTTTCGTGAGAACACGAGGTGCTTTTGAGGGGCGACTATCTCCCAGAGGGGAGCACAAAAGGGAAGTTACTGTGTTTTACCTATACATTGTACTGTACTTTACTGTATACTCAGGGACATTAACCGACTCTTGACAGCAGGAAAACGTAAACCAATTCTCTCCCCCTGATTGTGATAACCAAAAAAACAATGTGACAATAGATCACCAAGATATATTTTTTTGTAATCTTGAAAATATTAATGTTCCTAAACAAAAAATTTTTAGTTTGCCTTTTGTGCAGTCATTACTCAGCAGTACCTGTGCCTGATGTTTTGTAATCGCAATCCCAAGTCTTTTTTTTTATAAGAAGTTGCTTAATGTAGTAGACACTAGCTGTTGTTGAGTGAATCTGAGATTACATTTCTCGTTGAGTAATGACTTGAACTACACCTTCAAGGGATAACACAAAAATCCGTGTATGTTTCCATCAACAAAGAATTTGAATGACAGTCTCATTGCACTTCAGTGATAGCGACAGTGACAGTGAGGGAACAGGAATGTTTTAGCATATGTACACAAGTATGAAATAGTGTGAAAAAGATTTGAATAAATTGGAACAGATTTAAATATTTAGATATTGAAGATCTGACATCATAATAATTTAGAGTGTTAGACCATTCAAAGTTCTCATGGAATGGCTACTTTGATTCTAATTTCTTAAAGCGAAAAAATATAATTTTTAAAATCATCTATTCAAACAGTTTTTTCATTAAAAAAACACCATTGTATTACTATTCACTATTAATAGTAACAAACAAGGGGGGCTATTTAGTAGCGGAGATGATTATTAACCATATTTTTATGTAAACGGTTTTAGAAAGTTTGTAAAAAAAAATGTTTGTATTGCAAAGTTAAGTTAGTTCAGTCATACTAACTATTACATTTACACGAAAAAATGTTAACTGTTATTTTTTAAAGATAAAAAATCTATTCTGTGTGCCAAAAAATTAAGCATAATTTAAAACAACAAAAAAATAAGTGGTCTTTCATTATAACTGCCATTACTACCACAGTAGGATGCCCTACGGAACACATAACTACAGCATTTATGTTTTTTTTTTACGGAAATTACTTGTTTCTTCCTTGATGTTTTGATTAAAATTCGCGCTTAAACAGTTTTGTGAAAAGTACGTACAGTTCTATAATGCCTGATAAAAGATCTCACTATTTTTGTGTGATATGTTTGCTCATAATTTCTTTCTAATTTGATATAAAGATGAATGCCATCAATTTTAGATGCAATATTGTTAATAGTTATGAGTTGAAGAGAATACTCCATAGAAACTGAGAATACAGAGCTATTGTGATAGAGAAAATGCAATACTATGCAGAAAGAAGGATGTGAGATACAGAGGAAATAGACACAGACTAAGAGATACTGATCATATAGACACAGACTATCAGATACTGATCATATAGACACAGACTATCAGCTACTGATAGGGAGAGAACAAACTGTAATGATAAATGGCTCTAAATCAACACCAATAACAGTAAACTCAGGTGTACCTCAAGGAACAGTCTTAGGTCCACTACTATTTTTAATTTACATAAACGATTTACCAAATTGCATTACTTCAGGAACAAAAGTCAGATTATTTGCAGATGATTGCATAATATATAGAACAATAAAGCAACAAAAGACACTGTTAAGCTAGAAAACGCTACACTTAATAACCATAAACAACGCCAACACTATAACGCCAGATTCATCAGTCTATTTATTTACACACCCTCATAGTACGAGGTTACACACAACACTGTGATATGAACTTTCTTACCAAGGGGAATAACTCTACATACTAATAACAAACACATACACATAAACACAATGTTAACATTAATTACAATTTTCTTTTTTTTTTTCTTTCATTCTTTCTTTCATTCCTTTCTTCATTCATTCAAATCTTTCTCTCTTTCTCTTTTTCATTGTTTTTTTTGATAGCTAAGTATAACTGAGCCTATAGGCTACATAACGAAACAAAAATAGATGATAGTACCTCTGACTACCTCGAAATACAATTTTAAATGAAGAAAACTTTGCAAGTGTCCTTGTCTACTATAGCAATTCAATCTTCTCAAACATCAAGGAGAATGTGTAGAGAATAAAGAAAAACAATAATGGCAACTTTAAATAAAGAAATATAGCACTGTCTGGTATGTACAGAGTTGTCTTAGCATTAGGCCTACATTCAATAACACATGTACAGCAAAATATTAACTAATCAAAATATTAATTTTTATGCATGCATAATGTAATAGTGTAGGCTACGAATATCAATGACATACAATAAAATGACATGATGTTAGACCTGCACATGTAAATGGATAGATCTGAGTAGTATATGTCAAATGGTAAGAGGAGTATTCTGGAGAGAAATAATTTAATTGTAGTACGTCTTCTGACAGTGTGTGCTCATTAAAGAAATATATCAAAATGTGAACACAATGAAAACAAAAGAAACAGGTATCAGAGATACGTTTGCAAAGTACTAGTGTGAAGCGAAACTAAAACCAAGAACAAGTATCATAACAATGAGAGCAAAATAATACGGTACATAATGTTGCGCAATATACAGATAATTGTTAATAAGAAACCCCCAGATGTCAGCCAGTCTTCTTTATGTGCCGTCTCAACTGATCAGCATTCGTATTTGGTGTTTGGTATTGCAGGGCCTTGGTCGCTCATCACTGCGATTCGTGTACCTTCGTATTTGGTCGAACATTGGCTGTAAGTTGAAGACTATCTGACTGTCAAACTATGCACGTAGAATGGAGTCAAAATGGGTTGTCGACATTTGGTTGATAAGACTTGGAATAGAATAAAATGTCCTGAGGATAGGGGGGAGGGGGTAAAACATTAGGTATGGAGCCATACATCCTAAGAATGTAAGGCTTAAAAGACGCCAAGAATGGAGTCAATTGTTCTGAGGATGTTATGGTGGTAAGCTGCCCCACCAAAAGACTTGTACTGTCAGACTGTCACCTTGTTTCTTCACTAGTTCTGTATTCACTGAGGGCAACGTTGATGTTAACAGTGGCAAGTGTAGACCGTCATCTTTCTGTTGGTGGTGTAGGCAGTAACCAGTAATACACACAGTCTTATACGCCCAGGTTTCAAAGAACGTTCTTCTCACACAAAGAAGATAAAATATAGTGGGGTAAATAAATGTTGACAATGCTCTGCAGTCTGATCAATGTAGTCGGGTAACAAGACTGGGGAGGGGGGGGATGGAGAGGAACTGTTAACAATCCGCTCTGTTGCAGTGCTGTTTTCAAACTTGATGCGCATCGTCTGAATCAAGAGTGACTCAAAGGCGATACGAGAAAGTAATGCCAGTTGTCAAGGAAAACAATGTCTCTAGACACAGCAAACTTGTGGCTAGAGCAGATAGCTTCAAATTGTCTCAGACTAACAGACAGTTTCCTTCTGGTCGCTAGATCAAAGGTCACTAAGCCAAAATATTCTGCCTAATATTTCGACACAGGTGTGTTCACTTTGTTTTTTTCAGTCACAGGAACTGAAAGTAGTCTCCACACACACAGTCAGTTACAGTATGATTATAACTCTCTCTTTGACCGTGACCTTGAAGGAGTATTGTACAAACTATACTATCAGTTCTACTACACATGTGTAGCTTAAAAATTCGTGCACATTCTAGAAGCAGGTCAGCCTTGAATTTCTCCACCACTGTCAATAAAAAATAATTCATGGCTATACTGGAGCGTGCACTGCCCTCATAACCTCGATGTGAAATCTTTCTCTCTGAGGTCTCCAGTAAACGGACAAGTTCCCTTTGCGTCCTCTAAAACTTTGAGCGTGTCTGTCAGATTCTCCCAGCTGTCTGGACATTTAGACAAAAGATGTCTATATGACCCACAAGATAAGCATCTCAAAACATTTCCATCACGGCCTAATGGGTTTAAATCTTTCTTTCTTGGTTGAGAGAACTGATATCGAGCAATGTGTCTGACTTGACCTTCACCTCTTAAGTGACTCCCACCTTTATATAGTCTACTTTCATCATGTTCCACTTTCGGCTTGCTGGTAGATTTCAACTGCTCTTTATCTCGTCTTTCAAAGCTCTTGAAGTTTTCACGTCTGCTGTTGTTGAACTCTTGTTCACCTCGTCTTCCCAAACTGCTAAACGGTTCATGTTTCTTGAAGTTTTCAAGTCTGTTGTGGTTCAACTGATGTTCACCTAGGCTTCCTAAACTGCTAAACGGTTCATGTTTCTTGTGGCCAGCCGCCCATAAAGCCTCCTCATTCTCAGACAAACACCGAACATCGAACTCTTTCCCTTTATTAACTTCTCCTTTGAACTTTCTAAGAGATGCTTTCGCTTCTTCATACAGCGTCTCCCGATGAGCAAAGTTCATACCTGTCAGAACTAGCATCTTCTCAGTTTGCGTAATTCTTGCCTTTCTGAGCAGCTTGAAGGCCAGAATCTCAGGTAACATCTTCATTCGTTTCTGTTCTAATCTCCTATACTTTGTATCAAACTCTGAGATAAAATCATGTATGGATTGATTTTCCCTTTGCCTGAAGTTTTCAAAATCATCAAATTTATCAATACTGTCTGCCAGGTCGTCTTTGGCCAAGTTCGTATCTAGAAACTTCATTAGATTCTCGAAACCTTCCTGACACTTGAGCTCCGACAGCTCTAATTGCTCAAATACCTTCTCTCTTATCCTTGACTCACTGCCTTGTGGTAATGAAAGGGCTACGGATATCGCTCTTTTCTCTTTCTTAAGCTCCGTGATTTCATTCCACGCTAGCAGTTCTTTCTTGTATAATTCATAAGACATATCTTTCAGAAAGGTTGGAATCTCAATTCTTGTAGCCATTATCACTTTAAATAGGATCAACTAAGTAAATATGTTTTTACTTACACGCTTTGCTACCACTTGTTAAGCTAGAAAACGCTACACTTAATAACCATAAACAACGCCAACACTATAACGCCAGATTCATCAGTCTATTTATTTACACACCCTCATAGTACGAGGTTACACACAACACTGTGATATGAACTTTCTTACCAAGGGGAATAACTCTACATACTAATAACAAACACATACACATAAACACAATGTTAACAGACACAGATATTTTACAAAGAGAATTAGATGAATTACAGAAATGGGAATCAAATTGGAGCATGTCTTTCCACCCAGAAAAATGTCAGTTGTTAAGAGTAAAAAATAAAACAAATTAATTCCACTTATCTTATTCATGGCAAATCAGTAACACAGACTAAAATGCAAAATACCTAGGTGTTATAATAAATGAAAAACTGTCATGGAATCCACATATTGATGAAACTATAAAAAAAATCAAACAAAGCATTAGGATTTATTAATAGAAATTTCTATAAATCGAATCAGAACATAAAACTAAAATGTTATTTAACCTTGGTTAGGCCAATAATAGAATATGCATCCTCCGTTTGGGACCCCTTAACTCAAGAAAACATTAAGAAACTGGAAAAGACACAAAATAGAGCAGTGAGATTCATAACAAAAAGTAATATTCACATTTGACTAGAGTAACACCTATAGTAAAATCACTAAATTTAGAAAGCCTTCAGGACAGAAGGCTCAAAAGTAAAGTAGCAATTATTCATAAAACACTGAACCATAATCTTCATATACAAAAACAAAATGTAATAAAATACTCTGAAAGACACAAAGATAAAGGTACACTTCTCTTCCCATATGCTAGGACAAAAATTTGTACAAATACTCCTTCTTCACTAGTGCTATTAGAGCATGGAATGGGTTGCCTGAGCTAGCCAGGAAAACCAGTGACTTGGCAGAATTTAAGTCATTGGTTAATATGCATGACTAAATGCATGACGCGTAGGACGTAATCATCTTCTTTTTTGAAGTAACGTCTGTATTATATAAGATAAGATAAGAAGATAGATAGAAAGATACATAGATAGATAGATAGATAGATAATTGTCTACAAAATGTATGTTATTTCTTTCAGATCAATTTTCACATTCTAAAAGAAACATGACACTCCTGAGCTCTGTTCACGATGTCGATCCTTCAAGAACCGTCATGTGACACTCGTCTCGGCTGACCGTCGTTACTCGTCACGGTTGACCGCTAGTCGAGCGCTTGCCAGGGCCATACCACTACCCCCATCATTACAATTGCTTATACCCGATATCTGCCTTTCTTATAAGCACTGTTAATATATAATACTAAAGTAATATCGGTTTATCGATTAGAAAATAAGATAAGCTTTGAACTAATAAAAAACAATCTTATGTAAAGCTTCCTTAAGTCTGAGGTTGAAAAATAGATAGATAGATAGATAGATAGATAATTGTCTACAAAATGTATGTTATTTCTTTCAGATCAATTTTTACATTCTAAAAGAAACAAGAGTACACGAGGTAAAATATTGAGGAATAAAACATTTTAACATAAATACATTTAGCACACTTGAATTACTAAGCTGAGAGTCCTTATAATTAGTCGACTTTTAAATACAAATATGTGGATCCACCTGTTGAATTTAATATGAAATAATGCAGAAACAAACTTTTTTTTACGTTAATAGATGTACCACATCTCTCACCTATCTTATAACAATTAGTCCATGGGTGGAATAAAGTGTGGCTAAGTAAAAGTGACCAACATACCGTATTAAAATATTTTAATTTTTAAGATACATTGTCGTGCATTTTACTTATTGTCTTCACATGTTTAAGATGCTTTACTATGAAAACAAGATTACTAGATTACTTGGCAGCCCTATAAATTCACAAATGGACCAGGAATATTCAAGCTATAGTCTTGTTTTGGTCTTTTAAAGTAATACAATTTTTTAAAAATTATTTGGCATTGTTTTCACATAGAAACAAACAGGAAAATACTTCGTCTTTGATAAGATTCTTCTAATTCTTCTGAAATGAGTAGCGTTAACTCATCACCTAAATACAGCATGTAAACCTACCAGACACTGTCGGTACCTGAGGATGTCACTACTCCCAGATCAACTTTCTTGAAATATAATGTAATAAACATTATTGCCTGTTAGTTTGTTTTGTTGAACAACTCTAGTGAGCTGATCATCTACTTTTATTGATTTTTACTCAAATGTAAAATGAGTGTCAATACTATTTTAAAATCCCACTCTTTATGATATTTATTTAAATTTTATTGCACATTTTTCGATGATATTAAACTAAAATTAAAAACAGACTTAACATCACTCGAACAGGTTTCATTTGTTATACTTTAAGACAGAAATGGAATAACGTTGTGCTTTGTCACTTTATTATAAACTACCATCTAGATGTGCCAAGGAATGTCTGGGCATATATCTAGAGGTTTTATTAAAGTATCATTTCCAAAGTGTATGTTTAGATGGTTCCCGGTCACTTCATCCTCGGTCACTTCATCCCCGGTCATTTCATCTCCGGTCACTTAATCCCCGGTCACTTCATTCCCGGTCGTTTCATCCCCTGGTCATTTCATCCCCCTGGTCACGTCATCTCCCGGTCACTTCATCCCCCTGTCATTTCATCCCCAGTAAAATATTTTATACATAAATATGATTATGTGGAATGCTTTATGACATTTTATGACATATTACTAATGCATTTATGGTGTTTCCTCTTTCACTTTGTATTCTTAATGAAAAATCTAATATTATATGATAAATCTGGATGTGTAGTTATCTATAGCGTAATGATCAAAGGTCAAGGTGTGGTGCAAGTAGTGGGAATCTTTTGAGAGATAGAAGTGCAATTAGAATAATTATGACCATGCGTCTGATAACTTATCATCAAAGGCCAAGGTGTGATGCAAGTAGTGGGAATCTTTTGAGAGCTAGAAGTGCGATTAGAATAATTATGACCGTGCCGCTTATCATCAAATGCCAAGGTATGGTGCAAGTACGACTATGTTTCACTTTATTACGTTGTACGTAGTACGTGGTCTCAGACAGCGTGGCAGAGGAGATAACTCTGCTTCAGTTTTATTCTCTCCAAGGACATGGAATAAATACTTGGACGTAATCGGAGGTGTTGTGCGAACGAATAACGCTGTGAAGGGTTGGCATCACGCCCTCCAATCTCTATTTTAATGCCACCATGAACACAAAAACACTGTTTTTTACATTACCTCTATATTACCTCTATATTTATACATTTTCATTTTTTTTTTAGTTTTTAATGGCATCTAATTTTTATTTTATTTTAATCTAACCTGATACACTTTTTGTCATTTAAAAAAAATGATTACATTAAATATGGCTCATTTACTGATTTTAAAATTACAATTTGTTAGATAAAATGATGAGATAATGAAAATAGCAGGGGTTGAGATAACTTGGGGATGAAGTGACCGGGGATGAAGTGACCAGTCACCGCCATGCCTAGATATATATTTTTCAACTTGGTTGTCATCCCGAAATGGTGTCCACCAGTCTCGAACGCACCCCTTGCATCCCCATGACGATACTGCTACAAGATATTTAATTAGTATATCATCCCATGAGGTAGTAAATAAGCGTAAAATATATTTTATAATGTTTCATTGATATTTTTTCCATCGTGACCATGGATGCAAATTGTTTGTATAAATGCGCGAGGCTATTAATGAAGCTTGAGTTTATAATGAAGAATTGTGTGACCTTTTTAAAAGTGGTATTTTTTTTATAAATCTGCCTGCAGAGAGAATTTAAAAAGTTAAATGGTTCTATCTTGAAAAGAAAAAAGTGGCCGTTTCATATTTTGAATGATCTAAGATATCAGGATTTCCTATTTCAATTTTCTCTTCTTGTTTCTGAGATCTAAACAAGACGGACCACACAAAACTAAAAGCGTCTATTTCACCTCCGCGGCTGTTATAAAGAACATTTTATCGCGACACCAAAAACCAAAATAATTTTGTTGAACATTTTATTAGTGATCTCACAGCCACAGAAAGGTCTGAATTTTTTGATACTCCATTTAAAAGATATATATACAAGAAGTTATAATTTACAACCAAGTTAAAGCTCTAATAGTGCCGCTCAATGAGTGTCTGTTTTTTAATCGATGTATTTGAGATGATAGCTGTCTAATAAAATCCCTTGATTGAAAAAAAAAAGAAGAAGCAAAAGCAGACAATTGTTCAGTTGAAAATATTTACACCTTGTGTGTATAGTAACCGGCTAATCAAAGCAAAGCTCGAAATTCACAGACGTTTACTGTTGCGATTCCAAGAGACCAAACCAGACCAAATTAATGTAGAGAACGTCTGGCATAATACATACACATACATCTTTGAGTTGGAAGCAAGTAATATTGCTTTTTTTTTATAGTCAACTTTTTGTGTATCTGGAGGTTAGCTAGGATTTATTTTATTTATTTGTTTAATTTTATTTTTTAGAGAACTTGAACAAATGCAATACATTTCTGCGATAACTCACTAAAGGAAGTATTTTATAAAGTAACTATTTTGTCACATATGTACTATCGCCCGAAGAGTAAAAAAAAACAAAAACAAAGATAGTAGACAATGCTACATTTGCACGTGCTTGCATTACATGTATATTTAAACATATTTTCTTTCACTATTTTTGTAGAGCAACGGAAATTCAAAAATGGTCCAATGGCTGCTATCTCGGTAAGATCTAAGCATTTTTGAAAATTGTATTGAACATTCTAAAAAATGCAAATTAAATTTGTTTATGATTTTTTTTTTGGCTTATATTAATTGTAAATTTCAATATATCTGTTATTGCAAACGTTGGTTGATGACTTATACATGTATTAACGTTGCACTGTAAATTATATTATTCTAACGTAAAACACTATTTTAAAATGTTATCACTTTATTTGTTTTTTTTAAATGTCATAATAATAAATTGTGATCGAAATATGTTCATTATTTTTTTAGTCAGGTGTTTAAATGTTAGTGATTTTCTAAATTTACTTTTATTCGTTCAAGATGCAGGTTATCAAATAATTCAATGTCACATTTGTAATGTTCATATAATTGATAAACATAGCAGTGTTACAGTACTATCTAACAGAATGATATCATAATTGGTCTGTTAAATTCAACTACATAATTTAAATACATTCTAAACGAAAACGGCGTCGCCTAAATGATGGCTTTAAGGCGTCCAGCTTTGGTAGTTTGGATTTGGTCTTCTCATGTTTTAAATTTAATTCAGTAGTGGTCCATACAGTGAGTAGCATTGAAACTGAAACTTATGTTTTACTTTTTAAATCAAAATTTTATTGAAATATTTTATCAATTTTTACTTTACTGAATTTATTTGAGCTATTTATGAACAATGTTAAAGGTATGCTTTTTGTGACAGATAATCTGTTATTCAAATGTTATAAGACGCTTGTGAACGTTTGCTATTTGGTACATTGCTGCCCCCAGCAACTGCTCATGTACCATTCTGTTTCTTTTTTATTTATCCACAAAGTCAGACATAGTTTTACATATAAAAAGTAAAGTTCCCCTTTCAGACCTTGTGGTCTATAGGGCAGATGATGTAAAGGTGATCTGTTTTTAACAAAGGTATCATGTGGCCAGCCTTTACTTTTCCCTAACTAATGTCAGGTACCCATGTCAGGGTGGACTCAGATCCCAAAATTAAAAATCCCAGTCTTCACCAGGATTCGAACCCTGGTCCCCGGTTCGGAAGCCAAGCGCTTTACCGCTCAGCCAATGCAACATATATCTTATATTTATTTACGAGCATAGTATTAACGCTTATATTTTCAATTCATTAATTTATTTTTACATAGTTCTTCTGTTTAGTTTTTGTGTATTGGGTAATATTTATTTTGACATAGTTCTTCTGTTTAGTTTTTGTGTATTGATTAAGAAACGTATGTATATTCAAATATTTTGCATTACAATTATTGGAAGGATAAGTGTAAAATATAAATGTGAATATGTTTTCATAAGAAATACATTTTAAACTACTATGTTGACCTCATTGAGTTTAGTACTTATTTTAGTTCTTTTATAAATTTGTTATTGTGTTTTTCGAGGGTATTCACTGAATGTTTCCGTAAATTTGTTTTTCACTTGTGAATAAGAAAATGGGAGGTAATCTAATAATATTAAGTGTCGATCTTAAATGGTAATATTAATGCATACTTAAAAAGAAAATAAAATTTCAGACAGCTACAACACAAAACATAATGTGAAGTAAACTTTATTTCATTATAAGGATGTATGGTATATATATTTATAGGGAAAAAACGAATTACATGAATGAATCAACATTATTAAACTGTGCATAACTCTTAATAAATGAGATGTAGTTTTGCAATTAGGAGGACTTTTGAAAATGGCATGTAAGGTAAACATAATGTAATAATAATACGTTTAAAAGTTGTTTTCTTTTGAGCTTTTTTACAATGTCCATCTAGACCTTTTGCAATATTATTTAGTTCTTTCTTAATATATCGTTAAATGTAAGTAATTGATCGTTACCTTTTAATTGTATAGGTAGATAGTTTGCTATTTCATATCGCTTTTATTTACATAGTGTAAGTTGCTACAAATCTAAGCTTATCCTAGCATATTTCAAATATAGTCTTTATATGGTGACAAAAGGCAAAGGCTAGTAACTGGCGCCTTGGCCAGTAAGATTCGGGCAGGAGGAGCTTTTTAGCCATGGCTGGCTATCCACCTAGGAGAAGGCAAACTCTGAATTCAAACCTCTAATGTCTAGCAGCCATACCTAATCATGAAAAAGGTTTCGTAAAGTCAACCCTAAGGAAAAATCAGGATTAGATGACCCTTAGGCAGTTTGAATCACCCATTGCTACATCGTGACAGAACCTGCGACGCCGCTGACCCCAAACTTTATCGGCACTGCAGTTTCAGCTGCGTGGAGAGGGGGAACTGGTGTGTCGGCTGTATCTTTCCGACAACAGTTGATGCCAAGGTATTCATCTCATTTCTATGAGATGATCCATGGTCACTTCGTGACTGAAGGAGGCCATATATTAAAGCAAAAGTAGTAATTTTCCCCTATTTGTTTAATGCCTTAGATGCCCTTGAAAGGCAGAGTGAAAGTGTTGGAAGGGTGGACGCGTTCCTGACGATAAAATGAAAGAAACTCTAGGTATAAGCTATAGACACCAAAATCAGCTGTTTAATCTTACGCCATCTTGGTTGACAACAACTGTTACAAAGGATGCTACTATCAAAATCGAATGGTGCAACCTATATAAAACTCACATCAGCATTCAACTAATCATTATAAAATATATTTCCCATTTATTAACTAGCTCATGAAATAAAATACTTATTAAAATGTAGATTAAAAAAGAACAACTATTTTAATACGGACTTCGCTTTAGTTGTTAGTTAAGACGCAAACTACTTCTATAGCCCGTGGTTTTGACATAAACTCATTATACACTTGACAGTCCAAATAAGACTAAATACAGCCAAGATATATATATATATATATATATATATATATTTACGAATATCACTGTCTAGGCTTTTTGTACCACACGACACCACCAACTGAAAGAACTTGACAACTCAGGGCTTCAAGTAACGTAATAGTTTAATGTCAATAAATAACTGTACAATACTGTACATTTGGCAGCACGTAACACAAGACTGTACAAATATCTCTCCGTTAATAGCTGTACCGCCGTATCAACTCTTGCACTGGTCTCTCTGTCTCGTCTCGAACTTTTACCGAGCCATATTAACGAACCGTAGATCAGGAAGCTGTTACTGCCGGCCTCTGATACCTTCGCTCTTTATATAGGGTCCCTACTGGCCTTCTAGAACCGGACAGAACGTCGTTCAACGTTTCTAGTTTCATCACCTGACTACATCCCTCGAAGCGCTTCTGAGCTCTGTTCACGACGCCGATCCTTCCCGAACCGTTATGTCTCGTCTCGGCTGACAGTCGTAACTCGTCACACTTGACCGATCGTCTAGCTCTGGCCTAAGGCGATTAGCGTCGGCTGACTACACACATACCACAATCCCTACCTGTGCCACCACCAGGTTTATAACAATATATATATATATAATAATAATAATAATAATACCAGTCCTTTCATGTATGTATGTATGTATGTATGTATGTATGTATGTATGTATGTATGTATGTATGTATGTATGTATGCATGCATGCATGTATGTATGTTTGTATGTATGTATGTATGTATGTATGTATGTATGTATGTATGTATGTATGTACATAAAACTTCACATAATATAATTTTAACTTCAACTAATAAAACTTTAACCAGTGGACCCGCTAATATCACAAAACTTATAAACATTACTAATCGAGGACTAAGTGAGGACCCCGTCTAAATGACTTTCTCTTTTATTTATACCTTTCTTAATCGTATGTTCTAGAATCATGGAACCTTCTCAGATAATTTTTTTTAGTAACTTTGACCTTCTAGAAGCATACGTGTGTTTTTTTTCCTTAACCCTGTTCTTTGATTGGATACCTAAAATTAACTTGTTTACGCTAGACACTTGCACTGTTTTGACCATGAGCTTCTAGAAACTGGTCGAAATAGGTCACAGACTCGACTCGTGACATTACCCCCTTGCCTTTTTAGTATTTTGTATGCAATATAAAATGCGTTAAATAGCATTATTACTATTATAATATATGCACACAAAAACCTAATAAAATTGCTCTAGTAAATGTACAGAACTCATATTTTAAAAAAAATTAAACATGTTTCATTACATTTACATAATACAAAATTCAAAAATTGTACATATCATCATCTATTATAAGTATTACCAAAAAAATACATCTTAGTTCCATACATTACTTGTCAGTACAAAATATATTTGTATGAACATGTTCCACCTTTTGTGACTCAAAAAATATATAAATTATACAACTAAACAATACTGAAAAATACATGTTATCTCATCATATTACTTGCTAATGCAGAATATCTGAATATGAACTTATTTTCCACCATTTATAATAAAAAATAATAATATGCCAAGTTACTAATTTCTATAACTCTTATAACAACAGTACTAATGTAAATATACTAAGTAATAAACAATTGCATGACATAAGTTTTAAAATAAATCGTGACACAGCTGTACAGTCCTATTAGATTTGCAACCTTCTTCTTTCTTGGTACTTTATAGTTCAAAATACGTTTAACAATATTGTCCTGTGTTTTCAGAGAGTTTTGTTCAACTCCGCCGTTGAAAAATGTCACTTTCGGCTTCAATACAAACTTGCTTGGTTTAGCTAAAAATTCAAGTTTTTTTTCAATTTGTACAAATTGTCTCTCAGTTCATGAATATGTTACATTCTAGCTTTAAGCAACATACAACTATTGTATGTATAAGAATCTATGTTTTCAATCTGTCCAACCAAGAACTATCCAAAATCGACACTAAATCTTTCAAAATGTCTTTCATACTTTTCAACTTTAAATGATCTATGTCAATGTCTCTGATAAATTCAATTTGTTTTGATGTCGTTGGTAATAGTTTATTTATATTGTCTTCATTTTCCTCTTGAATTGTTTCTAAGCATGTAACATTTTCATCTAGTACTTTTTATAAGTTTTCTTTATATGTATCCTTGTTGTATTTTCAAGCATATGAACATGAAACACTTTGATATATTTGTTAATGTTGATTTCATAAGATACTTTTGAAATCTTTCTGATGATAGTAAATGGACCTTGCCATGTATAAATCAGTTTGTTTCTCATGTCAGGTAACCATAACTTCACTTTGTCTCCTTGTGTAAAATTTCTGAGCTTTCTGTATTCATTTAATATTCTTTCACTTTGAATATTGGCTTCAGCTTCTTGAGTTTTTTCATATGGCTTTATGACTGTAATATTTGTATCAAAAACTTGTTGAAATGTTTTCGTTTCTGAGTTATTTTGTTTTGACTTAGTAATTCATTCGAAACAAATATGTTTGAATCTGTGTTTGATTGACTTTCTTTGGAAGTACTTTTGTAGCTTTGTTGCTGAGTCGTATAACGGTTGTTGCATAAATTGTCCATCAATTTTGGACGATTTTCTGTCTTAAAGGTAAACTTAAATTGGTTTGATTCATCAACAATTGAGTCATTCTTGTCAGGTATAATAGTTTCAACTGGTTCGTAATTTTGTTCAACATTCATATTCTGCTCTTGAACTTGTTTTCTCTTAGGATTGTTCATTTGACAAAGTTGACATTGAAGAACATGTTTTTTGAAATCTTTTGTAATGCTCGGCCAATAAAATGTGTCCAGAATTGTTTTCTTTGTCCTCGTCACACTCGCTAGTTTGGTATGGAGATCATTGTGATTCTTTTCAATGATGTGTGTAGACTTCAGTGGTAAAATGATTTGTTCATCAAACTCATAGGTATCATAATTAACACTTTTCTTTACAAGTATTCCTTCTTTGAAATAAGGTACATTAAGTCCTGGCTACTTTACAATTGTTTGCGCCTTCTTGTACATTCTTGCCAAAGTTGTATCTTTCCTCTGGTCAGCTTTAAATTCTTCATTATTAAATAGTTGAAGTTCAGTAGTATTCTTGTTGTACTCATAAACAATGTAAGGTCCTTCAGTAATGTTTGTCTCTTTTTCTTCAGTTTCATTTCTTTCTGTTTCTTGTATTTCTTTAAGTTTCCTTTCTTCTTCTTCTTTTTCTTCTTTGCGTTTATTCTCGTCTGCCTCTCTTTCTTCTTGTCTTCTTTTTTCTTCTCAAATCCTTTTTCTTTCTTCTGCCTCTTTGTCTTCTTTACGTCTTCTTTCTTCTGCCTCTTTTTCTTCTTTCCGTCTCTTCTCTTCTGCCTTACGTTTTTGTATATCGTAATTTATATTTTGAGTGCACCATTCCTCCATTCTTTCTTGTGGGATGTGAAAGCCAGCGGCTAATTTGATGTATTCTTTCCACAAGTACGAGACCAATGCCATTGTAATAACTTAAGAACTTAACGACGTCTGCAATGTATGTGTTAAAATGTTATGCCGACACTCTCATCAAGCAGAAATACTAGCCAGCGAACCAGCGACTACGTTGGACAGGTAAAAAGTGAAAGAGGGCTGACCTAGTTAAACATCGATTGGTGTTTCCTTGTGAGAAATGCGAGTGGTTAGTATTTGTAAGCAAACTAGTGTACAACTAGCTTTAGTAACGTTGCCTTCACAGCTTAGTAGAGATAGCTTTCACAGCTTAGTAAATGTAGCTTTCACAGATTGGTAAATATAGCTTTCACAGCTTAGTAAATATAGCATTAACAGCTTAGTAAATGTAGCTTTCACAGCTTAGTAAATATAAAAATGTAAGGTACTGACCTTAAAAAGGATGATCTTCCTCTCTCGCGTTCTCTCTGTCAAATATTATGTAATCTGTAGACTGAAAGTTTCAATCATAGAATACTTTGTCATGAAATGGCAGTAAAATACTTTTCGTTGCAATGAATGTACGTCTTGTTGAAGTTTTCTGAAAGAGGCTTTTCTTATAAGGCTTTATCTGAATCTTTGTCATTCAAAGAGGCTATAATATATTCGTTCGACGCTTTATAAAAAAAATTCATAGAACGTGCTAGAATGTAACGACTTTTTTCTTTGTACATGCAGTATGTGATGCTTCACTTCGTCGGTGCCTTTATTTATAGATGCCTTTTTTTCGTCAGGAGGTGCCAATATATGTGACGTACTTATTCTTCGATGTCGCCTTTATTATTTGATGCATGTATTCATCGACGCCTTGCCTTATTTATCGGAGGTGCCATAATATGTGACGATCACACTTGCCGGGGATTATATTATCAAACTTGACAATTCAATGAAATGAAGAAAGAAACTTCTCTGTAATTTCTTAAAACTTCTTTAATAATACTTCTTCAGCTTTCGCATCAAATTAACTTCTCGATTCAATAACAACTTGACATGATACTTCAAAAATAAAACTTAAAGATTTATAAAACTTCACTTAGTATAATTTCAACTTCAACTAATAAAACTTTAACCAATGGACCCGCTAATATCACAAAACGTATAAACATTACTAATCGAGGACTGAGCGAGGACCCCGTCTAACTGACTTTCCCTTTAATTTATACCTACCTTAATCGTATGTTCCAGAATCATAGAACCTTCTGAGATAATTATTTTAGTAACTTTGACCTTCTAGAAGCTGACGTGTGCTATTTTTTTCCTTAACCCCTTTCTTTGATTGGATACCTAAAATTAATCTGTTTACGCTGGACACTTGCACTGGTTTGACCTCGAGCTGCTAGAAACTTGTCGAAATATGTCTCATACTCGACTCGTGACATTGGGTAAGGATGCATGTTTAGAGTCCTTCTCGGGGCTTACCTATAGTTTACCCTATGTTTTTCATCTTGTACTCACAACATCTGGGTACCATTTTAAAACACCCTAATTTCCTTTTGGCTTCAAACAAAGGTAGACAGCTTGTTTAGCTGATTTTCCATTTTCAAGTTCTACCTGGAAAATATAAAGACCTTCATCTGAAGTTTCTAAGCTCTTAATACGAATTTCAATTTTGTCTTCTTCATAGTTTCTTCTGAGTTCATACCTATGCCAGTTATTTAACCTAGTTTTACACAAGTACTTTAATATATTGTCCAATTGACATCAATAAAATTTCGTCTGGTTTTTGTAGAAAATTGTCATAGTTGGTTCTTCATGTGTCAGTTTAGCCCATGCACACAAAAAACTTGCACTTTTCCCTAGCATATTCCCCTCTGGAAAGCTTAACGAAAGGTTGACCTCCAATGCGTCGACTCTAGAAGGCATTGAACCAACTGAAATAAAATAAATCAGCAAATATGAAATATATGTGTACTAGCTAACACACGTTCTACGTAGGGATGAAATAGTTGGTATACATGTTTATTTTGCACGTAGCACACCTAAACCCATCAATCGAACGGTATAAAAACGCTCCCCCTCCAGCAAATAAAAGTGGCTAACTAGCCAGATTTGAACCCATAGGAAAACAAAAAAATGAGACAAGGCCTTACAAAGATGGAAAGAAAATAGCAAAAGAAATATTTTTTTAAATAAATAAAACAACCTGATAATAAGTTATCACTTACTTTTGGTCAGTCCTGAATTAATCGTTTTATACATTTAGACTTGCAATAAATAATCTGTACGATTACTGTGGGGACATATGTTGTTGTGCCAAGTGGGTGATCGACCGTGACACACGGTCAAGAGAAGTGTACTTGTCCAGTAGGTGGATAGTAGTCGTGTCAACAATTACGAAAAAAGCATCTATCGGATTTCTTGTGTATGAATGTTAGTTTAATGTACATTGTATGATAATAAGATTCTTTTGAATTAAAAGTCTTAAAATAAATTTGTATCACCACAATTACAAAAACTTGTAGCATTTAGCAATCTTATTATTTTATCTTAATACGCTATGATCATTTCAATTGTCTGGATCAGTTGGAGAAAAAAAAGGGGAGGGAAGAAGGAGGTATCTGGGTATATATATATATATATATATATATATATATATATATATATATATATATATATATACAGAGAGAGAGAGAGAGAGAGAGATCGCTTTTTAAATGAAATATAGAAAAAAAAGTTTCCAACGACTTCTATTTAAACTCTTAAGGTAATGCAGTAACCGATTTTGAAAACAAAATGTTTATAGTTATTTATTGTTAGTTTTTACTTTTAATTGCAGACCAATTTAATTTGCATGAAGTATAAAGCGGGCCTATTGAATTTATACCACCACATATGTCCGGACAATCCCTTCCATTAGGTAGATGCTAAAAAATTAGTAACGAAACGTAAGTGAAATATTTGGTTAATATTTTTTGCATTCTGTTTTTTTTAGGTACACGAAATAATTATTCAAATTTCAACTTGATGTAAGAATGGGTGTGGGAAAAAAGTGTTGATATAAGCTTTGTAAAAACAAAAAAAATGAGCAGTAAAACTAGGCTTACAAAGTTGCAATGAAATAACTCTACTAGAATACCAATATCATGACTCTTTGTCAACAAGATTGCAGTCAACAGCAAACAAGCACAAACACGTCTTATACGTCAATAAGTACCATAAACACACACACGTACAATAGATAGACTTTCTGACACACACTGGACAACTCAGTTACAATACAATCAAACAACCTTGAAGTTAAAGTACCTTAAACATGTAAATAAGGGGACATAAGTATCAGTGCAAAATATCATTACATTTGTGCACCATTGAAAATTGCACCCCTCTCTCTTTCTCCCTTTCTCCATGACCTCTTTCGGTCGCAAAGCGACTATGGATCGTCTCATGGAAATGAGATTAGTGCATGTGCACTTACACATTAGTTCCCCCCTCTCCATGCAGCTGATATATCCAAAGGAAAGGCAGTGCCGATACAGTTTGGGGTCAGCAGCGTCGCAGGTTCTGCCAGGGTGTAGCATTGAGTGCTGCAAACTGCCTTAGGGTCGCCAGCTCCCGAAGCCCTTCTCAATCATGGGAAAAGTGCACCACATAGCCAAAAACAAGCAAATAATACACTATAAAAATGATCAGTTTCTGCTTATTAACATCAACTTGCATTAAAAGGAATTGTAATCTAGATTAAAATTCAAGCAAGTACTACAACATGACTAACACCAAAATAAATACTATGTTATACCTTGCAATTAGGTAGTTCGTTCTTTGTCGTATTTTTTAAATGTCGTTTTTTTTCCTTTGTTGTACCTGTGTATTAGACGTACATATTATATCCATAGTCACACGACTATAACGACCATATGCTGATACACTTCCGAGGTTACCTCTTTTTGAGTGTGGGCTAAATATCGCTAGACATGTTTCTTCTCCATCAGAAAGTCTGGGAATGACATACTAATGACATACTGTAAGTCGCATGTGATTAGGTCTACAGCACTTGTACCGTCATCATATTTTGTGGACGAACTTCTTTTTTCAAAAACATCTTTCCTGGTAGAGTCAGACATGTCGGAAGTAGAGTTAGACATGTCGGGAGTAGAGTGAGACATGTCGGGAGTAGAGTGAGACATGTCGGGAGTAGAGTGAGACATGTCGGAAGTAGAGTGAGACATGTCGGAAGTAGAGTGAGACATGTCGGAAGTAGAGTGAGACATGTCGGAAGAAGAGTAAGACATGTTGGGAGTGATTGGCCGAAAGTAAACCAGCAATAAAACTTGAATATGGCACGCGGTGTCTCATTTTTATAGGTACAAAGCAGAGAAAGAATAGAGTACAGGTTAACACATGTTTCTATTTAGTAAACTTGATTCCTTGTGTTTTAAAGCTGGAGTTAGATATTTTCTTAAAAGGACCGCTTAGTCTTTCTACTGAAGAATTCCTTTTTTAGTTGTATGGGACTGACGTTATTGTAGCTTTTCCTTGCTAATGTAAACAAAAATCCTGCTCTTCTCTAGACATGACAAACATACCATTATAGCAGTGTAAGTAGTGAGGTCTTCCAAATAAGCAAAATAAATTATTAAAGACATATGATTACCTTTAAGCCGACACGTATGCAAACGTATGCTAATAGAATCTTTAAAATTAGTCAACTAGGATTGGTAGATATATTTTTCTTGAAACAATCGGTCTTTTGCCAAGTCCATATTTAGTCACTGGAAAGGTTGTAATGCCTTTAAAGATGTCCAGCAAAATTATTGAAATATCTGGGTTTTAATCTGCACAACTTAGGGGAGTTACCACCTTCTACCAAGTGCGTCCCAAGGTGGCGGATACGGTTAGGAGCTATGGATACCAGACCTTAATGATTGGGGAGAAGAAATTAAAGAATGGCAATCAGAGAACAGACTTATCTTGCTTAACAAACCTGATGATAAACCAACCTTTTTCTCAAGAGCCTGGCTATCATCAACCACTCCAGATCTAGCCTTTGCAGCTGACAACATATCTAAAAAGTACACAAAAAGTGCAGACCAGCTTGTCACCAGTGACCACAGAACCATATTGATCAGCATCGATACCGTCTTCAAAATATCAGAAAACTCCACCATCCCCAGATGGAACTACAAAAAAGCCAACTGGCACCTATTCTCAAAGCTCACAGACCTATATACCACTTCCATAAACTGCAAATCAAATCAGGTTAACAAGTCATACTCAGCTTTCCCAAAGAAATCCTTCTAGCAGCTAAGGAATCAATTCCTAGAGGAGCAAGAAAAGATTATATCCCCAATTGGTCTTATCACATACAACAACTCTTCTATTCTTCTATTCCACTATTGAAGCCAGAAACACAGTAGAAAATAACCCTTTTTATAGAAAATAACATAAATCTAGAAGCAGCTAACGCAGTTTTCAGAAAAAAAATACCTTTCCGCTATGAGGAAAATTGGCATGAAAAATTAGAACAACTAAATGTAGATAGAGACGGCCACAAACTCTGGCGCATAGCCAAATGTCTCAACCAGGAAGAAAACAGAACAACTCCTATAGTAATACAAAAGTACAACAAACACCTGAAAGGCCAGGAAGCAGCTAATGAACTCATTAAGTATTTCCAAAGCGTATGACAAATACAAATTAATGAAAGTAGAAATAAAGATGTAAATTTTTTTCTTGACTAGGCTGACCCACATACCACAGTGGTGAAGAATAGAAGCCATATTGTCTTTCTGTTGGTTCTTTTAAGTTCTCTTTCTGTCGTCTGCGCCTCTTTATTGTGTCTCAAATGAATCCAATTACGTGACCTCTGTAAAAAAGCCGTGTCTTTTTCAGGAAAAATTTGGTCTCTGATGTTTTTCTTTGTTGCATGTACTCATTGCAATAATCATGAGGTAACCTTCAACTAAAACAGGAACACCAGCGAAAAGCCAAACAATCAATAAATAGTAGTCGACGGTAGTATCAAAACAATCATGAATACTTTAATACTCAAAAGGAATTCGTCCAATGTCTTTCCGTAAATCCGTATATCTATTGTACTGCTCTAACCGAAGCGTCTTCTTTGTAGAGTCACTTAGAGCGTTCTTGTTTTTTAACCAACTTTACGTCATCGTCGCTAAGTAAAACTTTACCCTATTCCCGAAACAAATAACTAATTTCTAATCATGTCATAACAATGGTCATAGTAGAACTGAACACAGATCAGTAACGTGCGAACCTCTTGTAAGTGGAAGTTAATGCTCGTTTTACAGACCAGTGACGTGGCAGCCTATAGTAAAGGGAGAACAATAGTTGTTGTTCAGACGTGTGACGTAGCAACCAGCTTTTGGGTATCCACTAACCACAGGTTGCCACGTCACAGGTCAAGGTTCAGACCTACTACGACGATTGGTCTCGGCATAACTTTTCTTTTTAAGATAGCCCCTCCCCACTACCGAAACGTATGGTCAGTATTATGTTGATAAAGATAGGGACGAAAAAAGCTAAAAATTTAGAAATTTTAGAACCCTGTCATGCGCACTGCTATCCAAGTCTGTGCAGTAGATGCGCACAGTTAGAGACTAGACTAAGAATGATATCGAAGTTTCGCCCAGGTGTAGAACTGATGATAAAGCTAAGGTCAAGACAGACATTGCTATTGTGTGTCTGTGATGTCTCGTGAATTAACATAGTTACTTGTTGAGCAGCCTACCTGTCAATTTATTGCAATATAATAGACTGAGAAAAAAGCAATATAAACCTAGGAAAAACAGAAGTTTTGTTCCAGAAGCCCTCAATAAAACCTACTCAGCCCCAAAGATTACCGTAATTAACAGTCTCTAAACATGGTAGACCACTTCACATAATAGGAAGCATAGTATCAAATACTGCCTCTCTCTCTAGGAAATTGTTTAACAGTCTGGCCAGGGCCAGTAATGCTTTTGAACGCCTTCAGGCAAGAGTTTGCTCCACCTACCTATAGAAATCAATGTCTATGAAGCGGTGGTTCAATCAGCCCTTTTATAAGGATCTGACACATGAGAATTATACAGCAAGAAAATAAGACTACTTGAATTCTTTCACCCAAAAAAACTTTAGCTCCATCATGGACATACAGTGGGAAGACAGCTTTGCAAACCCAGGTATAGACAAGTAGAGGGCGATTGCGATTATATTTATCGCCAAAACTTCCCGACATAATAAAAATATTGTATAATACTTTTTAATCTAAAGTATTTACATTATTAACTAAATATTTACACAAATTGCATAATCATCAATTTAAAAAACTCCCCAGTCAACCTTAGGGGTTGGTGATGGAGGGAAGCAATGAGCAGAGAATCATCTCTACCTCCCCTCCCTTGAATCCTGTGATCTCTACGTTATATTGTTACGTATTTCTAAATATTCTGAATAAATGTATTAGTAGGCAAACAAATAAAAACACTGCAAAGAACTTGACGACTCAACTTTCAGTTTCATATAACTTTAATGACTATCAACTCTAACAATTCGTTACTGTAACATGTAGCGTAGAAGACTGTACAATATCTGTCAGTTTACAGTTAGCTATACTTCGTTGCAATTCATCTCTTCACTTCGTTGCAATTCATCTCTTCTCAACTTGCATCGAGCCGTATTCCACAGAACAGACCAACGACACACTTCCCAGTGTCGCTCCGGGTCTCCCAAAGCTAAAGCAAGTCGTACTCAAGTCTACCAAATCAGAGCCGCACACGTCTTACATCGACTGTATCGACTGTAACGGCTCAAGTCCGCTGTAGTTCGCTGTATAAACTTTAACGACAGTAGTCCACTCCAGTTAACTCTAAAATAGTTAACTTGCATTGAGTCGTACACATTTCTCTTCCACAAGAGCCGCACACGTCTTACATCGTCAGTATCGACTGAAACGGCTCACTCATGACTCCATACGACTGACTTTCACATTAACTCTCTGGCTTATATAGAGTCCCTAATCGCTCCTCCAAAGTTGCACAAACACTGCTAGAATCATCTGGAACAATACGTGAGGAAACGTCACATCCTGTCTTTGTTTTTACTTGTAGATTCCAGAGAACACCTGCTGCAGTGTCATCAAGCCGGGGTCACACGTACTGACCTCTATCTGTCACTTTTTATTAAAAACTGCCCCTTCTTAGATCTGTTTGTCCCCTGGAACAACACGTGAGGACACGTCACATCCTGTCTTTGTTTATACGCGAAGATTCTAGAGAACACTGGCTGCTGCGACATCTCGCTGGGGTCACACGTTGACCTCTACTTGTCACTGTTCATTTGTAACAATATAATGACTCAGGAGTCATTTTTTCCACACATACTTATGATTGTCATTTTTGTTTTCAATTTTTTGTCTTCTCTTTAGTTACAATCGTTATAGTTGCTATTTATTATAACGTCGCAAATAGCCCAAAGACTAAGGATAAAATATACGTTAACATTTTTAAATGAATTTCAAAAATAAGGTCGCAAATTAAAGACTGTCTAATTTTCAGGTGCCTAGTTTTCTGCCTTGTCAAAAAGTGTCTAATTATCCGGTGCCTAAATTTCCAGATACCATGTATGTATGTATGTATGTATGTATATAAGTATTTAAGTATGTATGTATGTATATATGTATATATGTATAAATGTATGTATGTATGTATGTATGTATGCATGTATATATGTATGTATGTGTATGTCTATATATATATATATATATATATATATATATATATGTATGTATTTACATATCGATCTATCTATCTATCTATCTATCAATCTATCTATCTATCTATCTATCTATCTATCTATCTATCTATCTATCAACGTCGTTAATGTTTCTAATACATCCTCTACCAAGGGTTTGTTTGTTAGGTATACAACTGTCGACCTCTCTATTGATATCCACAAATAACAACAAGGCCAACCAGTTTTGCACTACTCTGACCTGATAGTCCACAACCTGCCAATGTTTCAATAACAAAATAGGGCACCCAACAAAGGTAATTGTAATTGTCAGAATGTCATTGTCATTGCTCTGTTTAACATTCTTCATTGTTCAGCATTTTTACGTCATAGGTAAAGACAGTTATGAAAGTAAAAAACAAAAGAGAAATCCCTTGGCTTTACCCATAAAAGATCATGAATTGTTGGTTTCTGGTGAATACATTAAAATGAAGATAATTAGGTCTTTTAGCTGATTCTAAAGAGTAAATTTCTCATGTTTTACAATTATTTGAAAGGAATTTGGAAGAATCAGTTTTTGGTAGATACTAATATTTGTTTATAGAATGAGTATTTTTTTTGCCAAACTCTGGCTTGAAGGGACATATAATCTTTATACGCTTTTGTCACATATTGTTATCACTTCCTTTGAGCAATGAACATTATTAATGATCATTATTAATGTATATACCATATTATATATATTTATTAATTATTAATTAATTATATATTGTTGTAACTCCGCTCTCTCCCTACACTAATGATGCGCATCAGAGCGCCATTCAACACTGAGTGGAAGACATGTTTATACAAAAAGAAGGATTGTGAACTGCAAGTTATTGAAGTCTGAGCTGTCTTGAAAGAGAAAACCTTATTTATGCTATCTATAAACTGTGTTGAGGACCCGGGGCGGCACTGGGAAGTGTGTCGGTGGTCTGTATTTGTATTTAGGTAGAAAAGGACTGGTGTCACTTGAGATAGGACATTCTATGACTTGATGGCTGAAGTCCATGCCTGTTTGTACTGTAAATAAATACCTAGTTTATTGTTATCTCCTGCCTTTCGCTGAGTGCCTGCCTTAGAGTTACAACAATTGGTGTGGAAGTAGGATTTGGGCAGATCAACGAAAGAAAAGAATAACAACGCTTAGGAAGCTAAATGGACTTAGCCGTATACAGTTATAAGAGGAGCTCCAAACCAGAGATCGTCGGGGCTAAAGAAAAGATGAGAGTCAGTCTTCGACAAGACCTGGTTAATGAAGGGGAGGATTTCGAGACCTACCTGTTTGAGGTAGAACCATATATTAGTGAGCTCCTGAACAACTTGCAGGACTTGTTACCAGACCAAAGTAACTAAATAAAAAGTACTTTCTGGGATTCGATGGAAAAATTGACGCTTTTCATGCAAGGCCAGATTTAACCTTTGAGAGAGCGAAGTCCAACATTATTTATCAACCAGCCGTTACTCATTCAGGATTGTAATTGTACCGATAGTCATAAAGAATGCGTTGGTGATGTAGGTGCTCTCTGTGACAACGATAACGAGTCCTACCAAAATGATGAAAAATGGGAAAACGATTGCTACCATGATTTCAACGATTATAACAGACCTTAAAAGAAAGAGACAGTGGAAGAAGGAGAAGAAGTCTGCTTTGGGGCTGAAGCTATGCTTGTTGTGAAAACCACTACGAACAGTAGAGATAAATCGATGTATACCAAGCTAAGCAAGACAGATGAATCGATGTATACCATGCTCGGAAAGACTGATGAACAAATATATGACCTGCTGAACAAGACAGACGAACTGATGGCTACCATGTCGATAAGAATAAGTGATCCGTTACTCATCGGAGACCCTGATAATAGTGACTCTCCCGACAAGAAGCCTGACGATTACTGCGAATATCACAACGACAGGCATAGACCTGATTATGTCCACGTTATTCCTGCAGCCTACACCCAGGCTTTCTACGATCTGTTCTAACGGGAGAGTGCACCAGAAGATCCCAATGAGACTTAAAGCATCACTTGATGAACGTTTGCACATTAAACGTTCCCTACGTTCCCTACAGGCATGTCCTCCTGATGCTGCTGGGTTTGTTTACCTGTGTGGTAACCTGACCTCCTGGGGGCCTCCGACTAAATTGCAAAGCATTCGTCGAGAAAGTCTACTGAAGCGACGTTCTGGATCAACTGCATTAACACGAGCTGTCACCTCCACTCTACGTGTCATGTGGCTAACGCCAGCAACAACCGACAGGATAGAATGACAACGACCGCGACATCGTCTCGAGAGAAACTTGGTCAACTGTCGAAAGAGAAAGTGGCATGTGCAGAGAGCATTGTGAATGACTTTGTGGTGAAAACGCTGTTTGGCGTCTGTGGCTCTCACAGACCGACCTCCACCTGCACTGACCAACCCTGTAGGGCATCTAAATCTGTTCGGGGCGAACATAGCTAAGAAAGGGGCGATGATGTAACTTAATAATTTATTTGATTGGTTCATGTTTTGTCATCAAATGTAAATAATAATTCTAAATTTTAATTTAATCCGAGAAAGGAAATAAAAGAAAAGAGAGCCAAATCCGTCTCTATATTGTTGTAACTGGACTTTTAGGCTGGTCAGTGTAACCCTATGGGTATTGTTGTAACTGGACTGTTAGGCTGGTCAGTGTAACCCTATGGGTATTGTTGTCACTGGACTGTTAGGCTGGTCAGTGTAACCCTATGGGTATTGTTGTCACTGGACTGTTAGGCTGGTCAGTGTAACCCTATGGGTATTGTTGTCACTGGACTGTTAGGCTGGTCATTGTAACCCTATGGGTATTGTTGTCACTGGACTGTTCTGCTGGTCAGTGTAACCCTATGGGTAATCAACCAACACATGTGTCACAGGCCTGTGTACTTAAAAGGACTGATGTAAACATTCTACGTGTAGGTCAAAAGTGTTTTTTGGTTAGTTGACCATGAACTATATGTTGTATATAAAAAAGGTTAGGTCAGGTCTGGCTGACTGAGACGAACAAGAAAGTTAAGGAAAAAGAACATTCATTGTTTACAAGTTTTGTAGAGCTGTTTTATTCAGACATTGACTTCTGTCCATTTGTAAATTATTTGTTTTCTCTTCATTATTGATTACACTCATTAAAGTGTGTCGTTATATCAGAGCCCAAGTTATCTGGTTTTTGAATTAGTCACGTTGTCTTGTCAAGGGTTGATAGAGAAACGTAACAATATAGTCACATCTCTCATTAAATAGCATTAGTTGTCTTCCTTATTTCGACTTAAAACAAAACAAAAAAGAAACTCATAATTAATTTACTAATTAACTATTTATTTAATTGATTCATGTTTTGTTAGCTACAGTGAATAATTATGCAAAGTTTTAACATCATCCAAAAATGTTGAAACTTTTGACCAGACTTAAAGAAAGCGTCAGTTATATGAGCTTTGCAAAGAATATGCTTTGATAAATGAATTGAAGAGTATTTTTAAATATATATATATTTTTGTTCTTATTGTTGTGTTCGCCAAAAGTTCATATCCTTTTGCTAATGAGGTATTTATCTACATTCTAATATCAGTTTTGTCACAGCTACAAAATTAATTTTTAAAAAAATTCAGACTAAATTTTAGAGTTAGAGACAAGATTTTGTATGCTGATATTTGAAAAGTCTAGTTGTTGTTTTTTTTTGTTGTTTTTTATGATTTAACTTATGCATAATTAATCATTTCCTTTGATGAGAGTTTACCTTACATTTTTCTCATTCGTTGTAAACCAAGCATTATTTCCGTTTTTTAAGCTTTAAAAATGCTTATTCTGAGGTATCTACAGTGCAACTAGCCTGCTACTCTTCCGCGAAAAAAAAATTTAAAATAAATTCTGCTATTACATGGAGTCCATCGACTGGTAGAAAATGGTAAAATGCTTTAGTTTTTGTATTGGAGAGGAAGGAAAACCACAAAATCTCTTTTGGCTACCCTCATGAAATTCGGTGACTGTAGTTTGCTTAAGTTTGCTGCACTGGGGCAGTAAGTAAAGTTTCTCTTTCAGACAATGAGGTCTGAGGCAAGTGATGATTTGAAGACCCTCCCCTCCCGGCTACGGCCATGTGTTATATTATAGGTGTAAGCCTAATTCTCAACAAAATATATAAAGTTTAATAACGCATCGAAAACTGGATGTATGCATTCGTAGGATTACATAATGTATTCTATTTATACATGTATGTAGTCTGAAAACTATAAACAATACAATAGCAGCCTGATGAGCTTGAAGCTTTTTGGTATTAGTTATAGATTACAGACGTTTCTTTAAAAAAATAAGATAGTTACGTCTTTCGCATTTCATGTGTCAATCTAGTCATGCATGTTGATCTGTGACTTAAATATGCTAAATCATTGGTTTTCCTGGCTGACTCAGGCAACCCATTCCATTAAAAGATAAGAGAATTCAGGACAGTTAGAGAGGCACTTACTTAATGTGAAAAGCTCTTGCTTTCTCCTAGTACATTCTCAAAAAACGCGATTTGTATATGAATATACCATGAGCCATTATTTAAAATATAAATCTCCTTTCATTAAATATCGGATGTGACAGCGCAATATAGATCTAAATTTTTGTAATTATTGTAATAATTTTCATCTTTAATGACTTCATACTAAGCATAAGTTTGCCATTATTTATAATAGTATAAAATGTGTTTAGATCTAGATTTATTTTTTAATTAAATATTTTTTTGTAAGCCTTAAATGTAGTATGTTTAGATCTATGTTATTAAAAATAAACAACAAGAAACTTACTTTTTCTTTTGAAATCGCAGAAAGTAAAGCTTTATACCCATATTGAGCTGTGAATAAGTTGGGTGGTTTGCAATTTCGCGTCTGTGTGTATGTGTTAAAGTTAATTTCTATTAAGTATTGTTAAAGAGCTAATTGTCGCGCCTATTTTTTTTTTGCTTCATTGGAACCATTAAAAGACGGGGGAGGGAAGGAGCAAAACAAAAATGGGAGTGCCATATAAGGCCATGCCGACCAGCAAAATGATCAGGCCAAACAAAACCTCGAAGACATCAAAGTAGTGTTGAAGGCCATGCCGCTCGTGCTTAGCAGAAAGTACGGTCTAACGTTTTGCAAATGATAATACGTACAGTGTATAGTGTTTTTTTTTGTTCTTGTTGATTTCAAACAAAATTAATTGTAATAAAATTTAAAAAAACAACAAGAAAACGTGTTCGGGCCTTTGTGTCTTGCTGCTGTCACTTTTTTTAAAAAGTTGTCTGCATTGAATTTTTTTTTCTTTGGTCGCACCACACCGGCCCATTTGGTACCGGCCCACCGGGCATTTGCCCGTTTGCCCATATAGCCAGTCCGCCCCTGATATAACCCCATGGGCGTAGCCAAGGGATAATTTGGGGTTCACCCCTCCACCCCTACGAAATAAAATCCATCCTCCTGCAGGAGGGGGATTGGACTTGAGTGACAGATTTTTTAAAAATTTTGTTTATTTTAGGTAAAATTTGAATACTATACCATCACTTTCCCCATCACAGCCAAGGTAGTTTAAAACACATACCACGGAGTTTTTGAGTAAAATCAACCTCTTATATTAAACAAAAAAAAATCCATAAATTCCAAAAGCATAAATTTACAATAAAACCTCTCTTTAATATAAGACTAAATCATACACAAGTCACCAGATTCAATCTGCTAGGCAAAGAGGGATTTTTTGTTTAAAACCCTCCTCTTCAAAATTAAGAATTACACACTCAAATTTTTTATGAGCATAGCCAAAGTTGTTTTAAGTTTAAACCCCCCATTAGCGGCGTTCTAAGCTAAAAAATGCTTCTATAAAAAATAGCCAATTACACACTCAAATTTCTATGTGCGTCGTCAAACCAAAAGTTTTAGAGTTTAAACCCCAAATCTCTAGAGGGCTTTTTCTTAAGCTTAAAATCCTTTCAGGTAGTTTTGAGTTTTAATATTGACAACCTCTTTATTCAATATATATCCTAAGGAAACTACAGTTGCCAAATTCTATAAGCGTAGGGGTCTTTGAATTTTACAAAGCATTTATTAAGAATTTAGAGATTTGTATAGTTTAAAACCCCCCAACAGATGATTTTGACGATTACACTTTTGTTTTTAATATAATATCTAAAGCAAATAGTCACCTAATTTCAAGAGCGCAGCCAAGAGAAACAAATTTCTATCAGTGGCTATGCTCCATTAATAAAGTAAAGTGAATAGTCATCTGCCGAATGTGACTTAATGTGGCTAAGGCGGACTTTAGGAGCCAGTTAAAAAAATCGGGTCTCAATTAATCCTATGTCGACCCCTTAATAATGTTGTGGCAGAGCGTCGGATGAGGTTTGCGGGACATGTTATCCGACAAAATAAATTACACATACCAAGAGTTGCAATGACATGAAGGCGCAAACAGGGACATCCTAGTACAATTTGGTGCCACACTTTCATGTAGGTTCTTTGAGCAGATGGCAAGAGGCTTCAGAAATTGCTAGTGACAGAATGTTGTGGAAGCAGCTTGTCGCCCAATGCACTGAACGGCGCTCGAGGATATAAGTCAATAAGAATAGCAGATAAAGGTTTTGAAATAAAACTTTTAATAGCAGGATAATTACTGTAGATACCTCAGAATATGCATTTTTTTGGCTTTCAAATCACAAATAGTGCATGCAGGCGCGACTCCGCCCCAAGGAGTGCTACGGGAGCTCACTGCACTCCAGCAAACCCCCTTACTGCCAAAGACGGGCAGTCTACAATTTTTCAACTTACTCCAGAAAGAACCTATTCTAGGGTACAATAAACGTCTCCCCACAGAATGAGGGGTAGAATGTAATAAAGATTAATTATCTACTTACACATACAAATATATACGTGGGGAGAAATCCCCCCAACCTCCTCTCCCTAAAAATATATATATATAAATAAACTAGCATTACACACCAGCTATATTTGATAATTATGGCCATTATATTTAATGTGAATGCATGCAATTTACTGTATTAGGCACCGAATACATTTCTTCATACCATTGGTATCAGACCTAGGAAAAAAACGGATTTTCGGAATGCCCCAATGGAGCAATAACGTTCCCATTTTTACATTTCTTTTGAAATTGTGTTCAGTAAACAAAAAGAAATATTTATTTGGTTTTATTAGCTGTTATCGTTTATCTGACTCCTTTTGAACCTAGTGAAATAACACTAGATCTAGATTTATCTTCTTTAATGCTATTAGGATTTAGCTTTTTTTTTTTTTTTTTTTTTTTAGAAAGTACCATTAGATGCTAATCTCTTTTATTGTCCCTCTCGAAAAAAAAAGACATAAACTGTAGATCTATCTAATTAATGCTGTTAGGATTGACGTTTTATGATCTATACTCACGTTAAGACTGAAGGAGGGACGACTATAAATAACCTGAATAAGTTGAAACATGCAAACACCAACACACAAGCATGTGCAAGAAAAATAAAATAGTATACATTTTAATACATTTTTATAAATGTGTTTTATTATGGTAAATCAAATATTAACCTTCTTAGATTTTCAATCTTTCTGTCTCTCCCTCTCTCCCTCTCTCTCTCTTTGCATATACATATAAATGGTGTATGCATCACATGAATATACGATGACAGAGATAATGAAATATATGTGTTATTGAATCAATCTTTTCTCTGGTTCTTAAACAGTATAGTCTCTAGCTCAGACATTGGAGATTCAATCGCAAGTACAAAAATAAATGAAGCAATGCAAGTGACCATCAATAGGCAGGAAGAAATCATCCACTAAAATAAAAGAAAAAAAAGAAAGCTTATTTTAAAACTAATTCTTTTGTGTGTGTGAGTGTGTATCTTTTGACAATGATATTACACTAGAGACTATGACGCAATTATAAATATTTTTTTTTTAAATAAAAAAGGCAATATCTCCCTAATAGAAATGATAAAGTAATGATTTTGATATTAACAAATCTATATATATACTTCTCTTCTTCCCTCAAGAATTTGGTCGAGAAGTAAAGGAAAGATCAAAAGTAGTATTCACACTACGGATGACTGACTGCGCGCTTGACTGTCGTTTAAATTTATCAAACCCTGCCCGCTCCCACCCCCTTATCTACTATGTATATGTATACAATATATATGTATGTAAAAAGCAGGGCCGACTTACCCATAGTTGGGCCCTATCCAAAAGGGATTTCGCGGGGCCAAGTTTGTGAAAGGAATATATTATAGCTTTTATATAGCGCTACTTTTATGCTAATAGCAATATCAGAGCGCTTTTGGTCCAATCTCATTTGTGGACCGGTGGGGGTATCTAGGATTTGTTTTTCGTGCTGCCTTTAGGCGCTCAGTAAACACAACTCTGCCCAAGTCGGGTGTCAAACCTCGAGCCCCCTTCTAGGTAGCCAAGCCAAGCCAAGTTGAAGCGCCTCTCGACCACGCTTCCCAAGCGGATAATAAGTGAAATTTAAGAGTTTGTATTAGAAAATAAATTCGTCTATGCATTTTATTCATTCTTTATTACATACAGAAATACTTTCCGAGCCTTCCGTGTAGCAAAGTCATATCATAATAATTATGTTTCCTACATAGATCACGCTTAATAGCAAGAGTTACGAAATGTTTCAATCTATCTTTGAGAATTCTTGTCCTCAAGTAATTCTTCATTAGTTTGAAGCGCGAGAAGCTTTTTTCACCAGATTACACAATTACGGATGATGCATAATGTCGCGCGTTTTCCATTTTGAATGACACCCAAAATGACAATTTTCGTGTATATATTTCCGTATATTTTAAGGACTTTTTCGTATATTTTGCAATTTCGGGAGATTTTCAGGAGCTTCTGGTAAATCGCCAGGAGGGCGCGGTAAATCTGTTTTAAGTTATAAAATGGTTTAATTTATAAATTTATGCACCGTGAATTAGCACGGGTCCTATGAAAGTGCGGGTCTTCTGAAAGTGCGGGTCCTGTGAAAGTGCTCCTGGTAAATCGACAGGAGGGCGCGAGAAATCTCTTTTACGTTATAAAATGGTTTAATTTAATAATTTCGAAATTTTGAATTAGCGCGCGCCCTATGAAAGTGCGGGGCCCACTGCGGTCGCGTAAGTTGCAGGCGCCTAAGGCAGACCCTGCAAAATAGCGGCGTATGCTACGCCGCCGTTCGACTGGTAATGAATATTAGATTTAAGTACATGAGAAATTAACAAAAAAAAGCCGCGCAAAAATTAATAATTTCAAAGAGACTTGTGAGTGCAGTTTAAAAAACATTTTTGTTGTATATACGTCCAATTGTATTTAAACATCTGATTTCTAGGTCGCAAGGTCAGGAAGGAATACTTTGTATTTGCTTAACTTTAAATGCGCTTTAGTATACTAGTATATGTGTGCTTGTATACCATCTAGATATGTTCACATTATATATAATTGTAAATGATTTTATATTCTTCTTGGTCTTTATCTTCAGTTCCTACATTGTTGGAATCTCCTTCTGTAGTTCTGCAGTTAGCGTCCAAGATTCGCAAGCATACCAGAGTTAGGCCATGGTTAAGCATCACGTTAGTCAAAAGTTTCCTTTGTGCTTCCCAATTGTTTTGAGCTTTGTAAGTGCTGCTGTTGACTGTGCGATTCTGCACAGTGTTATTGAAATTATGTATTGAAATATTACTCTATATATGTATTTAAATTTCAACAATCGTATTATTAAAGTACACTGGCCTAGTGGCTCTGGATAAATTAGTTTTGTAATTATTTTGTACTTTCTTAATTGTCGTGATATCACAGACTGTGAAGATCTTTCTTAAGGGAACATTATTAGAAAAGAGAAGAAAAGGGCAGAGAAATTGTTGGGAAGCCAACATTGATGGGTATGTCATTGTAAGGTATTGTAATCAAGCAAAAGTCAGAGAAATGTTGAAGACAGACAGTTCTGTTCTATGTATCTAATGGCTTGTCTTTAAAAACCAGTCTTTTTTACCTGTATGTCATTGTTGTGACTGCTCTCTCTCTCCCTGTTTCTTTCTCTCTCTCTTTCTCTCACTCACTCACTTAATCACTTAATCATTCTTTCTCTTTCTCACACTCTTGCCACTTCTCACCCACTTCTGTCTCTAGGCATTCTTCTGTTAATAACAGTGCACAGGATTCCAAGGGACACAATTCTTTAATATCGCCCACTCTGTTTCCTTCCTAACTTACACCCTTGGTCTGAATGTAAAATAAATGAGACGTCTCTATACGGTTGTTATTTATATTTTGAAAAGAAATTAGTATGTGTTTTGAAAAGTATTTAATAAGCATTTTGATTAATTTGTGCGAGGCGCCGGTTTTCACCCCCCCCCCCCCAAACCCTCGTGTTAGGTCACCTTTTCATAAAAGGCATCTAGGTAAACAGTCGAAATTCCAAGGGACAGAGCCCTATAAAATAGTCCACGTTTTTTTTTTTCACGATTGCGCCCCTTGTAACAAACGCTACCTTCACATTACGTTTGGTTTTATACTAATATGAGTTTTGAAAAATTGTTGATATGTATTTTGATTCGTTTGAGGGGCAGCACTCACTAATTAACAAGGAAAGATGATTACTTCTGTTCCTATTTACATCTTATATTACACCTCCTACTTAAGGGATATCATGTTTTGTATTTCTCAACTAACAGTATGAATGTCCACGTATGGTTCAAAATAACCGCATCTCTCTTAGGAACCATGTGACTTGGGAAAATATTGATCCCTTGGCTAGGATGAGGAATCGGCTCTACACCAACCCTCTGTCTGGAGTCCCCCCTGGGACTAGATGATCATTTAATCACATCCGTCTTGTCGTAGGACACGGTTCAATGAGCCAGCGACAAGAGTTTTTCCAGTCCCGTGCAAGGCCGGAGGCCGAGCCCACAGGGGCCCTTCATTAGCCTATAATGTGCCACCACACCCGTGAGGGAACCATTACCAACCGCACGGCCCCGGCTGGGGGAACGAAGCAGTGGATTTAGGATTGGTTAGCACGTGCAGGTACACTCGCTAGAGCATACAAGGTAGCTCACTAGGAGCCATGTTTGCAATCGTTCTCAGGCTTTCCGCTTCCCCACGCTAAGGCGACGGGAGCTAGAATTCTCCGTCTTAACTAACAAGCAGTTCTCAGTCAATCAGTCCAGAACGAATAAACCTATCCACGAGCAAATAAGAAGCAATCTAGACTTTAGCTTAGGGGCTACTCTTTCCCTTTTGAAGATATAATGCTTTATTACGTCACCACCACCTACCTAACATCTCAGTTGTGCTCACGCTGAATACAAAACTAATCTCTAACGAGACAACTCAGATAATACTTCACTAATTCACATAACAACGTGACATTACTAAAAGTTATGGTTAAAATACACGACGCAGCCAACCTATACACTCATGGAAAGTTACATTCAATCATAATGTTTATACAAAGCTTATAATCAACTCAATCTACCTACGCAATATACTTCCCGTCACCCTTTCTCTGAATAAGTTTAATTATCCATTGGCGTAGGAAAAACATGAATCAATAAAATAAATAACAATTAGTCAAATAATTACTGGTAATTAATTTTATTGTCTGATACTAACAAGAAAAAGTCATTTAACAGTATTTACAGATATTGCTAAATGTGTAGGATTTAGTCCCCTTAAATAATTATATATGTTGCACCCCTCACACACATTCTCTGATCACGTGTTTACGTTATATATTATTTATTGTTTTTATTGTACTTAAGAAAATATGAAAAAAAACAAACAATTAGTCAAAAGTCATTGGTAATTAATCTCAAGATAACTAAATCTTTGCATTATTGTTTTTGCTTAGGCATGTCGGTGTACTACCAGTTACACTTCGTTATGTTGCGTTGTGGTTACATAGATTTTTTTATGTTATAGAAAGAAAGAGTGTGTGTTTCCGAGGTAACAAAAAGGAAAAGGTTGCATATTTTTTTGACTGACTAGTTTACTTTTTCTTTACAAATCGCAGAAATAAGAACTCTATATTTTTAATGATCTGCGAATAAGTTGGGTGGTTTACAATTTCGCGGCTGAGCGTTAAAGTTAATTTCTACTAAGCATTTTTAAAAAGCTTATTGTCACCCCAATTTTTTCTCTGCGTTATTATATATATTATTATATTAGTTAGGTTTAGTTTTTGTATTTGAAAATTATGGTTTATTGTTGTATATGCTGCTTTAATTTTTAGTCGTGTATCCTGGTGTGTCTTTCATAGCTTTGTTGCATATATTACTCTAATCAATATAATCAATAACAATCGTATTTTATTGAATAAAATACAAAAGTATACTATTGTTTTGCATTAATTTGTGTGTGAGTTTTAAACACTAACCCCTCACCCAACGTTTCTGGCCCAACCAAAGAGTAGAGAATTAATATGACATCATTAATTATATTTTATTGATAAAAAAGCAATATCTTTTTTTTTTGTCGAAATGATTTGTAATTTTTTCGAAACAAAAAACACAAAGAATGTGTTCACTATAGGTACATGAACTGAACCAAGTCATGAACTGAACCAAGTCATGAACTGAACCAAGTCATGAACTGAACCAAGTCATGAACTGAACCAAGTCATGAACTGAACCAAGTCATGAACTGAACCAAGTCATGAACTGAACCAAGTCATGAACTGAACCAAGTCATGAACTGAACCAAGTCATGAACTGAACCAAGTCACGTGACTATCACATTGGAACTGTACGAAGTAAGACATGAAGAAACTGATTTTAATTTCTAAAAAGATGATCAAGAAAAATGTAATTAATAAAAAAACAAAAAACAATTATAAACATTGCATGTAAATTAAAATTGTTTTCTTTTGTTTTGATATTGAAGTCCTACTCTTAAATTCTGACATTAGGGCCTTTTATCTTATTTATATCTTTAAAAAAGTGTTTGGTTCCGACAATTTGTTAATGGCTAAACTAAGCAGTGGTTTGGTATCAGGCCATTTTCCACAGAGAGGCTTTCTGGCAAAATGGGTTAATTAAAGTATTTGTGATTGGCATGGATGTACTTCAAGTGAGTATTTATACTTACAAATAACAAGCTGCTAAATGTTACAACGTTGTCCAAGTTACCGAAGAAAATGGATACAATATTGGAATGTAGAAGATAGACCATGTACGACAAACGACTCAACACAGTGAAAGGCGACCAGGAAAGCAAGGAATTCAATGGTCCTGAGGTATAAACATTTTTAGAAATATGTATTTGTTTAGTTCAATATTTGCTATAAAATATGTGTTTGTTTAGTTCAATATTTGCTATACAATATGTATTTGTTTAGTTCAATATTTACTATAAAATGGTAATAAGAAATAAATATAAAATGAAAGAAAAAAAAAGATAAATTACTTTCATCAAAAAATAAAAGTGCTTCTATGGATTACGTTAGAAAGATAACAAACTAAAATTATAATATAAATGTAACAGAAAATAATATAAATCTAGAGTATCTTTTTACAAATTTTTAGGGTATTGAAGCCTTCCGTGTGATTTAGTAGTACTATCTTGAAATACGCGTGTCACAGGTAGTGCAACAAAAAACAACAGTTAAGTCTACAAAAAGGAAGTCTCTAAAGCTTTAATAAGTTTTGTGGACCAAGAATTGAATTCGTAAGGCGTCGAGAGTTTGATATGTCCCGAAGGACGTAAGTTGCTCATCATATAACACGGTATGCATCGCCGGCGTACCTGTTACATTCGAAAGATGAATCGGTTATATTTTACATTTAAATGATACTTTTGAGGTACATTGCATTATGCATACCTCCATATCCAGAAGAACAGGCTACTATGATCCAGCACACACAAAAGCCCCAGGCAGACCTAGAGACAGCGTTGTGGATTGCAGCAGGATAGACACCAATCAGGTTCTCTTCTTTCAAGTTGCTTTCGAAATAAACAACTGCTACACTGAATGCACAACAGAATAACCATCCGAAAACTAGAGTTAGCTGTAAAATAATATAATTGATCTGAATGAACTGTATACAGACTTAATAAAACAGCAACAAAAGAGAGACAACTGTTTAAAATGAAGTACATACATATATATATATATATATATATATATATATATATATATATATATATTTGTAATATTTGTGATATTTTTGGTGTACAATATATTTTGTCTTACCTTGTTCATATAAACGCGTCCATTATTTGAAGAAAGGATATAACCCGCTACAACTCCAGTTACGAATGGTCCTAGTCGGCAATAAGGTGCCATATAATAGTAGGTCACGTAGTCAAGTGGACTATTTCTGTCAATAAAAAGTAATGATAATTACTTGTCTTTGATCTGTTAGTGAGACAACTCAGGAATACATGCCATTGAGAACTGACCGTGTGCTGTAGCAACACGCAGACAAGACAAAGTCATAACAACGAGACAAGTCAAAGTCATAACAACGAGACAAGTCAAAGTCATAACAACGAGACAAGTCAAAGTCATAACAACGAGACAAGTCAAAGTCATAACAACGAGACATGACAAAGTCATAACAACGAGACAAGTCAAAGTCATAACAACGAGACATGACAAAGTCATAACAACGAGACATGACAAAGTCATAACAACGAGACATGACAAAGTCATAACAACGAGACAAGTCAAAGTCATAACAACGAGACATGACAAAGGTGTGTGATAAAGGGCATGACAGAAAACTGAAACGGAAGACATATCAGAAGACTCGCATTAAAAGAGAAATGTGGCTTAAAGACAGATAGATCAGGAAAACCAAAAAGGGTTGTTAAATAATGTTACGAATGTCTAAATCTTCTGGCTAAATGTACTAATTGGCATACTAATACAAACACTGCAAAGAACTTGATAACTCAACTTTCAGTTTCATATAATTTTATTGACTATTAACTGTAGTAATTTGTCACTGTAACATGCAGCGTAAAAGACGGCACAATATCTGGTAGTTTACAGTTAGCTATATTTCTTTTCAAGTCATCTCTTCTCAACTTGCATCGAGCCTATTCCGCTCTACTCAGCTGTTCCGAATCGTACCCAAATCTACCGAATCTGAGCCGTACACGTCTTACATTGACTGCATCGACTGTAACGGCTCAAGTCCACTTCAGTTCGCTATATAGACTTTATAACGACTGTAGTCCACTCCAGTTACCTTAACCCAAGTTAACTTGCATCGAGTCGTACACATCTCTCTTCTACTGTCTCGCGCAGCAGACAACAATAACGACGACTGTACCGACGACTGACTTTCCCCTTAACTCTCTGGTTTATATAGAGTCCCTAATCGCTTCTCCAATGTTGCACAAACACTGCTAGTATCGTCTGGAACAACACGTGAGGACACGTCACATCCAGCCTTTGTTTATACGCGTAAATTCCAGACAACACTCGCTATTGTGTCATCTCGCCGGGGTCACACGTAGTGACCTCTACATGTCACTGCTCATTCGTAACAATATTGAAATCTAAAAATGAGACACAAGGGGTATGACATTAAGACAATAACATTGAAAGTTGACAATGAGACACAATAAGGGATATGACATTGAGACAATAACATTGAAAGTTGACAATCAGACACAATAGAAGATATGACATTGAGACAATAACATTGAAAGTTGACAATGAGACACAATAGAAGATATGACATTGAGACAATAACATTGAAAGTTGACAATAAGACACAATAGAAGATATGACATTGAGACAATAACATTGAAAGTTGACAATGAGACACAATAGAAGATATGACATTGAGACAATAACATTGAAAGTTGACAATGAGACACAATAGAAGATATGACATTGAGACAATAACATTGAAAGTTGACAATGAGACACAATAAGGAATATGACATTTAGACAACAACATTGGCAGTTGACAATGAGACACAATAGAAGATATGACATTGAGACAATAACATTAAAAGTTGACAATGAGACACAATAGAAGATATGACATTGAGACAATAACATTGAAAGTTGGCAATGAGACACATTAAGGGATGTGACATTGAGACAATAACATTGAAAGTTGGCAATGAGACACATTAAGGGATGTGACATTGAGACAATATCATTGACAATTGACAATGAGACACAATAGATAATGTGTCATTAAGTAATTAACATTAAAACTTGATTATGAGACTAAATAGGAGATATGACATTAAGACAAGTTGTGAAATTATAATGTGCATGTTTTACCAGCGAGACTTGGCATGACAGAAGGCTATGACATGGACTGTATTTAATTTAAATACGTTGAAAACACAAATGGTAATTTTATAAAGATTTAAGAAAATTAATTTATAGAGCGCTTTAAACAAACATGGCGTAGACTCGGCCGCTGGTAAAACATTACAAGGAAAAAGGCTAAAATAACAAACTAAGTCTTGAACAAATAGGCTCTTATGTTGTTCTTGAATGTAGTGAAGCTTGTCGATTGTCTAAACACAATGGGGAGTGACTAACAAACCTTTGGTCCTTGCCTTGTACTGAAAGAGTTCGTAACCAGTAACTTTTGAGGGAGAAATCTGGCATCCTTATAAGCGTTAAGTCTATGAAGTGCAGGATATGTTCTGTGATTTATAACGCAATTTTCATTCAATTTCCTAAAATTACCAAAAAAACAAATAAAGCACATTTAATTACTTACATGTTTTGTAACAAATTTGTAGTATACCAGTCGTTTTGAATCGATAAATAAGCCGTAATGAGCCACTGAGCCAGCATAAAGATACAACAAGTAATGACTCCAGCATATACGTGGCTAAAGGACAAAAATATATCTATAACCCAATGTGATTTACGGTAAAATATCGTACCATACAACTTACAATATTTAGAGTAGTATGTACTAACATTACTAAAAAATGTAGGAGATAATGACAGGACTGTTGATGGAGGTTGATCAGGTCTAACATAAACCTAGAAGAATCTTCTATTTCAAAAACTCAATAACACAATAAATCATTGAAAGTACAGTAACAATCTTATTGAATAAACAGTGGAGTAGCTAGAATTGGTCGTACCAATTTAGAATAACCTCGGGACCTTAATTAATTATTAATTTTTTAAAATGATGAAATATTAGGCCAATGTTATTTCTAAACAGATTGATGTTCAAGATTCACTCCTTCACATTTCTGTCTACATTTTTGTGGACGACATTTTCTTCCAGCTTCTAATTCCTTCCATTCGGAACTAGAAGATTGACTTTGGAAAGATAGTCGTGTTCTACAATTGGATTGAAACAGTTTGATTTTCAACACTTTACAATATTGATGAGCTACTCTTTTTGGTCACCAAGAGTGTTCATTTGTAAAAGTACACACTTATGCGTTTTCTTTTTCATCAAACAAACAGAAAACAGAAAAGAATAAACTGTACAACTCTTACAGGTGTACATTAGTGCATAATAAAACAAACAAACAAAAATCTGTAAAATTCTAGTTCGCATATGATCGAGATACATGTTAGGCCCTACTGCCTATAGTACCATATGCTAATACTTATGTGTACTTACAACCATATGCTAATACTTATGTGTACTTACAACCATATGCTAATACTTATGTGTACTTACAACCATATGCTAATACTTATGTGTACTTACAACCATATGCTAATACTTATGTGTACTTACAACCATATGCTAATACTTATGTGTACTTACAACCATATGCTAATACTTATGTGTACTTACAATCATATGCTAATACTTATGTGTACTTACAAGTAGAAGGGAATTATCATCAGTGGTGAGATTATATGGAACTGCATGTCAGCAGCCAGATACCAGGTGAAAGTCATGCACTAAATGTGAAGGAGAGACATTTCTTTAATCAAACAAGAACGTTTACCATTTCACAATGTAACTACACATACTAATATTGAACTAATAAATGTACTAAACACTAAAATAGACGGAAAAAAAAACACGTGAAATAAAACGATGAAGTGTTTGAAAGACGCTTAAGATTGTTGTATTTACCTGTTGTATAACAGGTTTTAAATTATTAATGTAAAGTAAGTTGGTCCACCAACTTTCTACACAAAGTAGTTTGTCTACTGGTTGAACTGTGGCCCACAAAGCGCCGAACCCCATGAATCTCTGGAGTCCCAAAAAGAAAAGAAAACTCAACATATATGGAGGCGTTAACCTGGTAAGAAATCAAAATCAGTGAAAGTAAAGAACAACTTGAAAACACGTTTTGGAAAATAGTTACAGGAATAAACATTTTGTAAATCATCAAATTCAACATATTTGTGTTATTAATTTAAAAAAAAAAAACTAACTCAAAATGCTAACACAGAGCAGGACAATTCATTTACGTTAAACAAATCCTCAATACGAAATTATTACAAGATTTTACAAGTAACATAAAAGGTCAAGAGAATCCCTCCTTGGTAGAGCTTACGAACTTTTGTTTGAGCAATTGATATTAGCGGCCCCCGAAAGGGAAAAAGACGCTATTAGTTTTGTGTGAGATGTCTGTCTGTCTGTAACGTTGAGATTTCGTAAACTAGAAAAGTGAGTGAAAATCTGACATCATTCAAAGTTCTGATGCAATGCGTACTTTTTTTTTCTGTTTTGAAATAAAAAAAATATATTTTTAAATCACTTATGAAAGCAGATTTTCCATACAAATAGACCACTTTTACAACTATTCAGTATTAATAGTAAACAAACACGATGTGCTTTTTATAGGCGGAGAAAATTTATACCATATTCTTTAAATATTTATGCAAATGGTTTTAGATTTTGTGTCAATTTTTTTTCATATTACATTTGGATTACTAGGTTAAGTAATTTCTTTCATACTAACTTTAATATTTACACATTATTTTGAGAAGAAAAATATATTTAGTAAGCATATAAGCTGGACATAATTGAAAACAATAATAATAAGTAGTAATTCATATTATCGCATGAACGTAAGTCTAGTCAACAGAGAGTAATTTTTCACTTTTATTTTAACGAACATTTTTTTTCTTGAAGATTTGAATAAGAGATTGACCCTTTACAGGCTCTTCTGGACCGCTGGGGCACCACACAAGATCTGTCAATCTTTTTCTCCATTCTTCTCAGTTATTTTTCTTTGATAGAATTTCATTCTGGTGTTGTTGTTTTTTCTAAAAATATTGAAACCTTCCATTTACCTGTCTGGCTCTTATAGAGAGGTGAAAGATAAAACGAAATGTTTCACCCCAACCCTTAAATCTTCCTCACACCCTCCTGGAAAAAATATGTTCCGAGTATTTGTATAATTCTAATGTTAGGCCTAAAGATCTATATAGGTAGAGGCAATATGAACGTGTATTGTTTTGTATTGAACTCTTTAATCATTAATACATATGATAATAGCAGCTGACGTATTGTTTAAGAAATAGCATGTCTTGAACCCCAGACCGCATTAAATTATAAGATTATTACAATTAAAATATCATAACGGCCAAACCAGTTTGGACAATTAGATAGATTTTTTTTAAAAAAAGATGAATAAACTGTTAAATTTCAAGGAATATCTTTAGACCTGTTATCAAGATACGTTTCATGAAAAGCTTAAAGGAGAAACTGTAAAATGAGATAGAAAATGGACGAAGACAATGGAGATGAAAATAGCACATAGTGTTATCACTTCGATTAAAATTAAATCAACTAAAAGCTTGAGCAAATATGTCCAAATATTTGTACAGACTAAGGCAAATGTGTTTTCGTTTTTTTAAACCTATTTCTTCATTCAACAAACAAACAGGTGCAGAACCTCCAGAATCTATGGAAATAAAAACGTCCCCATGAGATCTTCCAACTTTTTGTAGACATCTCCTTGAGAGTCTTGTAGGTGACAAGTAGACCGCTAAGGAAAAAAAAATACATAGGTCATTATTCGTTTTAAACTCTTTATTTGAATTAATTTTTTTTAATGTCTAGAGTGCATGCAAATTATTAAATGCAAGTAGCATACGCCGCTACTTTGCAGGGCCAGCATTATGCCATTTCAACCTTCCTAAGACCGCACTTACATAGGAGCCGCGCTAATTCAAGGTGTATAAATTATTAAATTAAACCATTTCATAACTTAAAAAAGATTTCCCGCGCCCTCCTGACGATTTGACAGGAGCTACTGGAAATCTACCGAAATTGCAAAATATATGAATAAGTCCTTACAATATACGGAAATATATGGATAAAATTCTCATTTTGGGGTGTCATTCAATATGGCAAACGCCAATCCTAAGCGCGATAAAAAAACGGCATTATTCATTACCCGTAATTGTGTAATCTAGTGAAAGAAGCTTCATGCGCCTCACAATAATGAAGAATTACTTAATGTCAACAAATCTTAAAGATAGATTGAAACACTAGGTAATAGTTGCTATTGAGCGTGATTATATGCAGAAGACAGATATATTATGGTATACTGTATTACTTTGCTACACAAAAGTCTTGTTAAGTAATTCTGTACATAGTACAGAATAAATAAAATGCATAGCATAGACGAATTTGGTTTCTAACACAAACTATTGACTTTCATTTATTATCCGCTTCCCTATCAAAACTTGGCCTTCGTAATCCGTTTCTCATAGGGCCTCACAATGGTTTGGTCCGACCCTGCTATTCACTGACAGATGAATATACATAGTAGATTACTTGTTCTCTTTCCATGACTTCTTAGTCAAAATGTTTATGTCCTGCTCTACTATTTAGTGTTTGTAAAATGTTTGCTTGTTTACATGTTTCGGATGTTCCTTCAGATTTGAAGATAGTTTACTTCCTAATCCAAACCTCCTGCAGGACGAAATGGGATGGGAGCGGGCAGGCTTTGAACCCGGGACTATCGATAAATCCAAACGACAGTCCAGCGCGCAAACCGCACGACCAGGCAGCAATTTGTGGTGACGGGTGAATACCTATTGTTCGCCTCCTCTTGTTTTTTCGTGGGATAACTCTATGTGCAGAAATAAAACAGTGATCTTTCCTTTGCTTCGTCTTCTCGTCCAAATTGTTGAGCCATGATAAGAGAGTTATATATATATCTACAGATAGATAAATAGATAGATAGATAGATACATAGATAGATAGATAGATAGACAGATAGATAGATAGATAGATAGATAGATAGATAGATAGATAGATAGATAGATAGATAAATAGATAGGCGATCGCATTAAGCTTTTGTATTAAAAAAAAATAAAACTCATAATGAAACTCGTTTTGCAATCTGGTAAAAAAAATACAACCGGAATGTCATTTTAAATCTGATTCCACTTACCTTATGGTAAAGAAATTATCAACAGCTAAGATAGTCAAAGCATACAGTACACGTTCTATAGTAGCTAGTTCTGATCGATCAGGTACATTAACTAAAAATAAAACAAAAAAAAACAAGATTACAAAAAGAGTTTGTGTTGTCACACAAACTTAGAGGCGGTCCCGTCGGAGTCGGATATCTGTCGGATCCGTATATTCGCAGTGAATATTCAACACAAATCTTATTTTGTTTAGATAGTCAAAAGTAATAATGTTTCAAAGATTCATTTGGCGTTGCAAATTTTTTTTCTGTACAATGATTTTGATGCTACTTCAAAATTAAAGATAATTTACTTTCTTATACTAATCTCCCGATGGACGACGCGGGATGGCATCGAGCAGAGTATGAAACCGGGACCGTCGAGATAATCAGTCCTGCGCGCTAACCGCACGACCAGGCATTGCTGTCAACTTAATAACTAACTAATATCCTTTTATTGATAAAGAGATATATTACACATTACGGCATGACAACTACCGAATCTGTACAATATGTCAGACGAGCGATTTTAGATAATTTGTTGGTATTGATTTTTAATTGAAAAAAAAAAAAAGAAAAGAACACGTCTGCTCGATGTCCCAGCCCCACAGTTACCAACAGAGCTAGTGGCATTTTCCTTTCAATGGAACTAGAATAAGAATGTAGATGTGCTTAATTAAACTTCTAATTTAACACTCTTAATATCTATATCTACTAGATCTAGATCTAAAGTATAGATTTGGAATAATGTAGATGTAATTAAGATAAGATTTATGTAAAAAAAAAAGCCTAGCCTATCTATAATTAGACATAAAGTCACATTCTTCGTCCCATATGCTAGGACACATTTGAACAAATGTCCCTAGTCGTATTAGAGCATGGAATGGGTTCCTCAAGCTAGCCAGGAAAACCAGTGACTTAGCAGTATTTAAGTCATTGGTTAATATGCATGACTAAATGCATAACGCGTAGGACGTAATCATCTTCTTTTTGAAGTAACGTCTGTATTATATAAGATAAGATTAGACTGAATGCAACATTGAATTTAAAAATAGTAGATAGGTTTTAGTATTTTAAAACATTGCAAAATTGATCAAGACATTTGGAAATTAAAAAATACACTTTCAGTCTAGAAACTGAAATAATAGATCTTGATCTAGTCTAAATCATGGTTATCTGGTCGTGTGGTTTACGCTCTGGACTGTTGTTTGGATTTATCGATGGTCCCAGGTTAAAATCCAGACCGCTCCCATCCCCCGTCGTCCTGCGTGAGGTTTGGACTTGAACTCAGAAAGAACATCCGAAACAACAATCATTCTAGACTAGGCCAAAAAATTCTAGATCTAGATTTTATAGTGATTTTAATTAGAATTTAAATCTAAATCTAGTTTTAAAAAACTAGATCTAGTGTAAAAAAATAATCTAAATCTAGTGTAAAAATCTAGATAAGATCTAAATCTAGCTATTATCTCGTTTAAAAATACGAGTCACATTAGGAGGTTTAATAAACATTACTTTACCGCGTTGTTTTAGCATTTCATTTGAATAATTTAATCCATATGACGTCAAAGGAAAAACAAATCCACTACATCACACGGCTTAGTAAGACTTCTTCTTCTTGAAACTGTCAGGTAGAGTTGAGCCTTCGGCTCTTGGAACTCTAGGCCTGCAAAAGTGAACAAGAGCTCCCTCTCACCGGCCTGAATGTCTGGCGGGTGGCTTAGACTCGCGGCACTAAAAATTGTCATATATACGAGCAGCTTGTTGAGGGTTCATAGACATTGGTGCACCGAGTGAGATCTTTTAGCATTACATTTAAAGAATTAACTCCAAATGACGTCAAAGGAAAAAAATTACACTACGTCACACAGACTAGTTAAACTAAAATATGTCATTTATACGAGGAGCTTCTCCAGGGTTTATAGACATTGGTTCTTCGAGTAAGATATAATTTACCCCGCGGCCCGCGGGTCTTTATTTGCCTATCACTGTCGATAAAGTTACTGAGAGTGTTTTTAAACATTTAAATGAAATAATTATTAATACGCCAGTCGTGAATGAATATAGGCCGATCTGAATATATTTATTTTTTATAAAACAATATCCGGAACAACTTAATAGTTAATACGTCAGTAGAGAGATTTTTTATTTAGCATTTATATACATTAAAAAACCGGAACAACATATTTAAGATCATGTGTTTTTGCAACGTTTTAACGCGGTAATAAAATTAAGTATAAGAGGAACAAAAAACATTCTTTGGCATTGATTTGATTTTCAAAAATATCCGGAATAATCTATTATAGATACTTAAAACTTTGCAATATTTCTGAAAGAACATTGAAGGTTAAATCAGATTTTTAATAGGCGTTAGTGTTGTTTATTGTTTTTGAAATCTAAACGTGACTGACAGAGCGACCAACAGACAAAGAGCATAAAAATAAGGGTATTTTATTCTGATGGAGGCACTTAACAAAAAAAAATAATAACTATTTATTTTTAAAAATTTTAGGGAACTGATTAGTAGTGGCGTACCTTGGGGGGGGGGGGGGGCAAATGAGTGTCCAAGATTTTTTTGTAAATACATAAATTAATATATATTTGATTGAAAAAAGTGTCAACGGGTGTCTTTTTTTTACATTTATGGATTAAATTTATAACTAAAACTTAACCTAGATCTAGGTCTATCTGTACGTTGACTTTGTTGACATATTTAAAAAAAAATTCCCACAGAGATCAAAGTTTTTTTTTTAAATTAGTTTTACATTTTAAACTTTGTTGCCACGAATAAAACTGCATGATATACAGCGAATTCCAGATATCTTGTTACCTTTATTAATAATATATCTAAATGGCGAGTATTGTATGGCTACACAAATCAACCTTGAAGAAAAATTTACAGAATCAAGTATAGGAGATCCAAAAGTTATTAGTAATGCTAGAGTAGTCCATTATTCGGGTTAGCGTTTATAATTTCAGAATTAAACTTCACACTCGAGCTATTACTCCTCTATTCATCTTTCCTCAATCCAACGGAAACTCTCTTTTCATTTCCATCTAATCCTTTTGCTTTCGCACAAAACATAATCAACAAACAATTACGTAATATCATAGAATATAAGCACATCCTTCCTTTTGAAGTTATTATCACATCCTTCCTTTTAAAGTTCTTAAGAGTGATATCTACTCACAACTTTAACAATTCGTCCACTTCTGATTGTCTTGACTGGCACAAGTTCTCTAGACGTTGGTCTATAACTGTCTGCTTCGTTTGTTCCAACAGTTTGCAGTTCATTGTCTTCATCGGTATCATAGTACCCAGAGAAGTCTTCATCGAAACTCTTATTCAAAAAGCGTTGATTTCTTCTGTATGTTTTTCCATCGTTTGTCTTTATGATGTAAAATCTGCGTGCTGAATGTTTTTTTATGAAAACTGCATTCTGCCATGTTTGACCTACACGAACTCTCCGACAGAATAATCTTTAGGTAGTCTTGCTTTTGGAACGTATTTCACGTTGCTTTTCATCTGTCGTTCGTTGAGTAATGTCTCTGCATTTTCAGCTACCGATGGTTTCAATAGTTTGGGATCAGTTGGAATGATTCCCTTAGTCTTCTACTCGTCAGCAGTTGTCCACTTATTGGAGTATTTCTATACTCGAGAATAGCAAGATATGGATCTTTTCCACTTTTGTATGCTTTGAATACGTTTGATTTCGCACAAAGCATAAACAACCAACAATGACGCAATATCAAATAGCACATAATCTTCTTCATGCAGTGGAAAATTAAGAATTTATTGTCTATCTGGAATTCTGGTCAAAGCTCATTCACCCAATTAATATAGTTCAGAAGAAACTACAAAAGTCTGGACTGCATATACGGGAAGCTGCTGAAGAAATTATTACCATTTCATGCTTTCCGCAAAATGATAAGAAACTGACAAAAACCCAATCCATCGAAAAAGCAAAAGAAGGTAGTGAATACTCTGAATTTAATTGTATTCAAAACAACCAGAAGAAAGAAAAGACTTGATGGGAAGTTGAGTTCTAATGTAGGACTGTCAATAGAGCAGCAATTCAAACGTGTTGCGACAGAAGTGCTGGACAGATTTCATGTTGAGATGAAGGGCAGATTCCAAAGGCTGGAAAGATAATGGATACTTTTGGGTTTCTTTTGTGAACCAAGAGACCTGTTAGATGAAGACACGTTTATGACAAACTGCTATTTTTCCTGTTTGATGATGAAATAAATGGCAAATCGCTTTTTCAATGATGCCATGATGCACTAGCACTTTTCATCAACAAACCAGTAATTCAATCACCAACAGACATATTGAGGAATCAGGCTTCATATGGTAATTACATGTGCTCAAACCTTGTAACCTCCTCCAAATACCGCTAACTTAGGCCACTTCCATTTCGTCATTTGAGGGATCATTCTCAAAGCTCAAGCTCATCAAAAACTATCTCAGGAGCACAATGACGCAAAAAAAGACTTATCATGGCTTTAATGTCAGTGAAGTCACAAACACTAGAAAGTATCAATGTAGATGATGTTATAGATCTCTTTGCTGCACATAATGTACGACGTGAAGCGATATCAATTGATATTTGTCACTTGTGCATTATTTAACTAATAAACAACGGTATTACTCATTAAAAGAGTCTTAATGATTATTCTTTGTTAAGTTCACTGATATACTGAACCAATTTGATTTTGGGCTTATATATTTTTGCGTACATTATCTCATGTCAAATGTCGAATGTCAAATACAAGGGCCGCCGAAGAGGTCAATCAACCCCAGAACCCAAAATCCCTAGTTACGCCCCTGACTGATTAGCACTATGTCTAGCCGCTATTAGTCACGCTACTGCACGAAAGTCGCTGCATAAAAAGTCCATTTTAAAAAATAATGTGCGTACTATTTACATACAAAGTCCATTCTTAGCCTTTATAAACAAAATTCATTGTTTTCTTTCAATTTCAGCAGACAATTGACCAGATATAACTCATTTAACTAATATTTATATTTGATGTGAACATTTCTTGTACATTTTATAAATATATTTGACATTGTGAGATAATACACTAAATATTGTCCTTCTTTGTTTACATATGTAACATTACCTCCCTTCCATTTGCGTTATTGTTTTAGAATTGGTGTATTTATATGAAAAAATCGCTTGCATAATTAATTTTATAAACTAAACGGTTTGCTTTAGGAAAACCAAAAGTAGTCGTTGCACCTAAATTTTTCAAGCCGCATCTCATGGTAGAATAATATTTTTCATGTATCTTCTTACGGGGCCGCTAATAAATACACTATTTTATAAATATAGACTGTATTAAAGAAAAACATGAAACTATTTTAGACGTTTGTTCTACCAAGAAAACACTGGTGAATTGTTTTTGTTTCTTTGTGGTAGTTATGAAGTTCATTCAGTCTTTCATGCCTTGAACAATAGAAATGTTCTCTTTAATAGTATTCTCAAACAATATTAACGAGTTAAACTTTTGTTTAAATGACAAATACCAACATCAGCATAACTTAGGAAGAAACACATTAAAAGTGCAAATACAGACAAACAACATCATAGAATGACACACACACATACACACACAACAAGCACTTGCTCAATTACATTCCTGTGTCATTTTTGTTTACGACGAACGGGCTTGAAACATTTCTGATTTGCAGAGAAATAAAGGAGCTCTTTAAAATATCTGTTTTAGACTTATTTCTAATAATTTTTACCTATTGCTTTCTGCGAGAATTTTATTTACAATTTTTGTAGACAAATACATATTTCCATACTTTTAAACCTTAAAAAAAATTGAATTTAGATCAGTGGTTTTAAACGGGGGTGCTAGGCAACTTAGTGAAATTGGGGGAGGTTGGGAGTCAAAGGGTTGGTAAGGGGCACTGGGTACAATGGGCGGCGGTAGAGTCATACTCTGCATAAAAAGTGGACGCAATAAAAAGAAGAAAGTAAAGATGCACTGAAACAAAAAAATGTCTTGATAATATTTCGATAGGAAACTTTCTATAGTCTTATGATTTTAGTTAGTTCGCTTCTTATTGAAGAACAGAAACTTCGTTAAAAATTGAGTTTTTCGATTATAGTGAACTTTATATTCATATGTTACTATCTTTATATGTAAATGTTTAAAAAAAACCCACTAAAGTTGACATTCAAATTAAAAAAGTTAACCTTTTGTTTTAAACAATGATAACATTGACAAAGTCGGTCGTGAGGAAAACTATAAAGTATACACTCTGTTATCATTTCTAAAGTTCTACTAAATTGCTACCAGAAAAAAAGTATTCCAATGCTCTAGTTTGAATAATACAGTTTTTAAATGATGTCATGAAACCAAGTCGACTACTTTGACATATAGTTTAAAAAAGCTTGCCATTTCTAATATTGTCAGACTGTGGGAGCCACAATTTCCCCATTAGCTTAAATTCATTTTGAGTGATTTCATCAATAATAACATTAACATAAAAATAAAACTAAATTTATAAATAAATCTTTAAAATGTATGTATTGTTTTAGAAAAAGTGTATTTTTGTGAAAATATATGCAAAATATTATTCTAAACAAAAAGGTTTGCTTTTAGAAAACAAAAAAAGCCGTTGCACCTAAACTTTGCAACCCAAAACCCATGGTCAAATTTGTTTGTTCATTTTCTTCTATTTTTTTACATCTGACAGAAGGACAGATGTATAGATGAACAGACAGGTGACATTTTGCCCCAAACCTAATAGCAGAATTTCCCCACTTACAAAGCCGCTAAAAATTGAGCAAGAAAAACATTAAAAATATTTTTAAATTATTTATTTATTGAAAAATTGTTTTTCTCTTAATAGCTAGTAATGGTAGATTTTTAAAAAATGAGACATTTTTTCTTCAGCTCAATTTCCTACATCCTATCGAGCAAGAAATCTTGTTAAGTAAATGTACAGATCTACTATACAAATAACAATGATAGACCTTTACATCTTGACTAAGAAGACGCGCGAAATTGTCATGAACATTTATTAACTTAACTTTTGAATCAATAATACCTTACATTTGGAAATTCCCAAATACGATAGTCCTTTTAAGAACGCGATTCTTCTTTCAAAACCGATGCTGAATATAGATTTAGGCCACTTTCTTTAGCCAAGATTAAAGTTATTTCATTTTTTTTTACTTTGAAAATTATGAGCTCAAGCTTTTCCTAGTGTGGTTTACGAGCTAGTCATTTTTTCTCTCACCGATACACACTAACTTTCGTTAGAGCCAATGTTTAGATCGGTGTCCAGGTTCTATGAAGCTGTGACATGAATAGATGCATTGAAATAAAAACTGTTCAGTTAACAATATTCTTTGTTTATACAATTCAATATATAAAAAATATCACAAAATCAATAATGTAAATATTTTCTTTATTAATACTTACTGAAATAAGGTGTCCCAATGAGCATAACATGGGCAAATACAATTAGCATTGTACTAAAACATCGGATACCGTTAATGGCTGGCAGTGAGTCGTTGCTGGCTGCGCTTCTTAAAAGCTTTGGAACGTTGGTATACACAGAAAAGGCCAGTAAAATCTGAACACTTGTTCCTGAAAAGCAAAATGATGTATATGTTTTAACAAAAAACCGAGTACGTCCATTTTTATTTCTAACTGCACAAGTTATGGATAAAAAAGTTTATTACTATTATTATCTTTATTATTATTATAAAAGGGCGAGTATTCATTCTCTGGCGAAGCCAGGGTCGAGTTTCGTTAAAGGGAAACAAAACTCATCGTTGTCCCTTTATCAGTTTCCACCGAAGAATTTTCTGGCAGGTCTGCAGAAGTACCGCCCTCTGACAGGCAACGAGAATCCTGGGAATGCCAAGGGCCTTGAAGGTATCTGTGAGGTCAGTTGTTATTTTCCTCGGTTGATATGACAATGGGGCATATTGTTATTTTAGATAATTTCCATAAACCCTTAATCTACAAGCCAAGGTTCCCATATTTTCGTTGTTTTTCCAGCTCAGTTTTTTTTAAATTAAGAGATAGTGGTATGGCGATGTTAATAATGGTAACGGCCTTCTCTTTTTTATCGATGAGCAGCAAATCAGGGCGATTAAAATCTACCGTTTTGTCAGTCAAAATAGGCCTATCCAGGACAGTAGATGATCCGTAGACTCGAGAACCTCTTGTGGTGAGTATTTGTAATAAGGAGGAGTATCCTTACCTATCAAAGTGTGTGTCAAAGCCAAGTGCTGGTGTATTAGCTTTGCAACTTGGTTATGGCGACCTAGGTAGGCAGATTTCGTTAGGGCTGAACATCCCGCCATTATGTGTTCAATTGACTCACCCACATTTCCACATTTTCGGCATTTGTCAACACTATTGAGTTTTAGGATATGTTTCTCGTAATTTTTTGTTCTAATTACTCTGTCCTGTATTATTATTATTATTATTACTATTATTATTATTATTATTAAATGCTCAGATTTTATACATACATCAAAGGTTAATGATTTATTAAAGCCGCCTAAATACAACCTATATACATTTCTAATGTAAAATAGTTGTAAATCAAATTTTTATTCTATACTCGACTGCCTGTTCGTGCTGTACCGGGTGCAAATATTTTATATTATTTTTTTATTATTACTATTTAAGTGTTATTATTATTTTATTATTATTATTTATTTAAACATAGATATCACAATGGAAATTTAATATGTAGGGTATAAATGATCAACTCATATTTATTTACAAGACTACCTCATGCAATGCATTCAAATAGTGTGTTTATTGTGAACCCCCTTTTTAGTGAAATACTTTATTAAATAGTGATCTCTTAGTTTGTGCATAAATAACTGCTCAGATAGATTCTGAGATGTTTAAGCATACCTTGTACATATGTCTCAGATCTGGATATATCTCTATTCTTGAATTTACTGTTAATTTTTAGCCCTTCATCTTGTTTAGATAACCTCTTGCATATTGATTGCGGCCTCCAGTTGATTAAAATATCCAGACCCGTTCCACAAAACATCATTGCCACAATGAATGAAAATATAATTCTGAAATGTATAGTTATGGATTATTAACTTTAGAAAAAATATAATACCTCCTCATGTCTTATGAAACCCTAAGCTTTCATTCCCTTCTGCTGTTCTTTTAGTCATTCTATATTCATTAGTAAATCTCCGTCACTTAATCACTTGGCCAATTAATCCAAAATCTTGTAATCGCTTTTCACTTACTAAACAAACAATATTTCATTACGCATCTTTCTTTTAAGGTTGTTAATAGTGGATCTACATCTTTACTTACATTGCTGCTATTGTTGCTTTGGTTGTCTCCCTTGTTTCTGTTCTACATTCAGTAGGCTCCACTGTTAAATTCGATGAAATATCGAGTTCAAGCAACACTAGAAAATTAAACAAAAAAATAACAATAATAATTACATTTTTAAAAAATTACTCTAGCAACTTGTGATAAATTTTTAAGTGAGCCCCAAAAAAGAGAAAAGACGCTAAAAGTGTGTTTGTGGTCTGTTTATCAGTCCGCCGGTCCCGTTTAGATCTCGTCAACTGAGAAAGATACTAAAAATTCGACATCATGATATTTTAGACAATTCAAAGTTATGATGCAGTGACTACTTTTTCTTATATAAAAATGTTTTTTATTTCATCTTCTTTTTTCGTTCTCATTGTTATGTTGGAGCGTTCAGATGACTAGACCAAGACATGAGTTGAAAGTGCAGTGGTTTCCAAACCAGTGAGCTCTCCATATAGGGGAGCTACCATCTTCTACCTAGCGCATCCCCAGGTGGCTGTAAGGGGAAAGACCCTTAGATATAAGGTTTAGCTGTGAATACCAAATAAACAGCTGAGGACCAACTGGTTTGCAGTCCTGGAGGTTAGGTAGATTATTCCAGTAGTTAGGTTATTTACTAAAAACATCTCAGAAATCCAGGTAAATTATTGCAAAAAGAAACTATAGGGCACTCTATTTCTAAACATAGATGAAGCTCGTTAGCTAGGGATAGAAGTTCATCGTGGAAACAAAACTCTGAAAATAAACACCTGCTGCCTTACCGATGATCTTGGATGATCAAAGACTATGGAAGCACACCTAAGAAAAAAAGCAGGCTTAAGTGGGGAGTCAATGGGCGTCCTGGCGCATAACACATCGACCCCAACCTCATTTTATATTTAAAATCAACCATGTAAGCATTCTTTTTCATAAAAATACACCATTTTTACAACTATTGAATTAATGATAAAACAAGTGAGACAATTTAATAAGTATGATAACTTTTTACTATATTTTTAATATATTTATGCAAATTGTTTTATATATATTTTTTTTCACCAAAATTATATTATTAACTTATGTAATCTAAGTCCTACAAACTACCTACATTTACAATACTGTTTTTACTTTTACTTAACATTAACAATTAATGAGTAGTGTTTTATATTATACACGTGAACTGCTACCCGTCAGCTACCCATTAGAGCACTGAACCAAAGGGAAAAGGATTTGATGTAGGAAAAGTTACATTCGTTTAGGCTTTGATTGAGAGATTCCCATTTTACAAAAAAAAAAAAAGATATATTAGATAAACATTTAATAACATCAGTTAGGCTAGGTTCACATTAAGTTTTACCAACACCTATCCCATAGTTTGATGGACCATTGGGGCACCACACAAGATATGTCTACCGTCTTTCTCCTTTTCTCACTGTCCTTTGCATTTGATATAATTTCATTCACTGTCTTCTCATCACTTTCTCTGCCTTACTCTTAATCTTCTTCCTGGTACTGTTCCCTAAAGGAAGGACTTTGCGAGCCCTGAGGACCTTGTGATGTTGCCATAGAGTTTGAGTTTACTTTTTTTGACAATAGTTAACATGTCATCGTGTGGTCCAATAATAATATTAATCCTGTTTCTGATCTCTTCATTCGTGATGCTGACTTTGTAAGTGTCCTAGGATTTGACTATATCTTTATAATTATCAGTTCATCGAATACATATGAATATTAACAATGTAATAATAATAATAATATTAATAAATCTCCGTATTCTGTGGTATCAAGTCATTAGTCGAACTAACAATATAACAGTCCTACTTTAGTTTAGATGATACTAATTACTTGGGGTGCACCGGATAGTACTTTTTGATATTCGATGGAGCCGGATATGACCGGATAATAAAATTTGATATTCAGCAGGAGCCGGAGCTGGAGCCGAATACCTAAGTGTCTTGTAAATAGCTTGTGCTGCTGAACATTTTACGAAACTTTTAAATAACATACCAATATTGGTTAGTATTATTTTTTTCCTTTTATATACCTTATTGTTTTAAACTCTGATAATAATTGATTATTCAAACTTAACAGTATTTCTAAAAAAGTGTGTGATCTTTAGTTCAGCTTACTAATTGTAATTTATATTCAATTAGCTCGGCACACTTAAAAGGGTGTGGCCTCTAGTCCAGCCACGTGATTCAGATTTTTCTCCAAATAAGCAAACTTTTTGTCCGGTTACCCGTGTAGATGGTGATCTGATGTCCAGCCTCCTAGTTAAGATTTACTGCTAAGTAAACGAACCTAGTTCCCTCGTGTGACCTCCAGAGAGTGCTTACGTCCATCGTATCTGACTTACGGTCACCTGTCAGTGTGATAGACTAAACAAATAAAAGGGGGTGGCAGTTGTTCATCTATACCTCTGAAAATATACTTGGTTACCCTAGTAGAGGTGTGGCTCTTGTAGTCCAGCCCCCTGAAAAAGATTCACTACCAAGTAAACAAACTCAGTTTCCTTGAAAGGTGTGGCCTCTAGAGAATAGAAAGTCAATACCCTGACATTAAACCTTCGTCCATCGTAAATAACTCGTGGTCACCTGTCTATAAATAAACTCAATGTGATGGACTAAACTAATAAAAGGGGGTGGGAGTTGTTGATCTCTACCTCTGTAGATATACCCGCACAGATAGACAGACGTCTGGTCAGCATGACATAGTCAAGGAATATAACAATCTTACATGCTAACTAGCCTACTCAGAGGTCAAGACAAATTGAAAAAAAAAATGTGCCAGCCATTGCTGCTTTGTATGTAAATCGCATTTATAATGTAAAGTTTCATTCCTTTTTTTTATATTAACATGCCTAGTCTTTATAATAAACGATGTTTGGTGCATATTCATAAAGGCTCTTTTTTAAGCACATTATTTTGTTTAAAGATAAACTTTAATACATTCTATAACAAAAATTAATGGAACGAGGTCCACTTTATATATATATATATATATTAAATAGGTGTACTTTTTACTATCCGATAGTGATATTCGGCCGGAGCTAACAGCTAGCGGATACATTGGATTATTAATTCATCAATCAGAACAGCCGTGATTAATTCCCCTAGCTCTAGTAAGTTTTATTATTTTTATCTTTGTTTGTTAAGAGGTTAAAATTATATGCAGCTTTGTTCAAACGTTTCTGTTTTGAGTTTGTGGTTCTCAGTCGAAGATCGTGCACCATCAGTTTTTATACTTGCTATCTTGATCCAAGCTTACCCAACACTCAGACATTATGTCTTGCATAGGATGTATTGATTTATATCTACTACGCATAATCTTCATTTACTTACAACTTTGTAAATGAGACAGTTTCAATAATTTACATAGACATAGTGTTTATATTTGCATTTTTATATCTATATACTGTGAACACACCTGATTTCTGGAGGTGTCATGGCGCGACGAGCCGCATAAAATACCCCGGCGGGCAGTATGTGGCCAACAGGCCAAAATTTGCCCACCACTTGTCTGGATGATACTAATGTTGTCTCATTACCCTACTTTAGTCTAGATGATACTAATGTTGTCTCATTGCCATACCTTAGTTTAGATGACACTGATGCTGTCTCATTGTTTTACTTTAGTCTTGATGATACTAATATTGTCTCATTGCTCTACTTTAGTCTAGATGATATTAATGTTGTCTCATTGCCCTACTTTAGTCTAGATGATATTAATGTTGTCTCATTGCTCTATTTTAGTCTAGATGATATTAATGTTGTCTCATTGCTCTACTGTAGTCTAGATGATATTAATGTTTTCTCATTGCTCTACTGTAGTCTAGATGATATTAATGTTGTCTCATTGCTCTATTTTAGTCTAGATGATATTAATGTTGTCTCATTGCTCTACTTTAGTCTAGTTGATATTAGTGTTGTCTCATTGCTCTACTTTAGTCTCGATGATACTAATATTGTCTCATTGCTCTACTGTAGTCTAGATGATATTAATGTTTTCTCATTGCTCTACTGTAGTCTAGATGATATTAATGTTGTCTCATTGCTCTACTGTAGTCTAGATGATATTAATGTTGTCTCATTGCTCTACTGTAGTCTAGATGATATTAATGTTGTCTCATTGCTCTACTGTAGTCTAGATGATATTAATGTTGTCTCATTGCTCTACTGTAGTCTAGATGATATTAATGTTGTCTCATTGCTCTACTGTAGTCTAGATGATATTAATGTTGTCTCATTGCTCTACTCTGATGTAGTTTCTAATGCTATAACATGGTCCTACCTTGCTGAAGCACCTTTGTTATCTCATACTCAGAACAACTGTCTGGCCAACAAGATCCTATCTGGAGTAAAGCTGACTCTAAGTTGGCACGTCTTTTTGTCCTTAAGTTCTAAAAATAGAAGAGAAAGGCTGGTTGTGATTTCATTGAATCCGTATATTCTTGGTTTTAATTAATATCCCAACCAAGTTAAATCGACGTAAGACAGTCAGTAATCCAAAATATTTCCAATTTATTAATCTAACAAGACTAATTTGATGATTGAGTAATAATATTTAAATGAAAAATATAACTTATTGTTCCTGCCAAATTAATTATATTAATTAAATGAAACATGACATAACACTCTCATTTGATTTATACTTTTTAGGGAGGAAAACATGGTTTCTCTTTTTTTTAATGAATCGAGTGAAACATGCATCATTTTATAAACATGAAACATGCTAGTCATGAATGGAACAATATATATTTATATTTTATTTAAATTTGTCTACGCTGTTAACAAGACATGAACTAAGAAATTTTATAGCCTATATGAATATCTGCCCTTTATATTACACAGTCACCACAATGGACAGTTCATGATAAGAAAGTTTAAGAAGTACAAATTGATTGAACAGCTTACACATTATGGACCAACTTTGCTTTCGAAAAGAATAAGTGAAAGAAACATTTCCGGTCTGAGTAAAGAACTTGAGTTGCTTCACTTTACAGAGCAATGGACGAGAAGAGTTCAATGACTTCAATTGAGCATTATAAAAAAACTAAGCTTAAAATTATATTTAAAATACGTTTGAAGCATAACTAGTTCTAAAATCTTTTAGCCCTCAAATTAACAGCATACACATGATAGAAAAATGTCATTTTAATTTTAAATCATTATTTAGATTTAATAGAGATAAACCCTTGACTATATTTAATCATAATCTTTCTTTTTATTATTTTATCCATTCCAAATTTTATTTGTCTGTAAAATAGGTCGAATTTTTCTTTGGCATACATTTCTAATCACTACTTGAGCCTATTGGATTATATATATTTGTAGACTTTTTAGATTTTAAATCACTAAACAAATTATTCCTTTTGCAGAAGTCTCGAAATCAATACATTTTTGGTGTAATAAATATATGCTGCATCAAATATTTAGTGATACCCACTGGATAATCTTAACGATTTCAAATCTTCAAGAGTAAAAAATATATTTTTCACTTTATAACTTAGCAAAGTAAGTATAGCTTTTTAACTTTTTCGTACGACACGTACCTTATATCTATATTATTTAAATATATATGTTAATTTAAACGAATGTCAACATTTTTAAAGCATACCTTTGAGGAAATAGTTAATGAACAGTACTTTCCATTGAAAATACTGTCACGTTTGTCATTCACTGACGGAGCCTTGGCCTTCCTGCACTGCTTGTAGTTGCCTACGAAATGCAAATTGTCTTTCAAGATAGATGTGCTAGGTTTACCCCATGAGTCCAAGACTAAAGAAAAGGGAAATGGAAATGATACGTAGTTTTATTAAGGCGAGTTTTAAAACTGATTAAAATTATTGAGTGGTAAGTAAAATTGAAATATTAATTGAAAAAAAAAGACGTAAATATATAAAACTTATTAATTTTAAGCAAAAATACCGAAAATAAATAAATATTTTAGTAACATTTACAGAGAGAAAGACAGAGAGATTAAATGTTTGATGTAGACTATCAAAATAAATATTATGAATGGAAGCTAGTCATTAGTGTAGACATGTTTAGCATTAAACTAATAGAAAGTTAGACACTTAGTAATATAAACAAACACACAAAACCAACTCACACTGTAAGGTCCAAATGTTATCTGAAATGTTTGAAAACAAACGTTGAATATCTCGAGCACAATTTGATTGATTCTCTTCTCTTGGAGTACAGTTTAATTGTGACAGTCTATCGACTTCTTTAAGACTGCACCCTAAATTATGTTCATTTCTCACATCGTTAGTTGTGAAATTTTGTTCTGTATCCACATCGTCTTGTACGTTTGGAGAAGTCAACAAATAGGAGTTCCCTAACATCATGGCCAAAACAGCTAGTTCAATTTCAGACAACTGCGACTTGTAATGATGGAGAGTGTCTCTGACATTATACCAATCTTTGCTTAGAGTGCATTTGATGATACTTACGGTTGATTGTTTGAACACTTGATTATAAGTATATCTAGCTTCCGAGAAGACTAGCAGAATAAAAAATATGTACACGATTTTTGTTTGTTTAATTTCGACCATCTCGTACAAGTGTCCACTTATGTAATCATTACACAGAAAGTTTAAACAATAAAAATGTCATCAGTATTAAATCAAGCAGTTAACTTATAAGTTAATCCTATGGGCTATCTTAACTTGCTGATACACTCAACACTTAAGTTACTAGAATAGAACACAAATTCAAAACAGAATTAACAATATGGAAATACATTCATGCTCAAGGGAAATTAAGCATTTAAGCGTCAACCGTTTAGAACTGATGTACATGTTTCAACTGATACAACACCTGACAAAGACTATTGACAATCGATAAAGCCAAAATTGTGACATATTAGCGAAAGTGACGCGTGCTCGGCTGGTTTTAATGTCAGGGGGATGATTATTTTTGAAATTATCACACACCAACCCGTCATCATATAAATCGGGAGCAGGCACGCAACAAGACAAGCAATGAAAGAAAGATACAAAATTAAAAATTGAAGAATATTTATTTGCATAAATATTTACATAGAAGAATAAAAAGGGGGAGGGTTTGCATCTATCTCTAATCAATACTATATTTAATCATCACTCTTGCACTTAATAAGAGAGTATGTAACTTTGTCTTCTGAACTTAGCTGGTTGTCCATATTTACATAGAAGAATAAAAAGGGGGAGGGTTTGCATCTATCTCTAATCAATACTATATTTAATCATCACTCTTGCACTTAATAAGAGAGTATGTAACTTTGTCTTCTTAACTTAGCTGGTTGTCCTGCTTGGGTCGCAGCTGGCTGTGTCCTGGCTTGAGGTTCTGCAGCTGGAGGTGGCGCTCTAGCGGGTAGAGGGACGCCGGTGATACAGTTCTTGTGGAGTCTCAATCCAAAGTTCTGATATCTGTAGTGGGCACAGAAGGGCGGGTGGCCGGCTACCGAGGGCACATGGTTACTGCGGGAAGAGCTGATCTGCCGTGAGCAGCGTAGTTAGCAGGATAAGTCCAATGAGTTGCAGAGGGTTTGGCTTAGCTATGACGTCTCACACAGATCTCGGTCTATAGGGTCCTCGCACCTAATAAGTTGACAGGTGGGCTTTCGAATAGGCGGACAAGTAGAGCCGATAGCGCCAAGTAGTAGAGTTGAGTAGATCCACGTAAGCAGTAGATGATACTCAATAGCAAATAGGCAGGTGATTCAAACATATAGTTGAGTAGATCTCATTAGGCAGGAGATGATAACAACAAGTAGGCAGTCGTGCAGTGCTGAATAGCACTAAGTACGAAGGCAATAGATCCGATTAATAGGCAGACACCTGAGGAAGGCACCAGGTATTCCTCTAAGAGTAAGAATAAATGAAATAGTCCAGACTCGACTGTTCAGCTAGAATGAGAAAATGAGAGAGCGGCTGTTCCGCCTTATTCTACCTTATATAGGCCTGGGAGAGACGGGCGGAAACAAGAAATGTCCTAGCCTTAAGATTATCTCTCACGTGGGTGAATTTGTCTCGAGATGGGAGTCGCACCTTGGAGTGTCGAGAGTCGTGTTGATCCAAGTACTCTCTTTGATCAAAGAGAGACGTGGGTAAAGGGGAGGAAGAAAGATTGACTTGCATTCCACCCAAGGTGGTGTCAACTGCGACCGTCAGACATCCGGCGGGTAAGACCAAAGGGACTGTGTATTTATCTTTCCCCGATCAAAGGGAGATAAGTGAAAGGGCGCGGCTGAGCTATCTCCAAGGTGGTGGACTAAGTCTAGCCTGGAGAGGAAAAGGTGGATCGGGTAAGGAAATTGGGGATTGGACGGGGAAATAATTAAAATAAAATAAATAAATAATAATTAATGATAATTAATGCTGTGATAAAATAGAGTGACTCTGACAGCAAGCTTTTGACTTGTCACACAAATTAACACGTGGTATTGATCAAATTGAACTCATTTTGGAAAAACACCTCCTAAATTTTTAAATGTATCTAGGACTTACATTAGACTACGTTAAAACCATGAATAAATGTCTGTAAAAAAAACGGAACGCTTTAAAGTATGAATTTATAAATTAGACTTTTATGTACTTCTTGATGACGACAGATGATCTTGTTTATTGTAAGCTAAAGTGGGACAAATAATGGAAATGAGACCACAACTTTGCTCATATGTATACAAGTGGTTTAATAGAGAACTAATATTATAATACAGTTACATAGATAACTGCGACAATTACACTTTGACCGTCAGTTAAAGAAACGTATGGTCTTTCTAGCCTCTGCCCTATAGATTGTAAAGTTTGAAAGGGTTAATACCCCACTAACATTAATACGAAGGAATTCGAATAATCTAGGTACATAATATTTCAATTCGTGATTTCCTCGAGGATAACACCATATACATTGAATACTAATTAATAAGCGCAATTATAAAACTGAGTAATTTCAATAACTACAAACTTAAAATATTGGACATTTTCAATATAAAAGTTAGTGTGTGTCATTTTTAAGACCTATTTTAATTTCTTTAAATATTAAAACATAAAGGAGAAAAAAAAGAATAGTAAAGTATATTGACGAATGTGGTGGCGAAATATTCGAACCCAAAGCAAAATTTTAGAAAAGGAAAAGGGACAGATCGGTAGAGATCTTGAGATATAAAGACAGCGTTCACATAGGACAAACGCACGAATTGTTACTGTGAACGATATAGTAATAATAAATTAATTAATGCTGGAAACACTAGTTCTAAAAGATTCAGAAATAGATTTAACTTTTATTAAAATTACTTCTTGTGTTTCTATTTAACAAATACACAAAAAACTTGCAATTAATTGCTTTGTCTTTGTGTGACATGTATAGTTTGTGTACGGATAGGAAAAGCGCGGACACACACACTTTTTTTTCTAAAGGGGAAAGGAAGCTACGTTTCGGGAGGTGTTTTAGGCAGTTTTGACTAGTGTAGAGCCATATTATGGCTAACGTAAAGCTTGTGAATCATATTAAAGAGTAAGGGATGTTTTTGTAGCTTGTGATTGATCATATGATCGCACCCAGGTGTGTGTGAGGTACGTAGATACCTAATATGTTATTCTGCTTTTTGTCATGTTCTTTATGCCTTTAATATTATATAACTTTTAAAGTATTTACTTCATGTAAATGTTTATTTGTTAAAATCCGTCGATCAGCCATTTTAACCTATTTACATATTCTGTTATATATATATATATATATATATATATATATATATATATATATATATATATATATTTATATATATATATATATATATATATATAATATATATATATAATTATAATATAATATAATATATATATATAACCTAAAATGTTCTGGTTACGGATTTTAAAAATATATATATATATATAAAGAAATTAATTGAAATTTGAGAGTTGATGTATTGTATATCGCTGACAAAAGAATTACAACACTGGGAATACTCTAGTTTAATCCTTATCAATTTAAATTTGGCTAGAGGACGAGAATGTACTGTTCTTGAATGAATTAGACGTCTTTCCGCGGGGAGGCATCATTTATTCAATGATTTAATAAATTAATGTTTAGGAACATTTTGCTAAAAATCTTCTAACACTAGATCATTAGAATATTATTATGTGTAGTGGATCTATACATTAACAGGATTCTTTCATAAGGGTTAGGTTGAAGGGATGGACGGATAATTTGTTTTAAAAAATTAACTTTTATTAGCTATTTACGACAAAAATAATCGCTGTGGAAGTTTCAAAAAAGGAGGTTTTCTTTTTTTTTTATAAGTATTTTTAAAAATGTTTACATGTAAATCTAACACTGGCTTTTTCTTCATTACAGCCTAAACTGGAGAATCTTACGGAGGATTAAAATGTTAACATTGAATGCTTATTTATTTCTTAGACATAATATGTCATGCAATAGTAAATGAAAGAATAATTGTAATGTAAAAATTATGGTTATTTATGTTGTTCAATTATAAATAGAAACTCTTTACTTTACTTTACGTATATATGCCCCACACTAATCACCTGGATACATAGAGGCTTGTATACTATTTTTGAGTTGTTGTTTTTCTATTAATGCTAAAGCTAATATTATTCAAATCTGTATTAATACGTAATAAAAGCATATATTATAGTGATATACTTATTATAAAACATTCCTTTTATATTTTATCAATAAATGCATGTTTATTCCATTGTTTGTATACTTTAAATTTATGTTTTTTTTTATAATATGGTAGAAAAAAATGTTGCAAAGACAGCTTGCGTAGAAACACAAACTCAAAATCGATCACCACATAGGCAATAAAAAGCAGTTTTTTCATTTTTTTTAAAGAATATAAAAAAACTATGAAAGTACAAACTATCAAAAAGTTACAATAACCTATTTCCGTCGATACAAAAAGAAGAGACGTATATTTAGTTCTACTAACGACTTCTTACAACAGGAGTCGGAGATGTAGAAATGTTATTATTATTATATTTTTAATATTCATACGTTTTTAATAAACTGGTATTTATGAAGATATATATAAAAATACTAGTGGTCACTTACAAAGACAGCATCAATAATAAACTGATAAGAAACAGGGTTAATACAGCAATGGGGCTCGCAAAGACCTTCCTTCAGAGAACAAAACCAGAAATAAGATGAAGAGGAAGACAGACAAAGCGATGGGAAGATATCAAAGAATGGACAGACCTGTCTAAAAAATGAAATTCTATCAAAGTGAGAAATGGAGAGAAATGGTTGACAGATCTTGTGTTGTGCCCCAAAAGTCCAACAGACTAAGAGATTTGTGAAGTTAAATGTAAACCTGACCTTATTAATGTTATTGAATGATTATCTTATTGATCTAATTGTTTTGTAAAGAGGAAATCTCTAATTCAAACGATAACAAGTAAAACTTTTCCCTTAAGTTGAATGTCCAGATTATCTGTAAGTTAATGAAGGGAGGCGAGATTCTCGTGTTTAATATGAAACATTACTTATTAATTATTGTTTTAAATTATGTTCCACATATATGCATACTGAGTAATTTGTTTTTCTCTTTTTAAAAAAAAAGTAATATTTCCTTTTTTAATTTTAGGTAGTTAGTATCACTTTATTAAGTATTACAAATTGAAAAATAAAATTTGACCGTTTGCATAAAGGTGCTTTAATATGGTTCATAGTCATCCCACATACTAAATCAGCGTTTTTAACCGATCTTTTTTATTGTTCCCGACTAAGCGGCACCCCAACAGTAATTTATATATTTTTACATGCCTAAGAAACTGCGCTTTTGCACTGTGCTTTTTATTGGTGGATACCAAATAGAAAAGTTAATAATTTCCCACAATTAAAAAAAATGAATCAATATTCTGATATACAAACCGTGCTAAAGTTGTTCCAAGCAAAACAACAAACAACTGTACTATTTACTTTCAATGTCAGAAAAGCTCAGATGTTAAATATCAAAAAAAAATTTGCAGTTATTTAGGTTACATAGATTCTGTTTAAAGAGCTTCGTTACAGACGATACACAGGAATTTTTTTTATTCTCGCTAATAATATTGAAGTAAAATCAAAACATACACAAATTAACGTAATATTTTCTGTTCTAACATGATATAAAATATTTCGTTTTAATGACATAAACTATTCCAATTATAACCTCCAGTATAACCTCTCACTTTTATTTCACTTTTGTCATGACGTTATCGGTAGATATGATACAGCAAGGTGGCGAAATGCTTACATAACATAAATTTAAACTTCTAATATATATATATATATCTATGCTGCGATGGACAGATAGACTACAAAAAAAAATAAAAGCGCTTATTCCATTTTCGGAAACTACTAAAAATGTAGTATATTGTACTATTAAAAAATGAACGACTTTTAATGTAATGAATGTTTTTGTTATAGTGTTGACGTAGTTAAACACAATAAAGTTACAGGAGATAGTTTGTTTGGAAACACAATAAAGTTACAGGAGATAGTTTGTTTGGAAACACAATAAAGTTACAGGAGATGGTTTGTTTGGAAACACAATAAAGTTACAGGAAATGGTTTGTTTGGAAACACAATAAAGTTACAGGAGATAGTTTGTTTGGAAACACAATAAAGTTACAGGAGAAAGTTTGTTTGGAAACACAATAAAGTTACAGGAGATGGTTTGTTTGGAAACACAATAAAGTTACAGGAGATGGTTTGCTTGGAAACACAATAAAGCTACAGGAGATAGTTTGTTTGGAAACACAATAAAGTTACAGGAGATGGTTTGTTTGGAAACACAATAAAGTTACAGGAGATAGTTTGTTTGAAAACACAATAAAGTTACAGGAGATAGTTTGTTTGGAAACACAATAAAGTTACAGGAGATGGTTTGTTTGGAAACACAATAAAGTTACAGGAGATGGTTTGTTTGGAAACACAATAAAGTTACAGGAGATAGTTTGTTTGGAAACACAATAAAGTTACAGGAAATAGTTTGTTTGGAAACACAATAAAGTTACAGGAAATTATTTGTTTGGAAACACAATAAAGTTACAGGAGATGGTTTGTTTGGAAACACAATAAAGTTACAGGAGATAGTTTGTTTGGAAACACAATAAAGTTACAGGAGATAGTTTGTTTGGAAACACAATAAAGTTACAGGAGATGGTTTGTTTGGAAACACAATAAAGTTACAGGAGATGGTTTGTTTGGAAACACAATAAAGTTACAGGAGATGGTTTGTTTGGAAACACAATAAAGTTACAGGAGATGGTTTGTTTGGAAACACAATAAAGTTACAGGAAATAGTTTGTTTGAAAACACAATAAAGGTACAGGAAATAGTTTGTTTGGAAACACAATAAAGGTACAGGAAATAGTTTGTTTGGAAACACAATAAAGTTACAGGAAATAGTTTGTTTGGAAACACAATAAAGTAACAGGAGATGGTTTGTTTGGAAACACAATAAAGTTACAGGAGATGGTTTGTTTGGAAACACAATAAAGTTACAGGAGATGGTTTGTTTGGAAACACAATAAAGTTACAGGAGATAGTTTGTTTGGAAACACAATAAAGTTACAGGAGATAGTTTGTTTGGAAACACAATAAAGTTACAGGAGATGGTTTGTTTGGAAACACAATAAAGTTACAGGAGATGGTTTGTTTGGAAACACAATAAAGTTACAGGAGATAGTTTGTTTGGAAACACAATAAAGTTACAGGAAATAGTTTGTTTGGAAACACAATAAAGTTTTAGGAAATAGTTTGTTTGGAAACACAATAAAGTTACAGGAGATGGTTTGTTTGGAAACACAATAAAGTTACAGGAGATAGTTTGTTTGGAAACACAATAAAGTTACAGGAGATGGTTTGTTTGGAAACACAATAAAGTTACAGGAGATAGTTTGTTTGGAAACACAATAAAGTTACAGGAGATAGTTTGTTTGGAAACACAATAAAGTTACAGGAGATGGTTTGTTTGGAAACACAATAAAGTTACAGGAGATGGTTTGTTTGGAAACACAATAAAGTTACAGGAGATGGTTTGTTTGGAAACACAATAAAGTTACAGGAGATGGTTTGTTTGGAAACACAATAAAGTTACAGGAAATAGTTTGTTTGGAAACACAATAAAGGTACAGGAAATAGTTTGTTTGGAAACACAATAAAGTTACAGGAAATAGTTTGTTTGGAAACACAATAAAGTTACAGGAAATAGTTTGTTTGGAAACACAATAAAGTTACAGGAAATAGTTTGTTTGGAAACACAATAAAGTTACAGGAGATGGTTTGTTTGGAAACACAATAAAGTTACAGGAGATAGTTTGTTTGGAAACACAATAAAGCTACAGGAGATGGTTTGTTTGGAAACACAATAAAGTTACAGGAGATGGTTTGTTTGGAAACACAATAAAGTTACAGGAGATGGTTTGTTTGGAAACACAATAAAGTTACAGGAAATAGTTTGTTTGGAAACACAATAAAGTTACAGGAGATAGTTTGTTTGGAAACACAATAAAGTTACAGGAGATAGTTTGTTTGGAAACACAATAAAGTTACAGGAGATGGTTTGTTTGGAAACACAATAAAGTTACAGGAAATAGTTTGTTTGGAAACACAATAAAGTTACAGGAAATAGTTTGTTTGGAAACACAATAAAGTTACAGGAAATAGTTTGTTTGGAAACACAATAAAGTTACAGGAGATGGTTTGTTTGGAAACACATTAAAGTTACAGGAGATGGTTTGTTTGGAAACACAATAAAGTTACAGGAGATGGTTTGTTTGGAAACACAATAAAGTTACAGGAAATAGTTTGTTTGGAAACACAATAAAGTTACAGGAAATAGTTTGTTTGGAAACACAATAAAGTTACAGGAAATAGTTTGTTTGGAAACACAATAAAGTTACAGGAGATGGTTTGTTTGGAAACACAATAAAGTTACAGGAGATAGTTTGTTTGGAAACACAATAAAGTTATAGGAGATGGTTTGTTTGGAAACACAATAAAGTTACAGGAGATAGTTTGTTTGGAAACACAAACTCAGAATAGGCATCGAAGTGTATTACTTAGAGAGGTAAAAAGTCAGCTTTCAATATTTTCAGATTGAATATTAGAAGCAATGAACTACAAACTATCAACAACCACAACCCTATCTTTGTCAATACAAAAAGAAGAGGCATGGTCGTGTCGAAAGTGTTAATGATATTATTGTATTGTTAAGTCGACTGACGACCATGGGGTAAAGAAATGTAGTTAATTTTTAACCGTTTAAATTAATACACTGATAGTTTAGAAGATACTGATCAGTTTTAACCTAACTGATGTACTGAAAATCATCTAATTGATGATTTTGTTAATTGTCAATCTCTCATTCAAGCCCTCAAAGAAGAACCCATCCCACTTGATTAAGTGTCTAAAGGTGTCGCCTTATGTAATGTTCGAACTCCAAGTCTGTGGCAACACTGCTTATTAAATGTTGCTTTATGATATAATTGACTAAAATACCGAAATAAATTCAAATGCAATTTTAAAAAACAAAATTAATTTTAAAAAAATGTTTTAGCTTTTATAACATAAAACACTTGTTTTAGATATAAAAATATTTTAAATGACCTTTCTTCTAGACAATAACAAAAGCAAAAGTTTAATTGTTCTAAAATAAAAAGAAAATTACCTCCTTATTAATGTAGTCTTTTTTGTTTGCAAATAGTTGTAGAAATGTATTTTATGAAAAAAAAACTGTTTGCATATTTGATTTAAATTATTAACAATTTTGCTTTCAAAAGAGAAAAAAAAAGTAGCTCTTGCAGTCTTATCTACCAGACGTTCAGTTTGTCATTGCATTTCTTACTATTTTTTTTTTTTTAACTTTGCTTCTTATAAATATTTTTGCTTGAAACAAGAACAACTCTTTGAAACCTATTTGTGCATCTTACAAGAAACCTTCAAACGTATTGGAGTACAAAAAAAAGAGACTAAGCACTACAAAAGAGTTTTTTTTTTACAAAACTAGACAAAATAAATGTCTAGCGCTGACTAGGTATTAAATGAATAATGTTAGTGGATCATAAATGTAAAATTAAGAATATTTATCAGACGAAGGACAGCTTATTACATTTACACTAATATTTGAATAATTTAAATTCGCATGCCAGACACTTTTTTAAAATAATTGTGGGGAAAAAATCTTTGCTCTCAGTAATGGTATTTTATCTTCTTTTTAGTTTTATCTGGATAGACCTAAAGTCACTTTGATCATCCTGACAGCTAGAACTTAAAAGTGAAAATATTAGAGTGTCATTAGTTGATGCAGGATATCTTTTTGTTTGCTTACATCGCGCATTATAAAATTTGATTTCAAGAAAAGTGGTTTATTATATATGGCTACGGGCTTCAGTTCTTCAATTTTTTCATGAAAAATGCCTTTCCAAAACACAACCATTTTTTAAAGACAACCCGCAACGATTAATAACACGGTGTTGATCATTATATTGAGTACATTTCACAAATATTTTCCTGTTTACTTTCGGGGACTGATCTCCCCATAGTTGCTGGTCACAACTTCTAGTGACGAAAAGTAATTGTGTGTGTGACTTTCGTCATCATATCGGCTGATACAGTCTCTCCATTTTGTGTACGCTTGTAGTAAGACGTTTCTTGAGAGCTCTTGAATTTCTCCTTGTGCTTATGTTACTGGATAGCCTTACCATTTGCCTTGGACATTTTCTGTTGGATTATCTTGACCCCTGTTTAGGGTGAGTTTTATTTTTCATTGTATAGTTTTTCTATTTGAATTTGTTCGTATGTGTAATTAGACTAGATCTAGATGATTAGAAGAATTCTTTCTTTTATCTTCTATAGGGTTTTAACGACAAGTCTAAGTTTTGGTCGTAGATTCAGTTCAAGACTCTATTTCAAGTTCTAGCGTCAAGTCTAAGTAGTGATCTTAGCTTGGTGTCAAGTCTATGTGTTAGACTCAGTGTCAAGTCTTGGTGTTTATCCAGTCTCAATTTTCTCTATTGAGAGTACAACTTTAGGTCTACAGTCTACAGGACTGAGGTCTTCATCTCACTAATTTCAGTTGGTCATCTGGTGTTCAAGTTGGTTTTTCATGAGTCTGAGGTTCAAGATTCCAGACTGCGGGTTGATGTATTCAGACCTAGTATGAACTATAAACTTTTAGAATTGTCGTCAGTGAACAGTGTCTTATCTAGAGGCCAGATCTATGTGGATTACCAGTTGTTGTGTTGGAAGTCTATTTGAACAACTTGTAATGAATATAGTAGGGTAATGATATTGTTCACATAATGATCCTTTATATGTTGTAAAGAAACTAACTGAAACATTTTAGATTAGATATTATTGCATATATATTTATTGATATTGATACTACTATTATCATTCATCAAATATAAAAATATAAAATATTGAAACCATACACTTGACCACATCGAAAAGGACACATGTGTGAAGTTGAATAAGAACAAAGTTACAAAGAAAGTTTGTGTGGAAGCAAACTCAAAATCGTCCCCGAAGTGGTCCATCTAGAGTCTTCACCAGGATTCGAACACGGAACTTCCGGTTCCAAGTGCTTTATACCTCAGCCACAGCATCTCCATATATTTATTTAGCGTACACTTATATTTCTTTAATTATAATAATTATTAATATCATCCATACAATCAAAATTAATAATGTTACATCCAATGAAGTGAAACTAGAAAAAGATTTATTCTTCTTACAAAATTAAATAAATTGGCAAATCAAATAAAAAAAAATATTGACCTACTTTAAGAAGTGATCTATAAATGAATTTATAGACTTTGACAAGATTTTACCCATCTAAAATAAAAATTAATATCTCCATTCTCATACAAGCTAGATCTATATTTATATAACTTGATGTATTTTCTTGTATAAGGCATATATTAAAAAAAGTCAAAGTACGAACATTTATATTTCTATATCTAGATTGTTATACATATTTAGATTGTCGTCGACAGTATAATATGGACATGTCAACACTACGCGTTTCGTTTTAAGTATTCACTTTTGTTTCTCAAACTTACTACTGAATTGAAGTTTTTATAATATTTTTTAAACAGTATTCATTCAGTGGGTTAGTTAATGAATGGAAAATATATTTTAAAATGAGCTTTTGATACTTTTTCCATTGCACCTTTAGATACACTTTTTTGTATTAATGCGTGAATCTATGAATGAAGCCTGAGCTATTAATGAAGAAGTCTGTGACCTTTTAAAAAAAAATTACCTCCTCGAATCTTTTCATTAAAAAGTGCTGTAAATTTATGGCAAAATTGCTTGCTTGAACAGACGACACAACTATAATAGCAACACTATTCTCCTTTAGGTGGCCGCTAAAAATTGCAATATAGTTTATGCATTGTAGTAAATTTTATATTTAAAAATTTAAAGTAAGTATAGTAAAGTAATTTATTGTTAACACACAAAATATCAAGTGGGTATAAAAGTAATACTATTTGTACGTTTTAAAAGATTTCAAAAAAATTTCTATGTGTAATTTAAAGTTTAAATAATTTAAAAGTTTTTTTAATTATGGTATCTTTGAAGAATACAGAGCATAGGATGCTGTTAATTGCATGTTTTGCACAAATATGGGATCGGATCAACAAAAGAGAAAGAAAGTATAACGATCTAACTAGATTTTTCCCAGAGTGGCCTGCGAGTTATTTATTTATTTATTATTTTCTCAGCGATATACAACTGTTACGTTTCTAGGAAAATCTGACCACCTAGAAACTTAGAGTGGCGTTCTGTCCGGTTCGAGAAGGCCAGTAGGGACCCTATATAAAGAGCGGAGGTGTCGCAGTCAAGACGGTTCAGAGCCCGGTTCACTACAGTCCGGTCGACTACAGCACAGTTCAGCGGTGTGGTTCTGTACGGAGCATTACGACGGTTCAGTGCGGAGTACTGTCAAATACAGTTGAGACGACTGGCATCTTGGTCTGCAATCGAGTCCAACACAACGAGCCTAGTGTGTGAAGTCAGTCCTAAACTGTTGAACCCAGTGCAAGCCCGGAACGAGACGTAGAGACGTAGAGACCAGTGCAAGAGTTGATACGGCGGAACGGTGTTAACGGAGAGATATTTGTACAGTGTACGTGTTGCCAATTGTACAGTATTGGCTGTTATTTATTCAACTATTAAAGTGTTACGTTACTTTGGAGCCCTGAGTTGTCAAGTTCTTTATATTGGTGGTGTATGGTGCAGTTTGCAGAGAGCCTGGATAGTGAGATTCGTAACAACTGGTGTCAGAAGTGGGATCTGCAATAGTACTACGAAAACGCTAGACCAACTCCTTTTGAAGGAACTGAGGCAAGAGCTCCGTAATCGAGATCTGAAGACGAGCGGAAATGAAGAAACCTTACAAGCACGCCTCCGAGAAGACATTGTACAAGAAGGGGAAGATTTTGAAGTCGAACCGGATTTGCGAGAAGAGATCGCCAGTAGCAAGAAGGAGCAGATGGCAGCCGTTCGTGAGGAGATCGGTTCTATGCGAGAACAGATGAACTCGGGGCTAGAAAACACCAATTACAAGATAGATGCCATGGACACCAAGATAGACACGATGGACTCGAGAATCAAAACGGAGTTATTAGCTATAAACCAACGCATACATGATGTGGAGGAGAGAATCCCCGCCATATAGGAGCAGATGAACCAGAGGGTCTACGCTGTTGAGACAACAATCGAAGAAACAAAGACGCAAGTTTACATGGAGTTGACCAAGATGCAGAAAGCAAATGCCATGTCGTATATAAAGATGAAGCCCGCTGTGTTTGATGGATCAGTGTCCTGGTCCGTCTACAAGTGACAATTCGACGCCGCAGCAATTGTAAACAAATGGAACAGCGATAAGGAATAAGCGACAGCCCTTATATTATCCCTAAGAGGGAAGGCCTCCGAACTGCTGCAGTCCATTCCAAACCCACAAGACTACGCTGCTATCGTAAAGGCGATGGAGCTCCGTTACGGGGACGAGTATTTGTCAGAATTGTGTCGAGTCAAATTGAAGACCCGAAGACAGCAACCAAATGAAACTCTACAGGAGTTGGAGGCAGACATTGCACGACTCGCTCATTTGGCTTACCCAACAGCCAATCAAGACATCCTGGAAATAATCATTACTGGTGCGTTTGCCGAAGCACTTCATGACCCTGAACTGAAGGAAGCCATCAGAGTTAGTGGTAAGCACAAAGCCAGCGAAACCCTTGTGTACGCTCTGATATATCAAGCTGCTAAAGACGAGCCCGAGAACATTTACCAGAACCAGAGGCTGGAAGTCGAAGATGAAGATCACAAGGAACTGAGAAAAATGAACGAGGTCTTAGAGAAATGTAGAACCATCCAGATACCACAAGGTCAACGTGGAATGAGAAAACGATGCTGGAACTGTGGTGGGTTAGGCCACCTACAAAGAAACTGTGCAAAAAGGTCTTTTCGACAAGAAGTGAACCAACACAGATCGGAAAAAGTATACATTCCCTGCAGGAAGGCTGAAGAAACGGGGGTGGTCATCGATTGTCGTCGTCTTGAGGTGAAAGCTCTATATATAAGAATAAATAGGAGGTTGCATCCATCTCTTAGTAATATTTGATCATTCGTCTGTGCACGAAATATGATAAAGTATAAGTTATTTGTCCTTGAGCTTATCTGAGTATCCTGTAGACGTTGAAGCTAGTTGTGCTTCTAAGTGGAAATCTTGAAGCTTTAGGTGGCGCTCTAGCGAGTAGAGGGTCGCCGATTACTCAGTACTTGTGAAGTATCAATCCAATGTCACTAGGGTCGGTTGTGTGACACTAGGGCGTCAGCCAATTACGTGGACACGAAGATTACTGTTGGCAGAGGTGATCTAACTTAAGAAGCGTCGTCAATAAGGTCAGTTAAGTAAGTTGCGATCGAAAAGAAAAGTGTTGTAAAGGATCGCATAACAACGTGGTATCAAATAGACAAGTAAAACGAAGTAGGCACCTAGCACCAAATAGGTTGTCCAAACGGAAGACGCCTGAGGGATGCACTGGATATTGCACTAAACGTTAAGAGGATGAATGACCCAGACTCGACTATTAGTTAGCTGGAGAAATGACGAAGTATGTCGATTTCCGAATAAATCGAATTGTAAACGTCCGGAAGATGTAGGCGGAAAAGGAAGGGGACGAGAGATTCCCCCCCCCCCCTCGTAGAATGATTTGACTTGAAGGAGTCAGAGTCGCGCCTAGAAATGTCAAGAGTCGTGTTGACATGAAATATCTCCTTTATCAAAGAGAGATAGGGGTAGGGTAGGAGAAAAGAGTACCACAAAGAATGAAGTCGGCCCGAAAAGGCGGGGTTGGTAGGTTTGTAGGCCAATGCCTAGATGACGTTGACTAAGAATGTCTCACACCTGGCACCAATGACCAGCGCCCGTACTAGGACTGTTTATCTTTCCCCGCGTGAAGGGGAGATACGCGAATGCTTGGGATGAAATGAATAAATAATAATTAATGCGGTAAAAAAAAAAAAGAGACATTGTCAGCAAACTTTTGGGCTGCGAGAGAAATAGTAAATTATCTTCCCTTGTGTATTTTGTTAAGATAAGAGTTTTGCTCTCTATATTTAAGTTTCATTTTATTGTTTATGGTTCAAGGCCCTTATTTGACGCCTAATAAAATGACATTAATATTTATTACTTTTATTTTGTTTATCACACTAATACTCCAGAAAAATGTGTTATCAATGGTTGATTAAGTTGATTAACTAATTAAATTAATGAAATTATAAAAATATAAAAATCCAAACTCTGAATCTTTATATTTCAAGTATCGCTTGTTTAGGAGGATAAGTCACGAATGTGGGCGTGGGTCAAATCCCACTTCTGACACCACACACTAAAACAACAAGAGTCTCAATTAGCATATTGATTTTAGAAGTCTTTTATTTGTCTTCTCTACTCCAGGACCTTGTTGTGAATCTGACACACTTTTACACACAGCCCTGACTTACACTTTCTTTGCTGTTCATTCAACCATGTTCGAAGACGGTCAACTGTTCACTTTATACACAGGCATACACACTGCACTACTAGCCTTTCAAAACACATGGTGACCCGTTAAAATAGCGCGGACAATATAGTGCCGACCAAAAAGAGCGGACAAAATAGCGCGGACTTATATATGATGTGTATAAAAGTTTCGGATTTATGTAAGTGAACGTCCTGAACAGTATTTTCGATGATATTGCCTCACATAATCTTTAACAAGTGTAGATATGGCTAAATATTTGTTAGCAAATTTATCAGGAGAACCTTTAATCATTATTAGCACATTAACATCACAACAAAAAGAAAGATTACACAACAGTAAAAAAAAGATTACTAGAACTATTTGGTAAATCAGAGTAGCAGATAAGCAGAATAATCCTTCTTCCCTAGTGCTATTAGAGCATGGAATGGGTTGCCTGAGCTAGCCAGAAAAACCAGTGACTTGGCAGAATTTAAGTCATTGGTTAATATGCATGACTAAATGCATGACGCGTAGGACGTAATCATCTTCTTTTTTGAAGTAACGTTTGTATCATATAAGATAAGATAAGAAGATATTTTCCTGAAGTTTGATAGATCTAGGAGTATGCCAAATTTGAAGATAAAGAGCGTACATATTATTTTATCTCATTCGCTCAGGATTAGTTAAGCTGGTGATAACTTGTCTGTTTGGTTAATCTTATTTGTTCCACCTGCCGATGTAAATACTGCGTAGATGTAGATGACTCCTGGCCAGATGTTGTAGGGAATTAATATGACTATTGGCTGAACAACTATAATGGTCGCCAGAGACGAAACCGCAGAATGACTCCAAGATTTCCGATAGCATTATACAATGTTAGATATCGAGTATTCACGATCTACCTAGAACAAACAATTCAATGGTGGGATGACATCATGTATTTCAGCTTCCCATTGACAAATTCCCTTAATGTCTACAAGTTAATCTCTCACTTCCTCAGAGAACAGGAGAACACTGAGAACAAGACTCTGAGCTACAATGCTGGAGAACGAAGTTAGGCTGCAAGCAAGACAAAGTACCTCCAACTTGACAGACGACTTTAAACTACATTGACAATGTACAAAACAAGTGAGTTATGGAATTTCTATGTGACATTTCCATTAATTTAACTTTTGTGAAAGTGTGTATGTGTGTATATATACATAAGGATATACACAAGGATCTTTGCTTTGTTTTCAAAGTACACTTTTGGAATGTAAACAAACAATCTTTTGTTCCGCTTGCAATCAAATCATTAAATAGAAACAATCTGATATAAACTTTTCACATGTAAATTATGGGTGTGGTTTGATTGTACATTTTGGTTTCTTATAGTTATAATGCTTTTATTTGTTTGGTGTAATGCACAAATTTTACGACAAATTTCCATACGAACAATGAAGATTAAATTTATATCCGAAAATGCTTTGCCATTAACAAAGAAAAAGAAGTTTTGGGAATCACATAGGATAAATCAATGACAGAATCACTGATAGAATAAACAGTTTAAGTCCTACTGATTTTTGAATTTTGAGTATGAAACTATGTAAACAAATCAATGTCTTTTTCTGTTTTAGAGTTCTTACAACCATAAGAACTAGAATTGCACCGAATAGTACTTTTTGATATTAGGCCGGAGCCGGATAGTTCAATATGATATCAAGCCGTAGCAGGATACCGGCATGACGTGTAATAAACTCGTGTTACTAAACAATGAGCAAAACTTCTAAATAACATACCAATAATCATACCTGCTTCTGGTGTATAGGTGTTGTTATTGCTATTACTACTATTATTATCTGTGTTGTTTCTGTTTTTAAAATTATTGTTTGAGTTATTGTTTCTTTGATGGTTGTATGCATCTCTTCTAGATTGTCTATTGTTATAAAAATTATTGTAGCTGAAATTGTATTTTAGTAGTTTCTCCTTTTAATAGGACTAGCACTCTGGTTTGACCCATAGTATCCATTGTTGTTGTAATTGTTGTAATTGGGTTGTTAAGTATTATTTCTGTATCTATAATTATTAATATTATTAATGTTTTTAGCTATTCTGCATTGACATTGACATGTCTTTTACTGACACAATTTAAACACATTTTAGCATTAGAATATTTAAAGATATCCGTACTAGTATAGGAGACTGAAACTGTGGCTGCTAACTGGTGCAATTCTCTCTTATCTATTGTATGACCTAGATGACTATCCTTAAATAAGTTTACGTTTGTGATTAATTCAGTTTCAGTTTTACTTTTTTTTCTTTGAGGAAAGTGAATACTTGGTCAGTTGCATTGGCTAAGATGTTATCACTTAATATTTTGTCTATAATTTTTTTTTAGGGGGGGAAGGGGGGTTTAAGTCACATTTTGATAGTTCTAGCCATTTAATCAAGTTAGTCTTCATGTTAAAGAGTATTCTAAGTAGGTCTCACTCTTTATTTAATATAATGTTATTAAATAATTTACTGTAATGCTACTCTGATTTACCAAATAGTTCTAGTAATCTTTTTTTTACTGTTGTGTACTCTTTCTTTTGTTGTGATGTTAATGTGCTAATAATGATTGAAGGTTCTCCTGATAAATTTGCTAACAAATATTTAGCCATATCTACACTTGTTAAAGAGTATGTGAGGCAATATGTTTAAATTTAATTATAAATGGTTTGTTAGTTGTTTGTTGATTTTGTATATTGGGATTTATTTTGGTTGCCTCCTGTTTTGCTAACTCTACTCTATGTTGACTTTTTTCTGTTTGGTTTCTAACACTTTTAGTTCAGCTGTTCTCTCATCTCTTTCTCTACCCTTTCTTTAATTTCTACTTTCTCTTTTTTTCTGCTTTCTCTAACTCTTTTTCAATAAGTTTCATCTTCTAGTCCCAGGTAATCTCCATTACTTTCACCAAATCTAATATTTTGTCATAGGCAGACATGAAGTAAAGTAGTTTTTAGATGTATTTTGTAATGTGAATATTTAGTTAAGTTTGTATGAACTCAGTATAATATTATGTTAAATTTGAATCAATATATAAAATTGTTACTTAACAAATTAAATAATAGTGTGTACTTAGAAAAATATGTGCACAAAACTATAGTAGAGTTATCAGTTATTGTAAATTCTTACAAGAAAAAATGTGTATAATATGGTACAAAATTTCTATACAAAACACCTGTCAGTGATAATCAATTCCAATGTACTTCATCAAAATTATACATTAAATAAATTCAACCATTACATCAAATAGATAAAAAAAAATGTACTTAATATATTTTTAAGGATTAGTTGCTATATATGGCTATTATGTGTGCCAAGTAATAAAAAAATAATAAGGAAGAAAAAAAAATATATAGAAAAAAATTAACAGACAAACAGAAACAATATATATATATATTGTTATAGGTTTACTTTATTGGGAATTTGACGAGACTATAAATAGACTATTTTAGACGGACCTAGGAATTATGGGATATTAACTGAATAGAAATTATGGGATAGATTTTAATGGATAGACAGACATAAGTATTAAAGCAAGAACGACTCACTTCTACTTTTAATGGCGTGACATCATCTTTAGTAGCTGTCAACATTTGGACTGTGCCCCTTTATTTTGGATTAAAAGATTATTTGTTAAGAATCTACCGTTTTTCTCAAGTATTTTATACAAGTAAGTATATGTTGTTGGTTGAAAGCGAACTCCAGGATTTAAAAAGAAATACTTCATTTCGACCTAGATCTACTAAGACTACGTTTACATCTGTTTACTAAACAACCACAACAATTTCAAGGTTGTCATGGCCAGGGGTGACAATGGGGATAAGCTCCCACTGTCTATAAAATACTCCTAAAGGCATGCGTCTCAGATAGCCTCTGACAACTAAGTGCAGCACCTGGCCTGCTCGTGTGGCTTAGATATTAAGCCCGGCGAAACTGCTCTTACTAACAGGTGAAGGGGTGAAGGCGGATACCTGGCGCCACAAAACCAGGAGCTTCGGGCAGGTGGAGCTCGTCAGCCTAGTATGGCAATTCATCTAGGAGAGGGGTACTCTGACTTCAAACCCCCGCTGCTTTGCGGTACTGAGGCTTCAGGAGACAACCTCGAGGATAAATCAGGAGTGAAGCCCTTTAGGCGTTGGGAGTATCAGCTACGAAATTCCCTCCGGCAGCTTCTGCAAATGAGTTGGTGCCAAATGTAATGCGATGCGTTCCTTTGGATCACATCAGCAAGGTCAAGAGAGGGATCATGAAGCATGGGCCACCCACGACCCCTTTATCTAAGGCCCAGGAATGCTCTGGTGCTGCTGCAAAGCGGCTAAAACAACACGGGAGACAACAGTTACGGGTTATAAGTCCAACTTGATTGGCGTAATGTATGGACGCCACGGGTTGTCTCTGTCGGTGGGAGAGGTCTTCGCGCCTCACTGATCAGCTACCGCCCGCCTCAACCTGGGAAGCCCCCAGACAGTTAGGTTCTGATCCGCCACAGCCTGCCTGCTCTACTGGGTGCTTAGAGCTTAGTTTAAAACGACAAGTAGGCTGTAAACCTGCACCAAGCAACAAAAGAAGTCACTCCAGATCCTGCCCCATCTCAAGACGTAACCAAAGCCGGTGACTCATCTTGGCATATCCATTGTCTTACGAGACAGAAGGAGCCATATATATATACACATTTATATACAACAACTCAGTCTGCTATAAAATAAATTAATAAATAGAAGAAATAGGACAGGAGGATTACTCAAATAAATATACAGGATCTAGACAAACAAAAATATGAATACAATAAGAGGTTACACTAACAAAAACGATATAGCTAAACAGTTTTCAGTTTGGTCTAATAGCTCCTACCAACAAGAATGTTTCTAAACGCATTGGACCTTATCCAGCTAGGAGAACAACAAGCAATAATTCATAAGGAGATTCAGTTTTCAAACTATTTTTTTCTAAATATAGCAGCGTTGTTTCCATAAGCATTTAGAAGTTTTCTTTTCAGTACTTGATAAAAGTTTTCTGTTCTATGGTCTTGATTCTGGCATATGGTTAAGGCTTGGCCATGCACAAAATTCAATATTATCTCTAACCATTCCTCCTCTGGTGCAATGAAACTATATAATTTAATTCCAAATCTCTTTAGAAAGTCCGCAGTGTCATTCTTATCTTCATCAAAACAATTGTCTTTCTTGGTGTTTTCTATATAATTAGGATATAAAACTAAACACCTGAAAATAATTAGAAAAACGTAGGCGTATAACTTTATTTACATACAATATAGAATCTTCCTAATAAAACGTTTACATACAGGTACATTAACAAAACTGGCGACTAAACTAAGATCTCTAAGGACTATTATTTCACTACAGTTTTCTCGTACAAGATTTGGAAGACAAGCAGAAGCGGGAAATGCGACCGTCCGCTCTACAAAACCCACGCTGTCCGTTCGTTTCCAGAGCAAAATCCCTCCCACGTGGACTACACAGCAACACAGTGGTTACGTCCCCTTGCATCATTAGTGACGCATAACCTCAGTGGTTACGTCTACATGCATCATTGGAGATACAAAGCCTTGGCTCTGACCAGGTGTTCTGCTACACACACACAAACGGGTGTGGGCTCACAGCGGTTTGTGACAACGACGAACCGTTACCCATCTGCTTCAGGAATGCGCGATACTACACCCCAAGAAATGGTCATTTTAGTAAAAAAGAAACTAGTATTCATGACAAGCTAGCCCTGTAGGGAGACAAGGCAACTCTACCACAAACTGCACCTTTCCTTGTTCGTGTTATCAGAGAATGGAGTTCTCAACACGGTGCCACAGTACCATGAGACTTACAAAAAAAGGAGATACTGACAAAAGTATTATGTGAACACTGAAGATTTAGTGAGGAAGATTCTTAGCAAAGTATTTAGTATGTTAGGGTTTGATAGTAAGTGTGTCTGTTATGAATGTTGTGTGTGTGCAAGTGTATGAAATGACCAGTTGACCTTCATTGTACATGTATGATTGAACAGCAAGGTACGATGTGTAAGTCAGGACTTGTGCGGATCAGATTCACAAGATGATTGAGTGAAAAGACAAATAGAAGACTAAGAAATCACATATTGTTCATTGCGACTACTTGTTCTTAGAGTGCCATTTACAGGGTATTTTAGGCATACGATACTAATGTCTTACAAACGTGTATATCCGAAACTGGATGGATTGTAAAAGGGCCACAGTAATTAAAGGGTAAATTAATTGCTCTTTATGTTCTAGAATAAAGGTATTATTATTTTTACTTTTTTATTTTACGAAATCGCACTCTGTCTTAATGGTAAAATATAAGCGTGTTTTACTTCCGATTCTCGGATCAGGTTGAAACTTTTTAAAATTATTTTTTGTACCTGACAAAACATTTAACCGATTAGTTATTAATAAATGAATAAATTAATTAGTTATTAATCTCTTGTTTTGTAAAGTTTTTACTATCATTCCCAATCTCGGGCAAGTTGAAATTTTGCTAATCATACATAGTCGATGACAATACACGAATCAATCCAAAAATTAACCAATTACTTAATTAATTAGTACTAATTAATTAATTGTGTTTTATAGAGAAGAGGGGGAGCTAAAACTCTGCCATTTTCAGTTAAATGGCAGTAATTAGCGGTTCTTTCTCATAAGTAAGCTTTTTCTAGTATATTTTTTGTTTCACTTGTTTTTTAAATGTTGTTATATTTTCTTTTTGAAAATAAGAAATGCAAATTATATTTCGCTAATTTTCGGTATAAGCTTATATTTGAATTTTATTTCTGCTTTCTTCGATTAGTCTACTCTCTATATAACTTATATAAACCTTGTCAGATCCTCTCCACAATTATTTTATTTTGATGCTCTTTAAACATTTTGTAGATAATTACCAATTGGGGATTGAGTTTCCTAAATTAGTCATGTTACGACTTTCATATCTATAAATATTATATGGAACTTTGAAATTAATATTCTCTACACATGATACATGTACGTTGGTTAACAATTTGTTGTTGGTATGTTGTATAAAGTAAAGGAAAATAAATACAATAATATTACCATCTTCACATTGACACTTATTATTATGAAATTACCTCCCCATTTTTCCAAGTGGAATACACATTTATAGAAACATTCGATTGGGCTTCTCCTAATGAGCTAAAAAATGTATAAAAGAAGCTTAAACAAACTAAACTGAATAAGATAAACATTTTATTTTTAAATATATTTCTTTTGAAAACATAATGACATTTATATTTTATATTTTTCCCTTTAAAAACTATATAATGCAAAATATTTGTAGATTCATAAGGGTACATAATATAATCAAGTAACGTAATCACTCACTTTAAAAACATCTAGATCTATGGCTGATTAATTGATAAAGAAATAAACAAAAATTGCTTGCTACATGAGCGTATTACGTTAGAAAATTTCAAATGTACCAAATCGCAAAACGTTTACAATTGTTTTATGAAATGTGAACATATTTTCTCGTCACAAAAAATATCATATCTTTTACATTGTTTATAAATAGCTTAAAAATTCATTAAAGTTAAAATAGTATATAATGGCATATAACATTACAATACCATTTCCATTTCAAAAGAATAATATATGTTTTTCAGAATTAATTATGAAAACAATATAACAAAGGACAAGCCTACATCCAAAATACCAAAGTTTGACGCTTAAAAAACTTTCATTTTGGTTTAGAGATGCCGCTTCATTTAGGAGCCTGATATTTTGCGTTAAATGTTTGATTTAATAAAATATTTTATCCCTTTATATATTTGAGTTGAAAACGATGACTATTTTTAATATGGAGTATCTTTAAATTAGATAATTAATTGATCAGACAAATTATACTATTATTCTTAGGTAGTACTGTAACATTGTATGTTTATCAATTAAACATATATATATATATATGTATGTGTGAGTATGAGACGGAGAAAGACATACTAAAAGAGACATTGAATTCTTGAATTGAGTAAATCTGTATTTTGATCAATACATATGGATCACTTAGAAAGGCACTAACATTTAAACATCTGACCAGGCAAAAATAATTAACAAATTGCTATCACTACTTATATTATCACATTAAAAAAGGGGATAACTTTTCTAAACATTACCTCGCTTTAAAATAATAAATTTACAGTGAAATGTTTATATATCTTTAAAAACAAACTAGCTACCAACATTAGCAATTACAATCAATTGGCATATTTGAAGATAAAAGTAATATAAGCAAATAAAAAGTTAAAAAGAAACATGAATTCATCACAAACGAATCTATCGTGTATTTTTTAAAATGTTCAATTAAATTTTCAAATATCATTTATATTCCACATTTTACATATTCTGAAGTGTTAGCTTTGTCAGTGTTGACTATTTTTCCTTTTATTAAAAGTGCTGAATTAAAGGCTGAAAACAAAAGAACAAAAGATGTTAATAATTTTTTATTTGGAACGTTTAATGAAGTTATTAAGCTTTAATAAAGTTATAAATATCCTACATTAAACCATATCTCTTAATTAAGATAAAGACTGAGACTACGACTGCACTATTAAGCTTTATGGATTATTTTTTTTGGATTGCAAGTACTATTTTCTCAAATAAAAACAATAACCTTTCCAATATTGCATACATTATATTGAAGTTCTTGTATGTTGTCACGTATTACAAATTGAATTCTACTTTTAAATGGCTTGCCTAGGGGAACGTGACAATAGAAAAAGGTAGTTGTGTCACTTATCTTAAGTCTGAATTTAATCAGAGACTTACAATGAATAACAAAAAAAAAATGACACAAGAAATCGGAAGGTAAAATATCAACTTAATGTTTAATCATAATATAACTCAATACAAAATGGAAGGGTTGACCAAAACCCTTTTACAAAAATGGCATGTAAAAATATTACAATACAAGAGTTTGAAAATATAATTACAAATACAAGCAAGGACTTGAAAAAAGAAAAATCTTAACTTACACGATCAATTGGTATACCACGCACGGGTCACGCAATGTCTCCGCTATTCTGTCTCACGGCTGTCTCCGTATGTCTGTCCGTCAACGTTACGCGAGCGGTCTTTATATAATCTACCGCGCGTCGATATCTAGTAATTTCTAGAACAGAAAGTCATCAACACCCAGATCTAGAACGCTCTTCAAAGAGACAGAAGAAAAGAAAAAAAAAAACCACCCTCCTTTCAACCAGAGGTACACACATAGGTCAAGGACCGGTCACTGTCTGTGTGGCTTGACTCTTGAAGAATAAAATAAAAAAAAACTTATTACACAAAGGGGCAGACAACCTACAGGTCAAGAAAAAAAAACAATAGTATCTAGGCATTGTTACCTAGATACGTAACACCTCCCTCCTAAAAATAAAAAGTTTACATTTCCACGAAATGGAAATCTTTTTAGAATAATTACAAAAATGATATTTACATTACAGAATGTATTTATCATGATATATACATAAAAAAATATATACATCAAAATACTTTTTACAATCTAGATAAGGCATCGGCGATAACATTTTCGCTGCCTTTTATGTGTTTAAGATCTAGGTTGTACTCTTGTAAAAATAAACTCCACCTGAGAAGTCGTTGGTTCTTGCCAGACATTTTGTGGATAAATGTAAGGGGATTGTGGTCAGTAAATACAACCAGTGGCCATCTGGACCCACTGATATAAAAATCAAAGTGTTGTATAGAAAGAATCAACCCAAGACATTCTTTTTCCACAGTAGAATAATTTCTTTGATGTCTATTAAATTTCTTGGAAAAGAAACAAATAGGGTGCTCTACTTGGAAATTATCTTCTTGGTAAAGGACTGACCCAACACCTGTGTCACTGGCGTCAATAGCTAACCTAAAAGGTTTTCCGAAGTCAGGAGCCATCAAAATGGGGGAGCTAGATAATATCTGCTTAATTTGGTTAAAGGCTTTCTGACATTCATCCGTCCAGGTAAATCGGACGTTCTTTCTCAGGAGGTTTGTTAAAGGACTGGCAATGACAGAAAAATTTTCGCAAAATTTTCTATAATATCCAGACATTCCCAAAAATCTTCGGAGTTGTTTCCGATCAGCAGGAATAGGGAAAGCTTGGATAGCTTCTACTTTGGCCATTACAGGTTTCACCTGGCCTTGTCCTACAATATGGCCTAAGTATTGGATGGAAGCCTGGCAAAAATCACTCTTACTCAGGTTTACAGTAATTTTTGCATGTAAAAGTTTAGTAAAAAGACAATGCAGTTGTTTACAATGGCTAGAAAAATCTTGGCTAAAAATTACTACATCGTATAGCTATGTATGCGTGGCAATTCTCCATGTCAGCAAGCAGGGCATTTATCATTCTCTGGAAAGTGGCAGGAGCATTCTTCATGCCAAATGGCATCACTTTGTATTGGTACAGACCATCAGGGGTGACAAAGGCGGAGATTTCCTTTGCCCTATCAGTCAGGGGAACCTGCCAATAACCTGAAAGTAGGTCTATTTTGGTGATGTACTTAGCGTCACCAATACGATCTATGAGATCGTCTATCCTAGGGATAGGAAACGAATTGGTCTTTGTTACAGCATTTACCTTACGGTAGTCTGTACAAAAACGATAAGTCTTGTCCTGTTTAGGTATCAAGACACATGGGGAGCTCCAGCTACTGGAACTTGGTTCAATGAGGTCATTTTCAAGCATATACTTGATTTCTGACCTAAGTATGGCAAGTTTTTCAGGGTTGACCCTGTAAGGATGCTGCTTGACTGGAGTAGCCTCGCCAACATCTACATCATGCATTATAACATTAGTCTGTTTTGGTACATCAGAAAAAATGTCATTAAATTCATTAATGAGTTTCATGATAACTGACCTTTCTGTCGAAGACAGATGAGACAGTTTTACATCCAAATTCTGTAATACAAAAGAATTAGGTATTTTGTATTGTCCAAATTTCTCCTTTACAATATCATCATCAATAGGAGAAACATGGCTATTTGAACAACTTTTGACTGTATTTAAAACACAATTACTCTTCTCTGAGTGATCTGGCCGAGATACATAAGGCTTCAGCATGTTTATGTGACATAGCGGAGTCTTTTTCCTACGGTCAGGGGTTTTGATTGTGTAATTGAGGTCACTAATTTTGGTCTCAATTTCATAGGGACCAAAATATCTGGCTTGCAAGGGTTGACCCGGTATGGGCAAAAATACAAGCACCTTATCCCCGGGAGAAAATTCTCTAACACGGGCCTTTCTATCATACCAGCGTTTCATGCTGGATTGGGTGGTTTGTAAGTTATTTTTGGCCAGAACACAAGCATCATACAGTCTAGTTTTAAACTTACTTACATAGTCTAAAAGTCCTTCAGTGGCTGTTGGTGACAACAAAGTCTCTTTTATACATTTCAAGGGACCGCGCACCGAATGGCCAAAGACTAAGTCAAAAGGGCTGAATCCCAACGATTCCTGGACGGATTCACGGGTTGCAAACAGCAGCATGTGGATTCCTTCGTCCCAGTCTTTTTCGTGCTCAAAGCAATAGGTTCGGATCATGTTCTTGAGAGTCTGATGGAATCGCTCAAGAGCGCCTTGCGACTCGGCATGATACGCACTCGACATGCAGTGTTTGATGCCCAACTGAGTCATGACTTGCTTGAAAAGATTGGCCGTGAAATTCGTTCCTTGGTCCGATTGGATGGACTTTGGTAGACCAAATAGAGTAAAGAACTTGATTAAGGCCTTTACAATGTTCGATGCTTTTATGTTCCTTAGAGGAATAGCCTCAGGAAAACGAGTTGAAGCACACATAAGGGTCAACAGGTATTGGTTGCCAGCTTTTGTCCTTGGGAGAGGACCAACACAGTCAATAAGTACTCTGCTGAAAGGTTCTTCAAAGGCTGGAATCGGCTTCAGAGGAGCAACAGGGATCTTTTGATTTGGCTTGCCAACCATCTGACAGGCATGACAGGATCGGCAGTACTGGATGACATCTTTCTTCAAACGTGGCCAGAAGAAGTGTGACATAATCTTGTGGTATGTCTTGTGGATGCCGAGATGACCTGACATTGATGTGTCATGAGCCAGATTCATGATGTACGCTCGGTATCTTTCTGGTAACACGATTTGATGGCATATTCTCCATTCTTCTTCGTTGGATGCGTCTGGAGGTTTCCATTTCCTGAAGAGCATATCATCTTGGATGTAGTAGCACGTTGACGCTAGCTCTGCCTCTTGTGATGTCATTGCGGTTTCTCGGAGTTTGGCGAGCTCTGGATCCTTCTTTTGGTCCTCAATCAACTGTTTTCGAGTTGATGCCGGCTTTTCAGAATTTGGCGTTGGTTCTTCTTCAAGAGAAGCAAAGAATGTGGTGCTCAAGTCCACATCATCGTGGTTACTGTTGGCCTTGATGACGTTCTCTTCTTGAGATGCTTTCAACCTCATTGCCCTTGTTACTGCACACGCTGGATATAACTCTAGGTCTTCCTCGGGTGTGGCAGATAAGTCGGGTGTTTGAGTGACGATGGGTTCGGCTATCACCTTTCCACCTGCTAAGTCATTGCCTAACAGCAACGAGATGCCTTCCAATGGTAATGTTGGTCGGACACCTACAACAACCGGTCCAGTAATGAGATTTGACTTTATGTCGATTAGATGTAGAGGCACATCTATACATCCAAGCTCTACGCCTCGTAACAGGATGCTCTTCCCAGTCGATGATGATTTTGACAAGGGCAAGATACCCTCTAAAAGTAGCGATTGTGAGGCACCTGTGTCTCTCAAAATGGTGATAGGTCGTAGACTTGTAGAATCACCGGGTAGTGATACGAATCCTTCCGAAATGAAAGGCTTAAAATCCTCTAATAAAACATCAATTTTGGTTGATGCAGACTGGTTTGGGTCGAACTCTCGCTGGAGTCATTGACATCTCTAGGAGACGCAGTGGAGAAACTCTTTCTTGAGTCAGTAGAACATCTTTTGGATGTATTTGGAGAACTCTTGATGGAGTCATTAGAACATCGGGGTGATGTCTTATGGGAACTCTGGATAGAGTCATGGGAACATCGGGATGATGTATTATGGGAACTCTGGAAAGAGTCATTGGAACATCGGGGTGATGTATTATGGGAACTCTGGATAGAGTCATTGGAACATCGGGTGATGTACTAGGTAAACTCTTGTTTGAGTCATTGGAACATCGGCTTGATGTATTTGAAAAACTCTTGTTTGAGTCATAGGAACATCGGCTTGATGTATTTGAAAAACTCTTGTTTGAGTCATTGGAACATCGTGGAGACATTTTCGGAGAGTCTTGTACAGTCAATACATTTGAAACAGGTGGTGTCGAGGTATTCTTGATATGACTTGATGATGAGGGAGTAAACCTCGACGACCACTGTACTGTGCAAGCGCTGACTTTTGAAGGAGCTTTTTCGTTTCTCTTCCTCAATTTCCAGCAATCGTCAATTTTATGGCCTTCTCGTTTGCAGTAGGAACAAGTAGCTTTACTTGTAGTAGGTTTTCTGTCGTTTGTACTGCTGTTCTTGATGGAGTTGCTAGCAGTGGACTCAGGCTGTTTGACTTGTTTTGGCTTGACATCCGTCGTATACTTGGCAAATTGATGTGATATTATATAATCGTCTGCCAACACTGCAGCCTTGTGCACATCTTCCTCGCCACGATCAGCTATATGCGTACGGACGTCCAGCCGCACACAACTCTTGAACTCTTCCATCAGCATTAGGTTCTTGAATTTTGCAAAGTCGGTGCCGATTTCCCTGGAAGTGAGCCATTTCTTAAAGCGTCGCTCCTTTTCCCGCAGGAATTCTACATGGGTTTGGCCATCCGATTTGCGACAATCCCTGAACTGCTTTCGGTAAGCTTCCGGAACAAGTTCATATGCCTTAAGAATTAAGGCCTTAACAACATTATAATCTTTTTGTTGTTCAATGGTCAAAGAACAAAATACCTCTTCAGCTCTACCAGTCAAAACTGTTAGCAGCAAAGTGGGCCACAAAGTTTCAGGTACATTAAAATTTTTCACAACAAGTTCAAATTGTGGAAAATAATTGTCAATTGTGGCTTCATTAAAGCGTGGAATTATTTTCAAAAATTTGGTTGCTTCAGCAGTATGACTGGCAGGGGAAGAATCTGGTCTTACATTAGCAGCTAACTCTAATTTTTTAAACTCTATTTGTAATTTCATTTCTATTTCTTTCTGCTCTCTCTGCTCTCTAGCCGCTGCAAGCTCTAATTCTTTTTGTGCGGCCTGTTGTTTAATTTCCTTCTCTTTTAAAGCTAACTGGGCTTCTATTTCCATTTGTTTTAATTTTATCTGAAGTTCTAAATCTGATTTACCCTCATCGGGTCTAAGGGTTTCTAAAAGGTCTTCAGAAAACACTTCCTCGTCTACATAATGGATTACAATGTTATCTCTGATTTCTTGTTTAAGGGCATTTGATTTTATTTTTAACCCTAAATGTTTAGAAATAAGGACCAGTTCCTTCCTAGTAAAAGCATCAAGCTCTTCCACAGAGGGATTTGCAAGAAAAACCTGAATATCCATGGCTAACTAACAACTATTACAAGCAAAAAAAAATGTATACAATGTAAATATACAGTACAAAATCAGTACAACAAAAAAACCTTAAGAGAGTTTGGTCAATACTATTGATACTTTACTTCCGACTCTTTGACACAAAAAAAAATTTTGTTAAAGTCAACTTCGCCTTTACAAAATTACTCAAGTAAGACGAAAATAGGTTCAGAAAAATATCCGGGACGAAAGCCCTCAAACTTCTTTTGTCACGTATTACAAATTGAATTCTACTTTTAAATGGCTTGCCTAGGGGAACGTGACAATAGAAAAAGGTAGTTGTGTCACTTATCTTAAGTCTGAATTTAATCAGAGACTTACAATGAATAACAAAAAAAAAATGACACAAGAAATCGGAAGGTAAAATATCAACTTAATGTTTAATCATAATATAACTCAATACAAAATGGAAGGGTTGACCAAAACCCTTTTACAAAAATGGCATGTAAAAATATTACAATACAAGAGTTTGAAAATATAATTACAAATACAAGCAAGGACTTGAAAAAAGAAAAATCTTAACTTACACGATCAATTGGTATACCACGCACGGGTCACGCAATGTCTTTGCTATTCTGTCTCACGGCTGTCTCCGTATGTCTGTCCGTCAACGTTACGCGAGCGGTCTTTATATAATCTACCGCGCGTCGATATCTAGTAATTTCTAGAACAGAAAGTCATCAACACCCAGATCTAGAACGCTCTTCAAAGAGACAGAAGAAAAGAAAAAAAAACCACCCTCCTTTCAACCAGAGGTACACACATAGGTCAAGGACCGGTCACTGTCTGTGTGGCTTGACTCTTGAAGAATAAAATAAAAAAAAACTTATTACACAAAGGGGCAGACAACCTACAGGTCAAGAAAAAAAAACAATAGTATCTAGGCATTGTTACCTAGATACGTAACAATGTACATAATGGTACTTACAATGACAGCTTTCATTGGACCATTTTCAAATTCTCGTGATTCTATGAAAATAGTAAACGAAAATATATTTAACTTTATATATAATTATACAAGCCCGTTTAAATATATAATTGTCTACTATCTATGCTTTGCTTTCAGTACGTTAGAGCATTTGTGACATAATATTTACTTTAAAAATATTTTCTTCTGTGAGTTATTGCAGAAATGCATTGCATTTGTTTAAGCTCTATAAAAAGTTATATAAATCCTAGTTAGCCTACAGCTACAGAAAAAAATGACTGCCATTAAAAAACAATAAAATGCAACAGACTCAATAGATTATGTGTATGTATAATTTCAGACGTTCTACGTCGATGTCGTCTAGTGATGCATCGAGCTCTCTGTAATCGTGGCATCATTTGCAAAGGAAATTAATATTTGCAGGTATAATATACGTTACAGTAAAATAAATGCATACAAGAATTGATGGAGACAACACTTAAAAAAACCGCATCACAATTGAGGAGATGTGAAACAGGGTGGTAATGGCCCACTTCGGGCCGACGATGTCCAAAAAATAAAAAAAATATAAAGGCAAACTAAAACTTTATGGTCAATGTCCTCATAGCTTGCTAAGTCCCTTCTTCAGGGAGCCAATACCAGTGACTAAAAGAAAGAAGAGGCATACAGAGAAAGCGACGGAAAACAGTATCAAAGAATGGGTGGCAAAACAAAAGACAGAGACAGGCGACAGGTCAGATGCGTTTGTTTAACAATCGGTCGTTGGGTTGAAGCTTAAAATAGCTGAGTTTGCGTTATGACACTAGGAAAAAGCTCTATGATAGATTGCCATAAAAGGACAAGCCTATTTTTTGTTGAGACAGTAAGGTTTCTGTGTCAATATTTCTGTTTCAATGTTTAAATGTTGACACATTGCTACCTACAATTTGTTGACATTGACATCAGATTAGATGAAAGGGGAGGATTGAAAAGGGATGAAGAAAGTGCGCAGCAATTAGCATGATTCAAAAGTGTTAACCTGTCACTAAAAAGCAGCGTATGCTACGCCACGGGTCAACTAATTTCATATAGGAATGCAACAGGTGGATCCACATATTTGTTTTAAAATGTCGACTTATAAAGTCTCCCAGCATTGTAATTCAAGTGTGTACTAAATGTTTTGTTTCTCAGTCGTTTACCTTGTGCTCTCTTGTTGAGTTTAGAATGTGGCAAATGATCTGAAAGAAAGTATATATACTTTGTAAGCCACATATCTATCTATCTATCTATCTATCTATTTTCCTACCTTAGACTAATGGAAGCTTCACATAAGTCTTTATGAGAATTGAAACTCCTTACATAACTTTATATTTTCTTTTTTTAAATGTCTATCTATCAATATTATAGTTAATAAACCTATATTACTTTGCTTTTAATATACTGACAATGCTCGAAAGAGTGACAAATATCATGTATTAACAATTTTATTTGTATAGCATATTTTATAGACATGCGAGATACATTACGACATATAAGAAGAAAACAATTTGAAATTAAAAGTAATGAAGAAATATTAATGATTTACTAATTGAATTTATAAGCTAATGGAAAGGAAACAAAAATAAAATAAACAAGTTTACAAAAAGAGTTTATGTTATTATTTTATAATAATGTAATATGTATTTATATTCATGGCTCAAGTGTTCGGACAAGAGGTAAAGGAAAGATAACTCTTTCATTTCTGCAAGTCGGACTAGAGTTACCCTACTAAAAAAAAGAGTTGGGAAAACTAGTAGTATTTATCCATCACAAAATAGCAGGCCGGACTTCATCGTTGGAACAAAGAAGTCTTGAAAAAATTAATCTTTTTTATTTCTAACCCACGTAGATTTATCTTCAAAAAAAAGATATGTGGGGAGAAGAACAAGTAATCTACTCTGTATTCACCTGTCACTAATTGGAGGGCCTCGCATAACCAATGTGGGGATTCGTGCGAAAGGAATTTTGCTGCGCCATATTGGAGTAAGGTTACGAATAATAAGAAAACATTAAGAGTTTGTATTAGAAAATAAATTCGTTTTTGCATTTTATTCATTCATTACTATGTACACCTTCCGTGTAGCGAAGTCATATATTATATCTAGAAAATTCTATTTCCTACATAGATAATACCCAATAGCAAGAATTACCAAATGTTTAAAACTATCTACTAGAATTTTCGACCTCAAGTCATTCTTCATTAGTTTGAGGGTGAGAAGCTTCTTTCACCACATTCCACAATTACGGGTATCGCATAATGCCGTTCCTTATCGAGCGTAGGATTCCATTATGAATGACACCCCATAATGACAGAGATTTTTATGAGTTTTCAATTGAGTTAAATAATTTCCGGATATTTCCAGGAATGTTCGTATATTTAGCAATTTCAGGAGATTTCCTGCAGTTCCTGATAAATCAGAAGACCGCGAAAAATATGTAATAAATTATAAAATGGTTTAATTCAATAATTCTTACAATTATTACTAGCGCAGGCCCCATGAAAGTGCGCGGCACACTGCGGTCGCATCAGTTGACTAGTTGCAAATAATTCCCACATCATATCTTGTAAAATAAGAATTAATTAAAAGAAAAGTCATACAATGAAAAAAATGGCGACAATTTCATAATATTTTTGGCACACTACTAAGGATTTTTTTTATCATGAAAAAAAAAAATTCTCGTCAAACAGGGATGTATAAAATTTGGGTCGTGGCCAAATCTTTTAAATATGATACTATTTTTTTAAATTATAAGATTCCTCATAGCCATACTATTACAGTCGCAGATGTTATTCAAACTTTGAAGCTCTGTCATTTTTTAAAATCATGTCACCTACTTTTGTGCCTATAGACCTCTCTTGTGCCATACCAGTTGTGTATTGTAAGTAATGCCCTTCACTTTCAAACTAATATGAAGAAAAGCAATGTTAAAAAGATGGTTTGTTTGTTAACAAGAACTCGAAAATCGGCCCCAAAGTGGCCCACCCAGGCAGGTAAAAAGGCAGTTTTTAATATTTTTAGAAAAAACATCAGAATAAAATTCTATCAAAGACAAATGACAGAGAATAATGGAGAAAGAAGGTTGACAGATCCTGTGTGGTGCCCCGGTCCAGCAGACTAAAGAATAGATGAAAATGAATATGAAGTTAGATGTGATACTGGCCTAACTGATGTCTTATAATGAATATCTAATTAATCTAATTGTTTTGTAAAAGGTTAATCTCTTATTCGTCAAGAAAAAAACATTTCCGTAAAAAAAAATCCTTTAGTTGATTTTTATGCATTCATACAGTTACTCAGCAGTTCACATGATACAAGGAAAAGAACTAATTATTAATTGTTGATTTATTATGTCCAACTTATATGCATAATAAATAGATTTTTTTCTCTTTAAAAAAGTTATCATTTTTAGTGTAAATGTAGTAGTTTGTATAACAGCACTTATCTAACTTTGCATAAATGTGTTGAAAAAAAACGGAAATATTACTCTGCCCCTACTAAAAAGCCTCTAATGTGTTTTATTAGTAATGAATATTTGTAAAAAAAAAAAGGTGTATCTTTAATGAAAAACTGCTTGCATACGTGATTTTAAAATGAGATTTTTCGCTTTTGGAAAAGAAAAAAAGTAGCCGTAGCATCAGAGCTTTGAATGGTCTAAGATATAATGTCGGATTTTTGCTATCTTTTCTAGTTTACGACATTTAAACTGGGCGGACGGACAGACATTCTACGCAAAACTAAAAGCGTCTTTTCCCCTTTCGAAGGCTGCTAAAAACACTACATTTTTATGGTTTTTAAAATAAATGTGGACCTTATATCATAGATTTCTGTGAAATGTAAACGAATGGATAATGCATCAGAAAAATTGTTTTTAAGGATATACTTTAATAATAAACGTTACAGAAACTTACCTTTCTTGTGTCGTCGTTTTAATACTCTTACCCCACATAATCTCCATCTTACTGAGTTAGAATAATTGCTTCGACTGTATAGAAGGAAAAAAAAATACATTGATCTATATGTTTCTTTAGATTGCCACATACCCAGCATTATTGATCGGTTATATGATCATAAATGGCGCTATTACTGATTTTTTTTTACGGAACATTTCTAAATAAACGGTAGTACACCTTAAGTTTATGTTCAATCATATTTAATAACATAAATGATATTGCTCAAATGAACACTTTGTAAATGAGATGGGTGAGCACACAGATTAATGTTCTCTTGCTAAATCTTAATAAACATTTTATCTCAGTGATAAAATGAAACATTAAAGCATTTTTTTGTGGTAGATTTATAAAAGTTAATAAATTGTATTTTTATTTTATTTTATTTTTGTACTAGTATTTAAACAAACGTATTTATGAAATAAAAGTTTCTTCTCCTTCCACAAAGTCTATGAACATAAGTTGTGTAGCCCAAAAACCCAGATATAACCAATATGTGTTACATGGTCACTCTTCATTAATCAAATTAAAATAAACATAGTTCTGTAGAGATAAGTTTAGAAGTATACTTATAAAAAGTTATCTGTCTAATAGATCTTCATGTTTTTTTGTTGTTTTTTTTTGCTTTATAAATATATATATATTGTTATAAACCTGGTGGTGGCACAGATGGGGGTAGTGGTGGATGTGTGTAGTTAGCCGACGCAAATCGCCCCAGGCCAGCGCTAGACGAGCGAGTTATGACGGTCGGCCGAAACGAGTGTCAACATGATGGTTCGGGAAGAATCGACGTCGTGAACAGAGCCAAGGAGCGTCACGAGGGATGTAGTCATCTGACCACCCAGAATGGTCGAGCGACGTTCTGTCCGGTTCTAGAAGGCCAGCAGGGACCCTATATAAAGAGCGAAGGTATCAGAGACCAGTCAGTCACAACTTCTCTATCTACTGTTCGTTACAACGGCTCAGTACAAGTCCGAGACGAGACAGAGAGACCAGTGAAAGAGTTGATACAGCGGAGAGATATTTGTACAGTCTTGTGTTTCGTGCTGCCAATTGTACAGTGTTGGCTGTTATTTATGAACATTAAACTATTACGTTACTTTAAAGCCCAGAGTTGTCAAGTCTTTTAAGTTGGTGGTGTCGTTTGGTGCAATTTGCAGCGAGCCTGGATAGTGAGATTCGTAACAACTGGTGTCAAAAGTGGGATCTGCAATGGCTACTACGAAAACGCTAGACCAACTCCTTGTGAATGATCTGATTCAAGAGCTTCTTAATCGAGATCTGAAGACGAGCGGAAACAAAGAAGCCTTGCAAGCACGCCTTCGGGAAGATCTGGTTAAGGAAAAAGAATATCCGGACACATATCTTTTTGAAGTCGAACCGGACTTGCTAGAACAGATGTCAGCTATGCAGGGACAGATCGCCAGTAGCAACAGGAGCAGATGGCAGTTGTTCGTGAGGAGATCGGTTCTATGCGACAACAGATGAACTCGGGGCAAGAAAACACCAATTACAAGATAGACACAATGGACTCGGGAATTAAAACGGAGTTATTGGCAATGAACCAACGCATACATGCTGTGGAGGAGAGAATCACCAACATTGACTAGCAGATGAATCAGAGGGTCGACGCAGTGGAGAAGGCCATTGACAAAATGAAGATACGTCCAACGCAAGCACACAAATGTACCAGAAACAGATATGATGTCATTTGTACCTGAAGTCTCCGGCAAAATGAAGCCCTCCGTATTTGATGGTTCCGTGTCCTGGTCAGTATAAGAAGCAATTTGACGCAGCAGCTAAAGTTAAAAAATGGAACAGTGAGGATGAGAAAGCAACAGCCCTTATGTTATCCCTAAGAGGAAAAGCCTCCGAATTGCTAAAGTCTCTACCGAACCAGCAAGACTTCGCCGCCCTTGTCCAGGCTATGGAACTCCAATACGGGGATGAACATCTGCAAGAAGTATATCGTGTGCAACTAAAGACCAGACAACAGCGCTCCGATGAAACACTACAGGAGCTAGAGACAGACATCAAACGCCTCACACATCTGGCCTACCCAACCGCCGCAGACGACTTTCTGGAAGTCATTACCACAGACGCCTTCATTGATGCGCTTCGAGACCCCGAGTTAAAGAAAGCCACCAGAGTTAGTGGTAAACGTAAGGCCAGTGAAGCCCTCGTATACGCTCTCGCATATGAAGCAGCTAAACACGAATCTGGGAGCGTTCATCAAGACCGAAAGTTGTAAGTCAAAGAGGAAGAATTTGAACAACTTGTGCGAAGGGTGACAGAGGCACTAGATGAGCGACGAACAAACCAGATACCAGAAAGTCAACCTAGGGTTCCTGTACTGGAATTGTGGTGAACTCGGTCATATACAAAGAAGCTGCACTAGAAGATTTCCACAAACTGGAACCCATGACAGATCAGAAAGGTATGCACGACAAAGTTCCCGGGGCTACCAGGGAAACTAGCACGCGCCGGCTTCAAGGGGGGGAACCCGGCGACACAGAGAATGAGAGCCCCTACAACCATCATCCCGGTCGCAGTGCTAGAACAGAGTAAGAGTCTGAAAATCATCGGAAAAATTGGATGTCAAAATTATCACTTCCTCCTAGATACTGGTGCCTCACGATCAGTCATCGGACGAATAAAGTGGACAGTAAGTGGAGCACTGATGCCCATAAAAGGCCTGATCGACATAACAGTCGAGATCGGGAATCAGTCATTCAAACACGAATTCCTGATTGCTGACGTCACAGATGACTGCATAATAGGTATCGACTTCATGTAGAAATATGGCTTTTCCTTAAATATCGGCGGAGACACTTTACAATGTGGATACCTCTAAGTACCATTGCTTGGCGATGAGAATGAAGAAGATGGCCGAGTCAGAAGGATCAAGTTGGTAGAAAATACAACTTTGCCTGCTACGTCTGAAATGATCATTTAGGGGAAAATTGAGGACAGCTATCCCACGACAGAAACAGCGCTGGTAGAAAGCTTGGACACCAACCACAACGGGATAGCAGTAGGAAAGACACTAGTCACGATTGGGAAAGATCTAATAGTACCCGTAAGAATTGTGAACCTCGGTACAGTAGAGAAACATTTTCGGGAAGGTATCACCATCGCTGGTTGCCATGCTCTTGTGATGATAAGAAACTGTAGCAGTGAAAACCCAGTCGAAAGACTCGAGTCCAGTGAATCGCAGGTTATTAAACTTCTGACAGAAGTCAAAACAAAATTGTCGAAAGAACAGTACACCAAAACAGAACAATTCCTCAGAGAGTTTTCTGACATATTGCCATCTGATGAATTGGACTTCGGGCGGACAAATCTAATCCTGCATCGAATAGACACAGGCAACAATAGGCCTATACGACAGCAGCCACGTCGCCTTCCGCTAGCAAAACACCAAGAAGCTATGGACATCATAGAACGAATGAGGCAGCAAGGGGTTGTTAAACCATCCAACAGTCAATGGTGTTCACCCATCGTCTTGGTAAAGAAGAAAGATGGTCGATCGACGTTCTGTCAGGTTCTAGAAGGCCAGAAGGGACCCTATGTAAAGAGCGAAGGTATCAGAGACCAGTCATTCACAACTTTCCGATCTACAGTTCGTTACAACGGCTCAGTACAAGTCCGAGACGAGACAGAGAGATCAGTGCAAGAGTTGATACGGCGGAGAGATATTTGTACAGTCTTGTGTTACGTGCTGCCAATTGTACAGTGTTGGCTGTTATTTATGAACATTAAATTATTACGTTACTTTGAAACCCTAAGTTGTCAAGTTCTTTAAGTTGGTGGTGTCGTTTGGTGCAATTTGCAGCAAGCCCGGATATTGAGATTAGTAACAATATTTAATAAGAAATCTAAATAGTCATTAATTTCTAACATCTAATTGGTGAAAAAATAAAGCAAAATTTAAATTCATGCGTTTGATAATAAATTTCTTTGCTTAAAAATAAATATGAATGCAGTATTTTGCAAGAATCTGTCGCAGTTAGTTAGCTTTATAATAAAAATGTACTCAATCCGATAGCGCCGCTTTTATTAATAGGCGATGGCGTCATTTATACATAGACACTATATAAAAAAAAACTAAGACTTCTTGAGCGCTTTCACTAAAGATGCTTGCGCTCCATCATGGACATACTACGGTGGCCGGACCGCACTACAAACAGCGATGTCCTTGCGAACGCCGGTATGGACAGTATAGAGGGACACCTATGGTCCGACAACTACGCTGGGTAGGGCACGTATGTGTGACAAACGTATGCCAGAGGCAGTCTTTTTCTGGTGAGTTACGAGATGGTCGACGTAACAGAGGCGCCTCATGGAAACGCTTCAAAGACCAGCTTAGGCGTCAACTTTCCTTGGCTGACATAGAAGAGAGCACCTGGCTGCATGCGGCGTCGGAACGAGACAGCTGAAGGTCACTCACGAAGGCTGAGGGATACACATTTGAGACCAAAAGAAAATATGCTGCCGAGGACAAACGCAGACGACGAAAAGAAAATCTAAATCGACCACTTGCGACAATGGTTATGCTTGCTCTGGATGTGGCAAAATATGTAGGTCACAGATGGGGCTGCGCAGTCACGGAAAATACTGTATTCCTCATTAACCTTCGGACTAGAAGACAAGCCTTATTATTATTATTATCATTTTGTGTAGTAATTTGTTTTCTCCCCTTGCGCTTTGTCGTAATTTTCATATGTCATTATTGTCTTCTTGGTAGTTTGGTGCATTCATGCCATATTGATTGACAGAAGCAAGCTGTATGATTTGAGTCCCTAACTTATTCAAGTGCTTATGTTACTGGACAGCCTTAGCCTTTGCCTTTAGTATATATTCTCAAAGGACTATTTCACCCCTCTTAGGGTGAGTTTGTTTTATGTCACAATGTAAAGCTATTTTCATATGGATTCGGTTGTATTGGTATTTTTGCACTTAGATTAGAAGATTAGAAGAATCTGTTATTTGTCTTTCTATAGTGTTTTAAGTTTGGGTTCCGGATTTCAAGTTCCAGATTTCAGATTTTTAATGTCAGTCTTGGTGATACATAGTGATTTGATTTTTTTTGGGGGGATACTATAAACTTTTTTTATCTTCACCATTGGTGAACATTCGTCTTGTTACCATAAAAATATAGGAAGTGAACTAAATTTTTCACGGAATCTTTGTCTTTGTCGGAATCTTTGTCAGGTTCCACTGTAATTAATTCACCATTATTCAAGCGACTCTCACTAAAATAGGCAGAAGTACAAAGGTCTGTTAAGATCATCTTAGATTTCTTTGCATGTGTACTGTCACCAAAGGGCACCGCATGTATAGTTCTAGTCAATTGCATGGATGCAGTTGCCATGCTTCGAGTTTTAAATCAAATTCGTTGTTTCTTTATAGGCCTTGTTAGGGCCCCGTATTCACAATTTCACAGAAAGAACCGAAACAACAAATTAAAAACGGTCTTCAGGCTTTCATAGTTTTCATTATCGTCAAATGTATTGATAGATGGCAGACGTCTTTCAGGTTCACAACAGCAAACTTTTAAGCAGACCCAACGTTGTCTTGATCTGTCTGGCTCATTAAGGTACTCTTTGCGGGTATATTAGGAATAAAACAGACCTCTCTAGTTTCTTCATTTCTTTTTTTCCTTTCCATTCGGTACATCCCGTTAAGATAGTTTCAGAAATCGTTGTCACGTTCTCGTCTTGAGAGTCTCAGCCGAGATATTTACCTACATCTCAGTCACAAACGATGCCACAATCACTCAGCGCCTCCATCACCACTGTTTTTGCAGCCACAGCCCTGACCAGGCAACTTCTCTTTTACCAACGAGTCTCTTCCTCCTTTCATTACCATACAATATTTTCTCTTAGGTATATTTGGCCTTTTACTTGCAATACACGTTAATCTGCATTGTTCCCCACCATGTTCACCACCATGTACATTCATTCACGCATCTAATTGTTTAAATCTTGTGGGGAGTCTTAAACAGTATTCAAAAGCTCGGCGAAATATGGTTTCACCTCAAACAATATTATTCCAGTTCATTCCCTTTATCAGCTAAAACCCGCCAAAATCGTGGTCTAAAATTGTCTTCAATCTTCTCAAAGCGTTTCAAACGTTGTCATTTTATCATATTTATCAGTTTTTTTCATTTCAACTCGTCTCGGCATTTCATAGACGTCATTTGAAAAAAAACTTAAATTATGCTCTCGTTGAGTCAACCAATCCCACTTCTAGACACCAATGTAAAGCAACAGATATATTTATTTATTCACGGGATATTTCAAATACAAACAATAAGGTCTGTGTATAGCATGACGTCTTCGTAAGCTTTAGACATGGGAAAAACATCATTATCTTCTTCCTAATATAACAATCCTTCGAAGTCTACACTATAACATTGAGCATCTTCTGCACTAACTTGGATGGCGGTGTGTATGGCATGGTTATAACAATACTAGATAAACAGTCAAAAGTTTCTCAAAGGCCAACGTCGCTTTTAGTCGTCTCTTCGACTACAAAGTCTATAAAGTAACGCTCCTCACGACATTCTTGTATAGCTTTTTAAAACTGAGTACTCTATTGGAAGACTTTTCGAATGCTTCAAATTAAACGCCTTCACCCCAAAGTAGGCATAGATCAGAAAACAATTCAATAATGTAATGTAATATGTAAATGAATTAAAATTTGCATCACGAGGAAATTTGTTCTGTTTTATCTTGAATTTGCGTTCATTATTTTAAATCCCCATTAAAAACTTAAATATAAACGACATTCATAAGTAGAATACTTTAGAACATCAAACGTATCTTTATTATCTTCATTTATGCCGAAAAATTAGTTTAACTGTCAAGCTGCAAATAACAAAATGACTCTGTCGATTGTTTTTACCAATTCATCTAAGCAAGTAAAGATTGATAGTAATGTACTGTAAATGAAAAAAAAACGAAAAAGGAAAAAACCTGAAACACTAAAATGTATATATACTTACACAGCGTAGAAACGTTTTTTAGGTAAACATTTGTATCTTTTATTTAGAATGGAATCTGTTGATAAATAATGAAAGTTACGTAATGCAAAAATCTTTTTAGGCGAGACTCATGTCCACTAAAAATCACAATTCAAAGCTATGTAGTGTAGGTCATGTTTTGGGAACCGCGAAGTAGAATTTTTGACGCTAGTGTCGTTTAGTTGAAGTCATAATTATTTTTAATATATTGTAATAAACCTGGTAGTGATACATTGGGGTAGTGGTATGTGTGTAGTCAGCCGACGCAAATCACCCGAGGAAGCGCAAGACGAGCGATCAACCGTGACGATTTAAGACGGTCAGCCGAGATGAGTGTCAACGTGACAGTTTGGGAAGGATCTCCGTCGTGAACAGAACTCAGGAGCGTCACGAGGGATGTAGTCATTTGACCTCCCAGAATGGTCGAGCGACGTTCGATCCGGTTCTAGAAAGCTATTGGGGACCTCATATAAAGAGCAAAGGTATCTGATTCGAGTCAGTCAAAACTTCCCGATCGACGGTTTAGTACGACTGCTCAATACCAGTCCGAGGCCAAGCAGAAAGACAAGTGCAAGAATTGATACAGCGAGATGGTGTTATCGGAGAAATATTTGTACAGTGTACGTGCTGCCAATTGTACAGTATTGACTGCTTTTATTGAACATTAAGCCATTACGTTATTTTGGAGCCCTGAGTTTTTTAAGCTGGTGGTGTCGTGTGGCCTGCGGAGAGTCTTGATAGTGAGATTTGTTACAAAATTTATTTAATTTTTTTTCTAAGATTAAACAATGTTTAAGTTTGTTCGGATAATTTAATTCTATTTACCTTTAATTTTTCAGCCTTTAAAAAGAAAATGTATTTGTATTTGTTTTGTCTGATATATCTAATTAGCCGTTTTACACGTTTAAAGGAAATTAAAGAAATTAAAATATTTTAAGTTCGATTTCATGATTTTTTCCAGCTTTTAATTTTATATACTACTAATAATTTTTGTATTTTAAAAATTAATCTATTATTATCTCAATTTATTTATGTAAGCCCAAATTTTTGTTTTTTTACATACACCTCTTCATGAAAAGTCCAAAAAATTAGGAAGCTCATCATTAGCAAAATGGAAATATAGAATTGAAGCTATACGCTGAAACAAATGATGATTCATACATATATTAAACATAAATGACCAGGGACCAAATTTTTTAATGAGAGAAAGTTGTGAATTAAATGGCAAGAAAATAAGGGACTGCGCCGACTAAGGCTCGAACCAGTGACCCTGGAAACGACAACACCCCTAGTGATAACGTATTTAACAAATTAACCTCTAGTCCTTCGAAATGTCCTTCTTCTTCTTCTTATATGTTACAGACGTTACTTCCAAAAAAGAAGATGAATACGTCCTACGCAGCATGTATTTAGTCATGCATATTAGCCAATGACCTAAATTCTGCCAAGTCACTGGTTCTCCTGGCTAATTCAGGAAATCCCTCCATGCTCTAATAGCGCTAGGGGAGAAAGAGCTTTTCTACAAATTTGTCCTAGCATCTTTGTGTCTTTCAGAGTATTTTATTAAATTTTGTTTTTGTATTTGAAGATTATGGTTCAGTGTTTTATGTATAATTACTACTTTACTTTTAAGTCTTTAATCCGGTCCAAAAAAAATTATTCTGGTCTAGAGTAATTTCGCCCGTAAGAATATTACCACCCCAGTGGTCAAAGGTCACATGCCCCAACTAGCCCCCTCCCCCAGCTCGCCACATCCGTTGACCGACAACTTCAATATAGCCGCAACAGACAGCTGTTAAGCATGTATTAGACAAACAATGGCTCTATTTAATTGTGTATCTCTTATAATGACAAGTGGACAACATAAATACATTACATACAGAAGCTTTAGTGGGTATGAGCAATTAAGCTGGGAAGGTAAATATAGAATGGAAGCTAGGTGCTTAAACATATGATGATACATACACATATTAAACATAAATGAACAGCAGCACCACGGACCAAGTTTTTAAATGAGAGAAAGTAGTGAATTAAATGCGACGAAAAAAGTGGTCCTTAGTGCTGTTGTTTAGCAAAATGAAAAATCTTTTTTCTTCGTAGTATTTATAAATCATCTGTATTTGTCGTTTTATCATGTTGGCAGAAAGTCTGACAATGCATAAAAAAAGTTTAATAAGCCCGACACTTGTTTGGTAATAATAATTAACATTTCAAAAAGTCATTGACAATGTGAGAATTTGAGTTTTTAACATCAAAAGAACTGCTTGATTAATATTGCAAATTAAAATGTCTATAATTAACTCAAAGCAACTGTCACATCAGTAGAGTTCTATCATTGGCCTAGACTTAATTTTAAGTAATCGCAGTGGAGTGTTGCGATGGTCACATGAAACCCTCGTTAATGGTGGACCACATAAACAGATGACCCATAGATCACAAAGCTTATAAGGAATATTTCCCTTTTCAAAATAAAATAAATGTAAAAAAAAGCAACAACGTTGAGTTAATTCCAAATGAGATTTTTCATATGAGTGGATGTACTTTTTGGTTCTAAATTTTAAAGACATACATATGTTCCTCATTTATGATAACAATAAAATACAGAGAGATACAAACGAGACCTTATAACAGTGAAAATTAACAGTGACTATAGGTAAGACAGAGCTTGAGACACTGGCGGATCCAGGGGGGGGGGCGGTAGGGGCGAACGCCCCTCCCACTCGGCCGACCTCCCCCCAGAAGGGGGGGGCGCACGAACGTCAGTATAGGATTCACACAATTTGTATACGATTTATTACTTATGTTAAAAATATATACTAATTATTTATACTTCAACCTATTTTTAGATTATTTCGCCCCCCCTCTAGTATGTTGGCCAACTTGTTGGGGTCGGGAGGGGGCGATGGTATCAATCCCGCCCCCCCCTACACTTTCGAGTTGGGGGGGCGGTCCAATAGTTTGTAGAAATCACAGCTTGCTAACAAACTTAATTAAATATCTATATCTTTGGAACTTGTTATTGATATTTTAACCGATCTTTATATTATGTCGTTCCCTGTTGGCCGATTGGTGTTGGGGGGGGGGGGGGATAATACCTCTACTGCCTTTCCCACCTAAACCCTTTGAGTGGGGGGGGGGGGCGGTCCGTTTTTATGGAGAAATTATAGTTTGTGAACAAAATTAGTTGAATTAATATATAAATTGTATATTATGTCGCTCCCTTTCTGGTATCTTGGCCGATTCGGTGGGGTGAGGGCGATTTCATGTACTGCCCTCCCCACTCTAGCCCTCTGAGTGATGGGGAGCGGTCCTATTTTTGTGGAGAATCATAGTTGAATATCTAAATAATATAAACTACGTATTGATATGTGAACCACAGCATATTATGTCGTACCATACTCTAATCTCAAATTGTATCATTAGTAAATTTAAATGAAAATAGTTGTACCAGGTGGGAGGGGCGATACATGCAATTGCATTTCCCCCATCGGACAAATGAATACTTTTTCTTTTTGTATTATAGTTAAGGAATTACAAAATTTAAAAAAATCTGTCACTAATATAATTTATATATACTATAAATTAAATTCTTATATTGAGTCGCCACACCCCTATTCTTTAATGCCAAATGCAATCTTTAGCAGAAATAATTAAAGTAGCGAGGATTAATCGTTTTCACTCTACCGCCAATCCCATTTCCAGACAGAGTTTAAGTAATTGCCCATGAATTTATCATAATTATTTTAAGAAAGACTATGCATTGGAAAAGTTAGAATTCAAACGAAATTTTTCAGTATAAAAGTCATGATTGAGATGAGTTCTAAACTCAAATAATGATTTCGTAGTCGCCTTTTCCCAACCTTTACTCAAACTGATATTTTTCTAGTTAAATAAATTTGGGACTATAACTCACAATTTATTCTTAAACTTTCTTAAATACTATTTATCGAATATTTTCTTTTTGGCGGCGATCCTCAATGCAAAAATCTATATATGTAGGGTATCTTATCTTTTCAAGGAACAAATCAGTTTTATTTGCAATGTATTATAAGCATACGAATTTATATTAGAATATTTTTCAAGTACAACATTATTCGAAAGGTCCTTTTTAATAGTATGAATAATGATCTTTAGGTCAGGAGAATGCGTTTCTGCAATGAAGAATGAAAGAAAACGCTTTTGGCGTCGGGGCTTTGCCCCGAACTCCATTGGTGGCTAGTGAGCTGTACTTGTCAGGAGAATGCGTTTCTGCAATGAAGAATGCAAATAAAACCTTTTGGCGTCGAGGCTTCGCCCCGGACTCCATTGATGAATAATGAGCTGCAGATGTCAGGAGAATACGTTTCTACAGTGAAAAAAGCAAGAAAATGCTTTTGTCATCGAGGCTTCGCCCCGAACCCTACAAGGGAACCTGCCCCAGTTGTTTTGTTTTTCGCCGAAGGTTGAGAAATGATATATATATATATATATATATATATATATATATATATATATTCTGGTATATATGTGTGTGTGTGTGTGTGGAGACTAAAAAAAAGATATGACTAGCGGAAAACATGGTCCTCAGGACTATTAGAAAAGTGTGCCTTAAAAAAATGTCTGGCTCCTCTTCCACCAAAGCGAAAGCCACCTTAACCTGCAAATATATGTGAACGGAAGAGTCCCTCCCAAAAAGGGCTCGACACTAACATTAAAAAAAAAGTGTTCAAGATAAACCATTTTCGCTCAAAGACTACAGAAGGCCAACAAGAAATAAAAAAAAACAACTCATATACACCCATAATCGATGGCTGAGGAAAACGAAAAAGGCCAAACGTCTCTGAAATTTTTAGCGGTTCGTAATGAGAAAGACACTATTAGGTTTGTGCAAAATGTCCGTCTTTCCATCTGTAACATTCAGATCTCGAAAACTAGAAAAGAAATGAAAAGTATTATTTCCCCATGGGATGCTGCTTGAAAAGTTAAGGTGCAACGGCTACTTTTGGTTTTCTAAAAGCAACCTTTTAATTTATTAAAATTAATTATATAAGCAGTTTTTTCATAAAAATACACCAATTGTAAAACAATTACGTAAATGGAAAGGAGGCAATGTTACAATATGTTAACAAAGAAATTACAGTTTTTTTTAAAGATTTTCAATATACCCAAGTCAAATATATTTATAAAACGTACAAGAAATGTTCACAATATATGTAAATATTAGTTAAATGTTGTTTTTTTTCTGGTTAACAAGCTGCTGAAGTTAAAAAAAACAACACTTATGTTTGTTTATAAGGCTAAGAATGCACTTTGTATATAAATATCAAGCAAAATTTTTTAATGGACTTTTATGCAGCGACTATTGAGCAGTAGCGTAACGCCGCGACATCATATAATGCTAAACTAATTTCTTTTTAAATAAGCAGATTTTATATATTTTTTGTTTAGTACCCCATCAGAATATAGGTCACTTATTTTGTGCGTTTTGTCTATTGGTTGGTAAGTCACTGTCCGTCACGTTTATATACAAAAACAACAACACTAAACGCTATTGAAATTCTAATTTACCTTTCAAAACATTGCAATAGTTTTAAGTATTTATTGTTTCGGATGTTTTTGTGAAAAAAATCAACGGTAACGAAAGTTTATTTGCTCTTCTAATTTATATTACATGTAGTGTCTGTGATATGAACTATTAGCATTATGATATTGTTTTATAAAAAAAAATATGTCAAACGATTATTTGAATTAGCAAGATTTACCCTTATATACTTGGACAATAAGTGACTACAGTTTAATTATCGATATCCAATTGTTCCGTATTTTTATCTTAAAACAAATTTATGTCAAATGACTTTTTTTTTCAAAAATATCGACAATAGGTTGTTCAGGATTTTAAAATAAGGATGTAATTTATTAAAAACAAGTATTGAAAAACCCTTTTTAGACCTATATTAAATTAAAAAAATTTTTTTGAAATATAACAAAAGTTGTTGTTTTTTTTGTAAAGAATGCTCCGGATTTAATTTTGAAAAATAAATCTACCTACATTATTTGAATTTCACTTACAAATCGTCAAAAAAAGATTTTTTGGAATTTTATATGAAAAAATATACTAACGCAAATTACTATTTGAAATCCCCCTTCTAATAAATAAAACAAATAATCGTATTCTCATTTACGAATATCAGTTGTTCCGGATTTTTATAAAAATACAATCTAATTCTTTTTATGTAAAATCGCACTTCTTTCGTAAATTACAGTTAATTATCTAGCTTAACAGTTTTAATATCTAATTATCGTTAATATTATGTTCCGATTTTATACAAAAATATGGTAAAAAAAACTCTCCTGAAGGCTATAATACATATAATTTTCATACGAGACTATTTCAAAAATTTAATTAAATGTATTAGATTTATCTAGAATTCTCTAGAATTTTTTATTGTATTTTTTTTTTCATTATTAACATGACGGACAGACAGACTGACAGACAGACAAAATGCACAAAAAATGCGACTTTAATCAAAATATTATTTATAATACCATTTAATGAATTATATTAGATCGCCGTGCTGTAGAGGTTATTAACCCTTGTGAAATTTCTCGTGTTAATAAAAAAAAATTGTTACTAGCCCATAGTGACGTAATGGATTTTTTCTTTGACATCATATGAAGGAATTCTTCGAATGAAATGCTAAAAGAACTCACTCGGTGCACCAATGTCTACGATCCCTCGATAACTAGCTCTTATTGACGAAGACATTTTTAGTCTAACTAGGCCGTGCGACTTTTTTTCCTTTGACATCATATGGAATGAATTCTTCAAATGAAATGCTAAAACAACTCGGTACAGTAATGTTTAAAAAAACTTCGTTAGCATGACTCGCAATTTAAAAGGACATAATAGCTAGATTTAGATCTAATCTAGATTTTTTTTTAAACTAGATCTATATATTTTTTACAGTATATCTAGTTTGTTTTAACTAGATCTGGATTTATATTCTAAGTAAAATTGTTGTAGAGTCTAGATCTATAATTTCTAGGTCTAGCTTACACAGATATAGACTAAATCAAGATATATAATTTCGATTTCTAGACTTAACGTGTAGATTTTGATTTTCAAACCTCTAGATCAATATTGCAATGTTAAAATATATTTAAACTAATCATTTATTTTTAAATTTATTGTTGCATAGTGATAGATTATCTAGGATTTTTTTGACATAAATATAATCTAAATTACATCTAAGTTATTCTAAATTTATATTCTAGATCTAGATCTAGTTGATATAGATCTTAAAAGTGCTAAATCAGAAGTTTAGTTTATAAAGATATACATCCTCATTCTAGTTCCGTTTCATTGAAAAAGTCAATAGCTCTGTTGATAACTGTGCAGAGACATCGAAGTACAAATACGATATAGTTGGTCTTTTCTCTTTTTTTTCCAATTATAAATCAATGCTGAAAAATTATCTAAAATTACTCATCTGACATATTGTAAGTATCCAGTAGATGCCATGCCATAATGTGTAGGCTATTAGTTTGTAACCAGTTCGCTATTAGGTTAAGAACAATGCTTGGTCGTGCAATTAGAATGCTGAATTGATTATCTCGACTTTTCTCGGGTTGTTTGTTGTTTTACATGTTTCGGATGTTCCTTCAGAGTTAAAAATAATTTACTTCCTAGCCCAAACCTCCCGCAAGATGACGGGGGATGGAACTGAGCAGGGTTTGAACCAGGGACCATCGATAAATTCGAACGACAGTCCGCCGCGGAAACTGCACATTGAATCTTTTGACCATCAAAATTAAAAGACGTCTACAATATTCCTTGCGAATAGGGGGATCCGACAGGGATCCGATAGTAACAGTGGCCGCCTCTGAGTTTGTTTTTGTGTAATTTTGTTTTTATAAAATAGTCCTCAGAATGCTGCAAAAGTTGCAAGTTTTTGTAGAGTACAATACTGTTAAACATGAAATAAAGAAAAACTCTTTTCTAAAAACAATGCATGGTTTAAGTTTGCATAAAATGGATTTTAAAACAGTAAGTCTATCTCAAATAACATTACTAAAAAGAAAAAAAAACATCACAGTTGTATAATGTAAGCTTAAAATGAGTAGCTTTTAGGTTCTGTTCAGTACTATTAACAAATGTTACTGTTAACATTATAGATTAATTAGTAATACTTATTAAAGGTATCGATAAAACTTTTCTGAGACCTTTAAAGGGAAAAAAAAAGTCCATTTTTTATGTATTTAGAGAATGTCTTAAAAATGCGAAAGTACCTACTTTCATTATTATGATGAATGGAGTGAATTCCCCAAATTGATAAAGAAAATTTGTTGTGATTTCAATTGAAACTACCAGCAAACTTAAGACTAGTTGATAATGAATTGGAAAAGAGATTTAAAATTTAAATGCTTTTGAAAAGATTTATATATTTTCAGTATACCTTTAAATATGGATTAAGAAACAGTGGTAAAAGATATGCAGTTAATTTTTTTTCCATCTAAACATTTTAACATTTCCAAAAATTGCCGTCTAGAAAGACATTTTTCCAAAGGTAATATCTCAATAATTATCATCTATAAATATACCAAAATACATTTGTTGTAAGCAGCTTAGAAAAAGCTACGCCAGAAATATATTGACTGGTGCACAATTCAGAAAACTTTTAATACAAACTACCTCCTAATCTAAACCAAATTAAGAAGAACTATTTATTATCAAAACACTCTTAAATTCATACATCATAAGTTTTAGTTAAATTGTGATATCATTTTGTGTGATATAAAATTTATGTATTGAAAAATTGTAACCAGACATATTTTTTTTTAATTCATTTTTTAGCCTACTCCTTAAAATCTTTGCCCATCAGTGAATTAAATGATAGTAATTAAAATATAGTGCATTTTAATATGTGCCTAACAATAAAAGACAGATAAAGAAAGTTAGTTGGTTGAATTTAAAGCTCATCATTTCACACACTTAACAAGATTAAAAAGAAATGATTGCTTACTTGCTTTGGCTGAAACTGGAGCAATACACAGAGATTGCAATTTTTTTCCTGGTGCAGATATAAAATATTTAGATTTAATTTACTAAATAAAACATCTAAATGCTTTTTAGATAAACCTACACATATCTTACTATTAATAATTTTTGACTTTAGAATATTTAGTATTATTTTTAGCTTCCGAATAACACGTTGAAGAATTGCAAGCTTAATGTCCAATTGCAAAAATAAATTTGATTATTGTTAGTAATGTTCAAACTGGTGGCCTTCGCATCAATACATTGCTGAGTACGAGTCAATACTGATTCCGTACATCGTACAGTGGCAAAACTCCATTATCTTCTTTCTAAAGTAAACATCCCTCCTAGTCTAGTCTCTAACAGTGCGCACCTACTGCACTATCTTACATAACATTTCTTACCCAATATTTCATCACTGTAAAAAAAAGAGAAAAACAGGAAGTAAATTATAACAGATACATGTAAAAATAAAAGTCATATTTTCGAAAATTTCAGCAATTATTTTGATACAAGCATGAAGATAGTTTATATAGACTAAGACCAGCGTTTCTCAACTTTATAACCTCGGAGTTTTTTTTGTTTTTTTTTACTATTCCTCGCTTTGAAGAAATTCCCAAAAGTACAAATAGTGCTTAAGTTTAGATTTCATTATTCTAATGTTAATATTACATATACATCGCAAAAGCTTTATGTTTAATCACGAAATATTAGGTATATTTATGTATATTTATACAATTTATCTTTATATACTTCTCTGTATGAAATGATTGCAAATAAATGAAATTGTATCTTAATGACTTACATTGATTTACTTTTCCATGTCTTGCTCAACCAAGTCATGTTGGATACTTATGTAACAATTTGAAAAGTATTGTGACCTCGGATAGCGTTTTGGATAATAGTAAACTACTTTAATAATTTACTAGAAATGGAAGAAAAAGGGGCAACACTAATCGGATAATGATTGCAAACATTTTATCCTGATTTCTTTAACTGGTATCAACGAAAAGTTATCGAAGTTAATAAGATAATTTGTTGTTTTTTTCTAAGGAACACATTAATTTTTTAATGTTGTCACGCTCCGCTGAAAAAGGACTCCATTGTCATGTGGCTTTGGGAGGTATGTTAAATTAAAAACAAATTATATATATCTATATAATGTAAAGTTAATGTAGTGTAGATATTTTTTTACTTTACTTATTTCATATGAAAAATTAGTTAATTAGCCAATAAATAAAATTCTTATTTTTTTAGGTGTAATAAATAACTGTTTAAAATTACAATCTTATCGAACAATGGGTGTCGGAGAAATAAGGTGATACATTTTCAAAGGGACGAAATTTGACAATTTAGTCGTATCTGTCAATGCTACAAAATTATTCCTGCTAGTATCAAACAAAACTTCAAACACCGGCAAAATGATAAAACAATCAATATAGGTAGTCGACGCTAGTGTTGAGATAGCAAACACTTTTAATACTCAAGAAGTGACCCGTCGAATGTCCTCTGTTGCTAGCCGTCTGTACATTACTTCTTATTTCCACTGTCCTAAGCATAAGAGCGTTCTTAATTTTAAAGATTACGTCATTTGTCTATAAGTGAAACTTTCCCCTTATTCCCGAAACAAATACCTAATTCCTAATCATGTCATAACATACTGACCATTGGGAAGACATAGACTTAGACCACACTAGTCAGAGAGAGAAGGTGAGCAAGAGATCCATTGGCCTAAGCTCTTGAAGAAAAGCGAGTCACACAGAAAATGGCCAGCTCCTCTACCACCAAAGCGAAAGCCACATTGACCTGCAATATTTATGGACAGGGGTGTCTCTCCAAACTAGATCTCCACACTCATATGAAAAAGTGTTCAAGACGGTTCCCGGTCATTTCATCCCCTTCACTTCATCCCCTGTCACGTCATCCCAGTCATTTCATCCCCTGGCCATTCCATGCCATGGTCACTTCATCACCCGGTCATTTCATCCCCAATTAAATATTTTATTTATAAATATGATTATGTAGAATGCTTTTTGACATGTTATAACCAATTACTAATGCGTTTATAGTGCTTTTCTTCCACTTTGTATTCTTAATGGGAAATCTTCTAGTATATTGTAAGTTTGGGTGTGTACTTTGCTATAGCGCTTGTAATGGATATGGGTGATGATGTAATATTATAATATTATCCTGCGCAAGACCTAATGATCAAAGGCCAAGGTTTGGTGGAAGTAGTGAAAATCATTTGAGATAGAGGTGCTATTAGAATAATTGCGACCAAGCCGCTGACAACTTCTCATCAAAGGCCAAGGTGTGGTGCAAGTAGTGGAAATTATTTGACAGATAGAAGTGTGATTACAATAATTGTGACCAAGCCGCTGATAACTTATCATCAAAGGCCAAGGTTTGGTGGAAGTAGTGGAAATTGTTTGACAAATAGAAGTGCGATTACAATAATTGTGACTGTGCCGCTGATAACTTATCATCAAAGGCCAAGCTGTGGTGCAAGTAGTGGAAATTATTTGACAGATAGAAGTGTGATTACAATAATTGTGACCGTGCCGCTGATAACTTATCATCAAAGGCCAAGGTGTAGTGAAAGTAGTGGAAATTGTTTGACAAATAGAAGTGCGATTACAATAATTGTGACTGTGCCGCTGATAACTTATCATCAAAGGCCAAGCTGTGGTGAAAGTAGTGGAAATTGTTTGACAGATAGAAGTGTGATTACAATAATTGTGACCGTGCCGCTGATAATTTATCACCAAAGGCCAAGCTGTGTTGAAAGTAGTGGAAATTATTTGACAGATAGAAGTGTGATTACAATAATCGTGACCGTGCCGCTTATAACTTATCATCAAAGGCCAAGGTGTGGTGAAAGTAAGGGTGTGTTTCACTTTATTTTTTTTTTCAATCGCTCTCTCTTGAAATATGCAACACTGGTAAAGAGAATTACAAACATTGTTCATCAATATAAATCGATGGATCGTCTTCTGAACTTACAATCGCTAATCTTATCTTATATAATACAGACGTTACTTGAAAAAAAGAAGATTATTACGTCCTACGCGTCATGCATTCAGTCATGCATATTAACCAATGACTTTAATTCTGCAAAGTCACTGGTTTTCCTGGCTAGCTCAGGCAACCCATTTCATGCTCTAATAGCACTAGGGAAGAAAAAGTATTTGTACAAATTTGTCCTAGCATGGGATGAGAAATGTGCCTTTATCTTTTTGTCTTTCTGAGTATTTTATTAAATTTTGTTTTTGTATTTCAAGATTATGGTTTAGTGTCTTATGTATAATTGCTACTTTTCTTTTGAGTCTTCTGTCCTGAATGCTTTCTAAATTTAGTGATTTAACAAAGGTGTTACTCTAATCAAATGTAAATATTCGTTTGTTATGAATCTCACTGCTCTATTTTGTGTCTATTCCAGTTTCTTAATGTTTTCTTGAGTTGAGGGGTCCCATACAGAGGATCATGGGCGTAGCCAGGATTTTTTTTCGGAGGGGTTTTGGGGGTGTGAGATTTTTTCTCCCCCTCCTCTCCCCCCCACCCGAGAAATAATATTTGTAGGTATGTATGTGTGTGTGTATACATAATCTTTAATACTTTCTGACCCTTCATTCTTTCAAAACACGTTTATTGTGCCCGTGTATTGTTCTTCCTGGAGTAAGTGGAAAAATTGTTGACTCACAGCCATAGCTAGCCTGCGGGTCTGGGGGAGCGCTAGGAGCTCCCCAGCGCGGGGCGGAGCCCCGCCGCCAAGCACTATTTCTAGTACGAAATGCATATTCTTAATTATCTACAAAACATTTCCCTGCTATTAAAAAGTCTAATATCAAAACCTAATGTGCTATTCCTACTGACTTAGACCCTCCAGCATCATTCGGCGCATTTGCCGTCAAGCTGTTTCCACAAAAATCTGTCACTTGTAATGTCTGAAGCCTCTTCCCACATTCTCTGAGGACCTCCATGAATGTGTGTACTAGGATGTCATCGCAACTCTTAGTATGCATAATTCATTTAGTCGACGAACATGTCCCCCAAACCGCATGCGACACTTTGTCACAATCTTACTAAGGGGTCGACTCCCAGTTCGGCAAGGGATTTACATGATTGAGACCCGATCTCTATAACTGACTCCTAAAATCTGTCTTAGCCATTTTTGTTGAGCCACATTTAGTGTTTTTCAATTTCGGCAGATGACTATTCACTGCACTTTATTAATGGAGCCCCGCCACTGGTAGAAATGTGTAACTTCTCTTGAATACACTCTTGGAATTAGTTGACCGTAGTTTGCTTTAGATTTTATATCGAAAAGGGAAGTTTTATCGTCAAAATCGTCTGTTGGGGGATTTAAACTAAAAAATCTCAGGACTTAGTTGTTGTTGTTTTTTAATTCAAAACCCCAATTAGCTACGATCATAGAATTTGGTAACTATAGATTGCTTTAGAAAAATATTGAAGATAGAGGTTTTCCCACCTCAAAACGCTTTGTAGGGGGGATTTTAAACTCAAAACCATTTGAAGAAGAGGAGTTTAAACCGAAAACTCCCAACTGGCTTGGCTACGTTAAAAAATTTTAGTGTATAATTTGTTGTTTTTTTATATTGAAGAAGTATATTTTAAGCATCAAACCTAAAGGGGGATTTAAACTCAAAACCCCTTTTCTATGCTCATGATTGTAGAGTGTGTAATTTGTTTTTTTTTTAAATTGAAGATGTATTTTTTAGTTTCAAAATCCACTGGAGGGGAGTTTAAACTAAAAACTGAGTCAAAACCCATTTAGCTATGCTCAAAACATTTTGAGTGCATAATTTGCTTTTTTTTATATTGAAGAGGGGGTTTATTGTAAATTTTCGAGGTGGTTTTAAAATCAAAATCTTCCTTAACTGTGCTATTGAAATTTGGGGATTGTCGCTTGCATTTTTTTGTTTTGTTTTATAAAGAGGGGGATTTAACTACAAAAACCCATGGTAGGGGGTTTTAAAGTCAAAACCCCCTGGTAGGGGTTTTTTACTCGAAACCCTCTTGGCTGCGCTGGGGCAAGTAATGCTTTAATATTAAAATCTCACCTAAAATAAACAAAATCAAAGCAAAAAATTAGTTACTAAAGCCCGTCTCATTTCGGGGGTGGGGGTTTGGACCCCAACCCCCCTTCCCTCTGACAACGCCCATGCAGAGGATGCATTTTCTATTATTGGCTTAACCAAGGTTAAATAACATTTTAATTTATGTTCTTATTTGATTGATACAAATTTCTTTTAATAAACCCTAATGCTGTGTTTGATTTTTTGATAGTTTCATCAATATGAGGATTCCATGACAGTTTTTCATTTATTATAGCACCTAGGTATTTTGCGTTTTTAGATTGTGTTTTAATAGTTCATCATGAATAAAATAAGTTGAATTAATTTATTTTTGGTTTTTGTTACTCTTAATAACTGACATTTTTCTGGGTGGAAAGACATGCTCCAATTTGATTCTCATTTCTGTAATTCATCTAATTCTCTTTGTAAAATGTCTGTATCCTGTATTGTTTTTATTGTTCTATATATTATGCAATCGTCTGTGAATAATCTGACTTTTGTTCCTTACTAATGCAATTTGGTAAATCGTTTATGCAAAAATCAAATTAAAAATTGTAGTGGACCTAAAACTGTTCCTTGAGGTACATCTGAGTTTACTGTTATTGGTGTTGATTTAGAGCCATTTATTTTTACAGTTTGTTCTCTCCCTATCAGAAAATACTTAATACACTGATGCAATGGACCATTAATGCCAAAATATTTTATTTTTTTAAGCAAACTATGGTGGTGAGCTTTATTAAAAGCTTTGGAAAAATCTAGTAAGATAGCATCTTTTTGCTCATTGTTATCTAAACCTTTTGAAAAATCATCAATTAGTCCTATTAGTTGTGTTTCACAGGATCTATATTTCCTAATCCATGTTGGTATGGACTAAGGACATTATGTTTGTCAGATTTTTCTCCTTTTATAAATATGGGTTACATTAGCTTCTTTCGAGTCCCTGGTACTCTGCCCTGGTTAAGAGATGCCTGAAAAAGTATTTTGAACACTGGTGTTAGCTCATTGCTTAGTTCTTTGAGTATTTTAGCTGGAATACTATCAGGTCCAGATGCTTTATAAGGTTTGATGTAAGCTAATAGTTTTTTTTATTCATTTTTCATGTACTTCTATATCTCCTTTGTTGTCTACTTTTTCCAAATTAAGTAATTTGTATTTGTCTCTTGTGGCTGAGAATGCTAATGCAAAGTATTTGTTTAGGATGTTAGCTTTAGTTTCATTATCATTGTGTGTTAAGATGTCTTCTCCTTTAAATGGTGCTATGTCTATTGTTTTCATTTTCTTAGACTTAATGTATGACCATAGGTTTTTGTTGTTATCTTTAGATATTACATTGTTTATGTATTCACTGTGCAGCTGTCTGCTTACTTTTTGGGTTAGGTGTTTTATTTTTATGTACTTTTTATAAACTATTTCTGCCTTAGTTTCTTTAAATTTTCTATATAGGTTTTCCTTCTGTTTACAAAGCTTCTTAATATATTATTAAACTAGCATTTGTTTATCTTGTTTGATGTGTATTTAGTTGGTATATGGTTTTCTATAATATTTTAAGATAGTTTTTTATGAAATTCCAGAGGTCATCGACTGGTTGGGTAATGTCTCATTCTGATAAGAATGTTTGTTGAAAGTTTTATGCAGCGTGGTGTAGTTTTGTGAGGTTGCATTTGTTCCAAGTGAGATTTTTCTTTTGGGTTTTATAGTAGCTACTGCTTTTATATGACTGTATTTCTATGATTTCACGGTTTGATAGACCAGAGATGATATAATAATCAAAATTGCTTAGCATATCTATTTTACTACTGTAGATGAACATGAAAACACTTTTTGACATTACCTCTATATTTATACAGTTTTAATTTTTATAGTTTTTAATGGCATTTAATTTTATTTTTATTGTAATCTAACGTGTTACACTTTTTTTCATTGAAATACAAAATGAATACATTAAATATTGTGCATTTAATGATTTTTTAAATTACTATTTGTTAGATAAAATGTTCAGATGATAAAAAATTCAGGGGATGAAATGACCGGGGAATGAAATAACAAGGGGATAAAATGACCGGGGAATGAAATGATCAGGAGATTAAGTGACCAAAAAATGAAATGACCAGTGGATGAAATGACTTGGGATGAAGTGTCCTTGAATGAAGTGACCGGGGATGATAGGGGATAAAATGACCGGTAACCGTTCGAGATGAACCATTGTCGTCTTACGACTGAAGGAGGCCAATAATGTCTGTTCCATGCCAATGAAAAAAAAATCCTTTTAAGACCTTGAGATATATAGGCCAAATGATGTTAAGTTCAGCTGTTGCTACGGCCAACGATTAACGAGTAGGGTGTCTTGTGGCCAGCTCAATAGACAGTCATCTTTTCTTTCTCAACTAAAGTCAAGTACCATAAAAAGCTAGGTGGAGTAAGGGGTAATCTAAAAATTTCGAAATCGAAAGTCCAAATCTTTTCTGAGATTGGAACCCAGGATCCCAGAATCGGAAGATGTTAAAGTCTCGGTTGACTTTGCCTGCTATATCTTCTTCTCGGATTAGGTTGGTGAAAAGACACGTGGAACTCCTGATATAGAAACAGGAAGTAAGAATGATTAAATTTACTTGTAGTCAGTAGTATCTTTTGGTCACAGGAGAACAGTAGTAAGAGACGAGAGAGTGGTCCCTTGAGAGTCGGTAGTATCTTCTAGTCATTAGAGAACAGTAGTAACTTAGAGCTGAGTAGAGTCGTCTCTGGAAGTATGGACAGTACATATAGTTCTAATAGATGTTTTCTATACTTGAAGCTGAACACATATTATTGTAAGTTTATTGTTACCCACTGTGATGCGGATGTGATTTAAAGGTAAAGTTATTTAAAAACCTATACATGAGGACTTGGTATATTGGATATGTTTAATACCGCTGTTATGTGGGTGTAACCATATTTCTGTGTATTGGATCATTTTTGTAACGACCGGAAGTGAAGTATATTAATAATGAATAAACGTCTTATTTGTTTGCCAAATATCAACTCAATTATTGTTTTCTATTCATGTCCGTTAAGTGGATGCACGAACCCAGCATTTCTCAACATTACACACATTGACCACAAATTTGACCTTTACATTTTGATAACCATCAGAAGTGAGATATTTACAAATGTCATTTAACATGGGCTTTACAGAAGTCAAGCGCTTAACCAGTCAGTTTTTTCTATGCCAATTAATAATTGTGCAAAATTTTAATTTGGTCCGAGAGTCTGATTGATAGAAATGACGTGTCCCAACCCTTACAAGAGAGACAGACATATTGAGTTAACATAAGCTTTGTACAAAAAAAGATGAAGCATCTATAATTCTGATATTATTATGAAAAAAATAGAAACAAAACTCAACTTACCTCCATTCCAAATATTGAAAAAATAATAGATTTAGAAGACTGGGCAGGCAGAGATGGACATGACTTTTAGGTATAATCCGAAAAACCAGGGAAGTCTTAGTCTCTAGTGCCTGTTTGTCACCTCGTGCAGGGTTGTTGAGTAATAAGATAAGAAGGAAAAATGGATGGAAGGGGAGATGGCTTGAAAGTGATGGTCAAGGCAAGCAGAAGTAACGTGAGGCATCTCAGCTTGAACCCATGAAAGTGGCTTTTTTAAAGTTTTCATCAAAAGTCGAATCTGTCCGAACTAGGCGGGTAAAGTGAAGAGAGAATGCGGGGGAATATAACATGTCACATTTAAAAGTATCAAATTGATTCCGTAGTGGCCATTGGTGTAGGATTGGGACTAACTTGGCATGGTTTCTTAATTTGTTGTATTAACTAATTTTAATGGAGTGGTTACTTTTGCAAAGTTGAGGTTGCTCAACGTGGAGGTAAGAATTTGCAAATTTTCTGCTTATTTAGTAGGTACAAGGTATATTAGCGTTTAAGTCGAAATTTGGAAAGTATAATTAACTATTTCTTTGGTTAGCGGTTAACGAGCAAGTTGTTTAAAAATCCCGAAAATTAAATGTCTCAGTCTTCAGCGAGATTGAAAACCCAAGAACCCACGCTCAAAAAAACAAGAGTTTAAACAATTAATCACAAAATGAATAGCATCATACAATTTCAGTAGTGATGCGATGTTACTGTCTGTACTTTTAATACTTGTAACTATTGCCATACTTACAGTATTTTTAATATCTGAAAAAAAAAGTTATTAAACAGGTAAAACATTAAAGGTTATTAAAGTTAAAGATATAATTTTCTATTTGTATATATATATATATATATATATATATATTTATATATATATATGTTATATTCATGGGCGTAGCAAGGATTTTTATCGGGGGGGGGGGGACTTTTGCCCCGCCCGATGAAAACTTAATCGCATATATATATATATACATGGATGTGTGTACATAACTAATCTCTATCGCATTCCGACCCTTCATTCTTTTGGAAGACGTTTATTGTGCCCTACCATAGGTTCTTCCTGGAGTAAGTGGAAAATTATAGACTCTCCGCCCTTGCCAGCAATGGGTCTGGGGGAGCATTGAGAGCTCTTCCACTGCGGTTCGGAGCACTGCCGCCAAGCACTATTTCTGGTATTGAAAGCCAACTAAATGCATATTCTGAGGTATCTACCGTCTATCACGCTATTAAAAAGTTTTATTTCAAAAACCTAATGTGCTATTCTTATTTACCTAGACCCTACCGCGCCGGCAAGCTGTTTACCAAAAAAAAAATGTCACTGGCAATGTCTGAAGCCTCTTCCCACCTGCTCTTAGGACCTCCATGAAAGTGTGGAGCCAAGTTGTACTAGGATATCATCGCAACTCTTATTATGAGTAATTCATTTTTTCGGAGAAAATGTCCCGAAAACCTCATGCAACGCTCTGTCACAACCTTACTAAGGCATAGGAGTTTTTTATTGAGACCCGATCTCTCTTTAAATCCGTCTTAGCCATCTCTGTTGAGCCACAATTAGTCTTTTTCAATTTCGGCAGATAACAATTCAATGCACTTTTTAAATGGAGCCAAGCCACTGATAGAAATTTGTAACCTCTCATGGCTACACTCTTGGAATTAGGTGACTGAAGTTTTCTTTAGATTTTATATCGCAAAGGGAAGCTTTTTCGTCAAAAATCTGTTGGGTGGGGGGTAAACTAAAACATCTGTTGACTTTTTTTTTCTAAATTCAAAACCCCATTTAGCTACGGTTATAGAATTTGGTGACTGTAGTTTGCTTTAGAAATAATATTGAAGAGAAAGGCTTTCAACCTTAAAACGCTCTGTAGGGGGATTTTAAACTATTAACCATCTGGAGAGGCTTTAAACTTTAAAAAAAAGCCATCTGGAGGAAGGGGTTTAAACTCAAAACCTTTTTGGTTACGCTCATAAATCTTAAAGTGTGTAATTTAATATGTTTTATATTGAATAGGTATTTTTTTAGCATCAAACCCCTCTGAAGGAAATTTAAACTCAATACCCCTAATCGGCTTGGCTACGCTTATAGCATTTAGAGTGCGTAATTTGCTTTTTCATATATTAAATAGTTATATTTAGCTTCAAACCCTAACTGGAGTTTCAACTCAAATTGACTAGTATTTTTAGTGTATTATTTGCTTTGCTTTTAAAATTAAAGAGGTATTTTTGTAGCTTCAAACCCCACTGAAGGAGGGATCAAACTCAAAACCGATTTAGCTACGCTCATAACATTTTGAGGGCTTAATTTGCTTTTTTTATACTGAAGAGGAGATTTATAGTAAATTTTTTAGAAGGGTTTAAAATCAAAATCTTCTTTAGATGTGCTCTTGGAATTAGGATATTTTCGTTTGCATTTTTTGTTGTTGTTTTTTTTATAGCGAGAGAGGGATTTAAATGCAAAACCCCGGGTAGGGGGTTTTAAACTCAAAACCCCATGGTAAAGGGTTTTAAACTCAAAATCCCTGGTAGGGGTTTTAAACTCAAAATCCCCTGGTAGGGGTTTTAGACTCAAAACTATATTGGCTGTGCTGGGCAAGTGATGGTTTAGTATTAAAATTTCGCCTAAAATAAACAAAATGAAAGCAAAAAATCATTAACAAAATTCCGACTCCCCCACCCTGCTGGGGGGATTTCATTTCGGGGGGGGAGTTTGAACCCCAACCTCCCCCTGGCTACGCCCATAATTATATTTCTACTAACATCTATATATCTGTCACGCAAGAGTTTTTTAAATCGCACCACCTGTCTACAAAAATCAATATTTACCTACCGGTGGTTCCCTAAACTTTTCTATATGGATTAGAGACATGGACATGGACACTATACAGAAATCAACTAAGACTACTTGAGAGCTATCACCAAAGACGCTTGAACTCCATCATGGACATTCGGTTGGCAATATCACACTACAAACAGCGATTAATTTGCGAACGCCTGTGTGGACAGTAGAGTTATGTCATGACAATCACGTATCCCGTATAGGAGGCGAACATATACCAACAGCAAGTCTTTTTTGTGAACTTAAATGTAGACAGAGTTGCCCCAGCTTAGGCGTCAAGTTGGGCCCTTAGTTGATAAAGAGAAGAGACCCTGGCTGCATGCGCCCTCGGAACGAAACAGCTGGTGTTTACTCACAAAAGTGCGGAGTACATATTTGAGACCAAAGAAAAACCACAGCCGAGGATAGCCACAGACGGTGAAAACAAATCTTAAACGACCAACGGTGACTATGGTTATGCTTTCCTTGGGTGTGGTAAAATATGTAGATCACAGCTTTTATTGTATAACCATGGGAAATTCTTCACTTTTCATTATTCTTTGGACTCGAAGATAAGGCTTTTTTTAAAATTATTATTATGGCAAACATTTAAATAATTACACATAATCACTAATTTAAAAAAAAGATAAATTAAATTCACCCTAAAAGAACACAAGTTCTGTCTATTTCTAAAAAAATATCTGATAGTATTTCCCTTGTGTTGAACAGTGCGCTCTTGCGCACTTTAAGTTTCGGAACAGATGTAAAGTTATAGCATTACCCTATTCGTAGCGGTGTTCATCCTAAACAGGTAAAAAAAAGCCTTACATAGTAGTGGGGAATGGTCAGTGTACGTGGAAGATTGGTCAGTGACAAATTAAATTTGATCATTACAAGAGGACATAGAACAATGGGAAACAGATTTCCAAATAAGTAATTCCAACTGTTGACTGCAATTGCCAATTTCTCTTTGTCCGATTGGTCAGTCTGCTCTTGAGACGTTATCGTGATCGTGGCTTCCTCATCTTTATGACAAGCAGTTGGTCAACCACGTCTCTACAGCATACATTCTCAATGTAAGTATCGTAGAAGAGTTAACTCCCACATAACACATTATAATTTATTAGAATCAAATAAATCGTCTATATCATGTTTCATTTTTTACACAAAATATTTTATAGAGCTCAACACATCCATTCTTCATTCTCGAGGTCGTCCTATATTTTAATTTTCTTATAATTAACTTTCGTTGAATCTTGTTTATTATTTTGTGCCCTTCCATCTTCTCCATCATCGACTAATATATCATTCATGTTGTTGTTTTTTCATTGATCCTCCATATTAAACATGTAGCTGTCCTATTAGATATGGAGCTAGACAAGCTCCGAGTGTCTCCTTGTTACCGCTAATCATCCGTTCTCTGACTTGAAGTTCCTATTTCAGCTAAATGTAGCTGAGCGCATCTAGCTAGTTTAAAAAAATCCCATTTCTGAAATCTAATGTAGAAAATCTATGTCGAATACTTAACAAAATGAAATAAAAATTTAGTTTTATTTCTAAATAACAAATGAGATAAAGGCAAAGTTCTGTTTGATTCTGTTTGTTTATGGCAAACATTTAAATAATTACACATAATCACTAATTTAAAAAAAGATAAATTAAATTCACCCTAAAAGAACACAAGTTCTGTCTGTCACATAGTCGAAATTCTCTTGTTCATCTTTACATCTGTCCATCGCAAAAGTTAAATAGCGCGCGTGATTATTCTATGCAAAATAGGAGAGTTTTAAGAATATATGATGTAAACAATTCAAAGCGTATGTCACTAAATACCTTAGATGACATAAATTGTTTTTCTTTAGCATAACATAAAGCCCATTTTAATAATTTTTTTGCACAATACATTTAATAAAAAAAATACCTTTTCTTTCATCGATGTTACAAAGTTTTCAATGAGGTTTGATATTTCTGTTGAAAAGTTAATAATACTTTAAGTAAACATCGTAGTTATATGAACAAATCGAAACATTTTTATGATTGTGTATTTGTGTTGGAATGGTGTGTAAATCTACAAGGAGACAGACAGAAAAGAGAGTTATATAAAAAGGAAATAATCAATTGACATTAAGTAAATAAAAATAAATAAATAGTAAATTAATAAAGTAAATATATTATACAAGTGCGGGCGTTTTTTTTTTTTTACTTGCACGACTAGGGTAGTACACCTAGGATTTAGAAGTTATTTCAACTTTTACCTAATTCAACTAAACTTTACTTTTGTAAATGACATTACTTCTTCCTTTTAGACCGGTTAGGGTCAAACTTTAAAAAAAACTAATTAGTCCTTATAACATCAAAAATATATCTAGAGTCTACATTCCTTTTTTTCTATAGAGAGAAAGAAATCACACTTTCTATCACTCTCATTCCTCTACTTTCTCTGCAATTAATAAAACAATAATGATATTTTTGTATAAATGCTAATATTGTGAAAACAAAGGTTGAAACAATTTAAAAAATTTTCAGGTCAATTAAAATTTAAAAAAAAAGGAACAAAGTGTGCTGTTTTCTTCAGTTGTTCAGCACTGCCGTACAGGGTGTTGCTTATGTTGGGCTGTAGTGGAAGTAGGGTCTGCCTTAGGTGGATTAGGGAGGGGCATTCAAAGAGGATATGGTTTACGGTTTCTAGGGGTTTGCGCAGTGATTTCAAGGGGGTAGTTGTGTGGAGTTTTTTTTTGTTCAGGTAGTAATTTAATAGTGGTGTGTGTCCAGTTCTTAGTGATTTCTCTTTGTGATTGTTGACTAACATTGACCTTAGGGTGAGGTAGTTAACAGGTCTATCTGGTTGTTCCATAGATGAACCTGCCTTTGATAGCTTATCTGCCTTTTCATTTCCCATGATGCCAATGTGTCCAAAGATCCACTGTAGTGTGATATTGATATTTAATTTTGATATCATCTGGTGGATTATCACAATGAGTGTTGTCAACTCTCTTGGGCTGTTTGAGGTGCTGCTGTTAAGTGCTTGCAGAGTAGATTGGGAGTCTGTAAAGACAACAATATCTGATGGTGGTTGAACTCCTTCATATAATTTGTTTTCCACTGTCTGAAGTGCTATGGTAATTGCCTCCATTTCGGCTTGGAAGTTTGAGCAGTAATCGCCCCAGGGTGCGCTTATCTCAAAGTGTTTATTTTTAGGAAAGACCAGGAAGGCACCAAGACCAGCATTGATGGTAGCTTTGAAAGCCGATCCGTCTGTATAAATATGGATAGCTGTTTTTTGATAGCTTTCGATTGTTTCAAGCGTGCCTACTTTGAGCTCTTTTGTTAAGGTGTTATTTAGTAAATGTGTTTTGATGGTTGATTGTTTGTAGTTTAGTCCGGGTGTAATGTTTGAAAACCTGGTAATTTTTTTCTCTGTTATTGGGTAGGTGGTGTTTTAGGGCTAGTTCGTCAGTAAGTTGGATCAGAGTCCTTTGCTTTTTTTGGTTGTTTTTCCTATTTCTCTGTGTTAGTAATTTATTTGGATGATCGTCCTCCAAGCACCTGTATCTCTCAATAGCTTCTAATGCTGCTCTGTTGAGCCTTAACTTAAGAGGTTCAATATTGGAGTCTATTTCACAGGCTGCTGTGGGAGTAGTTCTCATACCTCCACTAATTAGCCGCAAGACTTGGTTTTGGATTGTATCTAATGATGATTGATAGGTTTTGTTGGCAGCTACTTGTATGGAGAGACGGTTATCCATTACAGATCTGACATATCCAGTGTATAACTGTCTTAAGGTTTTCTTTTCTGCTCCCCATGATCTTCCTGCTAGGTGTTTTATTATGTTTAATTTTTGTGATGCCTTTTCTTTTAAATCTGCCATAAAGTGTTTCAGAGACAGTCTTTGGTCTAGTTTTACACCAAGATATGTTGGATTTTCTTCTTTATTTATTGGCTGTGAGTCTATTTTTAGGATGTAGTTTCTTTTTGCTGTTTTGTTGCTGTGGCTAAAGATTGAATACACTGACTTTTCTTTGTTTATTTCCATTTTCCATAATTTTGAATATGTGGAGATAGTTGTGAGGGCTCTATTTAGTTTAGATCTAGTCAGCACTGGATATTTCTCTGTAGTCCAAATTAAAAGGTCGTCTGCATAAAGTGCCTTATTGACCAAAATGAGGTCCGGGAGGTCATTCATGAAGATTAGAAAGAGAGTAAAGCTAAGGGCTAAACCTTGTGGTAGTCCTTCTTCCAAATTTTTTTTTTACTAGAGATGGCACCTTCGAATCGGATTTGGATGGTTCTCTTTTTTAAGAATGCCCTGATCCAGCTGTTCATTTTTCCATGGATGGCCATTTTTTTAATCTTCAAAAATAGACCTTTTCTCCATACTCTATCATAGGCTTGCTGCAAATCTATAAATACTGCTGTAATGTGCTTGTTTTCATTAAACCCTTCTACAGTGTCATGGATAAAACGAAAGAGGTGGTCTTCTGTTCTACTTGCTTTCCTGAAGCCAGCTTGTGCATTGTGGAGTTAGCAAGTACTTTCTAGCCACCAATAAAGTCGGTTATTTATCATTTTTTCTGCCATTTTGCCAATGTTGGATGTTAGAGATATTGGTCTATAACTTTTTGGGTCTCCTGGTGGTTTATTTTTCTTTAAAATGGGTATTATGTTTGAGGTTCTCCATTCCTGTCGTATGTCTCCAGTTTTCCATGTATGGTTGATAAAGTTAAGTATACAGTTTTGGGCCTGTGGTTCCAGTCCCCGAATCATTTCATTTGTTATTTTATCGGGTCCAGGAGATTTTCTTGACTTGAGGCTTTTTAGGGCAGTATTGAGCTCATGTAGAGTGAAGGGAGTATCAAAGATCTGACAGTTGACTGTTGGAGCTTTTTCTTTCTTTAAGATATTACTGAAGGCCTGGTCCAGTTGTTTTCTTGGCTTTGACTTGTTAATGCTGGCAAAATATTTATTGAAGGTTTCAGCCTTTTTAAGGTTTTCTGTTATTACGTCGTCAGTGCCTTTTATAGGTTGGGGGTTTGTTATTTGTTTCTTTCCTGCTAGCCGGTGCAGAGGGGTCCAGGCCTTTCGACCATCCTTGTTTAGATCTAGTTGTTCGCATGTTGTGGTCCACTTTTTCTTTTTTTCTGTTTTAATTTTGTATCTTATAAGCCCTGTCAAGTTGTTGTACGTTGTCTTGTTGTCTCTAGTAGGGTTTTGTTCTATAGTCTTCCTGGCCATGTTTCTTTCTTTTACTAATTTATCTAATTCAGGTGTCCAAAAAGGTTTGTATTTCTTAACTTGGCCTCGAGGGATGTGTTTTTTTGCTGCTTGTAAGATGTTGGAGACTATAGTTGTGTAGGTTGAATTGACGTCTGTCTAAATTATGCTTGATAGTCTTGTGTCTGTTTCTTGTGAAAAAGCTGCCCAGTTAGCTTTTTTATAGTTCCATCTAGTTGTTTTGCTGGATTGGTATCTACCTGGCGTTCCAGTATTGAGGAGTATAGGCCTGTGGTCACTACCTATGTCTTCAAGTAGTTATTTTAGAAGAGTCGGTAATGTCTGTAAAGATAAAAGTTAGATCAGGTCTGCTAGTTGTGTGCTCTGTGGAGGAAAGTTGGAGGTGAAGTTTTGTTTTGCAGAAGTAAAATCCGGCGAAACCTGTTCTTACAAACTGACAGGAGAAGAAATGCAAGGCGGAACACTGGCGCCTCAAAACCAGGTTAGCTTCGTGTTGATGGGGCACGTCAACATAATAACGCAACCCATCTAGGAGAAGGAAAACTCTCACTCCAAACCACCACTCTGTGGCGATACTCCCCCGTGTGGGTATCGGGGCTTGGAAATGACCAAGAGAAATAAATAACCCCACTGACTTTCCACTTGCATTTCACTAAGTGAATAATAGTGGACCTTCCCCCCCCTCTAGGTGTTTTTTGACGGAGGTCTGGATTGCACTACACCAGACGTAGGTTCTTGTCTCACTACATTCTAATACTAGATATGAATCCATCATGAAGTGTTTTTTTTCTGGATCTGGTGAATGTGATATCGTGCAGGGGCCTGGATCCAGGATGTGACGATTCCACAGGGCATACCCAGGTCACAGTCCACTTTAAGCTTTCTACTGCAGTAAAGTTCCATTTGGAGAGCTCTATGGATGGCGGAGAATGGACCATTGGCCAACCCCACCTTGTCCCATGAATATTCCGGTTACAGTCTTCAGACCTAGGTGTTTCCTTTTATGTCAGTATTGGAGAAAATTCCCGTGACCGAAAACTCCCTTAAAATGCAAGGACTATATATTTATATATTTTTAAAAAGCCTGAGGAAACACCCAGCCTACACTAAATATATTAAATATAAAAAAATGTCTCAGTATAAAAGAAGAGGAATACTTGTATGTTTTTAAAATCATTATACTAATTAAGGTATATATATATATATATATATATATATATATATTAAACAAATAAATAAATACACAAAATATACCTTTTGAAACATCTGATGTAGCAATAGAAACTGTTCGCTGTCTATTTAAAAAAAAAATACATTTGTTACTACTAAATAAATATCAATATTCATTAATTGGTATATATCTAAAGATATTAAAATTTGGATGTGGATAGCTCCGGTTTTACCTTCGTAATATTTTTCAAAAACTTTTTTGTAGCGAATCGAATATTATATACGAGTAAGTCCTTGGTTTGTTTGTGTCTTATAGTGCGCAGTCTCGCACCTAATTACAAGTATTGTTCTAAAGTGCGGTTGAATTGCTCCGCCATTCAATCCGACTGCGGGAGTAGTGGGGTAGTGCGAGTTTTATCAATGCCATCACTTGACACATTTCCTGAAATACTCTAGACTTGAAGTTTCTGCCCTGGTCGGAGTGTCGCTCTATAGGAACACTAAATTGGCTAATGCAGTTCTCTACAAGCGTCTCTGCTACATCGATTTTAATCCTTTTAAACGGAACTCCAACTATTTATTGTTTCCGTTGTCCTCTTGGTTTGCGTTAAGGGCCCTTTGCGGCTGTAAAGAAGTTAATCTCCTGCACCATTCTTCCACATCCTCTCTGTATCTTAACCAGTATATTTTTTTTTTGAACATTATCTAGAGTCTTATTAACATCAAGATGAGATCCGCTGATTTTAGGTAAAATAACCTTAAGACGCCTTGATATGCCGTCTACTGATTCCCAGACCCTTTAAATGACACTATTAATGATGTTTGATGAGAAGAGCTGGGAATTTATTTTAAAAAACTAGCAAAAGAGTTTGGAGAGTGGTGTGTTTTTGTCGGGCCCTACGTTACATGAGAAACCCAAAGGAATGATGATGATAATTAATGATGGTTATTGAGTCCCATTGAGCGGATTTCGCTTGTGAGTCAGCCCCTTTATCAGAGATGTGCTGCCACTCGAACCGTTGTCCATTCTCCTTTCATAGCAGAATGGGGGCCAGATCATTATCTTCTAATTTGACTTAACTTGATTTAATCATGTGTACTCGCAGTGGAGCATTTGGCCGCAACCACATCTCTCCAAAGAACTCGGTTCTGTGCAGCTTTCTTCATCTGCTCCCATGTCATTCCAGTGCCCTTAGATTCACTGATACTGACGTCTTCCAGGTTTGCGTGGGTCTGCCCACTTTTTTCTTTCCTTGTGGGTTCCAGTCAAGAGCCTGCCTTGCAAACATTGGTATCTGGTTTTCGCAGAGTGTGTCCTATCCAGCTCCATTTTCGATTTGTGATGTAATGAGCATTTTATTAACATTTTAAATTGAATCAGCTATAGCCAACAATTTCCGTCTCGTAACACAATAATTCAACTCAGACTTTGACAACCTTCTATTGAAATAAGCTATGATCTTTTCGTTTCTGTCAATATTCTGAGTACTGATCCCTGTATCGCTTACGTCTGAATCCAGAAAAAAATGGTTGTACCCACCAGTGAATATGCTAACATCGGCGACGATGAGAGAAGTTCCATAAAGCTAAACCAGAAAGAAAAAAGCCATTCCATGAATTTGTTGAGGACATTACAAGATTATTAATGCGTTGGGTATAATTGTCTAATACTGAAAAGACATTCGAAGATCTCATTGATCTGTTCATCAGAGACAAGATACTCACATCTTGCAATCCTCAGTTAGTTGCTTTTCTACATGAAAGGAAACCGAAAGATGTGCCAACAGCAGTCAAGTTGTGTCAGCAATATATTACTGCACATCCAGAGCAGACAATTCAGAGAGAGGAATACTTGATAACTAGCGAGTTTGCCTTTGCTGCAAAGACTAATGATAACAGAAGTCGCTTTAAACAAGAATGGAGACAGGAACGTCTGTAGAAAAGAAGTGTTGGTGAAAAAAGAAAGTGTTTTAAGTGTTTCAAAATGGGACATTTAGCAGCCCAATGTAGAAACAAAAGCCCGCTGAGACGAAATGAGACTATGGGTTCAAGCAGAAGTCAGGAGTTTAAAACCAGCAACAGGGGAAGACAGACTGGACATCCGTATAATGCGTCAGTGTGCATAGACTATCAACATGTTGAACAACTCCCTCATGAATCTGATCAGATTCAGATGGCTGGAGCTGTAACTTGTGACGCCGGGAAATTAAAAATGTATCCTGGATTCGTTGGGAAGAAATCTATTTGGGTCTTAAGAGACACAGAAACGACCACAATCGGAGTGAAGAGACTACATGTGCACCCTCACAAGTTGACCGGTAAGAAAGTCAAATGTATGACATTTGGAGGAACAATTGAAGAATATCCTACAGCTGTCATTGACATAGATACGCCATTTTTATCTGGGAAAGTGGAAGCATGTGTGTTGGAGAAGCCTGCAGCTGACTTGATTCTAGAAAAAGTGACTGGCATAACTGAGCCTACCATCACAGATATATACAAGTGGCAAAGGTCAGCAATGCCAGAAGTTACAAATGCGGTAACTAGATCTCAATCTGGTGTAATAGAAAACATGGGACAACCGATCCTACATAGTCAGATTGAACAGCCAGAATCATCCAGTTATGCATTGAAACAAAAGGATGACCAATCATTGGTTAAGTTTTTTGAATTGGCGGAGCGTCCTACCAGTAAATTGAAAGTGAAAATGGACTTCTAAGGAGACAAGATAAGAAAGAGAAACTACAGCTAGTCATTCCTGCCGCCGAAAGAAAAAGAATTTTGGAGTTAGGTCATGACTCACCTTTTGCGGGTCATATGGGGACAGCACGAACAAGAAAAAGAATTCTGAATAACTTTTACTGGCCAGGAATATTTAAGGATGTAAAAAAATATTGTTCAGCGTGCAGTACTTGTGCCAGTACAAAGCCCAGAGATCGTTACATAAAAGCCCCATTACAGGTCACAGAAATGCAAGATAGACCATTTCAGAAAGTGGCCGTAGACATTGTGGGTCCCGTAAACCCTATGTGTAAAAGAGGATATAGATACATCCTTACAATGGTTGACCTATGCACCTGTTGGCCAGAGGCCGTGCCATTAAAGACAATAACTGCTGAAAATGTAACTCATGAATTGTTTAACATTTTCTCTCGCTTAGGATTCCCAGAAGAAATTCTAAGTGACCAAGGGATTCAGTTTACCTCCGAGTTAACACATCAATTTCTGAAACAGTTAGGGATTCGTCAAACCTTCACAACGCCTTACAGGCCCAAAAGCAATGCGGTTTCGAGAGGTGGAACGGACTTTGAAACGATTATTAGGCAAAGTAGCACTAGACAGACCAGCAGACTGGGACATGTACATCCCAGCAGTTGCTTACCGAGAAGTTCCACAAGAAAGTACAGGATTTTCACCTTTCGAATTATTGTATTGAAAAAACCCAAAAGGTTCACTTAGTTTGCTGAAAGATTTGTTGACAAAAGAAAATCTTAATAATGAATCTAGAACAAGCTATCAACATGTCTTCGAGCTCAGAGAGAAAGTTGTAACAACATGTCAACTTGCAAAGCAAGCATTAGAATCACAGTTAGCACGACACAGAACAATTGTTAACAGTAATAAAACTCTAAGAAAACTTCAAGGAGGAAGCCTTGTGTATGTACTACTACCAAAGAAAAACAGTAAACTGATTGTTCAGTGGCAAGAACCATTTGAAGTAGTCAAGAAAATAACTGCAGTAGATTACCAAATCAATATGAGAGGAAAACTGAAAACATTTCACATCAACATGTTAAGAGAGTTTGATGGAAAGCCACAGGAAAGTAATACTAACACTGATGAAGTAGTTCGTTCCAGTTGTGCGATAGTTAATGAACCAGAAAAGGACGAAAATGAATTGACTAGTTCATTACTATCTGTATTAACTTTAAAGCAATCAAAAACTTGGATAGATTGCAAAATTGAAGAATCACTATCAGTAGAGCAAACGATGCAAGTGAAAAAAGTACTGGCTAGATATGATGATATCTTGACGGTTGTACCAGGGACAACTGCAGCAATTAAACACGAGGTCATTCTCAAAGACTCTGAACCAGTGAAACAGAAACCGTATCCAGTACCTTTAGGGTATATGAAGGAAGTGGAAGAAGAGATTCAATTGATGCTGAAGTTAGATATTATATCACCAACAGAGTCACCATACACGGCACCTATGGTGGTAGTTAGGAAAAATAAGTATAAGAATATGTGTTGACTACAGGAAGCTTAACAAAGTTACTGTGCTGGATTCGGAACCATTACCCAATCCTGAAGACTTGTTACCTCAAATGGCAAACGCAACACATTTTACAAAGCTAGACCTGACCCGTGGGTATTGGCAGATACCTATGGTAGATAAAGCTACACCACTTACAACGTTTAGTTGTCCTTTTGGTTTATTTCAATTTAATGTCATGAGTTTCGGGCTTGTCAACGCACTAGCAACGTTCAGCAGAATAATGAGAAAGGTGTTGTCTAATCTACCCCATGTACTGTGCTACCTAGACGACATCTGCATTCATGACATTATTTGGTCAGATCACCTACAACATCTAGAAAAGGTTCTAGCTACATTGAGGAGAAGTGGTTTAACCGTGAGACCATCTAAAGTGGAGATTGGTTGCAAGAACATTTCTTTTCTAGGATATGTAATTGGAGAACACTCACTGAAACCACAACCTGAACTGCAACAACGGATTATGAATCTTCGTCAGCCAACAACCAAGAGACAGGTCGTAGTTTATTAGGACTCTGCAACTTCTATCGAAGGTTTATAGCAGATTTTGCAGAGATGACTGAGCCACTCACAAACCTGACCAGAAAGGGAGCACCCAACGTGATCAGATGGTCACATGACTGTAAAGTATCGCTTCAAAAGATAAAGAATGCATTTGCAGAGAAGTCGATCCTGCGTCTACCTGACTGTCAGAAGGAATTTATACTAGCTACTGATGCATCTGCTGTTGCTATCGGGGGATGCCTAGCACAGGAATTACAGGGCATTTTACATCCCGTTATGTACGTCACAGAAAGTTGTCTTCAGCAGAACAACGATACAGCACCGTAGAAAGAGAGTGCTTAGCAGTTGTTTGGGCAGTAACCAAGTTGGCCAGATACCCGTTAGGGATAACATTCGTACTCCGCACAGATCACGCACCCTTACGCTGTTTAAATACACGTAAGCCGGTGAATTCCAGGGTAATTCGCTGGGCCCTGATGCTTCAAGACTTTCAGTTCGAAGTGCAGCATATTCCAGGTAAAGGAAACGTGGTAGTGGACTTTCTGTCACTCTTATCATAGGTATAAGCCTACGTGGCTTCTCACAAGTATGTGTTGCTTCATCAAAGACTTTGTGTCTTTAACAGTTTAGACTTTGTTGCTTGATGGTAGACTTTCTGTCTACAACTAAGACTTTGTGTCCTCCTCTTTTAAGACTGTGTGTCTTCATCTTTAAAACTGTGTGTCTTCATTTTCTAAGACTGTGTGTCTTAACTTTGGACTGTGTGCCTATTACATTTGCAGTCTGTGTGACTACATTTGCAGTCTGTGTGACTATATTAAAGTCTGTGTGACTACATTAAAGTCTGTGTGACTACATTAAAGTCTGTGTGACTACATTAAAGTCTGTGTGACTACATTAAAGTCTGTGTGACTACATTAAAGTCTGTGTGACTATGTTTAAGTTGTTTGGATACATAAACGCCTGTGTGGCATATTCAGAGCATTTGTGTCCTATCGAATTAATATTTTTGTTGTATTCTGTTTTAATGTTTTATATTTGTTTTATAATTGAGTTTTTTATGTATCTTTGTAAAAATAGATTATATTTTTAGGAGGGGCGAGATGTCACGAATGAATGTGTGTATGTATGTATAATCTCATTTTTACAATCTGCGCGAATGACCGGAAGAGTGTTTTGTTGTTAGACAGAGATCAGCGTGTGTGATATGCAGTAAAGATGATTAAAGTTTATGTGTTTGATCTAGTGGTTTCATTGTTTTATTTCGTTATCTAGAACTGAACCAGGGACACCTAGACGTATCGAGACTTAAGGTAGTTTCTATCGAATTATAAGTAGATGGAGTTATATAATAGGAAAGTTGTGACACTCAGTTACCTCATTTCTTTGTTGTTGTTTTTGAATCGTTCATTTCTTTTATCAATTCATACACAAATGATTCTATTTAGCTCATTTATTTACTCGATTTGCATTTAAGTTAATCATTCAAAGATTTAATGTCTTCCTTTATTTGTTCTTGCATTGTTTTCTAAAGCTTCTTTATAGCGTGTTCTATTTAAAGAAATAATTGTCCGGTATAAAAAAAAGCACTTTTATCTTATCTTATATAATACAGACGTTACTTCAAAAAAGATATGTGGTATTTTACGTCTCATAAGACGTTTTTTTCAATTTGCAACTTCTTGTGCTGTCTGGCCATGTGGATCTATCCAGTGCTACTTTTTCCCAGCTGCTAGTGTCGATTTGAAAGAGCTTCATGTCGGTGCGTAGGTTATGGTATTATACCAGCAATGTTTATTAAGTGCACAATTTTTGAATGCACTTTCTTTCTTGTCTTACAAGCTTATGGATCTGTTTTGTTAATGACTACCAGTAGAGGAACCAAAAATCCAACCACTATAAGGTCTTATTTACTTATTTATGTAGCAGCAGTGTCTATACTCTATAATGATTCTACTGTACTAATATTGAGATGCGTACCATTGGCAACTATACATATTGAAAGTAGTAGATGAGCAGATGATATAAGTTTATTCCAATATTTCTACTATTGTGTTGCCAAATTAAAACGCATACGCATTTTTTATTTTTTTTTTATATTGTGCGTTACCTTTGAACGAGTGTCTTCTCGCTCACGGCAGCAAGCGAATGTGAGTGTAAAGTGGCTGTTGATACCTCTACTGAAGTCTAAGGCTACTAATATTCTGTTAGATTATCCTGTGGCAACTATATTTCGACGCAGTGGCCTGACAGAGGCACTTTCATCCGACTTGGGATACTACACAGATAGATTTCTTTCTTTGTTATTTAACCGCAAGCTCTAGATTTTAGTTGACCTGTTGTACGATTAGTAGATTTGTTTTCCATATTGTTTATAATTTAAATATAATATAGTCAATTGGTGTACATTGTAGTTATCATGGAAACTAGGCTGACAATTACTACTCAGTTTATAAGTGATGGTCGTTCTCTGGGGTATCAAGGTAAAAGGTTATATAGGTATGTGGCTGAGCAGAAAGAAGCCTATGAAAAGGCAAGAAAGAAGAATATTTAAACGAGAAAAGGCTAGAAAGATTCAAATCAGAGGCGAAAGCAGAGTTGAAGGCAGAGGAGGCGGCCTGATTAGAAAGCGAGAAGGAGCAGTTTGAACGTGAGCAGAAGGTCAAGCCTGAGGAACACGAGAGGTAAAAGAAAGAGATGCCAGAGAGGCACTCAATAGGAAGGAGGAGATATAACTGGAAAGAATGAAGGAAAAGTCAGCAGCAGCTGCTGGTGGGATGGCAAAACAGGTAGAGTTGCGACCTAGAAATGTTCTAGACAAAGTTGATAACAGATTCCATGTATTGAATGAAGACGATGACCTGATGGCATATTTAACACACTTTATATATATATATATTGTTATAAACCTGGTGGTGGCACAAAGAGGGGTAGTGGTGTGTGTGTAGTCAGCCGACACAAATCGCCCCAGGCCAGCGCTAGACGAGCGGTCAACCGTGACGAGTTACAACTGTCAGCCGAGTCGAGTGTCAACAGGGCGGTTCGGGAAGGATCGACGTCGTGAACAAAGCTCAATAGCGTCACGAGAGTTGTAGTCATCTGACCACCTAGAAACGTCGAGCGGCGTTCTGTCCGGTTCGAGAAGGCAAGTAGGGACCCTATATAAGAGCAGAGGTGTCGCAGTCAGGTCGGTCGAGAAAAGGGGCTTAATGCAGCGAGGTTGAGAGCCCGGTTTACTACAGTCCGGTCGACTACAGCACAGTTCAGCGGTGTGGTTCTGTACGGAGCATTACGACGGTTCAGTGCGGAGTACTGTCAAGTACAGTTGAGACGAACGGCGTCTTGATCTTGGTCTGCGATCGAGTCCGACACAACGAGCCTAGTGTGTGAAGTCAGTCCTGAACTGTTGAACCCAGTGCAAGCCCGGAACGAGACGGAGAGGCCAGTGCAAGAGTTGATACGGCGGTACGGTGTTATCAGAGAGATATTTGTACAGTGTACGTGCTGCCAATTGTACAGTATTGGCTGTTATTTATTCAACCATTAAAGTGTTACGTTACTTTGGAGCCCTGAGTTGTCAAGTTCTTTAAGTTGGTGGTGTATGGTGCAGTTTGCAGAGAGCTTGGATAGTGAGATCCGTAACAATATATATATATATATATATATTTATATATATATATAGTAAGGTACTAAGGTGTTCTTTTGTTAGTGTTATGGGTTGGTTGTAGTAGTAGAATATTGTGATCTAGACTAGTTTATTGTAGTGTATTTGTGTAGATCTAGGTCTAGTGTAGTAGTTGTAGTGATCTAGTTAGATAGTTGGTTTTATCAGTTTGGGTTAGATAGTTGGTTTAGTTAGTTTGTCGGTGTTTGTAGTGGCCTAGAGTTAGAGGGTTTTAGTTAGTTGCTGGGTTCAGTTGTAGTGGTTAGTGTATATATTTTATTTTTTATTATTGATTTATTTTAATGTAAATAAAGTTTCATTTTGTCTTATTTATTTAATTTCAAGTAAAGTTTCGTTGGTGCTTTCATTTAGTTTAGGTTAGTATAGTCTAAGTCTAGTTGTCTGGTTGTTTAGGCCACTCTAGTCTTTGGTCTCAGACTGAGGTGTCACAGATTGAGCCCACTCAGTAGCGCTAACATCTGCCTACTGTCGGTAAATTTTAATGTTGAGCACGAAAAAGTCTCACTCAGCGCCTCCTGACCTGCTCACAGGTAGATACGTGAATTATGTTTCTCCTTTTACGGAATTAGTACGTCGTGGAAAATCCATGAGAGTAGACTGGAGCTGTGAGTGTGCGGAGGCATTGAAAAGAGTACACTCATGTTTGTGTAAGTATATCTATTCTTCGTTTGCCTGACCCTTTGCTACTATTTTATGTCCAGACTGGTGCCTAAGACAAAGGAATATCTGGCATTTTAAGCCAGTTTGAACAGTATGTTGCATCTTATAAAATTTGTGAGCCGTAAGTTGTTGCCTTCGGAGCAGTAGCATTTTATCATTGAACGGGAAAGATTGGCCATTGTATATTCAATAAAAAAATGGGCAGGTACGTGACGAGGACAAAATGTTAACTTCAGACTGATCCTTAGGAGCATTAAATTTACCAATGCAAGTATCACAAGATGGGCATTAATGTTACAAGTTTATTCTTTGGACGTTGCTCACGTCAAAGAGAGGACAATATTGATATCATAAACCAAAAAATTGCAATGTTAACAGTGAGTCAATTATTTATTGTAAGCATGAAGGTGCCTGTTGAATGTCACGGGCCCGGGCAAACGAGATAATGCTTTAACACAACCCTGACACTTCAATTAGCGTTTGTATACATCTGTTTACCGTAAAAGTGGGCGACAAGCGGCTCTCCTGCCTTCTATTAAATCGCCATACAGGATGTCTTGTGGAAATCGAACTACCGGCATTCTGCAAAAGTGGCAAAGCCAGCCAAGGCGTCTAGTGCTGATAACAGAGCGGATGTCCTGATACCCTGCTCTTCATTGGTTATCTAATCTTGCCACCTTATTTTAAAAATCTGCCTTAGGCATCGGAGGTGGAAGTCATTTAGCTCTCACTCTTGTCATGAGTAGGTTGACCATGTTGCACTTCTGTATAGCAAAGTGCTCATCACATGGCCGGTAGACTAAGGCTTTAATATAGTTCGTTAGCAATATATTGTCTAACATTCTTTTCTGCTTTAGCTATCCTATTTTTAATAGTAGACAAGAGATGAATATGCCAAACAGAATTCTTGCGAGCACACATTTCTGCTTGACAGCACTGCTAACCTCAAAAGGTGCTGATTTTGGGTAGACTCTAAAAGATATCACTTAATGCCTGGATTGTGCCACTCTAGCAAAGAATTTTGCCAAATACGCTGAGGAGAGAGATGCCCCTACAATTGTGTCAGTCACTCCGACCCCTTTTGTTCTTATATATTGTGACTATATTTGCATCACGCATGTCAAGTGGGAGTTGCCCTGCTTCCTAGCAGCGGCAGAGAAGATTATAGAGTTCTGTGAGCAGGAGTGATTCGTTGACGTTAACTACTTCCACTGGGTTGCCACCACTTCCTAGGATTTCGTATTTTTCATTCAATTAATTGCTTTTTTAGATTACAATGGTCATCTAGGCATTCCAATACTGGAATATCTGGTAGTGAAGCTTTGTTTGATGGCATTAAATCGGCCCTGTGTCCAACAGTATCTAAGCTTGCCCCCTTTCTATGAAAATCTGGAGAAAATTTTCAGATCAAACAAATCAGCTAGAATGATGGACAGAACTCGACCTGAATGTCTATGCCACACAGAATACAGTTGACAATGTCACCCTAGCTTCCCTACCAGATGATATATATATATATATATAACAACACAACAAAGAGAATATGATACGCAATTCAGACTAATCAGCAATGACTCTTTGAATACTTGATAATGGTACTAACTCATTGATTGGTACCAAACTCATTGATTGGTACCAATTGCAACTGCTATATAATAGCTAAATAGTGATGTCCCACACTAACTTTCTTAAGTGACTACCTTTAATGACTGTGATTTAATGACTATTCTTAATGTCTGATATCAAGTAACTTCGGCCAAGGTTAAATATGTTAACTTTTAGAAACAATGAATTGTGAATTCCCTTTTATAATATCAAAATAATATGTCTACAGTATGGCACAATTTTTAAGGTAGTGGCAGTAAAAAAAAATAACAAAATATGGAGGATCAATAAAAGAGCCAATCATTTTTTTTATGGTGATGAATAGAAATGGCTCTTTTTGTCTCGAAAGGCAATGAATGCGCCCAAATGAGTCACTGGTTTTGGCTTAATCTTGAGACGGGGAGGATCTGGTGTGGCTAATCAAGCCAATTCTAGAACGGCAGACTTTGCCACAATTCGTACATGTGTATGCCTCTGATTTAGGGCTAGCGGACAGGGCAGCTTTCTTTTTTTCCCTCTTGATTAAGGCCGCTTCAATTCTTTTGTTCTCAGCAAGGGTTGCCCCAGCACGCACAGTTTGTAACCATGCACTCCGGTCTTTGGCTATGTTTTCCCACATACTTTCACTGATGCCTGTGGCTCTCATGTCTCGCTTGCAGACATCTCTATATGTTAGTCTTGGGCGGCCCTTGGGTCTGACTCCTTCCACAAGCTCAGCATATAAGATATCTTTCGGGATTCTACCATCTGGCATACGGGTGACATGTCCGAGCCAGCGTAATCTTCTTTGCGTCAGGAGAGCATACCTGATGTTCATATTTTGCCAATCTCAAAACTTCCTGATTGGAGACATGGTCTTTCCAAGAGATGCCCATTATGCGTCTCAGGCAGCGCAAGTGGAAACTATTCAATCTGTGCTCTTGGTACATGTATGTTGCCCAGCTTTCACTGCCATAAAGAAGAGTGCTCACAACACAGGCGTTGTAGACTAGGTCGCTGTGGTCAATTTACCATTTTCCCAGACGCGCTTGGAAAGTTTTGCCAATGCTGTGGTAGCTTTTCCTATCCTTTTTGTCTAGGTTACTGACAATTGTTGAACCCAAGTAAGTAAATTCCTGCACCACTGAAAGGTGCAGTGATGAATAATTATGCAATATTTGCAAGACTTAGTCTCTAGTGCCTGTTTGTCACCTCGTGCACGGTTTTAAAGTAATAAGATTAGAAGGAATGGAGAGGCGATGGCTTGAAAGTGATCATCAAGGCCAGAAGAAGCGACGTGTGGCATCTAATCGGAGGCTCTCATGTGAATTTTTTAAAGTATCTGATACAATCGCTTCTGACCAAGCTGGTCGTTGAAAGTAAAGAGAGAAAGGGGGAGGGGGTTTGACGCTCAAGATTGTGTCGTAGGAGGCCATTAATGTGAAAGTGGGACTATCTTGGAAAGTTGTCTTAAAATGTTGTATTAACTGATTTTAAAGGGTTAGTTACTTTTGATACGTTGAGTATGGCGAAATTTGATAAAAAATATGCTAGATCGCATTGTCTTAACATCAATACATGTTGTGTTTGTATTTTTTTTTTTACATTTTAAAGTAAAGTTCCAATTTAGACATGTCAATCAGTGACATACAATAATATTAAGGTGATCTGTTTCTTTTAGTTAGCGGTTAACAAGCAAGATGTCTTAAACATCCCGAAATTTAAATTTTCCAGTCTTTAGCAAGATTCGAACTTAAGAATCCAGGTATCGCAGCCAATAGTTTAAACAATTAAGCACCAAATAAATAGCAGAAATAAATTTTATTACTACTGTGATGTTTTTATACAATATGATAGCTTTAACTCTACTTACCCTTCTTTTAATAACTGAAAAAAATGATATTAAACAGTAGAACATTAACAAATCATTAACATTGTATCTGATTTTTTAAAAATAATTTTAGGGTAGTTAAAACGCAATATGGTCAAGACGATAACATTTAACTCTTTATCAATCAATCCATCAATCCATCAATCTATCTAACTATTTGTCTTTCTTTTCTGTTACATTCCTATAGCAATCAGGTTTTTTTGTCGGCTATGTGTTCAATCTTTGACGTCTACTAGCTTATATAAAATCTAAAGAGATGGTCATAACGGAGCTTTTCTTTGCCGTTGAACGTGGTTAACAAATTTGCATTCGATTTCGCAATTTTCTGGTTCATCTTTAAACTTCTAAAAAACAAAAGTCATGTTTTAAAAGTCACCCGATAAAACTTAGAAAGCCACGAAGTTCAACGTAAACGGAAAGCTTCTTAACGTGGTAAACCCACTTTAGGTATTGATAATGTATAGAATCAAATGACGCCTCTGTTTAAAGAAAAATTAATAGCCAAATGGCGTATACCAGTAAAGCGTCAGTTTGACAAAATAAATTGCACCGCCTGCCTGCAAAAAATTAATGTATACCAAGCTTTGGTGATCTTAATAATTCTATATGGAATTCCGTATGGGAGACGAACGTATGCCAAAAGCAGTCTTTTTTGGTGAACTTGTAGGTGGACATTCGTAAACTTAGGTGCCCAATGAAAACGCGTAAACTTGCTTAAGATGATATAGAAGAGAGCACCTGGTTGCAAACGGCATCCGAACAAAACCGATGGTGGATATAAACAAAAGCGCAGGACCAAAAGATAACCCGCTGTTTAGGACAGATGCAGACAAAGAAAAACATATCTTGATCCATCACAGAAAATGCTTGATTCGTTATTAACATTCGGACTTGAAGAAAAACATTAATACTTCCTCTTTTCATCCTCGAGTTCGTCCTAAATTTAAATTCATGTAATTCACTTTCTTTGAATATTGTTGAACATTTTGTCACTTTTATTGTCTCCTTTATCGACTAATACTTCATTCATGTTCACTTTCATTTAATCCTCTACATCAAACATGTATCACTAAATAACACATAAAGGCAAAGTTGTGTCCATTTCTTTAAAACATAGCCGAAATTCACTATTGTTTGTTTTTACATCTGTCCTTCTCTAAAGCTGAATAGTGCTCTTCTGCACTGCATATGCAGAGAAGCAGAGATTATGAATATATAAAATCTGTAAAAATTTTATGGCGTAAGTTTGTAAATATCTAATATGATATACATTGTTGTTCTTTAGCATAACATTAATCTTATTTAGAATTGTACCAAGAAAAATAAAACATTATAAAGAATACCTTTTCTTTTATTATTTTTATTACATCATTTTCAATAGAGTTTGATATATCTGTTGAATAAAACATCGTAATCATATGAGTAAATCGAATTATTTTTTATGATTGTGTAATTGTGTTGGAATAAGGTGTTGACAACCAAGGAGATAGACAGAAAAAAGCGCGATGTAAAAAATGAAAAATCATTTTCACAAGTTAGTAGATGAAAATTTAAAAAAAATACATAAATAAATTATATATAAATATACTATATAAGTGCGTGAGCTCCTTTAAATAAACAACTAGAGTAGTACTTATAGGATTAAGAAGTAATTTTATTTTTTACCTAGTGGATCTCATTTAAAAATTTTTTTAGGCCGGTTAAGGTCAAACTTTAGAAAAAAAAAACATCTCAATAGTCCTTATAGCATCAAAAATATATTTATAGTCTACATTCAATTTTTTATAAAATTGTTGTTTTTTTTCTTTCTGGCTGGCTAAGGCAACCCATTCCACGATTTACTAGCACTATGAAAATAAAAAGCATTTGTAAAAAAATTTCTAACAATTCTAAGTATTTATTTATATTCTGTTTTTGTATTTTATTTTATTTTTGCATTTAACTCTTTAAATCTATTCTTTTTGATGTAACGTCTATATTTTTATAAGATAATATAAGATAAGTGTACGAAGGACTATTTTTTTTGCCGCGGTGGAAGCGGATATAATAAAATGCTTCTAAATTAACTGGTTTAAAATATGAATGCGTTTATATCTTAGGGGTTAATTATGGAGCGGGTCTTTTAAATTCAAGTCAAAGGTTTACGTTAAAGAAATTACAACGCTCCGTTTAAGGAAAAACAAATTGGGGTTCTAGAAAGCGAACAAGAAAGGGAGACTGATAAAAAAGAGCGAGCTGTTTAATTTCCTTGTTATAGAAACACTAATTGAAGTGCTAAAATGAGTTTTAAGTTGATCGATATAATGTGACCATTTAATTTAAATTAAAAAAAAAAAGTAAGGAGATGTTACTTATGAAATTGTAAACATAAAGCCTGCGAATAATTAACCTTTGTATCAGGTGAGTACTGCTAATAGAATACATATTGTATGTGTTTAGCAAGTAAATAAAATGTATTTTAAAATGTGTATAAATGGAATAAACAGAATATACCTTTTGAAACTTCTTGTATAGCAATAGCAACTGTTTTATGTCTATATATAAAAAAAGATAAATTTGTTACAACGTAATAAAAAAATCAATATTCATTAATCAGTATATATACATAGATATTTACATTTTAGATGTGTGTAGATATGGGTCCACCTTCGTAACCATTTTGTTAAAACTATTCGTATTGAATTGCATATTATGTAAGAGTTAGTCTTTGGCTTGTTTGCAAATAGAAACTGAAGTTTGGGGAGAATCAATAGTAACGTTTTGAAAACGTTTATTTTTTATTATGTGTGGCTGACAAACCATCAAGCTAAACACTGAATAGTTAAAAACTACATCTCAAAGATATTTGTGTAGTTAATAAAAACAAACGAGATTGCTATAAAATTTTTGCTGACACGAGTATTTGTGTGGGTTGTTGTTTGGATACCTATACGAGTCAGTACATTTTTAAAAAAAAGTAATAATAGAAAAAATTACTTTGCAGATGGCCAGTGGTTTAAACATATGATCATATAAAAAAACTTGGTAACAGTTTTGTTAAGTTTCTTTCCCTTTTAGGAAGCTTTTAGGGACCATATATTACAAAGACTGTTTGTTTTAATAAAAAACTCAAAATTGTTCCCCAAAATAGTCCACCTAGAGTCTTCACCAGAAATCGAACATGTGACTTTCAGTTCCGAGTGCTTTACCCCTCAGCAACAGCATTCATTTAGCGTACACTTATATTTTTAAAAAATAATTATTAACCATATCCACTTGGGCGTAACCAGGATTTTTCTTTCGAAAGGGGGGGGGTTAGGTGGAATATATGTGTGTGTGTGTGTACATAATTAAACTTTATTACATTCTTACACTTCATTCTTTCGGAAGACGTGAATTGTACCCTAGAATATGATCTTTATGGATTTAATTGAAAAATGTAGGTACCCTACTCTTGCCAGCAAACGGTTCTAGGGGAGTGCTGGTAGCTCCATTAGCCCGGGCGTAGTTTCGCCAACAAACAGTATTCTGGTATTGAAAGCCAACAAAATGTATATTATGAAGTATCTACAGTGCATTATCTTGCTATTAAAAAGTTTCATTTTAAAAACCTTATGTGCTGAACGTTCCGCGTCGTGAGGCGCATGGGCAGCAACTGCTTTCACAAAAATCTGTTACTGGCAATGTCTGAAGCCTCTTCCCGCATAGTGTCCACCTGCTCTGAGGACCTTCATGAAAGTGTGGCGCCATGTTGCCAATAGTATGTCCCAGTTTGCGATTTCCTCGTAATGGCCTCACGGTCATCGCAACTCTTATTATGCGTAATTCATTATGTCGGAAAACATACTTCGCTAACTTCATGCGACGCTGTGTCCCAACTGAAAATCTTACCAAGCACTATTGTCGGTATTGATATCCAACAAAATATATATTCTGAGGTATCTACATGCATTATTCTGCTATTGAAAGTTTTATTTCAAAAACCTAAGGTTCTATTGTTACTGACTTAGACACTTCTGCGGCCTTAGGTGCATTAGCCGGAAACCTTTTTCTACAAAAAATTGTCATGGCAATGTCTGAAGCTTCTTCCCAACTTCTCCAAGGACCTCCATTAAGTGTGGCGCCAAGTTTTACTAGGATGTCATAGCAAGTCTTATTATGCGTAATTTTTTTTGTAAGATAACATGTCCCGCAAACCTCATGCGACGCTTTGTCACAACCTTACTACGGGGTCGACTCCCAGTTCGTCATTCGGTTTTCATGGATTTAGACCCGATCTCTAAAACTGACTCCTAAAATATGTCTTAGTCATGTTTAATGAGCCACATTTAGTGTTTTTCAATTTCGGCAAATAACTATTCACTTCACTTTATTAATGGAATTTTTTAACCTCAATTGACTACGCTCTTGGAATAAGGTGACTGTAGATTGCTTTAGATTTAACATTGAAAAAGGAAGTTTTATCGTCAAAATCATCTGTTGGGGGTTTTAAATCTCTGGAGTTTGTTTTTTTTCAATTTATAACCCCATTAGCTACGGTCTAGGAATTAGTTGACTATAGTTTGCTTTAGAATAATATTGTATAGAGAGGTTTTCCACCAAAAAAAGGCTCTGTAGAGAGGGTTTTAAACTCAAAACCATGTGAAGGTGTTCAAACTTTTTTTTTTAAAGCCATCCGAAGGAGGAGGGTTTATACTTGAAATCCCTCATTGGCTTGGCTACAATCAAAAAATTTTAGTGTGTAATTTGCTTTTTTATATTGAAGATGTATTTTTAAGCATTAAAACCCTAAAGAGGGGTTTAAACCTAAAACCCCTTTTGACTACCCTTATTTTACATGTGTAATTTGTTTTTTTTTTTTAAATGAAAATGTATTTTTAGCTTTAAACCCATTAATGGGGATTAAAACTGAAAACCCATTTTGCTATGTTCGTTGCATTTTCAGTACATATTTATTATCTTTTATTGAAGAGGTGTTTTTTTTAGCTTTAAACCCTACTAAATGACAGGGAGAGTTTAAACTCAAACCCCTTAGGCTATGTTCATAGAATTTTGAGTTTGTAATTTGCTTTTTTATATTGAAGAGGGGGTTTATCGCAAATTTCGGAAGGAGTTACAAATTCAAAAAAATTCTATAGTTGTGCTCTTGGAATTTGGGGATTGTCGTTTGCATATTTTAATTTATAGAAGAGGAGGATTTAAATGCAAAAACTCCAGGTAGAGTGTTTTTAAATTAGAAACCCTATGAGGGAGGTTTTAAAATTAAAACACCTTGTAGGTGGTTTTAAACTCAAAATACTTGGTAAGGAGTTTTAAACTCAAAACCCCTAGTAGGGGTTTTTAAACTCAGAACCTTTGGTAGAAGGTTTAAACTCGAAACCTTTTAAGGAAGTTTTAAACTCAAAACCCCTGGTAAAGGAATTTAAACTGTAAGCCACTTGGCTGTGCTGGGCAAGTGATTTTTTAGTCTTAAAATCTCACCTAAAATAAACAAAATCAAAGCGAAAATCAGTCAGTAAAATTTGAGGGGGGGAGGTTGAACCCCAAACCCTATTCCTGGCTTCGCCCATGCATATCGATACATTCAAAATTAATAATATGCTGTATTGTAATAAATAGAAACTAAAAAAGATTTATTCTTCTAACAAAATTATACAAATTGGCTATCCTAAATACTACTGGCCAACACTCCAAGACCAAAAGTCTAAAAATCTTACAATGGAACGCAGAGGGCATCCAAAAGAAAAAAGCTCTAAAAGTATTTCTGCATGAGAAAGAAATTGATGTAGCTGGCATCCAAGAAACTCATTTGAACAGTAATCTTCGTTTCTCCATTAGAGGCTACACCTGCATCAGACAAGATAGAGAAATCAGACCCAAAGGAGGAATCCTCAACCTCATTAAAAATGACATCCCTACCACAGACATAACTATGCCCAACTCCTCAGAATAAGAAATAATGGGAACTAAGCTAATTCTCCCAAGTGGAAATATTAATCTATTTAACTGCTACTTCCCACCAGACAAGGAAATAGAGACTGACCACATACAAATATCTGACCAAGAAGATTGTCTTATTTTAGGAGATATGAATAGTCACTCTTAGATCTGGGGATACCCAGACCTAAATGCAAGGAGAGAAGAAATTAAAGAATGGCAAGCAGAGAGCAGAATTATCTTGTTTAACAAACCTACGGATAAACCAACCTTTTTCTCAAGAGCCTGGCTAACATCAACAACTCCAGATCTAGCCTTTGCAACTGACAACTTATCCAAAAAGTGCACCAGAGAAGCTGCAGACAAGCTAGCAACCAGTGACCACAGACCCATACTGATCAGTATGGATACTTCCTTCAAAATATAAAAAAAAACTCCATTATCCCCAGATGGTACTACAAAAAAGCCAACTGGCAACTATTCTCAAAGCTCACAGACCTATACACAACTTCAATAAACTGCAAATCAAATCAGGTTAATAAGTCATACTCAGTTTTCTCCAAAGCAATCCTCCTAGCAGCTAAGGAATCAATTCCTAGAGGAGCAAGAAAAGATCATATCCCCAACTGGTCTGACCACCTTCAAAAACTCTACAATGCCACTAGTGAAGCCAGAAACACAGTAGAAAATAACCTTTGTATAGAAAATAACATAAATCTAAAAGCAGCTAACGCAGTTTTCAGGAAAAATTACCTTTCCACCATGAGGAAAAGTTGGCATGAAAAAACAGAACAGCTAAACGTAGATAGAGACGGCCGCAAACTCTGGCGTATAGCCAAATGTCTCAACCAGGAATAAAAACAGAACAACTCCTATAGTAATAGAAAAGGACAACAAACTCCTGAAAAGCCAAGAAGCATCAAATGAATTCATTAAGTTTTTCCGAAGCGTAGGTCAAATACAAATCAATGAAAGTAGAAATAAAGATGTAAACTCAGAAATCCAAGATATAATTAAAGAAAACAATCCAGCTTACTCCTTGGAAATGACCACTAATCTTAAAATAAAGGAACTTGATAAATCACAAAAAGTCCTCAAACCAAAACAAGCCACGGGCCCAGACAAAATATCTATTGAAATGTTTCTTTACTTGGGTCCTCAAGCCAAAAGAAAACTGCTACAAATATTCAATGCTAGCTGGAAATCTGGAGGAATTCCAAACATCTGAAAAAAAGCCATTATGATCCCAATACTAAAGCACGGCAAACCAAGAAACAAACTGGATAGCTACCGCCCCATTAGCCTCCTAAGCTGTACCTGCAAACTGATGGAAAGAGTGATAAATAGAAGGCTGACATTGATCCTTGAGTCAAATAACCTACTTACTGAAGCCCAGGCTGGCTTTAAAAAAGGCAGATCAACAGAAGATGAAATTGCCTTCATCACACAAGAAATAGAAGATGGCTTTCAAGAAAAGAAACCAACAACAATTGTGTGGGTTGATTTAGAAAAAGCATTTGACAAAGTCTGGTAACAAGGTCTCTTGCTCAAACTAATCCAGCATCACATATCCCACAGAATGTACAACTGGATAAAGGAATATCTAAATAATAGAAAAGTCTTAGTTTGCATGCAAGGACAAAGAAGCCACACAGTGGGTATGAAAAATGGTGTCCCCCAAGGAGGAGTCCTATCCCCAACACTTTTCCTAATATTCATAAACGATCTAAATCAAAACCTACCAAGAAAAGTTAAAAGCAGCATGTATGCAGATGACCTTGCCTTAATAAGCACAGAAGAATATGTAGGAACACCGAAATTTCGATTACAAGATGCTCTCTATATACTTAATAATTGGTCCAAAGACTGGGGCATGTCCATCAACACAAAAAAGACCACATATACCATATTCTCACTGTCAACAAAAAAAAAAAATTAACATAAGTTTAGGAAGCTTTAGAAAAAAACATGAGAGCCCTACATACCTTGGAGTTACCTATTACCCGAGACTAACCTGGAAAAGCCAAATAGATAAAACACAGAGTAAAGGTATTCCTCTTGAAAAAAATAACTGGCACAGATTGGGGAGCAAATCACAACATCCTGATAAAGACCTATACCAGTTACGTAAGACCTGTACTAGAATATGGTACCACAGCATGGGGTTCAGCAGCCCAAACCAACCTAAGAAAAATAGACAAGGTTCAAAATATTAGTCTAAAGATAATGACAGGAGCAATCAAAACAACACCCATAAGAGCTATGGAGGAAACCGCTGCCCTGATCTCTCTGGATGAAAGAAGAGAAATAAAAATCCTTTCCCAATTCACTAAATTGCAAACCATGGAGAGGCACCCACTCAGAACAAAAATCCACAAAACTTGCACAAGAAAAACGTCTCAAAAGGACCAATTTCATACAGGAATCTCTAAACCTAAAAAAAGAAACACCAACTTGAAAAATTACTCTGGAATCCTCCAAACACTATAATGAATCTCCATCCTGTGACGAAAGCCCTCTTCCTATTTAAGGGGCATTATTGAAAGCAAAAAAAAAAAATCTGATTACAGACCAACAGACCTAAAAAAATACTGAACTGTTTTCTACATATCAATTATCCTAGCAATCAGTGGATCAGAGTTTACACGGATGGCTCAACCCATAAAGCCACCACAAATGAAGGAGCTGGAATACTTATCGAATGGCCAAATGGAGGAAAACTAGAAAAATCCATGGCAACTGCAGAGCTCTCTGACAGTGACAGAGCAGAAAGGGAAGCACTAGCACTAGCTGCTACCGTGCTAGCAAATCATCCAAGTTCCCCACACAGTCAGATTGTCTTTCTAACCGATGCAAAAACAACCCTACAAAGCCTGCAAATCTTTGATTCGTCATATATTAAAAACCTCAGAACAGCACTTACAAAGCTCAAGAACAACAGCAAAAAAATTGTAATTCAATGGATACCAGCTGATATAGAACTAGAAGGAAATGAGAAGGCTGACACACTCGCCAAGAGTGGGAGAAGTAACACACTAATAAACTCTGCACACTATCCAGAAGAATTGAAGAAATTAATCGTAAATAAAATAAATGAGAAATGGACGAGCTCTCATCCAAATCACAAGAAAGATGACGCTTACTATAAGCTATCCCAACAAGACCAACGTCTTATCTTTCAACTCAGGACCGGACACAACAGAATGCGACAACACATGTACCGGAAGCTCAAAATTAAAACTAGTGAAATCTGCCCATGTGGAGTATCACCAGAGAAAATCAAATCACCCCAATAGCAAGGAAACTATATGGAGAGCTCCCTGATTTGGAAACCACTGCGCAGTTCATCTCATGTATTGGTCTAGTCATCTGAACACTCCAACATAACAATGAGAACAAAGAAGAAGAAGGCTATCCAAAAAAAATTGTTCGACTTTAATCTACAATTGTGTAACAATAACAAAAAATTCAAGTCTTAAAACTTTTCGATCGCTAATAAAAGTTCATATTTCCATTGTCATTTGTCATACAAACTAGACATACATCTAGCAATTAGATCCTAGCTAGATATAGACGTATTTTAAATCAAGATCTAAGTCTAGGTCTAGAAATAGATCTAAGTCTCTTAGTATCGATCTAGAGTCAATATCTAAACAAGTCTATTTCTAAGTCTATATCTAGAATAAGATATATAATCTTGATATAGATTCTACTATTCCTAGACTAGAACTCTTTTTAAAAATATATGCAGATCTGGGTTCTATTTAGTTTTACTTACACTGTCAAGTTTAGGTACCTATAAAAAGGATATGTCAAAACTGCGCGCTAGTTATTTTTTAAAATTATAACTTAAACGAAATTTGTATCAAAATTATTTTTTAAAATAAAATTTGAGTCAGTTTTCTATTTAATGAGTTAGTTAATAAATGGAAAATGTATTTTATAATGATCCATTTACACTTTTTCCATTGTGACTTAGATGCAAATGTTTATTACCAATGCGCAAATCTATGACAGGAGCTTGATTTATTAATGAAGAAGTCACGACATTTTAAAAAACATTTTTATTATTTTAAAAAAGGTTACCTCTGATAAATTAAAAAAAATCTGCTTGCATATATAATTAAAAAAAAAATTACAAGGTTTACATTCGAAAAAGAAAAAGTAGCTCTTGCATCAGAACTTCATCTAAAATATCATTATATCCAATTTTCAGGGTTTTATTTAGTTTCTGAGATCCAAACGTGACGGACGGACGGACAGACGGACAGACAGGTCACAAATAAATAAAGTTCATGCTCAGTTCATTTAAGTAGATGAACGTTACGTGCTTTCAGCAGTTAAATTTTTGGTGTAAAATCGTTATGCATTCTCCATTTTTATGTCGCGAATAGTCTAGCTTTAGAATAAAACTGAGAATCCTATAGTATACAAACATAAAGAGGGTAAACTAAATATTGAAACATATAACAATATGCATATACTCTAACCCAAAAGTAATGTCAAAGACGAATCCGACACCAAAAGATGTCACTAATCTTTTTAGATTATATAAGTCCTTGACATTTCTGAAACCAAATATTACACTTCTGACATAACTAAATGTCACAATGCTATTTTGTATGGTCGATGGGGTCTGATTCTAAGGGGTTGGTTCCTTTTTCTAAGTTGAGTATGTATAAAGGAATGATAAGAACTTAGAATATTTTCTGCTTACTAAGGCGAGACGTGGTATTTTTAGATTTTAAAGTCAACATTTAAAAAGTAAACAAAAAACTCACGACCTAAAAAGAAAAAAAGAAATGCTGGATAGCATTAATAAATACAATTAAAGTTTTTAATTTTTTTTAGATATAAAAGTAAAGCTCAGTTTCAGATCTGGCAATCAGTGGTACAAATAATGTTAAGGCCATATGTTTCTTCGGCTGGCGATTAAAAACCTTAAAACCAGTGTCTTACAAACCACAATAAATTTCCCAGTCTATAGCGAGATTTAAACCCCAAAATTTAGGTTTGAAATTCAAGGGTTTTAACAATTAATCACCAATTGAATAGAAAATACAATTATCTTTGTATTTCGATGTTGTTGTGTAATATTATAGCAATTAACTTACCCTTCTTGCAATAACTGAAAAAAAAAGATATTTAACAGGTTAAATACATAGCATATATTATAGAAAATCTCTCTGTCAATAAATCAATAAACCAATCTATCGATCTATTTATTTATCTATTTATCTATATCTATATATCTATATATATCTATATATCTATATATATCTATATATCTATATCTATCTATATATATATATATATATATGGTCATGACTATAGAATTTCTCTCAATCAATCAATTAATCAGTCTATCTATTGATTTATTTTTTTATCTATTTATCTATTTATCGATCTATCTATAAATGTATTTATATATCTATATTTCTACCTAATTTTTCTATCTGTAATATCCATAAGGCTATCAGGTTTTGTTGGGACGGCAAAGTGTTCACTCTTTGACGTCTAGTATCTTATATAAAATCTAAATATGTGGTCTTAACGGAGCTTCTCTTTGCCGTTGATTGCGCTCTGATAGATCACAATGAGCATTTTCTGGTTTATCGATAAACTTCTGAAAAACAGAAGTCATGTTCCAAAAGTCACCCGATAAAACTTACTGGCCCCCGAATATCACAGTAAGCGGAAATTTCCTTAACGTGGTAGACCCACTTTTCGTATCTAGGATGTATCGTATCAAATGACGCACCGCATTAAAAAAAATTAATAACCGTCTGGCCAGGGCCAGTAGTGCTTTTGGACACCGTCAGGTAAGAATTAGTCGAAAAAAATCGCAGCACCTACCTACAAAAATCAATGTCTTCCAAGCTGTGTTTTTTTCAACCCTTCTATACAGATCTGAGACATTGGTACTACACAGAAAGCAGCTAAGAATAATTTAGTGCTTTTACCAAAAATGATTGCGTTCCATCATGGAGATACGGTGGCAAGATTACACTACTAAAAACGATGTTCTTGTGAACGCCAATATGAACAGTATAGCGGGACTTATGAATATCTTACAGTTACGCTTGGGCAGGCGACGTATCCAGTATTTGAGACCAAAGTATGCAACGTATGTGAGCTTAAAGATGTCGATGTAAATGAGTTGCCTAATGGAAACGCTTTAAAGACCAGCTAAAATTTGCCTTAGCTGATATAGATCATAGCGCCTGGCTGCATACAGCGTCAGAAGGAAACAGCAGTCGGTAACTCACAAACACCGAAGGAACAAAATGTGAGACTATAAGAAGACATCCTGTCGAGGACAGACGCAGAGGGCAAATATATATATATATATATATCCACCTCAGGCAGACAACTAGCCAGACGACTATGAGACAACCAAAATACTTCCATTTTTCATTCTCGAGTTCGTCCTATATTTAATTTTAATGTAATTAACTTTCATTAAATATTGTTTAATATTTTGTCTCATTCATCTTTTCCTTTATCGCTTTCATTAAATCCTCTACATTAAACATGTGGCTGCCTAGATGCTTCTCTCCCCTACAGATTTCCCTTTCTTTTTCTTTTAGGAACCCCTATTTTGTTTTTTTTTAACTTAACCGGCGCTTTGCAATTTCTTCAACATAAACCTTTGACTTGAATTGGAATAACCCGATCCATAATTAACCCTAAACATATAAACGCATTTATATTTTAGGTTCGTTAATTTAGAAACACTTTCCTATATCTGCATTCCATCCCGGCGAAAAACAAAAAGTCCATTTCTCTAAAACATAGCCGAAATTCACTATTGTTCTTTTTTACATTTGACCTTCCCTAATGCTGAATATTGCACTTGTTCACAATATATGTAGAGGAGCAGAGTTTATAAATATGTATATATAATATATAAATTGTATAGTGTAAGTTTGTTAATACCTAAGATTATATACATTATTTTTCTTTAGCATAACATAAAGCTCATTTAAATTTTTATCATAAAAAATAAAATTAAATTAAAAAATACCTTTTCTTTCATCAATTTTAAATCTTCTTGAATGACTTTTAATACTTCTATTGAATATATAATAATACTTTAAGTAAACATCGTAGTCATATAAGCAAATCATAACATTTTTAAGATTGTGTAATTATGTTAGAATCAGTATTACAACGGAAATAAAAGACATGTTACTGCTGAAATTTAAAACATAAAGCCTGCGAACTAATCAGCGTGAGTAGCATGTGAGTACTGCTAATTGAATATATATATATGTGTCATTATATATATTGTTACAAATGAACAGTGATAGGTAGAGGTCAATGTATGATCCCGGCGAAATGACACAGCAGCGAGTGTTCTCTAAAATCTACTTGTATAAACAGTGATAGTAAATGTGATTGTTTTGTCAGGCCCGTCCTGTTATTGTAACCCAGTGTTACGATCATCAATAGCGCTAGATGTTACGATCAAACTTGATGCCAAGATGTCACGTTGAAGCACAATCAATGATTTTAATTGCCGAGGATTCAGAAATCGTCAGTTGATAAGATGATCATCTAGAAGTTGCCAGTTGATAAAAGGATCACCTAGAAGTTAATGGTTGACACGACGATCTAAGTATATTATTATATATTCAATGAAGAAACTTCTCTTCGTCTAAAACAATTACTTTAATTCAAAACTTGGAAAAGCTATTCACAAATAATTACAGTGGTTAAATGTACTTGAATAGAATAACTGATCTACACAATAATATAATTGAGTTCTAACACTAGATTCTCATACAAGTTATATCTAACACGTTCCGCACAAGACTGCCGCAATCTCGAATCCTTCCCGGCTCTCGAGCGTTATCACGTGACCAACATCTCTCCGCTGCAAGGCTAACCAATAAATGCAGCTCAAATTACAATAATTAATACTTTAAATCAATCATATTTATTTCAAAACACTATTTAGTTGCGTGATAGAAAATCCCGAGGTAGCTAAAATTCTGCCGACACGCTAAATATAGACTATGGCTAAATATAGGTACAGTGTACGTGACACCCAGTAACCAATATTGCTGGCATGTCGAAAGAATGTACTAATTAACAGATAGGAGGGATAATTAAATTCCTTTTAGGCCTATACATATGAACGATCTAACATGACTAAAGCAGCATTTAAAACAGACAAGAAAGTGTTTGTTACTCTCTACCAGAACAAGTGGACTTGATACTAAAAGTAAAGTAGTACAATCCATGACGTTACTACATGTTGTTGGCCACGAAGCAGTTCAAGTATACAATACATTCCAGTGGACGGACAATCAGTGTGAAGACTGCGATACAAGAAATTCTTTTCATACACTAATTTGCATTTTAAACAAGTTTGAACAAAACCTCCTTCCGAGGAAGAATGTAACGATTGAATGGCATATTTGTTTTCAAGAGAAGTCTAAATGAAGGAGAAAACATTGATAGCTTTTTGACCGATCTCAAACTCAAGGCAAGGTCTTATGAATTTGAGTCACTATAAGATTCACTAATTAAAGACCAAATAGTAGGCGGTATAAGAAATGACATCAAAAATGCAAGACTTTTATGAAAACCTGATCTGAACATTATCAAAACTCAACACATTTGCCGAGCAGCGGAAGCAACTGAATGGCAACTCAAAGTCATGAAAGAAGAATGTGACGTTCAAGCTGTGTCTTCAGCTACAAAGAACTTTCGTAGAACGAAATCAACATTGAACTGCGGCAATTGTGGCAGACAACATTTACAAAAGTAGTGTCCAGCTTACGGTAAAATATGTTACAAATGCGACAAAATGAACCATTTTTCTAGTGTATGCAGATCAAATAACATCCAACTCATCAATTACAAAACTGAAGCTACAGATGATACCAAGTCTAAAACTTTTTTAATAGGCAGTATAGGTTCACAAAACCAATGTAATGAGTGGAATGCAGTTATCACTCTAGAATACAAACATATAACAATTATATTGGATACAAGAGCACATGTCAACATTCTTCCTTATAGGATTTTCAATCAACTTAGAAGAAAGAAACTACAAGACTTTCTACATACAGTGGTGTACATTTAAAGGTTGTTGGCAAAACACACACTAGATGTTCAGTAAAAGAAAAAAACTGCATGGATAGAGTTTCAAGTAGTAGATACACACTTCAAACCAATTTTTATTCTACCAGGTTGCCAGCAGATGAACCTTATTCAGACAGTAGATTTCTTAGAAGATGAAACATTAAACAACTATGCTGATGATTTTAATGGCCTTAGACGCTTGAAAGAAGAGTAGACAATCAAAGTTGATCCAAACATAAGACCAGTGGTACATGCAGCAAGAAAGGTTCCAGCGGCACTTCGAGAAGACCCATATTTAGCCATGCTACAGTTCAGAAATGTCCCAAGTCCAAATGGACCAGCAATGCTGCTCATGGGCAGACGTTTGAGAACTAATCTTCCGACAACAAATACTTATCTCAGACCACAAGTTCCAGACCAGAAAGAAATGGCCGATGTATGGAGAAAGAGAAAAAATGGTCAAAGAAAGTATTATGACAGAACGGCTAGACGCAGTGAAAGACAACAGTTTCATCCTGGAAACAAGGTCCTGGAAGTCAGTGGAGGCCAGCCACTGTCATCTCAGAAGCTTCAACGCCAAGATCACATTTTGTACAGATACATGAAGGGGCCACATACAGAAGAAATAGAAAAATGTTAAGAAAGATATTTTCAAGACCACACGAAACTCCAGATGTATTTGAATGGGACAAATCTGATACATCCTACGAAATGCAAGTTACAGAACCCGAGACTGCGATTGCTAGTACAGCGCCTGCTGTAACACAATACGGCTCAGCCCCAGTAGTTACACGCTATGGCAGACCAGTAAGACCACCAAACGTTTTCCTGATGTAGATATTTAGACATTTACTATTTAGACATTCATTATTTGAAATGCAGCCTACTGTGTAAAGTCTTTATGATGTTTTCTTACATTATATTATATAAATATTTAAGTTAGTAAGGCAGTTACTAATGAACAGTGACAGATAGAGGTAACTACGTGTGACCCAGGCTTGATGACATTGCAGCGGGTGTTATCTGCAAACTACATGTATAAACAAGACAAGATGTGACGTTTCCTCACGTGTTGTTACAAAAGGTACTAGCAGTGTTTTTGCAATATTGGAGGAGCGATTAGCCAGAGAGTTAATGTGAAAGTCAGTCCTACGGAGTCGTAGGTAGAATAGTCGGTACAGTCTTTGTTACTGTTGTCTACTGTGCGAGACAGTGGAAGAGAAATGTGTACGACTCGATGCAAGTTAAGTAGGGTAGAGTTAACTGGAGTGGACTACCGTCGTTAAAGTCTATACAGCGAACTACAGTGGACTTGAGCCGTTACAGTCGATACCGTTGATGTAAGACGTGTACGGCTCTGATTCGGTAGACTTGAGTACCTCTTGGTTTAGCTTTGGGAGATTTGGAGTGACACTGGGAAGTGTGTCGTTGGTCTGTTCTGTGGAATACGGCTCGATGAATTGCAACAAAGTGAAGAGATGAATTGCAACGAAGTATAGCTAACTGTAAACTGACAGATATTGTACAGTCTTCTGTGTTACTTGTTACAGTAACGAATTGTTAGAGTTAATAATCGATAAAGTTATATGAAGATCAAAGTTGAGTCTTCAAGTTCTTTGCAGTGTTTTATTTTATGTGTGCCTACAACTACATTTAGCAAGAAGATCAGAAATACGTAACAATATATATATATATATATATATATATATATATATATATGTGCCATTATATATATATATATGTGCCATTATATATATATATAAATATATATATATATAAATTACCATTTGCCAGTTGATAAATGTATTTTAAAATATAGATTAGGAAAAATAAGTTAAACATAATTCACCTTTTGAAACATCTGCTATAGCAACAGAAACTGTCTCCTGTCTATGTAAAAAAAAAGGTAAATTTGTTACTACGTAAAAAAAATCAATATTCGTTAATTGGTACATATCAATAGATATTAAAAAACGACATGGCCTAAATTATGCCGATGTGCCTAAAGCCTAAAATCAAATCAAATCAGATATTAAAAATTAAATGTGGATAGATTTTTTTAAAACCTCTTTTGTAGTGAAAAGCATTTAAATAAGAGTAAATGCCTGGCGTATTTGCGAATACAAACTGAAGTTTATGGAGTATCATTAGTATTGTTTAGTAAAGGTATAGCCATTTATTTTTAAAGGTGTGATTAATAGACACACTAAAACGACAAGGGTGTCAATGAACACATTGATTTTATTATTTTTTCATTCATCTCCTTTACTAAATCAATAACAGTGAAGGTCAACTGGTCTTTCCTACACAGTCACACACACACATTGTACTACTCTCCATTTAAAAAACATACACTTACTATCACATTTTCCTCCTTTAAAGCATTCAGACATTAATTGACTATACAAATTAGTTTTTTGTCTCCTTATAAACATAAATTAGTAAATTTATTACATGTTAAACACAACAGAATGTTAAATAGATAATATATATTATCAATAGTAACAATATAAATTATATAATGTAAAAACGAAATATTTTGGTTTACAAATAGAGACATCAACTATATCAAAATGGCATAAAAATAAATCGATATACGTGTATCTCATTATTTGCATCAGGATAACGTACTGTTCTCCGAACTTGCCTGTCATATCGAGTTATCACTGGCGGCGGATTGGTAGTAGTAGTCTGTTCCTGCAGGATGTTTGTATCGCTCACTTTCTCTGGCTGTGTCGATTGACTATTAATGACTGTCACTGGGGTGTCCATTTAAAAATGTTATGAACCTTAATCTTGTACACGTGTCTCTTAAGATTCATATTTCTTTAGTATGTTACCTCTTGCGGTGTTCTTACCCAGCAAGATCTTGGGATCTTCTGAGATGACCACTACTGGTTACCATTAATCGCCAGGTTTCTCTTGCATCCACACTTTGCTACCAGGCTATATGTGTGGTCGCTCGGTGCGTCTCGCTGTTTTATTATACTATTTTGCTTGATTTCTTTTTCTTGTTTTTCCAGAATTATCTTTATTTGTCTGGGATTTAATAACTGAGATAGGCCTCCGTTTTCGGAAGATTTGTCTTCAGACGACAGCCCATGAGTAGTCGTGAAGGTGAAGGGCATGGGGCATTTCGAATTTGCAATAGGGTCAAATATGAGTCTTGACCTGACATTCTAGCTTTATTTAGATGCAATTTCACTGTTTTTATGGCCCGTTCTGCCATACCATTAGATTGTGGAGATCTGGAGCTAGAAATAATGTGCTTAAATCCCCAGTTTTAAGAGAATTTGAGAAAGTCTTCACAAGCAAATGAGAGTTAATTGACACAAATTACTTCCATTGGGCTACCATGTCGAGGAAATAGTGATTTTATTTCTATGATCACATTGGACGCCTCCGAATAAAAGTGTGGCGAAAAAAATCATTTTTTAGCCTACAAAATTAATGTTTATTAAGCATTGTTTCTCTTTACCTCTCTATGTGAATCTGAGACATGGGTACTTGAGAGAAAGCAACTAAGACTTCTTGAACGTTTTCAATAAAGATGTTTGCATACCATCATGAACATACGGCGCCAAGATCGCTCTACAACACAGTATGATTTTACTATAGTCATACAGTCACGCTGGGCAGGGTACGTTTTCGTATTGGGCTCTAACATCTACCAAAGGTTTTTTAGTGAGCTTAAAGGTGTTAGGCAAAAGGAGTTGCTAAAAAGAAAAGGTTTCTTTACAATACTAACGCAATGCTTTTCAATCTCTTAGGGAAAACAGTGCTATGTTAGTTTGCTATAAATGTACGTTTTACCCAAAACGTAGAGATTTTGTTCACTTGATGTTTCATACTAAAGCTATAATTAATACACTGATTGCAATATTAAATTCTGAACGTAACTATTTGAGTAATACACGTGTAAAGACTTTCTACCAAACCAATAATAGGCCAATAGCTTAACGCAAAAGATTCAGTATGAGCTTTGTTATTCTAAACTTATGGGAGAATTTTTATTCCAATCTCCATGTTTGGCATGTACTATGTCCTTCAGAACTAAAAGTGTACAAAAGCAACTCTTCGTGTTTTGTAGTTTTTAATCACATTTCCATGACAGAAACGATCAAAATTAAAAAGGTCAACACAGAAAAAGTATTCGACAAATCCCCAGACAAATGCATGGCAACAATTAGAAAACGACATAGGCAGTTTGCACACACTCCGAGAAATAGACTTAAGACTTCAAGATGCTAACAGTTGGAGTGTGGGTTTTGAAGACGAATCAACATATATAGAAACAAATCTTGGAACTGTGCAAGGTTCTTAGACACCAACTCAACATGTAGTGGCTTTTCCTATGGCCAAAGCTTTTAATAAAAAAGTTGCAATGGATCTCAAACAATACAAAGTTCAATGGATACTAAAACTTGAAACTGAAAATTCAGACGTAGATCTGGAGACTTATTCTGGGCAAATATGGCTAAAAACTATTTGGGAATAAGTGATGGTTATAGAAGACATCAGATTGTGTTTTGCAGAAACCCTAATTTAGCAAACATTCTGCAGGCAAAACTAAGCACATGTTTGCTCTCCACGAGGCACGTTAAGCTTACGTTCAATCAGAGTCAGGTGAAAGAATACGATGAGCAATGCAAACTAAGGTTCGAACATCAGAGCAAGTGTTTCAAAATGGTGACAACGTTTTTTACAAGCGTAAAGGCAAAAAGAGATTGTTGGGACCTGGAAGGAAAAGTGTTTTTTTTTGTGAGACATGGCGGTGTATTTGTCAGAGTGGCACCTAACAGACTTTATAAATGGAGAGAGGATGATGTAGAGAGTACAGAAGATAATAAGGAGAACACAAAAACGATTCATGACGGCGTCAAGAAAGGTGTAAGCGAAATATTTAATGAAGATCGTGAACTTATTAGAGATAAAAGTAACAAAATGACAGCCATTCATTCTGTAACTTGTGTGAAGCCAAATAAACAAATAGAAAACAGAATGGACAAATCAGAACAATGGACAAAAGCTAGCATTCTTAGAAGAGCAGGCAAAGCCACAGCAAAGTATAAATGTTGATATAACATAAAAAATAATGTGGACAAAGAATTAAAAAGTGTAGACCTATAAGAATTGAGTGGAAATATTCAAGGGGTGGCAATAGAAACAATGTATGTTTATCAATGGTTAAATCAGGCCAAGAAATAGATAAAGCCAAACAATTGGAGCTAATGAAATTAAAGCAGTTTGAAACATATGAAGAGGTTGAAGACTGTGGAAACACTGCTATTTCTACATGGTGGGCTATAGCAATAAAAATGAATGGGAGCTGCTTCTGTTCTGCAGTGCCGCCTTGGGTAATCTTGGTGGTGGTACAGAAAGTACAAGTGAGATAAACAATGTAAACACTTGCTCACCTGGTACTGTTTATTTCACTTAGTCAGCTTTTTCGTATTAAAAAAGATATACTATCTACATTTAATTATAATCTGGAATTTTTTAAAAACTAGATCTAGATTATTTAAACTATATCTAGATCTAGATTTATATTCTAATTAAAATCATTGTAGAATTTCTAGGCATAAGGACAATAGCTCTGTTAGTAACTGTGCTGGAATGTCGAGTTTACTTTTTCAAAGTACAAGCTCAAAATTTGTTCTTTTTTGAATTCAATTACAAAGCAATGTCAAAACATTTTCTAAAATAGCGATCTACAAATTTTTGTACTTGACATGCCGAAATGTGTAATAAGTCTTGTCGACCTAATTCAGTCGTAAAGCGACTATTGTTTATCTCAAGCACTTTTTCTTGTATATGTGTCAGTAGAGCCATATTTTGAAGAGGCACTCGTTCACAAATAAAGCAGTTTAAGTTTGCTTTCGCTTTTTTGGTAAAGTAGATGGCTATTTTTAACATGGCATGCTTTTCTTCCAAATCTGACTTACTCGGACTTATATTCTCCCGCGCCGTTCGGCGCATTGGGCGGCAAGCTGTCTCCACAAAGATCTGTCATTGGCAAAGTCTGAAGCTAATTCTGCCAAGGTACGTGACCTTGTCCAGCTCTATAAATCTGAAGGGGAACACCCTTTGCTTATATGCCATTCGTAAAATTTAAGTCTTATCCAGGTTTATGTGAAGGCCAATTTTGGGAGCCTCTCTATCTAGGCTCTCCGTTATTTCTTGAATGCATTTATTTGTAGCTCCAATAAGTGCAACGTCATCAACAAAGTCCAAGTCCGTCATTCGGATTTATTCACGCTATGGAATACCAAAAGCAGTCTGATTCATTGCTCTCCTCATTATGTAGTCGATAGCTAGGGAAAGGAATGGAGATAAGTTGCATCCTTGTCTGACACCTGTCTCCATGCTTAAAAACTCAGTTGTTCCTTCTTCTGTTTTAATGCAGCAACTAAACTGACTGTATAGGTGTCGTAGGATCTGGACGTTTTTTTCTGGGATGCCGTATTCTCTAATAATTTTCCATAGTGATTCTCGGTGGACTCCAAATCTGAGGACCTTGTTTTTTTGGTGACCTTAGCTTTCTTCGTTACTATCTCTCTTCATCTATTGCGTTATATGGCTATGCCCTCCCAATGTTCAGAATCATGTTTTTTTTTACATATTTGAGGTTCCGTTTTATTACATCCATGTATCGGAGGTGGGAGCGACCTAGTATTTCTTGAACCAGACGCGAGTTGCCCTAAAAGAATGACTTTGGTATGCGATTGTCCTCCATCTGGCGAACATGTACAACATATATATTTATCAGTAAAAGGCTTTTAGTTTTTTCTTAAATTAACAGCGATGTCTGGTCGTAAGTTTTGCGCACTGGACTGATTATCTCAAATGCCCTAGGTTCATACCCTGCTCGCTGCCACCTCCCCCCCTCGTCGTCTAGCGAAAGCGTGGAATAGGCAGAAATTTATCTGTAAGTTTTAAAGTTAACATTTTTGTCAATGCCAAATGAGTCTTTAAAACATTATTAATTTTAAAGATTAAATTAAAATCACAATTTTAATATTAATTGCAAGTAGATGAATCCGGGTAGAGATCCAAACTGGTCCGCCTCTGAGTCTGTGTGATAAAACAAACTCTATTTTAATCGTGTTAATAAAAAAGAAAATCTCAATTATAAAATATAAAATGGACATGTCCCCAAAAGTCCACATAATTTTTTCTCTAAAATGAACTTTTGCGGACATGTCTTTGGTATCATTGAAATCTTCAACAAAATGTATACAAAAGCAAAACAAAAAAAATTACCTTTACCTTGACCTATTCCTTAGTCTGTTGGACCGTTGGGGCACCAAGCACGACCTGTCGACTGTCTTTCTCCATTCCTCTTTGTCTTTTGTCTTGTTTAAATCCTCATTCAATAGTAGGCTTGTCCATTCTGTTTATTGTTGTCCTCCCATCCGACTTTTGGTGAAAGTAGGCAGCCTTGTCTTAATCCAGCTGTGGTTTTAAACCAGTCCTCAATATTATTGTTGGAGTACACCGCACTGGTGGCATCCTTGTAGAGGTTCTTGATAACTATGATTATGTTTTTATTAATGTTGTACTTTTCCATTGTCGCCCAGAGTGCCCCATGCCATTCTCGATTGAAGATTTGTTGAAATCAATAAATACATGCAAAAGATTCTTTTAGTGTTGGAGCTATATTTCACAGAGTATTCTGAGGTTTATGATTTGTTCTGTTGTGCTACGACCTTGTCTAAAACACGCTTGTTTATGTAGTAAGATGATGTCTGCTATCGATTTTAGCTGGTTTAATATGATTATTAACAATACTTTTCTGGGGTGGCTTATGAGGCTGATGGTGCGATAGTTTTGACAGAGTTGTTACCTCTATTTGGAATAAAGCTAAAATAAAGTGGACAGCTCCCCCTTAAAATTTATACTTCAATAATGTAGAAGTTTTTTTTTTATGTTATATAAGCAATATAAATTTATTACCAGTAACAAAATATTCTGTTTTTTTTTATTTTTTTTTAGGTACAGTAAATATTTTTTAAACGTTACAAGTGTATCGCAGAATGGGCGTGGGAGAAATAACGTGATCAATTATTAAATGAGACAATACCATACAATTTAGTCGAATCTGTTAATACTACAAGATTAATTTTCCCTGCTTTTATTAAGCAAACTAATAATCAGTAATTTATGTACTAATTATTTATTTTATTTTATTCGTTAATGTATTTTCTAAGTGAAATTAAAAAAAACAAAGAAAAAAAAAATTCTTTTTAGATCTTGTCATCTGTTTCTATTGCCAAGAGTTAACGAGCAGTGTGTCATGTGGCCAGTTCAACGGCCAACCTCTTTACTTTTCCAAACTAAAGTCAAGTACCCATTCGAGTTCTTTTAATCCTAAAATTTAAAGGTCCTGTCTTTTCTGAGATTTGAACCCAGGATCCCAGGTTCGGATGCCAAGCGCTTAACCACTCAGGAAAAATTGATTAAAGGGAAGATGGCATTAAAGACATAGTCGAGACCAAAAAATAGCAACGTTGTGTATATTATCGGGAGCCCATGAAAGTGGCTTTTTTTATGTACCTGCAACAGTCGACTCTATCTGAGCTGGGCAGGGAATGTGGATACTTGGAGAGTTTGATGCTTATTTTTGAAGTAGCAAGTGTCACGTTTCGTCACCTCATCTTGTGTTAATGGTTCATACGGGGTAGTGGGGATATTGTGCTACGATGTCTAAAATTGTTGCATTTTTATTTATTTCAAAGTGGCGGTTACTTTTGCTTAGTTGAGTATGCCCAAAGCGGATATAAAAGCTTTGCAATTTTTCAGCTTATTTTTAGAAGAGACATAATAATTTAGCGTTCCATTAAAATTTGGAGGAAAAAATAATTTCTTTAATAGAAATAAATAAATGCTTGGTCGCATTTAGGGAAAATCGGTTTAAGCTGAACTTCTGTCACAACGTCTATACATTCTGTGTTTGTATATTTTTAGATATAAAAGTAAAGTTCCCTTTCAGACCTTGCAATAAGTAGTGCAAATAATGTTAAGGATAGTCTGTTTGTTGTTTTTTTGGCTAGCGATCAAAGAGCAAAGTGTCTTAAAATCCCGAAAAGTAAATTTCCAAGCCTTCAGCAAGATTGAAACCCATGACCCTTGGTTTGTAAGCCAAGAGTTTAATTAATTAATCACCAAAAGAAATAGCACACTAAAATTACTGCGATGCTATTTAGAGTTGTAATAGATATTATCGTACTTACCCTTCTTTTATTATCTGAAAAAAAAGTTATTTAACAGGTGAAATATTAAAGCTTATTTACCTTATATATATATCTTGATGTAAAATTAGATTAAAGACTTTCTCTAAAACACTTTATGGCTGATTAAAAGAAAAGGCATCACAAAGATTAAACAATAAAACACCAAGAAGGAACATTCTGGGGAACTGAAAAGAAAACCTTTCAACAGTTATACAATGGATAAGTCAGATCTGTCATGGATAACTGTCTCTTTATACAAGTAGCCGCCAACAAAAACTATCAGTCAGCTTTGGACACAGTCCAAAACCAAGTCTTGCGTCTGATCAGTGGAGGTATGAGAACTACGCCTACAGCACTCTATGAAATAGACTTAAATATTGAAACATATTAAGTTAAAGCGCAACAAAGCAGCATTGAAAGCTATTGAGAGATACAGAAGGTTGGAGGATGACCATCCATATAAACTACTAACATAAAGAAGTAATTGTGACACTTTCTTTTGTCATCAGAACAGTTGGTCCAAAACGCCTCTACAGCAGATGCTCCTTTTTAATCCACCTACTACCACTACAGCACGACTTAACGAACACCCTGTACGGCAGGGCTGAACAACTGAAGAAAACAGCACACTATTTTTCAATGACACAGTCTGCAAAAGGGCTGACAGCTTAGCATAAAAAAAAGCTGGCTAGAAGAATAAGAAGAAGAGGAAGAATGTATCAATCTATAAAAGATAGGAGATAAGATATTTCTTTTAGTCCAATTAAATGGAAATTCACCTCAGCGTTACAACTGTATAATAATGGATTCAAATAAGAACAACATTCATACACAAAACACATACACACTCCCAACTAGGACTTTATGAAATGACTTCTATGTACTTTTTGATTACAACAAATGATCTTGTGACACTCTGAACGAAAGCGGAATAAAAGAGATTTAAAATATTTCTGTTTCAGTCTAATAGAAAGGAGACGACCACCTCGTTCAGATCTTAACTAACACTTGTTTAATGGATCCATGTTATCTTTAAGAATCGTGAGTGATTTGGAAAGGCATCTTTCATGAAAAGCTGAGTTTGAGTGATATACGATGCTTTTTCAATTAGTCTATTGAGTCAATTGTACCATTTACTTATTACCATACCAGCAGGTGATGGCAAAGTTAATAAGACTGCTGATGGTTGCTGCATAGAAAAGATTTATTATTTTTTGTCGATGTTAAATTTCCTTAGCTTTCTAAAATAAAAGAGTAGTTGATGAACTTTGATGTAAAGATTTTGACAGTGTTTACTCCACTTCAGTTTGTTGTTGATGGTTATAGCTAGGTATTTATATTCTTACACTTGCTCTTTGGTTTGAATGTTTATCTTAATTTCTGAAAAATGGCTTTTATGTTTCCTAAAAAACTTTTATCGGTTCTTTACATTTTCTAAACTGTTAAAATTAGAACGTTATCAATACACCATTGGTAAAAATGTGTTAGTTATTTAATAGTGCTGATTTCCTTTACCTGCAATTAGGGCAATGATTGTTATGTCGTCAGTGAATTTTATGATGGCAGTGTCAGCTAATTGGCGCTGAATCTCATTTGTGTAAATGTTAGACAATTCTAAGCTCCTTCGTGCCTGCTACATGCCCGTTCACTTTTACATATTGTGGGAGTTTTATTAAAAGTCTAGAATCCAAGCTTGTAATTTTTTGGCTAACTTGAACGTTCAATGCAGATAGTTTTGGTATCCTGCGATGTAGTTGGATAGAGTGGCATATGGAAGTTAGTCAGTGCACTTTGAATGTTGAACAATGAGAGCAACATACGTCAGGAAGTTTTCTCCCAGGAAGTCTTCTACACTGTTATCTGCAAGTGCCTTTTTTTTTCTTTATCTCATTGGTCAAAATGCTATTGAGACGATGTTGTGATCATTGCTTTCTTTTTTTTATGACAGTTATAACTTTTATCAGCTACCTTTGTTTTCTCATCAGAGCAATTGGTCCAACACGCCTCTACAACAGACCTTCTCGATGTACGTCACGTAGAGGAGTCCTAGTCCCACATAACACATAATAATCCTCAGCCATGTCGTTATAGTCCCACATAACACATAATAATCCTCAGCCATGTCGTTATAGTCCCACATAACACATAATAATCCCCAGCCATGTCGTCTGGGATCTCAGTTTAGTTACTTCTTTTCTTAGTGTTGCCTACAAATCGTATGCATCCATTTTCCTTTCAGACTCAAACTATTTTATAACGTTCAATAGTTCCCTTCTTCATTTTCGATGTCGTCCTTCATTTGATCTTTCTTACAGTTCACTTCTTCTTTATCGACTTATATAGTATTCATGTTCGCTTTCATTGACTTAACTTTACCATTCATTGAGTCATCCAGATTAAACATGTAGCTGACCAGACACTGCTCTACCTTTATTGCGGGGAACAATCTCTGAGTGTCTCTTTGATGCAGCTAATCATCAGCTCTCTGGCATGGGGCTCCTACTTCAGCTGTATGTAGCTCATCTAGCCTCCTGAGCGTTAAAAATATATCTGACACGAAATATTTTAAATCTATGTCAAGCACTTTACACAATTTGATAGACAATTATACATAAGTATAACCATTAAATAAATAATGCGGGATAAAGACAAAGTTCTGTCGATGTCTCTAGAACATGGCCGGAAATCCCTGTCCGTACATCGTCAGTACATCTGTCCATCACGAGAGTTGATAAGTGCACTCGTGCAGAGAAGCAGAGGTATACAAATATGTAAAGATGATATAAAAATTATATTGCGCATGTAATTTAATACTTAAAATGATATGAATAGATTTTTCTTTATCATAATATAATATAATCTCATTTAAATTTTTTCATAAAAACAATAAAAAAAAAAAAGAAAATACCTTCTTTTTCTTCTCTGTTACTTCGTTCTGTACAAAGTTTAACATTTCTGTTGAATAGTCAATTATACTTAAAATAAACATCAAAGTCATAGGAACTAATCGAAACATTTTTATGAATGTATAATTGTGTTGAAATTTGATGTTAATAAACTATGAGACAGAAAAACATTGCAATGTAAAATGGGGAGAATCATTGAACAGTAAGTAAATTAAACTAAATAAATGATACCTAAATAAATTATATATTATATAAGTACATGCGGACCTTTACTTGTACTACTAGGGTAGTACCTCTAGGATTTAGAAGTGATTTAAACATTTACAAAATTCAACTCAACTTTAATATGCCAAAGGTCATTTTTTCTTCCTTTTAGACCGGTTAGGGTTTACCTCTATAATAACAAAAACATGTTAATAGTCCTAATATCATCAAAAATATATCTAAATTCTATATATATATTAGATGTATATATTTATAGAAACTTCTGTTAGTGGGAAGCGTGCTCGAAATGCTAATTGCTTAAACTTGACTTTCCTTGGCTACCTATGAAAGGGGCTCGAGGATTCACTCCCGACTCGGGCAGAGTTGTGTTTACTGATCGCCTAATGGCAGCACGGAAAAACCTTCTCCTAGCTATCCCCCTCCACAACTTAGATTGGACTAAAGAGCTCTGAGCATGCTATAAGCATGAAAGTAGCGTTATATAAAAACCATAATTTAAGTGTGTTGCGAACTAATAATAGTAAAAAAAAAACATACAGTCCATAGATCTACTTAGATTTCTAGACAAAATGATCTACAAAGCCATTCAACTCAATGCTATTTTATTTATTATTATTGAATCTTTAAACTCTATAAGCTGATTTGATAAACTAAAAATCAGAACTCTCTTTGTGTGGAGACAATATCAATATAATTTTATAAATTATTATTTAAATGTTGTCACAATCACAGCATTTCACCACAAATGTACAATTGTACTTCGTGTGAAGCATTAATTTGCTTACATCCGTGCATAATGTTCCAAAACTGTAGAACTAGCTTACTAGATGTTTTGTTCTTGCGGCTGGTGTCAAATTACAGTCAGTAAGCATTGACCTGTTCTAGCAATTGATAACTTTGAAACTAAATTTTCTTAAGTATCCGAATACAGCTTCTGACACTCATGAAACTTTCGTGGAAGAAATACTTTAAATTCTCTTTCAAATCTGAATTTGCTTGAATGTGTGTCTTCTTGAATCAACTTCTGTATTAAATAGTGAGCATATGATATTGAAAACTAGTTCCCAGTTCTTGAAATCTTAAAATTAACATTTAAGTTCCACAATCAAGGAATCCAAATAAGCCTTGTAGGTTTCAACATTTCACTTGAAAAAGTTTCACCGCCTAGCTAAGGATAATGACAAAACCTGTATTCACTTTCTGGCCTGGAGAAACGGAATAGCTTTGTTTAAAAAGATTTAAGAAGCAAGTACATTTATTTCATTTGCAAACAAAACATTGCAGTGTCTCCAATGATAAACATAAAGTCTGTCTTCAACTCTTCATTAGAAATATTGGTAACCAAGTCACATTCAATGTCCTGCAATGAATCTAACTATTTCTTTCTTGAGATTCCATATTCTTCTAGGCCATCGGATCCTACTGTGTAATTAAACATCGTATTGTTTTGTTTTCAAATCTTCAAGTGCTTCTCAGAACTGCCATTCATGGCCGGCAGATAGTTGGAGGTCTTGGCAAAGTGAATTACTTGGCCTCGAAAAAAAAAAAAACAGCGACAAAAGTACAATTAGTCAATTTATTAAAAACATATTGTACTTCAAAAATAACATTGATGATAAGTCTCGTCATTTTTTCTCTAAAACCTACTGCACACTTATGTAGTGCAAGGCCTTTACCAATTGGGTTCCATTAGCAGTTTGTCTGTCTAAGGCTGGCCTTTGCCAAAAAGGTTATTGAGATATCAATCCCAACAGTATATTTAATATTCAATGGTTTATTTTATTAAATTGCCTGTTTTTCACATTCAAAGCATGGGATGAATTAGTTGTTTTACTTGCCATCTTGTACAAACCGAGCCAACACTTTCAACACAGTTTTTCATAGAATTGAACAAATACTGGTTTGTGTTTGTCTTTGAAGGAATGTTTTGAAATGTTCATGAATGAATAATCTTCTTTTACTTTGAACTTTATTGAATGACGTTTAAAGACAATGTTTCTTTAGCCGCCTGACGATAAGTGATAAGAATCAAAAGTTGCAATGTTTCAAGATCTATAGATATTGACAATTATTTATTTAAATTTAATTTCATTTTTATATGTGTAATGTGTGGGCACACCTGATTTCTTTAGGTGTAGGCGGGCTGCATAAAATACTGCCGCTGCCCACATGTGGCCCACGGACCGTAATTTGCCAGCCCTGGTTTACATATATCCTAATGTTGTAGTTTTTTAAACAGTTGGTTAAATTGCTACAAATAAATGTTCTTACCTTCTTGTGAGTGAAAAGTATTATACGTGTTATAGTTGTAGGTGTCTAAGAGAGAAATAAATGACAAAAGTTTATTAAGTTTTATCTAAAATAACAAAGCATAGGCCTACTTTTTACTTCACATAGTTAATGCAAAAAATTGCAATAGCCATAATTAAATAATACATTTTTTTTTTACATTTTTCTTTCCCTTTTTTAAAGTTTGTTTTAATAGTAAAATCGAAAAGTAATCTATTATATATTTGTAAAATACCACTCACTGACACGTTGATCAAGCCGTATTGATTTAGATGAAATTTCGTAGACAGATTCGATACCTGACAAAAGCTAATAGTGAAAAACCGTAAGCTATTTACTACAACTTGCTATTTTCTTCTTGGTATTTTTCCAAAAGGTCGCAATCCAGTTATAAAGCATTAAAAAAGAAATAGAGCGAATTGTTTGTTTAATGTAAACTCTTTCTTTTTCCTATAGTTAAATTATTTTTAATATACCTAAATCTTTGCCGCTTTCGTTTAGCAGTTAGATTCCTAACAAATGAATATTCATATTTGACTAGTGTAACACCTCAAAAGACTCTAAAGTAAAGTAGTTTTAAACACTGATCCATAAACTTCAAATACAAAATCAAAATCTAATAAAATACTCAGAAAGACGCAAAGATAAATGCACATTCCTCGTTCCATATGCTAAGACAAATTGTACCAATGCGCTTTTTCCCTAGTTCTATTAGAGCATGGGATTTCTTGCCTAAGTCAGCCAGGAAAACCAATGACTTGGCAGAATCTAAGTCATTAGTTAACATGTTTGACTAGATGCATAACGCGTAGGACGTAATCATCTTCTTTTATGAATTAACGTCTGTATTTTTATAAGATAAGTGTACGAAGGACTAACTTTTTTTTTGCCAGAGGGGGCGGAAGGATAGTTGAAAAATGATATTAATTTAACGAAACCAAAATATTTTTTCGTTTAAGTGTTGTGGGCTTATTATAAAGCGGGTCTTCCTAAATCAAAGGTCTAAAAATTACAATGCGCCTGTTAAAAAACATAAACAAATGGGGGTTCCAGAGTGCTACATTGTTAGGTTGATTGTTTATATGTGGCCAAATCATTTCAAACTAAACCAAAAAAAAATATGTTCTACAGGTTTAGCAGGTTGGTACTTCTTATCTACTTTATAAAATAGAAAGTAAGGCGAATGTATGTATGTATGTATGTATGTATGTATGTAAGTATGTATGTATGTAAGTATGTATGTATGTATGTAAGTATGTATGTATGTATGCATGTATGTATATATGTATGTCACACTCACTGATGTGGAAAGAAGTAAACATTTCTGTCAAGTTCAGATCTTGTAGCTGGGTTTCTTAGCATGGGCACTGTCTCCGCATGGCGCTGCATATACAGTTCATGTCAATCGCTTGAATGCAGTTGCCAAGTATGGAGTTCTCTTTTATGCCGCTGCCAACTCAAATTTCTGCTTCGGCCATTGTTGGGGCCCGAATTAGCAATTTCACCCGACGACATTCAAGGCAAGGAATCAGAAACGGTCTTGAGGCTTTCATGGTTTGAGTTCTCATCAAAGGTACTTACAGATAAACAGAGGTCTTTAAGGTCCACATCAGCCAGCTTGGACTCAGACCCAACGTTGTCTTGATCTGTCCGGCTCGTTGCAGGTATACCAGGAACAAAAGTTTCAGGCACATAACAGATTTCTCTAGTTTCTTCATTTGTTTTTTTTCTTTCAATTCTGTATATCGCATAGAGATCGTTGCAGCAATCGTTGTCAAGATTCTGTTATGACATGATTAGGAATTAGTTATTTGTTTCGGGAATAAGGGGAAAGTTTTACTTAGCGACAAATGACGTGACAGATCTTTAAAAAACAAGAACGCTCTTAGTGACGCTAGAAAGAGGATGCTTTGTGTAGAGCAGTAGAATAGAGATACGAATTTACGGACATAGCTGACATCGGACGATTCCCTTCTTAGTTATTAAATGTATTTGTAAAACAGCATCAGCGTCGACTACCTATTTTGATTGTTTCGGCTTTTCGCCGGTATTACTGAAGTAGTTTTGAGTTCGGTATTACCTCCAGTCAGACGTAGATCTACACTAGATATATCTACAAGCATCAACACCGCGCGGAAGCCTGAACAACGTGGCGACCCCCGACTCGGAGCTTACTGGCAGCAACATCAAGAAGAATAGAAGCCCTCTGTTAGGAGGAGGCAGAAGTTAACGTCATTGGCCTAGTCTGCAGCTAGACCCTGATTATACAGCCACGTCGGCGAATAAAAGCCAGTGAGATCCTGGACTCGTAGAACTAGGAGGTAACGAAATATAGATCTAGATCTACAGTTGTGATTTGTAAATGCCCATACTTGTGGCATCGTATTGAAGCTTGTATCGAGAAGGCTACAGTTTTGTGGGGGGAAGAAAACCGTCCTGTCGATTCCGTACTGAAGAGATATCGCCTGCCCGGCATAGTGAGAACGAACGTGAAGGTCACCTTCTGCAAGGCCAAGATCGACCGTTGGGGTCACGCCAAAGAACTTTTGACGTAGGAGACATCGTACTGCCTACGGCACTTAAGTACAGTAGTGCTAATTTGATCTACAGCTCGGCTGAATTCTGTGCTACACGTTAGATAGCCAGATAGCCGGTAGTTTAGCACTGGACTTTGACTTTGTCGCTGTGTCAATAGTTGGACCGTTCCAGGTTCACTTTGGACAGACGACCACCTGGAACCACCGTACCTGCGTCGGAACCAGCAGCCGGAACCAGACTCTACGCCACCGACGAACCGGAGCCAGACGACAGATCACCGTGAACACCAGAACCAGACGCCGTACCACCGAAGAACCGGAGCCATTGCAGATCAGTACCGAAGGACCTTGGAGAGCCGAAACGTTCGTTGTTCTTGTCTCACCGCTAGGGAAGACATCGCCGTGAGCCTTGCCGCCGGGACATACATTAGCGTAGGAAGAGTGGACCCGAGACTGACTGTGGAGTTATCGCCGCTTCTTAGACAGATAAGTCAAGTGTTATTTAACTACTTTCTCCTTAGAATAATTAGAGTCTGTAGGGAAGTGACCACTCGCAAGGTTATCACTACCAGGTTAAATCGTGGTGGATTGGGGATATCCTTAAAATTAGGTGTAATCTAGCAAGAGGTCCATATATATGTTTAGCTGTTAATGCGTCCTGTATGTGAATGTGCATCATTTAGTTAAGCATTTTTTTAGTAACGTCATGTATTAATTGTTTGCAATACTCCCGTCTTAAGTCTTACTGTCAGACGAAAGTCTCTTTCATTAGAACTAGATCTATAGTTTGGTGTTTATCGTATTTAAGTTTATTTTCATAGTTTATTTGTATGAGTTGTAAGTTATATACACTCCTGGCTGTGAAAGCAGGTAAGAAGTAACTAAGATCTAGAGTAATCTAGACTAGATCTGGGGAACAATCGAGGTGAAGCCTGATTGCCCATTCATAATTTTTGTTGGTTGTAAATAGACAAGTTGGTCTATTCACCAACGACTCGTGTTGAGTAACACGTAGTCGGTTGGAGTGTGCGTGGGTCGCACATCGTATTCAGTCGGGTCAGAGTGTAGCCTACACACTTGTATCAAAGATACTAAGTGTATCCTGGGAAAGGGTAGAAGTGATTATTAGTCTAAGTTGGTAGTCTAGACTAGAGTGACTAATTTAATTCGGTTGAATAACGAAATATTAGGAAGCCGTGAGGGTACGTTCAAAAGGTAATTTGATTTATAGAACATAGGTAATAGAAGCTATTAGGCTTTTGTGTAAGATAATTTAAATAAAAAGCGAGGTAAAGTAACAAATAAGTAATATGGCAACTGCTCCAGGGTACGACCTAGAAGAGTTTAGGAAAAAGCTAATCCAGGAGGCCAAGACAGAACTGGAACTACGCGGCAAAGAACTGGCCGCCTATGTGCAGCAGATGGTGGCAGCAGAAACAGATCGCAGAGAGCGGGAACGAGTCAGGGAAGCTGAAAGAGCTTGGGAAAAAGAAAAAGAAGAGGCAGACCGTGTAGAACGGGAAAAAGTCAGAGAAGCGGAACGCACAGAGAGGGAGAAGAAAGAAGAGGCGGACAGAAAAGTGAGAATTCAAGTTGAGCAGATGAGGATAGAGGCTGGTGTAAGTGTGCCCATTGAAGGGAACAGCAACAATAGTGCCAACATAGAAAGCCATAGTAGCGCCGCATGGATGAAAAAGAAAATACAACCTTTTGCGGAAGACAAGGACGACATCGGCGACTATCTGAAACGCTTTGAAATTAAACTAGCAAAGTTTAATGTCCAAGAGAGGGAGTGGTCCGAAATCTTGTTGGACTTCGTACATGGGAAAGCCCTCACGATTTGCCAGAACCACGACCACTCGATGCAAAACAGATGGCCAGGTGCTAAAGAAGGAACTGCTAAACGCATACGGGCACAACGCGGCAACATTCCGAAAGAAGTATTACGAAAACACTCCATCCAGCCAAGTTGATCCACAAACAACTATCAACGCAGAGAAGGACTTCTTCACTAAATGGCTCGGATTCGAGAATGTGGAGAACACCTACGAGGAGTTGAGGAACTTTATCCTGGTTGATAACTTTCTCAACAAATGCGATATCCAGCTGCAGTCGTTTGTAAAAGAAAGGAACCCAAAGGTGTTGGACGAAGTGACAGAAATTATTAGAACATATAAAAAGGCGTATCCCAGCAACCCACTTTCAAATAAAGACAGGAAAAATATTGACTTGGTGGGATACACACAGGAGAACAAGGATATGGGTAGAAGCAGAGGGAGAGAGCCACAAACCGTCAGAGGGAATATTACTAACGGAATGGCTAAAGGAGTGACATGTTATACGTGTGGAAGGAAAGGGCACATTGCAGTGAACTGCATGAGGCCACAGAGCAGGGCCAGGGGTAGGAACAATTACAGCAATCGGAGGGGTTACAATAACTACAGTAATAACAGAAATAAGGAAAATAGAAGTAAAAGCAGCGAGCAGCAACCCAGAGGTGTGGACAGGGTGTACTTTGTGAAGGGGAACAGTGATAGTTTCACATTTTACCCAGGGTTTATAAATAAGCGGCCGGTACGGGCGGTCCGCGATAGTGGCTGTAACACGATCGTTATCAGGAGTAACTTGATTGAACCACAAGATTATAGAGATTATCAGAGGAAGGTGGAGTTTGCGGACGGAAGCATCAAGGAATTTGAAGCATTTAGGGTCTTCATTGAGACGCCATTCTACACAGGATACTGCGAGGGAGTCGCAATGCCCGAGATGAGACAAGACATGTTAATTGGCAATATACCAGGAATGAAGGAGTGCACTGCAGAGGAGCTAGCAGCATGGCAAAACAAGTATAAACAGATGAACCAGAACACGGACACTACGCCATACGAGAGCAACATGGTAATGACAAGAGCGCAGGGGATAAGGAAAGCAGAGGCGCAGGAAAATAGCATAGAGAGTGAATCGACGGAGGTGATGGAGCAACCAAGGGGAAACGGACTCGAAAACAACCAACTAGCAGAAATGAAAGAAAATGATTCAATTAAAGAAGAGCAGGAGGACTTGGAAGAAACAAAGGAAATACCCAGGTTTGCACAGGAGCAAAAGTTGGATAACATAGTTGGGAGGATATATGCCAGGGTGGAAGACAAGAAGAATAATAATCCAATGGAAAAGTTCAAATTTGAAAATGATATACTGTTTAGACAGACAATGCTGAATGGGAGGAAAGTGAAACAGTTCTTACTTCCTCAGAAGTATTGGCAAGACGCGCTTGTGATTGTACACGACAATAACATGGCGGCACATAGCGGGACAAAGAGGTGTTTCAAAAACCTGTCCAGGCATTTCTTTTGGCCGAACATGAAAACCACTATTGCCAAGTACGTAGGCTCATGTGACATATGTCAAAAGAAAGAAGCTAAGGGACGGCTAGGTAAGGCACCGTTGCAGGCCATGGACGAACCAACGGAACCTTTCCAGAAAATAGCCATCGACATTATAGGTCCATTGACTAAAACGGAAAGTAATAGCAGATACATACTAACAATAATTGACATGTTTACTAGGTACCCGGAAGCGGTGGCATTGTCTAATATAGACACGGAGAACATAATTAATGGCCTAACACAAAAGTGGATAACCCGATACGGGATGCCGAAGATATTGCTGACGGACAACGCATCTCAGTTCCGGTCGGAACAATTTAAGAATTGGATGGAGCAGGCAGGCATGCGGCATATGACGTCATCAGTTTACCACGCAGAAGGAAACGGGGATCTTAAAAGGGCTTTGGCCAAAAATGTTCGGAACAACCAGAGTCAGTGGGATCGGTATATCAATTTCGTACTTTTTGCACACAGGAATAATGTACACGAAGCCACACAATTCTCACCCTACGAACTAGTCTATGGACGAAAACCGCGGGACGAAATACAAATCTTTAAGGAGAGTTTTATAACAAACGTCATTGAAACAGAAGAGGAGGAAGCAGTACTAGATCCGAAGCAAATCTGGAAGGAAGCCTACGACAACAGCTCCAGATATAAACACAATACACGGGAAAGGTGAACGAAAAAAGACAAATAAGAACTCTAGAGATAGGAGATAAAGTTCTGATTCTGGTGAATGATTTGAAGAACAAGATAGGCAAGCAATGGAAAGGGCCGTACATAATTACTGACAAGACAAGCGCAGTGAATTACAAAGTAGATATTAACGGTAAAGTAAGAACACACCACATCAACAATTTGAAAAGATATATGGAAAGAGATAGTGAGGAAACACTTGAAGAACAGGCAGAAAAATGTTTACTAGTGTTAATAGAAGAGGAGAACAACGACAACGATATTAAAGATATACCGCTGCTGGAAGTGAATAAGAATCAAACATGGGAAAAACTTAACTTGGAGAACTTGTCGCAGGAGAAAGCACGAGATATAAAAAACATGGTCTACAAATTCAAAGAAATTTTTTCGAGTTTACCGGGGAAGACGAACGTTATCAGCCATGATATAAAGTTAATGGAGGATAAGCCAATCTTCATGAGACCGTACAGAGTTCCATTACATCTACAAGAAAAGGTGAAGTAGGAAATAGACAGTTTGTTGAAGCTGGGGATTATAGAATCTTCAGTCTCTCCATACGCTTCACCAATAGTGGTAGTAAAGGATTATGTGTGTGTGTGGATTATAGGAAGTTGAATAAAATAACGGAATTCGATCCGTATCCTATGACAAATATCGACGATATATTGCACAAACTATCGAATGCTAAAATGTTCACTAAGCTGGATTTAACGAAGGGATATTGGCAAGTGCCACTGACTGAGAGGGCGAAACCGTACACAGCATTCACGACGCCGTACGGGACGTTCCAATGGAACTGTATGAGCTTTGGACTGATAAACGCCCCTGCTACGTTTAACAGGATGATGGCAACGGTTATCGGTAATAGGCAGAACGTCATATATTACCTGGACGACATATGTCTATTTCATGAGAATTGGGATGACCATTTAAAAGGTATTAGAGATATCTTTAAAGCAATACAAGAGAACGGCTTGACCATACAGGCTGAGAAAGTTGAAATTGGGTTGGAAGAAATAACATTCTTAGGTCACAGGGTTAAAAACAACGTCATCAGTCCCGTGGGAGAAAACATTAAAAAGATATTGGAGCTGGAGACACCTACAACTCAGAAGCAGGTTAATAGTCTGTTAGGGCTGGTAAACTATTACAGGAAATTTATCAGGAACATGGCAGAAATTGTGAACCCGCTAAATAATTTACTGAGAAAAGGGCAACCACAGAAAGTTACATGCGACTCGGAGTGCAGGGATGCAATAGAAAAGATTAAAAAGGTTTTCTCAACTGATCTGATACTAAGACTGCCGGACAAGGAGAAAGTGTTCTACGTATCAACGGATGCGTCAGGGAGCGCTATTGGGGGATGTTTAATGCAACAATATGAGTGCCTGCATCCCATAGCGTATGTCAGCAGGAAACTGTCAGAAGTGGAGAGAAGATATAGTGTAGTGGAAAGGGAGGCTCTGGCAATAGTATGGGTGGTGACAAAGTTGGAAAGTTATTTGTTGGGCAAAGAATTTTGTTTGCTCACTGATCATAAACCTCTCCAGTTCATGCAACAGAAAAGCATGAAGAATGGGAGAATATGTAGATGGTTCCTGATACTACAGAATTTTAAATTTGAAATAAAGGCAATAAGCGGAAGTATCAATATAGTGGCGGACATGCTGTCTCGAGTTACGTTGAGATAGGGGATATAACTTGAACACAGTTGATTTTGTTTTAATTTAAGTAATCGAGTTGGCTAGTAGTCATAATCAGATGGGTATAATGTTGTTGTAGTATTAGTTAGTATTAGATTGACTCATGTTAGTTATTTATTATGTATGAATATTAATATGTATGAATTGTATGTATGGAGGTATGAATAGATAGGGCATTTATAAGGCGACGAGGTATTGATATCAAGGGAAAGTAAGTTTTATAAGTTATTCCTTGTTGTTGATCATGATCATACATCAGTAAAGAGTTAGGTCGCGCTGGGACAAGTAAGTGGAGAGAGAAAATAAAATACACTTGTAAATGCCCGAACGAATGTTAGGTGTATAGTGGGAGAACGATTATTGATAAATGTCAATTTGTCATATTAGGTAAAATGTCTGTCCTGACGTGTGAGGGAAAGTGGTGGAACCTCTGGAATGTGATGTGATAAAGTATGGATATACGGACTATGTCGGAGGTCACCTATGGCACATCACATTGGACAGTATCACTTTGTGACATTTGAGGGAAATAGGTGTTCAGATCAACTTGAGTTTGGGACAATGATGAAGAAGTTAAAACCGAAATCAAGACTCAAGTTGTGTTGTCTTTTATGTTTCCCTACATTTTGGCCCTTGCACAATGTAAGACTAAGACAGTAGATAAAAAATTGACTGGCAATTTTTTTTAGCGGGAGGGGGAGGAGTTGTTATGACATGATTAGGAATTAGTTATTTGTTTCGGGAATAAGGGGAAAGTTTTACTTAGCGACAAATGACGTGACAGATCTTTAAAAAACAAGAACGCTCTTAGTGACGCTAGAAAGAGGATGCTTTGTGTAGAGCAGTAGAATAGAGATACGAATTTACGGACATAGCTGACATCGGACGATTCCCTTCTTAGTTATTAAATGTATTTGTAAAACAGCATCAGCGTCGACTACCTATTTTGATTGTTTCGGCTTTTCGCCGGTGTTACTGAAGTAGTTTTGAGTTCGGTATTACCTCCAGTCAGACGTAGATCTACACTAGATATATCTACAAGCATCAACACCGCGCGGAAGCCTGAACAATTCTCGCCATGAAAGTCATCCCCGCCAGACTTGCCCAAAACATAGTCACTGACAGCGCTCCAATCTCCAGCGCCTCCATCACCACTGTTTGTGCAGCTACAGTCCTGACCAGGCCACTGCTCCTTCCCTAACGAGTTTTTCCTCCTTTTGCTTGCGACATAATTTTATCACATTGTTCTATTTGGCTTTCTACTTTCAATACACTTTTATCAACTTTGTTCAACATTATGTTCCTGCTCATGTTCAGTTGTTCATCAAATGCATCCAAAAAGTCCTGGATCTTGCCAATGAACTCAACAATCCCAAGTTGAATTTCAAATGTGTAGGTCTCCGGATCTTCTTCTTCATTGATCAGGGCTTGCCGCAGACAAGCCGTGAGGGTTTCTCTGCTACCTAGGGATTTTAAGCCTCGGTCGCGAAGCTCTTGTCTTATCTCTTTAATTGAGAGCTGATTTAATAGCTTCAAATATGTCATTGTAATCAAAGCCTACCTCCTCTCATTGAGTTACCTATAATCCCACTTCTGAGACCAATTGTAATAACTAAAGTGAGTCAAACTCAACGAGGCAGATATATCTTTATTTACACGACATAACAAGTTCATAAAACATCATCTTTCTTAGGCATAGTCTTTTCACTTCGGCTCTCAACTTCGGCTGAAATCGTTCTCCTCTCTTCCTAATGTTGACATCCTTCTCAGTCTAGTTTATCACAGTGCGCACCTTCTAGCTTAGATGTCGGTGCGCATGGCGGAGTTTGTATGTATGTATGTTGGTATATATGTATGTGACGAATAGAAATCAAAACCGCTTGACTAATCTTGATAAAACTTAGCAAAAATGTTCCTTGGGTACTAACTTAGACCGTAGTGTATGTATTGTAGCCCTAACAAAAAATTAAAACCCTCAAAAAAAAAAAGACCAACCTATTACAGCTATAGTATTTTATGGAACTAGGCGATGTTTACATGATATGTTTAAATGATGAAAGACGGAGAGGTCACGCATGCGCAGAGATACTAGATCTAAATTAGCTCTCATTTAAAAATCATAATTTTGTAACTTTACACATGAGCATACAAATAAAAGTCTATTCATTTCATTATTTTATGAAAATGAAAATTCAAATTTGAGTTTTCAAAACATTTTTTAAATAAAATCGTTCGCTCTAAATGCGAGAATAGGTTTATCCGCAGAATTCGCGCCCGTGTAGTGATACAAATTAAATTAACGTCAGAGGTCATAATATAACGTATTATAAAGGCATATTATAAAAAAAATAAACTACTTACATCATAAAATTTAATTTCCATTGTGTTTTTAAAGTATTTTACTCTACAACAACCGATTAGGTTTTATTTTAAGTCTTTATTTTCAGATTTACGTATGCGCATTTAGACCTATTAATAAACATATACATAAGCCGTGTCCACAAACATGTCTAATTCGTCATACCGCAGTTTCCAGGTCAACACTATAACCTACTGTATCTATGCTTTTTTCTAGGGCAACACAAAGTGTATAGTCTTTTCCATAAAAGGCTAAAATTTGTTTTTTATTGAATAGACTACTTTGGCATTCAAATTGTTTATATTCTAGATCTAGATCTCAATAAAATTAAACTAACAATGTCATATAAACAATTACATTCGAATGTTCTTTTTGATTATTAAATATATTTTTATAACTTTTTGTCACCTACAGCTTACAGTATTCACCAATGCAACGCGTATTGAGGTCTTGAAGTTTCGGCTCTAAATAAAATTAAAAACATGCTGGCTTTTGACTAATAAATTGAATATACTCTATTTTGCGTTATTTTTAGATGGAAATCATTGAGAATTTAATATTTTACTCTCTAAATATACGTTTGACTATACTTTTAATGAAGAATACACATTTTAAAAATAAATCTAAATCCTAATTTCATTTATGAAACGTAAGCAAGACAGCGAGATGTTTACTAGATCTAGATCTAGTTATATCTTTACTAATTATAGATCTACTTTATTATACCGGAATTATTTCAACTTCTATTTGTCTACATATAACTTTTATAATACAAAAACAAACAAAAACTTATTTATTTTATAAGTAGATCTAGGTCTAGAATATAGATCTGTACACAATCATTCTCCGTTTGGGTAAACCGATTATCTCTGTCATCTATGTAGCAATTTGATGATACTTATACTAGAAATATCTAGATTCTACATCTAGACAGTCTAGATCTACTTATTAACTTACACTTTCCACATAATCATTTTTAAACACAGCCTTCAGTAGCAGTCTACACCAAGACTATTGCCCTGACCCTACAGATAAACTGTCACAAAATTCATTTCATACATTAATCAAATATATGTAGGCCTATGGATTTAGGTAGATTAGCTAATTTGATAGCTCCATCCATACTATTTTTACATTCACGCATTCCACATTCGCTTTACTTATAACATTATTATTTCGTTTAATTGTTTACAAAACACTCTCAGTGACTACATCGACAGTGATACGTAAATTAAGACCCGCGGGCCGCGAGTAACATATGGCTAGCAGAATATATATTTTACCTCTTTTGACTTAATAAAATGTGTATAAAAATTTATATTGTGTAAAACAAAATGAACAGAATATACCTTGTGAAATGACTGTAGATGTTGCAATATTAACTGTGTTCCATCTAGGAAAAAAAGATATAATGTTTTTTTTACTATGTAATAAAATCAAAAAGCCATATATGGTATACATTTTATGTAAGCGTAAGTGCTTGGCGTGATTGTAAATACAAACTAAAGTTTGTGGAGAATAAATAGTAATGCTTAGTAAAGATGTGAACATACATTTTTAAAAGGATGTATTGGAAAACCATGTGTCTGAGTACAAATCTAAACATCAACTAAGTTAAGACTGTCTGTAGTATTTATGTGTATTTTTCTTTTGTGTTGTCTTTACATGAGAAAAGATTCCTTGTAATCACAACAAATTTCCGTAAGGATCAATAAAGCAGTCTTAGTCTTTATGTAAAAATATTTGTAAATATATAACTACAAATAAATTGTTATAAATACATTGATAACACTGGTGTAGGAAGCATGACTCCTAGTCAGTAGACTTTAACAAATGTACTTGTAGAAAAGATCAACATAAGGCACAATAACATATCCAACGTCAATTAATTATAAGAGAACCAAATACATCTCCATTGTTAAATACATTGCGAAGCACAAATATTTCATTGGAGAGGTTTGTTTGTGTACCTCTGTTTTCTCCCAATAGGTACAGAGAATCAAGAAGGTAGGTAACAAAACAAACATATCTTTGCCTTTTTATTATTCATTTATTAAAATAAAAAAAAAAACTTTTCAGAAATTAATTTAAAAACACAACTATAAAACATGTTTAGATGTACACACTTTATGTCTTCAACTTCTAAAAGATACATGTCTCTTTGTTGTTTTTCAATACTGGCTATTTTGATCATGTTGGCAGGGTGCTTTCCTTCCACTTCTGTTAAAAAATCAAATGTGTTATTGCTTTAATAATTATTATTTGGACAATGCGTTTAAAATGTAGCACGTATTCCTAAGAAGCATCATTTAAATGAAATTGTCATCCCATTTATACTAGTAATAATATATATATATATATATAATATAAAAAGATGAGATAGTTTCACTGATCCAATCAAACGGAAATTCAGTTTCACTATAATTGACAACTACTGTACAAAAACAACATGGATGAATAATTCGAACAACATTCACTTTACAAAACACATACACATTCACAACCAGCGCTTTATGAGTTTGACTTCTATGTACTTCTCAATGACGACAGCTGATCATGTAACACTCTGACCGATAGTGGGATAAAGTCATTTTTCAATCTTTCTGTTTTAATCCTAATGGAAAGGAGACGACCACTTTGTTCAGATCTTATGTAACAATGAGTAAATGGATGCAGGTTATCTTTAAGAATAGTGAGTGTTTTGGAAATGCATCTTTCTTGAAAAAGCTCTTCAAGAGATGGCAGCTGTATTTGAGTGATATAAGATGCCATTATACTTAGGCTAGTAAGTCTATGTCTTTGTGACAGTGAAATATTAACATACCAGCAGGTGATGGCAAAGTTGTTTAGACTGATGATGATAGTTGCTGTATAAAAAAGTTTGATTATTGTTTGTCTATGTAAAATTTTCTTAGCTTTCTGACATAAAAGAGTCGCTTGTGAATTTACTTGTATATGTTTACACACACACACACACACACACACACACACACACACACACATATAAATATATATATATATATATATATATATATAAAATAATTAAACCTTGCAGTAAAAAGCTGCTATTGTGTAATGGTTGTTCTTTTTATCAGTTTCGTTAAGATTTATAGCAATTGATAATCTAGTTTTACTATCCTCCTAACTGTCCACCCAGCTCTCATGGGTACCTAAAATTAGTTGGGGAAAAGTAAAGGCGGTTGGTCGTTGTGCCACATGACACCCTTGTTAACAGTAGGCCACAGAAACAGATGACATCTATATCATTTGACTTATAGAACAAAAAGTCTAAAAGGGAAACTTTACTTCGTTACCACCTCACTGTACATTATATAGTTGTGACTATAACTGCTAGACTTTAGAAAAATTTGATTATTATAACCCGGCCATGCAGACCGCCACCCAAGATAGTGCAAATCTAGAAACGATATTAAGATGCTTCGTTCAAGGCAGACGTTGTCTTACGTATGTGTGATGTCATCGTGTAAATAAACATCGTTGCCTCGTTAAGTTGCCTCCCTTTAGTAATAACATTGGGGTCAGAAGTGGGCTTATAATATGTAAAATTCGTCCACAATGGCATATTTACAACTACTAGACCAACTCCTAGTTAAAGAGCTTAAGAAGGTTCTTCGTTGCCGACGTCTGAAGCTTGGTGTTAGCAAGGAGATGCTAATAGCTCATCTCCGGCAAGTCCTAATCGATGGAAAAGAAGATCCGGACAATAAAGCTATGTAAAATTTAGCCGGAGATTGTTGAGTTCATGGCAAGATACAGGAAGGTATTGATGCGATGTGTGAACAAATAAACAGGATGGGGAACAAGGTAGATAACATGGTGTCGAAAGTGAATGAAGGAATAGACTTATATTGAGTATAAATATTAAAAAAAAAGAGTAATACTAAACATGAACCTACTGAATGGGTAACGTCTGCTGTTCTCATCTTGTGGTAGCAGACGAAACAACAATGTAATTGGCGGCATCATAAACAAAAGTATACTATGTTCACAGGTAAATGACATAAATAGACGATGCGATAATTCGTCCGTTCGTTGCTCATTTGTTTTTATTGCAGAGCTAATAAAAATAAATTATAAAAAAACAACGTCAAATTCTATAAAAATATAGAAAGAGATATGTATAAGCGCTTGACTTCCTAACCACGGTGCGATATTTGAATCCTGGTGAAGACTGAGTCCTCCCAGGTCTAATGGGTACCTGACATTAGTAGAGTAAAATGTGCTGGCCACATGGCACCCTAGTTAACTTAGGCCATAGAAACAAATGACATTTACATTATCTGCCCTATGGACCACAAGGTCTGAAAGGGGAACTTTACTTTTCTATATGGTTCCCATTATTTTATCCCCGGTCACTTCATCCCCTTTCAAAGGTGACCCGACAAAAAAGTGCAAGAAAAATAGTGTATATTTATATAAGGTTTCTATCTACTTCAAAATCAATATATCTAAAAGTATTCTAAATGAACAGAGAAAGAGAGTGCTTTTAAATGTGATCTCCTTTTCTTTTTTTATCCAATATTTCAAATCAAATATTTATATGTGTACGTGTCTATTTACTAACTTGAACAGTGCGATGATTAAGTTGAAGAGAAGAATGTTAACTATAATGACATAGATGCCCATAATTATTGGCACGTAGAATCTTCCCACTTCAGAGGGACATCGTAGCTGCTCATTGTCTAAGTACACTGATGCATTAGAAGTACATTCTGAAATCAAAATTATATATATATATATATATAATATTGTTTATTAAGAAAACTGTCCTTGTTTAATGTTAGCGAAAAGGCCTTGGCTATGTTTTATCACGCTCACAATATTTTAAGTTTCAATATCATTGCCTGGTATGGCAATCTGAGCATTAAAAATAACAATAAACTTTATAAAATCCTAAATGCTGATGGTAAAATCATTGGCAAAAAACAAACCTCATTTGGGCAGTTGTTTGAGACAAACATCTATAAAAAAGCTAACGAGATCCTCGAAATAAAGAATCACTCTTTGTGTCAGGATTTTGTGATTTTACCATCACAAAACAGATACAAGTAACCGATAACAAAGACAAACAGACACAAACACTCTTTTTTTCACCTGGCAATCAAATCATTAAAAAAGATCAATCTGGTATAAACTTTGTCATATGAAAATTATGAGTCTTGTGTGAATGTACACTTTGGTTTCTTATAGTTATAATGTTCTTTGTTTGGTGTAATGCACAAATTGTAAGACAAATTTCCGTACGGAAAACAAAGATTATTATTATTATTATTATTATTATTATCAAGTAACAGGGAGTAATGACTTAAGTTCTAAGAGTCTTACTAAAAACCAGAATATACAACAGACCACGGACACACTTATCGGTGTCGTTCCATGTCTTCCAAACTGTTCCTTGGTATCACACAGGACAGCACTCAGCACAAGAATTGTTTAGGCTCCCTTGACTTCAGCCCAGTCTACAACAGTTAGTCTACCTTTTTAACATGTCTTATACTACTTTTGTTCAATGGCGTTCTCATGCGCACAATTAGTGTGGCGAGGGAGCGGAGTTACAATTATATATATATATATTTTATTTATTTTATTTTATTTTATTTTATTTATTTGTTTGTTTGTGTGTTTGTTTGTGTGTTTGTTTGTTTGTTTGTGTGTTTGTGTGTTTGTGTGTTTGTTTGTTTGTGTGTTTGTTTGTTTGTTTGTTTGTTTGTTGGGTTCCACCGGATTTTTTTCTCCGGGTCCGGCTTCTGCCGAATATTTGGCCTTCTTTTTCACTACTTGACCATATTCGGCTCCGGTCGAATATAACTACCGGATAGTTTACGAAATAGTAAAAAAGTACAGCTCATACTTATTTAATATACATAACGTTAACCTTTTTCCATGAATGTCTGTTGTAGAATGTATTAATGTTTATATTGAAACATAATACTATGCTTAAAAATAGGGTTTATATGAATATGCACTACACCTTTTTTTATAACACAAGGCGTGTTAATATAAATAGAAATAAAAATTTACATTATAAATGAGCTTTACATACAGAGCACTAATGACCAGACGTCTTTCTAGCTATGCAGGTATATCTTCTGAGGTAGAGTTGGACGTCTCTCACCACATTTGATTGGTTTAGTCCATCACATTTAGTTTATTAATAGACAGGTGACCACAAGTAAAGTACGATGGACATAGATTTAATGTCAGCACATTGACACTCTCTCGAGGTCAAACCTTACGAGGGAACTGAGTTTGTTTACTTGCTACTAATTCTTTTTTAGGGGGCTGGACTTCAAACCAAACCACTACACAAGAGGTAGAGATAAACAACTCCCACCACCATTTATTTGTTTAGTCTATTACATTGAGCTATTTGATAGACATGCGAGCACAAAAAGATATGATGGACGTATGCACTCTCTAGAGCTCACACTACAGAACTGAGTTAGTTTACTTGCTAGTAAATATTAATTATGGGGCTGGACTTTAAGCCACACCTTTTCACGGGTCACCGGACAGTGTGTTTGCTTATTTGAAGAAAAATCTCAATCACGTGCCCGGGGTACAGGCCACACTTCTTACAAGTATTGTACCGAGTTAGCTTACTTGGATATAAATATAAATTAGTTAGATGGACTAAAGATCACACACCTAAACGTGTGACATTTTACTACACTGAACACTTATTGCGAGATTTCAAAGCCCAGTAAGCCAGTAACTAATTATTTTGTAGAAAAAAATACAAGACAATGATTTGGGTATATTTTTAAGGTAAAGTTACGACCATGCCTATCTTTAAAGGAATAGCTTGACTTATAGCTTAATGTATTTATTGTGTCCTTGATACTCATTTTATTGATAGACGTTGACCATTTATTTTATACAGAATTGATAATTACAACATACTAAGACAGCACACTGTAAATACATATTACAGTTTTACAGTTAAATTACTTTTCCTAACGTGTTAACTTGAATATTGCTTCTGGGTTAAATGTCTCAATTTGATATATATAATTTTTGAAAGGCAATTAACTCCTCATTATTACTGTGTTTGCTTTTTTTTTTACTTACGATGCGTACTTAACAAAGGTGTATCAGGCCAGTACGAATTTTTACAAACCTGACACTCACTGGCTTACTAACGTGCCCTTTCATTACATTGACAAAAATCACGATAAAATCGGTAATAATAAAGGAAGATGCTTCTAACATATTTTCTTTGCACAATAAAACAAAAAAAAAATATGTTTGTATTTTAAGCCTTGCATATATATCTTTAGAAAGAAGGCTAATTTCGTTGTTTAATTCTACTGGGCCAATAGTGTTAGATCTAGCAAACAAAGAGATAATATGAGTGTTAAGAAACAGTTACAGAGTTTAAAACAATAATGTAGTAAAAAAATATACAAATAATAATACAAATATTGGAAAAGTATTTAGCAGTTTTACAAAATACTCAGCAACACATTTTCTTACAAGATATGTACGTTTACGGCTTCAGCACCGGTCAAATATTATATTTTAGCATCTGGCCATATCAAGCTCCGGGCTAATATAAAAATGACTATCATGTGCATTCCTAATATAAATAAATAAATAGATATATACAATATATAAATATGTAGATAGAAATGAAGTAACATTTCGTCAAATCCTAAATGACCAGCCTAACTAACACTTTATATCATTATTATTTAATAAGTGTGAGCGTAACCCCCTCCCCACGTAATGACTGTTGCTTTGTTTTATTCTATTTTTTCTGTTTGAAGGTGGAATTTAACGTAAAACCATCACTAGCACCAGCGTTACCAAAATATGAGCTTTAAAACCACATCTTCAATTTATAAATATCGCAAATGACACTAACCTATTTCCATAAGCGTAACCAAGAGGCTTTTGATGTTACCCCCCACCCCAATTCTTCATTTTTTTTTAAAGTAAACAAATAGCAACAAGTTCATTGAGCGTTGCCAAAGTAGTTTTTGTAATTATCTCTCAACATAAGGCGGTTTTCAATTAACGCAAATCCTTTCGATAAAAAAAATTAAGTAAACTACAGTCACCAAGAATTTTATGACTCTAGCCATGGGGAGTAAAAGTTTTAATTCTATTCTAATAAAAAGAGAAACAAAACTACAGTCGTTAAATTACATAAGAATAGCTAAAACAAAGGTTGCATGTTTAACCCCCTCCCTTTTTTTCAATAAAGAAAACAAGTCACAAAAATCTACAATTGTATTTATTGATGTTTCACATATTAAATTTCCAATACCATTAAAAAAAGAACAAGATTACAAAGAGGGTTTGTGTTGCCACACTAACTCAGAGGCGGCCCCCGGTGGAGACAGATACCTGTCGGATCCGCATATTCGCAAGAAATATTCAAGACGTGATTTTGTTTTGATTGTTAAAAGTAATAATGTTTCAAAGAATCATTTGGCGTTTAAAAAAAATAATGTAAAATCTCCTGCTGGTTAACGGAGGATGGCATCAAGCAGGGTATGAAACCGAGACCGTAGAAATAATCAGTTGCGGGCTAACCGCAAGACCAAGTATTGCTCTTAATCTAATGACAAACTGGTTACAAACTAATAGCCTATTATTAATAATATACCTACACATTACGGAATGACAACTACCGGTTATGTACAATATGTCAGAAGAGCGATTTTAGATAATTTTTTTGGTATTGAGCATTTTGACTTAAATGGAACTAAAATGAGGATGTAGACCTACCTAAAAAAAATCTTTTAATTTAGCACTCTCAATATCTATATCTACTAGATCTAGATATAAAATATATATTTAGATAAGATTTATGTAAAAAAAACACACTAGATAATCAATTAATAGACTAATCGCAATGTTACATTTTAAAATAGTAGATTAGTTTTAGTATTTCATAACATTGCAATGATGGCATATTGACAATATTAGAAATGAAAATCTACACTTTAAGTTTAGAGATTAAAATTATAGATCTTGATCTAGTCTATATCATGGCTGTCTGGTAGTGCGGTTTGCACGCTAGATTGTCGTTAGGATTCATCGATGGTCTTGGGTTCAAACCCTACACGCTCCCATCCCCCGTCGTCCTGCGGGAGAATTGGACTACAACTCTGAAGGAACATCCGAAACTTGTAAAACAACAAACATTCTAAACTAGATCAAGAAATTCTAGATCTAGATTCTACAATCTAGCTCTAATTTTAAAAAAAATAACTAGATCTAGTGTAACAAATCTATCTCTAGTGTAAAAAAAAATCTAGATCTAGTGTAAACAAATCTAGATTAGATCTAAATCTAGCTATTATGTTTTTTTAAAACGCGAGTCACATTACGAGGTTTAATAAACATTACAATACCGAGTTGTTTTAGCGTTTGAAGAATTTATTCCATATGACGTCAAAGGAAAAAAAATTACGTCACACGGCCTAGTTAGACTAAAAAAAATCATCTATCTGAGCAGCTTGTTAAGGGTTCATAGACATTGGTGTACCGAGTGAGATTTTTAAGCATTTCATTTTAAGACTAACTCCATATGACGTCAAAGGTAAAAAATTCCATTACTTCACACGTCATAGTTAGACTATAAAAATGTCTTCTATACGTGCAGCCTCTCAAGGGTTCATAGACATTGGTGCACTGAGTGAGTTCTTTTAGCGTTTCATTTGATGTGCTAGTTAGACTAAATATGTATATAACATATATATAAAAGGATTAAAGACTCTTTTTTTTTGTTTTGTCTGTCCGTCTGTCTGTCCGTCATATTAATAGCGAGAAGAAAAAAAGACTAAAAGCTATTAAAAATCTGATTAAAATTTAATTTCCCTTCCGAAACATTGCATTAGTTTTAAGTTTCTAGTATAGATTGTTCCGGATGTTTATATATTTATATAGAGAGAAAATAAGAATTCCAGATTAATCAAATACCGTTAATTAAATGTGTGGGATGGTTTGTTATGAAAATTAGATGTACAATAGCCATATGGAGAGATTTTTAAACCATACTTTGGTGTTAGGAAGTTGTTTTCCTTAAGAATCGGAACATAATATTAACGATAATTAGATTTTCTAACGTTTTAGCTAGAAAGTTAAATGTAGTGTAAGAGAGAAGTGCGATTTTACATAAATAGAGTTAAAATATTTTTCATAAAAAATCCGAAACAACCAATTTTCGTAAATGAGATAATTATTTGTTTCTAGGGGTGCGCCGGATAGTACTTTTTGATATTCGGCCTTGGCCGGAGTCGGAGCAGAATACCTAAGTGTCTTGTAAATAGCTTGTATTGCTGAGCATTTTACGAAACTGTTAAATAACATACCTATATTTGTTAGTATTATTGTTTTTTCCTTTTATATATCTTATTGTTATAATCTGTGCTACTGATTGGTTTATTAAAGATTAACAGTATTTATAAACCGAAATTAATATGTGTTGCATGAGCGTGTCTGTTTGTATGTATGAGGCCACCAACTATAAAGGCTGTGTGTTGGAGGATCAATGTAAAATATGTTAGTATATATTTAACTAGTTACTAATGTAAATCTCTCATCTGGCTTGTATGATGGTTGGATGTATGTGTTCAAGAATTTCTGACCAACAACTGGTCATCAGAGTTGTAATTTTAAGTCCAAAGACTGCTTCTGGTTCTGGCTTCAAAACTTAATACTGATAGCTATTAGTTAATAGTTGGAATCTGAAGCGTAGTAGGTCATATATTTATTAATCCATTTGAGGCAAACGATATTTTATTAACCGCAGGAACATCTGACTAATTGTAACAACCTGGTCAGAAAGACGTAATGTAGTCCTAGTGTAGTGTATATAGATGATTGTGTTGACCATCACGCGTTTTTTTTTTCTTGGGCATACGCAATAGTGTTTAGTGTGCATCCAAAAAAAGATAACACATTGGCATGGTCAGTCAAGCAAATAGATAAATTATATCTGTACCTTAGTTACAGAGGTCTAGTGTTTCTTAACATTCCAGCATATTTTTTCTTTGCTAGATCTAATTGTGGTGCTTTTTTATAGATGTTTGTCTCAAACAGCTGCCCAAATGGGGTTTGTTTTTAGCCAATATGGTCCTCAAAAACGTTTCAGAAACTGGCGGAACGTCACACGTCTTTCTTTTATTGTAAATGTTACTCTATCCGAGGTGACTGGAGTAGGTAGAGTTTCCAATAGATCTTTCTCGGAGTGTCGCAGCACCGCCACTCGTTCAATGCTGAAACACAGCACTTTACCTAATTGTATCCATATATATATATATATATATATATATGTATATTCGTGTATAGAAGGAATAAAAATTAACTCTACCAAAACCACTTTTATTAAAAAATCCTGACTACGATCACGTATATTGGACACTATAAAAGATAACGCAATGTGTTGTGTAAGCCTGGAATTTAGATGTAGGCTACTTCGAAGTCTTCTATCTTTAAAAAATTTAAATATGACTTTTCTTAGTCCCAAAAAAAATATTAGAAAAATAATATATTTAATATCAATATATGTTTTGAAAATACTCCCCAGCCTTTCCCCTAATTCTAATATATTCTTATATGTATATATACATATATATATATATATATATATATATATATATATATATGTATGTATGTATGTATGTGTGTGTGTGTGTGTGTGTGTGTGTGTGTGTGTGTGTGTGTGTGTGTGTGTGTGTAGGGGGCAAGAAAAATATTTCCTCCAACAAAAAAATCATGGCTATCTCACTATACACACACACACAGTATAGAAAGACAGGCTGACAGAGAGTCAGAGACAGAAAAATACCATAGAACTAATAATAATATAATTAAGGACGAAAATTGAAAACCAAATTGCATTCCTCTTTTTTTTTTTACATATCATAGTTTATGATACAAAATCAAATCAAATCTTGCTCTGTTGTTTAGTTATTTGTCAAAAATGCAGCTTTGTTATTTACTATTCAAACAGTTGTCGCAAGAAATATTAACAGTTTTAAACAATTGAAATAACTTAACACTTTTAGAATATCTGCTTTTTTCAATTAATGTGAAATATGTTGCAGAAATATATGCTTACCGTTAGGTTCAAGCTCATCCAACGTAAACTCTCCAAACATTGACCAAAAAGGTCGTTTGAAAATTCGAAAAAATAACTGACCAGTCAGTTGTGTGTTAGGATACAGAACAGCTTGTGAAGACACAGCGAAGGCGATGAAGAATGCAAAAATAATGAGTAGAAACTGGCACAAAAGTTTAGCCTAGAAATAGACATTATATTAATATTATGATCAATGAATCTATCTATCAATCTATCTATCTATCTATCTATCTATCTATCTATCTATTTATCTATCTATTTATCTATCTCATCATATTATATCCGGACATCTATCATATTTAATATAATTTTTATTGAAAATCTCTTCTTCCATATTTTTTTTCTAATTGACATTTTTTTTCTGACTTATTTTGTAACTATTGTTGGCCTTCTTCACCCAAAACGACTAGAGTTCATCATTTATTTATTTGTTTGTAGTAATTTCAAATGAAAAAAAACTACATTTTGTATCTGTTTTTGAGTTTTTGTTTTTATATCCAGTTTATACAATTTAAAAGAAATGTAACAACTTTAGTACATCATATTTTTCATACCATTTGAATGAAAACAATAAGCCTTGGCCCTAATAGTTGTATGACGTAGCAGAACTCTAGCGTAAAAATACAAAAGAGCATGAAGTCAATACTAAACAATGTTAAAACGCAGTCCATTAATTGTTGTTTGTCCTGGTGTAAGTAGGCAGCTATATGTAAGATCCAGGAGATGAGAAATATGAGAACAGAAAATCGTTCTATGTTTTTTATGAAATTCCAAGTTAACCATCTGTGTCTCATAACTTTCCGTGTACACTGAAAGTAGTTTGAATGAAAGTAATTATATAGTGTAATTAATATATTTAGCTTATTTATATTTAGAATGCTTGCTATGTGTTTATTTACATTATATTTATGAATAAATTACAAGAGATGTCCTACCTGATCGACGATTTTAGCTAGGTAGCATATTACCCAAATCAAAAGTACCCATTCAATCCAATGTAATGTGTCAGCTGCTAGAAAGAAGATTATCCAAATAGCAAAGAATCCCAGGAACATAATGTGAGAGATCTGTGTTAAAAAGATGCACTTTTTTAAATTTGTAATACTACAAAAATTAGGAAATACATTCAACTTAAAAATTAGGTAAGAAACATAATTTCATTTATACCCTTACATTATGTTGTTATATGGAAAAATCATGGGCAACAATTAAAGTTGAGCTTACATATTTGTTGTTTCTTTTTCTTAAAAGAAAAAGAGTTGTATAATTATTTTTTTAAGACGACAATTATTTTTATTCAATAAAAGGTCACTTGGTTCACTTTCATGTACTTAGCAATTAAACACTAACACACGCTTATGTTTGAATCGATAATAACAAATTACCAATATGAAAAGCAATAATACAGAGAGAGTTTGTGTTATCACATAAACTCAGAGGCATCCCCGTTCGGATCACCGGGATCGGATTGCAAGGAATATACCAACGTGATTTTGTTTTGATTTTCAAAAGTAATGATGTGTAAATAATTTATTTGCCGTTTTTTACTAATCCTTTTATTTTTCTGTAAAATGTTTTACATGTTTTGGATTTACCATCAAATTTAAAGAAAATCATAGTCCAAACTTCCCGCTGGACGAAAGTGGATGGCAGCAAGCAGGGTATGAACCTAGGATCGTCGAGATAATCATGCTAGCAAGCTAATCGAACGACCAGGCATTGCCTTTAACTTCATAACAAACTTATAATCGATAATTGATAAAGAGATATACTACACATTATGGCATGACAACTACCGGATATGTACGATATGATAATTTTAAATAATCATTTTGCATTGATTGGTAATTAAAAAAAAGAAGAGAGCAGTTATCTAACTTGTACTTCGTCAACGTCTGCTCGATATTCCAGCACATTTACTCACTGAGTTTCAGGTCCATAGGAGGGGAAATAGTGGCACATATCATCTTCAGGCTTGTCCGGGGGGGGGGGGGCAATATGGCAGTACTCCACTTGCAAAGGTCTCTCACTTTCAGCATCAGGCTCCATTTGACTTAATTGACCACCATCAGGGATTCTCAAGTTAGTCTTGTCAGCAGAAGAGTCGTCTGTTGGGGTCAGACTCCGTCGATGACTTTCAACTTTCAGATGTCCGTTAATTGCTGCATCTGGCTTTGTTGCATTCTTTTGAACACCATTAGGACTTCTCTCTCTCTGGTCTGAGCAGCACTCATATCAGGTACGTCTGCAGCACAAGCTTCGGTCAAAATGTAGGCCTTTTCTTTTTCTTCTTCATCTGTCTCTTACTGTATGTCACCATTGACTACATTCTTAAAAGCCAGCCAACATCTGTTCTTGAAAGGTGATCAAAAGCTCTACAACATAGGGTTTGAGTTCAAAGAGGTACCTGTTCGGATCTTACTCTTCATCCACCAGGGCTTGCCGGAGACGTTCTTCAAGAGTTTCGTTGTTTCTTTCGTAGTTCTTCAGTCCTCGCCATTTTAGCTCTTTTTTTAATTCTTTTAGATTCAGTTCATCTAGCAGTTTTACAGAAGCCATAGGAAATCCCACTTCTGACACCAGTGTTACATTCTTCTCTCTCTCTCCTACTCAGGCGTTCTGTAAAGACTGCTAAACACACAACGCATTAACATAAGAACCTAACAACAAGAGCTCCAAATAATCTGGTACTTTATTAAGGGTTAAAAAAAACAGCCACTATGACAAATGGCAACACAATAAACTACACTGTACATCACTGTACAAAACTCTACTGTCTCTTCCAGGACTCGTACATTTCACTCGATCACTCTACTAGGACTGACTTCATGGTCGACTTACAGTCCCGATCTCCTCCGTGTCCTTTCTTGAACTACACTGCGTTACACACTTTGTGTCTCTGGTCTGGTCAGGCCTACGATCAGATGACTATAACACAAGTCATATTCACGTGCAAATTCATACCAGTATTCCGCCTTGCCTTTCGATTTACCATGCTAAACTGTTCTACTGGCCTGTGTCACATATGTCAGCTGATAACACACAGTTAACACTATCACGTTGCCAATAGTGTTATTACAATGTTACATTAATTTTATTATTATTATTATTATTATTATATAAATACGGCTTTAATCCTTATATATATATTTATGTAACTGAGTTTATTTTCTGCGAGTGTCCAGCGTGTCAGAAGGTCATGTCTAGTGTGTGTGTGTGTTTATAATACTTTAACAATTTAAGATGTGCTTGTATTGGTTCACTGTTCTACTATAATCTTGTTGAAAAATGCCAATAAAGTGGTTTTCTAGAAATAGCTATTTCATTACAATTAATTCAACATGATTAAGTATCTGGATTAGTGTTGAAATCTTCAATTAACGATACATAAATTACTTAGACCGAAAGAGATAGATATCGATCCAAATGCTTCCCTAACCTCAAAAAAAAATAGACTCACTGGTATGGTACATTTCAAGGATATTAACGATGGCTTTAAGCTTTTTTTTTATTGAAAAATCACGTAACATTTACGTTATGCATGCTCATCAGTGATGTATCGTCCTATTCGATGGCCATAGACACACTCAAGGCTACTTATATCAAGGTAAAGAATGACACTTTTGCTACACATTTGGTTGCTACCTGTAAACAGCAGCCTGGGAAAACAAAGACTATGAAGACTGGATGGGAATGTGACATTAAAGAATTAACTGCACTCCAACACTATTAGACAGCGGCTACTGTAAAAACATCGCTTACTCTACAAAGCGTTTATGACGAAGCTTGAAAGTTAGAAAAAGCAAAGACGCATGCACATGCTTAAAATTCAACGAACAAAATCTATAGTGTGGCAATAAAAAGGTAAAAGCCTGAACAACCTATTGTCGATACTTTAAAAAAAAACAACTTCTAATTGAAAATACGGAAAAATTTGATATCGATAATTAAACTATTTTGAGGTATTCTCCAAAAATATAAGCGTAATATAAGTCAATTATGCGATTTCAAACTATCATTTGACATAATTTATTTTTAGTAAAACAATATCCGGAACTATTTTATAGTTACTGAAACATAAGTCAAGATAGAGAATTATATTTAGTATTCATATGCTATTTGCATGAACAAATTGGAGCAAGATATTATTAATCATGTGTTTTAGCAACGTTTAATGTTATATAAGTTAAAAGAGCAAAGAAACATTCGTTGGCATTGATTTTTATTTTGCAAAACATTCGAAATAGTCTATCATAAACACTTAAAGCTATTGAGATATTTCAGAAGGGAAATTAAAGTTTAAATCATAATTTCAATAGTTTTTAATGTTATTTTTTGATCTAAATGTGACGGACAGACCTACCAACAGACAAAACAGAAAAACAAGCGGCATTTATCCTGATTGTTGCATTAAACAAAACATTTTAAAAATCTGATTATTTACTTATTTTGATGGAACTAGCTTAGATGCTAGTTTACAGAAAAACAGACTCAGTGAACTAATATTTATATTTGTCGTGAACTTTTGTTGTACATTTTATAAATATATTTGACTTATCGATACTTAATATGCACAAACATTTTTTTTGTTAACATATTGTAATATAATATCCCTTACATTTATGTATTGTTTTAAAATTGGTATATTTTTATGAAAAAAATCGCTTATATAATTAATTTTAAACAAACGGTCTGCTTTAGAAAACAAAAGTAGTTGCAATTACACTTTCATACTTTATCACAAGGTAAAACAATATTTTTCATTTTTCTTCTAGTTTTTGAGATCTGAGTGTGACAGCCGGACAGACGGAAATTTTGCACAAACCTAATAGCGGCTTTTCTTTTTAAGGGGGTCGCTAAAAAGTGTAAATCTTTAAAAAAAAAAGCAAGAAATTAAAAGAAATAAGCTTAAATAAAAATAATACTAACACTTAGGTTCCATTATAGATACTTACAAATCGAAAAAAAGCTATCACCCTTGGAGCTCGTAGTTCACAGATGCAGCAACTGGAACAGAAAGGTTTTGTTTTTTTTTTTTGTTTAATTTTTTTGTAAAAATTAGAAATTATAAGAAAAATGTTTTCGGAACAAATGAGAATTATAGGACGCATCATGTTTTGCATAATTGGACATTGGTCTTAGGCTAAAACATCTGGAGTTAAAAAGTAATTTTCTCAAGGACGTAGTCAGGGAGTTGAGGATTTTAGGTGCACACACCACCCAGATAAACTCCCCCGCATAGAGTAGGGTGAATTTTGTGAGTGTTGTTTGCTTTATTTTGTATTATTTGGTTACATTTGAATGTTTAAGTTTCACCATCACTTGCCCCATCGCAGCCAAACTATCTGTAAAGTAATGTATAATCTTCAGATTTTATAAGTGTAGCTAAGACGAGCTATGAGTTTACATCGCCTTTCCAGATGGTTTTGAGATTGAAAAAAAAAAAATAACTGTTCAACTAAAGCAAACTACAGTTACTAAGTTCTATAAGCATAGCCAGTGGGCTAACAAAGTATTAACTAGAATTACTGTTTAATCGAACATAATTGAAGAAAGTTGATGGGGGAGGGCTGACACACTTAGCTACCTCACCAGGTGCCACAGACACTGCATGGGAGGATTTCAAAATTTTTTTGGTGACTAGTTAACACAACTCTACTTATTTCAAAAAAGTTTGAAGAGTCTTTTAAAAGGCGAAGTAATGTCTTTTTTTGCTTGCATGGGAAAAACAACGCCAAATGAATTGTTTTTTTTTTTACAATTATATTATTTTTAACGATCAAAAAGTCTATGGTTGGAATATTCTAGGTCCATTGGTGAAATCGATTGGGGCTGCCCCTGAGTTTGGGTGATAACACAAATTGTCTTTGTAATCTTGTTTTTTTTTTTACAATTAACACCTTAAAGTAGAATATAATCTAAATTATTTTACTTCTTTTTTGATGTTTCCGACGTTTCCATTTGAGCATGTTTGAATCTATTGTTCGTTGGAACAGTGCCATTTTTCCACATCTCTTCATTCAGCAGGATACATGGTGTTTGAGATAGAAATTTATCAAGTTTGTTACGTAACGCTAAGTCCAAACAGTTTAAGCCATTCCACGATCCTTTTAATCTATAGATGAGCAAGTCATAAACAATGTCTGGATTTGTAACGTAGGTTCTGTTCAATGTGGATATGGCCAAGTTTTCAAAGTTTCTGAAAGAAAGAGTTTCGTTAAAAAAATTTGTTATAACTACAACAATATAATATTAAATATCAATCAGTATAAAAAATATTAGAATAAAAAAATGTATGAACCTTATTTCTTGATCCAGTTTAGAATCGTGGTTGTTGGGATCCTTTTCGTATAATTCCTTAAGATCATTTATTATTTCTATGGCATACAGTGCTGCTATAGTTGGTCTCTAAAAAAAGTTTTATCCGTGATGAAATTAGTGAAATTATTAAATTAATTAATTGTTTATTGCAAATATTTGTATAGCCAAGAATTATTTTTAACATTTTGTGTGCAATGCAAAATAATCTACAGTAGGAACATGGAGAAAAAAATATTTTTTTACAAAGCTTATATTAACTAATTCTATTTGTCTGTCTTTCTGTCTTTCCGGTAAAAAGTGTGTAAAGTTTTTTCTATCACATCCATTCTCGAATTAAGTTGAAACTTGCACAATTAGTAATTGGCATATGTCAGGCTCTTTTCTTCTTAGCAGTTGGCTCATTAGGGGTAAATGAAGAATACTAAATAAACTCTATCTCCAACTCTAGCTATCTATGACAATAATAATAACTTTAATATCCAATAAAGCACACATTAACAGCAACACTCTCAGTAAATATTAAGTGCACAATCATCTTAAGTACACAAACACCAGTTCAGGAAACAACTGTCCAACCTTCCTGGACTGGTAACAGGCCCCACTGACTAGCATATTCTCTCTCACATTCAAGAAAACTTAACCATTCAGTTCACATCACGCACATCACTATTCACATTCATATATCTATTCATACTAAAAATATCAACAAAGAAACATATTCACTCTCACCATACCTGCTCCTGACAGCATAGTCAAGACATGAATCAATTGAAAAAGTAACAAATTAATAAATCAATTTCTGGTAATTAAAATTTTTGTTTGAAACCAATAAGGGAAACTAATCTTTCAGTATTCACAGATACGGCTTCATTTTTAGGGCTAATGTATCTTTAACAATTTTAATGCTATTTCTTCCACACGAGTTCTCTGTTTAAGTTTATTCTTAAAACAATTATTTATTTTAACTAACTAAAAATAAATCAATTAAAAATAACCAAGTAGTCAATTATTTTTTTATATGGAATAAGTGAAATAACTTGTACAATATTGATATAGTGATAGAGGTAGGTTCTTCTCCTCGACATAACCTTTTTTTAAAATAAATAATTTTGCTTGTTTAGTTGTTTAGAAATAAATTAGTTTTAAGCCCTTTTTGTTAAACATAATTCGCTTATGTGTGCCAAGAACATGACTTTTCATTGTGACATATAAAATTGTATTACCTATTTATAAGAAATAAATTCTTTAGAGTCAGATTGTTGTTTCCAGATAAAATAATGGCTGAATAACTTACTTCTGATGAATTAGCTTCGTTGAGTATCGATGTCTGTCGAAAACGTCTGCTAACTTTAGTATCCCATCTTCAGGTGTGTTAACCATGTTTTAACTTGTGTTGTGATAGACTATATTTACTGTTTATGTTACTTTCCAGCTGGAATTCTATAGGGTAGTGCTGCAAAATCGATGGGTTTTTTGTTGTTGTTTAGATAGGGAACTTATTTGGAACTCTTTTTTTTTATCGCGATTCAAAGGGGCGTGGGAGCGACATTTTTGTGTATTATAAAATTACATATTCTTAGCATCAGAGAGGCTTTTAATTATTGCAACATATATGTTTGTTTTCCAATGAAAAATAAAGCCAAATGATTTTTAAAATGTTATTTCTTTAAACTATCAAAACAAGACTATAATATAAATATCCCTGGTCCATAGATTAAATCAATGGGGTCCGCCTCTGAGTTTTTGTGATAACACAAACTCTCTCTCTCTAATCTTGCCCTTCTTCAAGCTACTTAACTTAGCTTCAGAGAAACGCCTGAAGTAGTGAGCTTGGCGTCACAACGGGAGGGGAACGATACCCTTATAAATATATCATTTACTTTGAATCATCGGTGTGGAGTTTTGTTTTTGCTGGTATATAAATTTTGTTTATTTAAAGAATGAAAAAAAAAATATAGGTATATTTTTTTTGACGATTCCCCCCCCCCCCCAAATTTGAACTACTATCAAAAAAAAAGATAACTTACTTATTCTTATTAATTATTAAACTTACCGATAATGTTCTCCATAGTAATACAGCTAATTTAAAATTTTCTGTTATGACTGCATAGATGTAAAGATCGCGTTTTTTGGAATCATTTCCTGTGTTTGAGCTTTGATCATTCGTTTTGCCATGGTTATCGTAACATTTTACAAAACAACATTTTTTATCGCCTTTCAGCTTTTGCTTTTTCTGTTCTCCCTGTTCATCTGTATCAAGTGATATTAATTAAATAAAGATAATGCTTTCTAGACATATCTAAAACGCTTAGTGTTATTAGTAAATTTCATATGTTCATAAATAATCATTATTTTATTCAAATAATTTATATAAAAACATTATGTTTTAAATTCAAGGCATCTTTTTGTATATGTGAAAAAAAAACAAGAAAAAAACAAACCTTTTGTTTGACATAAATATTTTTCTTTTAAATGGGTTTTGTCTTTCTCTGTATTCTATAGGAAGTAAATTATAACCTATATAATGTTTGCAAACCAATTTTTAATAAAATATGCATGCATTTTACGTGAACATTTTCAACATTCTTTTCACTTATAAGATCAAAATAGAACAACTGATTATGTGTTTTTATGTATGCATGTATAGTAAAATACATATAAAGATTGCTGCTCATGAACAAATATAATATTTTTATTTACTTTTATGTAAATTATAAGACTCTAGCGAAGGCGGAGACTATTTATAGATTACTGGGATTCCCAGGATAAAAAAAGTCAATTTAAATAATGAAAAATCCCAGATTGTGACTTCATAAAATACGAAATATATATATATATATATATATTGTTGTAAACCTGGTGGTGACACAGATGGTGGTAGTGCTGTTTGTTATTAGCCTACCTAAATCGCCACAGTCCAGCGTAGGACGAGCGGTTAACCGTGACCAGTAACAGTACACGCCAGTGCGGCAAGGACCAGTGTCTTAAATATTACGCATGCAAGTCACCGGCGAAAGTGATCAACTGGAGTGGTCAAGAAGGTTCGAGGCAAGTAGAGACACTATATAAGAGCGAGTGTGTCTGAATCACTTCACTTCACGTTACCTCGCAATGTGACCAGTACGAGGCGAAAACCAGCATGGTGTGTGAAGTCAGGCGGAACAAAACTAGGTTTTTGGACAGTTAGTGTAATATTGTTGCCAACTGTACAGTGTTTGTAATGTATTTAAAATAAACTGACTGATACTTTGGAGCCCTGAGTTGTGAAGTTCGTTGTGTCGTGTGGTGCAGTTGAAGAGAGCCTGGATAGTAGGAGAGATCGTAACTATATATATATATATATAACCTGCATTGCATTATGTGCGCCATAGAGAAACAAAGAAGATAAGGAAAGCAAAGACGCTTTAGATTGTATTTGTTTGACTCTAGATCTAGTTTCTTAGTGATGATTAAACGTGAAACTTTATAATCTGTTCGTTGAGGTTATGAGCTACATTGCGCACTGTGATTAGATGCGAGACTGTAACACAAGACAGAGACACGCTACAAGATTGAGGAAGTGAAAGATGGTCAATAATAGACGAAAGGAGACCCAAGGAAGAGGATCTTGCACGGTTGGTCAGAAGGGTGGTGGAATAGACGAACGGCGACCCTATGCCAGACAAATTAGAATACCCTTTCGCTCCTGGAATTGCAACACACCTGATCATATCAAAAGAGATTGTTAAAGAATGTTTTGAGGTCGTTGTCGCCAGCCATAGGACGAGAAAAACGGCATTAAGGGAATCTAATGTGTTTAGGTTTCAAGGAGCGGAGACTGGCAGCACCTTATTCAGTGGCTCCTAAACGGTTATTTCTGCCCCAGTGTTAGAAAGAAATAGAAGTTTAAAGGTACAAGGTATGATCGGCAACAAGTATTATGCTTTACTTTTGGACACTGAGGTATCTCGATACATTGAACCGATTAAATTGGAGATCAGAAAATAACAGAAACAAACGGATATACACTGAAAACTGCCACTGGCAAGCTAATACGAGTTTTAGGACAGGTCAGACTAAACTACGAAATTCAAGCCCAACCATTCAATCAGGAGTTCCTGGTTGTCAATGTGACATACGAGTGTATCATTGGTTTATATTTTATGCAAGCATTCGGGTTGTCTTTAAACATGGCCAATGGTACATTACAAAATACTTGAGTATTATAAGGGAGACAATCAAGCAAGAGAATTGTGTTGGTAGAAGAGAAGAGACCATATCAGAACTATCGGAATGTAGAATAGGGGAAAAGGTAAAAGAAAATTGCGAAGCGATCGGCACGAAACTCGAAGTAACATCGAGAAGAACAGGAAATATGCTCGCTGTGGGAAGACGTTTGTGGTCAGTGTTAATAAGTGATAATAAAACGGTCCCTGTCATTAATCTTTAGTCGCAGGAAAAGAGGTTACGAGCGGGAAATGTAATAGCAAAAAGTTACTCCGTGGATTTGATTACACAATGTCTGGACGCAGAGGAATCGACTTACAAGGCATCGTAGGAGAACTCACGGAAACACATACTTCTTACAAAGACGAAGGAAACTCTTTCGATTGAAGAATATAATAAAGCTGAAAAATTAATTTTGGAAATTATGGACATTATGCCATTATGACAAGGTTGACTGTAGGATGACAAACCTTGTACAACACATTATTGTTACAGGAAATGATAGACCCTTTCACCAAACTCCACAAGAAGCCTTTGATATGCTGGTCCGTATGAAGCAACATGGAGTCATCGAGCCATTCAATTGTCCGTTAAGTTCAATAGTTGTGCTAGTTAAACATAAAGTCGGGAGATTGAGGTTTGGTATAGATAGCCGAGAAATGAATAATGTCAGGAAGAAAGACAGTTATCCTCTTTCCTGCATTGATGACCCATCTAACACACTCGCCTGATTACAAGTCTTCTCGACTTTAGACCTCAAGAATGGATATTTGCAGGAAAGGATGCAAATCAAGTATAAAGAAAAAAAACGGCCTTTTTAGCTGGAAGGGGCCTGTGGCAAATTAAAGTGATGCCATTTGGTTTATGCAATAAAGCGGCCACTTATTAAAGATTAATAGATCATGTTTTAAGAGTTCTTAACTGGAATACTTGTCTAGTATATCATGATAAAATGATCATAATATAATCGAGAGAAGTGTTTCAGAGGATTTCAAGTGCGGGCATGAACCTCAACCCATTGAAGCATGTGGGCTATGTCTTATCAAGCGAGGGTATAAACACAGATACACACAAAAGTGAAGCTGTTCGGTAATGACCTGTCTCACGAAGTGTACAGGAATGGAAAGTTTTTTTGGGGGGGCCTCTGATCTTATTACCGACGCATTTTCCCTGGCTTCTCTAGGAAAGAACAGAAAAAAAAGGTTCATATGGATAAAAGAATGCCAGGAGACGATTGAAAAATGTTAGCTTACCCACCGTCAGTTACATCTTTCATTATGAAACTACGCTTGCTACTAACGCTAATTACTTTCTGTAACTCTGGGTCCCAAAGTGAATCAATGAAGGCATCAGTGACGATTACTTCGAGGAACTCCTGTGCTGCTGTTGAGTATGCCAGATGGGCAAGACGTTTAACGTCCGTCTTTAACTCTTGTAGGGTTTTACCGACCGCTGTTGTCTGGACTTAAGCTGAATTCTATAAACTTCTTGTAAGTGCTCATCCTCGTATCGAAGCTCTATAGCCTGAAAGAGCAGCGTAATCCTGCTGGTTTGGAATGGATTGTAGTACTATGGAAGCCTTTTTTCTAAAGTACAATACTAGAGCGGTTGCTTTCTCTTCCTCATATCCACAGTTGTTGACCTAAGCGGCTGCCTTAAACCGTCTTCTTTATACAGACAAGAAGATGGACCCATCAAACACAGGAGTTTTCATCTTTCCAGGCACTTCGGGTAACATTGATCCAGTTATAGTAACCGGCGCCTTGCTGAGCCCTTCTCTAACTTGAACTTGTACTGCATTGTTTTAATCCCTGTATCAAATGTGTCAATCTTTTCAATATTGACCTGCATTTTACTTAATTTTTCTTGGAATTCAATCATCATTGCGCTCATGTTTTCCTGCATCTTGTCTAAGAGCTCAGTTTTATCTGGCTCTACTTCAAATTTATAACTGTCCGAGTGTTCTTCTTCGTCTCCTAGCAACCAACAATCTTCAGACCTCAGAATCGAAGCTCTTGTTTTAACTATTTAATAAAGAGTAAATGTAACAATGCCTAATAAAATCGTTCATATGGCATTTAGCAATGGAACAATATCTTCTTAGGTGCTTCTCCCCAAGCCAAAGTTCATGATTCTGATATGAACTCTGTGATCTTTACCGATCATTCCTTCGATTAGCGCCGTTTCCTAATAGGGTAAGCCATTACTAACCTAACTCTCGTCTGTTGAGTCGCCTATGATTCAAAGTCAACAAAATGTTATAACATTTGCAGAAAACAACTCAACTGCAAGGAAACTTTGCCAACGCAAGTTTAATTACTTAAAATCACAAAACAAGGCGTATATTATCAACCATGAAAACATTCCACTTCCTCCTCTTTCTTCTAAACATTTAGTCTCTTTTATAGTGCGCTAGTGCTCGGCCATAGAGCCACTACAGAGCATGATTATTTCAATATATATATACATCTTTCACTTCCTCTATATTTTAGCGTGTCTCTTTCCAATGTCTAATGTTGCATAGTCTCGCACATAATGTCAGTGCGCAAAGTGGTGTGATGACACTGTCCACTTCTTAAAATTGTTTGTCTCAAAAAAAGTTTGCTCTACTATACGAAAGATGAAACCAGTCTATGTGAACAACCTTAATGCTAGACAGTGGACTCTTTGTATTCTATAAACCACATTGTTGAATCTTTGAACAACACGATAGGGACCTTGCGAGTTTGGGATGGAGTAGGATTCTAAAGGTAGAAGGTAGAATTGGAATTTGGAAATATCGGTTTCTTATCGACACTGGTGCTTCATGTTTAGTCATTTTGCCAAATGTCGCAAACAGCAATAATACTACAAATGTGAGTAATTAATACATGAAAACAGCCAGTGGAGAACTGTTGCCTATACATAGACTGACGGACTTAAAATTTGAGCTCGAATGTCAGTCATTCGTGCATGGATTTTTGATAGCAAACATAACTGATGACTGCATTTTAGGGCTTAATTTTAAGCAGAATTTTTTTTTTATTAACATTGCCGGAGGAACTTTGATGTATGAAAAGTAGAGATTCTTTGGCTCAGTTATAACAATGAACGGAATGTTAGAATGATGAAAATACTATTGACGGAGGATGCGAGTCTGCCTGCACAGTCCGAATGAGTTATTTGGGTAAACGTCGGGAACGGCGCTAATGGAAGGAATGGAAGACAACTACGACGGAGTGGCCGTAGGGAAAACACTGGTTATGATTGCTAAAGATCACAGATTACCTGTCAGAATCATGAACCTTGGCTTCGTGGAGAAAAACCTACGAAGAGATTTTCAATTGCTCAATGTCATATGCTCGATTTAATTAGGAATCGCTAAATTGACAACGTTTCTGTTACACCCAGTGAATCGATCAACCCTCAGATTACCAGGCTTTTGACAGAAACCATAGCGAACTTATCTAAAGGGCAGTATAATAAAGCAGAAGAGTTGATAATGAAGTTTGCAGACATTTTACCATCTGATGAGTCAGATTTGGGAAGAACAGATATGGTGCAACATAGGATCGATAGTAATAAGGCCGATTCGGCAGTCACCACGTCATCTTCATCTCGCAAAGCAAAATGATGCTGTAGACATGATAGAACGAATGAGACAGTAAAGGGTCATAGAGCCCTCTAATAATCCTTGGTGTTTGCCAATCGTCCTTGTGAAAAAAAATGATGGGTCTATGCGATTTTGTGTAGACTACAGAGCATTTTAGCAGGTCACGCAGCAATACAGCCATCCACTCCCAAGAACTAACGATACCTTGTATACGCTTGCTGGATCACAGATCTTTTCTACGCTTGACCTAAAGAGTGGATACTTGCAGGAAAAAATGCATCCCAAGGAAAAAGAGAAAAGCGCCTTTTTCTGCTGGCATCGGTCTTTGGCAGTTCACTATAATGACTTTTGGTCTCTAACGCTCTCGACACTTTTGAAAGATTGATGGAGCCCATTTTACAAGGACTTCATTGGAAAATGTGTCTTGCATACCTGGATGACATTATAGTCACTGGTAGGATGTATGAAGAGCATCTGGCAAACCTAAATAAAGATTATGGACGTATAAAAAGTGCGGGTATGAAAATCAATCCAAAGAAGTGCTCGTTGTCCAGGAAGAGCGTCAAATATCTTGGTTATATAGTATCTGGTGACGTCACTGATCACGACAAGACTGAAGCAGTAAGACGTTGGCCTAAACCTTCTAATATTCGAGAATTAAAACGTTTTTTTTGGGGACTTTGTATGTGCTATAGACGTTTTGTGCCCAATTTCTACAATATGTGTGCATCCCTTCATCGATTGACTGAACAAAAGAGGTCATTCAACTGGACACAAGAGTGTCAAGAGTCCTTTGAAATGTTAAAAGACACACTTATCTCATCCTCCATACTTGCTAACCTATACTAGGCATAACGTTTATATTGGATACGTATGCAAGCAACACCGAAATAGGCGGCGTCAATTCCCAAAAGATTGTTGAACGGAACGAGTCATCTCTTACTTCAAAAATTGAAAGGAACTACTGTGTCACAAGACGTGAAATCCTGGCAGTCGTCGATGCAATAAAACATTTTCATAGGTACCTTTATGGGAAGATTTTTTATTTTAAGGACAGATCACGCAGCAATACAATGACTGCTTTCGTTTAGATGCCCAGAAGGTCAGGTCTCTAGGTGGATTAAACGTCTGCAAACCTATGATTTTGAAATTCACTATCGGAAAGGACTAATTCACTACATCCAGGGCAAGCATAACTATTGTCCGCTTCAAAGACCAGCTTAGGCGTCAACTTTCCTTGGCTGACATAGAAGAGAGCACCAAGCTTCATGCGGTGCCGGAACGAGAAAGCTGGAGGTCACTCACGAAGGCCGCAGGTTACACATTTGAGACCAAAAGAAAATCTGCTGCCGATGACAAACGCAGACGAAATAGTGAGTTATAGCCCCACATTTATTTATACAGTATAATAATATCAGATTGGTAAAGGTTGGTTCAGAACACATCTCAATTTTTTAATATTATACAGAGATATTTCTTATGAATTCTAAACTTTCCAAAACAAAATCTTTCTTAAAATAATGATGATAAATGTATGTGCAATTACATACTTTCTGTCGCCATAATTGTCTATTCTGTTTTCAAACGTTATGTTTTTATCTGAAAAGAGGAGGGGACGGTAAAATGAAAACATTTCATCGAGTACGAGTACTTGCTCTTTTTTTTTTATAATGTCTGCACATAATTGCATTTGGCATTAAAGAAATAGGGATCAGGTTACTCGATATAAGAACTTAATTTAAAGCATATTTAAATTATATTAGTGACTTTTTTAAAATTGTGTAATTTCATTACTAAAATACATAAGAAAACGTATTGGTTTGTCTGATGGGCCGAGGGTGATTGCATGTATTGTCCCTACCACCTGATACAACCCTTTTTCATTTTATGTTTACTAATGAAAAAATTTAAGATTGGAGCGTAGAGTGACATAATACGTTCAAATGTTATTAATAGTTTATATTATATAGATATTCAACTAATTTTGTTCACAAACTATGATTTCTCGACACAAATTTGACCTCCTCCTCACTCAAAGGGTTTAGCTAGAGATCAGCCAACAGGTTAATGACATAATATAAAGATGGGTTACAATATCAGTGACAAATTATCTTATCTGTTAATCTGCTAACAGGTTGTGATTTCTAGAAATAAATTTGACCGCCCACCCCCACTCAAAAGTTTATGGGGGAATTAATGTCATCACCCCCTCCCAACTCCACTAAATCGGCCAACATACTAGAAAGAGGGGGGGGGGGGCAAATAATCTAAAAATAGGTTAAAATATAATAAATTAGTATATAATTAGTAAATTCGTATACAAATTGTTTGATTTCTTTACTAAACATTGTCCGACACCCTCTCTAGATCTGCCAGTGAAATTTTTATGGTCGAAACAATTTTACCCACACAGCATTTTCTCTTCTCCAAGTAACAGATGTGACCAAGGAACGGAATATCCGATAAAGTTTAGGGTCAGTAGCGAGGCAGGTTCTCCCTGGCTGTAGAACAGTGTTTCACTATCTGCCTAAGGGTCACCTTCTCATGATTTATCTTCAGAGTTGCCTCACGAAGCCTTTTCTGTGTTTGGAGGTTTGCATACCGAATTTTCCGTCTCCTAGATAGTAGTCTACTAAGGGAAACGATCTGCTCCTGCCCAAAGCTTACAATGCTCTAATGACACTAAGGAGAAAGAAGCACTAGTACACATTTTTCCTACCATTCTAGTAACACTGACGTATTTAGGGAAACACGTTGGGGAAACTAGATATGATTATATGTAAACAAATTAACAATAGTTTGTTTTTTTTTTAAATAATAAGCGCGTCTAAAATCACACGGTTGTTCTCATCTATTGCAAGGGTACAAAGTGAAAGACAACAAAATATTTTTTTTTTAACTTTCAAGTTTCCTAATAAAAAAAATTTACTTACGTCAAGGATGTCGTCTCTCTCTAGATAGTCTGTTATTTTCACTCCATGTTGTATAAGATATTTGATAAACTCAAAGCGCTCCAGATTTTTGGAAAACAACACAATCTGTTTTCTTATGTCCTTATTCTCATCCTTAGCCTAAAATAAGTTGACACAATAAGACATAGTGGTAAAACAAAGTAAAACAAGCAGCATAGAAATAGTGATTTTTTTATGACCATTTTCCCTTTCTAAAGCTGACGAACGAGTACTTTGCTCTTATTAACGTAATATGTAATGCATAATAGAATAAAAACAACCTAAAAGTAATTAAAAAAAAAACTTTTATTCAAAGTGCAATTGCATTCAATTAGTTTTAAAAAAAACACAACCAGATATGTTTTCTTTTGTAAAATTAATTATTAATAAGGTTACAAAGTTTATTAATTCTGTAATAAATTCGTAAAAAAAATATTTTTGCCAAAAAATCTTAAACTGATTGCATTAATGTGTTAAAAATATGCTAAATAGTAACAACACTTACTAAATAGCCTTCCGTGTTTGTTGCTATATCCTATACTCTTAAGCGAGCAATTCTTGTATATATATATTGATGCCTTGTATATATATATCATATATATATTATTTCGAAAAAGTAGTAACGATTTTTAAAAAAAATTCACGGTATGTGCATATTAGTGAGAAAAAAATTCTCAACTCATTGGCCACATCGGGAAGACTCGAGGTCGACCGTTATATCGGTTTGAAAATGGCTTATTATCGAAAAATTCATTTTGGCTAGAATATTTTATGAATGAAATTTTCTATGTGATGTCACCGTTTACGTCACTAGGCTCACAGCATTGCACTAAGACATTTCTTCGCAAACAAGAACTCGTTTTAATAACTTATCTTATCTTATCTTATTTAATAGAGACGTTACTTCAAAAAAGATGATTACGTTCTACGCGTCATGCATTTAGTCATGCATATTAACCAATGACTTAAATTCTGCCAAGTCACTGGTTTTTCTGGCTAGCTCAGGCAACCCATTCCATGCTCTAATAGCTCTAGGGAAGAAGGAGTATTTGTACAAATTAGTCCTAGCATATGGGACGAGGAATGTGCCTTTATTTTTGTGTCTTTCAGAGTATTTCATTTAGATTTTGTTTTTGTATTTGAAGATTATGGTTCAGTGTTTTATGTATAATTGCTATTTTAGTTTTGAGTCTTCTGTCTTGAAGGCTTTCTAAATTTAGTGATTTTACTAATGGTGTTACTCTAGTCAAATGTAAATATTCGTTTGTTATGAATCTCGCTGCTCTATTTTGTGTTTGTTCCAGTTTCTTAATGTTTTCTTGAGTTGAGGGGTCCCACACCGTGGATGCATATTCTATTATTGGCCTAACCAAGGTTAAATAACATTTTAGTTTTATGTTCTTATTTGATTTATAGAAATTTCTTTTAAAAAACCCTAATGCTTTGTTGGATTTTTTTATAGTTTCATCAATATGTGGATTTCATGACAGTTTTTCATTTATTATAACACCTAGGTATTTTTTAGTCTGTGTTACTGGTTTGCCATGAATAAGATAAGTGGAATTAATTTGTTTTAGTTTTTTTGTTACTCTTAACAACTGACATTTTTTTGGGTGGAAAGACATGCTCCTATTTGATTCCAATTTCTGTAATTCATCTAATTCTCTTTGTAAAATATCTGTGTCTTGTGGTGTTTTTATTGTTCTATATATTATGCAATCGTCTGCAAATAATCTAACTTTTGTTCCTGAACTAAAGCAATTTGGTAAATCATTTATGTAAATTAAAAATAGTAGTGGACCCAAGACTGTTCCTTGAGGTACACCTGAGTTTACTGCTATTGGTGTTGATTTAAGCCATTTATTATTACAGTTTGTTCTCTCCCTATCAGAAAATCTTTAATCCACTAATGCAGTGGACCATTAATGCCAAAATATTTTAATTTTTTAAGCAAACTATGATGGTGAACTTTGTCAAAAGCCTTGGAAAAATCGAGTAAGATAGCATCTATTTGTTCACTATTATCTAAACCTTTTGAAAAATCATCAATTAGTCCTATTAGTTGTGTTTCACATGATCTATATTTCCTAAAGCCATGTTGGTATGGAGTGAGGACATTATGTTTGTCTAAGTGGTTTATGATGTTGCTACATATTATGTGTTCTAGGATTTTACATGTGATGCTGGTAAGTGATACTTTAGTTTCCTGGATCAGATTATTCTCCGTTTTTAAATAGGGAGGTGACATTAGCTTCTTTCTAGTCATTTGGTACTCTGCCCTGGTTAAGCGATGCCTGAAAGAGTATTTTGAGCACTGGGGCTAGCTCATTGCTTAGTTCTTTGAGTAATCTAGCTGGAATACCATCAGATCCAGATACTTTATTTGGTTTTGTGTTGGCTAATAGTTTTTGAATTCCATTTTCTTGTACTACTAAATCTTCTATGTTGTCTACTTGATTCAAATTAAAAAATATGTCTTTGTCTCCTGGGCCTGAGAATGCTGATGCAAAGTATTTGTTTAGGATGCTTGCTTTAGTTTCATTATCATTATGTATTATGTTATGTTCATCTTTTAATGGCGCTATTCCTGTTGTTTCCATTTTCTTAGACTTAATGTATGACCATAGGTTTCTGTTGTTATCTTTAGATATTATATTGTTTATGTATTCACTCTGCAGCTGTCTGCTTACTTTTTGGGTTAGGTGTTTAATTTTTATATACTTTTTGTAAACTCTTTCTGACTTGGTTTCTTTAAATTTTCTATATAGGTTTTTCTTTTGTTTACAAAGTTTCTTTAGTCTATTATTAAACCAGCATTTATTTATTTTGTTTGATGTGTATTTAGTTGGTATATGATTTTCTATAATGCTTTTAAGATGGTTTTTAATGAAATTCCAGAGGTCATCGACTGGTTGGTTAATATCTTTTTCTAATAAGAATGTTTGTTGAAAGTTTAATGCAGCTTGGTGTAGTTGTGTTAGGTTACATTTATTCCAGAGTAAGATTTTTCTTTTGGGTTTTGTATTGGCTACTGCTTTTATCTGACTGTGTATTTTTATGATCTCATGGTCTGATAGACCAGGGATAATATCATAATCAACTACTAATCCAGGAATGTTGGTTAAGAAGAGATTTAATGTGTCGTTTAATTTAGTTGGCTTTTTAATAATTTTGATCTAAACTTAGATTGTGTAAAGTTTCTATGAAAAGCTCATTTGTGTCCTTAAGGTTTTGGTGCTTATCTATGGTTAGTTTTTTACAATTTATATCAGGTAGGTTGCAATCACCCATAATAAAAAAACTGCATTTTTATTTGTCTCTTTAAGTGTAGAAATCTGATTACATAGTTCCTGCATGTATTCTAAACTAGAATTTGGTGGTCTGTAAATGCTGCCTATTATTAGGGATGTTGAGGTGGTATTAATTTTACAAAATGTAGATTCTATATTTTTTGAGATAGGTAAGGTAATTTCTTCTACTATAAGAGTTTTTTTATTGCTAAAAGAACTCCTCCATGATTATTAGCCCTATCTTTTTTGAAAATTTCATAATTTCTATTGAAAATGTCTGCATTATAAATTTCAGAATGTAGCCAAGTTTCTGTTCCTGCTATTATGTCTGGTTTCTCACATTCTAATAAAATTTCTAAATCTGCTGTTTTGTTTCTAATGCTTTGAAAATTTATTACTAAGGTTTTGATGTATTTTGGTATTACTTCTTTAGTAGGTTTGTTTAGTGAGGCTGTTGTATTAATTTTAGTAGATTTAGGTTTAACAGGAGTGAATCTGGCTAGTGGTTGGTGAGTTTGTTTTGGGATTGTGTTTAGGATGTTGTAAGGGTTAGAAGTGTCCGCATCAAAAGAATCAAACAGTCCTGATGTATACTGAGGTAACCCACACGGTACACAGTGCCATGATGCATCTTTGTTGCCTAAGGCATAATACACATGTATATTTATATGGAGACATGATGCATGGTACCATTCATCGCAGGTGTCACATTAAGTGGCTTTCTGTTTCATGGTGCATACTTTTTTGCAGATGTTGCATCTATCTTTAGATCTAGGCCCTGAATTTGACTCTACATCTCATGCTATTAATATTAACAGTGATAGGTATTTATTTCTACTGAGTCTGATTGAGAACTTCCATTTGTGATGGGTAATCTTCTTTAATGTTATATATGTGTATGTTAGGTTATTTTTGAAGTTGCATTGATCTAAAGTGTGATGATTGATTATAACTGTTTTTTTACTTTTTAAGTTTAGTGCTGACTGAGGTAGATCTAGTTCTATGTTCAGGTAGTGTATATTTAGTAATTATTAGGATAAATAGCCAGAGCAATTTCATGATGACTGTTGTTGATTTTAGTTTTTAAAGGTCTAGTCTAAATCTAGTTTAAGGTTAAACATGCCTAATATGGCCTAAGCTAAGTCTAAGTCTCAAGTGAAAGCATATTTACAATGACAATCAAATGGTTTATTCAAAATATAGACCTAGACTAGATCCAGATATAATTCTAGATCTAGATCTAATTGTAGATCAATATATTTATGTGTTTAACTAACTATATAGAATATTACTATTAGTTATTGTTAGTAGGTGATTAGTAGATCTAAGGCCTTAATTAAAGTCTAAGTCTAAGACTGACTAGATCTAAAATCTAAGGATATACAAATAAATATAGACTAAATAATATTAAATATAATTATAAGGATTAGTGAGACAAAATAATCCTAAACTAAGAGTTGTTAATTTGAATTAATTAGTGGAAATAATGCTGAATTAAGTTTAATCTATAATTAAAAGATATTATTTTATTAGTTGAATAGCTTTTTAAAGGAATTTTATTTGGTTTTAATACGATAAAACGAAAATTTAACTCAGCTATGATAACTGTAAACAAGGAGCAGCCATCTTGTCAAGAGCGCTTAAATTATTAAATAATTAAACATTTGCGCACCGTCTTATTGTAGATTGATCTATTATGAAACTATGCCTATGAAGTTATTGTGTTTTAAAGACTTTATAGATTGTTTACACTTTAATTGTGTAGTCCCGTAGGTAGCTTTTACTTTGTTATTATTTTTCTGGTGAATTACTGCAATGTTGTCAAGCTTCGAAGTCTACTGTCCCATATCAAAAACATAGGAAATGGTCATAACACAGCTTATCTATGCCTTACTTGCACAACCAGAGCCGGCCATAACATTTTCGAAGCCCTATGTGGAATGGATTGCGCGCGGTCCAATCAGTGTAAGGATAAGGATAATAAGTGAAAATAAAGATTTTGTAATAGAGAATAAATTCGTCTTTGCATTACATTTTTATTAAATGAAAGCTGACGATATTTGCACACCATCATGGACATACGGTGGCAAGACGCACTACAAACAGCGATATTCTTGCGAAATGGTATGAACTTCTTACAGTCCGACTGTCACACTGGGCAGGGCACTTTTTTTTTAGTAAGCTGAAAGGTGGTCGGCGTAACAGAGATGCCCCACAATAACGCTCTTAGGCCTTAGGAAAAAATGTAGAGATTTTGCATCACTTGATGCTTCGAACTACAGCCATAAAAAATAAACTAATTACAATATTAAATGTCAGAACGTAGCCGTTTTAGAAGTTACAATGCAAAGACTTTCTCCCAAGCCAAAAATAACTCAATAGTTTTACGCAAAAGATGCATTGTAAAACGACACCACGTGAGTTGTGTTTTGTCTAAACTATAGGTGGCTTTTTCGTAATTACAAAAATATTTCCAAAATGACTTCGGATATACATCTTTCCCAGTGGCGTAGCATCCATGGATCGAAGGGTTCAAAGAACCTGGGCCCACGACCATTTAAGGGCCCACACCCGATGGTGTAACAACCATGGGGCTAGGACCGTTTTTACCTATATGCAACATGCTCTAGCTTAGGGCCTTAAAGAAATATTTAGTAGTTACATGCAATATCAGGGGCCCCATATCTCAAATAGTTTAAAGCCTTTTCAACTCTAAATACGGCACTGCATGGCGCGTAGGGGTTTCATATCACTTGTTCCCATGACTAATGACCGATTGTGGCCTGCCCTACACTGCAATTTTGTAAAAAATGGTTTAAAAAATTAAAAGTTTCCTTAGAATATCCTAAATGTCATATCAAACTTGATATTTATATCAAAACATCAGGTTCATTGTAATGTGGTGACGGTGTGTTGGTGGTGACATTAGGGTCCCGTTCTCTCGTTTTCTTCCATCTATGTTGATTAATTCGATGATAGAATTACCTTTTTTTTCTGCTTTTTTTTATTTAAGTAAGCATTTTTTTTTCCGTTTTCTATTAGTAAAAAATTTAGATTTTGACTTAAAGTTAGATATTAAACAAGCCAAAGAAACATCCCGTTTTGTTACTTAGGGAAACGTTCAAGATGTTCACTTTGAAGCTATTGATCGTGACTGAATTGAGGACGGGGGTTTAAAACAACATTTTTACTGTAGAGCGATAATTATATTTATCGTATAATAGTGACTTTCACTTGAATGGCTGCTTTGTCGTCTGGTATGGGCACTGGAAAGTCGTTCCGGTGGTCTCAAGTCTCTGACGCAGCACCAATGTTGTTTGTTTTCCAACCGAATCATCAAAAAACGAAGAAAGATAGGCCTTCTAATGACTTAATGACTTTACTTCATCAACAAGTTTGTCAAACAAACAGACAACATGAACGACTGAGAACTGTGGATGATGCAAAAGAACACATTGGAGAAGTTGACAATTACTGACTGAAAGTAATTCCTCGCATAGTTAATGTTAGTTTTAACTTTAGAATGCAATAACCTTTCATTTAGTGGTCATCGTAAAGAGTATCTTTTACGTGACACAAGAAAACAAAAAACACAAGCCTTTAACTCGACCCACAGATTCAAAACGAGATAATAGACCTGTTGAGCAATGCAATCTTATCAAAAATCTGCGCCATTTTTTCTTTATCATGGTCGGCAGCACTCAAAGAGAATTAAAAATGTATTAATTTGCATTTTTGTTCAGAATTTTTTTTTTGAACTTTGATAAAGAAATACCCATACAACTTGTAATAAGAGAGTCCTTTCTAGGTTTTCATATTTGTGAGAACCAGACGTCTGCAGGACTGACTGAACAAATACTCTCGAGTAATAAAATGTCATCTTTATTTAAATAACTTACGATGTCAAGGCAATAATGTTTATTTTTATTATGAACGGACAGTACAGTAGCCTTTACGTATTGTTTCAACAAAAGAAGCCGCCTGCGCATTATGTTCCCTGTGTTCAACAGTACTTAAAACATGGTCTTAAATGATTCTGTCAGCTGTGATCATGAACTTGCATTGGAATGTCTTTTAGTAAATGTATCAATACATACAAACTACTGGCTTTCTTTGTCACACAAAATATTTGTCATATTGGGGGGGGGGGGGGGAGGGCTCATCAACATATTCTTGAACCCGTGCCCACGGATACCTTGCTACGCCACTGATCCTTCCTTAACAAATTATTCATCCGAGCGAGGCTCGGTCACCTGGTACTATAGTTTTTTGTTGTAAAACTTATATATTTTCATAAAAAAAACTGCTTGCATAGTTGATTTAAAAAAAAAATGTTTTTACGTTTTTAGGAAAAAGAAAAATATCCGTTGCATCATAACTTTAAATGGTCTAAAATATCATGATGTTGGATTTTCAATATCTTTTCTAGTTTACTAGATCTCAACGTGACGGACGGGCAGACAGACGGACCATACAAAGCTAATAGCGTGTATTCCCCATTCGGTGACCGCTAAAAAATATAATTTAAAAAAAAAACAAATACGCTAATAAATATATGTATATATCTAGATTCTAGATAATCACTTAAAGAAATAATTAAATGAATACTATTTTCTTACAGTGGGTTTAGTTACCTAATTATGGTGATATTCTTGTTTATACCGATTGTCCCTAAATGCTTGTATATATTAGCGAAGTGAAGTAAGATCTTTTTTATTGATCCAATCAAATGGAAATTCAGTTTGACTACAATTGGCAACCTTAGAATAACTATTGTAACAATAGCAATATAGATGCAAATACGAACAACATTCACAAACGAAACACAAACACACTCACAACCAACACTTTATGCATGGACTTCTATTTACTTCTTGATAACGACAGATGATCTTCTAACACTCTGGCCGAATGTTTTTAAATCTTTCTGTTTTAGTTCAAATGGAAAAGAGAAAACCACTTCGTTCAGATCTTATGTAACAGTGATTGAATGGATGCAGGCGGTCTTTAAGAATCGTGATGATTTTAAAAAGGCATCTTTCATAAAAAAGCGTGTCAAGAGATGGTAGCTGTGTTCGAGTGATATACGATGCTTTTTGAATTTAGTCTATTTAGTCTTTGTGCCAGTGAAGTATTACCATACTAGCAGGTGATGGTAAAGTTAATTAGACTGCTGATGGTTGTTGTATAGAAAAGTTTAATTATTTTTTGTCGATGTCAAATTTCCTTAACTTTCTAAGATAGAAGAGTCGTTGGTGATTTTTGGTGTAAAGGTTTGGACAGTATTTACTCTATTTTAGTTTGTTTTTAATGGTTGTACCTAGGTATTTTTATTTTTACACTTGCTCTACAGTTTGGTTGTTTATCTGAGTTTCTGCAAGATGGCTTTTATGTTTCCTATAATCTTTTATTTCTTTAGTTTTCTAAACATTTAAAATTAAAATCTATCTTTACATAATTGGTAAAAAGTGTTGATTGTTGAATGGTACAGATTTTCGTCAATTGCAATAAGGCTGTGTCGTCAGTAAATTTTACGATTGACGTGTCAGCTGATTGGCTCTGAATGTCATTTGTGCATGTTGTATGCATTAATGGTAACAAGACGCACCCCTGCGGCTCACGAGTGCTAAGCTCTCTCGTGTCTGACACATGTCTGTTCACTTTTACATACTGTGGGCGTTTTATATGAAAGTTGAGAATCCAAGCTTGTATTTCTTTGCTAACGTTCAATTCAGATATTTTTTTGAGATTATGTACTATCTACTGTGTCTTGACCTTTACTATAAGTGTAGTTATTTTTGTCATTCTGTGTAATAACATTTTAGCTGTTAAAATTATTATTTGTTTAATAATTAGATAAACAATTAATACCTTAGACTCCAGTGAGTTGAACTTCCACAGTCCACCATGCTGAACTGCAAGATCTAACTGATTCAGCCGAATGCACATTAAAAGAAAATCTTCTACAATGCCTTTACCTAAATTGCGCAAAGAAATAAAATAGCTACATGAATTACTTTCTAATAATTATTTTTATACATATGCGAATAACAAAATAGTATATTAGTTATCATTTTTTAGTCTTTCTCAATTTTATTTACCCTAAATCTCTTAACCTGTAAAAATCTCTTCCCCAGTCATTTCATTCCACTTCATCCCCTGTCATTTCGTCCCCTGATCATTTCTTTATATGATCATTTTATCCAAAAAAAGAGTAATTGTAGAACTTATAAAACAATTAATACTTAATATATTCATTTTTATTTACATGTCAAATAGTGTAATATATTTGTTAAGAATACAAATAAATGTCACTAGAAATTACAGAAATGTAACATTTATAGATATAGGGGTCATGTAAAATTTTTTTTATGTGTTCATCTCTATAAAGCAGATAGGCTATTGTAATTACAGAATACGATCCATCAATTCATTTTTCTAAACAATGTTTGTAATTCTCTTTGCCTATAACACAATTTATAACTTTAATTTTTAAAACTTATATAGGCAACAAGATATCCTAAGATGGGTAAAGTCATCTTTTATTAGAAAAAAAATACAACCATATTTCAAGAAAGAGCGATTGAAAAATAAAATAATGTGAAAGATGTACGTCAGGAATTATCAGAGTCATGATCATAAGTATTCTAATCGTTCTCATCTCTCAAAAGATTTTCACTACTTCCACTACACCTTGGCCTTTGATAATTACGTCATTCTCGTGATATTATAATATAACACGCCCCACATTCAATACAAGCGCTATAGCTAAGTACACACCCAAATTTACAATATGTTATAAGATTTGTAACCAACAATTTAAAGTGAAACGGGAAACATTATAAACGCATAAATGACATGTAAAAAAAAAAGCATTCTATATTAGTCTATTTATTTTTTACATGAAATGAGGTATTAAAATCAAAGCCTTAACAGCACAACTAAACAATTTTTAAGAAAAAAAAATAATTGGGATGAAGTGACCGGGCATTAAATAAAATGTCATCAAAATCTGTTAATCTATTTATCTTTTTATAAATCACACAATCAATTTTCGATATTTTTATCTATCTCTGCTCTCTCTCTCTTAATGTATATATATATATATATATATATATATATATATATATATATATATATATATATATATAATATATATATTGTTACGATTCTCTCTCCTTTTCTGGCCTTCTGTAAACACTGCTAAACACAACACCATACATCAACACATCAAGAACTTGACAACAAGGCTCCAAATAATCTGGTACTTTAATAATGAGTGAATAAGTAGATAACAGCCAATACTAGACAATTGGCGACAAACACATCAACAACTAAAATGTCACTCTGTACATCAACAACTTAAACTCTACTGTCTCTCTTTCTGGACTTGTACATCAACACATTAGGACTCAACCAGGACCGATCTCATGGCGACTAACTGTGCTGGTCTCGACGCTCTCCGGTCTTGAACTCCCGCTTTTCTATCCACTGTGTCATTCGTACACGCAGGCTTTCGATCACATGACCATAACATTGGTCATATTTGCGTGTAATCATGTAATCGTAGTACTGTCCCTTGTCCATGGCCCCCGCTGACCTGAGTGATTCTCGTGTGTGTCAACTGAGCCTATAGTTAACCCTTTTGCGCCGCCAATAGGGTCATAACACTGCCCCCTTCTTAGATCTGTTCGTCCCGAACAGATTCTATTTCACCACGGTACTGATGGAGTCGATCAACGTGGACAACCTTCAGTTTGGACCGTGGACTTTTCTGTATCCGGTAGACCACGTCGTTTATTCTTTTTACGACACGGTATGGACCTTCCCAGTCTCTTTGGAGTTTCGGGGATCTGCCTTTTCGTCTCTGTGGGTTATAGAGCCACACTAGATCATTCTCATGGAACCCCGACGTATTGGCCCGTCTGTCATACCTTGTTTTCATCAGGTCACTGTTGGTCTTGATGTTTCTGCGGGCCAATACATGAGCATTCTCCAATCGTCTTCGGAGATTGGTGACATATTCAGTTGAAGACACTGGCGTATCTCTCGGAATCCCAAATAACAGGTCACATGGTAGACGAAGCTCACGACCAAATAACATCTTCGCTGGGGCATATCCTGTGGTGCTATGAACGGATCCTCTGTATGACATGAGGAACATGGGGATATGGGTGTCCCAGTCGTCTTGTCGGTCATCAGTAACCTTAGACAGATGTTGTTCTAGGGTTCTGTTGAATCGCTCTACCATCCCATCAGATTGCGGGTGGAGAGCTGTCGTGTGAGTCTTTTCGATGCCAAGTGTCTTGCACATCTCCTGGAAAACTTTGGACTCGAAGTTCCTTCCCTGGTCAGAGTGCAACTCGTTAGGTACACCAAAGCGACTGATCCAGTTATCCACGAGTGTTTCGGCCACTGTGATAGCTTCTTGATTTGGTATGGCATAAGCTTCTGGCCATTTGCTGAAATAGTCAATGACTACCAAGATGTATTTGTTCCCTTTCTTGGTTTCAGGAAATGGGCCTGCTACATCTATTGCGATCCTCTCGAAGGGAACCCCAACATTATACTGTTGCAAAAGACCCCTAGTTTTGCGTTGAGGGCCTTTTGCTGCCGCACATATGTCGCACCTTCGACACCATTCCTCTACATCCTCTCTATATCTGAACCAATAGAACCGCTGACGAACCTTTTCCAGAGTCTTATTGACACCAAGATGAGATCCGCTAGCGCCGTTATGCATCTCTTTCAGTACTTCAGCAACTCTCACCTTCGGTAACATCAGCTGAAGGCGTTTGGATGTTCCATCAGCAGATTCCCAAACCCTTTTGATGACACCATTGACCAACGTCAGCGAGTCCCACTGAGCCCAGTACGCCTTGGTGGCTACCCCCTTCTCAGAGATGTCTTTCCAATCTGGCCGTTGTCCATCTTCTTTCCATAGAAGAATGGGAGCCAGATCTTCATCTTGCATTTGATCCTCTCGAATCCTTTTATCACACCAGGGTCCGGAAACATCTATTCCGAGCCGATGACAATTGATAGCTACCTCCTGTTCTTCAGCCTTCTTGCAGTGCTTACATTCTGATTTGCAGGGTCGTCGAGACAGTGTATCAGCATTTTGGTGAATTTGCCCTTTTCGGTGCTTAGTTTCAAATTCATAGGTTTGAAGACGTTCGATCCACCTTGCTACCTGACCTTCAGGGCTCTTAAATGAAAGCAACCATTGCAGGGCTGCGTGATCTGTCCTTAAGATAAATTTCTGCCCGTATAGGTACTTGTGGAAATGTTTTATTGCATCTACAGCAGCCAGCAATTCACGTCTCGTCACACAGTAGTTCCTCTCAGCTCTCGATAGGCTTCGACTGAAGTATGCGATGACTCGTTCAGCTTCATCCACCTTTTGGGACAAGACTGCGCCTATTCCAATGTTGCTTGCATCTGTGTCGAGTATAAATGTCTTCCCTGGAATGGGGTAGGCCAATACTGGTGATGAGGATAGTGTGTTTTTCAGCCTCTCGAAAGCTTCTTGACATTCAGATGTCCAAATAAATGGCCTCCTTTGTTCTGTCAGTTGATGAAGGACCTTACAGATGTTGGAGAAATTCGGCACGAAACGTCGGTAGTATGTACAGAGTCCCAAGAAACTTTTCAGCTCATGGATATTAATTGGCGTAGGCCATCGTTTCACTGCCTCAACTTTGTCAGGGTCAGTGCTGACTCCGTCATTTGACACAATGTGACCAAGGTACTTAACGTTTTTCCTGAATAAGGAACACTTCTTTGGGCTGAGTCTCATTCCCGCACTTCTTATCCGTTGAAATACTTCCTTCAGATTTGCCAGGTGTTCTTCAAACGTTTTGCCAATGACAATAATGTCATCAAGGTAAACAAGGCATGTGGTCCAATGAAGTCCTCGTAAAACCCTCTCCATCAATCGTTCAAAGGTGGCTGGTGCGTTGCAGAGACCGAATGGCATTACAGTAAATTGCCAGAGGCCGTTGCCAGCAGAGAAGGCGGTTTTCTCTCTATCTTTGGGATGCATTTCAACTTGCCAATACCCACTCTTTAGGTCGAGAGTAGAAAATACCTGGGACCCTGCAAGCGTGTCCAAAGTATCGTCGATTCTAGGAAGTGGATAACTATCTTTATGTGTGACTTCATTCAGAGCTCTGTAATCTACACAAAATCGCATAGATCCATCCTTCTTTTTTACTAAAACAATAGGTGAACACCAAGGACTATTTGAGGGCTCAATGATTCCTTGCTGCGTCATTCCCTCTATCAGGTCCCTAGCTTCTTGTTGTTTTGCTAGCGGCAAGCGACGTGGTGGTTGTCGAATCGGTCTGGTGTTTCCAGTGTCTATTCGATGTTGTACCATGTTTGTCCGTCCGCAGTCTGTTTCATCAGATGGCAGAATATCTGCGAATTCCATGATCAACTGTTTTGCTTTGCTGTACTGCTCATCCGATAAATTCACTTTCATTTCTGTCAGGAGCTTGGTGATTTGTGGATTGAAAGGTTTGCTGGAATTAACGATCGTGATATCATTATTACAGTTTCTGATCAGGTCAAGAGTATTACATATTGCGATGGGGCTGTCTTTCTCTAGATGTCTCTCCTGTAGGCCGAGGTTCATGATTCTGACGGGCACCTTTTGATCTTTTCCGACAAGGACCAATGTTTTTCCTACTGCCATTCCGCTGTTGTCATTTTCAATGCCTTCCACTATCGCCGTCATCGTTGCAGTTTGACCATGCTCTAACTTTCCCCAGATAATTGCTTCAGACTGAGCTGGCAACCTTGTATCTTCTGTTAAAAGGATTCTTCTTATTTGACCATTCTCTTCATCTTCATCCCCGAGCAAGGGAATCTCAACATCACCACATTTCAAAGTACCACCTCCGATGTTTAGAGAGAATCCACATTTCTGCATAAAATCAAGCCCAATAATACAGTCATCTGTAATGTTAGCGATCAGAAATTCATGTATAAATGACTGATGCCCGAGCTCAAAGTTTATATTTGTCAGTCCATGTATAGGCATCATCTCTCCACTGGCCGTCTTCAAGGAGTAAGAGTTCACTTTCTTGATTTCGTTCTTTTTGGCAATATCTGGACGGATGACTGAACGTGAGGCACCAGTATCTAGAAGAAAACGGTAATTTCGAGATCCAATTTTACCATTGATGTACAGACTGTTATTCTTCCCTAACACAGCGACTGGAATTATAGTTGCAGGGGCTGTCATGTTCTGGGTCGCCTATTTTTGCCCCATAAAACCGGCGAAAGTTAGTTTCCCTGGTAGACATGAGCACCTGACCTTGTATCTGTCTCCGGTCTGTGCTGATACTCTGTTTGTCGGGGAAATCTTCTCGTGCAGTTCCTTTGTAGATGTCCAGGTTCTCCACAATTCCAACAACGTACACTGGTTCTATTCTGTCCTTCTTGCTTCTTATTTGGTCTGCGTTCTTCTAGCACTTCAGTTACCCTTCTGAGAAGTTGTGTAAGATCTTCTTCTTGGACTTCCAGCATACGCCCATGATGGATATTCTTAGAGGCGTCTTCGGCGGCTTCGTAGGAAAGGGCGTAGACCAGGGCTTCGCTGGATTTGCGCTTACCACTGATTCTTATTGCCTTCTTCAGTTCTGGATCTCGAATAGCATCAATGAATGCATCAGTGATAACGACGTCCAGAAAGTCTTGTGCTGCTGTTGGGTATGCCAAATGAGCAAGACGTTCTATGTCCGCCTCTAGCTCTTGCAAGGTTTCACCGGGGCGTTGTTGTCGGGTTTTCAACTGAACTCTATAAACTTCTTGTAAATGTTCGTCTCCGTAACGGAGCTCCATAGCCTTAACAATGGCAGCGTAATCTTGTTGATTTGTCCTTGACTGGAGCAGTTCTGCTGCCTTCCCTCTTAAAGCCAACACCAGAGCAGTCGCTTTCTCTTCTTCAGTGTTCCAGTTATTAACCTTGGCCGCTGCCTCAAACTGTCTTTTGTAAACAGTCCATGAGATGGATCCATCAAACACAGGCGGCTTTATCTTCACAGAGATTTCGGGCACTAATGTTTTTGTTCTAGTACCCCGTTCCTTGCTCAGTTGTTCTTGGACACGAGTCCTTATCTCTTCCATTTCTTTTTCCACAGTGTTGACTCTCTGGTCAATCTTCTCGTTCATAGAGCTCATCTTTTCATTTACTTTTTCGTTCATGGCGTTTATTTTCTTGAGGCTCTCCTTCATTAAGTCCATCTGGCCCTGCATGTTACTCAGGATCTCTGTCATATCTGGGTTTAATTGAAATATGTATTCATCTGGATCTTGATCTTCCTCAATAAGGGCCTGTCTTAGGCGTTCTGTTAGTGTTTCTTTGTTACCGTTGAGCTGCAGACCTCTCTCGCGAAGTTCCTGCCTTAATTCTTTGACCAACAACTGGTTAAGTAGTTTCTTCGAAGACATTTCAGCCAGAAAGGATCCCACTTCTGACACCAATGTTACGATTCTCTCTCCTTTTCTGGCCTTCTGTAAACACTGCTAAACACAACACCATACATCAACACATCAAGAACTTGACAACAAGGCTCCAAATAATCTGGTACTTTAATAATGAGTGAATAAGTAGATAACAGCCAATACTAGACAATTGGCGTCAAACACATCAACAACTAAAATGTCACTCTGTACATCAACAACTTAAACTCTACTGTCTCTCTTTCTGGACTTGTACATCAACACATTAGGACTCAACCAGGACCAATCTCATGGCGACTAACTGTGCTGGTCTCGACGCTCTCCGGTCTTGAACTCCCGCTTTTCTATCCACTGTGTCATTCGTACACGCAGGCTTTCGATCACATGACCATAACATTGGTCATATTTGCGTGTAATCATGTAATCGTAGTACTGTCCCTTGTCCATGGCCCCCGCTGACCTGAGTGATTCTCGTGTGTGTCAACTGAGCCTATAGTTAACCCTTTTGCGCCGCCAATAGGGTCATAACAATATATATATATATATATATATATATATATATATATGGCTTTCTTAATTTAGTTATTTTGCTGAAGGTGTTACTCAGCTGGAAATATTTGTTTGTTATGAATCTGACTGCTCTATTTTGTGTATGTTCCAGTTTCTTATTGTTTTCTTTAGTTGAGGGGTGCAAATTATATTATTGGCCTGTTAAACAGAAAATGGTAGGTAATGTCATTGGATTTAAACCTATAAGTGATAGACTCTGCTTACTATGTTTGAAATGATAATTCTTCAACATATCATTTATGAATGTTCATACCTCTATTGAAAATGCAGATGATAACACTAACGAAGCCTTTTATGATTGACTAGAAAAGATTTATGATGAAGCACCAAAGCATGATATAAAATTAGTCCTAGGAGACTTCATTGAAAAATTGAAAAAGAACCAGCATTCAGACTAACAATTGGCAAAAATAGCTTACAGGAAGAGACCAACAACAATGACATAAGATTAGTGGATTTTGCATCAGGGAAAAGAATGTCTATTTGCAACACAAAATTCCAACATAAGAATATGCACAAGGTAACCTGGCTCTCACCTGATGGCAACACCCCCAAAAAAATAGATTACATACTTATATATAAGAGACACGGATCAGATATACTAGATGTAAAAAGTTTCAGAGTAGCAAATGCTGACCCAGACCAGCTACTAGTAAAAGCTAAACATAGACAAAGAATAAGTACCATACATAATTACAAAAAAATAGAGCACAGCTGTATGATAGTCAAAAAATTAAAAAGGATCCACTTGTGACAGAATTTTATAGAATTGCACTCCAAACGCAACTAACAACATTAGAAAAGGACAGTGAAAATAACATAAATGAACATTGGTAAAAAATAAAGCTATCAAAAGAACAGCAGAAGAGGTCGTTGGATTGAAACCAAAGAACGAGACAATAGGGGGGGGGGGGTATGAAGGCAGACAGACTATAGAAGAGAAGAAAAATGCTACAGAGAGAAACCAGGAACACTAGACAGCAATACAATGAAGCAAGAAGAGAAACCAGGAACACTAGACAGCAATACAATGAAGCAAGAAGAGAAACCAGGAACACTAGACAGCAATACAATGAAGCAAGAAGAGAAACCAGGAACACTAGACAGCAATACAATGAAGCAAGAAGAGAAACCAGGAACACTAGACAGCAATACAATGAAGCAAGAAGAGAAACCAGGAACACTAGACAGCAATACAATGAAGCAAGAAGAGAAACCAGGAACACTAGACAGCAATACAATGAAGCAAGAAGAAGGGCCACAAAAGTTGTAAGAAAGAAAAAACGGGAATGGGAAAAGTCCAAGATTACTCAAATTGAGGAACTAGCAAAGGAGGGAGACATAAGAGGAATGTATATGAAAATTAAAGATGAAAAGAACTGATTTCAAGCTAGATCACACATGTGTGAGAACAAAGATGGTCAGCTCATTACAGATAACAGCAAGGTCATTGAGAGATGGGCTGAATACTTTGAGGATATCTTAAATACCACTGACGATGGAGACAATGGAGAATATGAACTGCCACATGGAGGTCCAGATCCTTTAGTGAACCCACCAACATTCATAGAAACATCAGAAATAATAAGGACCATGATGAATCACAAAGCACCAGCAGAGGACCAACATACAGCAGAACTAATTTAATATGGAAAGAAAGATTTACATTCCCAAATACACAGACTAATATCAAGAATTTGTGAGAAAGGGAACCAGTTCTTATACCTCCAATAAACACAAAAAAGTACTGTAATTACAAGGGCTCTCTCTATGTGACATATGGAGTGATCGTTAAATGAACTTGTGTGTTACCTGTGCTTGTAATCGTGCTAGTATTTGTGATCGTGTTCGCATTATCGTAGTCTGTGAATCGTGACCAGTCTGTACTGTGTTATTGTGTGTATCAGTCGTGTTTTATTGAAATAAAGCCTTGTTTCTAATGTTATAAATTGATTTAGTATATTATAATTTATTTCAATAAAACCATTCTTAAATTGACAAGTTTTTGCGTCCCAATAGACTGGATGCTAATCCTAGTTCAACTAATGTTTCAGTTACATGGAAACATTGGAATTCTTGTTTTGACAGATTCGCAACGAAGGTAGGGGCTAGTGAAAGCGAACAGTTTGACCTGCTATGCAATAGGTCTTCCATCCTGATTTATAAGGTGCATTTCATGTTTGCTCGCTCAATGCTGTTAAGGTAGAGGCACCACAATTGTTTGCAAATTTATCCCCTGACTGCAGACCTATTGCTACTAAATCTCGTCGTTACTCCTTCCAAGACACACAATTTATCAAAGCTGAAGTTGAGAAATTGATACGAAACGGTATCATTGAACTTTTCGAATCACCTTGGAGAGCTCAAGTCCTTGTCACGACCAATGAGCGGCACAAAAAGCGAATGGTCGTTTTTTATAGCCAAACTGTAAATAGATTTACTTACCTGGACGCTTACCCAATACCAAGAGTGGATGAAATGGTGGAGAAAATTTCCAGGTATGAAATCTTTAGCACATTGGATCTAGAGAGTGCTTATCACCAAATACCTATCCAACAGAGCGAAAACAAATACACAGCTTTCGAAGCTTTCGGTAAACTCTACCAGTTTTGCAGAATACCCTTTGGGGTCACTAACTGTGTAGCTTGCTTCCAGAAAACCATAGACACTATTATAGAAAAAGAAAAGTTGTCTGACACGTTTGTCTATGTCGACAATGTGGTACAGATGTAGACTCTCATAACAAAAATCTTTTGCGTTTTCAGAAGGTAGCTCTGGAATACGGAATAACTTTCAACAAAAGTAAAAGTGTATTTGCTACTAAGAAGGTAAAGCTGCTTGGATATGAAATATCAAAAGGACATTTGAAGCCGGACCCTGATAGTTTTCAAGCTCTGCGAGATTTGCCACCTCCAAAAGATCTGAAGTCTCAGAAAAGGATTGTAGGACTTTTGGCATATTATGCTCACTGGATACCCAATTTCTCCGACAAAATGTATCCTATAATAAAAAATCAGATTTTTCCTGTACCTACAGAAGTAAAAACAGCGTTGGAAGACTTGAAACAAGAATTGCAGAAAGCAGCAATTTTAACCATAAAGTATGACCATCCTCTAAATGTGGAAAAAGACGCTTCTGACATCGCAGTAGCAGCCACTTTAAATCAGGATGGAAGACCTATTGCATTCTTCTCTAGAACTCTTTCACCTAGTGAAAGGCATCAATCTGCCATAGAGAAAGAAGCAACTGCAATAATTGAAGCTAAACGCAAATGGAAGCATTATTTGTGTGGCAATCATTTTACCCTTAGTACGGACCAGCGGTCTATTTCATACATATTTAAAGACACTTATGACAAGAAAATTAAAAACGATAAGATGCAAAGGTGGAAATTGGAATTGGCAGGCTTCAAGTTTGATATACAGTATAGGCCTGGGAACGCCAACACAGCAGCAGACACCTTGTCTAGAGTGCACTGTTCAACCATGACGAAACAAAGTAGCCTGAAGACGTACCATGACTACCTGTGTCATCCAGGTGTCACTAGACTTTTACATTATGTCAGGCTTAAGAACTTACCCTTCTTTGTTGAAGAGGTCAGACAGACCATTCAACAATGCAGAACCTGCAATAGAATTAAACCGCAATTCTATAAGGAATTTGCAGGTACGCTCATAAAGGTTACACAGCCGTTTGAAAGAATTAGTGTTGACTTTAAAGGTCCTTTGCCATCAGCTACTCAGAACAAGTATTTATTAACAATGATTGACGAATATTCGCGGTTTCCATTCGCTTTTCCCTGTCCTGATTTGACATTTAAGACAGTGATAATGTGCTTCGACCAGTTATTTTTCCTCTTTGAAACACCCAGTTACATCCACTCTGATCGTGGCACATCATTTATGTCCATAGAAACTACAGAATATCTACATTCTAGCAGGACAACGCCCTACAATGCAAAAGGAAATGGGCAAATAGAAAAGCTGAATAAAACATTGTGGCAGGCTATTTTATTAGCATTGGACTCAGGGAAGTTGGAACTATCGCAGTGGGAATCTGTGTTGCCTCAGGCACTTCATTCAATTCGATCATTACTGTGTACTTCTACTAATGAAACTCCACACGAACGGATCTTCAAATTCAACAGAAGATCGCCAACGGGAACATCCTTGTCTACTTGGCTACAGAACCAAGGTAAAGTATTACTAAAATCACCTGTAAGATCTTCAAAATTTGACCCATTGGTACAAGAGGTTGAACTTATTAGCTGCAACCCACAGTACGCCCATATACGATTTCCAAACGGCCGGGAATAGACAGTGTCGCTTAGGCACCTGGCGCCGAAGGAAAGTTCCACTAACGACTATTTCGAACCAGAGAACGGTATTCTGCCTAAAGAGGTCGGTGACTCTTTGGATCTCTCACCAGGGAGTCGCTACGTGCCTGAAACTATCAATAATTCACAGAGTCCCACCCCAATGATGTACAACCAGCCAGAAGTCATCAGTGACTCACAGGGGAGCCACCCAATGCTAGAGGCCAATATTGACTCGAGTCCCGTACATGACAGTTACGACTTGCAAGGAGAAAAGTCAACGCCAGAGACACCTCCGGATCTTTCCCTTCATACGCATGGTTATAATCTAAGACCCAGAAAGAAAATAAGGAGGGGTGAATGGAGTGATCGTTAAATGAGCTTGTGTATTACCTGTGCTTGTAATCGTGCTAGTATTTGTAATAGTATTCGCATTATCGTAGTCTGTGAATCTTAACCAGTCTGTACTGTGTTATTGCGTGTATCAGTCGTGTTTTATTGAAATAAAGCCATGTTTCTAAGGTTATGAATTGATTAAGTATATTACAACATAAAAGATACAGTCTAGGCTTATAACTAAGAGGCTTGGAAAATATTCGGAAGAAATCTTAGGTGACTACCAATGTGGTTTAAGACCCAATAAATCTAAAACCGATTACATCTTAACACTAAGATGTATAATAGAAAAATGCCATGAAAACAACATACCAATTCCCCACTTCTTTATAGACTATAAAATGGCTTATGCCAGTATCAGAAGTAAATACCTATATGACAATCTACAGGATTTTGGAATACCTAACAAGCTGACAAGACTTATACTTATGACATTAAACAACTCAAAAAGTATAGTCATAATTCAAAGTGAACACTCATGAGAATTTAGGATTAAACGAGAATTAAGACAAGGTGACTCGATTTCTTGCATGCTATTTAATTTGACACTGGAGAGAGTTATAAGAAACATACCTCTGACATTGCTAGAGCCTTCACACAACTAGAAGAAGCATCTTGACCAGCAGGACTGGAGGTCAATGACAGCAAAACCAAGTACATCGTAATGACAATTTATAGCACCCATCATTTACTTAAGAGCAAAACAATTTCAAGGAAAACCAAGAAAATAATATACAAAAACATAACAAGACAAGCAGCAATGTATGCAAGTGAGACCTGGACACTGACTAAGACATCAGAAAATTTACTTAATACTTGAGAACAAAAAATTCTTAGGAAAATCTATGGTGCCATAACGGATGAAACTAGGTGGAGAACACGCACTAACCATGATATATATCAATTACATGAAGACCCCCCAAAAATGACCGAAATTTAAACAAAAAACCGACTACGTCGGGCAAGTCACCTTGAACGAACATCAGATAACAGAGGAGCGAAAATCATATATAGGCAAAAAAAACCCAAAAGGCAGGCAACCCATAGGCAGACCCCAAATGCGATGGATTGATGATGTAGAAGCAGATCTGCAAAAGCTTGGGGTTAGGGCGTGGAGACGAAAGGCCCAGGAGAGATCTAAATGGAAGGATGTGTTGAAGCAGGCCAGAGCCATCCATGGGCTGTAGCGGTACTGGGATGGATGGATGGATGGATGGATGGATGGATGGATGGATGGATAGATGGATGGATGGACGGATGGGTGGAAGGATGGATGGCCTAAAAAAGGTTAAATAAATATTTGAGTTTTACGTTCTTATTTTAATTATAGAAATTTCTTCTAATAAACCTAATGACTTGTTTTATTCTTTGATAGTTTCATCAATATGGGGATTCTATGACAATTTTTCATTTATTACAACACCTACGTATTTAGTGTTTTTAGTCTGCGTCACTGGTTTACCATGAATAAGATAAGTAAAATTTATTTGTGTCATATATTTTTGTTACTCTTAACAACTGACTTTTTTCTGGGTGGAAAGACATGCTTCAATTTGATCCCCATTTTAGTAATTCATCTAATTCTGTAAAATTTCTGTATCTTGTATTGTTTAAATGTTAAATATATTATGCAATCGTCTGCAAATAGTTTGACTTTTTTTCTAAACTAATGCAATTTGGTAAATCATTTATGTAAATAAAAAATTGTAGTGGACCCAACACTGTTCCTTATGTTACACCCGAGTTTACTGTTATCTGTGTATTTAGAGGCATTTATTATTACATTTTGTTTTCTCCCTATCATAAAATCTTTTATCAACTTATGCAATGGACCGTCAATGCTAACATTTTTACTTTTTTAAGCAAACTATGGTGGCAAACTTTGTCAAAAACTTTATTTATGTAAACGTTTACTATAATCTAAACGTTTTGAAAAATCATCAATTAGTCCTATGAGTTGTGTTTTACATAATCTATATTACCCAATGCCATGTTGGTATGGAATAAGGACACTAAGTTTGTCTAAGTGGTTTATAATGTTGCTACATATGTGATTTAGAATGTTACATTGTATTTTCAGCCTTGATTTTATTTATTTAAAGCATGACTCTGAAACCATAACAGACTGTCTGCCTCAGCTTGACCAACACGAGCCTTTCCAGGACTTATAACGATTCTAGCGGAATTTACGCCGAGGAAATTAGACTGAAAAGAAGCGGAAACATCAAGCAGTTATGCTGGCAAACGACTGGACAACAAGAAATTTTACCATTCAGATCGGATAAAAAAGGACAAAAAAATGTAAATTTAGTTTCAATCGTTTAAGAGACAATAAAGTGATGACGGCTTTCGCCGGTGAGGAAATCGGAAGCTGGGGGTAAAAATATGATTGGTAAAGGAAAAAAAACACTATTACAATATGACAATAAGATACGAAAGGTATGAAGAAAGAAAGCTAATTCCATTTATTGGCGGCTGGGTAGCCCTGTCCAGATAATAGTGCCGCGCTCTCATGGCCTAGGTACAAGAGAATACTATTTGCCGAATTGTATGACATGGGAAGGAGCTTTTGGTCAAAACTGCTCATACATTGTGACGTTGCAGGTCAGTGGTGAGACCTTTATTAACGAAATGTCCCGAAAAGATGGACTGGCATTCTCTAACAAATGGTCTAGACTGGATGGACTGGCCTTCTAACACAAAGGGTCCCGACAGAATGGACTGGCCTTCTATATCGAATGGTCCCGACAGGATGGACTGGCCTTCTATAACAAATGGTCCCAACAAAAAGGACTGGTCTTCTATAACGAATGGACACGAAAGGATAGTCTGGCATTCTATAACTAATGGTCCCGATAGAACGGACTGGCCTTCTATAACAAATGGTCCCGACAGGATGGACTGGCCTTCTATAACGAACAGTCTAGAAAGGATGGACTGGCCTTCGATAACGAATGGTTCCGACAGGATGGACTGACCTTCTATAACGAATGATCTAGACAGGATGGACTGGTCTTTTAGAAAGAATGGTCTAGACAGGATGGACTGGCCTTCTTTAACGAATAGACCCGACAGGATGGACTGGCTTTCTATAACGAATAATCTAAACAGGATGGACTGGCCTTCTATAACAAATGGTCCCGACAGGATGGACTGACCTTCTAAATAAATTGGTCCCTACAGATCGGACTGGCTTTCTATAACGAATGGTCGAAAAAGGATAGACTGGCATTCTATAACGTATAATCTAGATACAATGGACTGGCTTTCTATAACGAATGGTCCCGACAGGATGGACTGGCCTTCTATAACAAATGGTCCCGACAGGATGGACTGGTCTTCTATAACGAATGGACACGACAGGATAGACTGACATTCTATAACTAAAGGTCCGACAGGATGGACTGGCCTTCTATAACAAATGGTCCCGACAGGATGGACAGACCTTCTAAATAAAATGGTCCCTACAGAATGGACTGGCTTTCTATAACGAATGGTCTCGACAGGATAGACTGGCATTCTATAACGAGTGGTCCCGAAAGGATGGACTGGCCTTCTATAACGAATGGTATAGACAGAATGGACTGGCCTTCTATAAGGAATGCTCTACACAGGATGGACTGGCCTTCTATATCGAATGGTCCCGACAGGATGGACTGGCCTTCTATAACAAATGGTCCCAACAAAAAGGACTGGTCTTCTATAACGAATGGACACGAAAGGATAGACTGGCATTCTATAACTAATGGTCCCGATAGGATGGACTGGCCTTTTTTAACGAATGGTCCCGACAGGATGGACTGGCCTTCTATAACAAATGGTCCCGACAGGATGGACTGACCTTCTAAATAAAATGGTCCCTACAGAATGGACTGGCTTTCTATAACAAATGGTCTCGACAGGATAGACTGGCATTCTATAACGTATAATCTAGATAGGATGGACTGGCCTTCTATAACGAGTGGTCCCGACAGGACGGACTGGCCTTCTAAAACGAATAATCTAGACAGGATGGACTGGCCTTCTATAACGAATGCTCTACACAGGATGGACTGGCCTTTTCAAACGAGTGGTGCCGACAGGATGGACTGGCCTTCTATAACGAATATTCTAGACAGGATGGACTGGCCTTCTATAACGAGTGGACACGACAGGAAAGACTGGCATTCTATAACAAATGGACCCGACAGGATGGACTGGTCTTCTATAACAAATGGTCCCGACAGGATGGACTGGCCTTCTATAACGAATAGTCCCGACAGGATGGACTTGCCTTCTATAACGAATAATCTAGAAAGGATGTACTGGCCTTCTACAACGAGTGGTCCCGACAGGATAGACTGGCCTTCTATAACGAATGGTCTACACAGGATTGACTGACCTTCTATAACGACTGCTCTACACATGATGGACTGGCCTCTATAACAAATGGTCCCGACAGGATTGACTGACCTTCTATAACAAATGGTCCCGACAGGATGGACTGGCCTTCTATAACGAATAATCTAGACAGAATGGACTGGCCTTCTATAACAAATGGTCCCGACAAAATGGACTGGCCTTCTATAACAAATGGTCCCGACAAAATGGACTGGCCTTCTATAACAAGTGGTCTAGACAGGATGGACTGGCCTTCTATAGCGAATGCTCTACACAAGATGGACTGGCCGTCTATAACGAATGCTCTACACATGATGGACTGGCCTCTATAACGAATGGTCCCGACAGGATTGACTGGCCTTCTATAAAAAATTGTCCCGACAAAATGGACTGGCCTTCTATAACAAATGGTCTAGACAGGATGAACTGGCTTTCTATAACAAATGCTCTACACAGGATGGACTGGCCTTCTATAACGAATAATCTAGACAGGATGGACTGGCCATCTATAACGAGTGGTGCCGACAGGATGGACTGGCCTTCTATAACAAATTGTCTAGACAGAATGGACTGGCCTTCTATAAGGAATGCTCTACACAGGATGGACTGGCCTTCTATATCGAATGGTCCCGACAGGATGGACTGGCCTTCTATAACAAATGGTCCCGACAGGAAGGACTGGTCTTCTATAACGAATGGACACGAAAGGATAGACTGGCATTCTATAACTAATGGTCCCGACAGGATGGACTGGCCTTCTATAACGAATGGTCCCGACAGGATGGACTGGCCTTCTATAACAAATGGTCCCGACAGGATGGACTGACCTTCTAAATAAAATGGTCCCTACAGAATGGACTGGCTTTCTATAACGAATGGTCTCGACAGGATAGACTGGCATTCTATAACGTATAATCTAGATAGGATAGACTGGCCTTCTATAACGAATGCTCTACACAGGATGGACTGGCCTTTTCAAACGAGTGGTGCCGACAGGATGGACTGGCCTTCTATAACGAATAATCTAGACAGGATGGACTGGCATTCTATAACAAATGGTCCCGACAGGATGGACTGGTCTTCTATAACAAATGGTCCCGACAGGATGGACTGACCTTCTATAACGAATAGTCCCAACAGGATGGACTGGCCTTCTATAACAAATAGTCCCGACAGGATGGACTTGCCTTCTATAACAAATAATCTAGAAAGGATGTACTGGCCTTCTACAACGAGTGGTCCCGACAGGATAGACTGGCCTTCTATAACGAATGGTGTAGACAGGATGGACTGGCCTTCTATAACGAATGGTCTACACAGGATTGACTGACCTTCTATAACGACTGCTCTACACATGATGGACTGGCCTCTATAACAAATGGTCCCGACAGGATTGACTGACCTTCTATAACAAATGGTCCCGACAGGATGGACTGGCCTTCTATAACGAATAATCTAGACAGAATGGACTGGCCTTCTATAACAAATGGTCCCGACAAAATGGACTGGCCTTCTATAACAAATGGTCCCGACAAAATGGACTGGCCTTCTATAACAAGTGGTCTAGACAGGATGGACTGGCCTTCTATAGCGAATGCTCTACACAGGATGGACTGGCCGTCTATAACGAATGCTCTACACATGATGGACTGGCCTCTATAACGAATGGTCCCGACAGGATTGACTGGCCTTCTATAAAAAATGGTCCCGACAAAATGGACTGGCCTTCTAAAACAAATGGTCTAGACAGGATGAACTGGCTTTCTATAACAAATGCTCTACACAGGATGGACTGGCATTCTATAACGAATAATCTAGACAGGATGGACTGGCCATCTATAACGAGTGGTCCCGACAGGATGGACTGGCCTTCTATAACGAATGGTCTAGACAGAATGGACTGGCCTTCTATAAGGAATGCTCTACACAGGATGGACTGGCCTTCTATATCGAATGGTCCCGACAGGATGGACTGGCCTTCTATAACAAATGGTCCCGAAAGGAAGGACTGGTCTTCTATAACGAATGGACACGAAAGGATAGACTGGCATTCTATAACTAATGGTCCCGACAGGATGGACTGAACTTCTATAACGAATGGTCCCGACAGGATGGACTGGCTTTCTATAACAAATGGTCCCGACAGGATGGACTGACCTTCTAAATAAAATTGTCCCTACAGAATGGACTGGCTTTCTATAACGAATGGTCTCGTCAGGATAGACTGGCATTCTATATCGTATAATCTAGATAGGATGGACTGGCCTTCTATAACGAGTGGTCCCGACAGGACGGACTGGCCTTCTAAAACGAATGGTCTAGACAGGATGGACTGGCCGTCTATAACGAATGCTCTACACAAGATGGACTGGCCTTCTATAACGAGTGGACACGACAGGAAAGACTGGCATTCTATAACAAATGGTCCCGACAGGATGGACTGGTCTTCTATAACAAACGGTCCCGACAGGATAGACTGGCATTCTATAACGTATAATCTAGATAGGATAGACTGGCCTTCTATAACGAGTGGTCCCGACAGAACGGACTGGCCTTCTATAACGAATGGTCTAGACAGGATGGACTGGCCTTCTATAACGAATGCTTTACACAGGACTGACTGGCCTTCTCTAACGAGTGGTTCCGACAGGATGGACTGGCCTTCTATAACGAATAATCTAGACAGGATGGACTGGCCTTCTATAACGATTGGACACGACAGGATAGACTGGCATTCTATAACAAATGGTCCCGACAGGATGGACTGGCCTTCTATAACGAATGGTCCGAACAGGATGGACTGGCCTTCTATAACAAATGGTCCCAACAGGATGGACTGGTCTTCTATAACAAATGGTCCCGACAGGATGGACTGGTCTTCTAGAACGAATAGTCCCGACAGGATGGACTGGCCTTCTTTATCGAATAATCTAGACAGGATGTACTGGCCTTCTACAACGAGTGGTCCTGACAGGATGGACTGGCCTTCTATAACGAATGGTGTAGACAGGATGGACTGGCCTTCTATAACGAATGGTCTACAGAGGATTGACTGACCTTCTATAACGAATGCTTTACACATGATGGACTGGCCTCTATAACGAATGGTCCCGACAGGATTGACTGACCTTCTATAACAAATGGTCTCGAAAGGATGGACTGGCCTTCTATAACAAGTGGTCCCGACAGGTTGGACTGGCCTTCTAAAACGAATAATCTACACAAAATGGACTGGCCTTCTATAACAAATGGTCCCGACAAAATGGACTGGCCTTCTATAAAAAATGGTCCCGACAAAATGGACTGGCCTTCTATAACAAATGGTCTAGACAGGATGAACTGCCTTTCTATAACAAATGCTCTACACAGGATGGACTGGCCTTCTATAACGAATAATCTAGACAGGATGGACTGGCCATCTATAACGAGTGGTCCCGAAAGGATGGACTGGCCTTCTATAACGAATGGTCTAGACAGAATGGACTAGCCTTCTATAAGGAATGCTCTACACAGGATGGACTGGCCTTCTATATCGAATGGTCCCGACAGGATGGACTGGCCTTCTATAACAAATGGTCCCAACAGGAAGGACTGGTCTTCTATAACGAATGGACACGAAAGGATAGACTGGCATTCTATAACTAATGGTCCCGATAGGATGGACTGGAAATCTATAACGAACGGTCCCGACAGGATGGACTGGCCTTCTATAACAAATGGTCCCGATAGGATGGACTGACCTTCTAAATAAAATGGTCCCTACAGAATGGACTGGCTTTCTATAACGAATGGTCTCGACAGGATAGACTGGCATTCTATAACGTATAATCTAGATAGGATAGACTGGCCTTCTATAACGAATGCTCTACACAGGATGGACTGGCCTTTTCAAACGAGTGGTGCCGACAGGATGGACTGGCATTCTATAACGAATAATCTAGACAGGATGGACTGGCCTTCTATAACAAATGGTCCCGACAGGATGGACTGACCTTCTAAATAAAATGGTCCCTACAGAATGGACTGGCTTTCTATAACGAATGGTCTCGACAGGATAGACTGGTTTTCTATAACGTATAATCTAGATAGGATGGACTGGCCTTCTATAACGAGTGGTCCCGACAGGACGGACTGGCCTTCTAAAACGAATGGTCTAGACAGGATGGACTGGCCTTCTATACGAATGCTCTACACAGGATGGACTCGACTTTTCTAACGAGTGGTGCCGACAGGATGGACTGGCCTTCTATAACGAATAATCTAGACAGGATGGACTGGCCTTCTACAACGAGTGGTCCCGACAGGATAGACTGGCCTTCTATAACGAATGGTGTAGACAGGATGGACTGGCCTTCTATAACGAATGGTCTACACAGGATTGACTGACCTTCTATAACGACTGCTCTACACATGATGGACTGGCCTCTATAACAAATGGTCCCGACAGGATTGACTGACCTTCTATAACAAATGGTCCCGACAGGATGGACTGGCCTTCTATAACGAATAATCTAGACAGAATGGACTGGCTTTATATAACAAATGGTCCCGACAAAATGGACTGGCCTTCTATAACAAATGGTCCCGACAAAATGGACTGGCCTTCTATAACAAGTGGTCTAGACAGGATGGACTGGCCTTCTATAGCGAATGCTCTACACAGGATGGACTGGCTGTCTATAACGAATGCTCTACACATGATGGACTGGCCTCTATAACGAATGGTCCCGACAGGATTGACTGGCCTTCTATAAAAAATGGTCCCGACAAAATGGACTGGCCTTCTAAAACAAATGGTCTAGACAGGATGAACTGGCTTTCTATAACAAATGCTCTACACAGGATGGACTGGCATTCTATAACGAATAATCTAGACAGGATGGACTGGCCATCTATAACGAGTGGTCCCGACAGGATGGACTGGCCTTCTATAACGAATGGTCTAGACAGAATGGACTGGCCTTCTATAAGGAATGCTCTACACAGGATGGACTGGCCTTCTATATCGAATGGTCCCGACAGGATGGACTGGCCTTCTATAACAAATGGTCCCGAAAGGAAGGACTGGTCTTCTATAACGAATGGACACGAAAGGATAGACTGGCATTCTATAACTAATGGTCCCGACAGGATGGACTGAACTTCTATAACGAATGGTCCCGACAGGATGGACTGGCTTTCTATAACAAATGGTCCCGACAGGATGGACTGACCTTCTAAATAAAATTGTCCCTACAGAATGGACTGGCTTTCTATAACGAATGGTCTCGTCAGGATAGACTGGCATTCTATATCGTATAATCTAGATAGGATGGACTGGCCTTCTATAACGAGTGGTCCCGACAGGACGGACTGGCCTTCTAAAACGAATGGTCTAGACAGGATGGACTGGCCGTCTATAACGAATGCTCTACACAAGATGGACTGGCCTTCTATAACGAGTGGACACGACAGGAAAGACTGGCATTCTATAACAAATGGTCCCGACAGGATGGACTGGTCTTCTATAACAAACGGTCCCGACAGGATAGACTGGCATTCTATAACGTATAATCTAGATAGGATAGACTGGCCTTCTATAACGAGTGGTCCCGACAGAACGGACTGGCCTTCTATAACGAATGGTCTAGACAGGATGGACTGGCCTTCTATAACGAATGCTTTACACAGGACTGACTGGCCTTCTCTAACGAGTGGTTCCGACAGGATGGACTGGCCTTCTATAACGAATAATCTAGACAGGATGGACTGGCCTTCTATAACGATTGGACACGACAGGATAGACTGGCATTCTATAACAAATGGTCCCGACAGGATGGACTGGCCTTCTATAACGAATGGTCCGAACAGGATGGACTGGCCTTCTATAACAAATGGTCCCAACAGGATGGACTGGTCTTCTATAACAAATGGTCCCGACAGGATGGACTGGTCTTCTAGAACGAATAGTCCCGACAGGATGGACTGGCCTTCTTTATCGAATAATCTAGACAGGATGTACTGGCCTTCTACAACGAGTGGTCCTGACAGGATGGACTGGCCTTCTATAACGAATGGTGTAGACAGGATGGACTGGCCTTCTATAACGAATGGTCTACAGAGGATTGACTGACCTTCTATAACGAATGCTTTACACATGATGGACTGGCCTCTATAACGAATGGTCCCGACAGGATTGACTGACCTTCTATAACAAATGGTCTCGAAAGGATGGACTGGCCTTCTATAACAAGTGGTCCCGACAGGTTGGACTGGCCTTCTAAAACGAATAATCTACACAAAATGGACTGGCCTTCTATAACAAATGGTCCCGACAAAATGGACTGGCCTTCTATAAAAAATGGTCCCGACAAAATGGACTGGCCTTCTATAACAAATGGTCTAGACAGGATGAACTGCCTTTCTATAACAAATGCTCTACACAGGATGGACTGGCCTTCTATAACGAATAATCTAGACAGGATGGACTGGCCATCTATAACGAGTGGTCCCGAAAGGATGGACTGGCCTTCTATAACGAATGGTCTAGACAGAATGGACTAGCCTTCTATAAGGAATGCTCTACACAGGATGGACTGGCCTTCTATATCGAATGGTCCCGACAGGATGGACTGGCCTTCTATAACAAATGGTCCCAACAGGAAGGACTGGTCTTCTATAACGAATGGACACGAAAGGATAGACTGGCATTCTATAACTAATGGTCCCGATAGGATGGACTGGAAATCTATAACGAACGGTCCCGACAGGATGGACTGGCCTTCTATAACAAATGGTCCCGACAGGATGGACTGACCTTCTAAATAAAATGGTCCCTACAGAATGGACTGGCTTTCTATAACGAATGGTCTCGACAGGATAGACTGGCATTCTATAACGTATAATCTAGATAGGATAGACTGGCCTTCTATAACGAATGCTCTACACAGGATGGACTGGCCTTTTCAAACGAGTGGTGCCGACAGGATGGACTGGCATTCTATAACGAATAATCTAGACAGGATGGACTGGCCTTCTATAACAAATGGTCCCGACAGGATGGACTGACCTTCTAAATAAAATGGTCCCTACAGAATGGACTGGCTTTCTATAACGAATGGTCTCGACAGGATAGACTGGTTTTCTATAACGTATAATCTAGATAGGATGGACTGGCCTTCTATAACGAGTGGTCCCGACAGGACGGACTGGCCTTCTAAAACGAATGGTCTAGACAGGATGGACTGGCCTTCTATACGAATGCTCTACACAGGATGGACTCGACTTTTTTAACGAGTGGTGCCGACAGGATGGACTGGCCTTCTATAACGAATAATCTAGACAGGATGGACTGGCCTTCTACAACGAGTGGTCCCGACAGGATAGACTGGCCTTCTATAACGAATGGTGTAGACAGGATGGACTGGCCTTCTATAACGAATGGTCTACACAGGATTGACTGACCTTCTATAACGACTGCTCTACACATGATGGACTGGCCTCTATAACAAATGGTCCCGACAGGATTGACTGACCTTCTATAACAAATGGTCCCGACAGGATGGACTGGCCTTCTATAACGAATAATCTAGACAGAATGGACTGGCTTTATATAACAAATGGTCCCGACAAAATGGACTGGCCTTCTATAACAAATGGTCCCGACAAAATGGACTGGCCTTCTATAACAAGTGGTCTAGACAGGATGGACTGGCCTTCTATAGCGAATGCTCTACACAGGATGGACTGGCTGTCTATAACGAATGCTCTACACATGATGGACTGGCCTCTATAACGAATGGTCCCGACAGGATTGACTGGCCTTCTATAAAAAATGGTCCCGACAAAATGGACTGGCCTTCTATAAGAAATGGTCTAGACAGGATGAACTGGCTTTCTATAACAAAAGCTCTACACAGGATGGACTGGCCTTCTATAACGAATAATCTAGACAGGATGGACTGGCCATCTATAACGAGTGGTCACGACAGGATGGACTGGCCTTCTATAATGAATGGTCTAGACAGAATGGACTGGCCTTCTATAAGGAATGCTCTACACAGGATGGACTGGCCTTCTATATCGAATGGTCCCGACAGGATGGACTGGCCTTCTATAACAAATGGTCCCGACAGGAAGGACTGGTCTTCTATAACGAATGGACACGAAAGGATAGACTGGCATTCTATAACTAATGGTCCCGACAGGATGGACTGGCCTTCTATAACGAATGGTCCCGACAGGATGGACTGGCCTTCTATAACAAATGGTCCCGACAGGATGGACTGACCTTCTAAATAAAATGGTCCCTACAGAATGGACTGGCTTTCTATAACGAATGGTCTCGACAGGATAGACTGGCATTCTATAACGTATAATCTAGATAGGATGGACTGGCCTTCTATAACGAGTGGTCCCGACAGGACGGACTGGCCTTCTAAAACGATTGGTCTAGACAGGATGGACTGGCCTTCTATAACGAATGCTCTACACAGGATGGACTGGCCTTTTCTAACAAGTGGTTCCGAGAGGATGGACTGGCCTTCTATAACGAATAATCTAGACAGGATGGACTGGCCTTCTATAACGAGTGGACACGACAGGAAAGACTGGCATTCTATAACATATGGTCCCGACAGGATGGACTGGTCTTCTATAACAAATGGTCCCGACAGGATGGACTGACCTTCTATAACGAATATTCCCAACAGGATGGACTTGCCTTCTATAACGAATGGTCCCGACAGGATGGACTGGCCTTCTATAACAAATGGTCCCGACAGGATGGACTGACCTTCTAAATAAAATGGTCCCTACAGAATGGACTGGCTTTCTATAACGAATGGTCTCGACAGGATAGACTGGCATTCTATAACGTATAATCTAGATAGGATTGACTGGCCTTCTATAACGAGTGGTCCCGACAGAACGGACTGGCCTTCTATAACGAATGGTCTAGACAGGATGGACTGGCCTCCTATAACGAATGCTCTACACAGGACTGACCTGCCTTCTCTAACGAAGGGTTCCGACAGGATGGACTGGCCTTCTATAACGAATAATCTAGACAGGATGGACTGGCCTTCTATAACGATTGGACACGACAGGATAGACTGGCATTCTATAACAAATGGTCCCGACAGGATGGACTGGCCTTCTATAACGAATGGTCCCGACAGAATGGACTGGCCTTCTATAACAAATGGTGTAGACAGGATGGACTGGCCTTCTATAACGAATGGTCCCGACAGGATGGACTGGTCTTCTATAACGAATAGTCCCGACAGGATGGTTTGGCCTTCTTTAACGAATAATCTAGACAGGATGTACTGGCCTTCTACAACGAGTGGTCCTGAAAGGATGGACTGTCCTTCTATAACGAATGGTGTAGACAGGATGGACTGGCCTTCTATAACGAATGGTCTACACAGGATTGACTAACCTTCTATAACGAATGCTTTACACATGATGGACTGGCCTCTATAACGAATGGTCCCGAACGGATCGACTGACCTTCTATAACAAATGGTCCCGACAGGATGGACTGGCCTTCTATAACAATTGGTCCCGACAGGTTGGACTGGCTTTCTAAAACGAATAATCTACACAGAATGGACTGGCCTTCTATAACAAATGGTCCCGACAAAATGGACTGGCCTTCTATAAAAAATGGTCCCGACAAAATGAACTGGTCTTCTATAACAAATGGTCTAGACAGGATGGACTGGCTTTCTATAACAAATGCTCTACATAGGATGGACTGGCCTTCTATAACGAATAATCTAGACAGGATGGACTGGCCATCTATAACGAGTGGTCCCGACAGGATGGACTGGCCTTCTATAACGAATGGTCTAGACAGAATGGACTGGCCTTCTATAAGGAATGCTCTACACAGGATGGACAGGCCTTCTATATCGAATGGTCCCGACAGGATTGACTGGCCTTCTATAACAAATGGTCCCGACAGAATGGACTGGCCTTCTATAACGAATAATCTAGACAGAATGGACTGGCCTTCTATAACAAATGATCCCGACAAAATGGACTGGCCTTCTATAACAAATGGTCCCGACAAAATGGACTGGCCTTCTATAACAAATGGTCTAGACAGGATGGACTTGCCTTCTATAGCGAATGCTCTACACAGGATGGACTGGCCGTCTATAACGAATGCTCTACACATGATGGACTGGCCTCTATAACGAATGGTCCCGACAGGATTGACTGGCCTTCTATAACGAATGGTCTAGACAGGATGGTCTGGATTTCTATAGCAAATGCTTTACACAGGATGGACTGGCCTTCTATAACGAATGGTCTACACAGGATTGACTGACCTTCTAGAACGAATGCTTTACACATGATGGACTGGCCTCTATAACGAATGGTCCCGACAGGATTGACTGACCTTCTATAACAAATGGTCCTGACAGGATGGATTGGCCTTCTATAACGAATAATCTAGACAGGATGGACTGGCCTTCTATAACGAGTGGTCCCGACAGGATGGACTGGCCTTCTATAACGAATGGTCTAGACAGGTTGGACTGGCCTTCTTTAAAGAATGCTCTACACAGGATTGACTTGTTTTCTATAACGAATGGTCCCGACAGAATGGACTGGCCTTCTAAAACAAATGATCCCGACAGGATGGAAAGGTCTTCTATAACAAATGGACACGATAGGATAGACTGGCATTGTATATCGAATGGTCCCGACAGGATGGACTGGTCTTCTATAACAAATGGTCCCGACAGGATGGACTGGCCTTCTATAACGAGTGGTCCCGACAGGTTGGACTGGCCTTCTAAAACAAATAATCTAGACAGAATGGACTGGCCTATTATAACGAATGGTCCCGACATAATGGACTGGCCTTCTATAACAAATGGTCCCGACAGGATGGACTGGTCTTCTATAACGAATGGACACGACAGGATAGACTGGCATTCTATAACGAATGGTCCCGACAGGATGGACTGGCATTCAATAACGAATGGTTCCGACAGGATGGACTGGCCTTCTATAACAAATGGTCCCGACAGGTTGGACTGACCTTCTAAATCAAATGGTCCCTACAGAATGGACTGGCTTTCTATAACGAATGCTCTACACAGGATGGACTGGCCTTCTATATCGAATGGTCTAGACAGGATGGACAGGCCTTCTATAACAAAAGGTTCCGACAGGATGGACTGGCCTTCTATAACGAATTGTCCCGACAGGATGGACTGGTCTTCTATAACGAATGGTCACGACAGGATGGACTGGCCTTCTATAACGAATGGTACCGACAGGATGGACTGGCCTTCTATAACGAATGGTCCCTACAGGATGGACTGGCTTTCTATAACGAATGGTCCTGACAGGATGTACTGGCCTTTTATAACGAATGGTCCCGACTAAAGGGACTGGCCTTCTATCATCTCCTTCTATCTGGTTAAATACTTATCTTGATTTGCATGGAACAAAATGGCGATAAACTCTCTCTTTGGTATTGATACTTATTGTTAATAGCAAGGTTTTGTAAATTAAAAGCCTGATGGAATGGGGAGATAACAAGACAAGGGGAAAAAGTGAAAGGAGGGCAATAAAGTACATACATTTTAAGGCCCTACGTGATAATACCAACTATACAACACACACATGGTTCAGAATCGTGACATTAACAACATGGTTACAATAGTGTATGCGTGTATGTTGTCAAATTATTAATTTTACAGACGTATCTAATATATAAAGCAGAATGTGAGGCGTATATATGTATGTCCCGCATAGAAATTAAAACCGTTTAACCGATCTTGATAAAACTTCACAGAAATGTTCCTTGGGTACTAACTTAGAACGTAGTGTATGTATTGTAGCGTTAAAACAAACTTATGACTATCAAAAAAAAAAGTCGATAAGCTCTATGAAAGCATTCTAATTTCATCGATTTAGGCCGTGTTTACATGAAAAAAGTTCGAATGGTCTGAAAAGGGCTAACGTCACAAGAGCCCCAATTTTTCTAGCAGGCTATCATGCTCTCCTGGTGAAGAGTTCTGCTGGTAAGGTCTGTGCAATTCTAAGCACTGATTTACCTAACCCCTGCACGCTCGTCTGGTGTAGGGATTTGTGTCTGTCGGGGCTTTAGCTAATGCTGAACCGAGGGTCAATCTCTCAAAATATGCGGGCCTTAAACTGGTGGCTTTAAAAAGGTCTCCTGCTTCACTCCATTTTCGTGGATTAAATCCTGCCCAAGTGAGCGAGTGGTTGAATTAACTGGTCTTTTGATCGATTCATAGTCCAATGTTCATGTCTGGACCGTTTTCACTGCTATCTCTAAGGGGCAACCCAAATGTCGTCCCCCTTTAGGAACTTATACCAATGTCGAGTAAAATTACAAAGAAAAGCGGGCCTAAGCAAACTCTAACAGGCTCCGCTGGCCAGGTAAAGGGTGTTAGGCCTGGCATCGAAAAATGTGCTTCTAATTGCCTCGCAACTTTGGTACATAGAGAGAACGGGCCACGTTGTGAAAAAAGAACTACCGTTCTTCCCAACACACTAACCCTGATAAAATCCTTTTTCCCCAAAACAAACACAACAATAAAAAAAAAGTCTCAGAAGAAAATTAACCCAACACCAACACCTCATACTTGGAAAGTAAGTATCCCCAAGGCTAATTTAGGTGGAAATATAAAGCAAGATGATCCTCAAAATTCCATATCTGATACTAAAACTTTCAAAGTCCTTCAATGTAACGTCCGAGGTCTTTTTCCAAAGACACTTGAAATAACTTACCTGCTCATCAAAGAGTGTGTGGATGTTGCTTTACTACAAGAATGTCTGATAGGTGAAAAAAAAGTGTCACAATACCCGGGGACTCAGTTTTTTGCTGCTCTATTGGGGATTGCGGAGGCCTGGTTACATTGGTGGCTCTGGTCGCCAAGAAAATGTCGAGAGACTTGAGTCAGAGGAGGACAGACACTTTGGTATTAGAAATATGGAAAAATAATAGACGCTTCAAGTGCATAAATGTTTATAATCCACCAAAACAAGAACTGGTTTTAATGTCAGAACAAGAACTGGTTTTAATGTCAGAGAGACAATAACTGTAGACACTATCATCCTGGAGATCTAAATGCCCATTCACCTTCCTGGGGCTATGATGATACTGAACAGTCTGGTAAAAAAGTTCATGACCTGTGCAATTATACTAACTTTTTTTTCCGCAAAATAAACTCTCCTCCTACTCTTCTGCATGCTAGCAATGGTTCACTATCACGACCAGATGTTTATTTAGTCTCTGCTAACATTGAATCTGTCATAACGTATCAAGAACTAGGCGATATTGGTAGTTGTCACAGCCTAGTTCTTGTTGTAGGCGTGATAACGCGAATGTCGTGGTGTAGATACCTTTTGTAGATACTTTAATATATTTTGTCTTCTTAATTAAATACTTTTACTCGCGCACTAGATTCGCTAGTGCATGAGAACACTAACATGCTGAACTCTCTGACCACAATATTCAGACTAATTAGTACTCACTGGTAGCAGACATGGTTTTTATTACATGTAAAATATAGTTTAGTGCATTATAATCCAATGGAATACTTCAGATATCACATATAATCCAAAATCAAACTTAATATCTATACATTACTACACTGGACAAGATATCCATAATAAACCTCTCTCTGCGAGAGTCCAAGATTAACTGCCGTGTCCACCTCGTGGTCAGTTCTCGCCCAAACAAAATCTCGTGCGATTGCACGGAATGGTTCAGTGATTACTAGTCACCAAATATTACAGGGGTTCTAAAACTAATGTTACATACGCCCCTTCCCCTAGAAAAGATTTTTGAAAAAAATCTTTTACAAAAGTACATATGATAGTAATGTTCTCTATATATATATCTAGTAGCTTAATCACTCATGTCAAGCTAATCTAATTAATCACTTCAATACTGTTTGCTTAATTATACATAAGTATTAATGACATGTCTTTAATCTCACTATGAATGGTTTCATATACTAATTGACAAATGCATTGTTCAACTCTCAAAAAGTTTGCTTATATTACTGTGTTTACTAATCATCTAAATTATTAGCACATCTAGTCATTTTGAAATTCTATGTTATTGCCAAATTGTGATAAGTAAATATGTAATGTACAATTAATTAAAAAATGATAGTACAAAAGCATCAATAAAAAAGAAAAAAAATGTCATTATGACCCAATAAAATGATACCAGTAAATATTACATAATATGTCATAACCTAGTTACATGATAAGAAAAAAAATGTCAGCTTGACTTGATTGAAAAATGTCAAGTTGTTTCTAATTGTATTGTGAAGTTACTCAGTTAAAATACTTTGACTGATATGTACAATATCATTGTCCTCATTTGTATCTGTTTCATGATCTACCTGTCTTGACAAAAAATCAGCTAATACGTTTTCATGACCAGGTATACTTTGTAGGTCAAACTTGTAAATCAGATAAAATTAGTTACCATCTATTTATTCTGTTATTCTTTAGTTATTTACTTTTAAGTGCTAACAATGGTTTATGGTCACATTTAATTGTAAAAAATCTTCCTAATAAATAGTGTTTCAGTTTGACTATGCTCCATACTATAGCTAATTGTTCTTTTTCTATTATTGAATATTTTCTTTCTGCTTTAGATAATGTTCTACTTATATGAACTATAGGTTTCAGATATGACTCTTTCTGTTGCAGTAGGCATGCTCCTATACCATTATTAGATGCATCAGTGTACAGTAGGAGTTGTGAAATAGGATCAATACTCCCTAATTCTAGTTTCTAATTAAACTTATCTATAAGTCTGGTTAGTACTTCTCTGCTGCTGTCATCTAAGTTTATTATATTTGAATGTTTCTTCTTAGTAAACTCTACTAAGGGCTGAATTAGTTGAGCATAGTTGGGTATGAATTTTCTATAAAAGTTGCACAAGCCTAATAGTACTCTGACATCCTTTTTTGTTTTAGGTTCCTTAATGTTTCTTATTTTACTTATGTTTGCTTTGGTAGGAGTTATTCTGTTGTTAGTAATGTTGTAGCCTAAAAATTGAATTTCATCCTTTACAAGATTTAATTTATTGGGAGCAATTGTAATGTTATGTTGTTTTAGACAAGCTAATATTTGTTCAAGTGTGTCTAGATGTTCCTTTTCTGACTTAGTGAAAACACGAATGTCATCCACATATGAAATTACATTGTCTATGCCTGATAATAGTTTGCTCATACATTTTTGGAAAGTGGCTGTGCTGTTAACTAACCCAAATGGCATGACATTCCATACATATATTCCTTCAAACCCAGGTAAAATACATTTGAAAGCTGTGTATTGTTTAGACATTTCTTCCATTTTTATTTGCCTGAATCCTCTATTTAGACCCATGGTGGTAAACAGTGAGGCTCTGCTTAGCATATTAATTATAGTGTCTGTATCAGGTAAAGGTTCAAGATCTATAACAGTACAATTGCTTAGCTCTCTATAGTCGCAACAGATTCTTACACTATTATCTTTTTTCTTAACAATTACCATAGGTGATGCATAAGAGCATACATCTGATTTTTCTATCTTATTTTCACTTAGGAATTTCTTTAGTTCTACCTTTACTAATTCCTCATAGGCCTTTGGGATGTTATATGCCTTTGTTTTAGATGGTAGTGTCTTATTTAAGTGTATTGAATGTTGAATTAGATCAGTGCAGCCTAGTTTCAATGTAATGACATCATTGTATTTTCCTATCAAGTTATCTATATTGGTCCTATCATTACATGAGTCTTGGGTGGCAGCATGAATAGTTATAGTGTTTGCAGCATATTCTTGTATAGTTCCTATTGAATCTGTATCCCTATCAATTACTTCTATCTCTTCAAATTTTCTTTTAGGAAATTTTACTAATTTGTCTATGCTCAGTTTACATTCTTTGCCATCTTTGTCTACTTTGTATATTTTGTTGTTTATTTTACTTACTATCTTATATGGACCTTCATTTTTGTTTTTACTATACTTATTTTCTATCTTGACATATACTTGGTCTCCTATGTTTATTGTCCTTAATTTTCTGTTCTTATTTTTTATATCTCTATGTCTGTTTAAGTTTTTATCCATGTTTATATCAGCTAACTTTATTCCCTGTCTTAAATTTTGTTTTGTTTGTGTTATCCATGGATGAAATTCTTTATAGTTCTCTAGGTCTAACATATTATCAGCCCATAGTTCTAGTGGACCTTTAGGTTTCCTATCAAAAACGAATTCATATGGACTGAATTTTGTTGTTTCATGAGTAGTAGTGTTGTAGGCAAGGCAAATATAGCATAGTTCAAAGTCTGATCCAAAGTATTCATTGCTTCTGTTTCTAATTTATACATTATTTCTTTGATTGTTTTGTTCCATTATTTAATCACACCGTTGGATTGTGGCAAATAAATTGTACTGTGAACCAGTTTGATGTTGGTCATTTCTACGAAGGCTTAATTTAAGTTTGATTTAAAGTTGGATGCATTATCTGATAGAATTTTGTTTGGGAATCTAAACTTTAAGAATATTGTTCTTAGTGAGGTGCATATATCTTCTGCCCTAATATCCCTAAGAGGAAAAGCTTCTGCCCACCTGGTCGCTATATCTATGATTCCCAATATATATTTATTTCCCTTGGTGCTTGTATTTAATGGGCCCATAATATCAATGGCTATTTTATCCCAGAAGCAATGGGCTTTATTTGATTTTTGTAGGGGTGCCTTAAGTATAACTTTTTGTTTAGTACATTCTTGACAAGAATATATATAGTCTTTTATTTGAGTCTTCATCTTGGGCCAAAAGAATTTTTCTGAAATTTTGGCATATGTTTTCTTTTTGCCAAAGTGGCCTGCTGTTGAATCATCATGTGCCATTTTAAGTATTTTGGGTGTAAGGCTTTGTCGAATCATTATTTGAATTCTTGTGCTATCTTTGTTTTTATTACATCTTATGGCTAGGTTGTTGGCTAAGATATGATGGTTGTTTTAATTTATTTTATTATAGTCTTTACTAAACAAATCTTGTACTATATGGTCACTGTTTTGCATTTTGATTAATTCTAATTCATTGAATAGAATATTTGGCAATTCAATCTCTGGTACAATTTTTTGTCTATTCTTTATCCATGAATCTAGCTGAGTTAGTGTCAAATCTCTAACACCATGTGAGTTCCCTATTATGAGGTCTTGGGCAGGGGTATCCATTACAACTACTTTTATCTCGCCTGTAATCCAGGGAGATTAAATCTAGACCTTGGCAGTTTTACATATGTCAAATTTTTGTACATTGGCATAGATCACCTTAACAGCTTCTTTTAAATATTGTTCTGGTTTGACTAGATTGGATCTTACTATTGATGTTGTTGCACCAGAATCTTTCATTGCTTTAATCTCTACTGTATTTACATATAATGGGAAAACATTTACTTTAGACAGTTCTGCTTGTAAGTAAGCAACATTCTCTTCTCTTTGGACATTGTTGTTATTGTTATTGCCTCTATTTCTGTTTCTGTTTTGATAGTGAGTATTGTAGTTAGACTGCTGGTTGTATGTGTCCCCCTCCTTGATTGTCTATTAGTATTATAGTTATTGTAATGGAAGTTGTTATTTCTAAGGCCCCTTCTTTCTCTGGGGCTTGCACTCTGGTTTTATCTATAGTTTCTATATTGATTGTTATAATTACTAGGATTGTTGTAATTATTTTGATTGTAGTTGCTAGGGTTATGGTAATTAGTGTAATTTCTATATCTACAGTTGCTAGTATTAGTTTGTCTGCATTGGCTTTTAACATGGCCCTTCTTGCCACATTTAAAGCAAGTTTTTGAGATAGTATGACCAGGATGGCTATCTTTAAAAAGGTTTAAATTAGTAATGAGATTAGTTTCTGTTTTTACTTTCCTTTCTTTAAGAAAAGTGAACACTAAATCTGATACATTGGACAGTACATTGTCAATTAGGATCATGTCTAAAATTTGAATTGGATCTTTTATGTCACACTTAGCTAGTTCTAACCACTTAAGCATATTTGCCTTCATGTCAAAGATAATCCTGTTGAAGTCTCCATCCTTGCTTAGTTTAATTTTTTAAAATAGTTTTCTGTAATAGTCTTCACTTTTTCCAAAATGTTCCAAAAGTCTAGTTTTAACAGCAAGGTAGTCTTGTTTTTGTTCAGTTGTAAGTGTGCTTATAATATTTAGGGGTTCTCCAGATAAATTAGCTAAATGATGCTTTGCCATATCCTCATTGTTTAAATTTTAGGTGGATGAAATATGTTCAAACTGAACTAGGTAATTCTCTAATGTTTCCTCCTTAATATTAAATTTATGAAATTTGGAAATAAATGGTTTGTTAGTAGTTTGCTGAGTGATAATGTTGGGGTTGATTTTTGCTGCTTCCAATTTAGCTAACTCTACTTTGTCCTGACTTTCTTTTTGTTTTGCCTCTAATTCTTTTTGTTTGGTCTCTATTTCTTTTAGTTCTTTTTGATGAGCTCTTTCCGCAGCTCTTTCTTCCCTATCTTTTTCTTTTTCAGCCCTATCTCTATCTTCTTTTTCTTTCTTTTCTGCCTTTTCTTTTCTTTTTCTATAAATTGTCTCTTTTTCTCACCTTCTAGTTCTATTACTTTTACAAGTTCTAGAATTTTATCATATGATGCCATGGTTATTGCTACTGTATCAATTTATGTCAAATGAGTTAAAGTAAATTAATCAAAGTATATAGTTGCAAAAAAAAATGACATATGTTACAGATATTACCCTGGAAGAATGTGTGTGAATTATCTAAAGTGTATTTTTACAAAATAACTACAAGTTCAATGAAGATTCTTAATTAATAGTCATATATTGAAATAATTATACATGTATCAAATAATATTATTCAAAAATGCAACAGCTCAAGTATTTTTCAATGTTAAGTATGTATGGCTATTGTTTATGCCAGTTATAATAGAACAAAAAATTGAAATTAATAAGAAGTAAAAAATATATGTACAATGTATATAAAAAACAAACACAGAAACAATATGAATGACGACACAGTCTGCTATAAAAAGAAATCAATAAAAAGGAGAAATGAGACAGGAGAGTTACAAATATGTAAATACAAGACTTTACAAAAACAACAATATGAATGTACTCTGAACAAACAACAATATAAATGCAAACAGAATACTCTGACAAAGTACACAAACAAGACTAAAAAAGCTAATAAATAATTCCCAATATGATCTAGTACTTCCCTACCAAAAAGGATGACCTTAAACGCGTTGGGTCTTATCGAAGGTAAAAGAACAGATAGGATATTTCCTAATAGATCCTATTATTATAAAAGTCACAAAATAGTCCCTCTCCTGCCACCCTTACAAACACTTAGAAAAATGAAAAATGTAAATGGTTACTCACTAGTGACTATCTTCAATAGTCAAAATTACTTAATTGGATACTTTAAATTATGTCAATGTATAACAAATACATACAATAATTAATCAAAACTTACAGGGGCTTTCTAGTGTAGTCTGATGTAGATACTCAATCCTCTTAGTGTAGATCCATTGTCCAGTGACAATCCAATCATCAAATAAATCATTGAAATAAGGTAATATATCCAATAGTCCAGTCACAAAATAAACCAATGAAATAAGGTAATATATCCAATAATGAGCTCAATAATCCAAACAGAATTAATTACACTGGTAGCTAGTAATACATTAATGGTTTAGTGCAAATCATATGGGCAACGATAACTACAATGAGAAATATTATATATATATATATATTCCAAAGTACTTGAGCTTCTAGAAGATAATCCAATAGTAAGCTTTTAGAAGATAATCCAATAGTGAATGGCTGACTTAATTAGCAGTATAAGACAGGAAAAGTTCTTCACAGAAGATGTTATGGAGAAGATCAGTTAGGACGATATGGGGGTATCACGTGCCCAAGTGTACTACAATTTGTTACTGGAACAGTGAACAAATAATTAGGTGAGTCTCAAATGACATACACCACGATGAACAGTCGACTTGGATGACGTCAGACTTGATTAGCACAGACAGATTGGTGTACTCCGGCTTTTCTTCAATATTTTTTCACCCAGATTGCGGCTCATCAGATATGACTGTAATAAGTTTCATACACACTAATTAAACTGACTTTTATGTGTATGAGGATGTTAAAGTAGTAGATCTCTAAAAGTTAAGATGCATGGGCCTGGTGTTTATCATCAATCTGCATCAGATCTTGGTTCAAAATGGCTCTTTGTAAGGTGAAAAAGTGAAGTTTATAGTTACCTTCAACTTGATATTATAATATAAGTCTAGTTGGTTATATTTCAGATCTATGATAACGTATTTAAATCTAGGAATCGATTTGAGATCATGTTGGAGCCAGGTCACCTGAGTTAATTTCTTGTTGTTGCAGAAAAGTTTGTTAGACCTCTAAGTTCTGTTCAATTGTTTTCGCCGCCATAATGGAAGAAAAAAATTCTACGCCAGATTATATGTAGACAATCGACGATTTACTTGTAAAAGAGTGTAGGTTCGTTCTGTCATTTAAGACATACTGGCCACCATATGTCACAGCCTAGTTCTTGTTGTAGGCGTGATAACGCGAATGTCGTGGTGTAGATACCTCTTGTAGATACTTTAATATATTTTGTCTTCTTAATTAAATACTTTCACTCGCGCACTAGATTCGCTAGTGCATGAGAACACTAACATGCTGAACTCTCTGACCACAATATTCAGACTAATTATTACTCACTGGTAGCAGACATGGTTTTTATTACATGTAAAATATAGTTTACAAAAGATATTGGCAAGTCCAGCCATCAAGAAATATTCACAAAAACATAGTGCATTATAATCCAATGGAATACTTCAGATATCACATATACTCCAAAATAAACCTTAATATCTATACATTACTACACTGGACAAGATATCCATAATAAACCTCTCACTGCGAGAGTCTAAGATCAACTGCCGTGACCACCTCGTGGTCAGTTCTCGCCCAAACAAAATCTCGTGCAATTGCACGGAATGGTTCAGTGATTACTAGTCACCAAATATTACAGGGGTTCTAAAACTGATGTTACAGTAGTGACCACCTTCCAATGTTACTGACTACCAATCGTTCTAAAATAAACACCAAGACCACTAAAGAACCACGAAAGTGGTGCTATAGTAAGGCTAATTGGAAAGGATACGAGACAGCTGTCGACAATGGCCTTGAAAAAATTCATGTATAGTCTAGCTATGTCAACCTTGTCAAATAACGACAGCTATCCTGGGCATGGCTAAAAAGATTATTCCTCGATCTTACCCTTGTAAAAACAACAAAAACTTTTGGTCTGCAATCATCAACAAACCTGTTATGGCTTGGAGAAGGGCATACAAAAAGGTCCAAAAGAACCCAAACAATCCAACACTCTGGCAGAAATACAAAACATTCCGCCTATTAGTCAAAACGTCTGTTAACAGGGGAAAACGAGAACGTTGGACCAACACCTGTGCAAGGTTAAACCTAAGGGATAGCTCTAAGGCCTGGAGTCTTCTGAAAAATCTAAAAAAATGATGGGCGTACGAAAACAGTAACCACATAATCCTCATCCAGTGGGGTAACCATTTCATCAAAGAAGAAAATTGCCTTCTTGTTGAACAAATATTTTACTAAGATCAACAAGGATGCCAAGAAGTCCCCAATGTCCACAGCCATTGATAAAGCTCGCAAAGCTAATGAAAAAAAAGACAGAAAGGAACCAAAGCCCGAAAGGGGCTAAGGGAACGATGAACTCCCCCTTCTCGATAGGCGAGCTTAATGCTGCCAGCTTAACCCATAAAGGGTACCCTGGGGTACTGGAGCACCCCAGACAAAAAATAAATTGCGAATTCCCAACCGCTTTTAACCGGAAGTACTTCATCGTTTGTTTACCTTCCTTTCATTATGCTGTGTTTACATGGCTGATAGTGTCGATTTTTGTCCGTATTCGGTTTTAGCAGGGGAGGGGTCATGTGGTACTCCAGTACCCCAGGGTACCATTAATAATATATGTTTTTTGCTTGACATTGTGACACACACAAATGCTGAAATAGTAGTGCAGCGTCGCAGGTATGCAAATGACAGGCAACCGGATATTGATGATGATGACGATGATGCTGAGGAAGAAGTTCGTCCATCCTTCACCTGTAATGTGGACATTTTTGAACTCAAAGCACTATTAGGCTTGTACTACCTAGCAGGTGTCCTGAATATGAATGGTGTAACCACTTATGAACTGTTTGACAAAGACTGTGGAGTTGCATACTTTCGAGCCACTATGCCACAGAAAAGATTCACGTTTTTGACAAATTGTATCCGCTTTGATGACAAAGGTATAAGGCAAGAAAAAAGAGAACGTGATCGACTAGCACCCATTCGAGAGCTATTTGATAAAATTGTGAACACTAGTCAGCAGTTGTATACACCATCAGAATACTGCACAGTCGATGAACAATTGCTAGCTTTCAGAGGACGCTGTCCTTTTAAGATGTACATACCATCAAAACCTGGTAAGTATGGAATCAAGATCATGATTATGTGTGATTCGAAGAACTATTACATGTGTAATGCTGAAGTGTATACAGGCAAAGGATCTATACCGAGTCAGAAACCCCTTTGACAACGAAAAACATGCTGAGAATTACTCCCTTAGAGCACGTGAGAGGAAGCGAGCAGTGAGTTTTAAGGTTGCCTTATCCCCGTACAAAGACAACCTATGTGTCGGCCATAAACCAGTATTCTCTCTATCTAAACCTTGTCCCAATCGTCCTTTGTGCAGAACTCTGCATTCGTAAAGAATGTGTTCTATTGTTTCGTCGTCCTCCATGCAATGGCGACACCGTGTGTCGTAATTTTCCTTCCACCGTCCGAGGTAAGCACCAATTGGACAGTGGCCGACCCGGAACTGGGCTAGGACTGCCTGTTCCGCACGATTCAGTTGCCACCATGCATCTCTTTTGTCTGGTCTACTCATTGCTCGGTGAAACTCACGACCCTTGTCCGAAGAATCCCAGCCGTCGTGCCAAAGTGTCAACATGCGTTTGTCGACCAGGGATCGTATACTTTGATACGTGCACGGTTCATCATATTTGAGCGCCGTTGCGACCGCGGTTTTCGCGAGCTGGTCAGCCAAGTCGTGGCTGACCACCCCACAATGGGCGGGCACCCATTGCAAAGTAACGTTCACACCGAGTTGTAGGAGACGCCCTACGACCGTTAGGACGTCCCATACTCTTCTGACACCTTCATCCAGCCGTTCTAGGGCCTCTAGTGCGGCTACCAGGTCCGTGAAAAGGACTATGTCGTTCTCTGACGCAGTCCCGTTACGTACTATCATAGCCACCCAGTCCAGTGCGTGGAACATTGCTTCGAGTTCAGCCTCAAGGCTGCTTTTCTGCTGACAGGATCCACTGAGCTCGTCACTTTCGGGATTGCCAGAGAGTCGGACTACCGCCCCGTACCCAGCTTTCACCGTTCCCTCGAGCGTCTGAACAGAGCCGTCTGTGTAGATGGTGGTTACTCCGGCTGGATATGAAGCTATAGTCTCTCTGGCTGCTTGTAGTAGCCGTGTGGGGTGACTCTGCCTAGTCACCACTGGGTCAAGTAGGTTTTTCCGAATCGTCGGCATGCCGAGGGCCTCCATCGGGAAGATAGAACCGGGCGGGGCGGCAGATTTGCCTCTCTGACCAGCCCACGCGCCACATGCATGAAGCAGGGTCGGTTTTTGAGGCGTCTCCTACCATCCCAGTTGTCGACCAGACTTCTGAGTGGGCATCCATCCTCCAGCCGCATATATCTCTCGTGAGCTAGTATGACGGCTCGCTCTCTGCGCAATTTCAACGGTGGAATGTTTTCCATAATCTAACCAGCGGCAATTGGCGTTGTCCTAAAGGTTCCACAGATTAGTCTTATGGCTTGGTTCTGAACAGCATCTAGGCCTGCTAGAGCAGTTTGCAAAGCCCAGACCTGAACAGGAAGACTGTAGTCCATGTGAGAGCGTACTGCACCCATGTACAGTCCTCTCAGCACATCCGCTCTCGCTCCCCACTTCGTTCCAGCTAGTTTTTTTCACGATGTTCAGCTTCTCGGAAGCTGTATCCTTCACCTGTTGGATATGATCGCACATAGTCAGTTTCTGATCGAGAATTACTCCCAGGTACTTGGGCTTTTTATCCCATTCCAGAGTCTTGCCATCCATTCGTAGCTCGACAGGTTCCTTCAATATATCACGACCCAGCGTAAACCATGAGTAAACCGACTTCGAGTGGTTTACCTCAAGGCTCCACATTCTGGCGTAGCAGGATAGAGTTGTTAATGCCTGCTGGAGAGTGCCAATGAGCTGTTGGCGATCCCTCCCTGACTCCCACAACACGATATCATCTGCAAACATAAGCTTCTGACATTTCAAAAGAGCCGGCAAGTCGTTGATGTAGACCAAAAATAGCGTACAGCTGAGTGCCGATCCCTGCGGCACCCCCTGCTCAAGTGGAAGTTTCCCCGACACGTGCTTACCAACACGAGTCTGTACCGTTCTTTCCGTGAGGAAATTTTGGATCCACTTAAGCATATGTGAACCGACACCTAAGTTCATCAGTTTCAACAACAGACCGGGCCTCCATACTTTGTCATAGGCCTGCTTGAGATCGATAAATACCGCTAGCGTCGACTGGCCAGGTCGTTTGTGTTGCCCCACTGGAAGCCATCCGCCACTTTCTGCATAAATAACGTCACTTGATCGATCGCATTTCGTTGCCTCCTGAACCCGCCCTGTTCAGGAGCAATGAGACCTTTCGTTTCTAGGAACCATGTGAGCCTTCTGTTGACCATGCGTTCAGCCGCCTTCCCGACGTTGGACGTCAACGAAACGGGTCGGTAACTTTCTGCACGATCTGGGACCTTCCCCTTTTTGAGCAGGGGAACAATCGTTGCCACTCGCCAAGCCTTAAGAAAATTCCCCTTAGTCCAAGTACGATTGATTATATCCAACAGTTTCCTTCTGCCAATAGGACCGAGATGTTTCAGCATTTCGTTGCTGATCCCATCTGGCCCCGGTGCCTTACGCAACTTGCACATCCGAAGTGCAATATCTAGCTCTCCGTAGGTAAAAGAGTTAATGAATGTGCTCGTCTCGTTCTCGCCGTAGACATAACTGCGTTTCGCTTTAGCCTTCATGATGCCGTCTAGAGCTTTCGACACTTCGCTCCTCTCACCCGTCCTCGAGATGGCCGCAAAAGCCTGGTTTAGAGCGTCCGACCGTTTAGAGTCAGTGACCACCAAGCCTTGAGCCGTTTGCAGGGGCGCAGCTGCTTTTGGCTCTTTTGGCCTGGTTAGGTTGTTGAGAAGTTTCCATGTCTGTCGTCCGTCCGCAAGATCCAGGTTAGCACATGTCTTGGCCCACTTCAGTCTCGTACCCTCCGCAATAGCTTCCTTTACCTCCGCCGTAAGCTTGTTGTAAGCTCTCCTGGTTTCATCGGTTTTTCGACGACTGTGCTGCCTACTTGCAGCTCGCCTCAGTCGGATTAGGCGTGCCAAAGCGGGAGACCAAAAGTGCCTAAACTTGCGCCCCCCGTAGGACCTCGGGATAGCTTTTCGAGCGGCACCTAAGATGGCTTCGAGAAAGAGAAGGATCTACACCAGCTGGTGTTTCAGCTACAGAATACTATTCTGTTCAAATGACCACACCCAATCACGGAACGAACCGAAACTGTACCTTCGACAACTGGTTTACATCTATCAATACAGATCGAAAGTTGTACGATGATCATGCAGTGACTATGGTAGAAACCATGAAGAAAAACAAAGCTGAAATCCCTCCTTCCTTTGTGGAACTTCGTGGTAGAGAAAAGAACTCAGCAATGTTTGCATTCAGTGTTGTTCTTACTCTTCTATCATACTGTCCACCTAAACCTAAAAAGAAGATCGTCATGCTGCTATCGACAATGCAACGACGGGGTGACGCGACAGAGACAGTGAGACTACCAGAAATGGTTCAGTTCTATAATGAAACAAAATGTGGTGTTGATACGTTTGATCAATTATGCCATCGCTACTCTATATCCAGACGTACGCGGCGTTGGCCACTAACTGTATTCTACGGCCTTCTCAATGCTGTTGGTATCAATTCTATGATACTGCTAAAAGGTTCACATGCAGATGACAAAGAAGCAGTACCAGACAGATGTACGTACCTCAAGACGTTGGCTAAGGCTCTTATCAAACCTCAGATGGAAGCCCGTCTCAGATATCCAAAACTTTCAAAGAACCTGCGCTCGCTCATCAACGGTTTACTCAAGATTGAACCAGCTGAGAGGGCTCAGGCACGCCAGGCAGGTGGACGAGCAGGAAGAGTCGGCAGGTGCTCATTCTGCGATCGATCTAAGGATCGCAAAAGTAAAACAAAATGTTGCCGCTGTGACAAATTCATATGTGCCAGCCATCAACATACGATCTGTCCAGACAGTGCAGATGACTGACGCATACAGTAAGTAAACTACATGCAGTCATGTGAAAACATTATGACTTTTGTGGTACATGTATTACCTGTACTTCTGTTGAGGCGATAGTGACGTTAAAGTAACAACAAAATTAAAGTCGTTTAACTTGTTTTAATTATGTATTTTTAGCGGGGTACTGAGGTACCCCAGGGTACCATTAGTGTTTATTTTGCATGGGTACCCTTTAAGGGTTAAAAAGTCTCCCGGGCCGAATGGTATCACCCCCGAAATGCTTAAGCATGCATGGGGGAAAGGAAGGGCCGTGCTCTTGGCATTTGTAAATAGAACCTATGCAGATGGTCATCTTCCCAGGGCCTGGAAACGGGCCACCATTATTTCTATACCAAAAAAGGGAAAAGATGCTTCCACTGCTGAGGACTACAGGCACATCTCCCTCACAACTTGTGTGGGAAAAATGGCGGGAAAAATGGTAAATGAGCGTATGGTTTGGTACATTGAGAGTGCCCGTCTTGTAGCTCCAGAACAGGCTGTTTTTAGGGCTGGAATGTCCGCTATAGACCAAATCAACATCTGTGTGCAGAGCGTAGCAGATAGATTTCAAACGACCGAAAGCACATACGCAGTCTTCATTTACTTAAAACAGCCATATGATAAAGTATGGCGACCTGGTTTGCTTCTTAAGATAAGAGCCGTGGGGTGCGGGAATGGATATATTACTGGATTAGAGACTCCCTACAAAAGCGTAGAATAAAAACAATGATGTACGAATAAGTCTCAGGGGAAATGACCCTCGAGCACGACTTCTCCCAGGGCTCCGTGTTGAAGCTGGCATCCACGAAAGGAGCAGTCCGATGACAGATAGACTACAGCCTACCTGTGCAAATTTATGGCTCCCAAGCATTAAGATTTGTCTGTGGTACCTTTAAGAAAGGTCCTGCAAATGCTGCTAAAATAATGGCTAATATAGGTCCACTAAACCTTAGGAGGGAAAGGTCAGTACTGATCTGCTATGAGCAGTATAAAAGGCTGGATGAATACCTCCCAGCTAGAAAACTAGTGGATGGTTGGAAATGCAGAAGACGTATACAGATGCACTCTTTTATGCATCATGCCATTAGACTATCTGATAAAGCTATCTCAACCAACCGACAAAACATTTAACGATTTCATCCTCATTCCACCTTGGTGTCACCCACTGACCCCAGACATACGCTTGAAACTAGTAGACCATAATGCCACTAAGCTATGTCTTCATCTAACGACATTCAAATACTACCTCTGGAGACCATTAACAACTTCAAGCCCAGTGCTATTTTCGGATAAACTTATGGGTCGGCATCGGTAGATTTTGGAAGAGCAGGCTATGGAGCCTACATCGACTTTCTTGGCTCTTACTCAGTGAAAATCTTTGGGCCATGTGGTAGTGTTTGCAGTTTTGATGCGGAGACCATGGAAGTTTGTAAAGCCTTAAATTTATTGACTCTCAACTCGGCGAGGGACATTTAAGGGCAACACAGATTGACTCAAAATCTGTACTACAGGCTTTGCAAAGCCCCGGACCATGACTTCCCAATATCAACACTGTCATCATGGCTTCACATAACATTAAACAACGTTATGGCATCCTTGTAATAATGCAGTGGGTACCACGTCACATAGGTGTGACTGGCAACACCATTGAAGACTCTTTGGCCCACCAAGGAGGGCAAATTCTACCGACTGAACAGGCTTTAAGCTTTCATCAAGCCCTGGCTATAATTTTTAAAAAAGAGTGGTTTGAAAGTCCCAAAAAGCCCGTTGAGTCTAGGAGCGCATGATAGCAGCATTCACTCATACTATTTTTACGCATTCGCTTTACTTATAACTTTATTATTTAGTTTAATTGTTTACAAACGACTCTCAGTGACTCATAGAAGAGTTTAACGCAAATTAAAAACCCGCAAGCCACGGGTAATATATATATATATATATATATATATATATATATATATATATATATATATATATATATATAGTTAACTATAAATCCAAAGAAATGAAATACATAATAACCGACATATTTCATTTTAAAACCCATACATTTTTCACTGAAAAACCCATTTAATAGCCTCAGAAATAGGCTCATTTCTTTCTTTTGTTAATAAACCTATTTAGCTACTTGTATTTTTGCAGAGCGGTACAGGCTAGAAAGTGATAAAGTAAACCTCTTCCCCTGCTGAATGAAGAGTTTCAATATCGTTTGAAAGCGCTTATGTCAGCATAAGATATGCTAAGAAAGATCAACTATCAGTTTGGTGTTAAGCATAATATAGCCAAATCCCAAAACCATTTTTGATAGCTCAGTCTTAAAATATTTCAAATTAAAAAAAAAACAAGATTTACTACCTCACAATATGGTCAGGATTTAAAACCTAGCCACAGAAGTTTAGTTAGTAAATAAAGCAATGAAGCAGCAGACACTCGGTTTGATTAGTAGTTACAAATATTCTTAAAGCTCTTGCTTTTAGTCCACATTGGCATACAACCCTACTTCTGATGCCTTCAGTAGTCACTCCCAAACATTCTCCCCCCCCCCCCCCAAAAAAAAAAATATCCTTTATGATGGTTGAAACCTTTTTCAACAGGTCTTGGCGTGATGGTCTCATGCTTCCTCCTCATATTAACTATATGATTTCAAAATTGCTGTTTATACCGTGAATTTCAAGAGTCGATCAGTACCAGATATGCCTGTTTAAAATAATGTTTTTATTTTAAAACTGCCACATTTATTTCATAAAACAAATATGTTGGCTTGTTATCATGTTCCTTAGGAAAAAAGGAAAGATCCGTTCTCTTTTCCTGCCAGATTTAAATGTAAGTGTTAAAGGCCATGGTACCAATCCATCTTTGCAAGCGTGTCTGCCCTAACATAGAGAAATATGTATTTTCAATTTTTTTCTTTGGAAGGAGTAAGATTTTCTACACTTTGTGCTGACGTTTTGGAAAACCTGATGGAAACACGTCGTGGGTCGGATCTGGCCGTATTTTAGGCATCACTGGTACATTTAAAATAATTATTTAAATATTTTTTTATATAAAATTTTTAATTATTTAATGTATTTCTTGTTTAAATTATTATCTATTTGAATTGTTTTTTATTTCAAGTATAATTTTGTCGGGTACTACGTAACAAGATCTTACCCAAATAGGAATGTAATATCTTCTGTGCAATGGAAGTTTCTGTCCATGTTTGGTTGATGTTAATTGTGACGTAATTCTTTGAATGAACTTTCCCTTTCAGTACGTCATTAGATCTGGTAAACGGAAGAAAAATCTATATTTACATGGCATATAAACTAAATGTAACTTATAAACCATATATAATATATATGATTGTAACATTAGATTTTTATTATTTAAATGCAAAGTTGATAAGAAGAAAGTTAAGTTAAAACATAATTTACTTATCATTTAAGGCTTCTTCAAATCTGGTTAAATTTTCAGATTCCTGAAATTAAAAGAATAGTAACTTTTTAAATAGTTTTATCATATCATTTTTTTTTCACGTCATTTTTTTTATTCATTTTATATTTCAGATTCATTAGAGATGCTTAGCCATCAGATTAATAATGTATAAGCTTATGTTCTGTGTTTTCAAATAGATAATTTAGGATATTTTTTCTTTATGGGAACAAATACTTTTTACGCAATTTTATCTAAAAATAAAACAAATGAGGAAAAAATATATACGGAAAGCATTAGTTTCAAAAGTAATTTTTGACATGGGTAAAAACATTCATACATAAACTTTAGTGTTTATTTTTTTACATCATCTACTACCGATAGATCATTGGTGCTAACCCTTATTCGTCCTTTGTGCGATTATATTTTTTAATCGTCGTTCAGTAAGGTCACATCAACGGAAAGATTGAAATCACTTATTTTTTTTTTACATCCTTTATAAAAACAAACCTTGTCTAATGTAAATAAGTCAGCACTTACATTTATATCCCTCAATAATGTATAATTTATTTCCCTTTTAGATATGAAATAAAATAATTTATTATCTTAACTAATCTTTTTTTTTTTATTTTTTACGTACAATAAATAATTGTTTAAATATTTAGCTTGATCAATAAACTGCGTGGAAACACTGAGATGTACAATTATTCAAGGGGACAAACTATATAACTATGAATACCGAAGGATTAATTTTTCTGGTGGGCATAAAAATACGTAACACCAGTAATAATTCCATCTTAAACATGTATGTAAGAGCCGTGTCAGCTGAGTGGCCTGTCAAACCGGAGCTAATGGATTGGATCAATACGACGCCACTTAATCCACCCTAATCTATTCTGTACCTAACATTAGTTGGGGAAAGAAAATAAAGGCATATTTCATATATATAGAATGAGTTGTCTGTGAGGAAAACAATGTGTAGACATTTTAATTCAGTGTTTCTCAAACTGTGTTCCGCGAGGTCTAATTAGATGTTGTTCGAATTACTAAATTAAGTAACGAGTTGGGCACTTGATAATTAATCAATTTTAAACAAATAAGCAATATGTTTTGTTAGATACTTAGAAAGATCAAAGTGTTCTCTTAATGAATAAAATAGGGAAACACTTTTGTTTAACAAATCTTTTGTTTAACAAGTATTAATTAGAGACATTTTAGTCAACAATTACCTTCAAAATTATGATATTTCTATTATTTTTGATATACTCTTCCTGTTCTTTCTCATCCATATGATCTCCATTGTAAACAAGGAGACATTCTAGAAAAATACATTTTGTAAATATAGTTAGATAAACTAACAAGCTGTTTGTTACAATTCATATTGTTACGTTTCTCTATAAGCCCTTGACAAGACAACGTGGCTATCTCAAGAACCAGACAATTTGGGTTCTGATATAACAAGACACTTTCATGAGTGTAATCAATAATGAAGATAAAACAAGCAAATACTTGACAAATGGGCAGAAGTCAATGTCTCAATAAAACAGCTCTACACAAACTGGTAAACAATGAATGTTTTTTTTCCTTAACTCTCTTGTTCCTCTCTAAGTCCGCTAGACCTGACCCAACCTTTCTTATAACAACACATAGTTCATGGTCAGATAACCAAAAAACTTTGTTCACCTACACGGAGAATGTTTACATCAGTCCTTTTTAAGTATACAGGCCTGTGGCACATGTGTCGGTTGATTACCCATAGGTTTACACTGACCAGCATAACAGTTCAGTTGCAACAATATATTTGTTGATTAATTTTAAATAAATAATTAAATGCATACTATTTATAACTTTGGTATACGAAATCTCATCTTTAATAGTCGAAATATAGTTTTTGCATTGAGTCTTAGCGGCCCCCGAAATGGGGAAAACCGCTATTAGGTTTGTGCACAATTACCATCTGTTTGTCTGCTAAACCCACATCTCAAAAATTTGAAGAGAAATAAATTTTAAAAAATCGTATTTTACCATGTGTTGTGGCTTGCAACGTTTTGGTGTCACGGCTACTTTTTGTTTTCTACAAGCAAACCGTTTAAATTATAAAATTAATTATGCAAACGATTTGTTCATAAAAAATAAACCAAATCAATAACAATACATAAAAGTAAGGGAGAAAGTCTTTGCTGTGTAATTTCTCAAATGGTTACGTTCCGACATTAATTAACATTAACTATAGTTATTATGGTTTTAGTACGAAACACCAGATGATACAAAATCTCTAGGTTATAGGGTAAAACATGACAATGGCGGACTTTTCCTCTTAAACTTCAAAACTTAGCGCTAGTATTTTAAAGGAGGTTTCATCAAATTCATTTAGGAAAAAAAAAAGTCGAAACAGTAAAGTGTAAATATGCGTAGGTTATGATATTATATCACCAATGTTTATTAAGTGCAACATTTTCGAATGAACTTAATAAACATTGGTGCTATAATATCATAACCTACGCGACGACAAATATAAATGTAATATATATATAGTTTAGCAAAAAAATATTTCGCTGCTTACACTAAGCTATCTAAACTGGGAATATAGGGTGACAAGAGTGCACAAGAAACAACGAAGTCTTTGCAAAAGTCGGTATGAAAAATACAGAGGGACTTCTCAAGGTCCGATTGATTTGCTAAGCAGAGCACTTATTCCGTATTGGTGATGAATATATGTGAGTCGTAATAGAGGAGAACCACTTTATCATAACAGAGGAGCCCCACTGTAACGTAACAGAGGAGCTTCAATGTAACGTAAAAGAAGAGCCCCACTGTAACGCAAATGAGGACTCTCACTGTAACGTAACAAAGGAGACCCACTGTAACGTAACAAAGGAGACCAACTATAACGTAACAAAGGAGACCCACTGTAACGTAACAGAAGAGCCCCACTGTAACGTAACAGAGGGACCCACTATAACAAAACAAAGGAGACCCACTGTAACGTAACAGAGGGAGCCACTATAACGTAACAAAGGAGACTCACGTTAACGTGACAAAGGAGACCCACTGTTGCGTAACAGAGGGATCCACTATAACGTAACAGAGGAACCCACTATAACGTAACAAAGGAGACCCATTGTAACGTAACAAAGGAGACGAACTATAACGTAACAGAGGGACCCACTATAACGTAACAAATGAGACCGAATGTAACGTAACAGTGGGACCCACTATAACGTAAAAAAGGAGACCCACTGTAACGTAACAAAGGAGACCCACTGTAAAGTAACAAAGGAGACCCACTGTAACGTAACAAAGGAGACCCACTGTAACGTAACATAGGAGACCCACTGTAACGTAACAGAGGGACCCACTATAACGTAACAAAGGAGACCGACTGTAACGTAAAAGAGAGACCCACTATAACGTAACAAAGGAGACCCACTGTAACGTAACAGAGGGACCCACTATAACGTAACAAAGGAGATTTACGTTAACGTGACAAAGGAGACCCACTGTAGCGTAACAGAGGGACCCACTATAACGTAACAGAGGGACCCACTATAACGTAACATAGGAGACCCACTGTAACGTAACAGAAGGACCCACTATAACGTAATAAATGAGACCCACGTTAACGTAACAAATGAGACCCACTGTAACGTAATAAAGGAGACCCACGTGAACGTAACAAAGGAGACCCACTGTAACGTAATAAAGAAGCCCTGCGGCAACGCTTTAAAGACCAGCAAGACGAGACAGCTGGCGATCACTTACAAAGGCCTTGGAATACAAATTTGAGACCTAAAGGAAATCCACTGCCGAGGACAGAAGTGGGCGACGAAAGGGAAATCTAAATCGACCACAGACGGACAATGGTTATGTCTACGCTGAATATGTAGAGCGCAGGTGGGGCTGTGTAACCGCGGGAATAAACTGGGTATTTATAAAATTCGCCGATTTTAATTTGTACTTTAATAATGTCAAAGAAAAATTCGAATTGCTCTTCCAAAATCTACTACTATATGTTTTTACCTTTATTTTTTTTTTCTGTTTTTGAAATGTATACGAGCATTTTAATTTTGGTTCTATTTAACAAAGTCACTTTTACAAACGCTTCTGTGAATTAATTTATTATGGGAAAAAATGAAATAAAATGTAACGAGATCTTTTTATTGTGTTTTGCTTACTTTATACTTTGTTTACACTTTAAAGCCTATAGTCATGTAAGTGGTTTTACTTTTGATGAAGACGAATAACGCCTACAATGTAGCTCTAGATCTAGTTAAAAAATCTTGATTAAATAAAAAATTAGCTAGTAGATTTAGTAGGATGGCTGCGTGGTCGTGTGTCATTATTATTCAAAGTTCATACCCTGCTCGCTGTATTTTACAACGCCAAATAAATCTTTGAAATAATATTTTGGACAATCCAAACAAAATCATGTTTTGAATATTCCTTGCCAATAGCGGAATGCGAAAGGGATCCGATGGAGGCGCCTCTGATTTTGTCACACAAACTCTCTTTGTAATCTTTTTTTTTTGAAATGGCGTTTTCATCGTACAAATGTAACATTTCCCATCTGACCTAGTGTTACTGTCATAACTAATTGTTATTTTGCTAACTTGAAATATTGTATTATTTCTAGTTCGCAATATATGCATGACTCGTTTTATTTCATTAAAATGGTTAAGAAGTAAAAGAATTATGCAAAAAATTAATTAGCCGGACATAATGTAGATCGACATATTCAGAATTTTATAGCATGATATTTTTAAAACCCGGCAGTAAAATCACATGATTTTATTTAGAGCAAACCTTTCCATAGAATTTCTATATTGACATATTATATTCAGCAATTAATATTACATAACTATTATGAATAGGATAAGTGATTAGTAACACATTTTTGATTATGGGGATATACATATACATATAATATTTTAAAAACTCAAATGTATTTTAAAAACTTACCAGAAGTTTTAGAGCCACTTATGAATTTCAGAAACTCTTCCTGTTAATACAAAATATATGACAAATTTTAAGTTTAAACTATATGATTTGAATAAAAAAACAAGAAATTATAATTGTAATTTAATTATTGCTTAGTTTTACCTCTGTTGAAAACACAATTTGTTCATATTCTTTAGTTACAGTTAGTCTAATTCTTTCAACTAATTTATACAAAGTTTTGTTATTTCCCTTCGGCAAAAAAAGACAACAATCTGAAGAAACAGAAAAAAATAATTTCCTTTGGATCAGTCATGTAATTAAATTTGCAATAAATTTAGACTAGCATTAATAAATCTGTGCGATTCAAAATATTTTACCAATGTTTTAGTTTTGCGTATTTTCATGCTTTTAGCTTTCTGAATACTCTATGATCCTATCACTTATCTGGACTAATTGGGAAAAGAAGGAGGGGGAAGAGGAAGGGGTATCTGGGTTAAGATTAAGTAATCGCTTTTTAATTAATTTAAAAAAAAATAAAAAAAAATTAACTCTTGAATTCGAACTCGATTGCTTAAGCCTTCTCAGGCCAAAACTCTAACCACTGTAACAACAAATTGCTTATGAAAGTAGAAGGCTATATAGATATAAACATAGAGTTGAAGCTAGGTGCTGAAAGAAATGATACATACATATATTAAACATAAATGAATAACAGCACCATGCACTGGGGCTTGTGAACTTTGACCACTGGAGTGGTAGGTTATCGCTAGGCGGTGGTGTCGAATCCGGAGTCACAGGTTCGAGTCTCGGTCGGCGCATGTCCTTATTTTCGTAGCATTTTAATTCACTACTTTCTTTCTTAAAAACTTGGTCCCTGATGCTGTTATTCATTTATGTTTAACATATGTCTATATAGATATGTATTGTTTCTTAAAGCCATGACCTACTTCTCTAAACAAAGTATAAAGAGATAATTCAAATTATGCCACCACAGCTGTTAACTAAATGTTAATTTCCCTGCTCGATACCAAGCCAAAAATTTGTGCGGGGCGCCGTTCCTTCATTAATATGATGTTCTATGTGTTCTAATGCGTTTCTTTGGAACAATATATTTGTAAGTGAACGCCCTTCACGAATCTTGGACCTAACCCTAAGCAAGAGCACATTTCACACTAAGCACAGTGATAATTACTTTGCATATGAGCAAAGTTAGTCTATTAAATATTTCAACATGAACGTTAATATGCCATCAATCTCGCAAATTATTTTTTTTGTCATTTTACAGATTTACAGTTTTTGATGTATACAAACTTTTTAAAATAATTATTTTAAATTCATTATTTACTATAGTGCTTATAATGACTTATTCTAAAAAAAATTAAAACATTTATTAACATTGATTGTTTCCTAGTCTTAGACAAATGATACAAACTAGTTTAAAAGAGGCTCTGTCTTAGAAGATTTAACAAAGTTATCTAATTTTAAAATTTGTATCCATTGTAGTAATCTAGTGGGAACACCTCAAGTCCACCATACAAAAGACTTCCCTGGAAATCTTTGGAAGAAAAATTACAAAACAAAATGATTGGTTCGACTCTAAAGCAGTTATTTTAGCACCTGTCATCAGAGCAAAGAGAGATGCACTCGCATGCGTTATGAGTACACTGCTATATGGCAGTGAATCATGGACCACCTACGCAAAGCAAGAGAGAAAACTAAACTCATTTCATTTGAGATGTCTCCGTAGGATCTTGAATGTCACATGGAAAGAAAAAGTGTGCAATACTGAGATCCTTGCCCGATCAGGTATTCCCAGCATTTTTACAGCCCTCAGACAACGCCGTTTGCGCTGGCTTGGACATGTTCGCTGGATGGAGGACAAGCGCTTCCCGAAAGTCATCCTCTATGGTCAACTCGCGACTGGCACAAGAAAAACTGGTCGCCCCCATCTCCGTTACATAGATGTAATAAACAGCGACCTCAAATCAGTGAACATCAATACTGACAATTGGTAAGACATAGCTCTAGACCGCATCATGTGGAGAGAGACAGTGACAAAGAAGCTATGGACAGTGAAAGTACATGGGTCTCAGCCCAGCAAGAAAAAACGCACAAATCGAAAAACGGCCAGCTCCTCTACCACCGAAGCAAAAGCCAAGGAGGCCCTAACCTGCGCTTTATGTGGACGGGAGTGTCTCTCCAAAATAGGGCTCCACAGCCACATGAAGAAGTGTGCTCTGAGATGAACCATAGTCGTCCTACGACTGAGGGAGGCCAATGATGAAAAGAATCTAGTGTACTCTTCTGAAGTAATATTAAAATATGTAATAACTAGACCTACAATGCTAATGAAACAGAAATTAACGTATGTAAAATTATCGCCTTCACGACCAATGGAAAGCACTAGACGTTTTCGACATTTGTATCGAAAAACATTAAAATAAAATATATAATCATTTAGTTGTATGTATTTAAGGATGTTAAGTTAGGTACCTAGCTACACTCCCTCGGGTTTTTTTTTAGTAGTCTATGTGCAATTTATTTTCTACTTGGATGTCAACCCACCCATGATGGGTGCAACCCGACTCAAACCGCACACCCTCGATTTTCCAAATGACACCATTGCATGAAGATTAATATAAGCATATATATTTCTATTCGGGAACGTTTGGATATTACGTTACGGTTAAAAATAGGGGAGTAAGTCTAAAGATGTGTTACGTAACGAAACAAAAATTCAAATAAAATAACATAAATTTTAAGATTAATTTGCCATTTTAATAATCATGTTTGTTATGTTATCACGGAGCTTTGAGCTTACATTCTCTTGTCAACGCGTTTTATAGTTTAAATTATTTTTATTACTTTAGCGGGTCCCATTTTCACTTAACACAGCGTTGTGAAAGAATTTCGGTGTGCGTGTGTTTGTTGTGGTCTTTGTTATTGCTTGATAAAAAAATTATTTGTTTCGGAAATAAGGGAATTTGGGCAAGTTACTAGGAAAAACAAGACTAGGTTTTATCGAGAGCGAAATATCAGCCGATGTAAACCGACTACCTGCAGAGCGCACTAGAGATCAGGAGCTTGTTACGAACATAGAGATTTAGCAAACATTCAACGGTTCCCTCCATTTCTATTAAACTTTTTCTTCAGTATCAGCCTCGACTAACTTATATTGCTTGTTCTCCGTTCGCAGGTATTTTTTACCTCCGTTTGGTTTATCTACATTAGACACTGCGGAAGCACCTAAAATGTATGAGTGTCACCCTTACGCCCTGGTACCTGACCAGTAAATGATTCACCCTAACGGGGTAACGTGAGGTCAGGAGTGCAGAACAACAGTTTTATAGGCTGGGCAGTGGGCCTGTTGGTGTAGGTTGTGAAATAGAATTTTAGTAGTGATTAAAGCACAGCAGATTGATAAAACATATTTTAGCGACCCCCGAAAGGAAAATGATCGCAATCACACCTATATGTATAACTGTATGAGGCAGAGGTATACGGTTTTCTTTCTTTAATTATATGGTTGTTTAATTACATATAGAACGTATCACAAAGAGGTTTTCAAAAAGGATTAGTAAAAAAAAACACCTCATTTTTTAACACCATGCTTTTTTTTTATTACTGTTCTGCGGCCGCACAATGGATAAAAAACACCATTGGGAAAAAAAACTGAATACGTCTTTGAAGCGCAAATTAAGTCAAGACTTTTCCCTTCAAAGTGCACTATGATGTCTCTAGCTTTGTTTCCAATCTTATTGCTATAGAAGTCCTTTATGCTGATATTCACATGTCTTGCATCTTGACAAACAAAGAAAAAAGCTCCATCGTACATGGAAATATTCAAAATAAATTTTTCATAAACTCAACACTCATTTGTAGTTTGTTTAGTCTTACCTTCTTTTTTTAATAAATAAATAAGCTTGAAAAAAAAATTCCGAAGGTTATGGTCAGATTCGATACTGTAGCCTTCGTCAGACTCTTCTTGAACCGAGCCAACAAGTTTGACAATCAACTGTTAATAAGTGTGGAAATACAATATATTCGCTGTGTTAATTATGTCATAACGTTCATGCTTTGAAGAAACAAAACAACAAATTTTAGCGGCACCCAAAAAAGAATACGTAGCCGTCCAATCACATCTATATGTCCGTCAGTATATATATATATACACCTATTTATTGATTAGATGTATAACCAATTTGCTTACATTAAAATAATAATTGAATTTTTTTTAAAGATGTGTCAACTAGCTAACAAAATATAGAATTTTTCAATGTTTAATTGCAAATCAAAAATCACATTTACCAAAAATTTATTCTCTTTCTTCTCTTGCTTTTCAGACTTTGGTTTCACTTTATTTCTTCCTGGACAACAACAGAGGAATGTTGACTTTCGATCCTTAAAGTAAAATAAATGTTATGATTATTATAACAAATTGTGTTATAATTGACTTTCACGTTTCTATCAATATATATATATATATATATATATATATATATATATATATATATATATATATATATATATATATATATAAAGCACTCACTAAGTTTTTTAATACGCGTAACAAAGTTTAATTATGTGGTTTTCACACCCAATATAAAAAAAAAATAATAATAATCTTAGGCTAATGTACACATTTACTCAGAGCATACAAGGCATAAGTGGATCCAGAACTTTGGCAGAGGGAGGGGCGATTTTTTTCCAAACCCTAACCCTAACGCCCAGTAAACCCTAACCCTATGCATAAACGTGCGTACAGCGCGCGCGCACACACACATATACACATACATACATACATATATGAGAATAGAAAAAGCAGTATTTCTCAACCTTCGGTGAAAAACATAATAACTGGGGCAGTGCTATAAGGTTCCCTTGTGGGGTTCGGGGCGAAGTTCCAAAGACAAAAGCGTTTTATTGCTTTTTTCACTGCAAAAACGTATTCTCCTGACATCTATAGTGTCATATCAGTTTTAGAACCCCTGTAATATTTGGTGACTAATAATCAATGAACCATTCCGTGCTGTTAGCACGAGATTTTTCCTGGTCGGGGACTGACCACGAGGAGGAAACCTCGGTTGATCTTGGGCTCTCGTAAGGAGAGGTGTATTATGGATATCTTGTCCAGTGTAGTAATGTATAGATATTAAGGTTGATTTTGGAGCATGGGTGATATCTAAAGTATTTTATTGGATTCTAATGTACTATGTTTATGTGAATATTTCTTGATGGCTGGACTTGCCAATATCTTTTATGATTCATTATTTTATGTAATAAAAACCATGTCTGCTACCAGTGAGTCTATTAATTATTCTAAATATTGCGGTAAGAGAGTTCAGCATGTTAGTGTTCTCACGCACTAGCAAATCTAGTGCGCGAGTGAAAATATTTAATTAATAAGACAAAGTATATTAAAGTATCTACAAGAGGCATCTACAACACACGACATTTGCGTTATCACGCCTACAACAAGAACTAGGCCGTGACATATGGTGGCCAGTATGTCTTAAATGACAGAACGAACCTACACTCTTTTACAAGTAAATCGTCGATCGTCTACATATAATCTGGCGTAAAAGTACAAAGAACTATTTCTTCCATTATTGAGGCGAAAACAATTGAACAGAACTTAGAGGTCTAACAAACTTTTCTTCAACAACAAGAAATTAACTTAGGTGACCTGGCTCCAACATGATCTCAAATCGATTCCTAGATCTAAATACGTTATAATAGATCTAAAATATAACCAACTAGACTCATAATACAATATCAAGTTGAAGGTAACTTAACTAGAAACTTCACCTTACAAAGAGCCATTTTGAACCAAGATCTGATGCAGATTGATAATAAACACCAGGTCAAGGCCCATGCATCTTATTAATTTTTAGAGATCTATTACTTTAACATCCTCATACACATAATAGTCCAATTAATTAGTGTGTATGAAACTGAATACTGTCATATCTGATGAGCCGCAATCTGGGTGAAAAATCACTGAAGAAAAGTTAAAGTCAAGAGTATAGCAATCTGTCTGTGCTACAACATGATGAGCCGCAATCTGGGTGAAAAATTACTGAAGAAAAGCCGGAGTACACCAATCTGTCTGTGCAACAACCTCAGTAGTACAGCAAAAATTACTGAAGAAAAGCCGGAGTACGCCAATCTGTCTGTGCTACAATCTCAGGAGTAAAGCAACCTGTCTGTACTAATCAAGTCCGATGTCATTCAAGTCGACTATTCATCGTGGTGTGCGTCATTGAGACTCACCTAATTATTTGTTCACTGTTTCAGTAAAAAATTGTGGTACACTTGGGCACTTGATACCACCATATCGTCCTAACTGATCTTCTCTATAACATCTTCTGTGAAGAACTTTTCCTGTCTTATACTTCTAATTGAGTCAGTCATTCACTATTGGATTATCTTCTAAAAGCTCAAGTACTATACTAATCATCGTTGCCCAGATTATTTGTACTAAGCCTTTATTAGATTACTAGCTACCAGTGTAATTAATTCTGTTTGGATTATTGAGCTCATTATTGGATATATTACCTTATTTCATTGGTTTATTTTGTGACTGGACTATTGGATATATTACCTTATTTCAATGATTTATTTGATAATTGGATTATCACTGGGCAATGGATCTACACTAAGAGGATTGAGCTTATCTACATCAGACTACACTAGAAAGCTACTGTAAGTTTTGATTAATTATTGTATGTATTGACATAATTTAAAGTATCCAATTAAGTGATGTTGACTATTGAAGATAGTCACTAGTGAGTAACCATTTACATTTTTCATGTTTCTAATTTTTTGTAAGGGTGGCTAGAGAGGGACTATTTTATGATCTATCATAATAATAGGATCTATTAGGAAATATCCTATCTGTTCTTTTACCTTCAATAAGACCCAACGCGTTTGAGGTCCTTGTTGGTAGGGAGGTACTAGATCATATTGGGAAATATTTATTAGCTGTTTTAGTCTTGTTTGTGTACTTTGTCACAGTATTCTGTTTGCATTTATATTGTTGTTTGTTCAGAGTACATTGATATTGTTGTTTTTGTAAAGTCTTGTATTTACATATTTGTAGCTCTCCTGTCTCATTTCTCCTTTTTATTGATTTCTTTTTATAGCAGACTGTGTCGTCATTCCTAGTGTTTCTGCGTTTGTCCTTTTTTATACATTTGTACATATATTTTTTACTTCCATTTTATTTTTTTTTTATTATAATTGGCATAACTAATAGCCATTCATACTTACTTTTGAGTAATATTTAAGCTTAAAGTAATGCTACATTGAAATATACTTGAGCTATTATATTTGTGAATAATATTGATTTGATACATATACAATTATTTGAATAGATGACAATTAATTAAGAAAGTTCATTGAACTTGTATTTATTTTGTAAAAATACACTTTAGATAATTCACACACATTCTTCCAGGGTAATATCTGTAACATATCATATTTTTTTAGCAAGTATACACTTTGATTGATTTACTTCTTTAACTACTCATTTGACATGAATTGATACATTAATAATAACCATGGCATCATATGATACAATTCTAGAACTTGTGAAGGTGATGGAACTAGAAGGGGAAGAGAAAAAGGAGTTTATCAAAAACAATTAGAAAAGGCTGAAAAGAAAGAAAGGGAGGAAAGGGAAGAAAAGAAACACAGAGAAAAAGAGGAAAGAGATAGGGCTGAAAAGGAAAAATATAGAATAGAAAAGGATAAAGATAGGGAAGAAAGAGCTGCGGAAAGAGCTCATCAGAAAGACTCAAGGACTTAGAAGTAAAACATAAAGAACTAGAAACTAAACAAGAACTAGCTAAATTGGAAGCAGCAAAAATGAACCACAACATTATTACCCAGCAAACTAGTAACAAACGATTTATATCCAAATTTCATAAATTTAACAGTAAGGAGGAAACATTGGAAAATTACCTAGTTCAGTTTGAACATATTTCCTCCACTTATAATTTAAACGATGAGGATATGGCAAAACATCTTCTAGCCAATTTATCAGGAGAACCCATAAATATAATAAGCACACTCACAACTGAAAAAAAAAAGACTACCTTGCTGTTAAAACTAGACTTTTGGAACATTTTGGGAAAAGCGAAGACTATTACAGAAAGCTCTTTAAAAAATAAACTGAACAAGGATGGAGAGACTTCAACAGGATTATCTTTGACATGAAGGTAAATATGCTTAAATGGTTACAACTAGCTAAATGTGACATAAAAGATCCATTTCAAATTTTAGACATGATCTTAATTGACAATGTACTGTCTAATGTATCAGACTTAGTGTTCACTTTTTTTAAAGAAGAAAAAGTAAAAACAGAAACTGATCTCATTACTAATCTAAACCTTTTTTAAAGATAGCCATCCTGGTCATACTATGGATAAAAGAGAACGTCTTCAATTGGCCGCAACAGTTAATATATCTAACAGTAATACCAATGATAAATTCAAATTTCTATTCTGAAAAATTTGCTTTAATTGTGGCAAGAAGGGCCATGTTAAAAGCCAATGATGACAAACTAATACTAGCAACTGTAGATATAGAAGTTACAATAATTACCATAACCCTAATAACTACAATCAAAATAATTACAACATTCCTAGTAACTAGAACAATCAATATAGAAACTATAGATCAAACCAGAGTGCAACCCCAAGAGAAAGAAGGATCCTTAGAAATAACAACTTCTATTACAATAACTATAATACTAATAGACAATCAAGGAGGGGGACACATACAACCAGCAGTCTAACTACAATACTCACTATCAAAACAGAAACAGAAATAGAGGCAATAACAATAACAACAATGTCCAAAGAGAAGAGAATGTTGCTTACTTACAAGCAGAACTGTCTAAAGTAAATGTCTTTCCATCCTATTTAAATTCAGTAGAAATAAAAGCAATGAGAGATTCTGGTGCAACAACATTAATAGTAAGATCCAATCTAGTCAAACCAGAACAATATTTAAAAGAAGCTGTTAAGGTGATCTATGCCAATGTACAAAAATTTGACATATGTAAAACTGCCAAGGTCTGGATTAAATCTCCCTGGATTACAGGTGAGATAAAAGTTGTTGTAATGGATACCCCTGACCAAGACCTCATAATATGGAATTCACATGGTGTTAGAGATTTGACACTAACTCAGCTAGATTCATGGATAAAGAATAGACAAAAAATTGGTATCTAGATAAACATCAAATAGCAGCTGTACAAACTAGATCACACACAAAAATAGTGCCAGAAATTGAATCGCCAAATACTCTATTCAATGAATTAGAAACCCCTAGACAAGAATTAATCAAAATGCAAAACAGTGACCCTATAATACAAGATTTGTTAAATAAAGACTATAACAAAAAAAATTTAAACAATTATCATATCTTAGCCAACAACCTAGCCATCAGATGTAATTGAAACAAAGATAGCACAATAATTCAAATAATAATTCCACAAAGCCTTACACCCAAAATACTTACAATGGCACATGATGATCCAACAGCAGGCCACTTTGGCAAAAAGAAAACATATGCTAAAATTTCAGAGAATTTCCAAAATGAAGACTCAAATAGAAGACTAAATAGATTCTTGTCCAGAATGTACTAAACAAAAAGTCATACTTAAGGCACCTCTACAAAAGTCAGATAAAGCCCATTGCTTCTGGGATAAAATAGCCATTGACATTATGGGCCCATTAAATACAAGTACCAAGGGAAATAGATATATATTGGAATTCAGAGATATAGCAACCAAGTGGTCATAAGCTTTTTCTTTTAGGGATATTAGGGCAGAAGATATATGCACCTCACTAAGAACAATATTCCTAAAGTTTGGATTCCCAAACAAAATTGTATCAGATAATGAATCCAACTTTAAATCATACTTAAATAAAGCCTTCGCAGAAATGACTAACATCAAACTGGTACACAGTACAATTTATTCGCCTAAATCCAACGGTGTGATTGAAAGATGGAACAAGACAATCAAAGAAATGATTTATAAATTAGAAACAGAAGCAATGAATATTTCAGATCAGACTTTAAACTATGCCATCTTTGCTTACAACACTACTACTCATGAAACAACAAAATTCAGTCCATATGAATTCGTTTTTGATAGGAAACCTAAAGGTCCACTAGAACTATGGGATGATAATATGTTAGACCTAGAGAACTAAAAAGAATTCCATCCATGGATAACACAAACAAAACAAAATTTAAGACAGAGTAAAAAATTAGCTGATATAAACATGGATAAAAACTTAAACAGACATAGAGATAGCACGTTCCTTTCTAAGATGAGATTCTTTGAACAGTACATGAACACTAAAACAACAACGTCATCGTTTTTAACTCATTTAATTTCCATCAACACAAAAACACTATTTCGTTTCTATTTCTCCAGTTTTAGTTCTCCTCTCCTTTCAACACGCATTCGCACCATTTTACATTTACACTAACATGCACACGTAACACTTATATTTATTTCATTTCTTTTGTGGCTAAATATTCAAGCCATCTGGACTAGAATGTATTCATAATTTTTACCACATATTTTTAGCTTTTAAGCTATTATTATTTTATCGCCGATGAATTATCGCTCAGCACGAACCCGTTGTTGTAATATGATTACTGATTAATTCCTTGGCGGGAAATATTCATAATAGTAATGTAAACCAATTATTTTACTAGCTCTTTATACACTATATTTACCGGCCATGTTTGCTAACACATACCATGCTAGTAAAGCATGTATATTTGCCGTGACTGGTGAACATCATTTGTATTACCTATCATTTATTACTTATTGGTATTGTTATTCCCGTTCCCATTATTATTTTTATCACCCTTGATGGGATGCAATATTTATTTGTTAGTTCTCTTTGATATTTATGAAACTAGTTTATAGTTTCTCTACATCATTCTGAAGATGTCCTTCACGGAAAGGCATCTACGTCCAAGTAGTATCATTATGGCTAACACGATTTGTACATCATGTCGTTGCAACTTTTATTTATAAGCAACATCTACCTGAAGTCCTATCAATCTAAAGCTGATACCAGATTTGTTGCCACCAGATCTGCAGATACCTGTCTTACTTATCTTGAATGTCCAAGCTACAACGCTAGCAACAAACTCGTCACTGGCTTGATTGAATGGTAGACGCAGCTTAGCGCTGCAGCTATACATCGTAGGACTGCACTCGGAGCCTGGATCAACCACGCCAGCATACCAGCAGACTGCGTCAGTACCAGTTACACCCGTCTCATCAGTGCATCACCGGACCTAAAGCTAAGCAACCAGCCTAATGACATTCAGACCACTTGGTTCTCAAATCTAATGATGATAAACCTATACATGTAAATAAGCTAATGTAACGTAATGTGTAATAGTGAGATTCTCGAGAGAACGGGCCTCTCCCAGCTAAGGCATGTTGGCTGGATGGAGGATAATCGCATCCCAAAAATCCCTATGTACGGGGCAACTTGCGTCTGGCTCAAGAAAACTGGTCGCCCCCAATTCCGTTACGTTAATGTGATAAAAAGGGATTTAAAATCAGTAAACATTGATACTGACCATTGGCAAGACATGCCATTAAACCGCACTAGTTGAAGAGAGACGGTGAAAAGAAAGCTAAAGACAGTGAGAAAACATCGGCCTCGATTCTTGAAGAAAAGCATGCCACACGGAAAATGGCCAGCTCCTGTACCCTAAAGCGAAAGCCACCATGACATGCACTATATGTGGACAGGAGTGTCTCTCTAACATAGGGCTCCACAGCCACATGAAAAAATGTTCGAGATGAACCATAGTCGTTACACGACTGAAGGAGGCCAGTGAATGAATGTTGTGTCATGTGGTTCAGTTGGCAGAGAACTTGGATAGTGAGAAAGAATTTAAGTTAGCAATTAGTAAAATCATATAGAAATATTTAAATGCTATATGACATGGTTGTTTACCTGTCTTTTTATGGACGCATCATTCTGAAAAAAAAATCATTTAAATAAATTAAAACTATTATTTTGTTTAAAACTAAATAATACTCCAAGTGCATTGACTTTAATCATTAAAATTTTTTTTTATTGTATCTAATATTAAAAAATATAACTATATATTTACTTTCATAACTATAAGATACTTGTCTGATTCCAATTTATGCTTTTTATCTATAGTGCTTGTAGTTTTTTCTTCATCATCCCCTTCCATTTCTATTTTTAAAAAATATATAAACAAAAAACGAAATTATACTTAGTTACTGCAAAGTATATATTATATTAGCGAAATTCAACTCACTGGCTGATCACTAAAAGATCTCTGAAACAGGGGAAATTACATATTTTTATACTTTTTGTAAAAGTTTCTTTTTTATAATTGAGTAAGTTATAAAATGAGATTTAATGTAATTTTTGTATACGTAATAAGACATTGGTTTATTAATTATAAAATAAACTATTGTATACTTTGGAATATATATCGTACTCTACTTAAACTGTAAGGTTGCTATCTAATTGTATTAAATTAACTAATTTAAAATTATCGGCAACAAAAAAGACCAAACTACTGCGTGGAGTTAACAAAGTTCACACCATAGCTAAGCCCAAAACCATTATCTATTTAAAAGTTTAAACCTAAAACTGGATAAGACAAACAGCTGCATTGCAAGTGACAGTAACCAAATACAATCTCCATTTCTCAATTAGCATATAAAATGGCAACATGGTTACTTCCACAAATTTACACTGGATTTTAGGTATGCCTTATTCCAATGGTGTCATGAAACTAATTACAATAGTGACAACTGACGCCCAGAGGTGTTTCTATGAAAAAAACAATACATAAGTTTATTAAAATGGAAGAAAGTTAAATATACTAAATTAAATAGCTATATGAATTAGTTCTAACGTTATGCAGGATAAAAAAAACAAGATTACAAAGAGATTTTGTGTTATCACATAAACTAAGAGGCGGCCCATGTTGGATTCCTGTCGGATCTGCCAATTCGCAAGGAATATTCAAAACGTGATTATATTTTAATTGTCAAAATAATAATGTTTCAAAGATTTATTTGCCGTTTTTCAGTTTTACAGGTTTTGGATTTTCCTTCAAAGCTAAAAATAATTAACTTCCTTGTCCAAACCTCCCACTTGATGACGGGGGATGGCAGCGAGCAGGGCATTAACCCGAGATCGTGGGGATAATCAGTCCAGTGCGCTAACCGCACGACCAGGCATTGATGTTAACTTAATAACAAACTGGTTACAAAATAATAGCCTATTATTGATAAAGAAATACAATACTTTTTACACCGGATATGTAGAAAAAGTCAGTTGAACGATTTTAGATAAACTTGCAGCACTTATTGGTAATCAAAGAAAAAAAAGAAAAAGAAAAGAACATATATCGTGCTTGTACTACATGTCTCAGCGCAGTTACCAACAGAGCTAGTGGCATTTTCATTTCAATGGAACTAGAATGAGGATGTAGATCTACCTAATTTAAAGTTCTGATTAAGCACTCTTAAAATCTATATCTACTAGATCTAAATTTGGAATACAAGAAATATAATTTAGATTAGATTTATGCAAAAAAAAGCTCTGATAATATATCAATAGACTGAATGCAACATTGAATTTAAAAATAGTAGATTGTTTTAGTATATTATAACATTGGGTAGCAAGCCAAGTCTCATGAGCCCTTCCTGCCAAAAGCTTACTGGTTTGGGTACTCACTAGGTACTCACCTTCACACCTTCTCCTGTTATTGAAAACAATTCTTTGCACCCAATATTTGTGCAAGACGTGAAAGATAAAATAATACATAAACTTGCGAAAACTTTTACAATGACACATAAGGCTAATTATTCAGTTGACTGAATACTATTTAATGTTTGAGGACTTTTTAATAAAAAAAACATTTCCAATGTGTTTGGTGATTCCAGTAATAAATATAAAATTGTTATTTTAATAAGTTTAAATTTGAAGTTTATCAATTAAAAAAAAAAATCTCTATAACCCTATGTGTAGCTGTAAATTATTTTTTTATTCTTTAACTCACTACAGTTAGAAATTTATTTTAAAAATATTTTGATGTATTTGCAAAAATCAATAGTTAAGTAGGGGGTCTACCGAAAGCCAGAAAACATGGCAAGGTGACTACAAGACAAAAAAGTTTGGGAACCAATGATCTAGAGTCAAGGGCAGTCATTATTTTAGACTAGATTTCAGTCGAGTCTAGACCTAGATTTAGTAGGCATATTACTATTAAAAAAAAATCAGTCATTATAGACGTCATTCGCAATTTTATTATTAGGTCTAGGCATTGAAAAATAATTCTATTAATAAACTATAGTATATCTAAGTCTAAGTACTAACTTATTAAATAAGTCATTATAAGTAGAAGTATTATAATAAATATTGTATAGATCTAGATTGACTAGATTATAGATAGATCTATAGATAGATCACTAGTTTAGTAGATTAAGTATAGAGTATTGTTAACGTATTACAGTTTTATTAGATCTATGTCTTATGTCTATATCTAATAATCTAATAATTTAAAAACTTTAGTCTTTATTAGTATCTAGACTTTTTTCTAATAAAAACTGACTCTAGGCATAGCATAGGCTAGACTCGGCAATCTAGTCTCAAGATAGAATCTATACTATTACTATCTAGATCTATTCGATTTTTATATATATATCTAGACCAGAATTAGATTATAGATCTAAATAGACTAATGGAGAGATGGTATGAGGTGTTAGCTAATAGCGTTACACAAGAAACGAACCTGGGGTTTTCTAAACTCTAATACTTGGTATGTAATAGTACCTACCTAAATAAATCTAACTAGCAATCAATCTGTATTTTATATAGCCTTCGTAACTTCTTCTATAGAGAAATGACTTTTGTAATTTTTTTAACTGAATACTTGGCGATTCGCGTCTGACACATATATAATTTTTATGTTCAGCAACAAACCCAATTAAAAAAATCTAGATATACTTTAAAAAAATGTAGTTGTAGTTTTGAAAAAAAAAGATAAGATCTACATCTAACTATTATGTCTTTTTTAAATACAAGTCAGATAACAAGGTTTAATAAACATTACTATACCGAGTTCTTTTAGCATTTTATTTAGGAATTAATTCCATATGACGTCAAAAAGAAAATCTACTACGTCACGCGGCCTAGATAGACAAAAATGTTTTCATCAATACGAGCACGTTGTTGAGAGCTCATAGACATTGGTGCACTGAGTTAAAAGAATGCATTCATATGAAGTCAAAGGAAAAAATTACATACGTTTCAATGGGCTAGTACAAAAATATGTTTTTAGTAACACAAGAGAGATTTAACGATGGTTCATAGACGTTGATGCGTTGGGTTCTAATACCATTCATTTAAATAGAATTAAAGCCGCATTATTTGTGCATTTCGTCTGTCAGTCTGTCTTTCCGTCATGTTAATATAAAAAAACAACTTAAAGCTATGGAAAATTTGATTGACCTTTAATTTTTCTAAAATATCGCAATAGTTTACAAATGTATGATAGATTGCTCATGATGTTTGTATATAAAGTGAGAGAAAAAGATAATTCCAGATAAATATATTGCCGTTAATTAAATTTTTGGGATGGTCTCGTATAAAATTTAGATGCCCATAGCCTTGTAGATATATATTCGTAAATGAGATGATTATTTGTTTTATTTATTAGAAGAGAACAGGCATTTTAAACAGTTATTTTGCGTTAGTAGATTTTTCATATAAAATTCGGAAATTTTTGGAGACAATTCGTTAGAAATTTAAAGTAATGTAGGTCTATTTCAAATTTTGAAATCCTGAACAACCTTTTGTCGATATTTTTGAAAAAAAATTTATATTACAATTTTTTTTTTTTTAAGATGAAAATATGGAACATGGTGCTATCGATAATTAAAACTATCGTTAGTATTGTCAAAGAATACAAGTGTAAGATTAGTAAATTATGCAATTTCAAAGAATCATTTGACATAACTTATTTTTTATAAAACAATATCCGGAACAACTTTATAGTTAATGAAATTTAAGTCTAAAAGTGTGATCGAGAGGCTAAGTGCGCTTAAACTTGGCTTGCCTTGGCTACCTAGAAGGGGGCTCGAGGTTCGCCTCCCGACTCGGGCAGAGTTGCGTTTACTGAGCGCCTAAAGACAGCATGGAAAATCAACTCCTAGATACCCCTTCCTCCCACTGGTCCATAAATGAGATTGGACCAAAGCGCTCTGAGCATGCTATAAGCATAAAAGTAGCGCTATATAAAAGCTATAGTAGTAATATTCATTTAGCATTTATATGCTACTTACATAAAAAAAAACGGAACAACATATTATTGATCATGTGTTTTTGCAACGTTTACGCATGGAAATTAAATGTAATATAAGTTAGAAGAGCAAAAAAAATATTTGTTGGCATTGATTTTTTTTTCACAAAAAAACATCCCGAACAATATATTATAAATACTTTAAACTATTATGATGTTTTGGAAGGAAACTTAAAGGTTAAATCATATTTTCAATAGCTTTTAGAGTTTTTTTTTATTTAAACGTGACGGACAGACTGAGCGACATATAAATCGCACAAAAATAAGCGATTTTATTCTGATGTGGGCACTTAACAAAAAATAAATAAAGTTTGATTATTTTTAAAATTTTGAGGAAACTGATTTGTACCATGTCTTGCCGTTGCTTGTCACACTACTGCACGATAATCACTGCATAAAGAGTCCATTTAAAAAAAAACAAAGTATATTCTTAGCCTTTATAAACAAACATAAGTATTTTCTTTTAATTTTAGCAGCTAGTAGACCAGAAAAAACACCTTGAACATATATTTATATTTGTTGTGAACATTTCTTGTACATTGTATAAATATATTTGATTTAGTGATACGGAAAAAAAAACGAAAATGGTCTCTGTAACTCAACATATTGTAACATTATCTCCCTTACATTTATGTAATTTTTTTTAAAATTGGTGTTTTTTTGGTGCAATATTATTTTTATTTTTCATTTCTAGTTATCGAAATCTGATTGTTACAGACGGACATGTTGCACAAACCTAATAGCGATTTTCTTCTTACGGGGGGCCGCTAAAAATGTGTAGTTTAAAAGAAAACAGGATAAGGCATTTAGAGACATATACACTTAATTTTGCATCCAAAATGTGTCTTATTGAGTTAGTAACTCATCTTTTGGAAGTATACGGCTGTAAAGGTGACCCGTCAAAAAAGCGCGGACAAAATAGTGCGGACAAAATAGTGCAGACAAAATAGAGCAAGACAAAATAGCGAGGACTCTTACATGATGTCTATAAAAGTACCGGATTATTAGTAACTTAGTGTCCTGGGCAGCACTTTTGTTGATGTCTCTATCTATTTCCATATGAAAAGATCTATAAGTATTCCTTATTTGTAGAGAACGAGTGTACTTTACAGTTTATAGCATTCCTTTTAACCTTTGATTAAAATGCATAAATATATATATATATATATATATATATAACGAATGGTCTAGACAGGATGGACTGGCCTTCTATAACAAATGGTCTAGACAGGATGGACTGGCCTACTATAACGAATGCTCTACACAGGATGGACTAGCTTTCTATAACGAATGGTCTAGACAGGATGGACTGGCCTGCTATAACGAATGGTCCCGACAGAATGGACTGGCCTTCAATAACCAATGGTCCCGATAGGATACACTGGTCTTCTATAACAAGTGGTCACGACAGGATGGACTGGCCTTTTATAACGAATGGTCCCGACAGGACGGACTGGCCTTCTATAACAAATGGTCTAGACAGGATGGACTTGCCTTCTATAACAAATGGTCTAGACAGGATGGACTGGCCTTTTATAACGAATGCTCTACACAGGATGGACTGGCTTTTATAACAAATGCTCTACACAGGATGGACAGGCTTTCTATAACGAATGGTCTAGACAGGATGGACTGGCCTTTTATAACGAATGGTCCCGACAGGATGGACTGGCCTTCTATAACGAAGGGTCGCGACAGGATGGACTGGCCTTCTATAACCAATGGTCCCGACAGGATGGACTGGCCTTCTATAACTAATGGTCCCGACAGGATGGACTGGCCTTCTATAACAAATGGTCTAGACAGTATGGACTGGCCTTCTATAACGAATGCTCTACACAGGATGGACTAGCTTTCTATAACGAATGGTCTAGACAGGATGGACTAGCCTTCTATAACGAATGGTCCCGACAAGATGGACTGGCCTTCTATAACCAATGGTCCCGATAGGATGGACTGGTCTTCTATAACGAGTGGTCACGACAGGATGGACTGGCCTTCTATAATAAATGGTCCAGACAGGATGGACTGGTCTTCTATAACGAGTGGTCACGACAGGATGGACTGGCCTTCTATAACAAATGGTCTAGACAGGATGGACTGGCCTTTTATAACGAATGCTCTACACAGGATGGACTGGCTTTCTATAACGAATGGTCTAGACAGGATGGACTTGCCTTCTATAACAAATGGTCTAGACAGGATGGACTGGCCTTTTATAACGAATGGTCCCGACAGGATGGACTGGCCTTCTATAACGAAGGGTCGCGACAGGATGGACTGGCCTTCTATAACCAATGGTCCCGACAGGATGGACTGGCCTTCTATAACTAATGGTCCCGACAGGATGTACTGGCCTTCTATAACGAATGGTCCCGAAAGATAGACTGGCCTTGTATCATCTCCTTCTATCTGGTTCAATATTTAGTTTGATTTGCATGGAACAAAATGGCGATAAACTCTCTCTTTGGTATTGATACTTATTGTCAATAGCAAGGTTTTGTAAAATACAAGCCTAATGGAATGGGAAGATAACAAGACTTGGGGAAAAAGTGAAAGGAGGGCAATAAAGTACATACATTTTAAGGCCTTACGTGATAATACCAACTATACAACACACACATGGTTCAGAATCGTGACATTAACAACATGGTTACAATAGTGTATGCGTGTATGTTGTCAAATTATTAATTTTACAGACGTATCTAATATATAAAGCAGAATGTGAGGCGTTTGTATGTAGGTCCCCGTATAGAAATCAAAACCGTTTGACCGATCTTGATAAAACTTCACAGAAATGTTCCTTGGGTACTAACTTAGAACGTAGTGTATGTATTGTAGCGTTAAAACAAACTTATGACTATCAAAAAAAAAAGTCGATAAGCTCTATGAAAGCATTCTAATTTCATCGATTTAGGCCGTGTTTACATGAAAAAAGGTCGAATGGTCTAAAAAGGGCAAACGTCACAAGAGCCCCAAATTTCCTAGCAGGCTATCATGCTCTCCTGGTGAAGAGTTCTGCTGGTAAGGTCTGGGCAATTCTAAGCACTGATCGACCTAACCCCTGCACGCTCGTCTGGTGTAGGGATTTGTGTCTGTCGGGGCTTTAGCTAATGCTGAACCGAGGGTCAATCTCTCAAAATTTGCGGGCCTTAAACTGGTGGCTTTAAAAAGGTCTCCTGCTTTACTCCATTTTCGTGGATTAAACCCTGCCCAAGTGAGCGAGTGGTTGAATTAACTGGTCTTTCGATCGATTCATAGTCTAATGTTCATGTCTGGACTGTTTTCACTGCTATCTCTAAGGGGCAATCCAAATCTCGTCCCCCTTTAGGAACTTTAACACAATGTCGAGTAAAATTACAAAGAAAAGCGGGCCTAAGCAAACTCTAACAGGCTCCGCTGGCCAGGTAAAGGGCGTTAGGCCTGGCATCGAAAAATGTGCTTCTAATTGCCTCGCAACTTTGGTACATAGAGAGAACGGGCCACGTTGTGAAAAAAGAACTACCGTTCTTCCCAACACACTAACCCTGATAAAATCCTTTTTCCCCAAAACAAACACAACAATAAAAAAAAAGTCTCAAAAGAAAATTAACCCAACACCAACACCTCATACTTGGAAAGTAAGTATCCCCAAGGCTAATTTAGGTGGAAATATAAAGCAAGATGATCCTCAAAATTCCAAATCTGATACTAAAACTTTCAAAATCCTTCAATGTAACGTCCGAGGACTTATTCCAAAGACACTTGAAATAACTAACCTGCTCATCAAAGAGTGTGTGGATGTTGCTTTACTACAAGAATGTCTGATAGGTGAAAAAAAAGTGTCACAATACCCGGGGACTGTTTTTTGCTGCTCTATTGGGGATTGCGGAGGCCTGGTTACATTGGTGGCTCTGGTTGCCAAGAAAGTGTCGACAGACTTGAGTCAGAGGAGGACAGACACTTTGGTATTAGAAATATGGAAAAATAATAGACGCTTCAAGTGCATAAATGTTTATAATCCACCAAAACAAGAACTGGTTTTAATGTCAGAACAAGAACTGGTTTTAATGTCAGAGAGACAATAACTGTAGACACTATCATGCTGGAGATCTAAATGCCCATTCACCTTCCTGGGGCTATAATGACACTGAACAGTCTGGTAATAAAGTTCATGACCTGTGTAATTCTACTAACCTTTTTTCGCAAAATAAACTCTCCTCCTACTCTTCTGCATGCTAGCAATGGTTCACTATTACGACCAGATGTTTATTTAGTCTCTGCTAACATTGAATCTGTCATAACGTATCAGGAACTAGGCGATATTGGTAGTTGTCACAGCCTAGTTCTTGTTGTAGGCGTGATAACGAGATTGTCGTTGTGTAGATACCTCTTGTAGATAATTTAATATATTTTGTCTTATTAATTAAATACTTTCACTCGCGCACTAGTTTCGCTAGTGCGCGATAACACTAACATGCTGAACTCTCTGACCACAATATTCAGACTAATTATTACTCACTGGTAGCAGACATGGTTTTTATTACATGTAAAATATAGTTTACAAAAGATATTGGCAAGTCCAGCCATCAAGAAATATTCACAAAAACATAGTGCATTATAATCCAATGGAATACTTCAGATATCACATATACTCCAAAATAAACCTTAATATCTATACATTACTACACTGGACAAGATATCCATAATAAACCTCTCACTGCGAGAGTCTAAGATCAACTGCCGTGACCACCTCGTGGTCAGTTCTCGCCCAAACAAAATCTCGTGCAATTGCACGGAATGGTTCAGTGATTACTAGTCACCAAATATTACAGGGGTTCTAAAACTGATGTTACAGTAGTGACCACCTTCCAATGTTACTGACTACCAATCGTTCTAAAATAAACACCAAGACCACTAAAGAACCACGAAAGTGGTGCTATAGTAAGGCTAATTGGAAAGGATACGAGACAGCTGTCGACAATGGCCTTGAAAAAATTCATGTAGAGTCTAGCTATGTCAACCTTGTCAAATAACGACAGCTATCCTGGGCATGGCTAAAAAGATTATTCCTCGATCTTACCCTTGTAAAAACAACAAAAACTTTTGGTCTGCAATCATCAACAAACCTGTTATGGCTCGGAGAAGGGCATACAAAAAGGTCCAAAAGAACCCAAACAATCCAACACTCTGGCAGAAATACAAAACATTCCGCCTATTAGTCAAAACGTCTGTTAACAGGGGAAAACGAGAACGTTGGACCAACACCTGTGCAAGGTTAAACCTAAGGGATAGCTCTAAGGCCTGGAGTCTTCTGAAAAATCTAAAAAAATGATGGGCGTACGAAAACAGTAACCACATAATCCTCATCCAGTGGGGTAACCATTTCATCAAAGAAGAAAATTGCCTTCTTGTTGAACAAATATTTTACTAAGATCAACAAGGATGCCAAGAAGTCCCCAATGTCCACAGCCATTGATAAAGCTCGCAAAGCTAATGAAAAAAAAGACAGAAAGGAACCAAAGCCCGAAAGGGGCTAAGGGAACGATGAACTCCCCCTTCTCGATAGGCGAGCTTAATGCTGCCAGCTTAACCCATAAAGGGTACCCTGGGGTACTGGAGCACCCCAGACAAAAAATAAATTGCGAATTCCCAACCGCTTTTAACCGGAAGTACTTCATCGTTTGTTTACCTTCCTTTCATTATGCTGTGTTTACATGGCTGATAGTGTCGATTTTTGTCCGTATTCGGTTTTAGCAGGGGAGGGGTCATGTGGTACTCCAGTACCCCAGGGTACCATTAATAATATATGTTTTTTGCTTGACATTGTGACACACACAAATGCTGAAATAGTAGTGCAGCGTCGCAGGTATGCAAATGACAGGCAACCGGATATTGATGATGATGACGATGATGCTGAGGAAGAAGTTCGTCCATCCTTCACCTGTAATGTGGACATTTTTGAACTCAAAGCACTATTAGGCTTGTACTACCTAGCAGGTGTCCTGAATATGAATGGTGTAACCACTTATGAACTGTTTGACAAAGACTGTGGAGTTGCATACTTTCGAGCCACTATGCCACAGAAAAGATTCACGTTTTTGACAAATTGTATCCGCTTTGATGACAAAGGTATAAGGCAAGAAAAAAGAGAACGTGATCGACTAGCACCCATTCGAGAGCTATTTGATAAAATTGTGAACACTAGTCAGCAGTTGTATACACCATCAGAATACTGCACAGTCGATGAACAATTGCTAGCTTTCAGAGGACGCTGTCCTTTTAAGATGTACATACCATCAAAACCTGGTAAGTATGGAATCAAGATCATGATTATGTGTGATTCGAAGAACTATTACATGTGTAATGCTGAAGTGTATACAGGCAAAGGATCTATACCGAGTCAGAAACCCCTTTGACAACGAAAAACATGCTGAGAATTACTCCCTTAGAGCACGTGAGAGGAAGCGAGCAGTGAGTTTTAAGGTTGCCTTATCCCCGTACAAAGACAACCTATGTGTCGGCCATAAACCAGTATTCTCTCTATCTAAACCTTGTCCCAATCGTCCTTTGTGCAGAACTCTGCATTCGTAAAGAATGTGTTCTATTGTTTCGTCGTCCTCCATGCAATGGCGACACCGTGTGTCGTAATTTTCCTTCCACCGTCCGAGGTAAGCACCAATTGGACAGTGGCCGACCCGGAACTGGGCTAGGACTGCCTGTTCCGCACGATTCAGTTGCCACCATGCATCTCTTTTGTCTGGTCTACTCATTGCTCGGTGAAACTCACGACCCTTGTCCGAAGAATCCCAGCCGTCGTGCCAAAGTGTCAACATGCGTTTGTCGACCAGGGATCGTATACTTTGATACGTGCACGGTTCATCATATTTGAGCGCCGTTGCGACCGCGGTTTTCGCGAGCTGGTCAGCCAAGTCGTGGCTGACCACCCCACAATGGGCGGGCACCCATTGCAAAGTAACGTTCACACCGAGTTGTAGGAGACGCCCTACGACCGTTAGGACGTCCCATACTCTTCTGACACCTTCATCCAGCCGTTCTAGGGCCTCTAGTGCGGCTACCAGGTCCGTGAAAAGGACTATGTCGTTCTCTGACGCAGTCCCGTTACGTACTATCATAGCCACCCAGTCCAGTGCGTGGAACATTGCTTCGAGTTCAGCCTCAAGGCTGCTTTTCTGCTGACAGGATCCACTGAGCTCGTCACTTTCGGGATTGCCAGAGAGTCGGACTACCGCCCCGTACCCAGCTTTCACCGTTCCCTCGAGCGTCTGAACAGAGCCGTCTGTGTAGATGGTGGTTACTCCGGCTGGATATGAAGCTATAGTCTCTCTGGCTGCTTGTAGTAGCCGTGTGGGGTGACTCTGCCTAGTCACCACTGGGTCAAGTAGGTTTTTCCGAATCGTCGGCATGCCGAGGGCCTCCATCGGGAAGATAGAACCGGGCGGGGCGGCAGATTTGCCTCTCTGACCAGCCCACGCGCCACATGCATGAAGCAGGGTCGGTTTTTGAGGCGTCTCCTACCATCCCAGTTGTCGACCAGACTTCTGAGTGGGCATCCATCCTCCAGCCGCATATATCTCTCGTGAGCTAGTATGACGGCTCGCTCTCTGCGCAATTTCAACGGTGGAATGTTTTCCATAATCTAACCAGCGGCAATTGGCGTTGTCCTAAAGGTTCCACAGATTAGTCTTATGACTTGGTTCTGAACAGCATCTAGGCCTGCTAGAGCAGTTTGCAAAGCCCAGACCTGAACAGGAAGACTGTAGTCCATGTGAGAGCGTACTGCACCCATGTACAGTCCTCTCAGCACATCCGCTCTCGCTCCCCACTTCGTTCCAGCTAGTTTTTTTCACGATGTTCAGCTTCTCGGAAGCTGTATCCTTCACCTGTTGGATATGATCGCACATAGTCAGTTTCTGATCGAGAATTACTCCCAGGTACTTGGGCTTTTTATCCCATTCCAGAGTCTTGCCATCCATTCGTAGCTCGACAGGTTCCTTCAATATATCACGACCCAGCGTAAACCATGAGTAAACCGACTTCGAGTGGTTTACCTCAAGGCTCCACATTCTGGCGTAGCAGGATAGAGTTGTTAATGCCTGCTGGAGAGTGCCAATGAGCTGTTGGCGATCCCTCCCTGACTCCCACAACACGATATCATCTGCAAACATAAGCTTCTGACATTTCAAAAGAGCCGGCAAGTCGTTGATGTAGACCAAAAATAGCGTACAGCTGAGTGCCGATCCCTGCGGCACCCCCTGCTCAAGTGGAAGTTTCCCCGACACGTGCTTACCAACACGAGTCTGTACCGTTCTTTCCGTGAGGAAATTTTGGATCCACTTAAGCATATGTGAACCGACACCTAAGTTCATCAGTTTCAACAACAGACCGGGCCTCCATACTTTGTCATAGGCCTGCTTGAGATCGATAAATACCGCTAGCGTCGACTGGCCAGGTCGTTTGTGTTGCCCCACTGGAAGCCATCCGCCACTTTCTGCATAAATAACGTCACTTGATCGATCGCATTTCGTTGCCTCCTGAACCCGCCCTGTTCAGGAGCAATGAGACCTTTCGTTTCTAGGAACCATGTGAGCCTTCTGTTGACCATGCGTTCAGCCGCCTTCCCGACGTTGGACGTCAACGAAACGGGTCGGTAACTTTCTGCACGATCTGGGACCTTCCCCTTTTTGAGCAGGGGAACAATCGTTGCCACTCGCCAAGCCTTAAGAAAATTCCCCTTAGTCCAAGTACGATTGATTATATCCAACAGTTTCCTTCTGCCAATAGGACCGAGATGTTTCAGCATTTCGTTGCTGATCCCATCTGGCCCCGGTGCCTTACGCAACTTGCACATCCGAAGTGCAATATCTAGCTCTCCGTAGGTAAAAGAGTTAATGAATGTGCTCGTCTCGTTCTCGCCGTAGACATAACTGCGTTTCGCTTTAGCCTTCATGATGCCGTCTAGAGCTTTCGACACTTCGCTCCTCTCACCCGTCCTCGAGATGGCCGCAAAAGCCTGGTTTAGAGCGTCCGACCGTTTAGAGTCAGTGACCACCAAGCCTTGAGCCGTTTGCAGGGGCGCAGCTGCTTTTGGCTCTTTTGGCCTGGTTAGGTTGTTGAGAAGTTTCCATGTCTGTCGTCCGTCCGCAAGATCCAGGTTAGCACATGTCTTGGCCCACTTCAGTCTCGTACCCTCCGCAATAGCTTCCTTTACCTCCGCCGTAAGCTTGTTGTAAGCTCTCCTGGTTTCATCGGTTTTTCGACGACTGTGCTGCCTACTTGCAGCCCGCCTCAGTCGGATTAGGCGTGCCAAAGCGGGAGACCAAAAGTGCCTAAACTTGCGCCCCCCGTAGAACCTCGGGATAGCTTTTCGAGCGGCACCTAAGATGGCTTCGAGAAAGAGAAGGATCTACACCAGCTGGTGTTTCAGCTACAGAATACTATTCTGTTCAAATGACCACACCCAATCACGGAACGAACCGAAACTGTACCTTCGACAACTGGTTTACATCTATCAATACAGATCGAAAGTTGTACGATGATCATGCAGTGACTATGGTAGAAACCATGAAGAAAAACAAAGCTGAAATCCCTCCTTCCTTTGTGGAACTTCGTGGTAGAGAAAAGAACTCAGCAATGTTTGCATTCAGTGTTGTTCTTACTCTTCTATCATACTGTCCACCTAAACCTAAAAAGAAGATCGTCATGCTGCTATCGACAATGCAACGACGGGGTGACGCGACAGAGACAGTGAGACTACCAGAAATGGTTCAGTTCTATAATGAAACAAAATGTGGTGTTGATACGTTTGATCAATTATGCCATCGCTACTCTATATCCAGACGTACGCGGCGTTGGCCACTAACTGTATTCTACGGCCTTCTCAATGCTGTTGGTATCAATTCTATGATACTGCTAAAAGGTTCACATGCAGATGACAAAGAAGCAGTACCAGACAGATGTACGTACCTCAAGACGTTGGCTAAGGCTCTTATCAAACCTCAGATGGAAGCCCGTCTCAGATATCCAAAACTTTCAAAGAACCTGCGCTCGCTCATCAACGGTTTACTCAAGATTGAACCAGCTGAGAGGGCTCAGGCACGCCAGGCAGGTGGACGAGCAGGAAGAGTCGGCAGGTGCTCATTCTGCGATCGATCTAAGGATCGCAAAAGTAAAACAAAATGTTGCCGCTGTGACAAATTCATATGTGCCAGCCATCAACATACGATCTGTCCAGACAGTGCAGATGACTGACGCATACAGTAAGTAAACTACATGCAGTCATGTGAAAACATTATGACTTTTGTGGTACATGTATTACCTGTACTTCTGTTGAGGCGATAGTGACGTTAAAGTAACAACAAAATTAAAGTCGTTTAACTTGTTTTAATTATGTATTTTTAGCGGGGTACTGAGGTACCCCAGGGTACCATTAGTGTTTATTTTGCATGGGTACCCTTTAAGGGTTAAAAAGTCTCCCGGGCCGAATGGTATCACCCCCGAAATGCTTAAGCATGCATGGGGGAAAGGAAGGGCCGTGCTCTTGGCATTTGTAAATAGAACCTATGCAGATGGTCATCTTCCCAGGGCCTGGAAACGGGCCACCATTATTTCTATACCAAAAAAGGGAAAAGATGCTTCCACTGCTGAGGACTACAGGCACATCTCCCTCACAACTTGTGTGGGAAAAATGGCGGGAAAAATGGTAAATGAGCGTATGGTTTGGTACATTGAGAGTGCCCGTCTTGTAGCTCCAGAACAGGCTGTTTTTAGGGCTGGAATGTCCGCTATAGACCAAATCAACATCTGTGTGCAGAGCGTAGCAGATAGATTTCAAACGACCGAAAGCACATACGCAGTCTTCATTTACTTAAAACAGCCATATGATAAAGTATGGCGACCTGGTTTGCTTCTTAAGATAAGAGCCGTGGGGTGCGGGAATGGATATATTACTGGATTAGAGACTCCCTACAAAAGCGTAGAATAAAAACAATGATGTACGAATAAGTCTCAGGGGAAATGACCCTCGAGCACGACTTCTCCCAGGGCTCCGTGTTGAAGCTGGCATCCACGAAAGGAGCAGTCCGATGACAGATAGACTACAGCCTACCTGTGCAAATTTATGGCTCCCAAGCATTAAGATTTGTCTGTGGTACCTTTAAGAAAGGTCCTGCAAATGCTGCTAAAATAATGGCTAATATAGGTCCACTAAACCTTAGGAGGGAAAGGTCAGTACTGATCTGCTATGAGCAGTATAAAAGGCTGGATGAATACCTCCCAGCTAGAAAACTAGTGGATGGTTGGAAATGCAGAAGACGTATACAGATGCACTCTTTTATGCATCATGCCATTAGACTATCTGATAAAGCTATCTCAACCAACCGACAAAACATTTAACGATTTCATCCTCATTCCACCTTGGTGTCACCCACTGACCCCAGACATACGCTTGAAACTAGTAGACCATAATGCCACTAAGCTATGTCTTCATCTAACGACATTCAAATACTACCTCTGGAGACCATTAACAACTTCAAGCCCAGTGCTATTTTCGGATAAACTTATGGGTCGGCATCGGTAGATTTTGGAAGAGCAGGCTATGGAGCCTACATCGACTTTCTTGGCTCTTACTCAGTGAAAATCTTTGGGCCATGTGGTAGTGTTTGCAGTTTTGATGCGGAGACCATGGAAGTTTGTAAAGCCTTAAATTTATTGACTCTCAACTCGGCGAGGGACATTTAAGGGCAACACAGATTGACTCAAAATCTGTACTACAGGCTTTGCAAAGCCCCGGACCATGACTTCCCAATATCAACACTGTCATCATGGCTTCACATAACATTAAACAACGTTATGGCATCCTTGTAATAATGCAGTGGGTACCACGTCACATAGGTGTGACTGGCAACACCATTGAAGACTCTTTGGCCCACCAAGGAGGGCAAATTCTACCGACTGAACAGGCTTTAAGCTTTCATCAAGCCCTGGCTATAATTTTTAAAAAAGAGTGGTTTGAAAGTCCCAAAAAGCCCGTTGAGTCTAGGAGCGCATGATAGCAGCATTCACTCATACTATTTTTACGCATTCGCTTTACTTATAACTTTATTATTTAGTTTAATTGTTTACAAACGACTCTCAGTGACTCATAGAAGAGTTTAACGCAAATTAAAAACCCGCAAGCCACGGGTAATATATATATATATATATATATATATATATATATATATATATATATATATATATATATAGTTAACTATAAATCCAAAGAAATGAAATACATAATAACCGACATATTTCATTTTAAAACCCATACATTTTTCACTGAAAAACCCATTTAATAGCCTCAGAAATAGGCTCATTTCTTTCTTTTGTTAATAAACCTATTTAGCTACTTGTATTTTTGCAGAGCGGTACAGGCTAGAAAGTGATAAAGTAAACCTCTTCCCCTGCTGAATGAAGAGTTTCAATATCGTTTGAAAGCGCTTATGTCAGCATAAGATATGCTAAGAAAGATCAACTATCAGTTTGGTGTTAAGCATAATATAGCCAAATCCCAAAACCATTTTTGATAGCTCAGTCTTAAAATATTTCAAATTAAAAAAAAAACAAGATTTACTACCTCACAATATGGTCAGGATTTAAAACCTAGCCACAGAAGTTTAGTTAGTAAATAAAGCAATGAAGCAGCAGACACTCGGTTTGATTAGTAGTTACAAATATTCTTAAAGCTCTTGCTTTTAGTCCACATTGGCATACAACCCTACTTCTGATGCCTTCAGTAGTCACTCCCATACATTCTCCCCCCCCCCCCCCCCAAAAAAAAATATCCTTTATGATGGTTGAAACCTTTTTCAACAGGTCTTGGCGTGATGGTCTCATGCTTCCTCCTCATATTAACTATATGATTTCAAAATTGCTGTTTATACCGTGAATTTCAAGAGTCGATCAGTACCAGATATGCCTGTTTAAAATAATGTTTTTATTTTAAAACTGCCACATTTATTTCATAAAACAAATATGTTGGCTTGTTATCATGTTCCTAAGGAAAAAAGGAAAGATCCGTTCTCTTTTCCTGCCAGATTTAAATGTAAGTGTTAAAGGCCATGGTACCAATCCATCTTTGCAAGCGTGTCTGCCCTAACATAGAGAAATATGTATTTTCAATTTTTTTTCTTTGGAAGGAGTAAGATTTTCTACACTTTGTGCTGACGTTTTGGAAAACCTGATGGAAACACGTCGTGGGTCGGATCTGGCCGTATTTTAGGCATCACTGGTACATTTAAAATAATTATTTAAATATTTTTTTATATAAAATTTTTAATTATTTAATGTATTTCTTGTTTAAATTATTATCTATTTGAATTGTTTTTTATTTCAAGTATAATTTTGTCGGGTACTACGTAACAAGATCTTACCCAAATAGGAATGTAATATCTTCTGTGCAATGGAAGTTTCTGTCCATGTTTGGTTGATGTTAATTGTGACGTAATTCTTTGAATGAACTTTCCCTTTCAGTACGTCATTAGATCTGGTAAACGGAAGAAAAATCTATATTTACATGGCATATAAACTAAATGTAACTTATAAACCATATATAATATATATGATTGTAACATTAGATTTTTATTATTTAAATGCAAAGTTGATAAGAAGAAAGTTAAGTTAAAACATAATTTACTTATCATTTAAGGCTTCTTCAAATCTGGTTAAATTTTCAGATTCCTGAAATTAAAAGAATAGTAACTTTTTAAATAGTTTTATCATATCATTTTTTTTTCACGTCATTTTTTTTATTCATTTTATATTTCAGATTCATTAGAGATGCTTAGCCATCAGATTAATAATGTATAAGCTTATGTTCTGTGTTTTCAAATAGATAATTTAGGATATTTTTTCTTTATGGGAACAAATACTTTTTACGCAATTTTATCTAAAAATAAAACAAATGAGGAAAAAATATATACGGAAAGCATTAGTTTCAAAAGTAATTTTTGACATGGGTAAAAACATTCATACATAAACTTTAGTGTTTATTTTTTTACATCATCTACTACCGATAGATCATTGGTGCTAACCCTTATTCGTCCTTTGTGCGATTATATTTTTTAATCGTCGTTCAGTAAGGTCACATCAACGGAAAGATTGAAATCACTTATTTTTTTTTTACATCCTTTATAAAAACAAACCTTGTCTAATGTAAATAAGTCAGCACTTACATTTATATCCCTCAATAATGTATAATTTATTTCCCTTTTAGATATGAAATAAAATAATTTATTATCTTAACTAATCTTTTTTTTTTTATTTTTTACGTACAATAAATAATTGTTTAAATATTTAGCTTGATCAATAAACTGCGTGGAAACACTGAGATGTACAATTATTCAAGGGGACAAACTATATAACTATGAATACCGAAGGATTAATTTTTCTGGTGGGCATAAAAATACGTAACACCAGTAATAATTCCATCTTAAACATGTATGTAAGAGCCGTGTCAGCTGAGTGGCCTGTCAAACCGGAGCTAATGGATTGGATCAATACGACGCCACTTAATCCACCCTAATCTATTCTGTACCTAACATTAGTTGGGGAAAGAAAATAAAGGCATATTTCATATATATAGAATGAGTTGTCTGTGAGGAAAACAATGTGTAGACATTTTAATTCAGTGTTTCTCAAACTGTGTTCCGCGAGGTCTAATTAGATGTTGTTCGAATTACTAAATTAAGTAACGAGTTGGGCACTTGATAATTAATCAATTTTAAACAAATAAGCAATATGTTTTGTTAGATACTTAGAAAGATCAAAGTGTTCTCTTAATGAATAAAATAGGGAAACACTTTTGTTTAACAAATCTTTTGTTTAACAAGTATTAATTAGAGACATTTTAGTCAACAATTACCTTCAAAATTATGATATTTCTATTATTTTTGATATACTCTTCCTGTTCTTTCTCATCCATATGATCTCCATTGTAAACAAGGAGACATTCTAGAAAAATACATTTTGTAAATATAGTTAGATAAACTAACAAGCTGTTTGTTACAATTCATATTGTTACGTTTCTCTATAAGCCCTTGACAAGACAACGTGGCTATCTCAAGAACCAGACAATTTGGGTTCTGATATAACAAGACACTTTCATGAGTGTAATCAATAATGAAGATAAAACAAGCAAATACTTGACAAATGGGCAGAAGTCAATGTCTCAATAAAACAGCTCTACACAAACTGGTAAACAATGAATGTTTTTTTTCCTTAACTCTCTTGTTCCTCTCTAAGTCCGCTAGACCTGACCCAACCTTTCTTATAACAACACATAGTTCATGGTCAGATAACCAAAAAACTTTGTTCACCTACACGGAGAATGTTTACATCAGTCCTTTTTAAGTATACAGGCCTGTGGCACATGTGTCGGTTGATTACCCATAGGTTTACACTGACCAGCATAACAGTTCAGTTGCAACAATATATTTGTTGATTAATTTTAAATAAATAATTAAATGCATACTATTTATAACTTTGGTATACGAAATCTCATCTTTAATAGTCGAAATATAGTTTTTGCATTGAGTCTTAGCGGCCCCCGAAATGGGGAAAACCGCTATTAGGTTTGTGCACAATTACCATCTGTTTGTCTGCTAAACCCACATCTCAAAAATTTGAAGAGAAATAAATTTTAAAAAATCGTATTTTACCATGTGTTGTGGCTTGCAACGTTTTGGTGTCACGGCTACTTTTTGTTTTCTACAAGCAAACCGTTTAAATTATAAAATTAATTATTATTATGGTTTTAGTACGAAACACCAGATGATACAAAATCTCTAGGTTATAGGGTAAAACATGACAATGGCGGACTTTTCCTCTTAAACTTCAAAACTTAGCGCTAGTATTTTAAAGGAGGTTTCATCAAATTTATTTAGGAAAAAAAAAAGTCGAAACAGTAAAGTGTAAATATGCGTAGGTTATGATATTATATCACCAATGTTTATTAAGTGCAACATTTTCGAATGAACTTAATAAACATTGGTGCTATAATATCATAACCTACGCGACGACAAATATAAATGTAATATATATATATAGTTTAGCAAAAAAATATTTCGCTGCTTACACTAAGCTATCTAAACTGGGAATATAGGGTGACAAGAGTGCACTAGAAACAACGAAGTCTTTGCAAAAGTCGGTATGAAAAATACAGAGGGACTTCTCAAGGTCCGATTGATTTGCTAAGCAGAGCACTTATTCCGTATTGGTGATGAATATATGTGAGTCGTAATAGAGGAGCCCCACTTTATCATAACAGAGGAGCCCCACTGTAACGTAACAGAGGAGCTTCAATGTAACGTAACAGAAGAGCCCCACTGTAACGCAAATGAGGACTCTCACTGTAACGTAACAAAGGAGACCCACAGTAACGTAACAAAGGAGACCAACTATAACGTAACAAAGGAGACCCACTGTAACGTAACAGAAGAGCCCCACTTTAACGCAACAGAGGAGCCTCACTGTAACGTAACAAAGGAGACGAACTATAACGTAACAGAGGGACCCACTATAACGTAACAAATGAGACCGAATGTAACGTAACAGTGGGGCCCACTATAACGTAACAAAGGAGACCCACTGTAACGTAACAAAGGAGACCCACTGTAACGTAACAAAGGAGACCCACTGTAACGTAACAAAGGAGACCCACTGTAACGTAACATAGGAGACCCACTGTAACGTAACAGAGGGACCCACTATAACGTAACAAAGGAGACCAACTGTAACGTAAAAGAGGGACCCACTATAACGTAACAAAGGAGACCCACTGTAACGTAACAGAGGGACCCACTATAACGTAACAAAGGAGACCCACTGTAACGTAACAGAGGGAGCCACTATAACGTAACAAAGGAGACCCGCGTTAACGTGACAAAGGAGACCCACTGTAGCGTAGCAGAGGGACCCACTGTAACGTAACAAAGGAGACCAACTATAACGTAATAGAGGAGCCTCACTGTAACGTAAAAAGGAGACGAACTATAACGTAACAGAGGGACCCACTATAACGTAACAAATGAGACCGAATGTAACGTAACAGTTGGACCCACTATAACGTAACAAAGGAGACCCACTGTAACGTAACAAAGGAGACCCACTGTAACGTAACAAAGGAGACCCACTGTAACGTAACATAGGAGACCCACTGTAACGTAACAGAGGGACCCACTATAACGTAACAAAGGAGACCGACTGTAACGTAAAAGAGGGAGTCACTATAACGTAACAAAGGAGACCCACTGTAACGTAACAGAGGGACCCACTATAACGTAACAAAGGAGATTTACGTTAACGTGACAAAGGAGACCCACTGTAGCGTAACAGAGGGACCCACTATAACGTAACAGAGGGACCCACTATAACGTAACATAGGAGACCCACTGTAACGTAACAGAAGGACCCACTATAACGTAATAAATGAGACCCACGTTAACGTAACAAAGGAGACCCACTGTAACGTAATAAAGGAGACCCACGTGAACGTAACAAAGGAGACCCACTGTAACGTAATAAAGAAGCCCTGCGGCAACGCTTTTAAGACCATCGAGACGAGACAGCTGGCGATCACTTACAAAGGCCATGGAATACAAATTTGAGACCTAAAGGAAATCCACTGCCGAGGACAGAAGTAGGCGATGAAAGGGAAATCTAAATCGACCACAGACGGACAATGGTTATGTCTACGCTGAATATATAGATCGCAGGTGGGGCTGTGTAACCGCGGGAAAAAACTGGGTATTCATAAAATTCGCCGATTTTAATTTGTACTTTAATAATGTCAAAGAAAAATTCGAATTGCTCTTCCAAAATCTACTACTAAATATTTGTAACTTTATTTTTTTTTTCTATTTTTTAAAATGTATACGAGCATTTTAATTTTGGTTCTATTTAACAAAGTCACTATTACAAACACTTATGTGAATTAATTTATTATGGGAAAAATGATATGATATTTTTAAAACCCGGCAGTAAAATCACATTATTTACTTTAGAGCAAACCTTTCCATAGAATTTCTATAATGACATATTATATTCAGCAATTAATATTATATAACTATTATGAATAGGATAAGTTATTAGTAACACATTTTTGATTATGGGGACAGACATATACATATAATATTTTAAAAACTCAAATGTATTTTAAAAACTTACCAAAAGTTCTAGAGCCACTTATGAATTTCAGAAACTCTTCCTGTTAATACAAAATATATAACAAATTTAAAATTTAAACTATATGATTTGAATAAAAAAAAACTAGAAATTGTAATTGTATTTTAATTATTGCTTAGTTTTACCTCTGTTGAAAACACAATTTGTTCATATTCTTTAGTTAAAGTTAGTCTAATTCTTTCAACTAATTTATACAAAGTTTTGTTATTTCCCTTCGGCAAAACAAGACAACAATCTGAAGAAACAGAAAAAAATAATTTCCTTTGAATCAGTCATGTAATTAAATTTGCAATAAATTTAGATTAGCATTAATAAATCTGTGCGATTCAAAATATTTTACCAATGTTTTAGTTTTGCGTATTTTCATGCTTTTAGCTTTCTGAATACTCTAAGATCGTATCACTTATCTGGACTAATTGGGAAAAGAAGGAGGGGGAAGAAGAAGGTGTATCTGGGTTAAGATTAAGTAATCGCTTTTTAATTAATTTTTGAAATAATAAAAAAAAATAACTCTTGAATTCGAACTCAATTACTTAAGCCTTCTCAGGCCAAAACTCTAACCACCGTAACAACAAATTGTTTATAAAAGTAGAAGGCTATATAGATATAAACATAGAGTTCAAGCTAGGTGCTGAAAGAAATGATACATACATATATTAAACATAAATGAATAACAGCACCATGCACTGGGGCTTGTGAACTTTGACCACTGGAGTGGTAATTTGCATACGGGTGAAATGACTCTGTATAAGAAGAATGTTTTTTTTGACATTCCGCTTGGTGCGTTATCGCTAGGCGGTGGTGTCGAATCCGGAGTCACAGGTTCGAGTCTCGGTCGGCGCATGTCCTAATTTTCGTAGCATTTTAATTCACTACTTTCTTTCTTAAAAACTTGGTCCCTGATGCTGTTATTCATTTATGTTTAACATATGTCTATATAGATATGTATTGTTTCTTAAAGCCATGAACTACTTCTCTAAACAAAGTATAAAGATATAAATTCAAATTATGCCACCACAGCTGTTAACTAAATGTTAATTTCCCTGCTCGATACCAAGCCAAAAATTTGTGCGGGCCACCGTTCCTTCATTAATATGATGCTCTATGTGTTCTAATGCGTTTCTTCGGAACAATATATTTGTAAGTGAACGCCTTTCACGAATCTTGGACCTAACCCTAAGCAAGAGCACATTTCACACTAAGCACAGTGATAATTACTTTGCATATGAGCAAAGTTAGTCTATTAAATATTTCAACATGAACGTTAATATGCCTTCAATCTTGCAAATTATTTTTTTTTGTCATTTTACAGATTTACAGTTTTTGATGTATACAAACTTTTTAAAATAATTATTTTAAATTCATTATTTACTATAGTGCTTATAATGACTTATTCTAAAAAAAATTATAACATTTATTAACATTGATTGTTTCCTAGTCTTAGACAAATGATACAAACTAGTTTAAAAGAGGCTCTATCTTAGAAGATTTAACAAAGTTATCTAATTTTAAAATTTGTATCCATTGTAGTAATCTAGTGTACTCTTCTGAAGTAATATTAAAATATGTAATAACTAGACCTACAATGCTAATGAAACAGAAATTAACGTATGTAAAATTATCGCCTTCACGACCAATGGAAAGCACTAGACGTTTTCGACATTTGTATCGAAAAACATTAAAATAAAATATATAATCATTTAGTTGTATGTATTTAAGGATGTTGGGTTAGGTACCTAGCTACACTCCCTCGGGTTTTTTTTAGTAGTCTATGTGCGATTTATTTTCTACTTGGATGTCAACCCACCCATGATGGGTGCAACCCGACTCAAACCGCACACCCTCGATTTTCCAAATGACACCATTGCATGAAGATTAATATAAGCATATATATTTCTATTCGGGAACGTTTGGATATTACGTTACGGTTAAAAATAGGGGAGTAAGTCTAAAGATGTGTTACGTAACGAAACAAAAATTCAAATAAAATAACATAAATTTTAAGATTAATTTGTCATTTTAATAATCATGTTTGTTATGTTATCACGGAGCTTTGAGCTTACATTCTCTTGTCAACGCGTTTTATAGTTTAAATTATTTTTATTACTTTAGCGGGTCCCATTTTCACTTAACACAGCGTTGTGAAAGAATTTCGGTGTGCGTGTGTTTGTTGTGGTCTTTGTTATTGCTTGATAAAAAAATTATTTGTTTCGGAAATAAGGGAATTTGGGCAAGTTACTAGGAAAAACAAGACTAGGTTTTATCGAGAGCGAAATATCAGCCGATGTAAACCGACTACCTGCAGAGCGCACTAGAGATCGTGAGCTTGTTACGAACATAGAGATTTAGCAAACATTCAACGGTTCCCTCCATTTCTATTAAACTTCTTCTTCAGTATCAGCCTCGACTAACTTATATTGCTTGTTCTCCGTTCGCAGGTATTTTTTACCTCCGTTTGGTTTATCTACATTAGACACTGCGGAAGCACCTAAAATGTATGAGTGTTACCCTTAAGTTACACCCTGGTACCTGACCAGTTAATAATTCATCCTAACGAGGTAACGTGAGGTCAGGAGTGCAGAACAACAGTTTTATAGGCTGGGCAGTGGGCCTGTTGGTGTAGGTTGTGAAATAGAATTTTAGTAGTGATTAAAGCACAGCAGATTGATAAAACATATTTTAGCGACCCCCGAAAGGAAAATGATCGCAATCACACCTATATGTATAACTGTATGAGGCAGAGGTATACGGTTTTCTTTCTTTAATTATATGGTTGTTTAATTACATATAGAACGTATCACAAAGAGGTTTTCAAAAAGGATTAGTAAAAAAAACACCTCATTTTTTAACACCATGCTTTTTTTTTATTACTGTTCTGCGGCCGCACAATGGATAAAAAACACCATTGGGAAAAAAAACTGAATACGTCTTTGAAGCGCAAATTAAGTCAAGACTTTTCCCTTCAAAGTGCACTATGATGTCTCTAGCTTTGTTTCCAATCTTATTGCTATAGAAGTCCTTTATGCTGATATTCACATGTCTTGCATCTTGACAAACAAAGAAAAAAGCTCCATCGTACATGGAAATATTCACAATAAATTCTTCATAAACTCAAAACTCAAATGTAGTTTGTTTAGTCTTACCTTCTTTTTTTAATAAATAAATAAGCTTGAAAAGAAAATTCCGAAGGTTATTGCCAGATTCGATACTGTAGCCTTCATCAGACTCTTCTAGAACAGACCCAACAAGTTTGACAATCAACTGTTAAGATGTGTGAAAATAAATTATATTCACTGTGTTAACTATGTCATAACGTTCATGCTTTGAAGAAACAAAACAACAAATTTTAGCGTCACCCAAAAAAGAATACGTTGCAGTCCAATCACATCTATATGTCCGTCAGTATATATATATATATATATACAACTATTTTTGATTAGATGTATAACCAATTTGCTTACATTAAAAAAAAAATTGAATTTTTTTTAAAGATGTGTCAACTGGCTAACAAAAAATAGAAATTTTCAATGTTTAATTGCAAATCGAAATTCACATTTACCGAAAATGTATTCTCTTTATTCTCTGGTTTCACTTTATTTCTTCCTGGACAATAACAGAGGAATGTTGACTTTTGATCCTTAAAGTAAAAAAAATGTTATGAATATTATAACAAATTGTGTTATAATTGACTTTCACGTTTCTATCAATATATATATATATATGTACACATTTACTCAGAGCACACAAGGCATAAGTGGATCCAGAACTTTGGCAGAGGGAGGGGCGATTTTTTTCCAAACCCTAACCTTAACGCCCAGTAAACCCTAAACCTATGAATAAACGTGCGTACAGCGCGCGCGCACACACACACACATATACAAATACATACATACATACATATATGAGAATTGAAAAAGCAGTATTTCTCAACCTTCGGTGAAAAACATAATAACTGGGGCAGTGCTATAAGGTTCCCTTGTGGAGTTCGGGGCGAAGTTCCAAAGACAAAAGCGTTTTCTTGCTTTTTTCACTGCAAAAACGTATTCTCCTGACATCTATAGTGTCATATCAGTTTTAGAACCCCTGTAATATTTGGTGACTAGTAATAAATAAACCATTCCGTGCTGTTAGCACGAGATTTTTCCTGGTCGGGGACTGACCACGAGGTGGACACCTCGGTTGATCTTGGGCTCTCGTAGGGAGAGGTTTATTATGGATATCTTGTCCAGTGTAGTAATGTATAGATATTAAGGTTGATTTTGGAGCATGTGTGATATCTAAAGTATTTCATTGGATTCTAATGTACTATGTTTATGTGAATATTTCTTGATGGCTGGACTTGCCAATATCTTTTATGATTCATTATTTTATGTAATAAAAACCGTGTCTGCTAACAGTGAGTCTATTAATTATTCTAAATTTTTGTGGTCAGAGAGTTATGCATGTTAGTGTTCTCACGCACTAGCAAATCTAGTGCGCGAGTAAAAATATTTAATTAATAAGACAAAGTATATTAAAGTATCTACAAGAGGCATCTACAACACACGACATTTGCGTTATAACGCCTACAACAAGAACTAGGCCGTGACATGTGGTGGCCAGTATGTCTTAAATGACAGAATGAACCTACACTCTTTAACAAGTAAATCGTCGATCGTCTACATATAATCTGGCGTAAAAGTACAAAGAACTATTTCTTCCATTATGGAGGCGAAAACAATTGGACAGAACTTAGAGGTCTAACAAACTTTTCCTTTAACAACAAGAAATTAACTCAGGTGACCTGGCTCCAACATGATCTCACATCGATTCCTAGATCTAAATACGTTAAAATAGATCTAAAATATAACCAACTAGACTCATAATACAATATCAAGTTGAAGGTAACTTAACTAGAAACTTCACCTTACAAAGAGCCATTTTGAACCAAGATCTGATGCAGATTGATAATAAACACCAGGTCAAGGCCAATGCATCTTATTAATTTTTAGAGATCTATTACTTTAACATCCTCATACACATAATAGTCCAATTAATTATTGTGTATGAAACTGAATACTGTCATATCTGATGCGCCGCAATCTGGGTGAAAAATCACTGAAAAAAAGCCGAAGTCAAGAATATAGCAATCTGTCTGTGCTACAACATGATGAGCCTCAATCGTTTTCAAAAATTAATGAAAAAAAGGCGGAGTGCACCAATCTGTCTGTGCAACAACCTCAGTAGTACAGCAAAAATTACTGAAGAAAAGCCGGAGTACGCCAATCTGTCTGTACTACAACCTCAGGAGTACAGCAACCTGTCTGTACTAATCAAGTCCGACGTCATTCAAGTCGACTATTCATCGTGGTGTACGTCATTTGAGACTCACCTAATTATTTGTTACAGTAAAAAATTGTTGTACACTTGGGTACATGATACCACCATATCGTCCTAACTGATCTTCTCTATAACATCTTCTGTGAAGAACTTTTCCTGTCTTATACTTCTAATTGAGTCAGTCATTCACTATTGGATTATCTTCTAAAAGCTCAAGTACTTTGGAATATATATGTAAAGACTATTTGTCATACTAGTCATCGTTGCCCAGATTATTTGTACTAAGCCTTTATTAGATTACTAGCTACCAGTGTAATTAATTCTGTTTGGATTATTGAGCTCATTATTGGATATATTACTTTATTTCATTGGTTTATTTTGTGACTGGACTATTGGATATATTACCTTATTTCAATGATTTATTTAATGATTGGATTATCACTGGGCATTTTTCATGTTTCTAAGTGTTTGTAAGGGTGGCTAGAGAGGGACTATTTTATGATCTATCATAATAATAGGATCTATTAGGAAATATCCTATCTAGAAGGGGAAGAGAAAAAGGAGTTTATCAAAAACAATTAGAAAAGGCTGAAAAGAAAGAAAGGGAGGAAAGGGAAGAAAAGAAACACAGAGAAAAAGAGGAAAGAGATAGGGCTGAAAAGGAAAAAGATAGAATAGAAAAAGATAAAGATAGGGAAGAAAGATCTGCGGAAAGAGCTCATCAGAAAGAACTCAAGGACTTAGAAGTAAAACATAAAGAACTAGAAACTAAACAAGAACTAGCTAAATTGGAAGCAGCAAAAATGAACCCCAACATTATTACCCAGCAAACTAGTAACAAACCATTTATATCCAAATTTCATAAATTTAACAGTAAGGAGGAAACATTGAAAAATTACCTAGTTTAGTTTGAACATATTTCCTCCACTTACAATTTAAACGATAAGGATATGACAAAACATCTTCTAGCCAATTTATCAGGAGAACTCATAAATATAAAAAGCACACTCACAACTGAACAAAAAAAAAGACTACCTTGCTGTTAAAACTAGACTTTTGGAACATTTTGGGAAAAGCGAGGACTATTACAGAAAGCTCTTTAAAAAAATTAAACTAAACAAGGATGGAGACTTTATCAGGATTATCTTTGACATAAACGTAAATATGCTTTAAAAGTTTCAACTAGCTAAATGTGACATAAAAGATCCAATTCAAATTTTAGACATGATCTTAATTGACAATGTACTGTCTAATGTGTCAGACTTAGTGTTCACTTTTTTTAAAGAAGAAAAAGTAAAAACAGAAACTGATCTCATTACTAATCTAAACTTTTTTAAAGATAGCCATCCTGGTCATACTATGGATAAAAAAAAACTACATCAATTGGCCGCAACAGTTAATATATCTAACAGTAATACCAATGATAAATTCAAATTTTCTAACTCAAAAACTTGCTTTAATTGTGGCAAGAAGGGCCATGTTAAAAGCCAATATTGACAAACTAATACTAGCAACTGTAGATATAGAAGTTACACTAATTACCATAACCCTAACAACTACAATCAAAATAATTACAACAATCCTAGTAACTAGAACAATCAATATAGAAACTATAGATCAAACCAGAGTGCAAGCCCCAGAGAAAGAAGGAGCCTTATAAATAACAACTTCTATTACAATAACTATAATACTAATAGACAATCAAGGGGGGACACATACAACCAGCAGTCTAACTACAATACTCACTATCAAAACAGAAACAGAAATAGAGGCAATAACAATAACAACATTGTCCAAAGAGAAGAGAATGTTGCTTACTTACAAGCAGAACTGTCTAAAGTAAATATCTTTCCATCCTATTTAAATTCAGTAGAAATAGAAGCAATGAGAGATTCTGGTGCAACAACATTAATAGTAAAATCCAATCTAGTCAAACCAGAATAATATTTAAAAGAAGCTGTTAATGTGATCTATGCAAATGTAAATAAAATTTGACATATGTAAAACTGCCAAGGTCTGGATTAAATCTCCCTGGATTACAGGTGAGATAAAAGTAGTTGTAATGGATACCTCTGACCAAGACCTCATAATAGGGAACTCACATGGTGTTAGAGATTTGACACTAACTCAGCTAGATTCATGGATAAAGAATAGACAAAAAATTGGTATCTAGATAAACATCAAATAGCAGCTGTACAAACTAGATCACACACAAAAATAGTGCCAGAAATTGAATCGCCAAATACTCTATACAATGAATTAGAAACCACCAGACAAGAATTAATCAAAATGCAAAACAATGACCATATAATACAAGATTTGTTAAATAAAGACTATAACAAAATAAATTTAAACAACCATTATATCTTAGCCAACAACCTAGCCATCAGATATAATAGAAACAAAGATAGCACAATAATTCAAATAAAAATTCCACAAAGCCTAACACCCAAAATACTTAAAATGGCACATGATGATCCAACAGCAGGCCACTTTGGCAAAAAGAAAACAGATGCTAAAATTTCAGAGAAATTCTTTTGGTCCAAAATGAAGACTCAAATAGAAGACTATATAGATTCTTTTCCAGAATGTACTAAACAAAAAGTCATACTTCAGGCACCTCTACAAAAATCAGATAAAGCCCATTGCTTCTGGGATAAAATAGCCATTGACATTATGGGCCCATTAAATACAAGTACCAAGGGAAATAGATATATATTGGGAATCATAGATATAGCAACCAGGTGGGCAGAAGCTTTTCCTCTTAGGGATATTTGGGCAGAAGATATATGCACCTCACTAAGAACAATATTCCTAAAGTTTGGATTCCCAAACAAACTTGTATCAGATAATAAATGAATCCAACTTTAAATAATACCTAAATAAAGCCTTCTAAAACTGGTACACAGTACAATTTATTCGCCTAAATCCAACGTTGTGATTAAACGATGGAACAAGACAATCAAAGAAATAATTTATAAATTAGAAACAGAAGCAATGAATACTTGGGATCAGACTTTGAACTATGCCATCTTTGCTTACAACACTACTACTTATGAAACAACAAAATTCAGTCCATATGAATTAGTTTTTGATAGTAAACCTAAAGGTCCACTAGAACTATGGGCTGATAATATGTTAGACCTAGAGAACTATAAAAAATTCCATCCATGGATAACACAAACAAAACAAAATTTAAGACAGGGTATAAAGTTAGCTGATATAAACATGGATAAAAACTTAACCAGACATAGAGATAGCACGTTCCTTTCTAAGATGAGACTCTTTGAACAGTACATGAACACTAAATCAACAACGTCATCGTTTATAACTCATTTAATTTCGATCAACACAAAAACACTATTTCGTTTCTATTTCTCCAGTTTTGGTTCTCCTCTCCTTTCAACACGCATTCGCACCATTTTACATTTACTCTAACATGCACACGTAACACTTATATTTATTTCATTTCTTTTGTGGCTAAATATTCAAGCCATCTGGACTAGAATGTATTCATAATTTTTACCACATACATTTAGCTTTTAAGCTATTATTATTTTATGGCCGATGAATTATCGCTCAGCACGAACCCGTTGTTGTAATATGATTACTGATTAATTCCTTGGCGGGGAATATTCATAATAGTTATGTAAACCAATCATTTTACTAGCTCTTTATACACTACATTTACCGGCCATGTTTGCTATTACATACCATGCTAGTAAAGCATGTATATTTGCCGTGACTGGTGAACATCATTTGTATTACCTATCATTTATTACTTATTGGTATTGTTATTCCCGTTCCCATTATTATTGTTATCTCCCTTGATGGGATGCAATATTTATTTGTTAGTTCCCTTTGATATTTATGAAACTAGTTTATAGTTTCTCTACATCATTCTGAAGATGTCCTTCACGGAAAGGCATCTACGTCCAAGTAGTATCATTATGGCTTAACCGATTTGTACATCATGTCGTGCAACTTTTATTTATAAGCAACATCCACCTGAAGTCCTATCAATCTAAAGCTGATACCAGATTTGTTGCCACCAGATCTGCAGATACCTGTCTTACTTATCTTGAATGTCCAAGCTGCAACGCTAGCAACAAACTCGTCACTGGCTTGATTGAATGGTAGACGCAGCTTAGCGCTGCAGCTATACATCGTAGGACTGCACTCGGAGCCTGGATCAACCACGCCTGCATACCAGCAGACAGCGTCAGTACCAGTTACACCCGTCTCATCAGTGCATCACCGGACCTAAAGCTAAGCAACCAGCCTAATGACATTCAGACCACTTGGTTCTGAAATCTAATGATGATAAACCTATACATGTAAATACGCTAATGTAACGTAATGTGTAATAGTGAGATCCGCGAGAGAACGGGCCTCTCCCAGCTAAGACATGTTGGCTGGATGGAGGATAATCGCATCCCAAAAATCCCTATGTATGGGGCAACTTGCGTCTGGCTCAAGAAAACTGGTCGCCCCCAATTCCGTTACGTTAATGTGATAAAAAGGGATTTAAAATTAGTAAACATTGATACTGACCATTGGCAAGACATGCCATTAGACCGCACTAGTTGAAGAGAGACGGTGAAAAGAAAGCTAAGGACAGTGAGAAAACATCGGCCTCAATTCTTGAAGAAAAGCATGCCACACGGAAAATGGCCAGCTCCTGTACCCCAAAGCGAAAGCCACCATGACATGCAATATATGTGGACGGGAGTGTCTCTCTAACATAGGGTTCCACAGCCACATGACAAAATGTTCGAGATGAACCATAGTCGTTTCACGACTGAAGGAGGCCAGTGAATGAATGTTGTGTCATGTGGTGCAGTTGGCAGAGAACTTGGATAGTGAGAAAGATTTTAAGTTAGCAATTAGTAAAATCGACTAGAAATATTTAAATGCTATATGACATGGTTGTTTACCTGTCTTTTTATGGACGCATCATTCTGAAAAAAAAATCATTTAAATGAATTAAAACTAGTATTTTGTTTAAAACTAAGTAATACTCCAAGTGCATTGACTTTAACCATTACAAAACACTATTTCTATTGTATCTAATGTACAAATTATAACTATATACTTACTTTCATAACCATAAGATACTTGTCTGATTCCAATTTATGCTTTTTATCTATAGTGCTTGTAGTTTTTTTTTCATCATCCCCTTCCATTTCTATTTTTAAAAAATATATAAACAAAAAACGAAATTATACTTAGTTACTGCAAAGTATATATTATATTAGCGAAATTCAACTCACTGGCTGATCACTAAAAGATCTCTGAAACAGGGGAAATTACATATTTTTATACTTTATACTTTGTGTAAGTTATAAAATGAGATTTAATGTAATTTTTGTATACCTAATAAGACATTGGTTTATTAATTATAAAATAAACTATTGTATACTTTGGAATATATATCGCACTCTACTTAAACTGTAAGGTTGCTATCTAATTTTATTAAATTAACTAATTTAAAATTTAAAATTATCGGCAACAAAAAAGACCAAACTACTGCGTGGAGTTAACAAAGTTCACACCATAGCTAAGCCCAAACCATTATCTATTTAAAAGTTTAAACCTAAAACTGGATAAGACAAACAGCTGCATTGCAAGTGACAGTAACCAAATACAATCTCCATTTCTCAATTAGCATATAAAATGGCAACATGGTTACTTCCACAAATTTACACTGGATTTTATGTATGCCTTATTCCAATGGGGTCATGAAACTAATTACAATAGTGACAACTGACGCCCAGAGGTTTTTCTATGAAAAAAACGTTATATAAGTTTATCAAAATGGAAGAAAGTTAAATGTACTAAATTAAATAGCTATATGAATTAGTTATAACGTTCTGCAGGATAAAAAAAACAAGATTACAAAGAGATTTTGTGTTATCACATAAACTAAGAGGCTGCTAACGTTAGATTCCTGTCGGATCTGCCAATTCGCAAGGAATATTCAAAACGTGATTATATTTGAATTGTCAAAATAATAATGTTTCAAAGATTTATTTGCCGTTTTTCAGTTTTACAGGTTTTGGATTTTCCTTCAAAGCTAAAAATAATTAACTTCCTTGTCCAAACCTCCCACTTGACGACGGGGGATGGCAGCGAGCAGGGCGTTAACCCGAGATCGTGGGGATAATCAGTCCAGTGCGCTAACCGCACGACCAGGCATTGATGTTAACTTAATAACAAACTGGTTACAAAATAATAGCCTATTATTGATAAAGAAATACAATACATTTTACACCGGATATGTAGAAAAAGTCAGTTGAGCGATTTTAGATAAACTTGCAGCACTTATTGGTAATCAAAGAAAAAAAAGAAAAAGAAAAGAACATATATCGTGCTTGTACTACATGTCTCAGCGCAGTTACCAACAGAGCTAGTGGCATTTTCATTTCAATGGAACTAGAATGAGGATGTAGATCTACCTAATTTAAAGTTCTGATTAAGCACTCTTAAAATCTATATCTACTAGATCTAAATTTGGAATACAAGAAATATAATTTAGATTAGATTTATGCAAAAAAAAGCTCTGATAATATATCAATAGACTGAATGCAACATTGAATTTAAAAATAGTAGATTGTTTTAGTATATTATAACATTGGGTAGCAAGCCAAGTCTCATGAGCCCTTCCTGCCAAAAGCTTACTGGTTTGGGTACTCACTAGGTACTCACCTTCACACCTTCTCCTGTTATTGAAAACAATTCTTTGCACCCAATATTTGTGCAAGACGTGAAAGATAAAATAATACATGAGAAACTTGCGAAAACTTTTACAATGATACATATGGCTAATTATTCAGTTGACTGATTACTATTTAATGTTTGAAGACTACTTTATGAAAAAAACATTTCCAATGTGTTTGGTGATTCCAGTAATAAATATAAAATTGTTATTTTAATAGTTTAAATTTGAATTTTATCAATTAAAAAAAAATAGATCTCTATAACCCTATGTGTAGCTGTAAATTTTTTTTTTCATTCTTTAACTCACTACAGTTAGAAATTTATTTTAAAAATATTTTGATGTATTTGCAAAAATTCAATAGTTAAGTAGGGGGTCTACCGAAAGCCAGAAAACATGGCAAGGTGTCTACAAGACAAAAAAGTTTGGTAACCAATGATCTAGAGTCAAGGACAGTCATAATTTAGACTAGATTTCAGTCGAGTCTAGACCTAGATTTAGTAGGCATATTACTATAAAAAAAAATCAGTCATTATAGACGTCATTCGCAATTTTATTATTAGGTCTAGGCATTGAAAAGTAATTCTATTAATAAACTATAATATATCTAAGTCCTAACTTATTAAATAAGTCATTATAAGTAGAAGTATTATAATGAATATAGTATAGATCTAGATTGACTAGATTTTAGAAAGATCTATAGATATTTCTCTAGTTTAGTAGATTAAGTATAGAGTATTGTAAACGTATTACAGTATTATTAGATCTATGTCTTATGTCTATATCTAATAATTTAAAAACTTTAGTCTTTATTAGTATCTAGATTTTTTTCTAATAAAAACTGACTCTAGGCATAGCATAGACTAAATTCGTCAATCTAACCTCAAGATAGAATCTATACTATTACTATCTAGATCTATTCGATTTTTATATATATCTAGACTAGAATTAGATTATAGATCTAAATAGACTAATGGAGAGATGGTATGAGGTGTTAGCTAATAGCGTTGCACAAGAAATAAACCTGGGGTTTTCTAAACTCTAATACTTGGTATGTAATTGTAAAATAGCACCTACCTAAATAAGTCTAACTAGCAATAAAAAAACTATATTTATTGTAGTATATACATATAGGTCTGTGGTTGTATTTTATATAGCCTTCGTAACTTCTTCTATAGAGAAATGACTTTTGTAATTTTTTTAACTGAATACTTGGCGATTCGCGTCTGACACATATATAATTTTTATGTTCAGCAACAAACCCAATTAAAAAAATCTAGATATACTTTAAAAAAATGTAGTTGTAGTTTTGAAAAAAAAAGATAAGATCTACATCTAACTATTATGTCTTTTTTAAATACAAGTCAGATAACAAGGTTTAATAAACATTACTATACCGAGTTCTTTTAGCATTTTATTTAGGAATTAATTCCATATGACGTCAAAAAGAAAATCTACTACGTCACGCGGCCTAGATAGACAAAAATGTTTTCATCAATACGAGCACGTTGTTGAGAGCTCATAGACATTGGTGCACTGAGTTAAAAGAATGCATTCATATGAAGTCAAAGGAAAAAATTACATACGTTTCAATGGGCTAGTACAAAAATATGTTTTTAGTAACACAAGAGAGATTTAACGATGGTTCATAGACGTTGATGCGTTGGGTTCTAATACCATTCATTTAAATAGAATTAAAGCCGCATTATTTGTGCATTTCGTCTGTCAGTCTGTCTTTCCGTCATGTTAATATAAAAAAACAACTTAAAGCTATGGAAAATTTGATTGACCTTTAATTTTTCTAAAATATCGCAATAGTTTACAAATGTATAATAGATTGCTCATGATGTTTGTATATAAAGTGAGAGAAAAAGATAATTCCAGATAAATATATTGCCGTTAATTAAATTTTTGGGATGGTCTCGTATAAAATTTAGATGCCCATAGCCTTGTAGATATATATTCGTAAATGAGATGATTATTTGTTTTATTTATTAGAAGAGAACAGGCATTTTAAACAGTTATTTTGCGTTAGTAGATTTTTCATATAAAATTCGGAAATTTTTGGAGACAATTCGTTAGAAATTTAAAGTAATGTAGGTCTATTTCAAATTTTGAAATCCTGAACAACCTTTTGTCGATATTTTTGAAAAAAAATTTATATTACAATTTTTTTTTTTTTAAGATGAAAATATGGAACATGGTGCTATCGATAATTAAAACTATCGTTAGTATTGTCAAAGAATACAAGTGTAAGATTAGTAAATTATGCAATTTCAAAGAATCATTTGACATAACTTATTTTTTATAAAACAATATCCGGAACAACTTTATAGTTAATGAAATTTAAGTCTAAAAGTGTGATCGAGAGGCTAAGTGCGCTTAAACTTGGCTTGCCTTGGCTACCTAGAAGGGGGCTCGAGGTTCGCCTCCCGACTCGGGCAGAGTTGCGTTTACTGAGCGCCTAAAGACAGCATGGAAAATCAACTCCTAGATACCCCTTCCTCCCACTGGTCCATAAATGAGATTGGACCAAAGCGCTCTGAGCATGCTATAAGCATAAAAGTAGCGCTATATAAAAGCTATAGTAGTAATATTCATTTAGCATTTATATGCTACTTACATAAAAAAAAACGGAACAACATATTATTGATCATGTGTTTTTGCAACGTTTACGCATGGAAATTAAATGTAATATAAGTTAGAAGAGCAAAAAAAATATTTGTTGGCATTGATTTTTTTTTCACAAAAAAACATCCCGAACAATATATTATAAATACTTTAAACTATTATGATGTTTTGGAAGGAAACTTAAAGGTTAAATCATATTTTCAATAGCTTTTAGAGTTTTTTTTTATTTAAACGTGACGGACAGACTGAGCGACATATAAATCGCACAAAAATAAGCGATTTTATTCTGATGTGGGCACTTAACAAAAAATAAATAAAGTTTGATTATTTTTAAAATTTTGAGGAAACTGATTTGTACCATGTCTTGCCGTTTCTTGTCACACTACTGCACGATAATCACTGCATAAAGAGTCCATTAAAAAAAAACAAAAAAGTATATTCTTAGCCTTTATAAACAAACATAAGTATTTTCTTTTAATTTTAGCAGCTAGTAGACCAGAAAAAAACACCTTGAACATATATTTATATTTGTTGTGAACATTTCTTGTACATTTTATAAATATATTTGATTTAGTAATACGGAAAAAAAAACGAAAATGGTCTCTGTTACTCAACATATTGTAACATTATCTCCCTTACATTTATGTAATTTTTTTGGAATTGGTGTTATATTTGGTGCATTATTATTTTTATTTTTCATTTCTAGTTATCGAAATCTGATTGTTACAGACGGACATGTTGCACAAACCTAATAGCGATTTTCTTCTTACGGGGGGCCGCTAAAAATGTGTAGTTTAAAAGAAAACAGGATAAGGCATTTTTAGACATATACACTCAACTTTGCATCCAAAATGTGTCATTATTGAGTTAGTAACTCATCTTTTGGAAATATACGGCTGTAAAGGTGACCCGTCAAAAAAGCGCGGTCAAAATAATGCGGACAAAATAGCGCTTACAAAATAGTGCGGACAAAATAGAGCAAGACAAAATAGCGAGGACTCTTATATGATGTCTATAAAAGTACCGGATTATTAGTAACTTAGTGTCTTGGACAGCAATTTTGTTGATGCCTCTATCTATTTACATATGAATAGATCTGAAAGTATGCCTTATTTGTAGAGAACGAGTGTACTTTACAGTTTATAGCATTCCTTTTCACCTTTGATTTAAATGCATAACTATATTGTGACTGTATGGAAACAAGCCAGTAAAGGAATTTCTACATGACATTTCCTAAAAATTAACTTAGTGAAAGTTAGTGTGTGTGTGTACATTTGACAAGTATCTATGTGTGTTTTCACAGTACACTTTTATAAAGTAAATGGATGGACTGGCCTTCGATAACGAGTGGTCCCGACAGGATGGACTGACCTTCTATAACAAATGGTCCCTACAGGATGAACTGGCCTTCTATAACAAATAATCTAGACAGGATGGACTGGCCTTCTATAACGAATGCTCTACACAGGATGGACTGGCCTTCTATAACGAATGGTCCCGAAGGATGGACTGGCCTTCTGTAACGAATGCTCTTCACAGGATGGGCTGACCTTCTATAACGAATGGTCCCAACAGGATAGACTGGCCTTTTATAACGAATGTTCTAGACAGGATGGACTGGCCTTCTCTAACGAATGGTCTAGACAGGGTGGAAGGCCTTCTATAACGAATGCTCTACACAGGATGGGCTGACCTTCTATAACGAATGGTCCCGACAAGATAGACTGGCCTTTTATAACGAATGTTCTAGACGGGATGGACTGGCCTTCTCTAACGAATGGTCTAGACAGAATGGACTGGCCTTCTATAACGAATGCTCTACACCGGATGGACTGGCATTCTATAACAAATGGTCTAGACAGAATGGACTGGCATTCTATAACGAATTGTCTAGACAGGATGGACTGGCCTTCTATAACGAGATCTCTGCACAGGATGGACTGGCTTTCTATAACGAATGGTCTAGACAGGATGGACTGGCCTTCTATAACGAATGGTCTTGACAGGATGTACGGGCCTTCTATAACGAATGGTCCCGACAAGATGGACTGGTCTTCTTTAACGAGTGGTCACGACAGGATGGGCTGGCCTTCTATAACGAATGGTCCCGACTGGATAGACTGGCCTTCTATAACGAGTGGTTCCGACAGGATGGACTGGCCTTCTATAACGAATGCTCTACACAGGATGGACTGGCCTTTTATCATCTCCTTCTATCTGGTTCAATATTTAGCTTGATTTGCATTGAACAAAATGGCGATAAACTCTCTCGTTGGTATTGATACTTATTGTCAATAGCAAGGTTTTGTAAATTAAAAGCCTGATGGAATGGGGAGATAACAAGACAAGGGGAAAAAGTGAAAGGAGGGCAATAAAGTACATACATTTTAAGGCCCTACGTGATAATACCAACTATACAACACACACATGGTTCAGAATCGTGACATTAACAACATGGTTACAATAGTGTATGCGTGTATGTTGTCAAATTATTAATTTTACAGACGTATCTAATATATAAAGCAGAATGTGAGGCGTTTGTATGTAGGTCCCCGTATAGAAATCAAAACCGTTTGACCGATCTTGATAAAACTTCACAGAAATGTTCCTTGGGTACTAACTTAGAACGTAGTGTATGTATTGTAGCGTTAAAACAAACTTATGACTATCAAAAAAAAAAAGTCGATAAGCTCTATGAAAGCATTCTAATTTCATCGATTTAGGCCGTGTTTACATGAAAAAAGGTCGAATGGTCTAAAAAGGGCAAACGTCACAAGAGCCCCAATTTTCCTAGCAGGCTATCATGCTCTCCTGGTGAAGAGTTCTGCTGGTAAGGTCTGGGCAATTCTAAGCACTGATCGACCTAACCCCTGCACGCTCGTCTGGTGTAGGGATTTGTGTCTGTCGGGGCTTTAGCTAATGCTGAACCGAGGGTCAATCTCTCAAAATTTGCGGGCCTTAAACTGGTGGCTTTAAAAAGGTCTCCTGCTTCACTCCATTTTCGTGGATTAAACCCTGCCCAAGTGAGCGAGTGGTTGAATTAACTGGTCTTTCGATCGATTCATAGTCCAATGTTCATGTCTGGACTGTTTTCACTGCTATCTCTAAGGGGCAACCCAAATCTCGTCCCCTTTTAGGAACTTATACCAATGTCGAGTAAAATTACAAAGAAAACGGGCCTAAGCAAACTCTAACAGGCTCCGCTGGCCAGGTAAAGGGCGTTAGGCCTGGCATCGAAAAATGTGCTTCTAATTGCCTCGCAACTTTGGTACATAGAGAGAACGGGCCACGTTGTGAAAAAAGAACTACCGTTCTTCCCAACACACTAACCCTGATAAAATCCTTTTTCCCCAAAACAAACACAACAATAAAAAAAAAGTCTCAGAAGAAAATTAACCCAGCACCAACACCTCATACTTGGAAAGTAAGTATCCCCAAGGCTAATTTAGGTGGAAATATAAAGCAAGATGATCCTCAAAATTCCAAATCTGATACTAAAACTTTCAAAATCCTTCAATGTAACGTCCGAGGACTTATTCCAAAGACACTTGAAATAACTAACCTGCTCATCAAAGAGTGTGTGGATGTTGCCTTACTACAAGAATGTCTGATAGGTGAAAAAAAAGTGTCACAATACCCGGGGACTGTTTTTTGCTGCTCTATTGGGGATTGCAGAGGCCTGGTTACATTGGTGGCTCTGGTCGCCAAGAAAGTGTCGACAGACTTAAGTCAGATGAGGACAGACACTTTGGTATTAGAAATATGGAAAAATAATAGACACTTCAAGTGCATAAATGTTTATAATCCACCAAAACAAGAACTGGTTTTAATGTCAGAACAAGAACTGGTTTTAATGTCAGAGAGACAATAACTTTAGACACTATCATGCTGGAGATCTAAATGCCCATTCACCTTCATGGGGCTATATTAACACTGAACAGTCTGGTAATAAAGTTCATGACCTGTGCAATTCTACTAACCTTTTTTTCGCAAAATAAACTCTCCTCCTACTCTTCTGCATGCTAGCAATGGTTCACTATTACGACCAGATGTTTATTTAGTCTCTGCTAACATTGAATCTGTCATAACGTATCAAGAACTAGGCGATATTGGTAGTTGTCACAGCCTAGTTCTTGTTGTAGGCGTGATAACGAGAATGTCGTGGTGTAGATACCTCTTGTAGATACTTTAATATATTTTGTCTTCTTAATTAAATACTTTCACTCGCGCACTAGATTCGCTAGTGCGTGAGAACACTAACATGTTGAACTCTCTGACCACAATATTCAGACTAATTATTACTCACTGGTAGCAGACATGGTTTTTATTACATGTAAAATATAGTTTACAAAAGATATTGGCAAGTCCAGCCATCAAGAAATATTCACAAAAACATAGTGCATTATAATCCAATGGAATACTTTAGATATCGCATATGCTCCAAAATAAACCTTAATATCTATACATTACTACACTAGACAAGATATCCATAATAAACCTCTCTCTGCGAGAGTCCAAGATCAACTGCCGTGTCCACCTCGTGGTCAGTTCTCGCCCAAACAAAATCTCGTTCGATTGCACGGAATGGTTTAGTGATTACTAGTCACCAAATCTTACAGGGGTTCTAAAACTGATGTTACAGTAGTGACCACCTTCCAATGTTACTGACTACCAATCGTTCTAAAATAAACACCAAGACCACTAAAGAACCACGAAAGTGGTGCTATAGTAAGGCTAATTGGAAAGGATACGAGACAGCTGTCGACAATGCCCTTGAAAAAATCCATGTAGAGTCTAGCTCTGTCAACCTTGTGTACCGTCAAATAACGACAGCTATCCTGGGCATGGCTAAAAAGTTTATTCCTCGATCTTACCCTTGTAAAAACAACAAAAACTTTTGGACTACAATCATCAACAAACTTGTTATGGCTCGGAGAAGGGCATACAAAAAGGTCCAAAAGAACCCAAACAATACAACACTTAGGCAGAAATACAAAACATTCCGGCTATTAGTCAAAACGTCTGTTAACAGGAAAAAAACGAGAACGTTGGACCAACACCTGTGCAAGGTTAAACCTAAGGGATAGCTCTAAGGCCTGGAGTCTTCGGAAAAATCTAAAAAAATGATGGGCGTACGAAAACAGTATCCACATAATCCTCATCCAGTGAGGTAAACATTTCATCAAAGAAGAAAATTGCCATCTTGTTGAACAAATATTTTACTAAGATCAACAAGGATGCCAAGAAGTCCCAAATGTCCACAGCCATTGATAAAGCTCGCAAAGCTAATGCAAAAAAAGACAGAAATGAACCAAAGACCGAAAGGGGCTAAGGGAACGATGAACTCCCCCTTCTCGATAGGCGAGCTTAATGCTGCCAGCTTAAAAAGTCTCCCGGGCCGAATGGTATCACCCCCGAAATGCTTAAGCATGCATGGGGGAAAGGAAGGCCCGTGCTCTTGGCATTTGTTAATAGAACCTATGCAGATGGTCATCTTCCAAGGGCCTGGAAACGGGCCACCATTTATTTTATACCAAAAAAGGGAAAAGATGCTTGCACTGCTGAGGACTACAGGCCCATCTTCCTCACAACTTGTGTGGAAAAAATGGCGGAAAAAATGGTAAATGAGCGTATGGTTTGGTACATTGAGAGTGTCCGTCTTGTAGCTCCAGAACAGGCTGTTTTTAGGGCTGGAATGTCCGCTATAGACCAAGTCAACATCTGTGTGCAGAGCGTAAATGATAGATTTCAAACGACCGAAAGGACATACGCAGTCTTCATTTACTTAAAACAGCCATATGATAAAGTATGGCGATCTGGTTTGCTTCTTAAGATAAAAGCCCTGGGGTGCGGGAATGGATATATTACTGGATTAGAGACTCCATACAAGAGCGTAGTATAAAAACAATGATGTACGAATAAGTCTCATGGGAAATGACCCTCGAGCACGGCCTTCATAAATGACCTACCGACTCAGCTAAAATGCCAAAAGCTGCTATATGCTGATGATATTGTCCTTTGGAAATCCGGAAGGAGCGCAACCTCTATACAAAAAGTGTTACAAGAAGATATGCATACGCTCTGCTCATACACACGAAAATGGAGGCTAGAAATAAACACCTCCAAGACGGTCTATTCTCTGTTTACGCTTGTGAGTGGCATTCTCGAACAACCTTTCCAGATCTCCATCAACGGAGTGGCTCTTAGCATGGAAAAGCTACCCTAGTACCTTGGTGTAACTTTAGATTGCAAACTAAAAATGTGTCAGCACTTCCTGGATGTTGTAAGAAAGGCCTCAGAAAAATTTCGCATTGTGCGGAAGCTGGCATCCACGAAGTGGGGAGTCCGAGCAGACATGCTCCGATCCCTGCATTTAGGAGCAGTCCGATGACAGATAGACTACAGCCTACCTGTGCAAATTTATGGCTCCCAAGCATTAAGATTTGTCTGTGGTACCTTTAAGAAAGGTCCTGCAAATGCTGCTAAAATAATGGCTAATATAGGTCCACTAAACCTTAGGAGGGAAAGGTCAGTACTGATCTGCTATGAGCAGTATAAAAGGCTGGATGAATACCTCCCAGCTAGAAAACTAGTGGATGGTTGGAAATGCAGAAGACGTATACAGATGCACTCTTTTATGCATCATGCCATTAGACTATCTGATAAAGCTATCTCAACCAACCGACAAAACATTTAACGATTTCATCCTCATTCCACCTTGGTGTCACCCACTGACCCCAGACATACGCTTGAAACTAGTAGACCATAATGCCACTAAGCTATGTCTTCATCTAACGACATTCAAATACTACCTCTGGAGACCATTAACAACTTCAAGCCCAGTGCTATTTTCGGATAAACTTATGGGTCGGCATCGGTAGATTTTGGAAGAGCAGGCTATGGAGCCTACATCGACTTTCTTGGCTCTTACTCAGTGAAAATCTTTGGGCCATGTGGTAGTGTTTGCAGTTTTGATGCGGAGACCATGGAAGTTTGTAAAGCCTTAAATTTATTGACTCTCAACTCGGCGAGGGACATTTAAGGGCAACACAGATTGACTCAAAATCTGTACTACAGGCTTTGCAAAGCCCCGGACCATGACTTCCCAATATCAACACTGTCATCATGGCTTCACATAACATTAAACAACGTTATGGCATCCTTGTAATAATGCAGTGGGTACCACGTCACATAGGTGTGACTGGCAACACCATTGAAGACTCTTTGGCCCACCAGGGAGGGCAAATTCTACCGACTGAACAGGCTTTAAGCTTTCATCAAGCCCTGGCTATAATTTTTAAAAAAGAGTGGTTTGAAAGTCCCAAAAAGCCCGTTGAGTCTAGGAGCGCATGATAGCAGCATTCACTCATACTATTTTTACGCATTCGCTTTACTTATAACTTTATTATTTAGTTTAATTGTTTACAAACGACTCTCAGTGACTCATAGAAGAGTTTAACGCAAATTAAAAACCCGCAAGCCACGGGTAATATATATATATATATATATATATATATATATATATATATATATATAGTTAACTATAAATCCAAAGAAATGAAATACATAATAACCGACATATTTCATTTTAAAACCCATACATTTTTCACTGAAAAACCCATTTAATAGCCTCAGAAATAGGCTCATTTCTTTCTTTTGTTAATAAACCTATTTAGCTACTTGTATTTTTGCAGAGCGGTACAGGCTAGAAAGTGATAAAGTAAACCTCTTCCCCTGCTGAATGAAGAGTTTCAATATCGTTTGAAAGCGCTTATGTCGGCATAAGATATGCTAAGAAAGATCAACTATCAGTTTGGTGTTAAGCATAATATAGCCAAATCCCAAAACCATTTTTGATAGCTCAGTCTTAAAATATTTCAAATTAAAAAAAAAACAAGATTTACTACCTCACAATATGGTCAGGATTTAAAACCTAGCCACAGAAGTTTAGTTAGTAAATAAAGCAATGAAGCAGCAGACACTCGGTTTGATTAGTAGTTACAAATATTCTTAAAGCTCTTGCTTTTAGTCCACATTGGCATACAACCCTACTTCTGATGCCTTCAGTAGTCACTCCCATACATTCTCCCCCCCCCCCCCCAAAAAAAAATATCCTTTATGATGGTTGAAACCTTTTTCAACAGGTCTTGGCGTGATGGTCTCATGCTTCCTCCTCATATTAACTATATGATTTCAAAATTGCTGTTTATACCGTGAATTTCAAGAGTCGATCAGTACCAGATATGCCTGTTTAAAATAATGTTCATAAAACAAATATGTTGGCTTGTTATCATGTTCCTTAGGAAAAAAGGAAAGATCCGTTCTCTTTTCCTGCCAGATTTAAATGTAAGTGTTAAAGGCCATGGTACCAATCCATCTTTGCAAGCGTGTCTGCCCTAACATAGAGAAATATGTATTTTCAATTTTTTTCTTTGGAAGGAGTAAGATTTTCTACACTTTGTGCTGACGTTTTGGAAAACCTGATGGAAACACGTCGTGGGTCGGATCTGGCCGTATTTTAGGCATCACTGGTACATTTAAAATAATTATTTAAATATTTTTTTATATAAAATTTTTAATTATTTAATGTATTTCTTGTTTAAATTATTATCTATTTGAATTGTTTTTTATTTCAAGTATAATTTTGTCGGGTACTACGTAACAAGATCTTACCCAAATAGGAATGTAATATCTTCTGTGCAATGGAAGTTTCTGTCCATGTTTGGTTGATGTTAATTGTGACGTAATTCTTTGAATGAACTTTCCCTTTCAGTACGTCATTAGATCTGGTAAACGGAAGAAAAATCTATATTTACATGGCATATAAACTAAATGTAACTTATAAACCATATATAATATATATGATTGTAACATTAGATTTTTATTATTTAAATGCAAAGTTGATAAGAAGAAAGTTAAGTTAAAACATAATTTACTTATCATTTAAGGCTTCTTCAAATCTGGTTAAATTTTCAGATTCCTGAAATTAAAAGAATAGTAACTTTTTAAATAGTTTTATCATATCATTTTTTTTCACGTCATTTTTTTTATTCATTTTATATTTCAGATTCATTAGAGATGCTTAGCCATCAGATTAATAATGTATAAGCTTATGTTCTGTGTTTTCAAATAGATAATTTAGGATATTTTTTCTTTATGGGAACAAATACTTTTTACGCAATTTTATCTAAAAATAAAACAAATGAGGAAAAAATATATACGGAAAGCATTAGTTTCAAAAGTAATTTTTGACATGGGTAAAAACATTCATACATAAACTTTAGTGTTTATTTTTTTACATCATCTACTACCGATAGATCATTGGTGCTAACCCTTATTCGTCCTTTGTGCGATTATATTTTTTAATCGTCGTTCAGTAAGGTCACATCAACGGAAAGATTGAAATCACTTATTTTTTTTTTACATCCTTTATAAAAACAAACCTTGTCTAATGTAAATAAGTCAGCACTTACATTTATATCCCTCAATAATGTATAATTTATTTCCCTTTTAGATATGAAATAAAATAATTTATTATCTTAACTAATCTTTTTTTTTTTATTTTTTACGTACAATAAATAATTGTTTAAATATTTAGCTTGATCAATAAACTGCGTGGAAACACTGAGATGTACAATTATTCAAGGGGACAAACTATATAACTATGAATACCGAAGGATTAATTTTTCTGGTGGGCATAAAAATACGTAACACCAGTAATAATTCCATCTTAAACATGTATGTAAGAGCCGTGTCAGCTGAGTGGCCTGTCAAACCGGAGCTAATGGATTGGATCAATACGACGCCACTTAATCCACCCTAATCTATTCTGTACCTAACATTAGTTGGGGAAAGAAAATAAAGGCATATTTCATATATATAGAATGAGTTGTCTGTGAGGAAAACAATGTGTAGACATTTTAATTCAGTGTTTCTCAAACTGTGTTCCGCGAGGTCTAATTAGATGTTGTTCGAATTACTAAATTAAGTAACGAGTTGGGCACTTGATAATTAATCAATTTTAAACAAATAAGCAATATGTTTTGTTAGATACTTAGAAAGATCAAAGTGTTCTCTTAATGAATAAAATAGGGAAACACTTTTGTTTTACAAATCTTTTGTTTAACAAGTATTAATTAGAGACATTTTAGTCAACAATTACCTTCAAAATTATGATATTTCTATTATTTTTGATATACTCTTCCTGTTCTTTCTCATCCATATGATCTCCATTGTAAACAAGGAGACATTCTAGAAAAATACATTTTGTAAATATAGTTAGATAAACTAACAAGCTGTTTGTTACAATTCATATTGTTACGTTTCTCTATAAGCCCTTGACAAGACAACGTGGCTATCTCAAGAACCAGACAATTTGGGTTCTGATATAACAAGACACTTTCATGAGTGTAATCAATAATGAAGATAAAACAAGCAAATACTTGACAAATGGGCAGAAGTCAATGTCTCAATAAAACAGCTCTACACAAACTGGTAAACAATGAATGTTTTTTTTCCTTAACTCTCTTGTTCCTCTCTAAGTCCGCCAGACCTGACCCAACCTTTCTTATAACAACACATAGTTCATGGTCAGATAACCAAAAAACTTTGTACACCTACACGGAGAATGTTTACATCAGTCCTTTTTAAGTATACAGGCCTGTGGCACATGTGTCGGTTGATTACCCATAGGTTTACACTGACCAGCATAACAGTTCAGTTGCAACAATATATTTGTTGATTAATTTTAAATAAATAATTAAATGCATACTATTTATAACTTTGGTATACGAAATCTCATCTTTAATAGTCGAAATATAGTTTTTGCATTGAGTCTTAGCGGCCCCCGAAATGGGGAAAACCGCTATTAGGTTTGTGTACAATTACCATCTGTTTGTCTGCTAAACCCACATCTCAAAAATTTGAAGAGAAATAAATTTTAAAAAATCGTATTTTACCATGTGTTGTGGCTTGCAACGTTTTGGTGTCACGGCTACTTTTTGTTTTCTACAAGCAAACCGTTTAAATTATAAAATTAATTATTATTATGGTTTTAGTACGAAACACCAGATGATACAAAATCTCTAGGTTATAGGGTAAAACATGACAATGGCGGACTTTTCCTCTTAAACTTCAAAACTTAGCGCTAGTATTTTAAAGGAGGTTTCATCAAATTTATTTAGGAAAAAAAAAAGTCGAAACAGTAAAGTGTAAATATGCGTAGGTTATGATATTATATCACCAATGTTTATTAAGTGCAACATTTTCGAATGAACTTAATAAACATTGGTGCTATAATATCATAACCTACGCGACGACAAATATAAATGTAATATATATATATAGTTTAGCAAAAAAATATTTCGCTGCTTACACTAAGCTATCTAAACTGGGAATATAGGGTGACAAGAGTGCACTAGAAACAACGAAGTCTTTGCAAAAGTCGGTATGAAAAATACAGAGGGACTTCTCAAGGTCCGATTGATTTGCTAAGCAGAGCACTTATTCCGTATTGGTGATGAATATATGTGAGTCGTAATAGAGGAGCCCCACTTTATCATAACAGAGGAGCCCCACTGTAACGTAACAGAGGAGCTTCAATGTAACGTAACAGAAGAGCCCCACTGTAACGCAAATGAGGACTCTCACTGTAACGTAACAAAGGAGACCCACTGTAACGTAACAAAGGAGACCAACTATAACGTAACAAAGGAGACCCACTGTAACGTAACAGAAGAGCCCCACTTTAACGCAACAGAGGAGCCTCACTGTAACGTAACAAAGGAGACGAACTATAACGTAACAGAGGGACCCACTATAATGTAACAAAGGAGACCCACTGTAACGTAACAAAGGGAGCCACTATAACGTAACAAAGGAGACCCGCGTTAACGTGACAAAGGAGACCCACTGTAGCGTAACAGAGGGACCCACTGTAACGTAACAAAGGAGACCAACTATAACGTAACAGAGGAGCCTCACTGTAACGTAACAAAGGAGACGAACTATAACGTAACAGAGGGACCCACTATAACGTAACAAATGAGACCGAATGTAACGTAACAGTGGGACCCACTATAACGTAACAAAGGAGACCCACTGTAACGTAACAAAGGAGACCCACTGTAACGTAACAAAGGAGACCCACTGTAACGTAACAAAGGAGACCCACTGTAACGTAACAGAGGGACCCACTATAACGTAACAAAGGAGACCGACTGTAACGTAAAAGAGGGACCCACTATAACGTAACAAAGGAGACCCACTGTAACGTAACAGAGGGACCCACTATAACGTAACAAAGGAGATTTACGTTAACGTGACAAAGGAGACCCACTGTAGCGTAACAGAGGGACCCACTATAACGTAACAGAGGGACCCACTATAACGTAACATAGGAGACCCACTGTAACGTAACAGAAGGACCCACTATAACGTAATAAATGAGACCCACGTTAACGTAACAAATGAGACCCACTGTAACGTAATAAAGGAGACCCACGTGAACGTAACAAAGGAGACCCACTGTAACGTAATAAAGAAGCCCTGCGGCAACGCTTTAAAGACCAGCAAGACGAGACAGCTGGCGATCACTTACAAAGGCCTTGGAATACAAATTTGAGACCTAAAGGAAATCCACTGCCGAGGACAGAAGTGGGCGACGAAAGGGAAATCTAAATCGACCACAGACGGACAATGGTTATGTCTACGCTGAATATGTAGAGCGCAGGTGGGGCTGTGTAACCGCGGGAATAAACTGGGTATTTATAAAATTCGCCGATTTTAATTTGTACTTTAATAATGTCAAAGAAAAATTCGAATTGCTCTTCCAAAATCTACTACTATATGTTTTTACCTTTATTTTTTTTTTCGGTTTTTGAAATGTATACGAGCATTTTAATTTTGGTTCTATTTAACAAAGTCACTTTTACAAACGCTTATGTGAATTAATTTATTATTGGAAAAAATGAAATAAAATGTAACGAGATCTTTTTATTGTGTTTTGCTTACTTTATACTTTGTTTACACTTTAAAGCCTATAGTCATGTAATTGGTTTTACTTTTGATGAAGACGAATAACGCCTACAATGTAGCTCTAGATCTAGTTAAAAAATCTTGATTAAATAAAAAATTAGCTAGTAGATTTAGTAGGATGGCTGCGTGGTCGTGTGTCATTATTATTCAAAGTTCATACCCTGCTCGCTGTATTTTACAACGCCAAATAAATCTTTGAAATAATATTTTGGACAATCCAAACAAAATCATGTTTTGAATATTCCTTGCCAATAGCGGAATGCGAAAGGGATCCGATGGAGGCGCCTCTGATTTTGTCACACAAACTCTCTTTGTAATCTTTTTTTTTTGAAATGGCGTTTTCATCGTACAAATGTAACATTTCCCATCTGACCTAGTGTTACTGTCATAACTAATTGTTATTTTACTAACTTGAAATATTGTATTATTTCTAGTTCGCAATATATGCATGACTCGTTTTATTTCATTAAAATGGTTAAGAAGTAAAAGAATTATGCATAAAATTAATTAGCCGGACATAATGTAGATCGACATATTCAGAATTTTATAGCATGATATTTTTAAAACCCGGCAGTAAAATCACATGATTTTATTTAGAGCAAACCTTTCCATAGAATTTCTATATTGACATATTATATTCAGCAATTAATATTACATAACTATTATGAATAGGATAAGTGATTAGTAACACATTTTTGATTATGGGGATATACATATACATATAATATTTTAAAAACTCAAATGTATTTTAAAAACTTACCAGAAATTTTAGAGCCACTTATGAATTTCAGAAACTCTTCCTGTTAATACAAAATATATGACAAATTTTAAGTTTAAACTATATGATTTGAATAAAAAAACAAGAAATTATAATTGTAATTTAATTATTGCTTAGTTTTACCTCTGTTGAAAACACAATTTGTTCATATTCTTTAGTTACAGTTAGTCTAATTCTTTCAACTAATTTATACAAAGTTTTGTTATTTCCCTTCGGCAAAACAAGACAACAATCTGAAGAAACAGAAAAAAATAATTTTTTTTGGATCAGTCATGTAATTAAATTTGCAATAAATTTAGACTAGCATTAATAAATCTGTGCGATTCAAAATATTTTACCAATGTTTTAGTTTTGCGTATTTTCATGCTTTTAGCTTTCTGAATACTCTATGATCCTATCACTTATCTGGACTAATTGGGAAAAGAAGGAGGGGGAAAAGGAAGGGGTATCTGGGTTAAGATTAAGTAATCGCTTTTTAATTAATTTTTAAAAAATAAAAAAAAAATTTAACTCTTGAATTCGAACTAGATTGCTTAAGCCTTCTCAGGCCAAAACTCTAACCACTTTAACAACAAATTGCTTATGAAAGTAGAAGGCTGTATAGATATAAACATAGAGTTGAAGCTAGGTGCTGAAAGAAATGATACATACATATATTAAACATAAATGAATAACAGCACCATGCACTGGGGCTTGTGAACTTTGACCACTGGAGTGGTAGGTTATCGATAGGCGGTGGTGTCGGCGCATGTCCTTATTTTCGTAGCATTTTAATTCACTACTTTCTTTCTTAAAAACTTGGTCCCTGATGCTGTTATTCATTTATGTTTAACATATGTCTATATAGATATGTATTGTTTCTTAAAGCCATGACCTACTTCTCTAAACAAAGTATAAAGATATAAATTCAAATTATGCCACCACAGCTGTTAACTAAATGTTAATTTCCCTGCTCGATACCAAGCCAAAAATTTGTGCGGGCCACCGTTCCTTCATTAATATGATGCTCTATGTGTTCTAATGCGTTTCTTCGGAACAATATATTTGTAAGTGAACGCCTTTCACGAATCTTGGACCTAACCCTAAGCAAGAGCACATTTCACACTAAGCACAGTGATAATTACTTTGCATATGAGCAAAGTTAGTCTATTAAATATTTCAACATGAACGTTAATATGCCTTCAATCTTGCAAATTATTTTTTTTGTCATTTTACAGATTTACAGTTTTTGATGTATACAAACTTTTTAAAATAATTATTTTAAATTCATTATTTACTATAGTGCTTATAATGACTTATTCTAAAAAAAATTATTACATTTATTAACATTGATTGTTTCCTAGTCTTAGACAAATGATACAAACTAGTTTAAAAGAGGCTCTATCTTAGAAGATTTAACAAAGTTATCTAATTTTAAAATTTGTATCCATTGTAGTAACACCATGCTTTTTTTTATTACTGTTCTGCGGCCGCACAATGGATAAAAAACACCATTGGGAAAAAAAACTGAATACGTCTTTGAAGCGCAAATTAAGTCAAGACTTTTCCCTTCAAAGTGCACTATGATGTCTCTAGCTTTGTTTCCAATCTTATTGCTATAGAAGTCCTTTATGCTGAATTTCACATGTCTTGCATCTTGACAAACAAAGAAAAAAGCTCCATCGTACATGGAAATATTAAAAATAAATTCTTCATAAACTCAACACTCATTTGTAGTTTGTTTAGTCTTACCTGCTTTTTTTAATAAATAAATAAGCTTGAAAAGAAAATTCCAAAGATTATGGTCAGATTCGATACTGTAGCCTTCATCAGACTCTTCTAGAACAGACCCAACAAGTTTGACAATCAACTGTTAATAAGTGTGGAAATACAATATATTTGCTGTGTTAAGTATGTCATAACGTTCATGCTTTGAATAAACAAAACAACAAATTTTAGCGGCCCCCAAAAAAGAATACGTAGCAGTCCAATCACATCAATATGTCCGTCAGTATATATATATATATATATATATACAACTATTTTTGATTAGATGTATAACCAATTTGCTTACATTAAAAAAAAAATTGAATTTTTTTTAAAGATGTGTCAACTGGCTAACAAAAAATAGAAATTTTCAATGTTTAATTGCAAATCGAAATTCACATTTACCGAAAATGTATTCTCATTATTCTCTGGTTTCACTTTATTTCTTCCTGGACAATAACAGAGGAATGTTGACTTTTGATCCTTAAAGTAAAAAAAATGTTATAAATATTATAAAAAATTGTGTTATAATTGACTTTCACGTTTCTATCAATATATATATATATATATGTACACATTTACTCAGAGCATACAAGGCATAAGTGGATCCAGAACTTTGGCAGAGGGAGGGGCGATTTTTTTCCAAACCCTAACCTTAACGCCCAGTAAACCCTAAACCTATGAATAAACGTGCGTACAGCGCGCGCGCACACACACACACATATACAAATACATACATACATACATATATGAGAATTGAAAAAGCAGTATTTCTCAACCTTCGGTGAAAAACATAATAACTGGGGCAGTGCTATAAGGTTCCCTTGCGGAGTTCGGGGCGAAGTTCCAAAGACAAAAGCGTTTTCTTGCTTTTTTCACTGCAAAAACGTATTCTCCTGACATCTATAGTGTCATATCAGTTTTAGAACCCCTGTAATATTTGGTGACTAGTAATAAATAAACCATTCCGTGCTGTTAGCACGAGATTTTTCCTGGTCGGGGACTGACCACGAGGTGGACACCTCGGTTGATCTTGGGCTCTCGTAGGGAGAGGTTTATTATGGATATCTTGTCCAGTATAGTAATGTATAGATATTAAGGTTGATTTTGGAGCATGTGTGATATCTAAAGTATTTAATTGGATTCTAATGTACTATGTTTATGTGAATATTTCTTGATGGCTGGACTTGCCAATATCTTTTATGATTCATTATTTTATGTAATAAAAACCATTTCTGCTACCAGTGAGTCTATTAATTATTCTAAAATATTGAAGAACTTTTCCTGTCTTATACTGCTAATTGAGTCAGTCATTCACTATTGGATTATCTTCTAAAAGCTTACTATTGGATTATCTTCTAGAAGCTCAAGTACTTTGGAATATATATATATAATATTTCTTATTCTAGTCATCGTTGCCCATATGATTTGCACTAAGCCATTATTGTATTAGTAGCTACCAGTGTAATTAATTCTGTTTGGATTATTGAGCTCATTATTGGATATATTACCTTATTTCATTGGTTTATTTTGTGACTGGACTATTGGATATATTACCTTATTTCAATGATTTATTTGATGATTGGATTATCACTGGGCAATGGATCTACACTAAGAGGATTGAGCTTATCTACATCAGACTACACTAGAAAGCTCCTGTAAGTTTTGATTATTATTGTATGTATTGACATAATTTAAAGTATTTAATTAAGTGATGTTGATTATTGAAGATAGTCACTAGTGAGTAACCATTTACATTTTTCATGTTTCTAAGTGTTTGTAAGGGTGGCTAGAGAGGGACTATTTTATGATCTATCATAATAATAGGATCTATTAGGGAACATCCTATCTGTTTTTTTTACATTCAATAAGACCCAACGCGTTTGAGGTCCTTGTTGGTAGGGAGGTACTAGATCATATTTGGAAATATTTATTAGCTGTTTTAGTCTTGTTTGTGTAATTTGTCAGAGTATTCTGTTTGTATTTATATTGTTGTTCGTCTAAAGTCTTGTATTTATATATCTGTCACTCTCCTGTCCCATTTCTTTTTTTTATTGATTCCTTTTTATAGCCGACTGTGTCGTCATTCACATTGTTTCTGCGTTTGTCCTTTTTTATACATTTGTACATATATTTTTTACTTCCTATTAATTTAATTTTTTTTCTGTTATATTTGGCATATATAATAGCCATACATACTTCATATTGAGTAATATTTAAGCTCAAAGTAATGCTACATTGAAACATACTTGAGCTATTAGATTTGTGAATAATATTGATTTGATACATATACAATTATTTGAATAGATGACTACTAATTAAGAAAGTTCATTGAACTTGTGATTATTTTGTAAAAATACACTTTAGATAATTCACACACATTCTTCCAGGGTAATATCTGTAACATATCTCATTTTTTTAGCAAGTATACACTTTGATTGATTTACTTCTTTAACTACTTGTTTGACATAAATTGATACATTAATAATAACCATGGCATCATATGATAAAATTCTAGAACTTTTGAAGGTGATGGAACTAGAAGGGGAAGAGAAAAAGAAGTTTATCAAAAACAATTAGAAAAGGCTGAAAAGAAAGAAAGGGAGGAAAGGGAAGAAAAGAAACACAGAGAAAAAGAGGAAAGAGATAGGGCTGAAAAGGAAAAAGATAGAATAGAAAAGGATAAAGATAGGGAAGAAAGATCTGCGGAAAGAGCTCATCAGATAGAACTCAAGGACTTATAAGTAAAACATAAAGAACTTGTCACGTATTACGAATTGAATTCTACTTTTAAATGGCTTGCCTAGGGGAACGTGACAATAGAATAGCAGTTGTGTCACTTATAAGAAGTCTGAATTTAATCAAAGACTTACAATGATTAACAAAAAGATAAAATGACACAAGAAATCGGAAGGTAAACTATCAACTTAATGTTTAATCAAATATAAAGTTACAAGAAAGAAAAATAAACATTTACTCAATACAGAATTGATGTGTTGACCAAAACCCTTTTACAAAAATGGCATGTAAAAATATTACAATACAAGAGTTTGAAAATGTAATTACAAATACAAGCAAGCAAGGCCTTGGAAAAAAAATCTTAACTTACACGACCAAGTGGTATACCACGCACGGATCACGCAATGTCTCCGCTATTCTGTCTCACGGCTGTCTCCGTATCTCTGTCCGTCAACGTTACGCGGGCGGTCTTATATAATCTACCGCGCGTCGATATCTCGTAACTTCTAGAATAGAAAGTCATCAACACCCAGATCTAGAACGCTCTTCAAAGAGACAGAAAAAAAAACACCCTCCTTTCAACCAGAGGTACACACACAGGTCAAGGACCGGTCACTGTCTGTGTGGCTTGACGAATAAAATAAAAAAAAACTTATTACACAAGGGGCAGACAACCTCCCCGTCTCTCGACCGCAACAGGTCAAAGAAAGAAAAAAAAAATGCCTAGATACGTAACACCTCCCTCCTAAAAATAAAAAGTTTACATTTCCACGAAATGGAAATCTTTTTAAAATAATTACAAAAATGATATTTACATTACAGAATGTATTTATCATGATATATATAAAAAAAAATATATACATCAAAATACTTTTTACAATCTAGATAAGGCATCGGCGATAACATTTTCGCTGCCTTTTATGTGTTTAATATCTAGGTTGTACTCTTTTAAAAATAAACTCCACCTGAGAAGTCGTTGGTTCTTGCCAGACATTTTGTGGATAAATGTAAGGGGATTGTGGTCAGTAAATACAACCAGTGGCCATCTAGACCCACTGATATAAAAATCAAAGTGTTGTATAGAAAGAATCAACCCAAGACATTCTTTTTCCACAGTAGAATAATTTCTTTGATGTCTATTAAATTTCTTGGAAAAGAAACAAATAGGGTGCTCTACTTGGAAATTATCTTCTTGGTAAAGGACTGACCCAACACCTGTGTCACTGGCGTCAATAGCTAACCTAAAAGGTTTTCCGAAGTCAGGAGCCATCAAAATGGGGGAGCTAGATAATATCTGCTTAATTTGGTTAAAGGCTTTCTGACATTCATCCGTCCAAGTAAATCGGACGTTCTTTCTCAGGAGGTTTGTTAAAGGACTGGAAATGACAGAAAAATTTTCGCAAAATTTTCTATAATATCCAGACATTCCCAAAAATCTTCGGAGTTGTTTCCGATCAGCAGGGATAGGGAAAGCTTGGATAGCTTCTACTTTGGCCATTACAGGTTTCACCTGGCCTTGTCCTACAATATGGCCTAAGTATTGGATGGAAGCCTGGCAAAAATCACTCTTACTCAGGTTTACAGTAATTTTTGCATGTAACAGTTTAGTAAAAAGACAATGCAGTTGTTTACAATGGCTAGAAAAATCTTGGCTAAAAATTACTACATCGTCTATGTATGCGTGGCAATTCTCCATGTCAGCAAGCAGGGCATTTATCATTCTCTGGAAAGTGGCAGGAGCATTCTTCATGCCAAATGGCATCACTTTGTATTGGTACAGACCATCAGGGGTGACAAAGGCGGAGATTTCCTTTGCCCTATCAGTCAGGGGAACCTGCCAATAACCTGAAAGTAGGTCTATTTTGGTGATGTACTTAGCGTCACCAATACGATCTATGAGATCGTCTATCCTAGGGATAGGAAACGAATCGGTCTTTGTTACAGCATTTACCTTACGGTAGTCTGTACAAAAACGATAAGTCTTGTCCTGTTTAGGTATCAAGACACATGGGGAGCTCCAGCTACTGGAACTTGGTTCAATGAGGTCATTTTCAAGCATATACTTGATTTCTGACCTAAGTATGGCAAGTTTTTCAGGGTTGACCCTGTAAGGATGCTGCTTGACTGGAGTAGCCTCGCCAACATCTACATCATGCATTATAACATTAGTCTGTTTTGGTACATCAGAAAAAATGTCATTAAATTCATTAATGAGTTTCATGATAACTGGCCTTTCTGTCGAAGACAGATGAGACAGTTTTACATCCAAATTCTGTAATACAAAAGAATTAGGTATTTTGTATTGTCCAAATTTCTCCTTTACAATATCATCATCAATAGGAGAAACATGGCTATTTGAACAACTTTTGACTGTATTTAAAACACAATTACTCTTCTCTGAGTGATCTGGCCGAGATACATAAGGCTTCAGCATGTTTATGTGACATAGCTGAGTCTTTTTCCTACGGTCAGGGGTTTTGATTGTGTAATTGAGGTCACTAATTTTGGTCTCAATTTCATAGGGACCAAAATATCTGGCTTGCAAGGGTTGACCTGGTATGGGCAAAAACACAAGCACCTTATCCCCGGGAGAAAATTCTCTAACACGGGCCTTTCTATCATACCAGCGTTTCATGCTGGATTGGGTGTTTTGTAAGTTATTTTTGGCCAGAACACAAGCATCATAAAGTCTAGTTTTAAACTTACTTACATAGTCTAAAAGTCCTTCAGTGGCTGTTGGTGACAACAAAGTCTCTTTTATACATTTCAAGGGACCGCGCACCGAATGGCCAAAGACTAAGTCAAAAGGGCTGAATCCCAACGATTCCTGGACGGATTCACGGGTTGCAAACAGCAGCATGTGGATTCCTTCGTCCCAGTCTTTTTCGTGCTCAAAGCAATAGGTTCGGATCATGTTCTTGAGAGTCTGATGGAATCGCTCAAGAGCGCCTTGCGACTCGGCATGATACGCACTCGACATGCAGTGTTTGATGCCCAACTGAGTCATGACTTGCTTGAAAAGATTGGCCGTGAAATTCGTTCCTTGGTCCGATTGGATGGACTTTGGTAGACCAAATAGAGTAAAGAACTTGATTAAGGCCTTCACAATGTTTGATGCTTTTATGTTCCTTAGAGGAATAGCCTCAGGAAAACGAGTTGAAGCACACATAATGGTCAACAGGTATTGGTTGCCAGCTTTTGTCCTTGGAAGAGGACCAACACAGTCAATAAGTACTCTGCTGAAAGGTTCTTCAAAGGCTGGAATCGGCTTCAGAGGAGCAACAGGGATCTTTTGATTTGGCTTGCCAACCATCTGACAGGCATGACAGGATCGGCAGTACTGGATGACATCTTTCTTCAAACGTGGCCAGAAGAAGTGTGACATAATCTTGTGGTATGTCTTGTGGATGCCGAGATGACCTGACATTGGTGTGTCATGAGCCAGATTCATGATGTACGCTCGGTATCTTTCTGGTAACACGATTTGATGGCATATTCTCCATTCTTCTTCGTTGGATGCGTCTGGAGGTTTCCATTTCCTGAAGAGCATATCATCTTGGATGTAGTAGCACGTTGATGCTAGCTCTGCCTCTTGTGATGTCATTGCGGTTTCTCGGAGTTTGGCGAGCTCTGGATCCTTCTTTTGGTCCTCAATCAACTGTTTTCGAGTTGATGCCGGCTTTTCAGAATTTGGCGTTGGTTCTTCTTCAAGAGAAGCAAAGAATGTGGTGCTCAAGTCCACATCATCGTGGTTACTGTTGGCTTTGATAACGTTCTCTTCTTGAGATGCTTTCAACCTCATTGCCGTTGTTACTGCACACGCTGGATATAACTCTAGGTCTTCCTCGGGTGTGGCAGATAAGTCGGGTGTTTGAGTGACGATGGGTTCGGCTATCACCTTTCCACCTGCTAAGTCATTGCCTAACAGCAACGAGATGCCTTCCAATGGTAATGTTGGTCGGACACCTACAACAACCGGTCCAGTAAGGAGATTTGACTTTATGTCGATTAGATGTAGAGGCACATCTATACATCCAAGCTCTACGCCTCGTAACAGGATGCTCTTCCCAGTCGATGATAATTTAGACAAGGGCAAGATACCCTCTAAAAGTAACGATTGTGAAGCACCTGTGTCTCTCAAAATGGTGATAGGTCGTAGACTGGTAGAATCACCGGGTAGTGATACAAATCCTTCCGAAATGAAAGGCTTAAAATCCTCTAATAAAACATCAATTTTGGTTGATGCAGACTGGACTTGGGTCGAACTCTCGCTGGAGTCATTGACATCTCTAGGAGACGCAGTGGAGAAACTCTTTCTTGAGTCAATAGAACATCTTGTGGATGTATTTGGAGAACTCTTGATGGAGTCATTGGAACATCGGGGTGATGTCTTATGGGAACTCTTGATAGAGTCATGGGAACATCGGGATGATGTATTATGGGAACTCTGGATAGAGTCATTGGAACATCGGGGTGATGTATTATTGGAACTCTGGTTAGAGTCATTGGAACATCGGGGTGATGTATTAGGTAAACTCTTGTTTGAGTCATTGGAACATCGGCTTGATGTATTTGAAAAACTCTTGTTTGAGTCATTGGAACATCGGCTTGATGTATTTGAAAAACTCTTGGTTGAGTCATTGGAACATCGTAAAGACATTTTCGGAGAGTCTTGTACAGTCAATACATTTGAAACAGGTGGTGTCGAGGTATTCTTGATATGACTTGAGGATGAGGGAGTAAACCTCGCCGACCACTGTACTGTGCAAGCGCTGACTTTTGAAGGAGCGTTTTCGTTTCTCTTTCTCAATTTCCAACAATCGTCAATTTTATGGCCTTCTCGTTTGCAGTAGGAACAAGTAGCTTTACTTGTAGTAGGTTTTCTGTCGTTTGTACTGCTGTTCTTGATGGAGTTGCTAGCAGTGGACTCAGGCTGTTTGACTTGTTTTGGCTTGACATCCGTCGTATACTTGGCAAATTGATGTGATATTATATAATCGTCTGCCAACACTGCAGCCTTGTGCACATCTTCCTCGCCACGATCAGCTATATGCGTACGGACGTCCAGCCGCACACAACTCTTGAACTCTTCCATCAGCATTAGGTTCTTGAATTTGGCAAAGTCAGTGCCGATTTCCTTGGAAGTGAGCCATTTTTCAAAGCGTCGCTCCTTTTCCCGCAGGAATTCTACATGGGTTTGGCCATCCGATTTGCGACAATCCCTGAACTGCTTTCGGTAAGCTTCCGGAACAAGTTCATATGCCTTAAGAATTAAGGCCTTAACAACATTATAATTTTTTTGTTGTTCAATGGTCAAAGAACAAAATACCTCTGCAGCTCTACCAGTCAAAACTGTTTGCAGCAAAGTGGGCCACAAAGTTTCAGGTACATTAAAATTTTTCACAGCAAGTTCAAATTGTGGAAAATAATTGTCAATTGTGGCTTCATTAAAGCGTGGAATTATTTTCAAAAATTTTATTGCTTCAACAGTATGACTGGCAGGGGAAGAATCTGGTCTTACATTAGCAGCTAACTCTAATTTTTTAAACTCTATTTGTAATTTCATTTCCATTTCTTTCTGAGCCGCTGCAAGCTCTAATTCTTTTTGTTTAATTTCTCTCTGCTCTCTAGCCGCTGCAAACTCTAATTCTTTTTGTTTAATTTCCTTCTGGGCTTCTATTTCCATTTGTTTTAATTTTATCTGAAGTTCTAAATCTGATTTACCCTCATCGGGTCTAAGGGTTTCTAAAAGGTCTTCAGAAAACACTTCCTCGTCTACATAATGGATTACAATGTTATCTCTGATTTCTTGTTTAAGGGCATTTGATTTTATTTTTAACCCTAACTGTTTAGAAATAAGGACCAGTTCCTTCCTAGTACAAGCATCAAGCTCTTCCACAGAGGGATTTGCAAGAAAAACCTGAATATCCATGACTAACTAACAACTATTACAAGCAAAAAAAAATGTATACAACGTAAATATACAGTACAAAATCAGTACAACAAAAGAGAGTTTGGTCAATACTATTGATACTTTACTTCCGACTCTTTGACACAAAAAATGTTTTGTTAAAGTCAACTTCGCCTTTACAAAATTACTCAAGTAAGACGAAAATAGGTTCAGAAAAATATCCGGGACGAAAGCCCTCAAACTTCTTTTGTCACGTATTACGAATTGAATTCTACTTTTAAATGGCTTGCCTAGGGGAACGTGACAATAGAATAGCAGTTGTGTCACTTATAAGAAGTCTGAATTTAATCAAAGACTTACAATGATTAACAAAAAGATAAAATGACACAAGAAATCGGAAGGTAAACTATCAACTTAATGTTTAATCAAATATAAAGTTACAAGAAAGAAAAATAAACATTTACTCAATACAGAATTGATGTGTTGACCAAAACCCTTTTACAAAAATGGCATGTAAAAATATTACAATACAAGAGTTTGAAAATGTAATTACAAATACAAGCAAGCAAGGCCTTGGAAAAAAAATCTTAACTTACACGACCAAGTGGTATACCACGCACGGATCACGCAATGTCTCCGCTATTCTGTCTCACGGCTGTCTCCGTATGTCTGTCCGTCAACGTTACGCGGGCGGTCTTATATAATCTACCGCGCGTCGATATCTCGTAACTTCTAGAATAGAAAGTCATCAACACCCAGATCTAGAACGCTCTTCAAAGAGACAGAAAAAAAAACACCCTCCTTTCAACCAGAGGTACACACACAGGTCAAGGACCGGTCACTGTCTGTGTGGCTTGACGAATAAAATAAAAAAAAACTTATTACACAAGGGGCAGACAACCTCCCCGTCTCTCGACCGCAACAGGTCAAAGAAAGAAAAAAAAAATGCCTAGATACGTAACAAACTAGAAACTAAACAAGAACTAGCTAAATTGGAAGCAGCAAAAATGAACCCCAACATTATTACCCAGCAAACTAGTAACAAACCATTTATATCCAAATTTCATAAATTTAACAGTAAGGAGGAAACATTGGAAAATTACCTAGTTTAGTTTGAACATATTTCTTCCACTTACAATTTAAACAATGAGGATATGGCAAAACATCTTCTAGCCAATTTATCAGGAGAACCCCTAAATATAAAAAGCACACTCACAACTGAACAAAAAAAAAGACTACCTTGCTGTTAAAACTAGACTTTTGGAACATTTTGGGAAAAGCGAAGACTATTACAGAAAGCTCTTTAAAAAATTAAACTAAACAAGGATGGAGACTTCAACAGGATTATCTTTGACATGAAGGTAAATATGCTTAAATGGTTACAACTAGCTAAATGTGACATAAAAGATCCAATTCAAATTTTAGACATGATCTTAATTGACAATGTACTGTCTAATGTGATAGACTTAGTGTTCACTTTTTTTAAAGAAGAAAAAGTAAAAACAGAAACTGATCTCATTACTAATCTAAACCTTTTTAAAGATAGCCATCCTGGTCATACTATGGATAAAAGACAACTACATCGATTGGCCGCAACAGGTTATATATCTAACAGTAATACTTATGATAAATTCAAATTTTCTAACTCAAAAACTTGCTTTAATTGTGGCAAGAAGGGCCATGTTAAAAGCCAATGATGACAAACTAATACTAGCAACTGTAGATATAGAAGTTACACTAATTACCATAACCCTAACAACTACAATCAAAATAATTACAACAATCCTAGTAACTAGAACAATCAATATAGAAACTATAGATCAAACCAGAGTGCAAACCCCAGAGAAAGAAGGAGCCTTAGAAATAACAACTTCTATTACAATAACTAGAATACTAATAGACAATCAAGGAGGGACACATACAATCAGCAGTCTAACTACAATACTCACTATCAAAACAGAAACAGAAATAGAGGCAATAACAATAACAACAATGTCCAAAGAGAAGAGAATGTTGCTTACCTACAAGCAGAACTGTCTAAAGTAAATGTCTTTCCATCCTATTTAAATTCAGTAGAAATTAAAGCAATGAGAGATTCTGGTGCAACAACATAAATAGTAGGATCCAATCTAGTCAAACCAGAACAATATTTAAAAGAAGCTGTTAAGGTGATCTATGCCAATGTACAAAAATTTGACATATGTAAAACTGCCAAGGTCTGGATTAAATCTCCCTGGATTACAGGTGAGATAAAAGTTGTTGTAATGGATACCCCTGCCCAAGACCTCATAATAGGGAACTCACATGGTGTTAGAGATTTGACACTAACTCAGCTAGATTCATGGATAAAGAATAGACAAAAAATTGGTATCTAGATAAACATCAAATAGCAGCTGTACAAACTAGATCACACACAAAAATAGTGCCAGAAATTGAATCGCCAAATACTCTATACAATGAATTAGAAACCACCAGACAAGAATTAATGAAAATGCAAAACATTGACCCTATAATAAAAGATTTGTTAAATAAAGACTATAACAAAATAAATTTAAACAACCATCATATCTTACCAACAACCTAGCCATCAGATGTAATAGAAACAAAGATAGCACAATAATTCAAATAATAATTCCACAAAGCCTAACACCCAAAATACTTAAAATGGCACATGATGATCCAACAGCAGGCCATTTTGGCAAAAAGAAAACAAAAATTTCAGAGAAATTCTTTTGGTCCAAAATGAAGACTCAAATAGAAGACTATATAGATTCTTTTCCAGAATGTACTAAACAAAAAGTCATACTTCAGGCACCTCTACAAAAATCAGATAAAGCCCATTGCTTCTGGGATAAAATAGCCATTGACATTATGGGCCCATTAAATACAAGTACCAAGGGAAATAGATATATATTGGGAATCATAGATATAGCAACCAGGTGGGCAGAAGCTTTTCCTCTTAGGGATATTTGGGCAGAAGATATATGCACCTCACTAAGAACAATATTCCTAAAGTTTGGATTCCCAAACAAACTTGTATCAGATAATAAATGAATCCAACTTTAAATAATACCTAAATAAAGCCTTCTAAAACTGGTACACAGTACAATTTATTCGCCTAAATCCAACGTTGTGATTAAACGATGGAACAAGACAATCAAAGAAATAATTTATAAATTAGAAACAGAAGCAATGAATACTTGGGATCAGACTTTGAACTATGCCATCTTTGCTTACAACACTACTACTTATGAAACAACAAAATTCAGTCCATATGAATTAGTTTTTGATAGTAAACCTAAAGGTCCACTAGAACTATGGGCTGATAATATGTTAGACCTAGAGAACTATAAAAAATTCCATCCATGGATAACACAAACAAAACAAAATTTAAGACAGGGTATAAAGTTAGCTGATATAAACATGGATAAAAACTTAACCAGACATAGAGATAGCACGTTCCTTTCTAAGATGAGACTCTTTGAACAGTACATGAACACTAAATCAACAACGTCATCGTTTATAACTCATTTAATTTCGATCAACACAAAAACACTATTTCGTTTCTATTTCTCCAGTTTTGGTTCTCCTCTCCTTTCAACACGCATTCGCACCATTTTACATTTACTCTAACATGCACACGTAACACTTATATTTATTTCATTTCTTTTGTGGCTAAATATTCAAGCCATCTGGACTAGAATGTATTCATAATTTTTACCACATACATTTAGCTTTTAAGCTATTATTATTTTATGGCCGATGAATTATCGCTCAGCACGAACCCGTTGTTGTAATATGATTACTGATTAATTCCTTGGCGGGGAATATTCATAATAGTTATGTAAACCAATCATTTTACTAGCTCTTTATACACTACATTTACCGGCCATGTTTGCTATTACATACCATGCTAGTAAAGCATGTATATTTGCCGTGACTGGTGAACATCATTTGTATTACCTATCATTTATTACTTATTGGTATTGTTATTCCCGTTCCCATTATTATTGTTATCTCCCTTGATGGGATGCAATATTTATTTGTTAGTTCCCTTTGATATTTATGAAACTAGTTTATAGTTTCTCTACATCATTCTGAAGATGTCCTTCACGGAAAGGCATCTACGTCCAAGTAGTATCATTATGGCTTAACCGATTTGTACATCATGTCGTGCAACTTTTATTTATAAGCAACATCCACCTGAAGTCCTATCAATCTAAAGCTGATACCAGATTTGTTGCCACCAGATCTGCAGATACCTGTCTTACTTATCTTGAATGTCCAAGCTGCAACGCTAGCAACAAACTCGTCACTGGCTTGATTGAATGGTAGACGCAGCTTAGCGCTGCAGCTATACATCGTAGGACTGCACTCGGAGCCTGGATCAACCACGCCAGCATACCAGCAGACAGCGTCAGTACCAGTTACACCCGTCTCATCAGTGCATCACCGGACCTAAAGCTAAGCAACCAGCCTAATGACATTCAGACCACTTGGTTCTCATATCTAATGATGATAAACCTATACATGTAAATACGCTAATGTAACGTTATGTGTAATAGTGAGATCCGCGAGAGAACGGGCCTCTCCCAGCTAAGACATGTTGGCTGGATGGAGGATAATCGCATCCCAAAAATCCCTATGTATGGGGCAACTTGCGTCTGGCTCAAGAAAACTGGTCGCCCCCAATTCCGTTACGCTAATGTGATAAAAAGGGATTTAAAATTAGTAAACATTGATACTGACCATTGGCAAGACATGCCATTAGACCGCACTAGTTGAAGAGAGACAGTGAAAAGAAAGCTAAGGACAGTGAGAAAACATCGGCCTCGATTCTTGAAGAAAAGCATGCCATACGGAAAATGGCCAGCTCCTGTACCCCAAAGCGAAAGCCACCATGACATGCAATATATGTGGACGGGAGTGTCTCTCTAACATAGGGCTCCACAGCTACATGAAAAAATGTTCGAGATGAACCATAGTCGTTTCACGACTGAAGGAGGCCAGTGAATGAATGTTGTGTCATGTGGTGCAGTTGGCAGAGAACTTGGATAGTGAGAAAGATTTTAAGTTAGCAATTAGTAAAATTGACTAGAAATAATTTAATGCTATAAGACATGGTTGTTTACCTGTCTTTTTATTGGCGCATCATTCTGAAAAAAAATCATTTAAATGAATTAAAACTAGTATTTTGTTTTGAACTATATAATACTTCAAGTGCATTGACTTTAACCATTACAAAAAAAAAATTCTATTGTATCTAATATAAAAAAATATAACTATATACTTACTTTCATAACTATAAGATACTTGTCTGATTCCAATTTATGCTTTTTATCTATAGTGCTTGTAGTTTTTTCTTCATCATCCCCTTCCATTTCTATTTTTAAAAAATATATAAACAAAAAACGAAATTATACTTAGTTACTGCAAAGTATATATTATATTAGCGAAATTCAACTCACTGGCTGATCACTAAAAGATCTCTGAAACAGGTGAAATTACATATTTTTATACTTTATACTTTGAGTAAGTTATAAAATGAGATTTAATGTAATTTTTGTATACCTAATAAGACATTGGTTTATTAATTATAAAATAAACTATTGTATACTTTGGAATATATATCGTACTCTACTTAAACTGTAAGGTTGCTATCTAATTTTATTAAATTAACTAATTTAAAATTATCGGCAACAAAAAAGACCAAACTACTGCGTGGAGTTAACAAAGTTCACACCATAGCTAAGCCCAAACCATTATCTATTTAAAAGTTTAAACCTAAAACTTGATAAGACAAACAGCTGCATTGCAAGTGACAGTAACCAAATACAATCTCCATTTCTCAATTAGCATATAAAATGGCAACATGGTTACTTCCAAAAATTTACACTGGATTTTATGTATGCCTTATTCCAATGGTGTCATGAAACTAATTACAATAGTGACAACTGACGCCCAGAGGTTTTTCTATGAAAAAAACGTTATATAAGTTTATTAAAATGGAAGAAAGTTAAATGTACTAAATTAAATAGCTATATGAATTAGTTATAACGTTCTGCAGGATAAAAAAAAACAATATTACAAAGAGATTTTGTGTTATCACATAAACTAAGAGGCTGCTAACGTTAGATTCCTGTCGGATCTGCCAATTCGCAAGGAATATTCAAAACGTGATTATATTTGAATTGTCAAAATAATAATGTTTCAAAGATTTATTTGCCGTTTTTCAGTTTTACAGGTTTTGGATTTTCCTTCAAAGCTAAAACTAATTAACTTCCTTGTCCAAACCTCCCACTTGACGACGGGGGATGGCAGCGAGCAGGGCGTTAACCCGAGATCGTGGGGATAATCAGTCCAGTGCCCTAACCGCACGACCAGGCATTGATGTTAACTTAATAACAAACTGGTTACAAAATAATAGCCTATTATTGATAAAGAAATACAATACATATTACACCACATATGTAGAAAAAGTCAGTTGAGCGATTAAAGATAATCTTTCAGCACTGATTGGTAATTAAAGAAACAAGAAGAAGAAAAGAACAGCTATCGGGCTTGTACTACATGTCTCAGCACCGTTACCAACAGAGCTAGTGGCATTTTCATTTCAATGGAACTAGAATGAGGATGTAGATCTACCTAATTTAAAGTTCTGATTAAGCACTCTTAAAATCTATATCTACTAGATCTAAATTTGGAATACAAGAAATATAATTTAGATTAGATTTATGCAAAAAAAAAGCTCTGATAATATATCAATAGACTGAATGCAACATTGAATTTAAAAATAGTAGATTGTTTTAGTATACTATAACATTGGGTAGCAAGCCAAGTCTCATGAGCCCTTCCTGCCAAAAGCTTACTGGTTTGGGTACTCACTAGGTACTCACCTTCACACCTTCTCCTGTTATTGAAAACAATTCTTTGCACCCAATATTTGTGCAAGACGTGAAAGATAAAATAATACATGAGAAACTTGCGAAAACTTTTACAATGATACATATGGCTAATTATTCAGTTGACTGAGTACTATTTAATGTTTGAAGACTACTTTATGAAAAAAAACATTTCCAATGTGTTTGGTGATTCCAGTAATAAATATAAAATTGTTATTTTAATAGTTTAAAATTGAATTTTATCAATTAAAAAAAATAGATCTCTATAACCCTATGTGTAGCTGTAAATTTTTTTTTTCATTCTTTAACTCACTACAGTTAGAAATTTATTTTAAAAATATTTTGATGTATTTGCAAAAATTCAATAGTTAAGTAGGGGGTCTACCGAAAGCCAGAAAACATGGCAAGATGTCTACAAGACAAAAAAGTTTGGGAACCAATGATCTAGAGTCAAGGAAAGTCATTATTTTAGACTAGATTTAAGTCGAGTCTAGACCTAGATTTAGTAGGCCTATTACTAACAAAAAATAAAAAATCAGTCATTATAGACGCCATTCGCAATTTTATTATTAGGTCTAGGCATTAAAAAGTAATTCTATTAATAAACTATAATATATCTAAGTCTAAGTACTAACTTATTAATTAAGTCATTATAAGTAGAATTATTATAATGAATATTGTATAGATCTAGATTGATTAGATTATAAATAGATCTAAAGATAGAACTCTAGTTTAGTAGATTAAGTATAGAGTATTGTAAACGTATTACAGTATTATTAGATCTTTGTCTTATGTCTATATCTAATAATCTAATAATTTAAAAACTTTAGTCTTTATTAGTATCTAGACTTTTTTCTAATAAAAACTGACTATAGGCATAGCATAGATTAGATTCGGCAATCTAGCCTCAAGATAGAATCTATACTATTACCATCTAGATCTATTCGACTTTTATATATATATCTAGACTAGAACTAGATTATAGATCTAAATAGACTAATGGAGAGATGGTATGAGGTGTTAGCTAATAGCGTTGCACAAGAAACGAACCTGAAGTTTTCTAAACTCTAATACTTGGTATGTAATAGTAAAATAGCACCTACCTAAATAAATCTAACTAGCAATCAAAAACCTATATTTATTGTAGTATATATATAGGTCTGTGGTTGTATTTTATATAGCCTTCGTAACTTCTTCTATAGAGAAATGACTTTTGTAATTTCTTTTACTGAAAATTTGGCTATTCGCGTCTGACACATATATAATTTTTATGTTCAGCAACAAACCCAATTAAAAAAATCTAGATATACTTTAAAAATATAGTTCTAGTTTTGAAAAAATAGATAAGATCTACATCTAACTATTATGTTTTTTTTAAATACGAGTCAGATAATAAGGTTTAATAAACATTACTATACCGAGTTCTTTTAGCATTTTATTTAAGAATTTATTCCATATGACGTCAAAAAGAAAATCTACTACGTCACACGGCCTAGATAGACAAAAAATGTTTTCATCAATACGAGCACGTTGTTGAGAGCTCATAGACATTGGTGCACTGAGTTAAAAGAATGCATTCATATGACGTCAAAGGAAAAAATTACATACGTTTCAATGGGCTAGTACAAAATATGTTTTTATTAACATAAGAGAGATTTAACGATGGTTCATAGACGTTGATGCGTTGGGTTCTAATACCATTCTTTTAAATAGAATTAAAGCCGCATTATTTGTGCATTTCGTCTGTCAGTCTGTCTTTCCGTCATGTTAATATAAAAAACAACAACTTAAAGCTATGGAAAATTTGATTGACCTTTAATTTTTCTAAAATATCGCAATAGTTTAAGCATGTATGATAGATTGCTCAGGATGTTTGTATATAGAGTGAGAGAAAAAGATAATTCCAGATAAATATATTACCGTTAATTAAATTTTTGGGATGGTCTCATATAAAATTTAGATGTCCATAGCCTTGTAGATCTATATTCGTAAATGAGAGATTATTTGTTTTATTTATTAGAAGAGAACAGGGATTTTAAATAGTCTTTTTGCGTTAGTAGATTTTTCATATAAAATTCGGAAATTTTTGGAGACAATTCGTTAGAAATTTAAAGTAATGTAGGTCTATTTCAAATTTTGAAATCCTGAACAACCTATTGTCGATATTTTTGAAAAAAAAATTTATATTACAAATTTTTTTTTAAGATGAAAATATGGAACATGGTGCTATCGATAATTAAAACTATCGCTAGTATTGTCAAAGAATACAAGTGTAAGATTAGTAAATTATGCAATTTCAAACAATCATTTGACATAACTTATTTTTTATAAAACAATATCCGGAACAACTTTATAGTTAATGAAATTTAAGTCAAAAAGTGTGATCGAGAGGCTAAGTGCGCTTAAACTTGGCTTGCCTTGGCTACCTTGAAGGGGGCTCGAGGTTCGCCACCCAACTCGGGCAGAGTTGCGTTTACTGAGCGCCTAAAGATACCTCCTCCCCCCACTGGTCCACAAATGAGATTGGACCAAAGCGCTCTGAGCATGCTATAAGCATAAAAGTAGCGCTATATAAAAGCTATAGTAGTAATATTTTCTTAATAAGAAGTAAGTATATTAAACAATTTATTAATAATGTTGATGTTTTAGTTCATTTGGGCTAATATATTAAGAACATTAAGATACTGTAAGATATGACATAATTTTGTGCAGACATGTTTTTTTAAATTGGCTAATCAACATTGTTTTTGTTTAGAATCTCATATCAACTAGAATATCAAATAACATTCTGTTTGGATGGTCTCACATTCTTTAGCTATTGGCCAGTTACCATGATTTAGAGATGCTGCAGGCAGAGCTCCACATTTAAGTACTTTAATTTGTTTAACCCATTTTCATTTTCTGTCAAACAATACAGAAGCTAAGCGCGACGTAACACTCGCCATATTCTAGACAGCTGTAGTTTTATATCCGTTGAAAGTCACATAGATAAAAAATAACAAATAATTTAAAGTAAAAAAAAATCTTTATTATTATTATTACTTGAAAGATGCTTATTTTTGTATGCTTAAATTGCAAAGAAAAATTATTTTCAAACACTTTTCAATTTTTATGAAAGACAAAGACCCAATAAATGTGTATAGTGCAATATAAGAAATCTTACAAAGCACATGATACAACTACAGGAAGCTGACAAAAATATAATCAGTAGCTTTTAATAAAAAATATAAAAAAAGGAATGTGTTCCATATTCATAACAAAAAACATATATTACCTATCACATAAAATATTTTTTTTTATCAAACCAGTATACAGAATGACAGCTGTCTCTATAATGAAATAGACTTGACTGTCCCCTGGCTTACAATTTACTAAAAAAAATCTTGGTGAATCATACATGTAGAGTTTGAGGCTTAGATTATAATATTTCACTTTATTTATTTAGTATTACACATCAAATCAAGTCTTTTCAAAGACTCAAACTACTTGGAAGTTACAGTTCAGGAAAATAAAAATATATTAAAATATATTTTAAAACGCAAGTTAGATACACATAATTTAAATTGATTTAAAAAAAATAAATAAATTTTCAAAGAAATAAAAAATCCTTTTTTAAAAATCATAAAATAAATGTGAACACCCACACTTAGCTAAAATATGATATTCACAGAGCACAATTTGGCTATGATTACTTCCTGCCAGTTCACTATTAGCATGAGTTACAGCTCGGTACCAACAATTATACTTATGTTGTAGTTTCGTTTGCTCTAGCAATAATTCTAGAAAAATCAGAATAAAAAAAAAATAAGCGAAGAGAATTACGTTCCATTCATCTCGTAAAGAAATTATCAATAAACTGAGTTAAGCATTTAGCCGTGAATGATCTCCGCCAAACATGATAGACCTTGAGTAGCAATCTATGAAATGGCGTATCTCTTCGAAATCTGTAGATAGACGCTTGTTGAAGGTTATTAGCATTTTTCGCAGTTTTCCTAGAAGCCTTTCTTGGAATAATTTGCTACGAAAATGTACTATAAAAATATGCTGCTAAATTTTGCTATAAAAAAGTGCTAAAAATATACTACAAAATTGAGCCTTTACCAAAAAGTGGTTTTTCAACTTTTCTGTATTAATCTAAGACTAAATAATAATAATATAGAAGCATCTCGAATAATTTCACCATTGAAGTGAACTCTCCATTAAAGGCTATCGATATTTAGACCACAGTAAAAAAAATGTGATGTTTTGAGAAATTCTATTGTAGCCAGTAAAGAAGAACTGATATTATACTGATGCGATTCCCCCAAAGTGTATGTCAAGTAAGTAGGCGTAACAGATGTGCCCCACAAGGTTTACTCGTACATTAGCGTATAGGAGAATAGATGGCAGCACGTAGCTTCAGATCTGGAGAACTAGAAATATTTTACAAAAGCGGCGACATACACATCTCGGACCTCCCAAACGAAAATTAATAACGCCAAAAACTAGGGGGAATAGAATTTAAAGGAATTTACTCAATGCCTAGCAAACAATCGTTCTGTCTTTGACGCATGTGAAAAATACAAAAACCACAGATCGGATTGAGTTGAATTGTAAAATACTATATTTATTTTTAATTCTTCTTCTTATCTTATATAATACATATGTTACTTTAAAAAAGAAGATTATTACGTTCTTTGTGTCATGCATTTAGTCATGCATATTAACCAATGACTTAAATTCTGAAAGGTCACTGGTTTTCCTGGCTAGCTCAGGCAACACATTTCATGCTCTAATAGCACAATGGAAGAACGAGTATTTGTACAAATTTGTCCTAGCATATGGGACGAGGAGTGTGCCGTTATCTTTGTGTCTTTCTGAGTATTTTATTAGATTTTATTTTTGTATTTGAAGATTATGGTTCAGTGTTTTATGTATAAATGCTACTTTACTTTTGAGTCTTCTGTCCTGAAGGCTTTCTAAATTTAGTGAATTTACTATAGGTGTTACTCTTGTTAAGTGTGGATATTCGTTTGTTATGAATCTCACTGCTCTATTTTGTGTCTGTTCCAATTTCTTAATGTTATCTTGAGTTGAGGGGTCGCAAACGGAGGATGCGTATTCTATTATTGGCCTAACCAAGTAAAATAACATTTTAGTTTTATGTTCTTATTTGATTTATAGAAATTTCTTTTAATAAATCATATTGCTTTATTTGATTTTTTAATAGTTTCATGAATATGTGGATTCCATGACAGTTTTTCATCTATTATAACACCTAGGTATTTTGCGTTTTAAGTCTGTGTTACTGGTTTGCCATGAATAAGATAAGTGGAATTAATTTCTTTTAGTTTTTTGTTATTCTTAACAACTGACATTTTTCTGGGTGGAAAGACATGCTCCAATTTGATTTCCATTTCTGTAATTTATCTAATTATCTTCTTAAGCGTCGGACAGGTAGACTAACTTTGTTGCCTGGTCGTACTGTTTGCGCGCTGGACTGTCGTTTGGATTTATCGATTGTCGCGGGTTGAAACCCTGTCCGCTCCCATCTCCCGTCGTCCTGCGGAAGGTTTGGACTAGGAAGTAACTTATCTTAACCTCTGAAGGAACATCCGAAACATTTAATTCATTTCACAACTTGAATTTAAAAAAAAAACATTCGAAATTGCCATAATAAAGTAAAAAACTTCTATGCTACACAATGTGGAAGATTACATGACAATATTTATAGATGAGGAAGATTTCCAGACATTTGACCATATACAAATAAATTGCAAATAATATATACTATATGATATAGTTGTGTAATAATTTACATCTTATTATATACACAGACAGTTAAAATGATTTTAATTATGTTAAATATTTAAACTTGCATATTTTTTATGTCCTCTTTTTAATGCAAATCCTTTAACATCGGCTGGGAAAAGAAATCACATATCTTTCTTTGTTTTCATTGTCAATTTGGTTATACATTGAATTCTTTCAAATATAAAATACAACAAAACTAAATTAAATTAATACATGTTTTTAACATAACATATTTACTGGACAGTTGTGAACGCCACCGCTAATACTGGCCCCTTGTAAAATTTTCTGATTTCTAAAAAATAAATATTTAAGCATATATATCTATATTATAAAGTAGAATGTAAGGCGTATGTATGTATGTGCCGAGATACATGTTTTTAACATAACATATTTACTGGACAGTTGTGAACGCCACCGCTAATACTGGCCCCTTGTAAAATATTCTGATTTCTAAAAAATTAATATTTAAGCATATATATCTATATTATAAAGTAGAATGTAAGGCGTATGTATGTATGTGCCGAATAGAAATCAAAACCGTTTGACCAATCTTGATAAAACATAGCATAAATGTTTTTGGGTACTAACTAAGACCTTAGTGTATGTATTGTAGCCCTAAAACAAACTTAACACCAAAAAAAAAAGTTGACTAACTCTATGAAAGTATGCTATTTTATGAATCTAGGCTATGTTTACTATGTTGACATGAGAAAAGATCGAGAAAAGAACCGAACCCGAACTTTATATTTGACAGAACAGAGCCCAAACTATACTGATCGACAAACTTAACTAAACTCGAATAAAATCTGACCGAACCGAAACCGAACATTAAAAGTTAGGTTTGATACCTGTCTCTAAAATTTATTTATTCATGATCTAATTATTTTATCACGAAACTTAGTTCTTCTAAGACGATATGAAGTTTCTTTACAAATAAAATGTATTTCCATATAGTGACCATATGAAGCTCTTTTACAGTCAAATTGCTGCTCATCTGGAGATAATTTGTAGTTTTTTTTACAAACAGAATATAGTTTTCAAAACGAAGTTTCCATATACAGGATTCAGTTCTTGAACAGACAAAATTATTCACATCCACACACAGACACAGCATGTAGTTTTTCTACAGACAACATAGATCGCTTCTAAAAATACAATTTGATACATTTCTTTTTTATAACTGTCAAAATAAATTTAAGATGTTTATCATTCAATTTCTGCTTAGAGATGTAAGCGCGATATGCTGTCAAAAAGAAACAAAAATGTTTAAAAAATTACTGAGAAATTAACACATTTTAAAACATATACTCATACATTCAAAATAATTATAAAGATATCAGGAGTGCTCTTATACACAAGGACATTTTCTTAAAAATTAAATGGCCTAAAATGACATTTAAAATGAAATTCGTTCCTAACATAGTGTCACAATATTTATATAACCTCTAAACTTTCAGTACTGGTGGCATCCATTCTGTAAACTTTGTCTATTTAAAGCGGAAAAGTCTACTGTATAAATATTTCCTAATTAAATTTGATTGATATTTCGAAAAGAAACGCATTCAATTCATTTATCAAATATGCATGTTGCGGCTTCAATAACGAATACTAATAAAGCCAATAAGGTCAACTTAAAGGGAAATGTCATACTCGATTCATCAAGTGTCTGTGAATAAACATTTCGATGAACCTCGACAGTTATAAAAAATGTCAAATACTTTTTGGGGTTTGAGTTTGAGTTTTGAGTTTAGGCACATTGACACAATTTAAGCTTTTTTGTGCCCGTTATCATTTATCATTATCATTTTTATCATTCCCACTTCATATAAGAAGGGCTAAATTCTATACTGTTAGATCATTAAAAAACAAGATCTATTCACAGTTAAAATAGTAAAAAATTAATAATTATTTAAAACTCTTAGGTAAATATTATATGTTCACAATTCATAAATCAGATCTTCGTAGGCAATCCCACCTCCATGACATAGCCCAGTACCTTTACAGGGTCGACATTGTCAAATAGTGTTTTTAAGTTGTGTGCTCTAAAAAATTTCTCCCTCACATCCTGGTATCTGAGGCAATCAATGAAGATATGTTCCATGGTGAGGCGAGAGTCACAGTACTCACAAAGAGGGTCTCCTCTCTCTTCAGCTCAAAAGAGTGTTTGATGTAGGTGTGGCCAATCCTAAGTCTGGACATGGTCGTGCTACCACGCCTTGTCAGACCCTTAGATATGGGCCGCCACCTGACATCCGCCACAATCTGCCTGAGTTTGTTGTGAATCTCAGCCTCCCATCGGTCCTGCCACTCTCGATAGGTGGTAGAGGCATCACCATTGGCGTAGCTAGCAGTGTGCGGGTGGTGCGCGCCGCACAGGGCATCAAGTGATGAGGGGCATCAAGCTAAGGATAAACTTTGTCAGTAAAATCTACACATTTGTTTAACAATAGAAGAAACACCAACAAATGTATTTAGTTCGCTGCTTTGTTTTTCTCCTATATGCTTCATTGCAATACATTGAAGCTGCAGATTATCTTAAATCAATTGAATTACATTTGTTTTAAACTCTGAAGCCAACGCACTTTTACACTTTCTTCAGAGTCACATGGTACATTCATTGTTTAATGCTTGATTTTAAAATAAGGGACAAGGTTGTATTGGTACATTTTTTTTATTAAATTGTTCAGTACACGGATTTTATCTAAATCTAGATTTTATTAATATGCCACTTGTTTCTGGTTAGCTTATGTTCATTTCATTGTGATTCTTTTTAGTTTTAGTCATTCTGGAAAGACTTCACTACTTCTTATCAATTTTAATGTCGATATTTTTACATTTTGACTTTTATTTTTGGCGCCTTTTTTGTTCCATCTTGAGATCATTGTAATGTTGAAATGTAAACACATACACAGCAAAAGGACAGGAGAAGGTGCCGCTCCATATTGCCTCTGTTAGAAACTGACGAAAATAATAAAAAAAAAATAATCGATAATACTCGAATAATAATCAAACACACAAGAAGTATGGTATTTTCAAAGTGTTATGTTCTTACAATTTTTGTGAAAAGTATGGTGTTTCAAAAGCGTTATAATCTTTATTTTTTTAAATATTTATATCTTTTTTTTTACGTCAAGTTAAGACAGAGATTTTAGTCATTTTCACATGCTCCATATTGAAGGTGCCACTTCATATTGCCCAGCTCTGTTTAGAATTTGACGATAAGCACAGTAACGCATTACCGACATATTACCGTACCGGTATTGATTTTGGTCTAAGCTATTTTGAGATATAAGGCCCTTCATAAATCCAGATTTTATTTCTTTTGTGGGAGTCTAATAAGCTTCGGTAGCCAACAGATAATCCCGCCATCCTAAAGCTAGTTCAGGTGGTTGACCTAAAAACAAAACATGCGCGGCTCTACGCATCTAGCATGCTCAGTATATGAAACAGCCCAAAAGTCAGTGCTTGATATTTTTGAATCGGAGCTGTGTGAGGTGGGGGGGGGGGGGGTGTGCTAAAAAGCTATGGTAGCTTGTGAACTGTGTTGCCTCTAGATGTACAAAGATCCGCCCTCCCCAAGCCACCTGGTTGATCAAAAAAAAGACGTATTTTAGAGCATGCTTATTATTTGTCACACACACACACACAAGTAAGGCATCTATATATAATACGTATTAATCACGCCTAATGTTTGTGACCTAAATAGCGGCTTGACCATTGGTACTCGATTGATGGCACCTACCCCTTTGCCCCTACAACTTGAACAATGTTTTGATTGTGTTGATGGCCTGGTTTACACCTGTGTGTTGCGCTATCACTGACCCTTTTTTGTTGTATGTTTGTCAGATGGCTGCGCTTGGATTGAATCTTGAAATTGAAATTGTTACTTTGCACTGAACTTGTGTGTCCGTTGGAAAGTGGAATTTTGTAAGAAGAAAACCCGGAAAAGGGGTTAAAGGTATAATAAGAGAGTATTTGTGTGCAGTGGCGTCACTAGATTGGGTGTCACCCGGTGCGGTAAACACAAGGTGTCAACCCCCTCTCTACTTAAAATATTTTTTTTCACTTCTTTGTTGCGCTGTAATACATAAATTTTATAATTACCTACGTTATATGATTCAACAACTGTATGCGTGTCTATTTAATTTTAAAATTCAATTGTTAATTACGATTTATCTACAGTTCACTGGGTTTGTGTAGTCATATGAAATTCTGAACGCATCCTTAATCTTCGGAATCAAAGACATTGCAATTGATATATAGCTCAATTTTACAACAATCCAACCATAAGTAGATTTCAGTGAGTTTTTTTCAGGATTTAAGTCTTGAAAACTTATCATTAACCTCACAAAAGCTAGAGTCTTTTTCTATCTCATTTTTAATAGAATTGCCCGCTGTGAAAGTCTTGTTAAATGATTTAGAGATATTCCTGAGGTCTTAGTGGTATATGAATCATGCACGGTCCACTATTTGTTTCATCAAGAATAACATTCAGATCTATTCTCAGTTATGATATTTCTGTTTGAATGTCGTCATTTAAAAAATCGTCGTATACGCTAATATTTTGAAACTGACATCTACAATACTTCGTCGGTTGTTGAACTAAAGATTTTTTTGTTTGGATTTTCATCTTCTTCTTCTTATATGATACAAATGTTACTTTAAAAAATAAGATGATTACGTCATACGCTTCATGCATTTATTCATGCATAATAATTGCTCCAAATATATCTGCTACGTCAATGATTGCTTCCAGTTGGAGTTGAAGTTGATTTTTTCTCTTTAAAAAAGTAAACATTTTTTGTGTGTTAATGTAGTAGTTAGTATGACAAAACGTACATAACTTAGCTATACAAATATAAAAAAAATAATAAAATCATTTGCATACATGAGTTAAAAATATGATAAATATTAATCTCTCCAACTAACAAGCCTCCCAATTTCGTTATTATTAATAGTGAATAGTTGTAAAAGTGGTGTATTTTTAGAAAAAAAAAACTGCTCAAATAAGTGATTTAAAAAAAAAAAAGATTTTTTGCTTTCAAAAAAAGAAAAAAAAGTAGCCGTTGCATCAGAACTTTAAATGGTCTAAAATATTATGATGTCGGATTTTCACTATCCTTTCTAGTCGTACAGACTTTCAACACAAATTAATAGCGTCTTTTCCCTTTTCGGTGACGCTAAAAAAAAGATGTTTATAAAGTTATTGATACATTGCTAGTAAGAACGCACTAAGATTTTTTGTAGTATCGTTTTCTTTTTAATTTTTTTTTTCGAAATTAGCAATACTTTAACATTAAATACACATTTCTTTTGCAGAAAAAAATGACTTTTTTTTGGAGGGGGGGGGGTGCATCTTTGGGCTCTCTTTGCTTCTCTGTCTGCGGCTTCATTTCCCTCAATACCCACATGAAAGGGGACCCAGATGAAGGTGACATCTCTATGGTCGGCTGTTTTTTGGTCCAACAGCTTTATACCACTACTCCCATCTGTGTCACTACCAAGTTTATAACAATTTTATGATGTTTGATTTTCATTTAATTGTTTAGTTTATTTGATCCAAACGAGATAGAATGACAGACAGACAGACAAAATTAGACTTATTGCGACTATTCCACTTTGGCAAAATGAATAATACATAGCAGTGGAACAAAACAATTAGTCTAGAGGTAGTTGATTAAATTTAATATCATTTGTTTTTGTTGACTTCGGACCATCTACTGGCCTCGAGTTTTCCAAAAACTTAAAAGCTTTGATATACGGTAGACCCGATTTCTGTAAAGATGTCTTCAGTAACACATCAAGAGTTGTGGTCATTCTTTCCAGCGGACTTGAGGCCATATGCGACACAGACACTGATGGCGGTGGGTGGACAGTTTTTCAAAGACGAATAACTGGAAATTTCAGTTTCTACAGAGGATGTGAAGAATACAAATATGGTTTTGGTGATGTGGCTACAGGAGAATCTTGGAAATGAGAACATACATCAAATATCAACAAAACGAAGGCATGAGCTTCGAATTGATTTGACCTTTAACCAAGCGCAACGCCACATACTCTAGATTTAGTTTGTACGGAGAACCAGAAGGATACAGACTAAAGGTTAGCGGCTATTCGGGTAACGCTGGAGATAATCTTGGTCAATATGATAATGTTAAATTTACGACGTTTGACAAAGACAACGATATCTATGCTGGGAACTGTGCTGATTTATATAAAGGTGCTTGGTGGTACACTAGCTGTCACGCAGCTAATTTAAATGGGATTTGGGAAAGTATTGAATACGGAACTGGACTTAACTGGCATAATACTACAGGATACTACCGATCAGTGACGATGAGTGAATTGAAATTTAGAGAAATTTAATACCAAAAAGGCATTACTATTATTTTTATTTTGCTAAAGAAATGTTATATTTTTTTTCTCTTATGTAAATTATTTTGTTAACCTTATTCATTCCAATGTTGTTGGTTTTGTTTTTGTATAATACTATATTATGATTATGATCATGCAAATCTAACGAAGATTTTAAGATAATAGATAGTAAGTACCATTTTGTTTATTATTTGTAAAACTGCTTGTTTTTACACTTTAAAGAGATATTCTAATCTATGTGTAAGTGCAAATATTCTTGATTCTTTTGGTTCATTGAGTGACTGAACTATAACTAATTATCCCAGTTGCCTTGGACGAAATAATACAAACATTCACCAGTTTTTTTTTCTTGCACCAGGAAGTACTAAGCACATTTTATTATCGAGACCGCCGCGTTTAAATTTACCCTATTATTCTTTATTACGTAATTCGACTCAACATATTTTTGAAGACGTCGTCATACAATACCATATCACTTCTAGATTGTTCCCAAGCTTATAGAACCATATTTTAATTCTACAGAATAAGACCTAGTCTTTTTTTATCCTTGAAAATCTAGATAAGAAATCTTTGGCATCTGCAGTATTCTAAAATACAATTGTAGTACATGTTTGTTTGAAGAAGAACGTCTGTAATGTATAATAAACAAATCTGATCTACCTAAAAATCCAACTAATTCTCACAGTACAAATGATGCATAATTAATCAAGATCTAAACTTTGTATACATAGCGGCCCCCGTAAGAGGAAATGCAGGTATTAGGTTTATGAAAAATGTCTGTCTGTCACACTCAGATCTCAAAAACTAAATGAAAGAAAACAATATTATTCACCATGCCTTGTGGTTTTAGTAGTTTACGTGCAACGGCTACTTTGTGTTTTCTAAAAGCAAACCGTTTAGTTTATAAAATTAATTATGAAATAATAAAAATACACCGTATTTAAAACAATACATAAATGTAAGGAAGATTATGTTACAATATGTTAACAAAGAAAGGTAATGTTTTGTGTACTATCAGTATCACTAAGTCAAATATATTTATTAAAATATATAAGAAATGTTGACAACAAAAATAAAAATTATTTAACTGTGCCTTTTTCTGGTCAACTGTCTGCTAACATTAAATAAAAACAGTTGCAAATCATATACTAAACTAGTTCACTCGAAACGTTTAAATTATCAGACTTTATTTACTTTTTGTTTAGTGTCACCATCAGGATAAAAGCTGCTTATGTTTGTGCGTTTTGTTTGCTGGTCAGTCTGTCCGTCACGTTTCGATAAAAAAATAAAAGCTAATGAAAATCTGATTAAGCCTTCCTAAAAATAGTAATAAATTTAAATATCTATAATAGATTGTTCGGATGTTTTTGTGAAAAAGAAGGCAATGCTAACTAATGTTTGTTTGCTGTTCTAACTTATATTACATTTAATTTTCGTGCTTAAATGTTGCAAAAACTCAAGATTGATAATATGTTGTTCTGTTTTTTAAGTAAAGAGTAGAAAAATACTAAATGAAAATCTCTATACCTACTTATATTTTATTAACTACTAGACATAATTTACCCGCGGCCCGCAGATCTTAATTTGCGTATCACTGTCGATAAAATCACTGAGAGTGTTTTGTAAACAATTAAACGAAATACTAATGCTATAAGAAAGTGAATGCGTGAATTAAAAAATAGTATTAATGGAGCCATCAAAATAGCTAATCGACCTATATCCATTTTTTAATAATAAAAACATTTGCTTGTAGGTCTACATATATATTTATATTTATATCTAGAGTCTAGATATTATTATAAAAGATGTAGACCTACTATCGTAAGTGTGAATTCAATAACTCAAAAAAGTTATTAATTATTGTATATTAGTATATATATAATATCCCCCATATAGAACCTCATTTGGCCTGTCCATTCATAGTGTGTTTACATAATGGTGTACACGACACATAAAGGGGTGACTAAAAGCGATAAAATATTTTTTATAATTGAATCGAACGCGTGAATGTAAATGTTTATATAACATTGTTTGTTTCATTTCATGTAGATCTAGAATCTAAACAATTTGAATGCCACAGCAGTCTAGTCAATAAATAAAAACTTTGAGCTTATTATAGTAAAAGACTATACACTTAGTTGTCAATATGAGGTTGTGTTTTCCTAGATACTGTAGGCTGTAATGTTGACCTAGATGCCGCGCCTTGATGAATGACATGATGTAAACGCGTCTAATGTATATGTGTAGCTATGTAATCAGGTCTAAATGCGGCATGAGTAGATCTGAAAGAAAAAGTCAATTTAAAGTAAAGACATAATTAAAGCTAATTGGTAGTTGTAGGGTAAAATACTTTAAAAACACAATGGAAAAAAATGTATTATGTAAAAAGTTTATTTGTTTAATAATATGTCTTTATAATGCGTTATATTAGACCTCGAACTTTAATTTCATTCGCATCACTACGCGGTCGCGAGTTATGGAAAAGTGTGTCAATGCGGCTAAAGCTTTTCTCGCATTTGGAGCGAACGATTTTATGTAAAAAATGTTTAGTAAGCTCATACTTGTAGGTTTATGTTAATTAAGTAATGAAATGAATAGACACTAATTTGTATGTCTATGTGTAAAATTACAAAATTATGTTTTCTTTAATGAGAGCTAATTTGGATCAAGCATCTCTTTCATCATTTAGACACTGCATGAAAACATGGCCTAGATCCATAAAATACTATAGCTGTAATAGAGTTGGTCTTTTTTTTTAGGGTCTTACGTTTGTTTTAAGGCTACAATACATACACTACGGTCTAAGTTAGTACCCAAGAAACATTTCTGCCAAGTTTCATCAAGATTGGTCAAACCGTTTTTAATTTCTATTGGTCACATACATACATACATACATACATACATACATACATACATACATACATACATACATGCATACATACATACATACATACATACACACATACATACATACATACATACATACATACACACATACATACATAAATACATACATACATACATACATACATACTTTATACATACATACCTTATACATACATACATACATACATACATACATACATACATACTTTCTACTTTAAAAAGTAGATAAAGTTGTTCCGGATATTGTTTTATAAAAAAATAAGTCACGTCAAATGATTTTTTTAAATCGCATAATTGACTTACATTACACATAAATTCTTGGAAAATGAGTCATTATAGTTTAATTACTAATACCAATATGCTCCGTATTTTCTAATTAAATCACATTTAAGTCAAATGACTTTTTTTTTAAAAAATATCGACAAAAGGCTGTTCAGGATTTTAAAATAAGAAAGTAATTTACTAGAAAAAATTATTTAAAATCCCTTTTTAATCAAATTTTACATTTAATTGTCCTGCTAAAACATCTCAATAGACTTATTATTGGTAAAGAATGTTCCGGATTCCGTTCGGAAAAAGAAATCGACCAATATTACTTTAATTTCTTACAAATCGTTGACAAATTGTTCTGAATTTATTATGAAAACTTTACTAACACCAAAAAAAACAACAAAAAAACAACAACAACTGTTTGAAATCCCTCTTCGAATAAATAAAACAACAAACAAAAAAAATTCTTTGTAACACTTCACAAAAACTTATTTACGAATATCAGTTGTTTTTATTTTAATGAAGAATATTTTTTATATTTATAAAAATGTTGTTTAATGTTACATTCAGTCTATTCAGTCTAGCGGGAGATTTGGATTAGAAAGTAGATTATCTTTAACATTAAAGAAACATTCCTAATATGTAAAACATTTTTAAAGAAAATATACACCGTTTTTTTACGACTCCTAATGAACTATAAACATTTTTACTTTCGACAATTGAAAAAAAAATCACAAATTACAAATTGAATATATATATAAATGATAGCTTGAAATAATGTAGTGATATTATCTGCCAAAATATACCACAATTTGTTATTGTATGGGGACAGTGAACAAATATATACGTGAGTCTTAAATGACGTGCACATCGATGATTGGAGACGAATGACGTCAGATTCTGGGTCGAGTTGACATGTACAGGCACATCAGTTCCAGCTATAGTACCTCCGGGGTTGTCTCTGCTGTCTTCTTTTTCATCCACGCAGATGTACAAGGTTGTAGATGGTGATGTTAATACTGTATCTTAGGATTTCAGCAAAAATGTATAGTGAAGCATTGACCTTGCTGTACAGATGTTAAGTCCCAATTAATTAGTGACAAAGTAAATTATTTAACAAATATGAGTGTAGAAGAAATGATCCGTTTCTTGAATTTGCTGCATTGATAGCAAAAATAACTTCCGTGTATAACAATCCCAGCCGTGTGTAAAGGTGTGTTCAGGTCAACAGGTGAAAAAATGCATGCTCAGGCCAGCTCAATGACAAGAGACTTGAATACGTGTGACTGGTTTCGCTTGAGTGGTAACGTGTTGACTGGCTTGTTACAGTTTAAAATAGTAAATGTAGAATAAAATCAGTTGAAATGCTATCATAGTCACCTTAACTTGTACTTTTGAGAAAAATCTTGACAGACTTCACAATTTGAATAGCGATCTTACTAGCGAAAAATAAGTCCGTTTTCTTGAGTTCCTTAGTGCTCCAAGAAGTCCGTGCGTGCCAAGGACACATACTGGCTACCAAAAATGTAAAAAAAAGATTAAATGGTGTAATGTTGAAGAATGCGAATGTCGTGGAATGCTGGGTTCGTGCTTCATGGAGTACTCTTGACACGTGACAAACATATATACAACAAATTGACTTAAGTCCGTTTCAGCAGACAAATATAAAGTTTATTTGACAACAATAATAATAATACTGCACTTCTTGTTAAAGCTATAAGTCAAGAAAATCTTATTCGCATAACATCGGTTTCAAAAATATCCAATTCTTTAAACTCTCCAGCGTATATTACAAATCACTCCCGCATCTCAGCGGGTAACACTGTAAAGAATCCTACAGAATAACTACTAGAAATACATGTCTCAAAAGACTACTGGCATGAACAGCCTAAAAGTTACTACCTAACTGAAAATACTGCTAAAAAAGTCGCTACTGTCCGTCCCGGACCAAATTACTACTTGACCGCTAGGTCCAAAGGATACCACTTGACTGACTTGACTGAACTCAGTCATATTTATTCATTCTTCTTCCTGTTTTGTACATCAGGAATTCCACGTGTCAGGCAATGTCAACTGAGACTGTGACAATAGATAGATATATATATTCATATATTAGTACCCAAGGAACATTTATGCCATATTTTATCAAAATTGGTCAAACGGTTTTGATTTCTATTCTTAACATACATACATACATATATAGATACATAGATACATATATACATACATACGCCTTACTTTCTACCTTATAGTATAAAGAAGAAAATAATATGTGGAAGATCATGGGCGTAGCCAGGACTTTTTCTCTCCCCCCTCCCCCCCCCCCCGCCAAAAAAATATGTATATGTATGTGTGTGTGCGTTTGTGTACATAGTCGTTATTACATTCTGGCCTTTCACGCTTTCGGACGACGTTTATTGGGCCCTAGAATAGGTTCATCCTGGAGTTAGTGGGGAAATTGTTCCCACGCCAAGCCCTATTTCTGATATTGAAAGCCAGCAAAATGCATATTCTGAGGTATCTACTATTTCAAAAACCTAATGCGCTATTGGTACTGACTTAGACCCTCCCGCGCCGTTCGGCGCATTTGCCGTCAAGCTGTTTTCACAAAAATTTGTCACTGGTAATGTCTGAAGCCTCTTTCCACCTGCTCTAAGGACCTCCATGAATGTGTGGTGCTAAGTTGTACTTGGATGTCATCGCAACTCTTCTTATGCGTAATACATTTTGTCGCAGAACATGTCCCGCAAATCTGACTAAGGGTTCGACTCCCAGTTCAGCATAGGCTTTCCTTGATTGAGACCCATCTCTATAATAGACTTTTAAAATCTGTCTTAGCCATCTTTGTTGAGTCAAATTTAGTGTTATTTAATTTTAGCAGATGACTTTTCACTGCACTTTATTTGAGTCCCGCCACTGGTAGAAATTTGTAACCTCTCTTGAATACGCTCTTGAAATTAAGTGACTGTAGTTTGCTTTAGATTTTATATCGAAAAGGGAAGTTTTATCGTCAAAATCATATGTTGGAGGTTTTAAACTAAAAAAAACCTCTGGAGTTATGTTTTTTTTTTAAATTCAAAACCCCATTTTAGCTACGGTCATAGAATTTAGTCACTGTAGTTTGCTTTAAAATAATATTGAAGATAGATGTTTTCCACCTAAAAAATCTTTGTAGGGGGATTTTAAACTCAAAACCATCTGAAGGGGTTTTAACTTTTTAAAAAGCCATCTTTAGGAAAAGGATTTAAACTCGCAACTCAAAATTGTCTTGGCTACGCTCAAATAATTTCAGTGTGTAATTTTTTTTTTCATATTGAAGAGGGGGTTTATCGTTAATTTTGGAGGGGGTTTAAAAATCAAAGTCTTCCCTAACTGTGCTCGTGACGTTTGGGGGATTGTTGTTTGCATTTTTTTTTGTTTTATAGAAGAGGGGAATTTAACTGCGAAAACCCCTGGTTGGGGGGTTTAATTTCAAACCCCCCTGGTAGGGGTTTTTAAACTCGAACCCTCCGGTAGCGAGTTTTAAACTCAAAAGCCCATTGGTAGGGGGGTTTAAACTCAAAACCTCCTTTGCCGTGCTGGGGCAAGTGATAGTTTAGTATTAAAATCTCACATAAAATAAACAAAATTAAAGCAAAAAATCTGTCACTAAATTCCGTCCCCCCCCCCCCCGCAGTGGGGGATTTTATTTCGGGGGGGGGGTTTGAACCCCAAACCCCACCCCCCTGGTTACGCCCATGTGGAAGACTTTACAACTCAATTTATTTTCTTATTTGGTTATATATATATATATATATATATATATATATATATATATATATATATATATATATATATATCCTCTATCCGTCTATCTATTCATCTATCTTTCCATCTATCTATCTATAATACATTCTTAAAAGCCCTGACACACATAAAAATAATTTCTTACATGTGTGTACATTTTAACAGCACTTATTCTCGCAAAACTTGCATTTGTTATGTATGTATGTATCTATCTATGTATATATCTATCTTTTTATTGATATATCTATTTACCTCAGGGCACAGGGGCCCCCTTTAGTCTCCCCCTCACTCCCCCACACTGGATTGTTCAATTTTAAGTTGGCTATTTTAATGTGTTGTTGAATAAAAATAGCTCAACGTAATAACAAATGTTGACACAGTTTTCATTGAAACTGACGTCATGTACACAATGGTTAAGAACCTTGTATCACACAGCATTTTTTTAGTAAAACTATTTACATTCCAAATAACTATAAATAAGTATTAAGATTGAATATATTATTTAAAACATTTTATTTTCTATATAAGTTTGCTCTTTCAAAAATGATATCGATAGGTCGGGTGGTGTCGGACGAGCATGGGCGCAATCACCTCTACCACACCACTAGATATTTATTCATGTATTTATAATTATTAATTACCACTTCTATTTTAGTACTATTGTTTGCCTTTTTATTTCTCATAAAATGGAAAAAAAAATGTGAAGAGAGTGTTAAGTACAAGTCAAACTTACAAATAATAAGTTCGTTTGTAACTTAGTGAAGAGCTCTTCCTTCGTGATCGATCATTTCCTATTAACTCGAAGATAAGCACATTTCTCATATCCTACGGACTCGAAGATGAATGTTAAGTCCAATCCTCCCTTTTAAAAGACGGCCGCATACGTTGTGTGGTGATCTAATAGATGTCAGGAGAGCCGCAGTTTGCCTACTGTATTGATATACTGTTGTATGCAAATGTGACATGAAGCTACTCAAAATTGACACTGCAATTGGGGAACTATAGGCACTGGATAGATCCAGATAAAGAACAAGCAAAGCATACATGAAGGGTCGTGGATTACAGAAGGTGCACACACCAGAAGTGGAAATTAGAGGAAAAACGTAACGGAGTCTTGTGATCACATATGCCAGACCTGTAACTGCTTTTTTTACAAACGATTATATCAACTTTCTATCTCTCTATTTGGTAAAAAATTGAACAAGTTATCTTTCTCAGGCCTGTTCTTCAATGAAGTTGAGAATTCGCACAAATATCCATTGGTGTAAACAATAAATAAATAACCTATGTGTCAATTATATACTCGTTAATAATTATTTTGATTAATACCAGCAAGGGAAATTGATATTTTAGTTTTCACAGATGAATAAAAATTGTGAGTTTTGTCCCATTAAATAATTATACAAATTATTTCTCTCACAACCATTCTTGGATTAAGTTAAAACTTTAAACAATTATTTTCTGTACCTAAACACATAAATCAATTTGAAAACTAGCTAATAATCAAGTGATTAATTTACACGATTTTTTAAAAAATATTTTGCTTATTGTATTATATTCATAGTAGCTTGTTCAGATCTGGTTACGCTAGGAAGCGTATTCTTTCCCCTATATTAGTGATTGGCTACTGCCAGCGGACCACATCCTGTCTGTGAAAAGGTTTAATACGGCCCGTCACATTTTTTATGCATTAAATATAACGATTTCACTCATACCATAATAATTTCATATTTTGATACGAGTTGAGACATTGTGCTTTCAGTTCACAAGGGTGATTATTATTCTTATTATCTTGTGACCAAGAAATACAAATAATTACATTATTTTCATTTCAATTCTATTTTCATTAAAGTTTATGTATGCATTTCTGGTTTCTGTGTAACACAAAAATGAACATTTTGAAAGATTCCTATTGTTTTTTATTTACTTTATTTTTGAACATTGTTAAGGCGTCTTTTGCTATTGCCCAACCACCTTTTCAGATAAAACATCACAGACTCAACAACAAACAGACAGCAAACAAAACAAATTCATTTTTAATGAAGACATGTAACCAATGCTATATAGAGTATATTCACTAATCCAAATAGTTCCCTTTGTATTTTACATCTCAATCGTTGGAAAATAGGTTTTAAAAACTGCACTAGTCGGTAATGAAGTTCAACTAAACAGCACTTAACGTCTTACCACTTCATTGCATTCATAAAGTTCTACACCGTTTTTAAAATATATGGAAGAAAAGAAAAGAATCAACGACAAGGGTTAATGGGGCATTACATCGCAGACGTTATTGATTAGTCACTAGCCTGGAGAATACAGTGGCTTAAGTTTATTAACTATAAAGAAAATGTTATATTGTTGTGTGATCGGATTTTAAATTCTTTGGAGATATTAAAAAAGTACCTTTTCAGTAGTCTTATTTTTTTTTAAAAGCCTACTTTGTCAACTTTCAGAAGTTATATTTGTAAGTAAACAAGGTTTATCTAAACTTTTACTTTTCATTAAATAAACTATATTTTGTTTAGAATATGTGAACATCTTAAGAAAGTACTTGGACATTTAAACCATATTCAGGAAAAAGTGGTTCAGTTATTTCCTACTAATCGACTTTTTCTTAGAATTTGACCTTTTTCTTTTGGTTCAGCGGTAAGAAAATTAAAACGTTCGTAACAATGCACCAGGTATTCCTTTCCTGTTATGCAGCGTGTTAATGAGTGAAAAGTTGGGGAAATCTTTTGAGAGATATAAAGTACAATTAGAATACTAAGGATCTAGCCGATCTGCGCTCATAATTTACTCTCAACGGTCAAGGTGTGGTGGAAGTAAAGGAAGTGCATGGTGGGCAGTGTTTGATTTAAATATATATAATCATGCCGCTGATATTTTATATTTTCCGTAATCTTTATTGGTCAATCGTTTCTTGAATATGACCTTGTCATTTCAAACCCTGATATAACATTTAATTTATTCTAATAAACTCTGAAATACGCAACACTGGCCGAGAAATTACAAACGATGTGCAGAAATATGAATTAATTCTGTACTTACTAAAAATAGCATATCTTATTGTTATTAATTAACAGCAAATACAATATTTAGATTAGCTCTATATCTATAGATGTTATATTTGTATGTTTTAATGACATTGTATTTTATTCTAATGTAGTAATTTGTATGTCTTCTTGCCAAGTAATATCCCGTGTATGCTACCCTGCTTAATAGTGGCGCCCAATCGTAGGACAAAATGATTAGGCCAAAGGATAGTAAAACAAGACTCCCGTGGGGGTTCCTAAGGGGGTGCAAAAGCATCCTCATTCCACTTTGCGTAGTAGTAAAAAGGTTCCCACAACCTTGTCACAATCCAGGCGCTGTTCCTCGAGGAACCATTACATAAATGGCGTGTCCCACACGGTTAGCCTGGTGTACGTTGATCTGTCATAAATAAATAAATATATATATATATATATATATATATATATATATATATATATATATATATATATATATATATATATATATATATATATATATATATATATATATATATATATATATTTATATATAAATATATTGCCCTGGGTGTGGCAAAATATGTAGATCACAGCTGGGGCTAGGTAGCCACAAGAAATGCTGCATTTCTCATTAATCGTCTCACTCAAAAACAAGCCTTATTATATGTATATTTATATGTGTTGAAATAAATAACAATTTAGTATTGAATACATAATAAGCTCCCTCTTCCCCCCCCCTCTCTCTCTCTTCTGCATATTATTCTCTCTGGGGGCTTGCTGGCTAAGTGTTAAAGCTCTTGATTTCTGAACTGAACTGAAAGTTTCCTGGTTCGAATCTCGGTAAAGAATGAGATTTTTATTTCCGTGACTTTCAGGACGCCTCAGTGTCCACCCAACACCACTGGGTAGTTGCTTTATTTCTCAAACCGTTAACCGTTTGCTCAAGAAACAGATGCCCTTGACATTATCTATCCACTATCTACGTTTAGTCTATATTAAGTTGTGCTTAAAAACTTGTCATGTTTATACAATTGTAGAGTCTTCAATAACCTCATTTTGGAATTAGTCAAGTTGGCTGACATTTAGTTCTAGAGTTCGTCTTGCTCTTTGTTTCGTCAATGTCACCTTAACGTAGAGATGAATGCACCATTAGATTGATTTCATGCTCTAGTTCTTGGGCCGATGACAAATGGTTAATTTGAATAAGCTACTGTAAATCTGTTCTTAGAACTTCATTATAGGTTAGTTGTCATTAGTTACTAGAATGTAAACTTTTTGCTTTTGTTTTCAATGAGAATAAATCTATTTCAAAGGCTGTTTAGGTGGTGATAAAATAGTTAGAAATTTTTTTAAAATAAGAAGTACATGAGTATAAAACATTTGTTATAATAGAAAGACATTCATTTTAACAAATCGTTGCAATTATGCAGTCTAGGTAAATATAAATGTTTTCTATCATTACTTTTAAATAGCAAGTATTTAATTTATTTTAAGGAAAAGGAACAAAATGTAATATACTTACAGAGGTTTAGTAATTAATTGTTGGTGATTAATTATTTCGTTTTATATTGAAAAAAGGGGAATAAAGTATACTGAATGAGATGTGGATGTATGTATGGATACAATCCCTTTATTATGTTTTGACTTGTATTTTCTTCCACCTCCCTTTTACAGATCAAGGTGACATAATGCATGACTAGTCGTAGTCAATGATAATACACGAATCAATCCAAAAATTTACCAATTAGCTAATCATTAAGTATTTTTTAATTAATTTCGTTTTATATAGCAGAAAGGGAAATAAATGGCTGTGATTAGCGGTTCTTTTCCTTAAATAAAGTTTGTTCTTCAGCTTGTTTTTTTTTATATCAAACACTATCCGGAACAACTTTAGAGATATATTATAGAGTAAAACATTGAAGGAACATTTAAACATTTGAACGTGATTTACACAAACGTCTTGCTAATGAATTGTATTACCAAGATGTTTCTAGTTGCAGCAGATTTCGTTTGTTAATTGGCCTCCAGTAGCTATCGTGCCAAACCACTTACTAGGAAAAGAAAATACTGTCTTTAGTCTTTGGTGTTAGAAGAAAGTGTACAGTGGGTCATTGACCTTCACATATTCGATTTTATAATGAAAAATACATCCGCGGTTTTATTTTATTTTGTTTGTTTTTTTTGTACACTGAAACATGAGTTTCTACACGGCCACCAGATGTATATGTACAGCAGCCTATTGCAGGAAAAATGAATACGTCATCGTCAAACTTTCTAGATGCTGATTGGCTGAAATTACTCTACGAGCTAGGTCACAGTACAAAACACGGAATCCTCTTCACAGAACCTCGTTCTTTTTTTTTTCTATAGCGAACTAAAGTAACAGTATATTTTTTGAACACCTACCAATTATTTTTATACTGTAATGCGACATAACAGTACTGTATGACTCTTACTTACACAATGATTTGATTCGTAGTGTCCGGCTACGTGTTCTTTTCTTATGCAAGGTGAACCGTTTAACAGTGATAGCCAGTTAGAATGTACAGTTGATAGGATTCCGTCTCTACCGAAACTGATTGGTACTCGAAACCAAAAATGTCAGAGCTTGCATGGTAATTCGTATCATAGAGATGCCAGGAAATGCTGAGCAAGAAGTTCTAGTTTATGAGAACTGGTCTGGTTTTCGAACCTGACGATGACAAGGGAATCCCCTATCGCGGGGCCCCGTTAGGCGCTTGGCCTTGGGCGGTTTTCCCACTTGCCACTCCTAAGGCCGCTACTGCTGCGACTTATCCGTGTTGACGTACTTTTAATAGCCAATCATGATATTGCGCAATTAGAGACTACCGAAAAATCAAGCATGCCCAGGATATAACATAACATAATCAAGCATGCCCAGGACATAACAGTATTATTATAATCACACATTAACTTCAGTTATAACATTATTATTTTCTTTTTTTTATAATACACTATATCAGTGACTATGTCAGTGATATGCAAATTAAGATCAGCGGCCAGAGGGTAATATAAGGCTAGTGTATTTATGAAGAGAATTTTCCTTTTTTTATAAACTTACATTCGGATATAGATTTTTATATTGCAATTTTAATATAAAGCTTTATTGTGTTTTTTTTCTCATGTTATTATCATAATGTGAGTTGCTGTGATGATAGCTTGGATTGTAGAGAGGTTATTATAACCATTACAATATATGTAATTGTGTGACCTAATAGTTGCGTATCGTTGTTCATTATTATTATTATATGTTCATTATTATTATTATATTTTTGTTTAACTTTGTATTTGCACTTACTTTCATATTATTTTTCATCAAACGGGGACATAGTAAGACATTTGATTTTATTTGGATTTTAGTGTTAGGATTGTAACTTCGAATGCCTTTATAGAGCTTGTGCTTATTGGCCAAACTAATTAAATTGTAAAATTCTTATCTGATGCGTTTCGACGCTAGCCCTTTTCAAGTGCCTCCTGTGCATCGAACGCTTCAAAAATGTTTTGTCTAAACTCTCCCTCTTCCCAATTAAACTATTTTTTAACCTATTTTAACCAATGATTTATAGTTTGTTATGCTGAATCGAACACCCACACACACGCTTGTGGACTAATTTAGGCTCACTTTTCACTTTGTCGTCACCACCACAAAAAAAAATTTTACTTACGTAGCTTTTGGTTGGGCCTCCATTTTTGTTATAATTCTGGCGTCTCAAATATTGTTATAACATTGTCATGCAGACGCGATCTATGATAATGCTGATCGTGCGTACTATTAGAATCTAGATTGAGAAGGATTTTGATATTAATGGAAGAAGAGAACAAGTCTCGCACAAGTCTTAGAGCTCATGAAGATACAGTAGCTCAAGGCAGAGGTAGTTTTTTGTATGTGTGATGTTCTTATGTAAAAAAATGTATATCGTTGAGTTGCATCAGTTAAGTTATTACAATATATTATTTTGTTTACGTTCGCCCTCTAAAGACAACATAATAAAGTTAAACCTACATTTCATTTTTTTATACAATTTTATAAACGTATTCAGTGATTGACAAACAAACACAATTTTCATACAGTGGCTGCAAATGCAGTTTCCGCGCCTGAAGGAAAGGTACTCACACACAAAAAGTTTAAATAGCGTTTAAAAAAGAAAGACATTTTGATCTTGAACTTTTTAATAGCTTGCAAAAAATAAGGTTACAATGACTGTTAATGTGGAAACATAAACTCAAAATCGGCCTCTAAAGTGGTCCGCTCCGGCACAGAAAAAGGCAGATTTACATATTTTTAGAAAGAATATCAGAAACTATAAACTACAAACTATCAACAGCTACAACACTATCTCCGTCATTACAAAAAGAAGAGACCTCCTTTTATATTATTAATTCGTCTAACGACTTAATACCACAGGATAAGAAGATTTATTAATGTTACTATTAATATATTGTTAATAACCATATGAATATGTATATATATGAGCTGATAGTTATGAAGATATAGTTAACTACTAGGTCTCACTTACGGAGAACGCATATATCGGGTTTTATTTTATTTGTTTGCTTGCTTAGCTCATGATGTGTTGCAATTAATATTACTTTTAATAACAATTATTACTAAACACACTTTAACTCCGACTATACCTGGAATATAGATAATACTTTAATATCCGATAGAGCACAAATAATGACTTCAACAAGAAAAATATTACCAAAAACCACCAGTCCAGGAAGCGACCGTTCAGGAAGCGATCTCACTAAGTAACACACTTTCTCGCACATTCATCGAAGACTAAACCCTTCATAACACGTGCAAGACTACTCACATTTATAATCTGGGAGTACTTAAACAATGGGATATAACGATCATACGAAAATATCAAAGTAACATATTCACTCTCGCCATACCTCCCCTGACAGCGTAACGAATAAAGAGATTAGAAACAGGATTAATAAAGCTATTGGACCCCACAATGACCTGCTAACCATTGTCAAAAATCTCAAACTCTATGGCCAAATCACAATTTCCTCAGGGCTTGCAAAGACCTTTATTCAGGGAAGAAAATAATGAAGAATATAGAGAAAGCGACATCAAAGAATAGACGGCCCTCTAAGTGAATGAAATTATATTAAATACAAAGGACAGAGAGGAATGGAGAAAAAGGGTAGACAGATCTTGTGTGATTCCCCAATGGTCTAACAGATTTAGGGATAGTTGACTGTGAAGGTGAAGTTAAATGTGAACCTGGCCTAATTGATGTTATTGAAGGATTATCTCATTGTTCTAATTGGTTTGTAATTGACCGACCTCCCATTTAAAGCCTCAACAAATATAACTCTTCCTTGTCATAGGGCTCTTTAGTTAAGTGTTACAGATATGAAACACTGCTTTTTAATTGTTGTTTTAAATTAAGTTCCAGTTGTATGCATACTAAATATATCTTTTTCTGTTTAAAAATAAATGTAAACTTTTAAAACAAATTATTCAGTGTAGGCTGGGTATTTCTTTGGGCTTTTAAAAAATATATAATCCCCGCATTTTAAAGAAGTTTTTAATCTCGGCAATTTTTTTTTACAATACTGAAATAAAAAGAAATTCTGAGTCTCAAGACTGTAACCAACTGAAGACTGTAATCGGAATATCCATGGGACAAGGTGGGTTTGTCCAATGGTTCATTCTCCGCCATCCACAGAGCTCTCCAAATGAAACTACACTGCATTAAAAAGCTTAAGGTGGATTGTGCCCTGGGTAAGCTCTGTGGAATCGTCACATCCTGGATCTAGGCCTCTTTATAATATCACATTCACCAGATCCAGAAAAAAACTTCATGATGGGTTTATATCCAGTAGCAGAGTGTAGTGAGACATTGATCTCCGTCTGGGGTAGTGCAGTCCAGACATCCGTCAAAAAGCACATAGAGGGGGGGGGGAAGGTCCATTTTTATTTGCTTAGTGAAATGCAAGTGGAAAGAGAGTGGGGTTATTTATTAATCTTGGTCATTTTCAACCCCCAATACCCACACGGGGGAGTATCGCCACAAAATGGAGGTTTGAAGACAGAGTTTTTCTTCTTCTAGATTTGTTTGCGTTATTTAATGTGACATGACCCATCAAACGATGCTAAAACTGGTTTTGAGGCGCTAGTGTTCCACCTTTAATCCCTTGTCCGGTCAGTTAGTAAGAACAGGTCCCGCCGGATTTTAGGGAAATACACACGTAAAGGCCAGGAGCTGGATTTGACTGTCAGACGCATATAGAGTCGCAAGCCTTAGGAGCATTTCTTGGAAAGTGTAAGCTTATCCCATTTTACTCCAGGCATTGACAGTCCTTTGTAACCTAAAACTTCTGACACAGAGAAATAGGACAAATAACAACAAAAAAAAAGAGCAAAGAACTCTGATCCAACTTAATGATGAACTACCCTTTAAACACCACCTACCCAATAACAGACAAAAATTACTAGATTTTCAAACATTACGCTCGAAATAAGCTACAAACAGTCAACCATTAAAAAAAATTACTAAATAACACCTAAACAAAAGAATCCAATCCACTGGAGCTCAAAGTAGGGATGCTTGAAACAATTGAAAGCTATCCAATAAAACGTATATAATATATATATACCGACGGATAGGCCTTCAAAGCCACCATCAATGCTAGTCTTGGTGCCTTCCTGGTCTTCCCTAAAAATAAACACTTTGAAATAAGTGTATTGGTGATTATTGGTCAATTTTTCAAGCCGAATTTGAGGCAATTACCATAGCACTACAGACAGTGAAAAACAAATTATATTAAGGAGTGCAATCACCACCAGATATTGTTGTCTTTACAGACTCCCAATACACTCTGCAAGCACTTAACAGCAGCACCTCAAACAGCCCAAGAGAGTTGACTCCACTCATTGTGATAATCCATCAGATGATATAAAAATTAAATAGCAATATCACACTACAGTGGATCCATGCCACACATTGGCATCATGGGAAATAAAAAGGTAGATAAACTATCAAAGGCAGATTCATCTATGGAACAACCAGATAGACCTGTTAACTGCCTCACCTTAAGGTCAATGTTAGTCAACAATCATAAAGAGGAGTGGCTCAACCAATGGGCACTAGGAAACACAGGCAGAGCCATGTACAGAGAAATGACTACGCCTAACAAACTGGACAGTATTATCTTCCTTCCCCGCAAAGAACAACCTACAATTTTCCAACTTGATAACAGGACACACACCATTATTAAATTACCATCTGAACAAAATAAATCCCACACAACTCCCCCTTTAAAGATACTGCGCCCAAACTTCTTAAACCGTAAACCATATCCTCTTTGAATGCCCCTTGCTAATCCACCTTAGGCAGACCCTACTTCCACTGACTTTAGACTTTAGGCCGTAAACTTCTTTTTGTTTATTTAATGACCTCTAACGTTCTAGAGAAGACGTGCGTGCTAGATTAAAATCGCTAAGTTCATCCATGCATTCAGCTCTAGCCTCGAGTGAAAGAAGAGATCTATCCAAGCTTAACAGACAGCTACCTAACGGAACGTTTCATTAAACTATTCAATCACCTTATCGTAGCCTATTAGTCTTAACGAGGTAATTATCTTGGAGTTAGTACTTCTTATTTACATAATCAGTGTCAAAGAGTAATGACTGTATGTCTGCAAGACTAACAGGTCAACTGGAACTGTTGTCAGGTAAACTACTGAACACAACCTTGACATTCGAAGTTATTGCTGTACTACTCTTCATACCCAGAAAATATATTTGTAAATGAGGTTAGTTTATATATATATATATAAATATATAATACAATATATAATATTGCAAAATATTTTAAAACAAAAAAAAACCTTTAATAAATGTATATCAATTAGTTTAGATAAGTTATCTGTTTAAATTTGTAATAGATCTAGACACGTATATATTAATGCATACATACACATATGCACACACACATACATACATACATACGTACATACATACATACATACATAAGTACATACACACATAACAATAAGGCTTGTTTTCAAGTCCGAAGATTAGTGATGAATGCAGCATTTCCCTTGGCTACGCAGCACCAGCTGTGACCTACGTATTTTGCCACAAACATGTTTTACAAATATATACCTACTTTATAAAATTAATAGCGATAGTTTTTAGCGGAAAACCGCTTTTAGTTTTTGTGCTCTGTTTGTCTGTCCTTCTGTGGCAAAACCTTTCATAACAACAATATAAAAATCATTGGTGTCGTTGTTTTTGGAAGAGTCTAATCATATTTTGTGTCATCTGACATGCTTCTGGTGCTACGTGTTTGAACTGAGAGACGGGAAACATTTACTGCAGTTGTCGCTGTTTACGTTGGCACAGTGTCATGGTTTCCTCTGCATATAAACCTTATCCTCTTTCTGTTCACATATTTTGTATTGCCGAAAAAAAATGTTTTAACGATAGATAATAGTGAAGCTGATAAGACTTTGTGCCCGACATTGGTATCCCCTAAAGTATTCGAGGAAGCTTAATTATGGTACGCTAAAAAATTTCACATTTTTCTGTCGCTGAGCTTCCAATTTCACTCAACTGATATCCGTAATGATTCCAGTCCAACACGAACGTTTTTTTAGTATGCACTATGGAAGAACCGGGTATTTATGACAATGTTCTTAGTATTTAGTCTATAAATACGTGCAATTGATGAAGTACTTTTTGATCTAATGTTGTTGCTAAAACTTTGTCACTTTTATTGAGTAAGTTCATTGTATTTTTTTTCTCAAGATCTTCGATTGTTGTAATTTTAGAGGATATTTTTAATTGTTAGAAGTAGACTATGTCTATTGTTACAATAATATTTTTTTAGGGCCAGTGTCAGTCTGGCTTGAAACCATGTATATTAACTATGACTGTATCGTCAAGAAGATAGAGTTGGTATATCTCTTTTCATGTAAATAAACTTGTGTTACGCTCATAATAACACCTCTGGGCGTCAGTAGTCACTATCATAATTAATTTTTAGATTCCTAACACCAACAAAAAAGGCATAGATGAAATCCAGCTTAAGGTTCGCAGAAGTAACCCTGTTACCCTGTCTTTGCTAATTGAGAAATATAGTTTATAATCGGTGACTGTCAATCGCCATGTAGCTGTGGTGTCTTATCCAGGTTTGGGTATAAAGTTTTAAATAGATGATAGTTTGGGCATCACCTATGGTAGACTTTGTTAACTCCTCGCAAGTCCGTTTTATAGCCGATACAGTCAAATTTGTTAAAAATAGATAGCATCCTTACAGTTTCAGAACTGTATGATACATATTACAAGATATGAAATAGTTTATATTATAAATAACCGAATGTCCTATTATGTATAAAAAAATTACTTTAAATCTCATTTCATAACGCACTCAATAACAGAAAAATAACTTTCTTAAAAGTATTAAAATATGTATATTTCGTTTATTTTTTAGTCGACTTACGCTTCTATTCTGATTTATCAAACCTTTTCTTAAACATAAAAGGTGAAAAGAAACCGTGTACTAACTTCCACTGCCAGGTATACATGTCTAGAATATATATATACTTTGTGCATGAACTAATAAACAATTTCGTTCTTTTTTTTTAAATAGAAATGGAAGGAGATGATAAAGAAATAACGAGAGGCATTATTGATGCAAGCCATACATTGACATCAGACAAGTATCTTATATTTAATAAAGTATGTATATCGATATATATATATATATTTAATACATAAAATATAAATTGTTTTTTTTATACTAAAATTCAAAATACTATTCTTAATTCACTCAAGTGATAATATTTTGCAGAAAGATAATAACCTCACACAGTTCAACAACAAAAACAAGGTAATATCATATAGCATTTGAATATTTCTAATCGATTTCACTAGCTACTCACTTATTACCTTACATAATTACAATCAAAAGGGCGTTGTGGCTTCCAAACCGGGGGTTTAGGTTTGAATCCTGATGAAGACAGGGATTTTTAGTTTCGGGATCATTATGGTGCCTCTGAGTCCACCCAGCTCTGAAAGGTACCTTATATTAGCTGTGGAAAAGTAAAGGCGGTTGGACATTGTGCTGGCCTCATGACATCTTCGCTAACCGTGGGCCACAGAAACATGACATTTACATTATCTTCCCTAAAGACGCATTGTATGAAAGGGAAATTTACTGTTTTACTTGTAATCGATTTCGAGTATATATATATATATATTTTGTAGTAATAATGTTAATACAACATTTTATTAAAACTTTTATGTATCTATCTATCTATCTATCTATCTATCTATCTATCTATCTATCTATCTATCTATCTATCTATCTATTTATCTGTCTATCTGTCTATCTGTCTATCTATCTATCTATCTATCTAACTATCTATCTGTATCGGTCTATTTGTCTATCTATCTATCTATCTATTTATCTCTCTATCTGTCTATCTATCTATCTATCTATCTATCTATCTATCTATCTATCTATCTATCTATCTATTTATCTATCTATTTATCTGTCTATCTGTCTATCTGTCTATCTATCTATCTATCCATCTATCTATTTATCTATCTATCTATCATATCTATAAATCTATCTATCTATCTATCTATCTATTTATCTATCTATCTATCATATCTATAAATCTATCTATCTATCTATCTATCTATCTATCATCCCTATATATATTTGAACATGTTGTCCAAGACTTGCTGGAGAACAGAAGAAGCCTTCAGTCTCTGGACTGGTTCGTTAGCCTAGCTTTGCTACCACCTACAAGATGAAAAAATCTGAATTAATACATTTGCTGCATTGCAGCTTAACCCAGACATTTTGCAGTCAACCCTAAGGAAAAATCTGGCGACCAATAAGAAGTTGGCAACAAACAGTGCTACCCTTGCGGAGTCTGTGATGCCAGTGGCTTTAAATCGGCACTTCTTTTTCTTTCTTTCCGTTCCTTTGGATAAATCATTTTTCTGTTTCTCCTTCCATCCTTCTCTCTCTCTCTCTCTGTTTATATGTACGGCAGCAGGCGATATAATGCCTGGCGTTTTTAGGCAAAATACGAAATGATTTTCAATTTCCTACATTGCCAATTCCTTCTTTAGAATGAATAGGCATAATGACTAGTGCTGCGTCAGACAAAGTACAAAATGTCTTGATTATAAATATTTTGATAAATTTAAACACACAAAAAAAAATAAAATACATTTTTTAAAGACGATATCTGCATTGTACTACTTTAATTTAATTTAATACAATATTAACAATAATTAATTTAAAAAAAATATTTGGTTCAAACCGGTTAGGTAACCGAGACCAATCGTCACAGAAGGCCTAAACAGTAACGTGCAACGTCACAACCTGTGCTGCAAATCTTCAAAAGTGCGCTTAGCATGGTTTCTCCTCCAGCCTTCAGAAGTTAAAAATTGACTGCAATCAATTCATAAATAATAGTCATTTCCAATTTGTGTTTTGGAAATGCCTGTATTAATAATTTAAACACAATTTTAATTATTAAGACAATAACTTATCTTCTGACAGCTTTGGGGTGTAGATTTATTTATTTAGTAAACAATTGTATTACATTAAGAAATGAATAGGATAGGAACAGCATAGTACACTTTTACCCTGTAACAAAAGGCCTACTATGTATAATCATAACATTGGCCTATGTCTAGTATTGTAAGTTGAGCGTGTAAATTCATACGAGTTCTAGTTCTAGTTCTGTGTCAAGATACTATATCTGGTTCTAGATCTTGACTTAGATTCAGATATTTAATATAGACTTAGATCTAGATCTCGACCTAGACAAAGATCTTGAATCTTGATTTAGATCTAAAACTATGTCTAGATTTAACTAGATCTATGTCTAACTTGTATGTCATATGACAATGGAGATATTAATTTATATTTGCGAGATCAAGTCTTGCTTGTCATGTCATTAGTATACATCTGTACTTTGTAGCTAGCTCTCTACCTAAAGTGTTGAAGTAGGTCAAGAATATTTTTTGTCGAGTTTCCAGTTTATTTAATTTTGTAAGAAGAATTAATCTTTTTAGTTTTTCTTTATTACATGTAACATGTTAATAATTTTGAATGTATGGATAAGGTTAATAATTCTTTTTTAAATATAAATGTACGCTAAATGAAAATATGGTGAAGCTGTGGCTGAGGGGTTTCCACACAAACTGTTTTTGTAACCTTGTTTCTTTTTACTTTACCTGTTTTCTTTTTTGCTAAGTCAAAGAAGACTGCTTGGCCATGATGTTTTCTCCCAAGCGATAAAAGTGTCCGACCCAGCACAGCATTCGAATGATAAGCTTCTATACTGAACACACCGGCCTCCAACATACCATATGTAAAAGAATGACGGCATAGCATAGGTCTCCTCCCTTAGAACTATTAAGATCAACTCAGGTGCCATTTTCCCTTCTATGTCATAGAGCAAAGTAGCTGGTAGCAGCTGACCTAAAAAAAAGACAGAGAAAGCTGGGTTTGCATAGTGAAACACTGCACTCATGCTTATTCTTTGTAAGACTATGTAACTGTGTTAGGTCAATTAAAATACTTAGAGAGAGTATTTTATGAATCTATTGATAGAAATGTAAGAGTCAATTATTGTAACACACAATGATCATACAATTGGTTGTTATAATTATAACTTTGATTATACTCCAAGGATAATAAGTCAACATTCCATTGTTGTCCAGGAAGAAATAAAGTGAAGCCAAAGTCTGAAAAGCAAGAGAAGAAAGAGAATAAATTTTTGGTAAATGTGAATTTTGATTTGCACTAGAAACGTTGTCGATGTATCTATTGTGTTAGCTAGTTGACACCAAAGTACAAACATAAATTAAAACCAGCGTTAATGAAATATTAACTCTTAAAATAATCTTCAATGATTCTTGTAATTTAAGCAAGTTTGTGATAGCGCATCTAATCAAAAGGCTGATGATGAGGATACTGAAAAACCAAAAAAACCAATCAAGGTAATATTGATAAGACAAATGTATTCTTAACACATACACTTTGAGAAGTTAACATAAATGGCAATGCTCTAAGCTCTATGGAAAGCTACCAATGTTTCCAATTATGTAAATAATTAGTACATTACACGTGATCAAAACATTGAGTGTGTTTTATCATTGATAATAGGCAAATATTTTTAAATAGTTCTTTGAAAGATTGGATTCTTTCCTTGCGAGTGATGGGGAAAGAAAAAAGTATTTAGAAATAATTTTTAAAATAAAAAATGTTTTTTTTGCATGAGGTGCATCCCCCTTTCTACGTACATTTAGTCTGGAATTTTTAAAGGTCATTTGTAAACGGCGTAGATCTACTGAATCTGTGTTTCTGTCCGTCTGTAACAATTGTAATAATTATTGGTAATTAATTAATTTAGTTGGAGTTGATAAAAGTAAAAAATCCTATAAATCCTATGTAAAGTTTAATACCTAACTGACGGACACATAGGTTTAATTTGCGGCATTATCCCTTACGGGGGCCGCTAATATATGTTTTTTTTTTTAAAGCATGAACGTTATGTCCTAATCTACACAGCGAATATATTTTATTTTGTCACATGTCAACAGTTGATTGTCAAACTTGTTGGCTCGGTTCTAGAAGAGTCTGATGAAGGCTACAGTATTGAGTCAGAACACAACCTTCGGAATTTTCTTTTCATGCTTTCTAATTTATTAAAAAAGGAAGGTAAGACTAAAGTAATTATTAATGATTGTTGAGTTTATGGTAGAACTTATTGTGAATAACAAAACCTATGCCATAGCACAACACTATATGAAAAAACACTTAATCGTTTATTCATCTCTCAATTGGCTTATTTATTACAGAGATGAAACATTTCAATCAAACTACTTCTTAATGTTTTATTACAAAGATTATATCAATTCACTCGGTATGTTTGTCTGGAACAAAAGTTTCAACACTTTATTTATCCCAAACCCAATCTTGCATTACGTTAAAATTTTGCCTCTACTTATTTCTTGTACCTGACAAATAACAATTGATAAATTAAATAAATTGTTTGGTATCGAACAGGGAAAATAACATTTAGTTGACAAATTTGGTGGCATAATTTGAATTAGTCACTTTATGCTTTGTTTAGAGATTTTAATACTAAATCATCACTTACCACAGCACAGCCGAGGGGGTTTTGAGTTTAAAACCCCCTACCAGGGGTTTTGAGATTTAAAAAACCCCTTTCAGGGGGTGTTGAGAAACAAATCCCTCTACCAGGGGCTTTTAGTTTTGAGTTTTAAACCCCCTACCAGAGGTTTTGCAGTTAAATCTCCTTCTTCTATAAAACAAAACCAAACAATGCCAACAACAATCCCCATATTTAAACAGCACAGTTAAGGAAGATTTTGATTTTAAAACCCCCTCCAAAATAAACCCCTCTCTTCAATATAAAAAAAAGCAAATTACACACTCAAAATTCTATGAGCGTAGCCAAAGGGGTTTTGAGTTTACGCCCCCCCCCCTCCTCCAGTTTGGGTTTGAAGCTAAAAAGTACCTATTCCATATTTAATAAAAGCAAATTACACACAATATAATCTAAGAGCTTAGCCAAAGGGGTTTTGAGTTTAAAACCCCATGCCAGCGGGGTTTAAAGCTGAAATTTACCTCTTCAATATTAATAAAAAGCTAATTACGCTCTCAAAATGCTATGAGCGTAGCCAAAGGGTGTTTTGAGTTTAAATCCCCCTCCTCCAGATGGCTTTTTCTTTATTTAAAGTTTAAAACCCATTCAGATGGTTTTTAGTTTAAAATTCCCCAACAGAGCGTTTAGAGTTGAAAACCTCTCTCTTCAATATTATTTTAAAGCAAACTACAGTCACCAAATTCTATGATCGTAGCTAAATGGGGTTTTGAATTTTTAGTTTAAACCCTCTCAGATGATTTCGACGAAAAAACTATCCTTTTCGATATAAAATCTAAAGCGAAATACAAGCATGTAATTCCAAGAGCTTAGTCAAGAAAGGTTACAAATTTATACCAGTGGCGTGGGCTCCATTAATAAAAAGTAAATAGTCTTCTGCCTAAATTGAAAAACACTAAATATGGCTTAACAAAGATGGCTAAGACAGATTTTAGGAGTCAGTTATAGAGATCGGGTCTAAATCAAAGAAATCATATGCCGAACTGGGAGTCGAACCCTTAGTAAGGTTGTGACAGAGCGTTGCATGAGGTTTTGCTGGACATGTTCTCAGACAAAATGATATACGCAAAAAAAGAGTTGCGGAAACAGCTAGCCGGAAAATGCGCCGAACGGTGCGATAGGGTCTAAGTCAGTAAGAATAGCACATAAGGTTTTTAAAATAAAACTTTTTAATAGCAAGAAAATGCACCGTAGATACCAGAGATTTGCATTTTGTTGGCTGAAGTACTATGTTAATAAATGTTATATTTTTTTATGAATAAGTCATTATAAGCCCAATAGTGAATAATGAATTTAAAATAATTATGAAAAAGGTTTTATACATCAAAAACTGTAAAACTGTAAAATAACAATTTTTTTTTCTTTTTTTTTCGGAAATTCCCTTAAAAAGCGATTACTAAATCTTCACCTAGATACACCTTCCTATTACCCCTCCTTCTTTTCCTAACTAGTCCAGATATAGGATCATAGAGCATTCTTCTTCTTGAAATTGTCAGGTAGAGTTAAGCCTTCAGCTCATGGAACTCTAAGCCAGCAAAAAGTGAAAAAGATCTCTCTCTCACTGGCCTGAAAAGTACAGTGTACACTGTTTTGTCTGACGGGTGGGTCTGATTCGCGGCAAGAGGCTGCGTACATTAAGACCACCCCCATTTCCTTTTCTATACCAGGCTAACCATGCGGGACACGCCATTTATGTAACGGCCCCTTGAGGAACAGAGCATGGATTGTGACCAGGTTGTGGGAGCTTTTTTACAACTCCGCACAGTGCAATGAGGATGCCCTCGCACCCCCTAAGGCACCCCCACGGGAGTCTTGTTTTGCTACCCTTTAGCCTAATTGTTTACTCCTACGATCGTTTCCACCTGGGCGCCACTATGAGGCGGGGTAGCATGCCCGGGTATATAGAGCATTCAGAAAGCTAAAAGCATGAAATTGCGCTAAACTAAAACATTGGCAAAATATTTTGAATCTCACAGATTTATTAATGCTTGTCTAGATTTATTACAAATTTGATTACATGACTGATCCAAACGAAATATTTCTTTCTGTTTCTTCAGAAGTTTATCTTGTTTTGCCTAAGGGAAATAACAACACTTTGTATGAATTAGTTGATAGAATTAGAAAAACTGTATCTAAAGAATATGAACAAATTGTGTTTTCAACAGAGGTAAAACTAAGAAATAACTAAATTACAAATAACATTTCTTGTTAAAGGTGTAACCTTTAGTTATTCGAATCACATAGATTAAACTTTCAATTTGTCCTTTATTTTGTATTAACAGGAAGGATTTCTGAAATTAATAAGTGGCTTCAGAACTCTTGGTAAGTTTTTAAAATACATTTGAGTTTTTTAAATATTATATGTATGTGTATATCCCTATATTCAGAAATATGTTACTAATCATTTATCCTATGTTTAATAGTTATATAATATCAATAGATGAATATAATATCTATAGAGCGTTCTGCTCTAAAGTAAACCTTGTGATATCTGCGATTTTACTGCTAGGTTTTTAAAATGCCATGTTATAAAAATCTGAATCTACATTGCGTATGTCTACTTTTTTGTTTATACATAATTCTTTTACTTCTGAAACATTTTAATGAAATAAAACGAGTTATTGCGAACTAGGAAAAATACAATATTTAAAGTTAGTAAAATACAAATAAATTAGGACTATCTTATCGCCACACATAATAGGAAATTGGAAATGTTACATTTGTACGATGAAAAAGCCATCAAGAAAAACAAGATTATAAAGAAAGTTTGTGTAACAAAATTAAAGGCATCCCCGTCGGATCCCTTTCGCATTGGCAAGGAATATTCAAAACATGATTTTGTTTGGATTGTCCAAAATAATATTTCAAAGATTTATTTGGCGTTATAAAATACAACGAGCAGGGTCTGAACTTGGAATAATCAAGAAGTGGGAACGTTAGTCCAACGGGCATGACACATGATCACGCAACCATCCTACTAGATCTACTGCTAATTTTATATTTAATCAAGATGTTTTAACTAGATCTAGAGTTATATTCATTGTAGATTCTACATCTAGACTGCTAAGTCTAATATAAAACTACATAAACTATCTCAAGATCTATAATTTTAATTCCACTTCATCGTACAGCCTAGTTACAGTAACACAAAGCCATTATCAACATATTATAGTTAGCGAGGGTTCCTAGACATTTGTGCAACGAGATCTTATAGCATTTCATTTAAATTTAAAGTTAGAAAATTCATTCCATATGGCCTCAAAGGAACAAAATCCTCTACGTCACACGGCCTAGTCATACTAAAATGTGTCTTTAATAACATGAGAGTGCGTTTACGAGGGTTCCTAGAGACTGGGGCATATATATATATATATATATATATATATATACGCGGATACACAAAAGAAAATCAACTCGCTAGCCTCTTAGTGGGGTCTCAAATTTGTATTCCGTGGCCTATGTACCTTTGTAAGTGAACGCCCACTCGCTGGTCCTTAAAGCGTTACTTTGGGGTTCTTCTGTTTCGTTATCGTTTAATACGCCGACAACCCGTTAGGTCTCCCAAAAAGAATGGCATGCGTTCGTTTCTAATAGTACATAAGTGCTCTGCCCAGCGTAACTATCGCACCTCAAGAAGTCTGTCCATACCAATTTTCGAAAAGACATCGCTGTTTGTAATGCGGTCTTACCACCGTATATTCCCATTTTACATAGCTCAGAGTAAGCAGCGTAATATTTAATTTTTGTTTTTATTGATTACAATATATTGTGACGAGACGTTTAATTAGTGAATTGGGCTTGTTTAATTAAGTCTAGGGGAAATTTTTAAAATTTATCCCGCTCACATATAAGCTTTTGTACAGGCACACCGCAACTAACAGTAATCACAGACCAATATTATACAATTATAAATATAATAATTTAATAAATGAAAGTTTACAAAAGATAAATGATTAAATAAAATTATAGTTAAGAAATGAAATGAAGAAGCTAATGTCTAGCTTAACCGCTCATCATGGATTACTAATTGGTTAGTGATTGGAAAAGAAGAGTGTTCCTATGCCTTGAATACTTATATTCTTAGCTGCTAGCCCGTGGGTCGTCTTCTGGCGGTCGAAGGACTTGCACTCAGAAGGATGAGTCATCCGGCTCTGTCTTAGGACGTCAGCTCGGGATATTCTCTATGCTGTAGGCAAGCTGGCTCTATGGTGAGGCTGCTGCCTGTTTAGCAGTAGAGAGGGTTTGTGCTGCAGACTAAGTTGTAGTGGGGTGATCTCTCAGCTGTGGTCTCTAGCTTGTAGAGAGCCGTGCTAACTCAACACCAGATTATCTTCTGCAGCGAAGGTTGCTCTAATCAGTCGGCATTAGGCAATAGCTATTGGGCAGTGGACAGTTTGGGCGGGTACTGGGCAGATGATACTGGGCAGTATAAGGCACTGTGGACACTGGGCAATATGTCAAGGCCAAGGACAGTAGGCAATGCCTTCTTGCTAACAGGTATATAATGGGGGGTATCTGGTGTGGTCTGCTCCGGTTACAGCTATCTGTGGAGATCTGGTAGTTATAGCAATCGGGTGTAGCAATCGTGTGTAGAAACAAGGGGTATCAACGAGGCCTTTTGTCCCTAATGAAACCTCACAACTAAACTTCCTAACAGAGGAGACTGTATGAATCCTAGCGGGCCTAACTTAGAATGCTTTGGTCTCTCTCTATATATAGTTGGGGCATTTTGTTTAACGGGTGGGGAAGAAAGCTAGGTGATTTTCTCACATGTATCTATGTACTGGACATGTCAGGTGTCATGTCCGATTTATGGCCTGTACCGTGAGAGTAGGGACTAAGGCGAATATGCATTTGTCCAGTTTGAGTGCAACGCTATTCTTAGAGCGATGCGTACTCTGCGGGGGGGGGGGGGGGGGTAAAGAGGTGTGAAAAGTTATTAAGCCGCTGCGTGTAGCACTGGTGCCGCGACCATTGTGTGCTGGTCACCTGTACAGCGGTAAAAATTACTAGTTAGCCCTAGAGAAGCTAGTTAATGTTTTATATTGAGATTCGTGCCGTGATAAACAGTACGAGGGGAGATAAAAGAAATTAGTTATGGGTGGACAAGAAAATAATTGTTGAAGTTGAAAATAAAAGTTTCCCACGATTTGCTGGGAAAAAACTCAAATGAACTTTTGCACGCAAGTTTCGTATCGTCATATATATATATATATATATATATATATATATATATATATATATATATATATATATATATATATATATATATATATATATATATATATATAATTTATATATACATATATAAAACAACATTTAAAAAAAATTTGTTTTTACACTACAGTTTCGACTTTTCTTTTTCAAAAATGGATTTGAAGAAACCTTTAAAATAGTAGCGCTATGTTTTGAAATATTAGAGGAAAAGTCCGCCATTTTTACATAGCCCATGTTTTCCCTATAATCTAGAGATTTTGTATTATCTGGTGTTTCGTACTAAAGCCATAACTATATTTAATGCAAAATAAATGTCGGAACGTAACCATTTGAGAAATTACACTGCAAAGACTTTCTCCCTTACATTTATGTATTGTTGTAGATTTGGTTTATTTTTATAAACAAATCGTTTGCATAATTAATTTTATAATTTAAACGGTTTGCTTGAAGAAAACAAAAACTAGCCGTGACAGCTAATCTTTGCAAGCCACAACACATGGTGAAATAACATTTTTTTCCCTTCTTGTTTTTGAGATCTGAGTGTGGCAGACGAACAAGGTGGTCAATTTGCTCAAACCTATTAGCGGCTTTTCCCCTTTCGGGGGCCGCTAAAACTCAAATGCACCAACTACAATTTGACTATCCAAGATGATATTTCGTATAACAAAGTTATGAATAGTATGCATTTAATTATTTATTTAAAAATGATCAACTAATATATGGATTTTAACTAACAGCATGTTAGTTTATTTAACTATATTTACAAAATCTATTTGTCTAGAATGTCTCCTTGTTTACAATGAAGATCATATGGATGAGAAAGAACAGGAAGAGTATATCAAAAATAATAGAAATATCATAATTTTGAAGGTAATTGTTTACTAAAATGTCTCTAATTAATACTTGTTAAACAAAAAATGTGTTCAATTAAAAAATTATTTCCCAAAGTTTTTCGTTAAGAGAACACTTTGATCTTTCTAAGTATCTAAGGGAACATATTGATTAAATATTTGTTTAAAATCGATTAATTGTCACGGTACCCTACTCGTTAATTATTATAGTAATTCGTGGAACACCTAATTAGGCCTCGCGGAACACTACTGTTCCGTGGAACACAGTTTGAAAAACACTGAATTAAAATGTTTATACAAATGTTTCCTCATAGATAACTTATTCTACAGAAACTTTAAAAAAAATTTTTTTTTGATGTTGAACAGTATTTGGCTGTTTAATATGTATGTGTGTATCTATGTATCTCTCTCTCTCTCTCTCTCTCTCTCTCTCTTTTGTGTATGAATGCTTTTTCCCACGTCAAAAATCACTTTCAAACTAATGCTTTTGTTAATATTTTTTCCTCATTTTGTTTTAATTCTTAGATAAAATTGCGTAAAAGATACTTGTTTCCATAAACAGAAAATATCTTTAATTATCTATTTGAAAACACAAATCATAAAATTATACACTTACTAATTTGATTGTTAAGTATCTCTAATACATCTGAAATATAAAATGAATAAAAAATGGTGTGAAAAAAATAAGATGATTTGATAAAATTATTTTAAAAGTAACAATTCTTTTAATTTCAGGAATCTGAAAATTTAACCAGCTTTGAAAAAGCCTTAAATGATAAGTAAATGATGTTTTAACTTAACTTTCTTCCTACCAACTTTGCATTTAAATAATAAACATCTAATGTTACGATCAGATTTATATATATATACATATATATATATATATATATATATATATATATATATATATATATATATATATGTGTGGTTTATCAGTAACATTTAAATTATATGCCATATGAATATAGATTTTCCTTCCGTTTGCCAGCTCTAGTGACGTACTAAAAGGGAAAGTTCATTCAAAGAATTACGCCACAATTAACATCAACCAAACATGGACAGAAACTTCCATTGCACAGAAGATATTACATTCCTATTTGGGTAAGATCTTGTTACGTAGTACCCGACAAAATAATACTTTAAATAAAAAACAATTCAAATACATAATAATTTCAACAAGAAATACATTAAATAATTAAAATTTATAGTTGAAAATGTATTTTTCTCTGTTAGGGCAGTCACGCTTGAAAAGATGGACTGGTACCATGGCCTTTAACACTTACATAATCTGTCAGGAAAAGCGAAAGGATCATTCCTTTTTTTTTTTTTTTGCGAAACATGATAACAAGCCAACCTTTTTGTTTAATAAAATAATGTGGCTGTTTTAAAATAAAAACATAATTTTAAACGGGCATATCTGATACCGCTCGACTTTTAAAATTAATGGTATAAACAGCAATTTTGAATTGATATTGACCTGTTGAAAAAGGTTTCAACCATCATAAAGGATATTTTTGTTAGGAGAATGTATGTGAGTGACTAGTGATGACGTCTGACCCACTTTGTGGGGGGGGGGTCGTCATCAGAACCAGATTGCTGGATTGGCGACCCTCGCACAGAACAGTGGCAGTTACATTATAGAAATATGAGACAAGCTCCCCGTAGTTAGCACTGTCCTTGATCACTTATAGCTGGCGAGGAAGCTCGGGGACGGAGAGCTGTGTACGCGGCACGGCCCGGTCTGGCCAAGTCAATCAATATGGTCGTCTACCGCTTAGAGCCCTCAAACAGGACATGGGATGCAACTCTTCATTTAGCAGGGTAAGAGGTGCGCCTTATCACTTTCTAGCCTGTATATATAGTTCGTCCATCGTGGTTCGATGTTGACCACTTTGTCATCCAGGGGGCTGAGGGCTTTGCACTGGAGTTTTATGCCTCCTCATGTGGCTAGTGAGACCTATGTGAGCCCGGAATGTTCGGCCGCACACTGGGCAGGTTATTCCAGCTGGAGCTAGTGTCGTTTGTCTTGCTTTTCTTTTCTGGCGTTTTTCTTCTGACAGCGTTGTTTTTTTTTCCTCGGCAACCTGTGCGCCGGTTTTCACAGCGCGACGCCATGATGCTCTGTCATGTGCCTCTGTCTCCCAGGTGCCTGGGTCTATGCTGAACGCCTTCAGAGAAGCTTTAAGGGTGTCCCTAAAGCGTTTTCTTTGACCACCTTGCGAGCGCTTTCCTTAGCTAAGTTTGCCATACAAGAGTCATTTAGGGATGCGGTGGTCTTCCATTCCGTAGACGTGACCTGCCTATCGCAGCTTGGACTGCATGAGGATTGTGTGGATGCTTTGCAGACGTGCTCTACGACGGACTTCAGTATCTGGTATTTTGTCCTGCCATTTGACATTTAGTATTTTTCTCAGACATGTCATGTGGAAGTGGTTTAGTTTCTTTGCATGTTTACTGTACACTGCCCATGTTTCTTAGGCATAGAGCAATATAGGGAGGATGACGGCTCTATAGACCCCTAGCTTTGTGTTTGTGGTGATACCACTTCTGTTCCAGACATTTTTTGACAGTCTGCCATAGGATGCACTGGCCTTGGCAATACGAAGGGCAATTTTTCCTTTTCTGGAGAGTGTGCTGCAAAGATATGTGAATTTGTCCACTGCGTTTATATCCTGTCCATTTATAGTGATGCTTAAATCCGAGTAGGCTTTCCCAGGAGCAGGTAGATATAAGACTTCAGTCTTGTTCGTATTGATGGTAAGGCCAAAGTCCGAGCATGCTCTTGAGAAGTCACTGACGATGCTCTGCAGATCGTTTTCAGAGCAGGCATTAAGTGTACAGTCGTCAGCAAATAGCAAGTCTCTGATTACTGCTGCATTTGTTTTTGATTTTGCTTTAAGCCGCCTCGGGCTGAATAAGCCACCATCAAATCTGTATGATATATTTATCCCGTTTTTTTCTCTTTTTGTGAATGCATCTGTCAGCATAGCTGAGAACATGATACTGAACAGTGTAGGTGCTAGGACACAGCTTTGTTTTACCCCATACTAGCCTGTACCACTCTGCAAAAATACAAGCAGCTAAAAGCAGCAAAATAAAGAAATAATCTTATTTCTGAGGCTATTGAAGGATTTTTCAGTGTTATCTTCCCATTCTATCAGGCTTTTAATTGACAACCTTAAAAGTGTCAAAACCAAAGAGAGAGTTTATCGCCATTTTGTTCCATGCAAATCAAGCTAAATATTGAACCAGATAGAAGGAGACGATAGAAGGCCAGTCCATCCTGTCGGGACCATTCGTTATAGAAGGCCAGTCCAACCTGTGTAGACCATTCGTTATTGAAGGCCAGTCCATCCTGTCTAGACCATTCGTTCTAGAAGGCCAGTCCATCCTGTCTAGACCATTCGTTTTAGAATGCCTCACCACTGACCTGCAACGTCACAATCAATGAGCAGTTTAGACCAAAAGCTCTTTGCCATGTCTTACAATTCGGCAAAGAGTATCCTATTGTACCTAGACCATAAGAGTGCTATCAGGGCTACCCAGCCGCCAATAAATGGAAGTAGCTTTCTTTTTTCGTATCTTTCTTATCTTATTGTCACATTATAATAGTGTTTTTTTTTTCCTTAACCAATCACATTTTTTTTGCCCAGCTTCCGATTTCTTCACCGGCGATTTCCGTCGTGACTTAATTGTCTCTTAAACGATTGACACTAAATTTACATTTTTTTGTCCTTTTTTATCCGATCTGAATGGTAAAATTTCTTGTTGTGCAGTCGTTTGCCAGCATAACTGCTGGATGTTTCCGCTTCCTTTTCAGTCCAAGTTCCTCGGCGTAAATCAGCTAGAAACGATGTAGGTCCTGGAAAGGCTTGTGTTGGTCATGCTGAGGCAGGCAGTCTGGTTGACGTTTGTTATGGTTTCAGAGTCATGCTGTAAATAAAAAGCCAGGCTGAAAATGCGATGTAAAATTCTAAATCACATATGTAGCAACATCATCAACCACTTAGACAAACATAGTGTCCTTATTCCATACCAACATGGCATTGGGAAATGTAGATTATGTAAATTACAACTCATAGGACTAATTGATGGCTTTTCAAAACGTTTAGATAATAGTAAACGTTTACATAAATAAAGTTTTTGACAAAGTTTACCACCATAGTTTGCTTAAAAAAGTAAAAATGTTAGCATTGATGGTCCATTGCATAAGTTGATAGATTTTATGATATGGAGAGAACTAAATGTAATAATAAATGGCTCTAAATACACAGATAACAGTAAACTCGGGTGTAACATAAGGAACAGTCTTAGGTCCACTACTATTTTTAATTTACATAAGTGATTTACCAAATTGCATAAGTTTAGAAAAAAAAGTCAAATTATTTGCAGACGATGGCATAATATATTTAACATTTAAACAACACAAGATACGGAAATTTACAGAATTAGATGAATTACTAAAATGGGGATCAAATTGAAGCATGTCTTTCCACCCAGAAAAAAGTCAGCTGTTAAAAGTAACAAAATATATAACACAAATAAATTTTACTTATCTTATTCATGGTAAACCAGTGACGCAGACTAAAACCGCAAAATACCTAGGTGTTGTAATAAATAAAAAATTGTCATAGAATCCCCATATTGATGAAACTATCAAACAATAAAACAATTCATTAGGTTTATTAGAAGAAATTTCTATAAATCAAATAAGAACGTAAAACTCAAATGTTATTTAACCTTTGTTAGGCCATCCATCCATCCATCCGTCCATCCATCTATCCATCCATCCATCCAAGTACCGCTACAGCCCATGGAGGGCTCTGTCCTGCTTCAACACATCCTTCCGTTCAGATCTCTCCTGGGCCTTTCGTCTCTACGCCCTAACCCCAAGCTGTTGCAGATCTGCTTCTACATCATCAATCCATTGCATTCGGGGTCTGCCTTTGGGTCGCCTGCCTTTTGTTTTTTTGCCTATATATGATTTTCGCTCCTATGTTATCTGACATTCTTTCAAGGTGACCTGCCCAACGTAGTCTGTTTTTTTTAAATTTCGGTCATTTTTGGGGGGGTCTTCATGTAATTGATATATATCATGTTTAGTGTGTGTCCTCCACCTAGTTTCATCCTGTATGGCACCATAGATTTTCCTAAGAATTTTTTGTTCTCAAGTATTAAGTACATTTTCTGATGTCTTAGTCAGTGTCCAGGTCTCACTTGCATACATTGCTGCTTGTCTTATGGTTTTGTATATTATTTTCTTGGTTTTCCTTTAAATTGTTTTGCTCTTAAGTAAATGATGCGTGCTATAAATTGTAATTACGATGTACTTGGTTTTACTGTCATTGACTTCCAGTCCTGCTGGTCAAGATGCTTCTTCTAGTTTTATTAAGGCTCTAGCAATGTCATAGGTTCCTTTACCCAATAAGGCAATGTCATGGGCGTAAGCAATGTATTGTAGAGATTGGATGTATATCGTCCCTTATGGATGTTTTCTCTTCTGAAATAATAGTAATAATTCCCTTTGTGTTCATGTGTATATTTCTTAAAACTCTCTCCAGTGTCAAATTAAATAGCATGCAAGATAGCGAGTCACCTTGTCTTAATCCTCGTTTAATCCTAAATTCTCGTGAGTGTTCTCTTTGAATTATAACTATACTTTTTGAGTTGTTTAATGTCATAAGTATAAGTCTTGTCAGCTTGTTAGGTATTCCAAAATCATGTAGAGTGTCATATAGGTATTTCCTTCTGATACTGTCATAAGCCATTTTATAGTCGATAAAGAGTTGGGGGATTGGTTTATTTTCATGGCATTTTTCTATTATACATCTTAGTGTTAAGATGTAATCGGTTGTAAATTTATTGGGTCTGAAACCACATTGGTAGGCACCTAAGATTTCTTCCGAATATTTTCCAAGCCTCTTAGTTATAAGCCTAGACAGGATCTTTTATGTCATATAGAGAGAACCCTTGTAATTACAGCACTTTTTTGTGTGTATTGGGGTTATAAGAACTGTTTCCCTTCCTCCCAAATTCTTGATATTAGTCTGTGTATTTGGGAATGTAAGTCTTTCTTTCCATATTAAATTAGTTCTGTTGTATGTTGGTCCTCTGCTAGTGCTTTGTGATTCTTCGTGGTCCTAATTATTTCTGATGTTTCTATGAATGTTGGTGGGTTCACTAAAGGATCTGGTCCTCCATGTGGCAGTTCATATTCTCCATTGTCTCCATCTTCAGAGGTATTTAGGATCTCCTCAAAGTATTCAGCTCATCTCTCAATGACCTTGCTGTTTTCTGTAATGAGCTGACCATCTTTGTTTTCACACATGTGTAATCTAGCTTGAAATCGGTTCTTTTCATCTTTAATTTTCATATACATTCCTCTCATGTCTCTCTCCTTTGCTAGTTCCTCAATTTGAGTAATCTTGGACTTTTCCCATTCTCTTTTTTTTCTTTCTCACAAATTTTGTGGCCCTTTTTCTTGCTTCATTGTATTGCTGTCAAGTGTTCATGGTTTCTATCTGTAGCATTATTATCCGAGCATTTTTTTCTCTTCTATAGTTTGTCTGCATTCATCATCATACCACCCCATTTTCTTGTTCTTTTGTTTAAATCCAACTACCTCTTCTGCTGTTCTTTTGAAAGCTTTATTATTTCCCAATGTTCATTTATGTTATTTTCACTGTCCTTTTCTAATGTTGTTAGTTGTGTTTGGAGTGCAATTCTATAAAATTCTGCTACAAGTAAATCCTTTTTAATTTTTTGACTATCATACAGCTGTGCTCTCTTTCTTTGGTAATTATGTATGGTACTTATTCTTTGTCTATGTTTAGCTTTTACTAGTATGTGGTCTGAGTCAGCATTTGCTCCTCTGAAACTGTTTACATCTAGTATATCTGATCCGTGTCTCTTATATATAAGTATGTGATCTATTTTATTTTGGGTGTTGCCATCAGGTGAGATCCAGGTTACCTTGTGCATATTCTTATGTTGGAATTTTGTGTTGCAAATAGACATTCTTTTCCCTGATGTAAAATCCACTAATCTTATGTCATTTTTGTTGGTCTCGTCATGTAAGCTTTTTTTGCCATTTGTTGGTCTGAATGCTGGTTCTTTTTTCAATTTTTTCATTGAAGTCTCCTAGGACTAATTTTATATCATGCTTTGGTGCTTCTTTATCAATCTTTTCCAGTTAATCATAGAAGGCTTCTTTTGTGTTATCAACTGCATCTTCAATAGGGGCATGAACATTGATAAATAATATGTTGAAGAATCATCATTTGAAACATAGTGAGCAGAGTCTATCACTTACAGGTTTAAATCCAATGACATTACCTACCATTTCCTGTTTAACAGGCCAATAATAGAATTTGCACCTCTCAACTAAAGAAAACAATAAGAAACTGGAACATACACAAAATAGAGCAGTCAGATTTATAACAAAAGAATATTTCCAGCTGAGTAACACCTTCAGCAAAATAACTAAATTAAGAAAGACACATATATATATATATATATATATATATATATATATATATATATATATATATAGAGAGAGAGAGAGAGAGAGAGAGAGAGAGAGAGAGAGAGAGAGAGAGAGAGCAGAGATAGATTAAAATATCGAAAATTGATTGTGCGATTTATAAAAAGATTAATAGATTCTTATACATTGTTTAGTTGTGATGTTAAGGCTTTGATTTTAATACCTCATTTCATGTAAAAAATAAATAGGCTGATATAGAATACTTTTTTTTAGATGTTATTAATGTGTTTATAGTGTTTCCCCTTCCACTTTAAATTGTTGGTTACAAATCTTATAATATATTGTAGATTTGGGTGTGTACTTAGCTATAGCGCTTATAGTGAATGTGGGGAGTGTAATATTATAATATCACGAGAATAACGTAATGATCAAAAGGCCAAGGTGTTTGGAAGTAGTGGAAATCTTTTGAGAGATGAGAACGATTAGAATATTAATGATCAGTACTGATAATTCCTGACGTACATCTTTCACATTATTTTATTTTTCAATCGCTCTTTCTTGAAATATGGTTGTATTTTTTTTTCTAATAAAAGCTGACTTTACCCATCTTAGGATATCATGTTGCCTATATAAGTTTTAAACATTAAAGTTATACATTGTGTTATAGGCAAAGAGAATTACAAACACTGTTTAGAAAAGTGAATCGATAGATCGTATTCTGTAATTACAATAGCTTATCTGCTTTATATAGATGAACACATAAAAACTAATTTACATGACCACTATATCTATAAATGTTACATTTCTATAGTTTCTGTGATATTTATTTGTATTCTTAACAAATATTTTACACTATTTGACATGTAAATAAAAATGAATATATTAAATATTAATTGTTTTATAAGTTCTACGATTACTCTTTGTTGGATAAAATGATCAGATGATGAAATGATCAGGGGATGAAATGACTGGGGATGAAGTGGAATGAAATGACTGGGTAGGAGATTTTTATAGGTTAAGAGATTTAGGGTAAATAAAATTGAGAAAGACTAAACAATGATAACTAATATACTATTTTGTTATTCGCATATGCATGAAAATAATTATTAGAAAGTAATTCATGTAACTATTTTATTTCTTTGCACCATTTAGGTAAAGTCACTGTAGAAGATTTTCTTTTACTATGCATTCGGCTGAATCAGTTAGATCTTGCAGTTCAGCATGGTGGACTGTGGAAGTTCAACTCACTGGAGTCTAAGGTATTAATTTTTATCTAATTTTGAAACTATTATTCCAGTACTTTAATAGAACAAATAATAATTTTAACAGCTAAAACGTCATTTCACAGAATGACAAAAATAACTACACTTATAGTAAAGGTCAAGACACAGTAGACAGTACACAATCTCAAAAAAATATCTGAATTGAACGTTAGAAAAAAAAATACAAGCTTGGATTCTCAACTTTCATATAAAACGCCCACAGTATGTAAAAGTGAACAGACATGTGTCAGACACGAGAGAGCTTAGCACTCGTGAGCCGCAGGGGTGCGTCTTGTTACCAGTATTGCATACAACATACACAAATGACATTCAGAGCCAATCAGCTGACACGTCCATCGTAAAATTTACTGACAACACGAAAATCTGTACCATTCAACTATCAACACTTTTTACCAATTATGTAAAGATAGTTTTTTAACTTTAAATGTTCAGAAAACTAAAGAAATGATAATATATTTTAGGAAACATAAAAGCCATCTTGCAGAAATTCAGATAAACAACCAAACTGTAGAGCAAGTGTAAAAATAAAAATACCTAGGTACAACCATTAACAACAAACTGAAATAGAGTAAATACTGTCCAAACCTTTACACGAAAAATCACCAACGACTCTTCTATCTTTGAAAGTTAAGGAAATTTGACATCGACAAAAAATAATTAAACTTTTCTATACAACAACCATCAGCAGTCTAATTAACTTTGCCATCACCTGCTAGTATGGTAATACTTCACTGGCACAAAGACTTAGACTAAATAGACTAAATTCAAAAAGCATCGTATATCAGTCGAACACAGCTACCATCTCTTGACACGCTTTTTCATGAAAGATGCCTTTTCAAAATCATCACGATTCTTAAAGACCGCCTGCATCCATTAAACCACTGTTACATAAGATCTGAACGAAGTGGTTTTCTCTTTTCCATTAGAACTAAAACAGAAAGATTTAAAAACATTCGGTCAGAGTGTTAGAAGATCAGCTGTCGTTATCAAGAAGTAAATAGAAGTCCAATGCATAAAGCGCTGGTTATGAGTGTGTATGTGTTTCGTGTGTGAATGTTGTCCGTATTTGCTTCACTATTGTTATTGTTACAGTAGTTACGCCGAGCTTGTCAATTGTAGTCAAACTGAATTTCCATTTGATTGGAACAATAAACATTATCTTACTTCACTTCGCTAACTGTAATAATAAATGGCTCTAAATAAACACCAATAACAGTAAACTCAGGTGTACCTCAAGGAACAGTCTTGGGTCCACTACTATTTTTAATTTACATAAATGATTTACCAAATTGCATTAGTTCAGGAACAAAAGTCAGATTATTTGCAGACGATTGCATAATATATAGAACAATAAAAACAAAACAAGACACAGATATTTTACAAAGAGAATTAGATGAATTACAGAAATGGGAATCAAATTGGAGCACGTCTTTCCACCCAGAAAAAAGTCAGTTGTTAAGAGTAACAAAAAAACTAAAAAAAATTAATTCCACTTATCTTATTCATGGCAAACCAGTAACACAGACTAAAAACTCAAAATACCTAGGTGTTATAATAAATGAAAAACTGTCATGGAATCCACATATTGATGAAACTATAAAAAAATCCAACAAAGCATTAGGGTTTATTAAAAGAAATTTCTATAAATCAAATAAGAACATAAAACTAAAATGTTATTTAACCTTGGTTAGGCCAATAATAGAATATGCATCCACCGAGTGGAACCCCTCAACTCAAGAAAACATTAAGAAACTGTAACAAACACAAAATAGAGCAGTGAGATTCATAACAAACGAATATTCACATTTGACTAGGGTAACACCATTAGTAAAATCACTAAATTTAGGAAGCCTTCAGGACAGAAGACTCAAAAGTAAAGTAGCAATTATACATAAAACACTGAACCATAATCTTCAAATACAAAAACAAAATTTTATAAAATACTCTGAAAGACACAAAAATAAAGGCACATTCCTCGTCCCATATGCTAGGACAAATTTGTACAAATACTCCTTCTTCCCTAGTGCTATTAGAGCATGGAATGGGTTGCCTGAGCTAGCCAGAAAAACCAGTGACTTGGCAGAATTTAAGTCATTGGTTAATATGCATGACTAAAGGCATGACGCGTAGGACGTAATCATCTTCTTTTTTGAAGTAACGTCTGTATTATATAAGATAAGAATATATACAAGCATTTAAGGACACGATCGGTATAAACAAGAATATCACCATAATTAGGTAACTAAGCCCACTGTAAGAAAATAGTATTCATTTAATTATTTTTTTAAATTGATCATCTAGAATCTATATATATATACATATATTTATTAGCGTATTTGTATTTTTTAAATTTTTTCTAAGCGGTCACCGAATGGGGAATACACACTATTAGCTTTGTATGGTCCGTCTATCTGCCCGTCCGTCCCGTTGAGATCTAGTAAACTAGAAAAGATATTGAAAATCCAACATCATGATATTTTAGACGATTTAAAGTTCTGATGCAACGGATATTTTTATTTTTCCTAAAAACGTAAAAACAATTTTTTTTTAAATCAACTATGCAAGCAGTTTTTTTTAAATGAAAATATATCAGTTTTACAACAATAAACTATAGTACCAGGTGTCCGAGCCTCGCTCGGATGAATAATTTGTTAAGGAAGGATCAGTGGCGTAGCAAGGTACCCGTGGGCCTGGGTTCAAGAATATGTTGATGGGCCCTCCCCCCCATATGACAAATATTTTGTGTGACAAAGAAATCCAGTAGTTTGTATGTATTGATACATTTACTAAAAGACATTCCAATGTTCAAGATCACAGCTGACAGGACAGAATCATTAAAGATTATGTTTTAAATACTGTTGAACACAGGGAACATAATGCGAAGGCGGCTGCTTTTGTTGAAACAATACCTGAAAGCTACTGTACTGTCCGTCATATTTAAAAAAAAAGCATCATTGCCTTGACATCGTAAGTAAGTTAAATAAAGATGATATTTTATTACTTGAGAGTATTTGTTCAGTCAGTCCTGCAGACGTCTGGTTCTCACAAATATGAAAACCTAGAAATGACTCTCTAATTACAATTTGCATGGGTATTTTTTTTATCAAAGTTCAAAAAAAAATTTCTGAACAAAAATGCAAATTAATACATTTTTAATTCTCTTTGAGTGCTGCCATCCATGATAAAGAAAAAATGGCGCAGATTTTTGATAAAATTGCATTGCTCAGCAGGTCTATTATCTCGTTTTGAATCTGTGGGTCGAGTTAAAGGCGTGTGTTTTTTGTTTTCTTGTGTCACGTAAAAGATACTCTTTACGATGACCACTAAATGAAAGGTTATTGCATTCTAAAGTTAAAACTAGCATCCACTATGCAATGAATTACTTTCAGTCAGTAATTGTCAACTTCTCCAATGTGTTCTTTCCATCATCCACAGTTCTCAGTCGTTCATGTTGTCTGTTTGTTTGGCAAACTTGATGATGTTAAGTCATTAAGTCATTAGAAGGCCTATCTTTCTTCGTTTTTTGATGATTCCGTTGGAAAACAAACAACATTGGTGCTGTGTCAGAGACTCGAGACCATCTGAACGATTTTCCAGTGCCCATACCAGACGACAAAGCAGCCATTCAAGTGAAAGACACTATTCCACGATAAATATAATTATCGCTCTACAGTAAAAATTGTTGTTTTAAACCCCCCCCCCCCGTCCCCAATTCCGTCACGATCAGTAGCTTCAAAGTGAACATCTTGAACGTTTCCCTAAGTAACAAAACAGGATGTTTTCTTTGGCTTGTTTAATAGCTCAGTTTAAGTCATAATCTACAGGATGTTTTCTTTGGCTTGTTAAATAGCTAAGTTTAAGTCGAAATCTAAATTTTTTACTAATAGAAAACTGAAAAAAAATGCTTACTTAAATACTGCTTTTTAGCAGAAAAAAAGGTAATTCTATCATCGGTTTAATCAACATAGATGGAAGAAAATTAAAGAACGGACCCTAATGTCACCACCAACACACCGTCACCACATTACAATGAACCTGATGTTTTGATATTAATATCAAGTTTTGTCAGGTTCTTGTGTTCTTGTACTTATCAAAATATTATTAGATATTTCAAATGTAAATATTTATTTAAAATTAATATTATTTCAATGTGAATTATTGTTATTATTTTCTGAACTTGTAATATTTTGGCCCAAGTTCAGCCTGACAAGCACATCACACACATACAGATGTATATAAATTAATACTAAGTGTATGATGTTGAATAACAATAAAATTTTATTCCAGTGATATATTTACAAATGAACTGATGGATGATGAATGATAATAATAGTATCAAGTTATTCTCTTTGCGACATATAAATGATCATTATTGAACAATATCATTACCTTAATATATATTCATTACAAGTTGTTCAAATAAACTTCCAACACAACAACTGATAATCCACATAGATCTGGCCTCTAGATCTGATACTGTTCACTGACGACAATTCTAAAAGTTTATAGTTCTTAATATAACATCAGGTCTGACCAAGGCAACCCGCAGTCTGGAATCTTGAGGCTCAGACTCATGAAAAAAACAACTTGAACACCAGACGTCCAAATGAGATGAGTGAGATGAAGACCTCAGTCCTGTAGACTGTAGGCCTAAAGTTGTACTGTCAATATAGAAAATTGAGACTGGATAAACAAGTCTTGACACCAAGACTTTACACTGAGTCTAACACATAGACTTGACACTAAAACTTTAAATAGAGTCTTGAACTGAGACTACGACCAAAACTTAGACTTGTCTTTAAAACCCTATAGAAGATAAAAGAAAGGATTCTTCTAATCATCTAGATCTAGTATAATTATAGACTTACAAATACGAACGAATTCAAATAGAAAAAGTATACAATGAAAAATAAAACTCACCCTAAACAGTGGTCAAGATAATCCAACAAGAAAATGTCCAAGGCAAATGTTAAGGCTATCCAGTAACAATAACCAAGGAGAAATTCAAGAGCTCTCAAGACACGTCTATCTGTACCAACGTACAAAACAATGGAGAGACTGTACTAGACGATACATGACGCAAACCACACACACAAATTAACTTTACGTCACAAAATTTTGTGACAAGCCACAAAAGCTCAGTCCCCTAGTCTACACAGGAAATAGTGTAATAGTGTAATGACGTCATCAATATAGTGATCAACGCCGCACTATCACTTAAAGAATAATTCAACTATACCATTACATATATAACTGCGACAAGTTTGATATGACGTTTAGGATATTTTAAGGAAACTTTTAATTTTTTTAACCATTTTTTACAAAATTGCAGTGTAGGGCAGTCCACAATCGGTCATTAGTCATAGGACCAGGTGATATGAAACCCCTACGCGCAATGCAGTGCCGTATTTAGAGTTGAAAAGGCTTTAAATTATTTGAGATATGGGGCCCCTGATATTGCATGTAACTACTAAATATTTCTTGAAGGCCCTAAGCTAGAGCATGTTGCATAGAGATAAATCCGGTCCTAGCCCCATTGGTTGTTACACCATCGGGTGTGGTCCCTTAAATGGTCGTGGGCCCAGGTTCTTTGAACACTTCGCGCCATGGATGCTATGCCACTGGGAAAGATTATCCGAAGTCAGTTTGGGAATATTTTTGTAATTACGAAAAGTCCACCCACAGTTTAGACAAACCACAACTCACGTGATGTCGTTTTATAATGAATCTTTTTGCGTAAAACTATTAGGTTATTATTGGCTTGGGAGAAAGTCTTTGCAGTGTAACTTGTAAAATGGCTACGTTCTGACATTTAATATTGTAATTAGTTTATTTTTTATGGCTGTAGTTCGAAGCATCAAGTGATGCAAAATCTCTACATTTTTTCCAAAGGCCTAAGAGACTTAAATACATAGCGTTAGTATTCCAAAGAAGCGTTATTGGGGGGGGGGCATCTCTGTTACGCCGACCACCTTTCAGCTCACTAAAAAAAAAGTGCCCTGCCCAGCGTGACTGTCGGACTGTAAGAAGTTCATACCATTTCGCAAGAATATCGCTGTTTGTTGTGCGTCTTGCCACCGTATGTCCATGATGGTGTGCAAATATCGTCAGCTTTCATTTAATAAAAATGTAATGCAACGACGAATTTATTTTCTAATACAAAATCTTCATTTTCACTTATTATCCTTATCCTTATCCCTACACTGATTGGGCCGCGCGCAATCCATTCCACATAGGGCTTCGCAAATGTTAGGGCCGGCCCTGGTTGTGCAAGTAAGGCATAGAAAAGCTGTGTTATGACCATTTCCTATGTTTTTGGTATGGGACAGTAGACTTCGAAGCTTGACCACATTGCAGTAATTCACCAGAAAAATAATAACAAAGTAAAAGCTACCTACGGGACTACACAATTAAAGTGTAAACAATCTATAAAGTATTTAAAACACAATAAATTCATACATCGACATAGTTTCATAATAGATCAATCTACAATAAGACAGTGCGCAAATGTTTAATTATGCCAAATGATTCATTAAAACGTGTTCTTTTTTGCGAAAAAATGTCTTAGTGTACTGCTGTGAGCCTAGTGACGTAAGCGATGTCAAGATTTTTTTCCCTTTGACGTCACATAGAAAATTTCATTTATAACATATTCTAGCCAAAATAAATTTTTTCGATAATAAACCATTTTCAAACCGATATAACGGTCGACCTCGAGTTTTCCCGATTTGGCCAATGAGTTGAGAATTTTTTTCTCACTAATATGCACATACCGTGAATTTTTTTAAAAAATCGTTAGAGCCGTTTTCGAAATAATATATTTATATTGTTCAGGTTTCCGCGCGGTGTTGATGCTTGTAGATATATCTAGTGTAGATCTACGTCTGACTGGAGGTAATACCGAACTCAAAACTACTTCAGTAACACCGGCGAAAGGCCGAAACAATCGAAATATGTAGTCGACGCTGATGTTGGTTTACAAATATATTTAATAACCAAGAAGGGAATCGTCCGATGTCAGCTATGTCCGTATATCCGTATGTCTATGCTACTGCTCTATACGAAGCGTCTTCTTTCTAGCGTCACTTAGAGCGTTCTTGTTTTTCAAAGATCAGATCCGTCACGTCATTTGTCGCTAAGTAAAACTTTCCCCTTATTCCCGAAACAAATAACGAATTACTAATCAGGTCATAACAATATACAAGAATTGCTCGCTTAAGAGTATAGGATAGAGTAACAAACACGGGAGGCTATTTAGTAAGGGTTGTGACTATTTACCATATTTTTAACACATTAATGCAATCAGTTTAAGATTTTATGGCAAAAAATATTTTTTTTACAAATGTATTACAGAATTAATAAACTTTGTAACTCTGTTATTAATTAATTTTACAAAAGAAAACATATCTGATTGTTGTATTTTTTAAACTAATTGAATGCAATTACACTTTGAATAAGAGTGTTTTTTTTAATTACTTTTAGGTTGTTTCTATTCCATTAATCATTACATATTACGTTACTAAGAGCAAAGTACTCGCTCGTTAGCTTCATAAAGGAAAAATGGTCATAAAAAAATCAACACTATTTCTATGCTGCTTGTTTTACTTTGTTTAACCACTATGTCTTATTGTGTTAACTTATTTTAGGCTAAGGATAAGAATAAGCACATAAGAAAACAGATTGTGTTGTTTTCCAAAAATCTTGAGCGCTTTGAGTTTATCAAATATCTTATACAACACGGAGTGAAAATAACAGACTATTTAGAGAGAGACGACATCCTTGACGTAAGTAATTTTTTTGATTAGGAAACTTGAAAGTTAAAAAAAAATATTTTGCGGTCTTTCACTTTTTTCCCTTGCAATAGATGAGAACAACCGTGTGATTTTAGACGCGCTTATTATTTTAAAAAAATTATTGTTAATTAGCAGATTAACAGTTAAGATAATTTGTCACTGATATTTTAACCGATCTTTATATTATGTCATTAACCTGTTGGCTGATTTCCAGGTAAACCCTTTGAGTGAGGAGGTCAAATTTGTGCCGAGAAATCATAGTTTGTGAACAAAATTAGTTGAATATCTATATCATATAAACTATTATTAATATTTGAACATATTATGTTACACCACACTATAATCTTAAATTTTATCATTAGTAAACATAACATGAAAAAGGGTTGTATCAGGTGGTAGGGACAATACATGCCATCACCCTCGGCCCATCAGACAAACCAATACTTTTTCTTTTGTATTTTAGTTATGAAATTACAAAATTTTTAAAAAGTCACTAATATAATTTAAATATGCTTTAAATTAAGTTCTTATATCGAGTAACCTCATCCCTATTTCTTTAATGTCAAATGCAATTAAGTGCAGACATTTAAAAAAAAGGAGCAAGTACTCGTACTTGATGAAACGTTTTCATTTTACCGTCCCCTCCTCTTTTCAGACTAAAACATAACGTTTTAAAACAGAACAGACAATTATGGCGACAGAAAGTATATGTAATAGCACATACATTTATCATCATTATTTTAAGAAAGATTTTGTTATGGAAAGTTTAAAATTCATAAGAAATGTCTCTGTATAATATTAAAAAATTGAGATGAGTTCTGAACCAAATATTCTTTTCCTAGTCCCACATTGCAACCTTTACCAATCTGATATTATTATACTGTATTGATAAATGTGGGGCTATAACTCATTAATTCGTCTGCGTTTGTCATCGGCAGCAGATTTTCTTTTGGTCTCAAATGTGTATTCTGCGGCCTTCGTGAGTGACCTCCAGCTGTCTCGTTCCGGCGCCGCATGCAGCCAAGTGCTTTCTTCTATGTCAGCCAAGGAAAGTTGACGCGTAAGCTGATCTTTGGTTATGCTTGCCCTGGATGCGGCAAAATATGTAGGGCTGCGCAGCCATGGGAAAAACTGTATTGCTCACAAATCTTCGGACTCAAAGACAAGCCTTATTATAATTCACTATTTATAATTGAATCCTTCCAATGCAAAAGCTTAGAGTAGAACCTAATTAGTAAACACAATTTCTCATCCCACTTTCGAATTTTTTTTGTTTTGAGCTTTTAATTATAGTTCTGTTACAAAACGAAGTTAAAAAAAGCTTATTAAACAAAATGTATAAATATACATTAATATCACTAATAAATATATAAATATATATATATATATATCATGGCCGTAGCCAGGGGGGTTTGGGGTTCAAACCTCCCCGAAATGAAATCCCCACCCACAGGGGGGAATCGAAATTTAGTGACTGATTTTTGCTTTGATTTTATTTATTTTAGGTGAGATTTTAATACCAAAACGTTACATGCCATAGCGCAGCCAGGGGGGGTTTGAGTTTAACCCCCCTACCAGGGGATTTTGCAGTCAAATCCCCATCTTCTATAAAACAAAAACGGAAATAAAATGCAAGCAAAAATCCCCAATTTCCAAGAGGATAGCTAAGTAAAATTTTGATTTTAAAACCCCCTCCAAATTTACGATACCCCCCCTCCTACAATATCAGACTATCCATACATCAGTCACCAGATTCTATCAGAGTAGCCTAGAGTGGTTCTTGTTTAAAAACCCCTTAAGCAAGATTATCGCTAAAAACCAGCTCTTCAATACACAAAAGCAAATTACATACTCAGATTTCTATGATTCTATCCATTATGGTAAGGATATATCTGTTGCCTTTTAGTGTCTCAGGAAAAAGGGAAGGTATATCTATTGCGATTCTCTGGAATGAAACACCTACGTTGTACTGTTGTAGGAGTCCCCTTGTTTTACGCTTTGGTCCTTTGGTTGTTGGACATCGGTCACATCTTCTGCACCAATCCTCTACGTCTTCCTTGTACTAACAGCAGTAAAAAGCTTTTTCTCACTTTCTACAACGTCTTATTAATACCCAAGTGACCACCCGTGGAGCCATTGTGCAACTCTTGGAGTACTTCTTGGATTCTAACTTTTGACAGAACTATTTGTAATCGTGTTGATGTCCCATCAGTAGATTCCCACATTCGCTTAAGAACACTGTTTTCAACTACCACTGATTCACAATGTGCTCAATGCGCCTTCATGGCAGCACCTTTCTCAGCGATGTGTTTCCAATCTGGACGTTGTCCCCTCTCCTTCCAAAGAAGAAAGGTTGCCAGATCCTCATCTTTCAGCTGATCCTCTCGGATATTCGCATCAGACCTAAAATCATTTTCTTCGAGTTTCTTACAATTTTTACATTCTGTTTTGCAAGGTCGTAGAGATAGAGCATCAGCATTCTGGTGAATTAGTCTTTTCCGATAGCGACCTTACCTTCTGGGCATCTAAAAGAAAGCAGTCATCGTATTGCTGCGTGATCTGTCCTTAAAATAAAAATCTTCCCATAAAGGTACTTATGAAAATGTTTTATTGCATCGACGAAGGCCAGGAGTTCACGTCTTGTGACACAGTAGTTCCTTTCAACCTTTGACCAACTTCGGCTGAAGTAAGCGATGACTCGTTCCGTTCAACTATCTTTTGGGAAATGATGGCACCTATTCCGGTGTTGCTTGCATAAGTATCCAATATGAACGTTATGCCTAGTATAGGGTAGGCAAGCATGGAGGATGAGACAAGGGTGTCTTTTAACAAAGGACTCTTGGCACTCCTGTGTCCAGTTGAATGACCTCTTTTGTTCTGTCAATCGATGAATGGACGCACACATATTGTAGAAATTAGGGACAAAACGTCTATAGCACATACAAAGTCCCCAAAAAACTTATTAATTCTCGAATATTAGATGGTGTAGGCTATCGTTTTACTGATTCAGTCTTGTCGGGATCAGTGCTGATGCCGTCACCAAATACTATATAACCAAGATATTTGACGCTCTTCCTGGACAACGAGCACTTCTTTGGCTTGATTTTCATACCTTCACTTTTTATCCGTCCATAATCTTTATTTAGGTTTGCCAGATGCTCTTCAAACATTCTACCAGTGACTATAATGGCATCCAGGTATGCAAGATACGTGTTCCAATGAAGTCCTTGTAAATTGGGCTTTATCAATCTTTTGAAAGTGGCGGGAGCGTTAGAGACCAAAAGGCATTATAGTGAACTGCCAAAGACCGTTGCCAGCAGAAAAAGGCGTTTTTCTCTTTTTCCTTGGGATGCATTTTCTTCTGCAAGTATCCACTCTTTAGGTCAAGCGTAGAAAAGATCTGTGATCCAGCAAGCGTATACAAGGTATCGTTAGTTCTTGGGAGTGGATGGCTGTATTTATGCCAGACCTCGTTAAATGCTCTGTGGTTCTAAAAAAAATCCCATAGACCCATCATTTTTCTTCACAAGGACGATTGGCAAACACCAAGGATTATTAGAGGGCTCTATGACCCCTAATCGTCTCATTTGTTCTATCATGTCTACAGCATCATTTTGCTTTGCGAGATGAAGATGACGTGGTGGCTGCCGAATCGGTCTTATTACTCCGGTATCGATCCTATGTTGCCCCATATCTGTTCTTCCCAAATCTGACTCATCAGATGGTAAAATGTCTGCAAACTTCATTATCAACTCTTCTGCTTTGATATACTGTCCCTTAGATAAGTTCGCTTTTGTTTTTGTCAAAAGCCTGGTAATCTGAGGGTTGATCGATTCACTGGCTGTAACAGAAACGTTGTCAATTTAGTGATTCCTAATTAAATCGATCATATAACATTGACCATTGGAACAATCTATTCGTAGGTTTTTCTCCCCGAAGCCAAGTTTAATGATTCTGTGATCTTCACCGATCATAACCAGTGTCTGCAAAAAGTAAACAAAAGATACTCAAAAATAGTATGGCACACAGCCCTAGTCATATGTTACATTATCGTCACATTCTTTAGAATACCCATTTACATTAGTAAAATAAAGGTCACAGGCCTCAGGTCAACACATGACCACTTTTAACCATTATGGGGTTACAAGCTTAAGGCTGACACTAGCCACTTTTAGCCAAAAAAAACAACAAAAGTGTCATGATGAACTATAGGCTTCAGGGAAACCTATGAGCCTACAAGCTTCATAGAACCCCACCTATAAACATCCGTTTTGTAATACCCATCTGATGATTCAATACAGGTTGAATCGCTCAGAGAAGGCTAAAAAAATATGTAAAGTCCATCTAATGATTCAATTCAAGTTGAATCCCTCAGAAAAAGGTCACAAAAATATGACACGTTTGGGAGTTTCCCAGGATGCAGAACATCAGGGTAAAAATATACTGCCTGGAAATCAATTGAGGCTATATTTACTTATAAATACATTATATAAAATACAATAATACTAAAGATATACTTAGCCCAAAGATCTCCAGAGCAGGACACACTTCTCCGAGTACCCCATGACACACTTCTCCGAGTACCCCAAGACACACGACCACTAACAGAAAAAAAATGCTATTCACAACACAGGTCAAGTGGTCAAGCTGGTAACTCAGGAGCAAGTGGCAACTAAGCACAGTTTGCAAGGCCTTTTATAAACTACATAAAGGGAATCACTCCTAACTATACAAGTAATCAAAAATAGTTCCCTATTATGTCACAGCCATATAAAATTAACTCTCAAGATTCTTAAATGTTTCAATTACATTTAAAACAAAGATTTTTTTTAATACTTTCAACTTCTATGAAAAACTAACTATTCCAAAGAAACGCAAGCTTAAAATATATAGCCATATTGCAAGTATCACTGGGCTCGCAAAAACCTTCCTTCAGGGAATAGTACCAGGAAAAAAGAAGAAGAGGCAGACTGAGATAGCGATGGGAGGACAACATAACGGTCCAACAGTCCAACAGACTAAAAGATAGGTAAAGGTAAAAAGGTAAAATGAAAAAGATGTGGCTGATACTAGATTTTGACCACAAGAACCGGTTTCTTGTCCGTTATAAAAATGTACGATAATTAGACATACGTAACAAAAGATCTTTCTATCTAACAGTATAACATCTTGCTAAGTTTGATCTACATTTTCTTTAATATTTTGTAGACCAAAATAAATGTGATTCTATAGTTCTTATACGTAATGCATCTAATGACATAAAAAAATGAACACAAGCGTCGGCGTGCTAACATAATATTTGTGACAATTTATCTCTTATAGGATGCAAAGAAGGACATAACCCATTTAAAAGATAAATATTTATTTCAAACGAAAGGTTTGTGTTTTTTTTTCATATATATTTTAGCATCTACCATGGATTTACAACATAGAGACTCTATATAAATTATGTAAATAAAAGAGAGGGGATTATTTATTGACATACACAATTTACTAATCACACTAAGAGCTATTAAAATTATGTCAGGGAAGCATGATCTCTATTTTATGAATAGAACTTAATACAGAAGAACAGGAAGAACAGAAAAGCGATAACTATGTAGATGAAACTGATCAAAGCTCAAATACAATAGATGATTCCGAAGAATGCAATCTTTTTATCTGTGCAGTTCTAACTGAAAATTTTAAGTTGGCTTTAACATTATGGAGAACAGTATTGGTAAGTGTAACCTAATAACTCTAAGTTAGTTATTCTTTTCTTGATGGCAATCTAAATTTGAAAAGAAAAGTAGAATCGTCGAAAAAAAGACATTAATAGTTGTTTTTTGTTGTTGTTGGTTTTTAAAATCAAAATTCATATACCAAAAAAAAAATACTGAAGTGTTTTAAAATAAATGATGTATTTATAAGGGTATCCTTCACTTCCGTTGAGCCACCGAGATCCCTACTTCAGACATCTGTTTTTTTTTTCTTTAAAGCTAAGAGAAGTAACTAAACGAAGAACAAGATTTCAAAGAGAGTGTTATCAATCAAACAAACTCAGAGGCGGCCCCCATCGAATTCACCCAGGACCAGAAATATTCAAGCCATAGTCTTGTTTTGATGGTTTAAATTTAAAAAAAAAAAACTCATTTGGCGTTATTTTCCACTTAAAAGTAAACAGAACAACACATCGTCAATGATAAGACTTTTATATTTCTTCTGGAATAAGAGTTTTAATTAAAGCTCCCTTAAAACTGATAACATAAGATTCGTACATTTCCCAAACTATTGCGACTAGGAAATAAAAAAAAGAGCCAGCAGAAATAAACTGTTCCCCATGCGAGCCCAAAATCTGCTTGGACCTGAATATATAGTTTTACTTATTGGGTTTTCAAAAGACGAAATCTTTTTTGAATTAATGTCTGCATTTTATAAGATAAGATATTATAAATCTAAATCTAGATTTAATTTTTACATCTATACTAGATCTATAATAGACTAGATCTGGAATAGATTTAAATCTAAATCTAGAATCTAGACTACATCTTCATCATCAACATCATTAAACTCCATTAGAGTGAGAACTTGATAGGCTTAAATCCTCTCTTGCAAAGCCCTGGACAGAAATCCTGCTGGCATACATGTCGCCATACAGGTCGAGAATTTTTGGTTTCCCAGACCTGTCTAGACGGAGATCAGTAAGTCTTGGGCAGTCAAAAAGAAAATGAGACACGGTTTCCTCTTCTTTCCCGCAGAGAGGGCACCGTGAATCTAAATTAGGCACATGTTATAATAGCTTGTTCAGGCTTTGACAGGCTCCTTGACGGGGAAGTGCGGTCAGGGCGCCTCACGCTCTCCCAGACTCCACTTGCGTTTTCTGACTTGTCCCAGCACTACATTATATATCTGTTTTTTGAATTATATCCAGAGCATGATGAAGACTCACAGCCTGTTCGGTGAGTGGTGTTTGCCCTCCCAGGTGGACCAAGGAATCTAAATCTAGACTAGATTTCTTATAACTTTATTCTTTTAATTTTAAAATTACTAGATCGAGACAAATATTTTGATCATGATAAGTAGGCCTATTGGATAATAGTGTATACTTTTATGTGTACGACATAATCGCTTCCGAATGTGATAATAATGTTTAAATAATAAATAAAACTGCATTTAAAGTGGATTTCGTATCAATTTAAAAAAAAGGTTTAAATCAATATTCTATTAATAAATAGAAAAATATATTTTATAATTTTTTCCATTGTGACCTTAGATGCAAATTGTTTCAATGAGCTAATCCATAAATGGAGCTTAGTTATTAATGAAGAAGACTTAGACATCTTAGAAAAAAATTCTCTCCCCTTAAGTTTTTTCATTTAAAAGTGAGGCATAGTCAATCTCAAAATCAAATGGTTTATTTTGGAAAAGAAAAAAAAAGTAGCCGTTGCATCAGAACTTTGAATGATAAATCTTGATGTCCGATTTTCAATTTCTTTTGTTTTCGATATCTAAACTAGACGGATTGAAGAACGGACAGACAGACAACACAAAACTAATAGCGACTTTATCCTTGCAGGGCCGCTAAAAATAATGACTAAACAAACACACATAAGTCACACACTTTCATTACCTGTCAACTTTCCTACTTGAGCAAGGTATGGTTTACAAAACACACATTAAAACGTTGCTTCTTTGTCCTGTCTAGGATCGTGCACAGGTGCGGACTGGGTATAAAAATTGGCCCGGATATGACCATATAAGCCGGCCCACAAATAGCATGTCTAATGTTGTAGCCAGGGAGTTGTGGTGATTTCCCCCCCCCCCCGGGCAATATATATATACTTCATCCAAACATTATTGCTGGTATGGTATTTTAAGCTTTAAAAAACGCATACTCTTAGGTATGTACAGTGCCTGCTACTCTACCGCTAAAAAAATCTAAAAGCACATCTTCTAATCACTGCACTTAATTAATAGAGTAGAACGACTGGTTGAAAATCGTAACTATAGTTTTGTTTAGTTGTTGAATTGGAGGGGAAGGGTAACCACAAAAACCCTATTGGCTACGCTCGTGAAATTTGGTGACTGTTGTTTGCTTATTTTTTTGTTTGTTTAATTGAATAGGGTTTTAGCCTTAAAATCTTTTGGAGGGGGATTTTAAGGTCAACCCCCCCTCTCCTTGCTTGCACTGGGGCAGTAAGTAAAGTTTCCCTTTCAGACAATGAGGTCTGAGGCATCTGATTGTTTGAAACATCATGTGTTATATTATAAGCGTAAGCCTAATTTTCTTAAAATATATAACGTTTGATAGCGTATCGAAAACTTAATGTATGCTTGCGTAGGATTACGAAATATATTTTTATATGTATGTGGTCTGAAAATTATAAACTATACAATAGCAGCATTAATAAGTTCTGAATAAATAAATTATTAAATGTTTTGAAAAATTTTGCTTTTTTTTTAGATTACAGACGTTACTTCAAAAAATAAGATACTTACTTTCGAAGCTTTTCATGTCTCAATCTAGTCATGCATGTTGTTCTATGACTTAAACTAGGCTAAGTCGTTGGTTTTCCTGTCTGACTTAGGCAACCCATGACTAATTTTTTTTTAACATAAATCTCCTTCCATTATCGGATGTTACAGCGCTATATAAAAACAGATAATTATTGAAAGAATTTCTTTTCTTAATGACTTATGGTTTATACTATGCATAAGTTTGCCATTAATAATAATAGCAAAAAAAAAATATGTAAATTTAGTTCTAGAGTGAGAGTTGTTTTTTTACATACATGCAATAATAATTTTGTGTGTAAGCTTAACTGTAGTATATTTAGATCTGTTATTAAACAAAAAAGAATGCTTTATCTTTACAAATCGCATAAAGAAGTACTCTATATCGATATTGAGATGTAAATAAGCTGTGTGGTTTTCAATTTCGAGCCTGTGTGAGTTTAAGTTAGTTTCTATTAAATATTGTTAAAGAGCTAATTGTCGCCCCAATTTTTTTTGCTGCGTTACATCAATGTTTTCTAACTTAACATCTCTCATCCCTTTTTTTCGGTAACATTTTTAATGGAGCCCTCAAATGATCGGGGAGGGACGGATGCAAAAACAAGTGGGAGTGCCATCAAACGTTCATGCCGACCAGCAAAATGATTAGGCCAAACACAACCTCGAAGATATCAAAGCAGTCCATGCCGCTCGTACATAACAAAACGTACGGTCTAACATTTGGCATACGATAACACCTACAGTGTATAGTTTGAATTTTAAAAAAAAATTTTGTTGAATTTGAAACAAAATTAATTTTAAAAAAATAATTATACAAATAAATTAAAACGTATTCTGGCATCTGTGTCTTGCTCAGGGGCGGACTGGGTATCAAAATCGGCCCGAGCATTACCATATAAACCGGCCCGTAAATGGCATGTCATATATTTTCGGTGTGGGGGATTTTTAGTGTGTGTGTATATGTTATTAGTCTTCATTACATTCTGTTCATTTATTCTTTCAAACGTTTTTTTAGCCTAGAATACTCTCTTGCTATAATAATTGAAAAAACTGTACACACCGCAAAAGGGCAGCTAGGGAGTCCGGGTTAGTGCTGTGAGCTCCTCCCAGTGGGGTCAGGGCGAAGCCTCTGATCCAAGCATTATTTCCGTTATTCTTAACTTTAAAAATGCATATTCCGAGGTATCTACAGTGCAATTAGCCTGCAACTCTTCTGTCAATCTAGTCATCTATGTTGATCTGTGACTTAAAATAAGCTAAATCATTGGTTTTCTTTGCTGTCTCAGGCAAACCCATTTCATTAAAAGTTAAGAGAAGGTATAATGGTTAGAGAGGCACTTACTTAATGTGAAAAGCTCTTGCTTCCTCCTAGTACATTCTCAAAAACGCGATTTGTATAGGAATATACCATGACCCATTATTTAAAATATAAATCTCCTTTCATTAACTATCGAATGTGACAGCACTATATAAATTATTTTAATTATTGTAATAATTTTCATCATTAATGACTTCATACTAAGTTGCTGGACCGACTAACCCACTCTTTAGTGGACGAGGTCTTATCTGAAAGCCAATGTGTTTTCAAAGCCGGTAGAGGTACATCTGACATGATATTTGTTGTGCGACAATTACAGTAAAAATGCAAAGAGCAGAACTTAAACTAATACGCTGCCTTTTTGGACCTTACCAAGGCTTTCGACACAGTCAGTCGCGATGGTTTGGGGAGTATTTTTGCCAGGCTGGGATGCCCACCTACGTTCCTATTTATTCTCAAGCAGCTTCAAGTGGGACAAAAAAGGCCAGATCAGACACAATGGTGTCCTTTCTGATCACTTCCCAAGAGAAAATGGTGTGAAGCAAGGCTGTGTACTTGCTCCTACTCTATTCGCTATCCTCTTTGGGGTAATGCTGGGTCAAATGAGGCAGCAATTGCACGAAGGCATCTATATCCAGTTTCGTTCTGACGGCAATGTGTTCAATCTTCGACGTCTACTATCCCATTAAAAAACAAAGGAGATGGTCATAACGGAGCTTCTTTATGCCGATGATTACGCCCTGCTAGCTCACAATGAACATGACCTCCAGAACGTGGTAAACGAATTAGCATACGCTGCCGCCTCTTTCGGTCTATCTATAAACCTCGGGAAAAAAGAAGTCATGTTCCAGAAGTAACCTAATAAAACATACTCAGCCCCAAGGATCACCTGAATGGACAGCCCCTTAATGTGGTAGACCACTTTACATATCTTGGTAGTATAGTGTCATATGACGCCTCACTTTCAAGGGATGTTGATAACCGTCTGGCCAGGGCCAGTAACGCTTTTGGACGCCTTCAGGCGAAAGTTTGGCGGAACAGATCGCTCCGCCTGCCTACAGGTGGTGTTACTCTCAACCCTTCTATATGGCCCACAGACATGGACACTATACAGGAAACATCTAAGACTTCTTGAGCGCTTCCACCAAAGATGCTTGCGCTCCATTATGGACCGCAAGGTGTCAAGACCGCACTACAAACAACGATGTCCTTGCGAACGCCGGTATGGACATTATAGAGGGACTTCTTTTGATCCGATAGTTACGCTGGGTAGGGCACGTATCCCGTATAGGTGACGAACGTATGCCAAAGGCAATCTATTTTGCAAGCTAAAAGGTGGTCGACGTAACACAGGCGCCCCACGGAAACGCTTCAAAGACCAGTTTAGGCGTCAACTTTCCTTGGCTGACATAGAAGAACTGGTTGCATGCGGCCTCAGCACGAGACAGCTGGAGGTCACTCACGAAGGCCGTGGGATACACATTTGAGACCAAAAGGAAATCTGCTGCCGAGGACAAACGCAGACAGTGAAAAGAAATCTAAATCAACCACCTGCGGACAATAGTTATGTTTGGCCTGGATGTGGCAAAATATGTAGGTCTTAGCTGGGGCTGCGCAGCCACGGGAAATATTGCATTCCTCACTAATCTTCGGACTCGAAGACTAGCCTTATTATTATTAATAATCATAAGTTTGCCATTAATAATAATAGCATAAAAAAATGATTTAGATCTAGATTTTTTTTAAAATCTATGTTATTAAAAATAAACAAAAAGAAACTTACTCTTTCTTTTCAAATCGCAGAAAGTAGAGCTTTATAGCCATATTGAGCTGTGAATAAGTTGGATGGCTTGCAATTTTGCGGCTTTGTGTATGAGTTACAAAGTATATTTCTATTAAGTATTATGAAAGAGCTAATTGTCGCGCCTTTTTTTGCTGCTTTATATCAATGTTTTCGAACTTAACCTCTCTCATCCCACTTTTTCGTTAACTTTCAATGGAACCATTAAAAGACGGGAGGGAAGAAGGAAATAAGAAAAGGAGTGCCATCAAAGGCCCATGCCGACCAGCAAAACGATTAGGTCAAACACAACATCGAAGACATCAAAGCAGTCCTTGCCGCTTGTGCATAGCGGAGAGTACGGTCTAACGTTTTGCAAATGATAATACGTACAGTGTATAGTGTATTTTTTTGTTGTTGATATTCTTGTTTAATTTCAAACAAAATTAATTGTAATAAAAATAAATAAAAAAAAACAAGAAAACGTGTTCGGGCCTTTGTGTCTCGCTGCTGTCACTTTTTTTTTTAAGTTGTCTGCATTGAATTTTTTTTTCTTTGGTCGTGACCAGACCGGCCCATTTGGTACTGACCCACCGGGCATTTGCCCGTTTGCCCATATAACCAGTCCGCCCTCTGATCGTGCACAATATACTTCACTCTCTGTCTACTAATTAAATGACAAATCAATTCGACTCTACACTTACTTTCTTAGGGAACATTGTCGTATATTTGTACGATTATACGTTACCTAGATGAGTTCGCTAAGATTACCAAAGGACGGGAAAGAAGCGAATGTCAGCCTCCCCCCCCCTTTTCCTATTTAAAAAAAGGAGAAAAATCTGACCCAGCATAACAGACCAATACCACTTTCTATCATCACATGTACAATCCTAGAACACATAATATGTAGCAACATCATAAACCGCTTCGACAAAGTTCAATACCATAGTTCGATTAAAATATTAAAATATTTCTGCAGTGATGGTCCATTGCGTCAGTGGGTTAAAAAGAACAAACTGTAATAATAAATGGCTCTAAATCAACACCAATAACAGTTAACTCAGGTGTACCTCAAGGAACAGTCTTAGGTCCACTACTATTTTTAATTTACATAAATTATTTACCAAATTGCATTAGTTCAGGAACAAAAGTCAGAGTATTTGCATATGATTGCATAATTTATAGAACAGTGTTTCCCAATTTTTTTTGGCTCGTAGATTTCTTGTCATGTTTCCCAGTACTCGGTAGATCCCCCCTGGTTAGCTAATATTTCGAAATTGCAATTTTTCAGATTTATGTATTTTCAATGTTTTTTCAATGATTTCTAAGGGACAATAGGCATTATGTTTATTATTGGCCTAATACAATATGATTCCTCTTTTTGGAACCCCTCAACTCAAGAAAACATTTAGAAACTGGAACAGACACAAAATAGATTAGTGAGATTCGTAACAAACGAATATTCACATTTGACTAAAATAAAACCTTTAGTAAAATTACTAAATTTAGAAAGCCGTTAGGACAAAGACTTAAAAGTAAAGTAGCAATTATACATAAATTTTTGAACCATAATCTTCAAATACAAAAACAAAGTTTTATAAAATAATCAGAATGACACAAAGGCACATTTCTCATTCCTTATGCTAGGACAAATGTGTACAAATGTTCCTTCTTCCTTAGCACTATTAGAGCTTGGAATGGGTTGCCTGAGCTGGCTAGGAAAACCAGTGACTTGGCAGAATTTATGTCATCGGTTAATATGCATGACGAAATGCATGACGCGTAGGTTGTAATCATCTTCTTTTTTGAAGTAATGTCTGTATTGTATAAGATAAGATATAATTTCCACTACCCTTGACATGTAAACAATGACTAGTCTGCTAGGATATTTCAAGGAATTTTGAAATCTTCAAATTGGAAATGCTAAGTCTTGATCTCTCCTCGTGGTGTTAGGGCCGTGATTGTCGCTATTTTAAGAAAAAAAAGGCCAGAAGCACAGCCATGAGCAAAGAATGCAGATCTTTAAAAAAAGGCTTAAACTAAAACGCGGACAACACTGCAACAGATCCGAACTTTCCTTGTCTTTGAGGCTAGCTTTCGAAGTGAAGATAAGACTACTTAGCATTCTTCAAGGCAGTTCATGAGATTTCGCCGCCGTTAAAACAAGTCTAAACAAGTTCGCCCCTAAAACTAGATCTAGCAATAGTGAACACGATATCTACCTTAATCCATATTAACAACAAAGAAATAATTACCAATTATTAATTGACTAATTGTTAATTTTCTTAATAATTTATGTCTTGTTAGATACAATAAAAAAAGTTTAAAGTATCAACCCTTGTTGATTTAAAAAAAAATTGATTACCAATAATTAATTGACTAATTTGTTACCTTTTAATTGATTCATGTCTTGTCTATGCCTATGACTAGTTGTGCAAAGTTTAAACATGTTTGAAGAAAATGTATTGGACAAATACATACCTTTTATCAGACAATCATACAGGCAGACAGGGTGAGCTGATATAAGCTTTGTAAAAAAATAGTTCTCCATTTCCCTATTTTAGATTATTATTTGATCTAAAAAAAAATGCTAAAAAGAATTCTGGACTATGAATGTATATTACATGCGATATTTGTGTACTCTAAATGTACTGGGTTTTTTTTTTTTGCAATGAACAATTGTAAAACTAATTTCCTTACGGATAAAACATTTTTTTTCTTTTTTTTTTTAGAGACCAACTATAGCAGCATTGTATGCCATAGAAATAATTAATGATCTCAAGAACTTATTATATAAAAATGATCTCAGTGACCACGTTTCTAAACTGGATAAAGAAATAAGGTTTATACATTTTTTTTAATTAAATATATTTGTTTTTAAATATAGTATATACTTATTGATACTGAACATTATATTGTTGTAGTTTTAACAGATTTTTTTTAACGAAACTCTTTTCACTTTTCTTTCAGAAACTTTGAAAAAATTGGGCATATCCACATTGAACAAAACCTACGATACAAATCCACAAATTGTTTATGACTTGCTCATCTATAAGTTAAAAGGATCGTGGAATGGTTACAGCTGTTTGGACTTAGCATTACTTAACAATCTCGACAAATTTCTATCTCAAACACCGTGCGTCCTGCTGAATAAAGAGATGTGGAAGAATGGCACTGTTCCATCACACAGTAGATCCAAACAACCAGAACCGGAACTGGCAGAAACATCAAAAAAAAGGTAAAATAGTTTAATTATATTATACTTTAAGGTGTTAATTCTAAAAAAAAAATACTACTAAATGTAATTAATTATTTTATTACTATTTTTCAAGACAAAGTAAATTTAAGTTATTATTTAGAAATAAAAATGCTCATTTACGATGCACATAAACTATTAAAAAATGTAGGTAACCTGTGTTTAAAAAAAGAGGAAGAATTGATAAAGCGAATTATTTCAATAACCATATAGTAGTTAGTGAAAAGATTCAGGAATGTAGAGTCGAAGTTCTTAGCTTTTTCACTTCTACTATTAATTGTTAACGGCCCCAGAAAAGTAAATAGTAGCTATTTGATTTGTGCAGTCTGTTTATCCGTCCGTCCATCCGCCCCGTTTAGATTTTATAAAGTAGAAAAGAAAAGCAAAAATCGGACATCATGAAATTTTAGATCATGTTTAGCTGCCTCTGAAAGAGGAAAAGACGCTATTAGTTTTGTGTGAAATATCTGTCCGTCCGGTTCGTCAGGCCGTCCAGTTTAGATCTCGTAAACTAGAAAATCCGTCATTATAATATTTTAGACCGTTTAAAGTTCTGATGCAAAGACTACTTTTTCATTTCTAAAATCACTTATGCAAGCAGTTTTTCATAAAAATACATCCCTTTTACAACTATTTACTATTAATATCAACAAACAATGGAGGCTCTTTGATAGCGGAGATGACTATTTATCATATTTTTGACACTTTTATAATAACGATTTTAGATAAAAAAAATTTTTTTTTACATTTGTATTGTTAAATTATGTAAGTTTTGTCATACTAATTACTACATTTACAAAAATGTTTGCTTTTTTTTAAAGAGAAAAAGCTATTTAGTAAGCATATAAGTCGGACATAATTTAAAACAACAATTTATTAGTAGTTTTTATATTATTGTATGAATAGGTTGCAATTGGTATTCTGTAGTCATGTAAAATACTGCACTCATCCTTGATCTTAGTAATCGAAGTTTATGTTTATATTTAAAGCAGATCCCAGTACTGAAACGCCGTACCATAGTGTATATACAAGTACTTCTTAGGCAAATTAGTTGCAGTTTTTTCGTCTGCCTGCATTATAACGCCACCCCCACCCCTTCAAATTCCCCTACCCCCTGACTACGCCCATGACAACAATAAAAGCCAATTATGCCAAACATAATGCATGCTATAATTCTTATTTGTTCTGATAACACAATTATCTTATAAATTCTAAATGTAAAAAAAAAAAGAATACATAATTTTTTAAAAAAAATCAATGTTTCAGTTGTTGCATTAGAATGTTCAGAAAACTACTAGTTCCGAGGGTGATAGCCTTTCTTCGATTTGTAAGTATTTATTATGGGTTCTGATTATTAGTATTATTTTTATTTAAGCTAATTTGTTTTGTTTTTTCATATGTCTGTCTTGTTATTATATAAAATTCAAATATATGACTGCTAGTGCTCAGTTGCTAACACACGAAAGTAAACTAAGTGACCTTTTTTAAAATTGTAGTCTTCTTAAAAAAAATAAATAAACCAAAAATCTTTTCTTTTATGAAGATAAAAAATTAATTTTGAATATGTAATTACAAATGTTGCTTGTTGTCCACGTTATTTCCCCTATCAAATCATACTGTGTGGGTGCAATAGAAGTTATGGGAAATTTGTTTCTAATTTTGAATGTGTATATATTTCCTAATCTTTGTAGTATTTCAAATATGAGATGTGTATCTCTTGACCACAGATCTCTCACCTTATATTTCTGGGATTCTTTGCTATTTGGATAATCTCCTTTCTAGCAGTCGACACATTGCATTGGATTGAATGGGTACTTTTGACTTGGGTACTATTCTACTCAGCTGAAATCATCAATCAGGTATGCAAATCACTTATAATATGTTCAAAAATATAAAGTAGAACAAATCAACATAAAATACATCCTTAATATAAAAAATCTAATTAAGCTTTATATAAAAATGACACTATATAATTACTTTCATTTAAATTACTTTCAGTGTATACGCAACGTTATGAGACACAGACGGTCATGTTGGAGTTTCATAGATGGCATAGAACTAGTTTCTGTTCTCCTATTTCTCTTCTCCTGTAGCTTACATATCGCTGCCTACAAACGCCACCAGGACAATCAGCTACTTATGGTCTTCGTTTTAACACTTTTTAGTATTGACTTCATGCTCTTTTGTATTTTTACGCTAGAGTTCTGCTACATCACAAAATCATTAGGACCAAGGCTTATTGTTATTATAAAAATGGTATGATAAATATGATGTATTATAGTTGTTAAATTTCTTTTTAACTTTAAAAACGGGATATAAAGATAAAAAATAAATAACAGATTATAAAAAAGTATATTTTTAAATTTTGATTATTACAAATATATAAATAAATGATAAAATATTGTCGTTATGGCTAAAGAACTATAACAAAAGATACAAATAAATGTCCAAAAAATATAAATTAATAATATTTAGGTCATCTGAGAGAAAACAAAAAATATGAAAAAATAAATTTTCGATAAACATTATAGTAAATATAATATACATCCAGATATAATAGATATAATATAATTAAATAGATAGATAAATATAAAGAAATATATATATATATATAGAGAGAGAGATAGATAGATAGATACATAGATAGATAGATAGATAGATAGATATTTTTTAGATTCATTGATCATAATATTAATATCATGTCTATTTCTAGGTTAAAATTTTGTGTCAGTTTCTACTCATCATTCTTGCATTCTTCATCGCCTTCGCTGTGTCTTCACAAGCTGTTCTGTATCCTAACACACAACTTTCTGATCTGTTAGATTTTCGAATTATCAAACGACCTTTTTGGTCAATGTTTGGAGAGTTTACGTTGGATGAGCTTGAACCTAATGGTAAGCAGACATATCTGACACATATTTCACATTAATTTTTAAAAAAAGCAGATATTCCAAAAGTGTTATTTCATTTGTTTGAAACTGTTAACATTTCTTAGGACAACTGTTTGAATAGTAAATATCAAAGCTACATTTTTTGACATACATAATTAAACAACTGAGCTAAAGATTGATTTAATTTTGTACAAAAAAAGAGAAGTTCAATTTGGTTTTTAATTTTCGATCTAAATCATATTATTATTATTAGTTCTATGATATTTTTCTCTCTCTGTCTGTCTGACTCTCTGTCAGCCTTTCTTTCTATAATGTGTGTGTGTGAAAAGTGAGATAGGATATTTTTGTCTGGTAGGATTTTTTTTCTTCCCCCCACGTCATATGTATATATATAATAAAATAAAGATTAATAATTTGGTACACACACACAAACACATATATATATATCTATATATAGTTAAACAATATACGTTAAAATTTAAGAAAAAAATTTTTTTTTTTTTCAAAATGGTGCAGTTACTCTGTACCGTCACAAAAATGTCTGGCTATATATATATACATATGTGTTTGTGTGTGTGTACCGAATTAATCTTTATTTTATTCTAACCCTTCACTATTTTGGAAGACTTTAAATGTACAGTGGAATAGGTGTTCCTGAGGTTATTGGAAGGCTGAAGACTACCCGCCCATAAAAGTCAAGGGGTCTGGGGGATATTTTTTATATATACATGGAAATAAGTGATCAAATTATTAATGTATTTAATATTTTTTTATTAAGAAAAGTAATATGGAAAACTTTTAACGATAACAGACTTCGCAATACATCTAATTCCCGGCTTACACTACATATTGCGTTAATTTTTAAAGTGTCCAAAATATGTGATCGTAGTCAGGATTTTTAAAAGGGAGTGGTGGTTTGGTGGGGTGAATTTTTGTTCCCCTGTAAACGAATATACACATAAGAAATATATACATGGATACAAATAGGAATAGTTTTGTTTTTCAGCATTTAACGAGTGGTGGTGCTGCGACGCTCCGAGAAAGATCTATTGGAAACTCTACCTACTCCAGTCACCTCGGATAGAGTAGTATTTACAATAAAAAAAGACGTATGATGTTCCGTCAGTTTCTGGAACGTTTTTGAGGACCAAAAATAACGGAACGGATTTAGAGTTAAAATATTTTAGAAGATAAAGTCTTAACATCACACCTCTTATTGCTACGTTCGTAAAATGTACTGGCAATAGTTTTTCTTTTTTTATTAGTATTGGAAATTTAACATGTGAAACTCCAATGAGTTCAATAGTAGAGTTTTGTGACTAGTTATTTTTATTGAAAAAAAAATATGGGAGGGAGTTAAACATACATTTTTTAGCTAACCTTATGTAATTTAGCGACTATAGTTTTCTTTTTCTTTTTATTAGAACATAATTTTAACTTCAACTTTCCATGCCCAGAGTCATAGTTTATGACTGTAGTTTTCTTTTATCAAAAGGAGTGGGGTTATGTTGAGGGATAATTTCAAATACTACTTTGGCAACGCCTAATGAGCTTGTTGCCATTTGTTTAATTTTTAAAAATTGAAGAAGTGAGGGGGTAACATCAAAAGTCCCTTGGTTAGGCTCATGGAAATAGATTAGTTTCGATTGCATTAGCTTTGTATTGAAGAGGTGGTTTTAAAGCTCAGCAGTCATTAAGCGAGGAAAGGGTTACGCCCACAATTAAACAATACTGATATATAGTGTTACTGGAGAAGACGAAGAAAGCGACAATTGTTGAATGCAACATGGATGGCTCCGTCAAGCTCAAGAGGCAAGCCAACTGCCACCGATCGACATCCACCTACAGCGATACAACTTCACAGCCATTCTCATCAATTTGATTCTGTCCGGGACTGACAGATCTAAGGAGGGGGCAGTGTTATAAACCTGGTGGTGGCACAGATGGGGGTAGTGGTATGTGTGTAGTCAGCCAACGCAAATCGCCCCAGGCCAGCGCTTGACGAGTGGTCAACCGTGACGAGTTACGGCGGTCAGCCGAGACATGTGTCAACATGACGGTTCAGGAAGGATCGGCGTCATGAACAGAGCTTAGGAGCGTCACGAGGGATGTAGTCATGTGACGAGACTAGAAACGTCGAGCAATGTTCTGTCCGGTTCGAGAAGGCCAGCTGGAACCCTATATAAAGAGCGGAGGTGTCGCAGTCAAGACGGTTCAGAGCCTGGTTCACTACAGTACGGTCAACTACAGCACAGTTCCGTGTGGTTCAGCGGTGTGGCTCTGTACGTAGCATTACGACGGTTCAGTGCGGAGTACTAGCAAGTACAGTTGAGACAAACTGCGTCTTGATCTCGATCTGTGATCGAGTCCAACACAACGAGCCCAGTGTGTGAAGTCAGTCCTGAACTGTTGAACCCAGCGCAAGCCCGGAACTAGACGGAGAGACCAGTGCAAGAGTTGATACGGAGAGATATTTGTACAGCCTATGTTACGTGTTGCCATTTGTACAGTATTGGATGTATATTATTGGACGTTAAACTGTTACGTTTCTTTGGAGCCCTGAGTTGTCAAGTTCTTTAAGTTGGTGGTGTCGTGTGGTGCAGTTTGCAGAGAGCCTGGATAGTGAGATTCATAACAATTTATATATTATGATTTCATAGGATTGTACTTTTTATATTAGTCCAAAGCTTGATATGGCCAGATGCTAAAATATAATATTCCACCGGAGCTGAAGCCGGAAACCTACATATCTTGTAAAAAATGTCTTGCTGAGTATTTTGTAAAACTGCTAAATAACTTACCAAAATTTGTATTATTAATTGTATTATTTTTTTTTTACATTATTGTTTTAAACTATATAACTGTAGAATGTGGCTTAAAATCCAGCCCCATAATTAATATTTACTAGCAAGTAAACTAACTCAGTTCCCTAGTGTAACCTTTAGAGAGTGCATACCTCCATTCTATCTTATTTACCTGTCTATCAATGAGCATAATGTAATGGACAAATAAATGGTGGGAGTTGTTCATCTCTACCTCTTGTGTAGAGTTTTTGCTTGAAGTCCAGCCCCTTAATAAATACTTAGTAGCAATTTAAAAAACTCAGTTTCCTCGTAAGTTGTGACCTCGAGAGAGTGTCAATATGCTGAAGGGGTGCACCGGATAGTACTTTTTGAATTCGGACGGAGTCGGAAAAAACCGGATAGTAAAATTTGATATTCGGCCGGAGCTGGAGTCGGAGCCATATACCAAAGCGTCTTGTAAATAGCTTGTATTGCTGAACATTTTACGAAACTGTTAAATAACATAATTATATTCGTTGGTATTTTTTTTTCCTTTTATATACCTTATTGTTTTAAATTCTGATTGATTTATTAAAGCTTAACAGTATTTGTAAACAGAAATTAATATGTGAATCATGAGCGTGTCTGTGTGTATGTACAAGGCCATCAACTATAAAGGCTGTGTGTTGAAGGGTCAATGTAAAATATTGTAATATATATTTAACTAGTTACTAATGTAAATATCTCATCTGGTTTGTATAGTGGTTGATTTATGTGTTCAAGAATTTCTGCCCAACAATTGGTAAACAGACTTGTAATTTTAAGTCAAGAGACCGCTTATGGTTCTGGCTTAATACTGATAGCTGTTAATTACTAGTTGGAATATGAAGCGTAGTAGGTCATATAATTATTAATCCAATTGCGGCAAACGATATTTTATTAACAACAGGATCATCTATTATACCTACTCATAGCCTGAACCTTAAATGTTGCGAAGCATAGATTTAATTATAGTCTGCACCACTACTGTTATATAGATCTAAGAGCATTAGGAAAACCAACTATAGAAAAAAAAACTCTTCCACACACTCCTTGCCAAAAACACATAAATAGACTTTGTGTTCGACTGATTGTAACAACCTGGTCAGATAGATCTAGTGAGCCTACATATTAGTAGTCCTAGTGTAGTGTGTATAGATGATTGTGTTGATCTTCACGCGTTTTTTTTTGTTTCCTTGGTCATACGCAATAGTGTTTAGTGTGCAGGTAATAAAAGTTAACACATTGGTATGGTCAGTAAAACATATAGATACATTATGTCCGTACACTAGTTACAGAGGTCAAGTGTTTCTAAACATTCAAGCATATTTTTTCTTTGTTTGCTATATCTAATTGTGATGTTTAAGATATTTATTTTTTTGCGATGTTAAACTTTGCAGTGGGTAATTATGATGACCTTAAGGGCTAAGTCAGAGACTGAGCTTGTTGTGGCGTAAAGCTCAGAGTAATGTTCAACCCATCTGTGCATTTGTTGGCACTTGTCTGTGATAATTTCCCCAGTGGTTGATTTCTGAGGTGCTGTCTTGTTTTTTTTTTGGGGGGGGGGGTCCGAGAGCATTTTTTATTTCTTCGTACATCCCTCTTATGTTGCCCACTTGGTCTGCGAGCTGAATACTCTCACAATAAACGAACTAGATGAAACACCCACCCTTTTAGAGCTCAACATAGCCATAGACAACATAGCTGCCCGCAAAGCACCCGGATGCCATGATATCCCCCCCAGATCTCTAAAACAATGCAAAACTACTCTAATTTAACCTCTACACGAACTGCTTTGCAAATGTTGGCAAGAAGGTGCTGAACCACAAGACCTGCGGGATGCTAAAATCATTACACTATATAAGAACAAAGGTGACAGAAGCGACTGCAACAATTACAGGGGAATCTCCCTCTTAAGTATTGTAGGCAAAGTCTTTGCTCGAGTGATACGTCACAGGCTACAAAAACTCGCTGATCGGGTCTATCCAGAATCACAATGCGGCTTTCGTTCAGGGAGATCCACGATTGACATGATTTTCTCCATCCGCCAATTCCAGGAAAAGTGAAGAGAACAAAGGATGCCTTTCTACATTGCGTTTATTGACATGACAAAGGCCTTCGATCTAGTTAGCAGAGATGGCCTCTTTAAAATTTGACAGATAATAGGCTGTCTACCCAAGCTATAAAATTTAATCATATCTTTCCACCAAAATATGATGGGTACAGTTCAATTCAACGGTGCCAGCTCTGAAAGTTCCAGTATAAACAGCGAAGTTAAACAAGGATGTGTCCTGGCCCCAACCCTCTTTGAAAAACTATTTTCACTGCTAATCCACAACGTGTTTGACAAATCCACGTAAGGCATCTATCTCCATTCCAGATTTGATGGCAAACTCCTAAATATTGCCAGACTGAGGGCGAAAACTAAAAGCAGAGCCACCCTCCTAAGAGATATGCTATTCGCGGATGACGCAGCAGAAGTGGCACACACGCAAGACGAACTCCAGTCCCTAATGTCCCGCTTCTCTCAGACCTGTAAAGAATATGGCTTGACTATTAGAAAGAAGAAAACAAATGTTATGGGACCACCTGCTACAGCACCACCCTCCATCCTCATTGACGATAACAAGCTGGACGCCGTAAAGGAATTCTTCTATCTGGGATCCACAATTACAGATGACCTGTCTTTAGAAGCGGAAATGAAAAAACGCATTGGGAAGGCTGCATAGACATTTGCTAGACTCAGACCAAGAGTTTGGAAAAACCATAAGCTAACTACAATGACCAAAATGGAAGTCTACAAGGCATGCGTTATGAGTACACTGCTGTATAGCAATATGAATCATGGACCACCTACGCAAAGCAAGAGAGGAAACTGAACTCGTTCCATTTGAGATGTCTCCGTAAGATCTTGAATGACACATGGAAAGAAAAAGTGTGCAATACTAAGATCCTTGCGCGATTAGGTATTCCCAGCATCTTTACAGCCCTCAGAACACGCCGTTTGCCCTGGCTTGGACATGTTCGCCGAATGGAGGACAAGCACATCCCAAAAGTCATCCTCTATGGTCAACTCGCGACTGGCACAAGAAAAACTGGTCCCCCCACATCCGTTACATAGATGTAATAAAACGTGACCTCATGATGATAAAAGAAAGTGTCGCCATTACTTCTTTATGTTAGTATTTTATATGGATGGTCATCCTCCAACCTTCTGTATCTTTCAATAGCTTCTAATGCGCCTCTATAGCACCTTAACTTAAGATATTCCTGCTAGGTGTTTTATTATGTTTAATCTTTGTAATGCTTTTCTTTAAATCTGCCATAAAGTGTATTAGAGACTGTCTTTGGTCTAATTTTACACCAAGATATGTTGGATTTTTTAAATATTGGCTCTGAGTGTATATTTAGAATGTATTTTTTTTTTCTATTTTGTTGCCGTGGCTAAAGATTAAATAAACAAACATAGATACATAGATATATAGAGTATTTGAATTGTCATGACCTTATGGTGTTTTTTTAATAGAACCTAAAAATATTTTAAATATTCTGATAACATATTTCAATATTGTTAATAGAAATTCAGCATATATATTATTTTTATTATAACATATACATTATAAATTAACGAAAAAAAAAGTAATTCTTTTCACCTGTTAAATTACTTTTTTTCAGTTATTAGAAGAAAGGTAAGTAGTGCAATAAATAACACTACATGTAATAGCATCGCAATACTAATGTAATTTTATGCTGCTTTTCTTTTGGTTATTAATTGCTTAAACTCTTAAATTCTGAAGCTGGGGTCCTGGGTTTAAATCTTGCTTAAGACATGGAAATTTAAATTTTGGGATTTGCGAGTAGCTCGTTAACCGCTAACCAAATAAACAGATGACCTAAATATTATTTGTACCAACGATTATATAGCCTGTAAGGGAACTTTACTTTTATATCTTGAAATACATAAACACAAAAATGTACCCAGTTTCCCTCAATGCGACGCAGCATTAATTTATTTCTATTAAAGCAATTAATTATATATCCGTTTCCAAAATTTGACTGTTACGCTAAAATACAACTGAAATACCACTTCCCTTTCTAAGTAAGCAGAAAATTCACATAAAAAAGCCACTTTCATAGGCCCCTGATAATATAGCTAATGCTGCTCCTCCTGGACCATGTCAAGTCATCTCCCTTTCCATCCATTTCCCTTTTTTAATCGTATTACTCCAAACCCGTGCACGAGGAAATCAACAGGCCCTAGAGACTCAGACTTCCCCACTTCCTTGAATAATGCCTTAACGCCATGTCGTTCTATAGCTACCTTTTATGAAATATATGACCTCTAAATTTTCAAAACATCAAAATGTATTTATGGGACTTAAATAAAAAATAATACTTTTTTTAAAATGAAAAATGTATTTTAAAAAAATGAATTTGTATTGTTCCACTGTTATATTTCATAGCGTTTTAAATGTACATTATTGATGTTAAGATGCCTTAAAATAAAATGAGAAAGAGAGAGATGGGGGATAAAGAGAGTTCGAGTCACGTGACAACTGATCTAATGTATTTATATTTATATATTTCTTTTTTTTTAATTTAAGCACAATAACATCCACTTCTAGCATAACTGACAACAAATTTCGATCACAATCAATTGGACATTACGACAAAGTAAATGACAAATTCCAAAAAAGAAATAAAGACAAAGAAACTAAAATATCACCAAAAGAAAGTTGTGACAAAGAAACTGAAACAGATTCCACAAAATACAACATTGAAAAAACTCAAGAACACTGCGACATTGGAACCCAGACAGGTCAGTATTTTATAACTCAAATAATCCTATATTTACAAAATACACTTATTAATTTAAGTGAATACATTTTAAATAATATCAACAATTGAAAACAACAATATTAATGGTCATTGCAAAAGCTTAAAGAAATGGGATCTTTTGTTGTATTTTACATGTTTGAGATGTTCCTTCAGAGAAGATAATTTACTTCCTAGATAATTTCCCTATCCTACTGGTCCCCAAATGAGAAAAAAAAAAATAGTGCCCTGAGCATGCAAGTAACGTTATATAAAAGCAATACTTATTTTATTATTTTTTTTTAGTCCTAATGGGATGGGAGGGGACAGGGTTTGAACCTGGGACTATCGATAAATCCGAACGAGTAAATCCAGAAAGTCCATTGCGCAAACAGCATGGCCATGCAAGATGCCTTACCCCAAATGATGCTAAAAAATAGAAAACTTTGAAAAGTACGTAATTCTACCAAAGTAACTTGTATAAATTTCAGTGAAATTCAACTGTGCAAAGGTTGTATGCAGTTTTTTATTAGGTAGCTTGTTACCGCTGATGACTAGCATCTGTGAAAGTTGAGCACTTTTGTACGTCTCTCTTGACAGTACATAGCCTCTCCACGGAAAGTAATATGCATTACCTCCTTGTGGTGACAGATGGAAACTGATGCTTTGAAGCCTCATGCAAATCTGCAAGGATCTCAGAGGAGAGGTGGTCACAAGATGTGTGGCAGTCATAGCCAGACGTCGTGCAGATACGCTATGCTGCCACAAAACCAAAACCCTAGCTTTAGCTTGTGAGGTCTAAGGCTAAGAGAGTGGAACCTAATAAAAACTCCAGTTATGAAGCACCGTAAGGGGGGGGGGCAGTAGAAAGACTACTGCTCTCTAACAAACTCCTACTGCTACCTGACCTCAAATAGCGATGGTGTTACTCCATCTCTGACAGTATGGTCTCTAAAAAAAAAGAATGGTAGTTACCGGTAATCAGTTTCTAGGTGATTGGCGTATACTGAAACGCCAGGGACCACTCTCAACAGTAGGAGGAGCTTTGCAGCCTCGCTGTATAACCACTGCCTGTTTTACGCATTGCTGACCTCGGACAATAAAATGCCTGCCTCACCACTGAGTGCTTGTTGTTAAGACAATTTAAAAACCTCACCTGCACCTGCAAATTCAATCAAAAGACAATCCTTAATATTAATAACATTTGTAAACTGAAACATACGGAAAATGTATCCTGGTTTCAATATCGATTCTTAACTCGTTACCGACATGCAGTCAAACTGCTAACATCGACAGAGTACTCAGCAGACTAAACGTCTGCAAGAAACCGTACAGTGGATCTCTTATAGAAAGTGATTCTACATTCCACTGGACAGAAAAACCAGAACAACGTCCCCCATGGTGTTCTCTTTGCAATAAGAAACAGTCTCATCACTCTCATTGAGATGTTCCCCTTAAGCAATGAAAGAGTAGTACACATGAAATTTGCACCCCGCTAAGCAAAGCTAATGTTATTTATACTTATTAACCAGGACATGCTGCACCGGGTGAAGACAAAGGTAGATTGTTTCAAGCTCTAGAGGGAGTAATTAAAAACATCCTTAAGTCCGTGCACCTCTATATTGACAAAAACTTTAATGCCCAAGTTGATGCTGAAAACGAGGCGTGGTCAAAATGTTTGAGATCTCATGGTGTTGGCAAGATTAATGACATTAACTAAAGGCTACTTAGTTCTATAGCTCTCTTGAACAGTGGATAACAAAATACATACATCTCTCGCAAGCAATGCCACAAATTGTTCTAGCGGCGACCACGCTCAAAATGTGGCACCAGCTTGAAGGATGGATCTGAAAAGTGTCATCCAAAACCGCTTATACTATAGCGCAGACTGCAACTTAGATCATTCACTTTTGTTAAGCAAGATCAGACTACTCTTAAAAAAGACTTATACTTCCAGTCAGCCCAGGGATGTCTGCACTCTTTGTGTAGCTCCGGAACAGTTCATTCCCTTCGATAACTGATGAAAAAGAGATCTCTATAAGATGGGAACAATTAAGATATGTGATCTAGAGTTCAGCACTTACTACCTTTGGTTCAAAACAAATGTAGACTGGTTTGAGACAAATCTAAAATAAATGGAGCCATGCAGTATAAAATCTTAACAGGCCTTAATAATTACTAAAAACAAAGAGGCAAAACAAATGGCTAGACAGTTCCAAAACAGTTTTTGGAAGGATACCTGCAACAAGGCAATGCCGAGTCCTAAGATTTTTGTTTAGGCCTCCAGAATTGCCAAAAATAAAAGAGACAAACAAATGGCTAGACAGTTTGCTAAAAACTTTTGGAGGGATACTTGTAACAGAATTCAAGAAAGTCTCTACCTAGGAAATAATAAAATCAGTTTGGTGGTTTAAAAGCAACCCTGGTTCAACCAGTGACTAAGCTTGCCCAACTACTACTATCAAAATTGGGAGAACAAATTACAGATTAAACCAAGCAGCTAGAACGACGGACAGAACACAACCTCAATGCCTATGTCACACAGAATACATTAGACGATGTCGCTTTAGCTTCTCTACCAGATTTTCTAGTATTAAAGTGCCTAGATAAGCTACCTAGCACTTTTGACATGAAAACATCAATACATTGCATGAAAAAAAAAAGAAAGTCTTTAAGGAGTGATGGCATCCCAGCGAAAGTACCTAAAGTCAACCAAACACTCCTGCTAGCCATTGCTGAGAACATGTCCTTTAGGGCAAAGCTGACTAAAATATACTCACAATATATAAGAACTAATTGCAACAATTATTGTGGTACTTCTCTACTTAGCATAATTACCAAAATATTTCTTAGAGTGGCACTACCCAGTCTGCAGATGATAGCTTCTGAAGTCTACCCAGAGTCTCAATGAGGATTCCGGAATGGCAGATCCACCATAGACATGATATTCTTTCTATGACTTCTGCAGAAGAAATTCAGAGAAAAACGATTTTTTTACATTTTTTGTTGATCTGACTAAAACTTTGATATGGTCAGCAAAAGTGGCTTTTTAAAACACCTAAGGAAAACAGGATGTCCTCCCAAAATACTGAAGTTATCGAGTGCTTTCATGAAGAAACGAAATGTACCATTAAATTCAATTAAGCCTAATCAGCACATTTGAAATTAGCAATAGTGTTAAGCAATGATGTATGTTTGCAACTATTCTGTTTGGAATATTCTTCTTCAGCATTCTGCATTATGCTTTCAGCGACATCAACGAAGGTTTATTTCTCCAAACATGATCCTCTGTAAAATGTTTTTAATGTATCAACGTTGCGGACAAAAACCAAAGTTAAAAAGGTATTTCTCAGGGAACGCTTCTATGCTTATGATGCAGCTATTTTGGCTGATTTAAATATGCAGCTTCAGTCCCTGGTTGACAAACTATCTGTTGCTTGTCAGACGTTCGGCTTAACAATAAGTCGAAACAGGACTAAGATACTAGTTCAGAACACAAATATTGCACTTTACGTAACTATTAATGGCCAACAACTGGGAATTGTTTACAATTTTGTTATCTTAGCTTCATCATATCCAACTATGTTCAACTGGAAGAAAAATTAACACTGAATAGCCAACGAAATGTGAAATATGCAATATGTGGGACAATACCTTTCTGACTAAGATAAACAAAGCCTTAGCATACCAGACCTGTGCGATGAGAACATTGTTATTTTGGAGTAAAATATGGCCAACCTTATCATGGGAGGAAAAATGCTAAAAATCTTCCACTGCCGATGCCTAAGGCGTTTTTTTTTTAAATAACCCATGAAGATTTGCTACAAATAGCAAAGGGCCAGGACTTTCGATGTGTTTTCAGTAGCAAACTCCTTAGATAACTTAGCTAAGTTCATAGGATGCCAGAAGGTCGACTTCAACAAGACATACTGTATGGCTATCCAAAAGAAGGCATGAGAGCTGCTGGTCGCCCATTTTTACGATATACGGATGTGTACTAACACGACATAAAGCTCTTCAAAATGAACATTAGCAGCTTAGAAAAAGTGGTACTGAATACATCCACCTAAAATGTGAGATAAAGGAATGTTCCCTGATTGCAGATACCATACACAGTAGTAATAGAGAAATGGTGAAAATGGAACTTCGCCTAGTTATAAGATATGCTTTACCTGTGCATCAAGAATTGGTTTCTTAGGTCACAAAAGAAGTTGTAATGGGAAATGAGCATCTCTCGAGACTTTAACGGCCACAGAGCTAGCTTTTTGTGCATTAGGTATACAAAATAAAGGAAGTTTTATTAAGCTTTTTTTTATTTACATTTTAGAACTGCAGAATTTTGATATGTTTTTCCGTTTATAGCACACACACACACACATACACACAAACGTCAAAAGAGCAAGCATTTTAATATTACTCTATGTCTTATTATTAATTTAAATACACAATTTAAACTGTACTGGGACATCGATCAGACGTTGTCAAAGTACATACTCGATACCTGTTCTTTTTTTTTTATTTACAAATTAAAGCCAAAAGATTATCTAAAATCGCTCGGCTAACATATTGTATTTATTCGGAAATTGTCAGGCGGAAATGTGCAGTATATCTCTTTATCAATAATTGGCTTTTAGTTTGTTAAGTTATGGCGGAGGTTTGGACAAGAAAGTAAAATATTTTTAAATTTAAAGAAACATCCAAAACATGTAAAATATTTTACAGAATAAAAACAACGTTATTGAGGGTTTAAAACATTATTTAAAAATTAAAATAACCTTTTTGTGAATTCTTTGCAAATATGTGGATCTCATAGTAATCCGACGGGGTCTTATCTGAGTTTGTAAGATAACACAAGCTCTCTTTGTAATCATGTTAATACATTATATCTCTTTTTTATTGTTCGCACACGCCAGTACCTAAGATATTTAATCTAAATACTTCCCCAGGGCATAGTTGTCATTTCTAAATGTCCTTTGCTCTGACGTTAAAAGCTAGATGTTTTTATATACTAACGCAGCTTCTTATTTTACAAAAAGTAAGATTGAAGTTTAGGTTAAGATAAGATTGAAGTTTTGATTTTAAAAAAAAATAAAGTACACGCTTTATTTAAGATTAAACTGTTATCACTTTTTTCCAGGACAGTAAGTGTGTTCACTTTTAAAATTATATTTATTTTTCTTCAAAATCTGATTATTATTTATACAATGTATAAATACCTGAATAGTATCTTCGCATTTCTTTAAAATTATTTCATTGACAGTAACGTGTCTTACTATTGTTTTAAAAATATTTTCAGTAATACCAGAACCAATGATTACATATAAAAAAAAATATCGACCATTGGTAGGCCGAATTTCTGTTTCACCAGATTTTCCATCTACAAGTAAGGAATTCTGCTATTTATTTCACTTTTACATTAACGTCGGTATAGGAAATCCAGAAACACCCCCTGGCTACGCCTATTATATATATATTGTTAACACAAGGGATTGAACTAAAGATAATAGCTCACCAATAGCTGGTATCTCTTCGATTACAGAACCACAATCCAATTATGATCAATCGATATCCCCGAGTACTTGAAATATAAGTCCAACTGGAGGTAAATCTAATTTTTCATTAATTAGATATAAGGTTTGCGTATTTATTCAAACAATGAAAAGGACTCATTATTTTTCAAATCTTAATGGTGTGTTTGGTATAATAGAGAGTCAGATAATAATTTGCAATTTAAGGAGTCAGTTATTAAGATTGGGTCTCAATTAAGGAAATCCAATCTCGAACTGGAGTTGGCCACTTAGTGAGATTGTGACAGAGCGTCGCATGAGATTTGCTAAACATGTTCTCTGATAAATTGAATTACGCACACACAAAGACTTAAGATGACATAGGGGCCATTACAAGGAAAGCTGAAAAGGAGGAAATCCTAGTATAACTCGCCACCACACTTTCAATGAAGACCTCAGAGCCATGTGGAAAGAGGTTTTAGACATTGCCAGCTACTTATTTTTGTGGAGACAACTGGCTGTCCACCAATGCGCCGAACGACTTGCAGTCATAAGTAAAAATAACAAATAAGGTTTTTCAAATAAAATGTATTGATAGCAGTATAATGCACTGAAGATACCGCAGAATATGTATTTGTTTTTGTTTTAAATACCGAAAATAGTGTTTGGCGGTGGGGCTTTGCCCCGAGACTCGTTTGGGGAGCAATCAGCGCTCCCTTAGAATCCATTGATAATGGTGAGGGTGTCCACTGTCTACATTTTTTTTATTACTCCAGAAAGAACCTTTTGTAGGGTACAATAAATTTTCTAAAGAATAAAGGGTAAAAATTTAACGAAGATCAATTATTTTTAAACACACACACACTAGTTTTTTTATGATATATATATTGCGTGTGAGAAGTCCCATCATAAAAAAAAACGGGGATTGGGGAGAGAAATCCCTACCAAACCTACGAAAACCTCACCAGGTAATCCTGGCTACCCCCATGATATAAATATAAATTCTGGATTGGTTGAGAAATACAAGAACATGATTGTTCTAGACGTATTTTTGAATGAAAACACATTTTTATCTACAACAGCCTTTTAAATAGTATGAAAGTTGATATTGATAATTATTTAAATTATAGACATTTCTCCTTCGTCAGACTCGCATTTTTAAGGAAATTAGCTTTCTTTTTCTTAATGCACTTCCTAGATACTTTCATTAATCCTGGGCCACATAATCAAATAACCTTTATATTAGGTGTCTCATATATCGAAAAGTCTGGGAGTGTTATACAAAATCGTATAATAAGTTCCAATTAAGATGAGAAGGAATCTGTGATTAAAAAAAACAACTCTTCACAAGGTAGAAAGATTATTTATTTTAAAAAAGCATCAATTAATCTTAGACATGTTCTAGTTTATTTATTGCTATACACTAAATATGCCTTTGTAATGTTTAAAATTCATAAAAAACAGATCTATGTCTATAGTCAAGCAACATTACTTTAATACTTATAATAATATCAGCTTTATTATATAGCATTACTAAAAAAAAATTAGAAAAATCTAGATTTCTCTTAATTCCTAAAAAAAAAAAAGAAAAAAATAAGTTACTATAAAACGCGTCGTTTCAATAAATAATGGATAAAGCACTCAATTTACACATTACGACAAACCCTTATATATATGAATATACAATTATTGATTATATTTACGTTTTTTTTTCTCATTTATTCTGAGCAGATAGATGGGTTGTTAAAGGATTACGAGCTGTGAAACGAAGAGATATGAAAGGTAATCTTTCTGAATTTAAAAAATAAAAAAATTAGTGTTTTTTAATATATGTGAATATGTGAAGTCTAATCTGCGTCTTCTAAGGTGTACTGTTCAGAGAATAGGTTGCGTGTTTCTGTACGTGTCAGATTACTAGCGAGTTCTTGACTACAGACTTGCAGACGAATAATACAACTCCTCATATAGATGGTACAACCAACAGGCGTATGAAGTATGACTTTTTAATTCACAACGGGAACAGTCTAGTCTCAGTCATTTTTATATATGTGGTTGGTTTGGCACAGAACAAACTAAATGACATGACAAAGGCAACTCGTAGGACGATTCCAAACTGTTAATTATACACTAAAGACCTGCCAAAGGCAAACATAAAACATAATTACAAATGAACATAAACTAAACATAATTAATAGGCCTAAACGAATAGACCAAGTTGTACACACAACATCAGGCCTAAATACTAGATCTAACGAAAAAACAAAAAGAAAAAATGATAGTGTGAACCAATCATCTCTTTGACAAACACAAGAGAGATATGGAACACCAAAACACAGTATAGTGTGAACCAATCATCTCTTTGACAAACACAAGAGAGAGATATGGACACACCAACAAAAATTATACAAATAAAAGACAACATAGTTATCTAAAAATAAATCAACTAGTCGTTCTACACAAAAGTAACATATATATATACAGTGTTTGAAAAGTTTTGCTCTTTACTTTCCTTACAAAAAACTACAACAATTAAATAGAACAAATCTATACACTCACAAATACACTGTTTCTTAAAAGCTAGTATTTACACACTGGTTGTAAAAATACATTTACAAGATGGACAGTTAACATTATATAGGAACTATTTCGTCTAGTATACTACAGGTACGCATTTCAATAAATGAATTCATTCACATGCTGGCTTCTAAAAATAAGAATATTTCAACATGAACAAAAACCGCGGTAGTAATATTCTATATAAACTACTAATTAAAATTACAATCTAATATGAATAAGTAAAATTTGATTACCTGCAGCCATACGTAAACGCATGGTGTAGAACCAGGCACAAAAGGGAGTGGAGACGACATAGGTCCAGTAACATACGGACACTACAGTGACAAAAGATGCTGTTGTCTGCCTTTTAATGCGCGGACACAAGGTGCCATCTATGGGGAAGGGTCACGTGAATATCGGGTTGGCCGGTGTTTCCTAAAAAGATATCCACTCCACTACATATACCATGATACCTTTATAAAAGCCTAGCCTCAACTGTCGAGCAAAGCTGCTGTTTCGCTTTTAGATTTATGTCGTCACAGTTATGTGTTTACTATGTCACCTAAATGTGGGTCTCTTCATATATATAGATATAAATAAATAAATAAATAAATTTATTTATTTACTAGCTAGATATTACCCGCCTCACGAGGGTCTTAAGTTTATATTACTAATATATTGTATTAGAAACAATTAAACAAAAGAATAATGTTAGAAGTAAAGCGAATGCGTGAAAATTTTTTAAAAATATTTTATAATGGAGTTAAAAAATAGCTAATCGAGCTAACTAAGAATTGCAATTTTTCTGTTTGTGCATGCGTGACCTTTCGGTAGTAACTAATGTAAGACTCGCGCGATATTGAACCATTGGGCAAATTCGCAGCTGTAGCAAACAGTATGTAAGTATAATTTCTTTAAAAAAACATAACAACAATTGTGAAGGTTAATTGGATTAAAATATGAAATAAATAGACGATATTTAGAATTTTCATGTGTTAAAATACAAAACCATAGTTTCAAAGAGCATAGCTATCATATTAGATTTGGATCAGATCTAGGCTTTGAAAGATAGTTCTGCGCATGCGTTACCTTTTGGTCTTGTCTAATAAATGGCATATTGGGTACGTCTTACACGTTTTACTTGACAGATATAAGGAACTCAACATGTCAACGTTTTGAAACACAGGTTTGAAGTTTAGTTTTATTAAATAATGAAATGAATGGACGATATTTTGTATTTTTGTGCGTCGAAGTAAAAACACAATATTTGCAAAGTGAAGTTCTTAAAATTGGATTTAAATGGAACATGCATTACCTTTCGTTCTTGCATCATATAAACATGGTTATATGACCTAAATCCATGAAATAGTAACACATTCAAATAGCTGGGCAACTATTTTTTAATGGTCTCAGGCTTGTTTACATACTTTACTGTTCGAATTAGTATCCAAGAAACATTTATGCCAAGTTTTATCAAGATTGATTGAAAGATGTTGATTTCCATTCCATACATACTTATCACATACATATACCTTGCTTACTGGGTACTTATCACATACATATACCTTGCTTTCTGGGTACTTATCACATACATATACCTTGATTTCTGGGTACTTATCACATACATATACCTTGCTTTCTGGGTACCTGACGTTATTTGGGGAAAAGTTAAAGGTGGTTGGTCGTTCTGCTTGCTACATGACACCCTCGTTAACATATGAACTTTGCTACATAGATAACAAGGTCTGGAAGGGAACTTTACTTAACAATGGGAAGACAGAGATAGAGACGAACAAGAGACAGTGGAATCTGGCTACTTCTTGGAAATAGATGGAACTTTGTGTTATTTTAAAATTAAATTGTTCATTTTCTTCCGTTGAGAGCTTGACCTCAATGGACAACAAATATTTTCTACAAATGGGATTAAGCAGCTCAGAAGAAGAAAGAACAAGAAAGACAAAGAATTGAGACTACCTAAACTACATACAGGTGAAATAAATTGCGAGGCTTGAAAAACTTAGAAACAAACAAATACATTCTGTACGTATATCTGTGGCAAGTCTCTGACGAAAAAAGACGAATATCCTGACATCTTTTTATTTTGAAATAGAACCTGATATCTTTGAGATATTTGCAATGACGCATGAAAACATAAACTGGGGGAATGCAATCCTAAAACAAATTAGAAAATTTGTGTCGAAAGTGGGTACACTGGAAGTCTTAATTAGGCTAGTTTGAAAAGTTGTTTCTTAAACTATGCTTCGGATGCACAAGCAGTTATGACGGAGGTTTTTGGGATTGTAATTATGTCTATAACTGTGTTGGTGGCTAGTATTACTAGTGTGGATCTCGTTGTATTTCTTGTATATTTTAGCTTTTGAACTCAAATAATTTTCTTCATATAGTTGAAACATATATGTGTGTTTTTTTCCCAACCTGGGTTGTATAATGATGAATAGTTGTATCAAAAACCTTTAGATGTGACGAAATCATTACTGATTTATATAACACATTAAGAAATTAATTTTAATCTTTATATATATATTTATCTTCTTCCCTCAACATGGATGGCTGCCTGGTCGTGCGGTTTGCGCGCTGGACTGTCGTTCGGATTTATCGACGGTCAAGGGTTCAAACCCTGCCCGCTCCCATCCCCCGTCGTCCTGCGGGAGGTTTGGCCCAGGAAGTAAACTATCTTCAACTCTGAAGGAACATCCGAAACATGTAAAACATTTTACAAACAGTTTGGTCGAGAAGCAAGCAAGAAGTAAATGAAAGATCACTCTGCGGATAGTCCACGAGAAAACAAAAAAAAGGGGGGGGTGGAGAACACGTAGACACAAAATAGCAGGACCGGACCGTTGTAATGTCTATCTCACGTTAAAAAGGGGGAGGGGATCTACTCTATAGTAACTATCGAGGCGACAGAGCACGCTCAAGATTTCGGACACATTGGAAGGATCACTCATTTATTTTTGCAACTCGGACGGAGGGAGTTATCCTAGGTAATTTACGAGGCGAAAAAAAAGGCATCTTTCCTTTAGATATTTCAGGAGCTTTGTATGAGTTTTCAAAAGATTTTAATAATTTCTGGATGTTTCCAGGACTTTTTCGTATATTTTACAATTTCAGGAGGTAGATTTCCAGGACCTCCTGTTAAATCGACAGGAGACCGCGGGAAATCTGTTATAAGTTATAAAATTGTTTAATTTAATAATATATACACCTAAAATTAGCGCGGGTCCTATAATTTACTTTAATCACACAAGTGGGGCATAACAGCAAGACCAGTAAAGTAACATTAACTATTGCTACGATTATTTTAAATCTAGCTGGATATGATCCGCAGTCTGCAGCATTAGATTTGATATTACTGATGTATTTGATGACATTTAGATGTATGTCAAACATGTCAAATGTTCCATTGACATTTATACAAACATTTTGCCACGAAAATGAAAGTAGGGTGTGGACATTGGTTTACATGTTTATGGCTTATCGATTGTAGGCGTGAGGCATTAAACATAAACCACATACTCGCCATGATCAAGGAAACATTTTTGCCAAGTTTTATTAAGATTGGTCAAACGATTTGGATTACAAACATTCATGCAAACAAACAAACATAGATACATGCATTCTTCTTACCTTCTGCTATATATTTTAAAAGATGAGTAACGCATTTTTTCTAAAATAAAATGCTGGTATTTTAAGTGTTTTTTTTTAATTGCCACGTTTTTCTCTCTAGATATTTTATCAGGTTTTCATAAAAAGAAACATTCTGCATACATTGAAAAAGGTAAATTTTCTTACCTGGATACGTTTTTATTAAGAAAAATTCTAATTCTAACTCTCCTGGTAGGAGAATGTCATTATGTTGTTATTTTATTCAACTCAAAACCAACAACACAATTAATCTCTATTGATACCATCCCTTTCATGATGTTGAACAGTGTTTCCCAAAAGTTTTAGTTTTAACGGTACACTTCACAAATTTTGAATATTTAAAGGATTACTTTGCTTATATTTTAGAAAGATTGATTTACACGGTTGTCAATTATTTCAATAGTTCGTGGAACACCTATTTAGATAACGCGGAACACTAGTTTTCTATGTGGAACACAGATTAAATACATTATTGCATTGCCTCCTGCCTACGCAGAGTAACACAACTCTTTAAACTAAATGCAGTCCAAAATCAGTCTAGGAAACATGGATTACTTTACAAACTCTAACTTAAAATACTGAATAATTAAAATTTTGAAAATTTAGAATCCTCCTCAGCTAAACAATCGACTTGTCTTCTGTGGAAGAATGGACTTATCTACTGTAAATGAATTAAATCAGCATCTGTGTAAGATTCAAACTCTACTCTAAAACGGAATCATTATAAGGATCGAATCCTGATCAATGAAAAAAAAAACTTAGTTTGTAAGAAATCAGATTCTATTCTGTAAAACATCTGACTGCTACTCTGTAAATTATTTTATTCTAGTCTGTATAAGAATTGAATACTTCTCAATTAAAAAACGGATGCTCTTGTATTAAAATTGAATCTTCCACTGTAAAAGATAAACATGTTCTTTTAGACAATTTAAACCACTTTTATAAACAATCGGATTCTCCACTATAAAATAATATATAATACTCTAATGTTAAAAAAACATAGTCTCCATCTTAGTGAAATCTATGGACAGAAATCATATGAATGTGCAAAATCCTTTCTTCAAAACTTCCTCTGGAGCATCAAGTTTTTGAATTTGTAAGCCTACTAAGTAATTCAACCACCGAATGAATTGGCATTATAAATATATATATATATATAAATTATAAATGATGCGTCTTACCTCTTATGTGCTCATCTTAATGAGATTTTGATAAATTAACAATCGATTAACAATTTTTAAAAAACCTTTGAGCTTTGAACTCGATAACAAAATGAGGTAATAAAATGTTTTTTTAAACGATGGAAATTTAACATCGAAAACTCTGGAATCAAAACAAGCACTTTGATATTGTCTACGTTCATTCATAATACATAAAAGTCCGTTTTTAAATGCATTGTAAACGACGGACTTCTTCCACTATGCCTTACTAAACGCATTTTAAAGAGATATTGTCGAAGTTCATTAAAATGATTGTTATTTACACACATTTAATGAATTAAGTGAGAAAATTCCCTTCAAGTTGAGCTTTGGGCTTCACTGGAAACCGCGTTTTGAAACCACAACCCAGGTCTTAGAAAAAAATAATTGAATGTTTTTGTTTCCGAAATATCAATCCATTTTATTAATAAAATTTTTGGGTTAGTTAGCCTAACACTTTTAAATAGACACACATCACAGAAGGAATACCACCAACACTAGAAGTTCAGATGTTAATAAAGTTTATAAATGTCAATAAAGTAACACCACGTAATGATCGAATTCTATTTTAAATAAGTCATTTAAGGCCATTTCAAATACTTTTTAGAACTTCTTTTTGTATTAGAGCACGCTTGAAATAATATTTACATGTATGTTAAATGCACATAAGTGTATGTTTAAAAATGCATTTTTACTGTGTAAGTTTTTAATTAACATTTTTGTTCATTTTTCATAGTATATCACTCTTACTTCTCTAGGCGTAAATTAAAAGGTAAATATTTTACATTTATTTTTTAAAGTTATTAACAGCATAGTATCAAAGTTTGACTCTAAAAGTGCTATATATTGTCTGTAGAAGAACTACATTTTCTGTGTGGAAGTGATATGTTTTGTCAGTACAAAAACTGCATTTTAACTGTTGACGAACTACGTTTTAAACGCTAGAAGAACTACATTCTGTTTGTAGAGAAACTACATATTAACTGTAGAAGAGCAACATTTTTATAGTACAATAGTTATATTTGACTGAAAAAAAAGTACATATGGACTGTAGATAGTAAACAGAAACGCATTTTATCTGTGAGAACTACAGAAGAAGAAAGTATTTTGGAGATAAAAGAACTATCATATGAATGACTATATTTTAGAGATGGAAAAATGAACCTAACTATTAAATTTCGTGTTCGGTTTGGTGTAATTTAAGATCTAGTTCGGTTCGTTAATGAGTATAGGTTTGGTTCTGTCAGATCTTAAGTTTGGGTTGGTTGTCCTTTTATGAAATTAGGGAATAGCACAAACTATTTACATGTAATCAAGTTCAAATCCATTTATTAAATAAAAACCAGATCCCCAAAACATTAAAACTAAGTGACATTTTAATTTCCGACACTCATGTCACGGGCCACATTACAGAAATAAATAAAATATAATGTTAAATAAAAAATATATCACTTTTATTAGAAACCCGTGGATATTGCACTTATACTATTTCATGGGATGTGTGAAATGTTTCTTAAATCAACTTCTGGAAATTTTGCTGCAAGTTAAAGCACTAAATCTAGATGCTCGTCTGTTAGGCTTATGTCAGCTATTACATACGTAATTATCTTCTTTTGCTTGTAGTTTTGTTGTTGACTTAATTTAGATATGATGTCCTGACACTTACAAAAGCCAATATCCACAATCGCAATGGAGTTAAAATTAGGCATTAGACATTTTAATTGTCTGTCCTAAAACGTGTTCAGTTTCATTAGGCATGACATTTTAATTGTCTGTCCTAAAACGTTCTCAGTTTCATGTCTCATAAAAAAAGGTTTTAGAACCCTTTCTCTTCTTAACCAGTGGGGCACTTCAATGTCAAAATAGTCTCTATACTCGGACTCTAATTATTTCAGAAAACTTTAAAGTCTTGTGGCTTAGGAAATCAACACCTTGACACTTAGGTTCCGTTCAACTTGACTTTTTTTTTCTAATTACTAATACTGCCAGTTTGCAATGAGTCTTCATCGCGGTTGACCGACGCTACTCGTCACGTTGACTCCCGTCTAGCGCTGGCACTGGGCAATTTACGTTTGTTGACTACTTAACTATCCACACCACCATCTAGTTATAACAATATGTATTTTTATTTTTTTTTAGATACCAGAAAAGTTTTGAACTTCCCAAAATGAGCTCTGTATGTAAGTACTGTTCAGTAAATATGTTATGATTATGATAACCGTTTTAGGTAACATTGCTTTAGTAAAATGAATATTGTTATGTATTAAATTTGTAACTAAAAGAGAATATGTTATTTTTTTCCCAGCCTCGGCTACAACATGTGGAATAAATGGAAAACCTGAAAAAAAAAACAATATTCAAGTTTAACGTGTAAAATGTGGAACATAATGAAAATCATTTTAACATTATAATTTTAATTTCAACCGTGTATTGAAATGCACATAAATAAAAATATTGTATATTGTTCAGGCCTCCGCGCGGTGGTGATGCTTGTAGATATATCTAGTGTAGATCTACGTCTGGCTGGAGGTACTATCGAACTCAAACTACTTCAGTAACACCGGCGAAAAGCCGAAACAATCAAAATAGGTAGTCGACGCTGATGCTGTTTACAAATACATTTAATAACTAAGAAGGGAATCGTCCGATGTCAGCTATGTCCGTACATTCGTATCTCTATTCTACTGCTCTACACAAAGCATCCTCTTTCTAGCGTCACTAAGAGCGTTCTTGTTTTTTAAAGATCTGTCACGTCATTTGTCGCTAAGTAAAACTTTCCCCTTATTTCCGAAACAAATAACTAATTCCTAATCATGTCATAACAATATATTATTTTTGTTTTAGTTGTATAAGCGTGGTCAAGAGGCTAAGTAACCTTGAACGTGGCTTGGCTTGGCTACCTATGAAGGGGGATCGAGGTTCGACACTCGACTTGAGCAGTGTTGTATTTACTGAGCGCCTAAAGGCAGCACGGAAAACCTACTCCCAGATACTGCCTCCACACACTTGTCCACAAATGAGATTGGACCAAAGCGCTCTGAGCATTCTATAAGCATAAAAGTAGCGCTATATAAAAACTATAATTATAATAATTATTATAATGTATGGAAGTTTTCTTTTTAAATATCCTGTCATGTGTTATCTCACATTGTTTAGTAAAGCAGTTACTTCACTTATATATATATGGCAATGTATCATGTATTTTCTTATCTTAGGTCATGCATATTAACCAATGACCTTAACTCCGCCAAGTCACTGGTTTTCCTATCTAGCTCAGGCAACCCAATCCATTCTCTAATAGCGCTAGGGAAAATGAGCTTTTGTAAAAATTTGTCCTAGCATATTTTCTTTCTATATAATTTTAAGTGTATTCAACTTTAAGACATACAAATAAATTCAGATCACGTTTAAAGTTAAAAAGTTTGTCTCCCCTTCCATGACGCAGTACGATCTGTGAGCTTCATAATTTTCACATACAAAACAAACAAAACCACTGTTTGCTGGTCGTCCTTTAAATTTTTTAAAATCTTTTTTTTCTATTCTTCGCCGTTATTGCTTTTTTATTGGTAATCTGAGATCTGTATCTAGCAACCTTAGTAAAATATATTTAGCTATCTTGATATGAAGTCACTTGCTTTTATCTATTCTCTTTGAAGTCAATTCACGTATACTTTTGGTGGGGCACATCTGTTACGCATCCTTACTTAACAAACACTTGTGGAGAAAAAGCAACATTCGAATATCAGTGACTCTCTACTGTCTACAGTGTATTTTTTTTACGGTGGTGGTCTTAAAATCGAAAGCCTTTAATGGAGAGTGCACTTCTTTGGTGGAAGTATTCAAGATGCTTTGATTGATTTTCAGTACCCACGTCTTAGACTTAGAGGAATTAATACAGAAATGTTGAAAAACCACTGTTTAATAAAAGCTCACTTTTTTACCAAATTTTTAGCAAATTTTTGTAGCACATTTTTGTTGCACATTTTTGTATCAAAGTATTCCATGACAGCCTTATAGGAAAGCTGCGAAAGATGAAAATAACCTTCAACAATCAGCTATCTTCCTATCTCGAAAACATTACTATATTTTATAGCGTGCTACTCTGAATCAAAACCTCCTTTGCCTTGGAAAAGGCTTCGGGAGAAAACCCTGAGGAAAAAATCTTATGCAGGTGACCCTTAGGCAGATTTTGGCACACCGTGCTACAACCTGGCAGTGCCTGGGGTGCTACTGATCCTAAACTGTTTTATTGCATGAACTGCACCTTCCAAGTAGATTGAGTCTCTATAAAAATTTGAAGTGTAAGGCTAAATAAATATAGTAAATTTTTTTTCTAAGCCTCACACTCTATATGCATGATTCACTAAGCAGTGTATTTAATGAACACTTAGCCAGATGACAGTCCATTCTGTTTCTTCAATATACAACTATTATTCTATAAGCTGTTTTTTATTTAACTAAAATTTATTTGATATGATAGGTAAATATGTTTTTTTGTTATTTATTTAGAATATATTTCTTGTTTTTTTTTTACATTTTTAAAGCTATTGATTATATTTATGCAATAGCATTAGGATATGTGACCACCTAAACAGGATGTTATTAGAGTTATATTATAGACAAATAGAGGACAAAAAGTTCGCAGCAGATGGCCTCTAAAGCAAACAGAGAATTCTCACAAAGGCTACGGGACAAACATGTAAGTTTGGAAGGATGGCCATTACTGAATTCAGGCGCAGAAAAATGAAAGAAAACTTACATAAACCGCAAGCGGACATTGACTTTGTCTGCAGGAAATAATGGAAAATATGAAGAACGCAAGAGGTTTTTGTAGTCATGTAAAACTCTCAATTCATCCTTTATCTTTAGAATATAAAACTTTGCCATTTTATTAACGTGAAAAGTGTATGAAAATATTTTGTTTCTAATTTAAATATTAAAAAATAATAATCTTTTAGATAACTAATTGTGTTATTTTTTTTAATCTGTGTCGCTTTAATCGAATGGAAATTATAGTGAGCTTTGAAAATAGAATAACAATGTTTGTAGTTTAAAAATTGTATAAGAGCATCTTATTCATTTTATATAGCAAGCTATTTCTAATGAAAAAGTAGTGGGTTTTTCTCCAGTTATCTACCTTGTTGTGTTTGTAATAACATAATTTTACCACACTTATAATAAATCAACGCACTGGTTGGAATTAAAACAACAACAAACAGTTAAAATAACGAACTAATTGAAAAATGTTTTGAACAAACAACAACGAAAGGCAACTCTACTTGGAGCCACTTAAAAAGCAAAAAAAAAAAGGTTACCACACGCATGAATTGGATACCGACAACAAAAAAGTCAAAAATATAAAGACATCTTTTAGAAACAATTGCATTTACTTAAACATTTTGTATAGTCTACTATCACTCGCTGTCAGGACTATTTTTGGAATTAATTACATTTATTAAACATTATATTTTTCTTCTTAGCACACCTTCGTAGACTCTCTAGTTGGAAGAAATTTTATCCTGCCGCGTAGAAAAGCCTTAGATAATTTTCAACACATTTATTGTCAACCTACATTCTAACCTTGGTGGAATAATACCGTTTTAAAATGATATAAATGATGTAATTAAAAAAAAAATTTCGAAAATAAACGAGAAAACCTAAATTACTTTAACATTACTCAGAATTGTATGCAACCAGCATAGTCTCTATCTCAGTCCATAACGTTATCAACCAATTACCCACAATGAAGGAGCTAGACCAAGTACTAAATCAGTAATATCCAAACTAAGACCCGCTGGTCATATTTTGTAAGTAATATATAAATCTAGATCTAGATCTTCCAACATTTTATGTGGTAATGATTTTATTTCATCTAGAAAAACTTAAGATTAAAAAATTAAGATCTAGTAAGCCATTAAAGTTATACTCCTTGTGGAGTCAACATTGAAAGAAAACGTACATTTGACGACTAATAACGAATAAATATATAAAATTGGCATCGTTCAACAATATTGTAATAACTTAAGTGAGGTAACTCAACGAGGACATAGACGTTTATTTACATAGAGATATGACAAACACAAAGGGCATCTGCCTTGAGTACCGCATCTCCAAATTGGCTCTCTCCTGGGCGGAAATCGTTTTTCTCCTTATGTCAACATCCGACTTGTTTAGTCACAGATAGTGCGCACCTTCTTTCTGCACTATCTTGGATGGCGGTGCGCATGGCAAAGTCATAACATTGCCCCCGTCTTAGCACTTTTCGTCCAGAAAAGAAACAGTGCAGTGGAGCTTTGACAGTTCAGGTGGAGGTCGATCGGTGGGAACCACAGACTTTAGGGTGCCTGTAGCCCACAAAACCATCTGCACAGTTTCCCGTGGTCGTCGCTTCCTCTTCTTCCAGTTGGCCAGTCTACGCTTGAGGTGATATCGTGGTCGCTGGTTCGACCTCATGACGATATTCGCTGATGCCAGCCAGCTGACACAGGGAGAGTTAGTGGAGGTCAGGATTGCCAGCTACGTAACACAAATGAATGTTGTGGCGATCACCGTAGATTCCATTGGTTGCTGTTCTAAGACGCTTAGTCAGCGGACCTTTTCCATGTACGTGTCTTGACACAGTTGTAGACCCACAGCTAGCCATGATTTCAAACACATAGTCTTTCTTAGCTTCATCTGTAAGGTATGCCCATAAAGCATCCTTGTAATGTTCATCCACCACTACATCAGGTTTTGCTGGGATTAATTCACCACCGTTCAAGTCACTTTCAAACGTTTACAAACGTCTTATGACACATGAAAACATATTTTCCGTCACAAAAGCAAATCTTTAACATTGTTCATAAATATCGAAAATAATATTAATAAAAGTAAAATCACATAAAATATTACAATGCAATTTTTTTTAAAAAAGGAATAAAATATGTTTTAGTTTTAACGCTACTCACTTTATGGACCACTTCTAAATTTAATGTTAAACAAGTCGACAAATGAGAAGGCTAAATACAAACTACCGAAGCTAGACGCTTAAATGCCATCATTTAGGCGACGTCGTATTCGTTTTGGAGCTGCCGTTTTAAGAGCCTGATAGGTGCTAAATCTTTGATTTAAATAAAATATTGTATCATTATATTTATAACTATTGTAATTATCTTATAAAATTTAACAGACCAATTGTGGTATTCAATTAGGTAGTAATATAATATTGCTTTCATATGCAATGTTAATGAATGTGTTATATATGTATATATATTGTTGTAACTGAACTGTGATGCTGGTCAGTGTAGCCCTATGAATAATCAACCGACACATGCGACACATGAATGTGTACTTAAATATTACAGATGTCAACATTATCCGCGTAGATTAACAGTGTTTTGGTTATCTGACTATGAACTTTGTGTTGTTCATAAAAAAGGTTTGGTCCAGTCGGTCAGACTCATAGAGGAACAAGAAGGTTAAGAAAAGACCGACATTCATAGTTTACAAGTTTTGTATAGTTGTTATATTCAGACATTGACTTCTGCCCATTTCTAAGGTATTTGATTATTTTCTCTTTATCATTTATTGCACTCATTAAAGTGTCTCGTTACATCAGAGCCCAAGTTGTCTGGTTCTTGACTTAGCCACATTCAAGGTCAAGGGTTTATAGAGAATCGTAACAATATATATATATATATATTAAGGGTGCACCGGATAGTCGCTACGGCTCCAGCTTCTGCCGAATATTCGGCACTTTTTCACTATCCGGCAATATCCGGCATCGGTCGAATATCACTAACGGATAGTAAACCGGATATTTCTATTAATATTGTTATACACCTCCGCGCTAATAAGTCTTTTCCAGAAACGCCAAACGGAGGTAACACTTAAATATCGAAACAACCCAGAGGGCGAAAGGCAAACACTATAAAGGTAGTCGACTCTGATAAACGATGTCCAACAAGAAGTTTAAACTAAATCTCCATCTTAATAAAAAATATACCAATACTCATAAAGTGGACATGATTCAATAATGTCAGTTCTGAAATACATTCACGTTTTTGTTTCAAATAAAAGAAATTCTTTTTAAAACTATAAACTATGACGATGCACCAAATATTTTTTAGTAAAAAGACAAGGCGTGTTAATCTAAATAAAAATAAACACGCACATTATAAATCCGCATTACATACGTAGCAGCGATGTCTGGCACATTTTAAAAGCTTGTCTGGACCACATGCCACACCTTTTTGGCCGGGTAATAAGTTGGATTACTTTGAGTTATGTCTCAATTAGGAGGCTGGACTACAAGCCAAACAGACACTGACCAAGGGTATCTTTAAAGGGATTGACACTGTCTAGATATCACTAGATGATGACACTAAGTTTGTTTACTTGGAGAGAAATGTCATTTAGGGCGCTGAACACACGTTCGTTGCACAATAAAATAAAACAAATATGTGCATGTGTGCCTTGTATTAAAACCTTTATAAAGAAATGTAATTTTATTTTTTAATTCTATTGACTTAATATATAGGAAAACCTTACAGTAAAAAATTTAACATCGCAGAAAATAAATTGATTTAAAGCACCACAATTAGATCTAGCAAACAAAGAAAAAACATGTGCTTGAATGTTTAGAAACACTTGACCTCTGTAACTAGTATACGGACATAATTTATCTATATGCTTGACTGACCATGCCAATGTGTTATCTTTTATTAACTGCACACTAAACACTATTGCGTATGCCCAAGGAAAAAAAAACGCGTGAAGGTCAACACAATCATCTATACACACTACACTAGGACTACATGTGTAGGCTTGCTACGTCTATCTGACCAGGTTGTTACAATCAGTCTATTTATTTTTATTGTTTTTGCTAGGGAGGGTGTGGGTGAGTTTTGTTTTTCTTCTATAGTTGGTTTTCCTAATGCTCTTAGATCTATCTGACAGTAGATCTAAACATAGATATCACTAATAGGCCTACAGACTACAATTACATCTAAGCTTCGCAACATTTAAGGCTCAGGCTATAAGTAGGTATAATGGATGTTCCTGCTGTTAATAAAATATCGTTTGCCGCAAATGAATTAATAAATACATGGCCTACTACGCTTCAGATTCCAACTATTAACTAACAGCTATCAGTATTAAGCCCTTGAAGCCAGAACCAGAAGCAGTCTTTGGACTTAAAATAACAAGTCTGATGAAATTGTTGAACACATACATCCAACCACCATACAAGCCAGATGAGATATTTTCATTAGTAACTGGTTAAATATATACTAACATATTTTACATTGACACTCCAACACACAGCTTTAATGATTGGTGGCCTCGTACATACACACAGACACGCTCATGCTACACAGATTAATTTCTGTTTATAAATACTAATAATCTTTATTAAATCAATCAGTAACAGAGTTAAAAACTATAAGGTATATAAAAGAAAAAAATACCAACAAATATAGGTATGTTTTTAACAGTTTTAAAATGTTTAGCAATACAAGCTGTTTACAAGACACTTGGGTATTCGGCTCTGGCTCCGGCCCGGCTTATTATCAAATTTTACAATCCGGTCATATCCGACTCTGGCCGGTGCACCCCATTAATATATAGTTGGTAAATAATCTGCATCTTGCTGAACAATAGAAGGTTAACAAAGAAAGTGAAAATCATTTAAATATTTAAAATTTGATGAAAGCAAAAAAAAATAAATAAATAGCAAATTGCAATTATTACAGTATTTTCATAAAATAAAGAGAATACTTTTCTCTATATTGTTGTAAGTTAAATTAATACATTTACATGGTAATGTTTATACTTACAATAAACTGTTGCCGACGTTTGCAATTACAATTTAATTATTTATTGGAAAATAAAAGTAATATAAGCCATAAAACGGTAAAAGAGTTAATCAACAAACGAGCTAAACCTGTTTTTTTTTTTATGTTAAATATAATTGTGAAAATTTATTTGATTATTACGTTTAAAATGTGACATATTCTAATGCATTGGTTGATTTTTTATTTTATTTTTGTCCTCTTTCTATAGCGCTGAGGTGAGGCCTGAAAACAAAAGAACAAGGATGTTTGTTTTTATCTATTTGAAACGTTTAATGAAGCTATAAAGGATAAAGCTTTAAACAAATTTCATACATAGTCTACATTATGTATTCATTAGGAAAAAATACTAAGACTAAGACAACTATTTTGATTTTTTTGGAATTTATGGAAGAAATTGTTAGGTTTCTTGAAGGACATTTACTGTGACTTTTTTAGTAATATTTCTAATGAAGAGTTGAAGACAGTCTTCATGTTTATCATAATGAATATTAAAATGGGTTGTTTCCACATGAAATGTATGTGCATCTAACATCTTTTCAAACAAAGCTATTCCATTTCTTGAGATCAGCAAGTGAAATCAGGTATTCTCATTTTCATTGGTGAAAGGTGAAACTATTTCTAGTGAAATGGTTGAACAGTACAAAGACTTATTTGGATTCCTTGATTGTTAAATTTGAAAGCAAATTTTAAGGCGTCAAGAACTTGAAACCAGTTTTCAATACCCTCAGCTTACCATCTAGGGCAGAAGCTGATTCAGCTCTAGAGGGAATACCTCTAAGCACATTATAATATGAAAAAGAAGTTCCAGCCAGTTCTTTCCCGGCAGTTTAAAATAAAACAAAACATTGCTGTTAAACTTTCACATTATTTGGAACCACAATTATCTTTAAACAAACCTTTTTTGTTGGAAAATTTATCAAGTGTTAGAACAGCTCAATGATGATTGACTGTAAATTACATCAGTCACAAGAAAAACAACTAGTCAGCTAGTTCCGAGATTCCGGAAAATTATGCACGAGATTAAATAGTCATATACTTTAAATTAAGTACTATTACACATTTGTTGTGAAATTTTATGATCTATACAGACGGCGGCTTAATAGGAAAAATATAACTCAAAGACACGCCAGAGATAAATTAACAACAAAATATATCTTTAATAAAAGTAATCAGGATAACTGTATTTGTAGACAAGGCATCAAATGTTAACTAGTAAATATATACATAACTAAGAAAACTGACTTCTATATTACTTATATTGTACGACTAGGCTCCATAACTCAGGCCTCTGTCAACAATAACCAAAAACCCAGTGCTGTCACTCTGTCCCAACCAAGGGACCAATGAGAAAATAAATAAACATAAAATTCCTTACATCTTACATCCAAGATTCTCTAACGAGCTGTGTAAAATATTATATACAAACATAGTCACCACAGCGGCCCCTTAGTCCACATTTTTTTATGCGTCCCTTGGTAGAAAAATGTTGCCCGACCCTGGTGTAGATCATTCCAGACAAATAGACAGAGTAAGATGATTCAAGCTTTGAAATAATCATAAAATTCATATAGTACATTACCTAATTTTCAATACATTCAAAGTCTTTACCATTAGCTTTACCTGTAAAGTGAAATATTATACCGATATATATACATAAATACACATAAATCTATTATTATATCTCTATCTATATGTATATTCAAATAAGATAAGATATAGTTTTTGGTCCAAACAATAGAATCTATCTATATCTAAATCTATCTATCTATCTATCTATCTATCTATCTCTGTATATATGTATGTATATATATATATAAAGAGAGAGAGAGAGAGAGATAGAGAGAGAGTGTATGACAGAGAAGAAGAAGATAGGAAGAGAAGACAGAGAAGGAGAATTTAATACATAGAAAAATAGATTATATAGCTCCGCCTTCGTGGTCGAAGATGAGCACATTTCTATTTCCCTATGGACTGTAAAGTCCAATATTCGCTTTAAAAAACCCGGCCGCATACGTGGCATGTGTGGGTTATGTCAGTTGTAGAAAGGCCTGCTTCTTCTCTCATTTTTTAATTAGTTCGTCGATCTTTCACCCTGGTTTAAAATCTTAAGACTCCGAGACTCACAGCTTCTCGCCATGAGAAGCGATCGAGAGCTAGTGCTTCCCAGCCGTAAATGTTGATATTGCATTCCTTGAAGGAGCTCTTGAGAGTGTCTTTGTAGCACTTATAGTGGCCTCCCTAAGAGCGCTTTCCTGCACACAACCCCTAGTAAAGAAGACACTTGGAAAGGCATTTGTCTGGCATGCGGACAACATGTCCCGCCCATTGAAGTTGGGACCTTTTTAGTGTCACATTGATTTTGTACATGTTACATTAATGATACATTAATGGATGAATAAATGAAAGGGTAGCTAAATATATTCCATCTGAGATGTCTCCGTTCGATCTTGACAGTCACATTGAAAGAAAAAGTGTCAAATAATAATGAGATCCTTTCGCGATCAGGTATTCCCAGCATCTTTACAGCCCTCAGACAACGCCGTTTGCGCTGGCCTGGACATGTTCGCCGGATGGAGGACAACCGCATCCCGAAAGTCATCCTCTATGGTCAACTCACGACTGTCACAAGAAAAACTGGTCGCGTCCACCTCCGTTACATAGATGTAATAAAACGTGACCTCAAATCAGTGAACTTCAATACTGACCATTAGGAAGACATAGCTCTAGACCGCACCAGATGGAGAGAGACAGTGACCAAGAAAGCTATGGACAGCGAAAAAATATGGGCCTCAGCTCAGGAAGAAAAACGCACAATCAAAAAAATGGCCAGCTCCTCTACCACTGAATCAAAACCACCTTAACTTGCGCTATTTCTGGACGTCCAAAATAGGGCTCCTCAACTACATGAGGACGTAATCTCTGAGTTGAACCATAGTAGTTATACGACTGAAGAAGGCCGATATATATATATCCTTCTTGATCATTAAACATATTTGTTGATCAACATCAGCGTCGAATACATATCTGGATTGTTTCGGCATTTCGCCAATGTTACTGAAGTAGTTTGAGTTCAGTGTTACTTCCAGTCAGACTTAGTTTAGTTATATTTCAAAGAATCAACACCGCGCGGAAGCCTAAACAACCTATACTATAAAGTAGAAACCCAAGCGTATGTATGCATGTATGTATCTATGTATGTATGTATGTATGTATGCGCCGAATAGAAATAAAAACCGTTTGACCAATATTGATAAAACTTGACAGAAATGTCCCTTTGGTACTAACTTAGACCGTAGTTATGTATTGTAGTCCTAAAACAAATCTAAGAAACTAAAAAATAAAAAATAAACGTTGACCGACTCTATGAAAGTATAGTATTGTTACTGTAACACTCCCCGTGCAAAGGTTTCTCGTCTTCGGCTTCAAGCTCCATTCGGCTTTCTTCACCACCATCAGGACCTCTCTCTCTCGTCTCAGTATCGGGCCAATCGCTTGTTCTTTCAAATGTCCATCAACGTCAACGTCAGACTGCCTTGGATTCTCTTTACCACCATCAGGACTTTCCTCTCCAGTCTTGGCAGCTGAACCAACGTCTGATAGGTTCGGACCTGGCTGGTATCTCTCGACTTGCAAATGTCTCTCAACGGCTTCGTCAGGTTTCAATGGATCCTCGTGATCACCACCAAGGCTCTTTTCTTTGGTTTTAGTTTCTGAACGAACGTCTGTGTTGATTTTTCTCTCCTCCACAGCAGGTAATCGTTGGTTCATGGCGGTTATCTTGGTGTTCATAGCATCTATCTTGTAATTGGTGATTTCCAACCCCGAATTCATAGCTGCCATCTGCTCCTGTTTGCTACTGGCGATCTGTACCTGAATAGCTGCCATCTGTTCCTGCATGATACTGGCGATCTGTCCAGCAAGTTAGGTTCGACTTCAAAAATATATGTGTCCGGATCTTCTTTTTCTTCCAAAATGTCTTCTCAGAGGCGTACTTGTAAAGTTTCCTTGTTTCTACATGCCTTCAGCCTTCGTCCACGGAGTTCTTGCTTCAGTTCTCTGAATTCAAGTTCGTACAGCAGTTTCAGACAAGCCATAGTAGATCCGATCCAATCCGATTCCGATCCGATTCCACTTCTGACACCAGTTGTTACGAATCTCACTATCCAGGCTCTCTGCATACTGCACCATACACCAAAAAAATAAAGAACTTGACAACTTAGGGCTCCTAAGTAACGTAACACTTTAATAATTGAATAAATAACAGCCAATACTCTACAATTGGCAATACGTACACTGTACTAATATCTCTCCGATAACACCGTTCCGCCGTATCAACTCTTGCACTGGCCTCTCCGTCTCGTTCCGGACTTGCACTGGGTTCCACAATTCAGGACTGACTCCACACACTAGGCTCGTTGTGTCGGACTCGATCACAGACCAAGATCAAGACGTCGTTCGTCTCAAATGTACTTGACAATACTCCGCACTGAACCGTCGTAATGCTCCGTACAGAACCACACCGCTGAACTGTGCTGTAGTCGACCGGACTGTAGTGAACAGGGCTCTGAACCTTGCTGTATTGAGCCCTTTTCTCGACCGTCTTGACTGTGACACTTCGCTCGACGTTTCTAGGTGGTCAGATGACTACAACTCTCGTGACGCTTCTGAACTCTGTTCACGACGTCGATTCTTTCCGGTCTCGGCCGACCGTCGTAACTCGTCACGGTTGACCGCTCGTCTAGCGCTGGCCTGGGGCGATTTGCGTTGGCTGACTACACTCACACCACTACCCCCATCTGTGCCACCACCAGGTTTATAACAGTATTTTATGGAACCAGGCTATGTTTACAATGTTGACATGTGAAAAGATCGAATGGATTTAGATCTAGATCTAATCTTAAGAAATACACTTTGCGCAGAAAGTTTTTTTTTACTTTGACACATGAAAATTTTAAAGAAGTTCCATTGATTTCACTATATAATAAAAATTAACCTTAAAATGTGTGTTTTAAAACAATTCGTTCCATATAACTGCGGATTTAGACGTCCTGATGTACTTTATAATCCCAATCATTTAACAAATCGGGTAAATCCGTTTTTATTGTACTTTATATCATAATCAACTACCGGTCCTTTTGTTTTTAAAAGATATAAATGTATCGGCTTCGGATAAACCCATTTTCGCAAAACTACTTTCATTTTCGTAGTGAAAGAGAAAAACTTGAAACGATTATTAGCTAAGTTTAACATAGATCTAAATCCAATACATTAGATTAGTAAACGCAAACTAAGGCCCGCAAGTCAAGGGTAATGTCAGGCTATATATATACAAAGAGAGAGAGAGAGACAGATAGTTCCTCCATCGTGGTTCAATAATGACCACTTTGACATCCAGGGGACTGTGGGCTTTGCACTGGGGTTTTGTGCCTCCTAATCAGGCAGGTGAGGTTTTTGTGGGCCCAGATGTTCGGCTGCACACTGGGCAGATTATTCCAGCTTGAACTAGTGTCATTAACTTTGCTTTTTTTGTATGGCGTTTTTCTTTTGCTAGCGTATTTCTCTTCTTCAGCAACCTGTGCGCCAGTTTTACAGCGCCACGCCATGAAGCTCTGTCATGTGCCTCTGTCTCCCATGTGACTGGGTCTATGCTGAACGCCTTCAGAGAAGCTTTGAGAGTGTCCCTAAAGCGTTTATATTTAGACAAATACCGATGTAACTTACCTTGTTTAATTCGTTTCTTTCTCAGAGATGCCTCAAGAAATTTCCAATTTAGCATTCGCTGGTAGTTGCCTCGACTATAAAATACGAAGATTTAGAAACTGATGTTTAATAAACATGTTGTTTTAACAATGACCGTCTTAAAACAAACAAAAAAATCGCATTATTTCATAAATCTTTATAATTTAGCTTCAAATGCACTAGACAAAGTTGGTTAAAAATCTATTTGTTGATCTTAATAAACACAGCTATTATACAAATGAAATGGTTTCGCTCATATTTTTGGCTCGAAATTCTAGACATTCTTTGTCGGTCTATCTAAATATTACAATGTTGTTCTACTCTGTATGATTATTCAGTTATTATTAGGATAGTATTTGAGATATTTTCATGCTTTAATTTTTACCACAATTTTCTAATCTTTTACTATGTTACATATAATACGTAATGTGTAGACACATGTGTACTAATTGGGATGTAATAAACGTAATGAATCCTATACTCTTAAGCGAGCAATTATTGTATGTATGTATGCATGAATATATTTTTATATATATAAATTTTATTTCGAAAACGGCTCTAAAGATTTTCTTAAAAATTTAAAAGTATGTGCATATTAGAAAGAAAAAAATTCTCAAGTCATTGGCTACATCTGTAAAACTCGAGATCGACCTATATATCGGTTTGAAAATGCCTCATTATAGAAAATTTAATTTTGGCTAGAATGTTTTATTAATACAATTTTCTATATGACGTCAATGGGAAAAAAAAAACTTGACACCGCATCACACTAAGACATTTATTTGCAAACAAGAACCAGTTTTAATGAATCAATAGACCTAAATAAACATTTGCGCACCATCTTACAGTAGATTGGTCTATTATGAAAATATGGAAGAAAAATAATGAAATTAAAGGTTTCCAGGTATGATCAGTTTTTGTTTTAAAGGCTTTATAAATCGTTTACACTTTAATTACGTAGACCCGTAGTTAGCTTTTACTTTGTTGTTATTTTGTTGGTGAATGATTGCAATGTGTTCAAGGTTCGAAGTCTACAGTCCCATACCAAAACATAGGAAGAGATCATAACACAGCATCTCTACGCCTTTCTTGCACACTGAATGTGATACACAGGGCCGGCTTTAACATTTGCGAGGCCTTATTTGAAATGGATTGCGCGCGGCCCATCAGGGTAGGGATAAGGATAATACGTGAAAATTAAGGCTTTTTATTAGAAAATAAATTCTTCTTTGCATTACATTTTATTAAATGAAAACTAACAATGCCGTTTTTTTTATCGAGCGTTGGATTGGCGTTTACCATATTGATTGACACCCCAAAATGACAAATGTGTCTATTGTAAGGACATTTTTCTGAGTTTTCAGGAGATTTTAATCAACTCAGGAGATTTTTATGAGACCACAGGAACCATACTATAAGTTATAATAGTTTAATTTAATAATTTACTACTTGAATTAGTGCGGGGCTCATAGAGGTTCTGAGCCCACTGCGACCGCATAGGTTACAATGGCCTAAGACCGGCCTTTATGATATCCAGCACAAAGTCAAAGAATTTTCATTACGCTGTGGACTCTTTTGGTTTAACTATAAACCATCTGTAAAACGGAAGTCATGTTCCAGAAGTCAACAAATAAAATCTACTTAACCGCATAGATTAACGCGAATAGGCATCCCTTAACTTGATATTCTTTGCGAAATGGTATGAACTTTTTAATGTCCGACAGTTACGCTGGACAGGGTATTTATTTTCTAAAGGGATAATCTTTTTAGTGAGATAGAAGGTGGTCGGCGTAACAGAGACGACCCTCACTAACGCTTTTTAAAAATACTAACGCCATGTTTTTAATTCTCTCAGGAAAAAATCTGTTTTTTTACTTTATACAAAGTATAGATTTTACCCTATAACTTAGAGATTTTGTATCACTTGATGCTTCGTACTAAAGCCATAATGAATATACTGATTGCAATATTAAATGTCAGTACAAAATCATTTTACAAAGTGCACTGCAAAGTTCCAAACCAATAATCTTCCAATAGTTTTACACAAAAGATGCAACGTAAAATGACACGACTTGAGCTGTGACTTTTCAACACTTTTGTGGGGACTAAAGAGACTTTCCATTGTAATCGCCATGTACAATTATATTGAGAACTAACAAAACGAAAAAAACACCAACTCTTCAGATTAGTCTTTATTCAATCGTTCATTTTCATACTTACAAAAATATTCCCAAAATGACTATGGGTCATCATTTCTTAATAACTTATTCAACCGAGCGGGGCTCGGCCATATAAATATATATATAAATATATATATATATAAATATATATATATATATATAAATATATATATATATAAATATATATATATATATAAATATATATATATATAAATATATATATATATCCCTCCACGGGCTGCAGCACCACTGGAATGGCTGGATGGTTAAAGTCAGTATGAACTTCTTATATTTCAACAGTTAGGCTGGGTAGGGCACGTATCATGTATGCGGGACGAACATAATATTCGGCGTAACAGAGGTGCACCACGGAAAGTTTCTTTAGAAAACTAATGCATTGATATAAGTCTATTTTTAAAAATGCGCCATTTTACTTTGTCACAAAGTGCCTGTTTTACCCTATAACGTAGAGATTTAAGTCACTTGATGTTCCGTACTAAAGCCATAATGAATATACTACTTTAAAAATTAAATGTCTGAACGTAACCATCTTAGAAGTTATACTGCAAAGAATTTTTTTCATGCCAATAGTAGTAGGCCTACAATAGTTTTACGCAAAAGATGGATTGTAAAACATAACAATCACGTGAGCTGTGGTTTTGTCGTGACTGTAAGAGGACTTTAGAGACTGTATATTTAATCGTCATGTACAATTACATTTAGAACTAACAAAACCTTAAAGCAACTCTTCAGATTAGTAGCCTTTATCTGATCGTTCATTTTCGTAATTACAACAATATTTCAAAAATGACTTCGGGTATATAACCTTCCTTATAAAACTATTTAACTATTTAACCGAGCGAGGCTCGGCCACCTGATATTTAAGATTAAAAAACAATGACTAAGGGAAGTGTATTTTTCTATCTTTTTTGTATTAACGTGTGTAAAATCCAATTAGATTTTATTTTCCAAAAGTATCATTTATAAATTAACAGCATTTTTTAATTATTTTTTTTTAATGTTCTGCAATCACTTTTTCTAAAGAAATATTGTCAAATATCTGTTGTAAAATTGTTGCAACATTCAGGTTATAACTCTTGTATCTACTAGTTGTTGAAGGTCTTATTTGCATCAAGACTTTTTTTTTTAGCTTCGTGGTGATCTATTTATATTCTTGAATTGCCATCTGGCCATCATTGTCCCAAACTCACGAGTAAAAAAAACAACAACTTTTCCTTAGTACTAGAATTAAACGCGTTAATCAAAGCACTGGCACTGTTTTAACATCATAATTTTACAATACGTCTTTTTAGGTCACTCCTTCGTGAGACCTGGATCCATAAGCCTTGACCCAGGAACCGGAACAGCTAATCAAAAATGGCTGCAACGATTTGTCTAGAAATTAAATAAAATTTTCTATTTCGCAGAGAAAAGATTTTCCACATGGAAAAAACTCTAGTTTGACCACTCTAATTTTTCTGAGAAAAAGTAAATGAAAGTAAAGTTAGTTGTCTTGAATAGACTTGAGAAGAAAAACACGGTGTAGTTTGCAATATTGTTTTGAAATTGTACGATAACAGAGTAAATTATAAGGTGTCTCAATTTTATTCAGAGAACATCCAAGTTTTACTAACATTTATTAAATTAATAAATCTGAAATAGATTGCATGTGCATTTTAGATCTAGAAGGATATCTAGACTATATCTTAAAATGTATTGATCAGAAGTCTAGATTTAGTATTGGTTCTAGATCTAGATGGCCATAAAATTATAATATCATTAAATAATCACAAAACGTATGAATTTCCGCTGCCAGATTTGATAAATACAAATATTCAAGCATTTGACTGAGTAGTTGTGACGAACCGTTTTAGCTCACTCAAAGTATCAATCAGGTCTAAGCATTTAATTAATTTATTTGCACTCTAGTAATCATCAATTTTACTAATTTAGCGATCAAGCGCTAAAAACACAGCCACCACCCATTCAATCCAACCCCACCCCCTTTGGCATCGATTTCACAATTTACCATCCCCACCTTCAAACGTGCCACACTAGACTCTAGACAAGAGTACACTCCCTCCATCTATCTTGGCAGACATCCGTTTTATATCCTCCGACCACCTGGGCGAACTCCCTGGACTTTCAACTCGCGCGGTGTCTATCTCCCGGAAACGCCGTCACGGTCAAGCGAGGATCTCTCTGTCAGAAACGCCGGATAGTCTAGACCACCTTTGCACTTATCTCCTGCCTCACCCCCTCTCCACGTGTATATGGACAAGACTTCATCGTCCGATCTCATTCTCGCTGGAGAGCTGCCAGGGAAAACATGTATCTCTTGCTTGCGCTCTGGACTATTTTCATTCCCTTATTTCACTTTGGATTGGTGGTATGTAACTTACTAGAGTGCTTGTGAACATTTTATTTAGTGATGTATATACATGTTTGTGCATTTATTACTACATTATTAGTGTACATATTTGTGCATTCTTATCATGGATAATATAAGTAGATTAATGTATACTTATATTTTATATTATGACTTATGTGGCTAAATGTACAAGCCAACTGGACTAGAATTTATCAACAATTCTTACCAGATGTATTTAGCTTTTTAACCATTATTATCTTATCCCTGATATATTAGCGCTCAGCACGAGCCTTCAATATATTATCATTGATTAATTTCCTTGGCAGGGAATTATCAAAACATTTCGGTAAACATGTCTTATTACTGAGTATGCATTTACTTATGCTCTATGTTTACTTATGTGAGAGCATGGGCGAGTATCAGTCGTTGATCTCCCCTTCCCCTTTTCATCTTACTTATCTAAGCGATGTATGTACTTGCTATTCACCGTGACTAGTGAACATCACTAACATTACTTATCATGTATCACTTATTACTGTTTGTTATTTCCCTTTATGGGAGTCCCCATTATTATTGTTACCTCTCTTGATGGGACGCTGTATTCATTTGTTAGTTTCCTTTGATATTTATGAGACTAGCTTATAGTTTCTCTACAACAGTCTGAAGATGTCCTTCACGGAAAGGCATCTACCTCCCAGTGTTATCATTATGGCTTTTATCTATAGGCAACATCCGCCTGAAATCTTAGTAACCTAAAGCTGATAACAGATTTGTTGGCACCAGATCTGCAGACATCAGTCCTACTCATCCTTCAAGAGTCCAAGTAACAACGCTAGCCACAGACTCGTCACTGGCTTAACTGATTGGTAGACGCAGCTTAGCTCTGCAACCATACAGCGTTGAACTGCACCCGGAACCTGGATCAACTACGCCAGCCCACCAGCCACACCCGTTCTATCAGTGCAGCACCGGACTTAAAGCTAAGCAACTAGTCTAATGACACTAAGACCACTTATTTCTTAAATCTAATGATGATAGACCAATATATGTAAATACGCTAGATCACTTTCTAGCACCTGTACAGCATTTCAACTTTTAATTATCTTTTGTATAATAAACTGTACATATCTTTACATCTAAATATAGTATTTATTGCCTGCATTATAACGCTGTGCTTGTAGTTTATATGTGCAAGTGTGGGTTCTCAAACTATAAAATTCCCTAGACACCTATAACGGCCAATACTTTAATCCAACTTGCCACAGTAGTAATCATGGGTTTAAATTATCTTTTTTTAAAATTATGATTATTTTAAATTAAATTTTAACTGGAGGCATTGTTTTTTTAAATTTTGTTTTATGTTGTTTTTTTTACACGACTTAGAGATTCAATTATGAAAATATTTAAAATGAAGATGACCTTTTAATATTTTGTAAATACAAAATTTATTTCCACTTTTAAATAGCCATTCTTGTAGAATGTAAATTAAAAAATTGAATAATTATTTTAATATTTTTATGTTTCAACTATTTGTACTAAAAGTACTGGGTTTGTGTAGTCATGTGAAACACTTCACTCTTCTTTAATCTTTCGTATCGAAGACATTACCATTATTATTACTAATGGTAAAGTATTTAAATAATTACATTTTTTTCTTCTAAACATGTCAACATACATAAATAAGCAAAGAGTAGAGAAACTAACATTTTCTTCAATAGATATTTCTCATATTTGACGATACCATTGTTGATTTGAACTGATTAAATTAAATTAATGTGTAATTTTCTAAACTTTACTTTGACATGCATTCCCCGTTAACTCTATACATAATAAAACATTTTCTAATAACAAACAAGAAAAGTTATTGAAGCTTAATCATAACAGGATAGTGGAATACTGCTGAGGGACAAAAAAAAAAAGAATCTCGTCAAAACGTGGAAGATAATGACAAAGAGAAAGAGTTCAACATAAAGGAACAAATAAAGTACTTACATGACAAAATGTAGTCTTGGTCGTTTTGTTTTTCTTGTATAATGACGTAGAGCCGCATCTGTTTAAAATATATCATATTGTTTAAAGTTTTTCTAAAAGTCTATTGACATAAGCATTAATTATAGGACTCTACACTCTTATTTAACCTAGATATGACAGTCGCTCCAAAAATAAAGAATGTTTATCTGAAAGCCCTATATTAACAAAATATTAACTACTTAAAACTAGAGCAGTATACCTTACATTAATAGACAAAAAACATTTTTTATAGAGTAATTTGTTGTACATTTCAAGTAATGACCTATAGATGTCTTATAAAATGAAGTAGGAACTGTCAGTGTCACTTAATTTCTATGTCTATTTAAAAATCATTTGTTTTTTAAGGTATAATTTACTAGCTATGTGTGGCTAAGTGTCCTGCCTGAATGTTACTTTCACCTCATTGGGTATTTTACATTCAAACAAGATTACAAAGAGAAATTGTGTTATCACACAAACACAGAGGTGGCCCCAATCGAATTCACCAATAAACCGGAAAAATTCAAATCATAGTCTTGTTTTGATCGTTTACATTAATACTTTTTTTAAATTATTGGACACTAAAATAATAATAATATTATTAAATAATTTTTTCTATTTTAAAGTATAAATCTTTCAGAATGAATTTTTTGCAAACAAAAATTTACTTTTTTCAATGACAATTTTTAAAAATATTAATTAAGTAAAGTCATTCTTTCAAACCTAATAATCTATGGAACAGATTATGGAAAGGTTCCAGTTAAAGAGGGTGTCATGTGGCCAACACAACGACCAAACACCTTTACTTTTCACAAACCAATGTCAGGTACTATTTAGATCTGGGAGAAATCAAAAGCGATCAGAAGATCCCAAAGTAGAAATCCCAGGCTTCGGTTCGGATGCAATGCGCTTTACCATTAGTTACCGCGCCCCCTATACATTCATTTAGTGCACAGTTATATTTATTTAGGCTTAAATAATATTTAAAATGATAAAACCTTATCCATGCATTTGAAATTAATAAAATGTAATGTAAATGAAAAAATGTAAATAAAATTACATGTAATGAGGTAAATATAAAAAACAAATAGTTAAATTTCCTTCTTCTTAGAAAATTACATTTATTACTGTATTTTGAGTTTAAAATGTTTATCGAACCACCTATATCTAGATCTAGAGTCTTTAGACTCCATCTAGATCTAAAACTATATCTATATCTAAAACTTGTTCTACGTATGGAACTAGGACTAGAATCTAGAGTACATTTAGAATCTTGATATATGCCTACAATCTAGATCTAGAATATATTTTGTATGATTTTAGACGTTTAATCTTAGAATTACTAGACTTAGAAAACAGTATAAGTAGGCCCTCTTGTACCGAATAACGTTGTACTATGCTGTCTGTATCCAATACACTTCTAAATGTGATACTACTGTTTATATAATAAATAAAACTGTACTACTAAGCTGACAGAAGATAAGTTATTGCCTTAATATATATATATATATATATATATATATATATAGATAGATAGATAGATAGATAGATAGATAGATAGATAGATAGATAGATAGATAGATAGATATAGATATAGATATATATTATATTGTTGCAACCCTGCCTTGCACCAGTGCTTGTGGTGCGAACTAGCGCACTATCGATCGAGAACAGGAGGGTGCTAGGATAGAGTAAAGAACAGTGGATCAAGTGATTGTAAAGAGTCAAAATTGTTGGAAATTAAGGAACCGTCTTCTGTGCTTCCTATAGACTAGTAGGTAACTGGAGGAACGTGAGGAAGGCTGCCGTTGGTCCGCATTTAGGTTTGCTGATGAAAGGACTGGTATTATTAGTAACAAGACTCTTGAAATGCAGAAGCCTGTTTTGTGTTTGTCCTAGTAAATGAATATATATATATATATATATATATATATTGTTATAAACCTGGTGGTGGCACAGGTAGGATTGTGGTATGTGTGTAGTCAGCCGACGCTAATCGCCTCAGGCCAGAGCTAGACGATCTGTCAAGTGTGACGAGTTACGACTGTCAGCCGAGACGAGACATAACGGTTCGGGAAGGATCGGCGTCGTGAACAGAGCTCAGAAGCGTCACGAGGGATGTAGTCAGGTGATGAAACTAGAAAGGTAGAACGACGTTCTGTCCGGTTCTAGAAGGCCAGTAGGGACCCTATATAAAGAGCGAAGGTATCAGAGGCCGGCAGTAACAGCTTCCCGATCTACGGTTCGTTGCTACGGCTCGGTAAAATTTCGAGACGAGACAGAGAAACCAGTGCAATAGTTGATACGGCGGTACGGCTGTTAACGGAGAGATATTTGTACAGTCTTCTGTTACGTACTGCCAATTGTACAATATTGGCTGTTATTTATTGACATTAAACTATTACGTTACTTGGAGCCCTGAGTGGTCAAGTTCTTTCAGTTGGTGGTGTCGTGTGGTACAAACAGCCTGGACAGTGTAATATTCGTAAATATATATATATATATATATATATATGTATATATATCTTGGCTGTATTTAGTCTTATTTCGACTGTCAAGTATATAATGAGTTTATGTCAAAACTACGCGCTATAGAAGTAGTTTGCGTCTTAATTAACAACTTAACCGAAGTCCGTATTAAAATAGTTGTTCTTTTTTAATCTACATTTTAATAAGTCTTTTATTTCATGAGCTAGTTAATATATGGGAAATATATATTATAATGATTAGTTGAATGCTGATGTGAGTTTTATATAGGTTGCACCATTCAGTGTTTGATAGTAACATCCTTTGTAACAGTTGTTGTCAACCAAGATGGCGTAATATTAATCAGCTGATTTATCTTATCTTAAATAATACAGACGTTACTTCAAAAAAGAAGATGATTACGTCCTACGCGTCATGCATTTAGTCATGCATATTAACCAATGACTGAAATTCTGCCAAGTCACTGGTTTTCCTGGCTAGCTCAGGCAACCCATTCCATGCCTAATAGCACTAGGAAAGAAGTAGTATTTGTACAAATTTGTCCTAGCATATGGGATGAAAAATGTGCCTTTATCTTTGTGTCAGTAGGGTTTTGGTGTCTATAGCTTATACCTAGAGTTTCTTTCATTGTATCGTCAGGAACGCGTCCACCCTTCCAACACCTTCACTCTGCCTTTCAAGGGCATCTAAGGCATTAAACAAATAGGGGAAAATTACTACTTCCGCTGGTTGCGTAGATCCGTTTCCGACTCATTCTTCTACCTACTCGATGGTCTCTATGGCTGCCTTTAATCTATGGCCTCCGTCAGTAACGAAGTGACCATGGATCATCTCATAGAAATGAGATGGATACCTTGGCATCAACTGTTGTCGGAAAGATACAGCCGACACACCAGTTCCCCCCTCTCCACGCAGCTGAAACTGCAGTGACGATAAAGTTTGGGGTCAGCGGCGTCGCATGTTCTGTCACGATGTAGCAATGGGTGATTCAAACTGCCTAAGGGTCAGCTAATCCTGATTTTTCCTTAAGGTTGACTTTCCGAAATCTTTTTCATGAATAGGTATAGCTGCTAGACATTAGAGGTTTGAATTCAGAGTTTGTCTTCTCCTAGGTGGATAGCCAGCCATGGCTAAAAAGCTCCTCCTGCCCGAATCTTACTGGCCAAGGCGCCAGTTATTAGCCTTTGCCTTTTGTCACCATATAAAGACTATATTTGAAATATGCTAGGACAAGCTTAGATTTGTAGCAACTTACACTATGTAAATAAAAGCGATATGAAATAGCAAACTATCTACCTATACAATTAAAAGGTAACGATCAATTACTTACATTTAACGATATATTTAGAGAGAACTAAATAATATTGCAAAAGGACTAGATAAACATTGTAAAAAAGCTCAAAACAAAACAACTTTTAAACGTATTATTATTACATTATGTTTACCTTAAATGCCATTTTTAAAAGTCCTCCTAATTGCAAAACTACATCTCATTTATTAAGTGTTATGCACAGTTTAATAATGTTGATTCATTCATGTAATTCGTTTTTTCCCTATAAATATATATACTATACATCCTTATAATGAAATAAAGTTTACTTCACATTATGTTTTGTGTTGTAGCTGTCTGAAATTTTATTTTCTTTTTAAGTATGCAATAATATTACCATTTAAGATCGACACTTAATATTATTAGATTACCTCCCATTTTCTTTTTCACAAGTGAAAAACAAATTTACAGAAACATTCAGCGAATACCCTTGAAAAACACAATAACACATTTAGAAAAGAACTAAAATAAGTACTAAACTCAATGAGGTCAACATAGTAGTTTAAAATGTATTTCTTATGAAAACATATTCACATTTATATTTTACACTTATCCTTCCAATAATTGTAATGCAAAATATTTGAATATACATACGTTTCTTAATCAATACACAAAAACGAAACAGAAGAACTATGTCAAAATAAATTAATGAATTAAAAATATAAGTGTTAATACTATGCTCGTAAATAAATATAAGATAGGAGGCGCATTTGCTGAGCGGTAAAGCGCTTGGCTTCCGAATCGGGGACCGGGGTTCGAATCCTGGTGAAGACTGGGATTTTTAATGTCAGGATCTTTGGGCGCCTCTGAGTCCACCCAGCTCTAATGGGTACCTGACTTTAGTTAGGGAAAAGTAAAGGCTGGCCACATGATACCCTTGTTAACCGTAGGCCACAGAAACAGATGACCCATCTGCCCTATAGACCACAAGGTCTGAAAGGGGAACTTTACTTTTTAAATTTTAACTATGTCTGACTTTGTGGATAAATAAAAAAGAAACAGAATGGTACATGAGCGTATTATATTAGAAAAGTTAAAAAAATTAATGCGCAGTTGCTGGGGGCAGCAATGTACCAAATCGCAAACGTTCACAAGCGTCTTATAACATTTGAACAACAGATTATCTGTCACAAAAAGCATACCTTTAACATTGTTCATAAATAGCTCAAATAAATTCAGTAAAGTAAAAATTGATAAAATATTTCAATACAATTTGGATTTAAAAAGTAAAACATAAGTTTCAGTTTCAATGCTACTCACCGAATGGACCACTACTGAATTAAATGTAAAACAATTTAAAATATGAGAAGACCAAATCCAAACTACCAAAGCTGGACGCCTTAAAGTCATCATTTAGGCGACGCCGTTTTCGTTTAGAGTGTATTTAAATTATCTAGTTGAATTTAACAGACCAATTATGGTATCATTCTGTTAGATAGTACTGTAACACTGCTATTTTTCTCAATTATATGAACATTACAAATGTGACATTGAATTATTTGATAACCTGCATCTTGAATGAATAAAAGTAAATTTAGAAAATCACAAAATTTAAACACCTGACTAAAAAAATAATGAACATATTTCGATCACAACTTATTATTATGACATTTAAAAAAAACCAAATAAAGAGAGAACATTTTAAAATAGTGTTTTACGTTAGAATAATATAATTTACAGTGCAACGTTAATACATGTATAAACCATCTACCAACGTTTGCAATAACAGATATATTGAAATATACAATTAATATAAGCAAAAAAATATTTCATAATGAAATTTAATTTGCATTTTTTAGAATGTTCAATACAATTTTCAAAAATCCTTAGATCATTAGACTTCATAGTTCCACTTCATTTCAAGTGCTGAAGTAAAGGCTGAAAACAAAAGAACAAGGATGTTACTCATTTGTTTTTTATTATGTGGAGCGTCTAATAAAGTTATTAAGGATGAAAGTAAATTGTGTAATATATAGTCTACACTAAACCATATTTATTAATTAATATAAAGATTAAGACTAAGATTACATTATTGATCTTTATGGATATTTATTGTGTGATTACATGGACTCTTGTCTTAGAAGAAAAACAATCTTTTTAAACTTGCATAAAATATTTAGAAGTTATTTTATGTTTATAATGGTTCTTACCGAGACAGCAGCCATTGGACCATTTTTGAATTTCCGTTGCTCTACAAAAATAGTGAACGAAAATATGTTTAAATTTACATATAATGCAAGCACGTGCAAATGTATCATTGTCTACTATCTTTGTTGTTTTTACTTTTCGGGCGATAGTACATATGTGACAAAATAGTTACTTTATAAAATACTTCCTTTAGTGAGTTATCGCAGAAATGTATTGCATTTGTTCAAGTTCTCTAAAAAATAAAATTAAACAAATAAATCCTAGTTAACCTCCAGATACACACAAAGTTGACTATAAAAAACAACAATATTACTTGCTTCTAACTCAAAGATGTTTGTGTATGTATTATGCCAGACGTTCTCTACATTAATTTCGTCTGGTGATTTTTCTTTCTCTATGCAATGGCGGCATCATTTGTTGTTATTCCTTTGGAATCGCAACAGTAAACGTCTGTGAATGTCTAGGTTTGCTCTGATTAGCCGGTTACTATACATACCAACGTGTCAATAGTTTCAACTGAACATTTGTCTACCTTTTGCTTCTTCTTTTTTTGTTTTCAATCAAGGGATTTTATTAGACAGCTATCATCTCAAATACATCGATTAAAAACAGACACTCATTGAGCGGCACTATTAGAGCTTTAACTTGGTTGTATATTATAACTTTTATATATATCTTTTAAATGGAGTCTCAAAAAAATTCAGACCTTTCTGGGGCTGTGAGATCACTAATAAAATGTTCAACAAAATTAATTTGGTTTTTTGTGTCGCGATAAAATGTTCTTTATAACGGCCGCGGAGGTGAAATAGACGCTTTTAGTTTTGTGTGGTCCGTCTTGTTTAGATCTCAGAAACAAGAAGAGAAAATTGAAATAGGAAATCATGATATCTTAGATCATTCAAAATATGAAACGGCCACTTTTTTCTTTTCAAGATAGAACCATTTAACTTTTTAAATTCTCTCTGCAGGCAGATTTAAAAAAAAATACCACTTTTAAAAAGGGCACACACTTCTTCATTATAAACTCAACCTTCGTTAATAGCCTCGCGCATTTATACAAACAATTTGCATCCATGGTCACGATGGAAAAAATATCAATGGAATATTATAAAATATATTTTCCGCTTATTTACTACCTCATGGAATGATATACTAATTAAATATCTTGTAGCAGTATCGTCACCATTTCGGGATGACAACCAAGTTAAAAAATATATATCTAGGCGGTGGCGGTGACTGGTCACTTCATCCCCGGTCACTTCATCCCCAGGTCACTTCAACCCCTGCTATTTTCATCATCTAATCATTTTATCTAACAAATTGTAATTTTAAAATTAGTAAATGAGCCATATTTAATGTAATCATTTTTTTTAAATGATAAATAGTGTAACACGTTAGATACGAATAAAATTAAAATTAGATTGCCATTAAAAACTAAAAAAAAAATGAAAATGTATAAATATAGAGGTAATGTAGAGGTAATGTAAAAAAAACCTCCACAGCGTTATTCGTTCGCGCAACACCGTTCAAAAATGTATTCCATGTACTTGGAGGGAATAAAGCTGAAGCATAGTTATCTTCTCTGCCACGTTGTCTGAGACCACGTAATAAAGTGAAACATAGTCGTACTTGCACCACACCTTGGCATTTGATGATAAGTTATCAGCGGCACGGTCATAATTATTCTAATTGCACTTCTATCTCTCAAAAGATTCCCACTACTTGCACCACACCTTGGTATTTGATGATATGTTATCAGCGGCACGGTCATAATTATTCTAATTGCACTTCTATCTCTCAAAAGATTCCCACTACTTGCACCACACCTTGGCCTTTGATCATTACGCTATAGATAAGTACACATCCAGATTTACCATATAATATTAGATTTTTCATTAAGAATACAAAGTGAAAGAGGAAACACCATAAATGCATTATTAATATGTCATAAAATGTCAAAAAGCATTTCACATAATCATATTTATGTATAAAATATTTTATTGGGCGATGAAATGACAGGGGGAGGAAGTGACCAGGAGTTGACGTGACCAGGGGGATGAAATGACCGGGAATGAAGTGACCGGGGATTAAGTGACCGGAGATGAAATGACCGAGGATGAAGTGACCAAGGATGAAGTGACCGGGAACCATCTATGCATACACTTTTGGACTGATAGCTTTAATAAAATCTCTAGAGATATGCCTAGACATTCCTTGGCACATCTAGATGGTAGTTTATGATGGAATGACAAAGCACAACGTTATTCCATGTCTGTCTTAAAGTATAACAAATGAAACCTGTTCGAGTGATGTTAAGTCTTTTTTTAATTTTAGTTTAATATCATCGAAAAATTTGCAATAACATTTGAATAAACAGTGGGATTTTAAAATAGTATTGGCCCTCATTTTACATTTGAGTAAAAATCAATAAAAGTAGATGATCAGCTCACTAGAGTTGTTCAACAAAACAAAACAAAAAACTAACAGGCAATAGTGTTTATTACTTTATATTTCAAGAAAGTTGATGGGGGAGTAGTGACATCCTCAGCTACCGACAGTGTCTGGTAGGCTTACATGCTGTTTTTAGGTGATCAGTTAACGCTACTCATTTCAGAAGAATTAGAAGAATCTTATCAAAGACAAAGTGTTTTCCTGTTTGTTTCTATGTGAAAATAATGCCAAATAAATGTTTAAAATTGTATTACTTTAAAAGACCAAAACAAGACTATAGCTTGAATATTCCTGGTCCATTTGTGAATTTTATAGGGCTGCCAAGTAATCTAGTAATCTTGTTTTTATAGTAAAGCATCTTAAACGTGTGAAGATAATAAGTGAATGCACGACAATGTATCTTAAAAATTAAAATATTTTTATTGAGTCTGTTGGTCACTTTTACTTAGCCACACTTTATTCCACCCATGGTCTAATTGTTATAAGATAGGTGAGATGGTGCGGTACATCTATTGACGTAAACAAAAAGTTTGTTTCTGCATTAATTAAATTCAACAGGGTGGGTCCCCATAATTGTCTTAAAAGTCGACTAATTATAAGGACTCTCAGCTTAGTAATTCAAGTGTGTGCTAAATGTATTTATGTTAAAATGTTTTATTCCTCAATATTTTACCTCGTGTACTCTTGTTTCTTTTAGAATGGGAAAATTGATCTGAAAGAAATAACATACATTTTGTAGACAATTATCTATCTATCTATCTATCTATCTATCTATCTATCTATCTATTTTTCAACCTCAGACTTAAGGAAGCTTCACATAAGATTGTTTTTTATTAGTTCAAAGCTTATCTTATTTTCTAATCGATAAACCGATATTACTTTAGTATTATATATTAACAGTGCTTATAAGAAAGGCATATATCGGGTATAAGCAATTGTAATGATGGGGGTAGTGGTATGTGTGTAGTCAGCCGACGAAAATTGCCCCTGGCCAGCGCTCGACGACGGCCAGCCGAGACGAATGTCACATGACGGTTCGGGAAGGATCGACATCGTGAACAGAGCTCAGGAGCGTTATGAGAGTTGTAGTCATCTGACCACCCAGAAACGTCGAGCGGCGTTCTGTCCGGTTCGAGAATGCCAGCAGGAACCCTATATAAAGAGATGAGGTGTCACAGTCAAGACTGTTCAGAAAAGGGGTTCAGAGCCCAGTTCAATACAGTCTGGTCGACTACAGCATTGTTCAGTGTGATTCAGCGGTGTGGTTCAGTACGGAGCATTACGACGGTTCTGTGCGGAGTACTGTCAAGTACAGTTGAAACGAACGACGTCTTGATCTTGGTCTGTGATCGAGTCCGGACTAACGATCCCAGTGTGTGAAGTCAGTCCTGAATTGTTAAACCCAGTGCAAGCCCGGAACGAAACGGAGAGGCCCTTTCAAGAGTTGATACGGCGGTACGGTGTTATCAGAGAGATATTTGTACAGTGTACGATTTGCCAATTGTACAGTATTGGCTCAGATTTATTCAACTATTAAAGTGTTACGCTACTTTGGAGCCCTGAGTTGTCAAGCTCTTTAAGTTGGTGGTGTATGGTGCAGTTTGCTGAGAGCCTGGATAGTGAGATTTGCAACAGTATAATGATTCATCTGAATTCTCTTAAAGAACATACATTAATAAAAAATTATTGAAACTAACCTTCCTCGTATCTTCGCTTCAATACTCTTACTCCACGTATAACCCATCTTGGTGAGTTAGAATAATTTGTGTGACTGTACAAAATATAAACAATAATTACATTAGGTTATATTTTGTAGTACTTTGATATAACAAAACCGTGTTAACATCTAAAGCTTTATAACACTGAATGGCGAAAAAAATAGTAAAGTTCAAGACACGTAAATTTTACATGAATACACACATGTAAAAAAAAAATGGGGAAACAATAGAAATAAACAATTCACGACATTCACCCAACGTTTAAATTTTATTTTATGCATATAACAAAACAAGAGATAGTCAAATTAAATACAATGATGAATGCAACAATCTCAAATGTAACATCTAAACGCACTTTATGACTGGTTTATAGCAAACTGTTTATCAAAAATACACTAGTCTTTTAAACCCTGTAGTTCGATTTTGATTTCGTTTCTCTTATGTTCTATCGGCAGGTTAAATTGGTACTATTAGTATCAACAAAGTTAGTAGACGACTTGATGGTTGGGGCTTCAAAGGAGCTCTTCTCTCCCGATATAACTCAGTTGTTTGGTTAGCAGGAAGATTTAGAGTAGAGTTCTCCGTGTTTTTTTCTGTTTCGCTTTGAAGTGAGGTTTCGCATTCCCTGATGAACACTCTCTGCACCAGGGGTCTTACATTTTCTGTGAAACAGTCTTTTTCTTTGGGCTCCAACAATCCTAATCAAAACTGTTTCTTCTCGGTACGTAGGTGTTCTGATAAGAGCATATTGAGAATTGCTGTTTACAAGCTCTACCACTTCTTCTAATGTTGCATCCATCTTTTGAGCAACACGGGACCAGGAGATGTTAACCACGTTGGTAGGGATGTTCCAGAACTACTTCTGCGATAGAATTCAAAGAGTGGGAAGTGACCAAATTGAGAGCAACGCGTCTTGTAATACTAGTTCCCGTTGAGATGTACCTAAGTCCTGGGTGTGTAAAGTTAATGTTTTAGCTTTCCAAAGACTACAATTCAGCCTTTCTATTTGACATTTTCTTCTAGGATTATATTGCCTTGTGCTGCTCGTAGCAACTCCTCTTTCGTTACAGTACTCCTCTATTTCATCAAACATAAAAGATATAGGAAGAATATTCGAATATGGCAAATAACCCATTAAGACATTTGATAACAGTATCAAATGACATATCTGGAAATACAAAGGCAAAGGAAAACCTAGAGAATTTGTTGATCATGGTAATAATATATTTGAGGCTTGAACAAGAAGAAGAGTCCTCTTAAAATGCATGTTTATCTTTGGAATGGCTGTGTGACTTTGATTAATTACCCTTTTGATTTCCTGAAGAATCGTGGTTTAAGTTTAGCATATGTCTGGCACTGGTCAACGGAGGATATTCCAGCTACCGTCGCCTCAGCGTGGCGCTTCCGTGGATACGTCCGCCAAGGGAGTCGGAAAGGCTAAGAACGGTAGCGCACATAGCTCTCAGTGGGCTACCACAGATATGGTTAAGAGATTGTACATTGCACGTGGTAGGGATGTAACAAAGGCTCGATAATCAGTCCAACCCCCCACCGATTCTTTCCCTAACGGGGCCATACGCGCTGTGATGGACCCTCGCATGGGTTTGGTGGGACATTATAGGCATAAGAATAGCTCCCATGAGGCTCGGCCTCCTGCCTCGCACAGGAAGGGGAAACCGTGCCTAGCTCAAGGTGACAGCGCCCTGCGACACACCGGGTGTGAATACATGATCACTTCGAATAAGGTGGGACTTCGAACAGAGGGATTGGTGAAGAGCCGATGCCTCATCCTGGCCATGGTAAAAGCCTTTCCTTGGTCAATAGATCCATAATAGGGAACGGGAAAGTTTTCGGACCTTAAAGACATCTGAATCAGGCACTGGTCGATCACCGTTCTATCGTCATGGCAGGAAAAAGATAAACTCTTTGCTCTCACAAAATGTAACATCCGAGTTACACCAGTGTGACACAAACTATTATGGAGTAACCTTAAGTCATTACGAGATATTGTGGATAAGTGTCAATTTCTGCTGAGAGTGTTGACAGGTAAGTTCTGTGTATCTTGTCTGTAAACATCGTCATACTAAAGCTTTATAGCTCTAACCTCCACATTTGGATCTTTTCATTCTTGATCTAACCTTTTTTATGTCCACAAGGCAAGGTACTGAACTTATGGCACTAATTCTCCCATACTATTTTTTTTACATCATCCTACAACGTTCTTGCACACACTGAAGAGAGTACTAAAATTGCCGCCTTATTTAGTTTATCAACCTCAGAAAATTGGAGGTCTTGATCCTAGTATTCAACTAACAAAATCAATTGATTGCTACATCTTTAATGTTTTTCTAGCTCTTCATCTACGTGAACATTAAAGTGGCTTACTAGTGAAATGACTGAGTGATCAGGGAAAGGAGAGTAATCATTGCCTTTTCTAGAATCAAACTGTGTAAAGCAGTATGTTCAGTACCATTTTCTCTGCAATGTTGACGAATGCGTTAACAGATAGATATTATTACGGGAGAAATATAAGGTATGGCTTTCGTGGTGGCCTATTTAGCACGATGGGCGACTCAAAGCATTTTTTTTTAATATCTAAGAAGCTGCTATAAGCTGACGATTGTGTCCTACTTGCTTTTCTGAAATTGATCTGCAGATCATCGTCAGTGACTTTTCAAGAAATTGTTCAAACTTCGGGCTGAAACATAAACTGAAGCCTTTTTTGTCCGCTGCAGATAAAGCTACTTGGAATTATGCATTAAGATAAATGGACAGACAATAAATGCAATGGAACAAATACATTCCCTTGGCAGCACACTCACCCTAAACGGAAAAAATTAATATTGCAAAGAACAGAGCATCCTGTGGCATATTGTCTACAAATGTTTGGAATAGACAATAAATCAACACATTACAAATCTAGCAGTCTGTCTTCCCTACATTTATCAATGTCTAAGTGGATTGTATATAGAAAACATGCACAGACAAAAAAAACAACTGAAACACTTCCAAAAAAAATACTATACTGAATGTTAAATGGCAAAAACAAATTAATGCTAATGAAATCTTTCAAAGAGAGGAAAAGCAAATCTATCAATCCTGATGCAGTCCCAGTTGCAATGGGCAGGCAACATCTACATATTAGAAGACTCCTGCATCGCTAAACGACTCATGTATGGTAAATTAAAGGAATGGAAGCGCTCGATAAGTATAAACAGAAAATGCTTCAGGGATACCCTCAAAGCTTCTCTGAAGGCGTTCAGCATTGGCCCTGTCATAAGGTAGACTAAAGCACGTGGTAGAGAATCATGGCGTCGCGATGTGATAACTGGCACACAAATTGCTGAGGACAAAAGAAAAGGGCTGGCAAAAGAAAAGAGTCAGAAAAAAATAATTAGGCAACGGCACAAGCTCCAGCTAGAATAACCTGCCCAGTGTGCAGTCAAACTTTCTGGGCTCTCATAGATTTTATTAGCCACATGAAGAGGCACGATAACACCAGTGCAATGCCCTTAGGCACATAGACAAAAGTGGGCCACGATGGGGAACTATATATACTGTAATAAGAGAGGAAGTTTAACGGTATAGATGTATATTTACCTGGGGACATCACAAATACTTATAACAACGTCTGCCTCTTCTTAAGCCAGATGTTTTAATCCTGAGGGTCGAATGACGATTTGCCAGAGTCGCCAAGTTCATAGAAAAAAAATCGACTTTTTTGTCTATTATTCGACTTTACACCTTTTGTTTTCATTAGAAGTTTATTTTATTTAAACTGTTATTCGAAGATAGATTTTGCAGACAAGAGAATCAGAATAAATCACAAATTTTAATTGTCAAGACATAAATATTTTTATTGGTTTGCATGAATGTAAGTAAATACATAATATAACGTTAAGCCATTGTGGAATCATGTATCTTATTCTATGGTGACGTCGTAACGCATTTGAAAAGCAATTTTGTTTATAATTAGTATAGGTCATCGTTTAATAGTAAATTGTAATAGTTTCATTATGGAACAAGTAATAAAAAATGGATCTTGAAAAAAAAAGCATAATTAAAAGAAAACATATTAAGATAAGATAAGATAAGATAATTTTATTGATCCAATGAAATGAAAAGTCAGTTTGACTGCAACTGACATTATCAGCGTAACAACTGTTCAAAAACAATATAGATGAAAAATTTGAACAACATTCACTCACGAAACACACATTCACAACCAGCGCTATATGAGTTTGACTTATATGCATTTCTCGATGACGACAACTGATCTTGTAACACTCTTTACGATAGTGGGATAAAGGAGTTTTTAAATCTTTCAGTTTTAGTTCTAATGGAAAGGAGACGACCACTTTGTTCAGATCTTATGTAACAGTGGTTTAATGGGTGCAGGTTGTCTTTAAGAACCGTGAGTGTTTTGGAAATGCACCTTTCTTGAAAAAGCTCTTAAAGTGATGATAGCTGTATTTGAATAATTTATGATGTTTTTTAATTAGTCTACCGCCTATGTCTTTGTGCCAGTAAACTATTACCATACCAGCAGGTGATGGCAAAGTTGATTAGACTGCTGATAGTATCTGTGTAGAAAAGTTAGAGTCTTGTTTTGTCTATGTTAAATTTTCTTAGCTATCTGAGATAAAAGAGTCGATGGTCAATTTTCTTGTATATGTTTTGGCAGTGTTCATTCCATTTCAATTTGTTGTTGATAGTTGTACGTAGATATTTGTCACAAGTCAAAAGTTTGCTGACAGAGTCACTCAATTTTATCCCAGCATTATTTATTATCATTTATTATTTACTTATTTATTTCAGTTATTTTCCCCTCTTGTCCCCACTTTCACCACGAACCCTACGTTTTCCTCTAGTCGCTAGACTGAGTCCACCGCCTTGTCGACAACAAAACCACTACTTCTCGCTTATCTCCCCTGGACAGGGGAAAAGATCAAACAAACTGTCACTTACTTTGGTCTTAGGCGCCGGATGTCCGACTTTCACGTTGACTCTACCTGGGATGGAATACACTTCATTTTTTCTTCCATCCCACCCACGTCTCTCTTTGATCAAGAAGATTATTCGTATCACAACGCCTCTTGACCAGTTCAGGGTTCAACTTTTGTCGACTTTTACCCACGTGAGAGATAATCCTTGGTCTATCGCATTACCTGTTTCCGACGATCTCTTCCAGACCTGTATAAGGTAGAATAAAGCAAGAGAGATACACTCCCTCACTTATTCTTTTCACTGACAGTCGAGTCTGGACTTTTTCATTCATGCTTACTCTTAGAGGAATACCTGGTGCCTCCCTCAGGTGTTTGCCTATTTGCCTATTCAGTATCACCTGCCCACTGCCTTTCTAGAATCATTTGCCTATTATTTAAATTTGGATCTACTCAACTTTTTGTTTGGATCTACTATCCAGTGTCATCTGCCCACTTGACAATACTCAATTGGCTATTGGCCTACCTCCCAATTTGGCTCTACTGCTTGGTGCTATCGTCTCTACCTGACTGCCTACTTTGCAGTCCATTTGTCAACCTATAAGGCACGACGCTTCTATAGACCACGTGTCATGTTTTAGCCAAATCTCTGCAACTCACTGGACATCCTGCTAACGACGCTGCTCACGGCAGATCAGCTCTGTCCGCAGTACCCTTGTGACCAAGGTAGCCGGCTACCCGCCCCACTGTGCCCACTACAGATATCAGAACTTTGGATTGAGACTCCGCAAGAACTGAATCATCGGCGACCCTCTACCCGCTAGAGCGCCACCTCCATCTGCAAGACCTCCAACCAGGATGACTGCCAGCTGCTACACCAGCAGGACAACCAGCTAATTACAGAGGACGAAAGTGACATACTCTCTAATTAAGTGCTTTGTATGATGATACAATATTGTTAAAGAGATAGATGCAAATTCCCCCTCTATTTTATTTAACCTTGTACATTTATGTAAATAAATATTCTTTAATTTTACAACATTTGTATCTTCTCCATTGTTTGTCTCATTGCGTGTCTGCTCCCTATTTATCTCTGATGGACCAGTGTGTGACAAACAAAAAATAATCATTCCCTACACCAATGAAGCCACTTATACACGTCATACTTGAGGTCGGTTACATCAATCTTGTACTTGTTCTATGGTTTTTTTTTTATCTGAATTTCTGCAATATGGTATTTGTTTTTCCTAAAATCAATTGTCATTTTTTTAGTTTTCTAAACATTTAAAATTGAAAGCTTAAATTAAATTTACCAAATTCCGCCAATGAGTGGCCCAATCCTACTTCTAGAAACCAATGTAAATACTCAAAGGAGGAAAGTCATCGACATAGATCTGTATGGCAGGGTTATAACAAAATCTAGAGAAATAGTCAAATGTTACTTAAAGGCCAAAAACGCTTTTGGTGGTCTCTTCGACTACAAAGTCTATCTCATTCTTGAGAAACTTTGACGACTGGGTACTTCATAAAAGACTTCCCGAACGCATTCGATTTATTGCCTTCACTCCATACTGGGCACAGACCAGCATATATTTAAATACTTTACATTAATATGTTAATCAGAAATCTTGCACTTCGAGGAAAGTTTTCTTGTGTTACCTTGAACTTGCGATCATTCTTTTTAAATCCATATTAGTAACACAAATATAAACGACATAATTAAAGTACTTCAGAATATCAATTGTATTTTCGTTGTCGTAGAAAAATAAGTTTCAATGTCAAGCTGCGAAAAAAAATGCCTCTGTTGACTTTCTAAACCAATTCATCAAAGCAAGCAAAGATTGATTGTCATGTATGCAAACAAAAAGAAAATGAAAAAAATATTGAAACATTAACTGATATTAAAAAAAAATACTTACATAGCGTAGAAACGTTTGTTAGGTTTACATCTGTATTTTTCATTCAGAAGTATATCTATTGATAAATGTTGAAAATAAAGTTATAGAAAAATCTTTGTTGGTAATGATCATGTGCACTTAAAATAACAATTAAAAGGTATGCTAGGTTTAGTCCATTTTTTTAAATCCGCGAAGTGGAAGCTTTGACGCTAATGTCATTTAGTTAAAGTCATTGGTATTAATAATTAAAAATGTAAAGAAATAATTCACAATGTGAGAAATCCATCCATCCATATCTGATGGATCACTGGATTGAAATTGCAAAGTAAAAGTTCTTTAATTTTTTTTTCAAAACTATTGTAACATTGTAACTAAATGTCGAATTAAAAAAAAACTTCTAAAAAAGTTTTAAAGATAATTAGATGTACTTTTTTTAATAAGTTTTAAAGGCATATATACAGGGTGCGTCAAAAAAAGGTATACACACTTTTAACAGTCATAGACAATTTATGTCCAGTTCTACAATGCTAAATTTCTGGACATGGTAAGCTTAATGTTCAATTGGAAAAATAAATGTGAAAGTGATTCTGTACCATACTCATTGCCGCGGTGGCAAGGAAGTAACTGCAATATGGTGAACGTCGTTTAATTTTTGACGAGCTGAAGCAGATAATTAAGTGGTACTGGAAGTTTGAGAATGTAGCTGCGATTTGAAGACAACGGAGACATGAGTATGGTACAGAACCACCTTCAAGGTTAACAATTACACGTCTACGAGACAAATTCGAAATTCATTGATCAGTGTGCGATGTGCATAAAGGTCGATCAGGGCGACCTCGTACAGCTACAAGTCATGAGTCCGCAACTGCGGTCTTGGAACTGTTTCAGCATTCACCTCAAAAATCGTCACGGCAAGCGGCACGTGAGAGTCATGTAAGTGTTAGTAGTGTGCTACGCATTCTGAGGAAAGGCAAGTTTTATTTGTACATTCTAAGGCTGGTGCAACAGCTAAGTGACGACGATCCATATCGATGGTTAGAATTTTGTAAATGGGTTCATGAGAGTGTGAGACGTAAACCGGGATTTATGGGTGGCATAATTTGGTCAAACTCATGGAACTGTCAATAGGCACAATTGTGTGTAGTGGGCTGAAGATAATCCTCACATTAGAGTTCAAAAGGCTGTGAATTTGCCTGGCGTAGATGTGTGGTGTGGTTTGTCTGCAAGGGGACTCATTGGGCCTTTCCGCTTTGAAGGTACTGTTACTGGAGAAACGTACCTAACAATGCTTGCTGACTCCATATTCCCTGCCATTCGTGCTTATACAGTAATGATGAGTTTTATTTCCAAAAAGATGGCGCCCCGCCGCACCATCATAGCGACGTACAAGCATACCTGGATCACAATGTGCCAGGCCAGTGGATAGGAAGCAGGGGACCAATCGAGTTTCCTGCACGCTCTCCAGACCTCACGTCACACTATCATAGGGGCGTACCAGCATACCTGGATCACAATCTGCCAGGCCAGTGGATAGGACGCAGGGGACCAATCGAGTTTCCTGCACGGTCTCCAGACCTCAAGTGACACTATCACAGGGACGTACCAGCATACCTAGATCACAATGTGCCATGCCAGTGGATAGGGCGCAGGGGACCAATCAAGTTTCCTGCACTCTCTCCAGATCTCTCGCCACAGGATTTATTTTTATGGGGCACAGTTAAAGATGAGGTGTACAAACGTAAACCACCTCACATTGTGGAATGAGATTCAGCCGGTGTGCGCAGAAATCTCAGTGGACACTTTGGTACGATGTACGGAATCAGCGTTAACTCTAACTTAGCAATGTATTGATGCTGAAGGCCACCAGTTTGAACATTACTCACATTAATCACATTTATTTTTAGCGGCCCCAAAAGGGGAAAAGACGCTATTAGTTTTGTGCAAAATGTCTGTCCGTCTGTCTGTAGGTCCAGTTTAGATCTCGTAAACTAGAAAATATATTGAATTTCCGACATCACAATATTTTAGACCATTCAAAGTTCTGATGCAACGGCTACTTTTCTTTTTCTGAAACCGAAAAATCTAATTTTTAAAATCAGTAGTTTTTTAAAGAGAAAAGCTAATTAGTATGCATTAAAAGTTAGACCTAGAATAAAACGAATAGTAATCTTGTAAACTTAATATTCGTAAGCTTTTTGTTTTATTGCATGAGAGAAAAAGATTGAGCCTTTTCAAAACAATTACATCAATTATAAGACTTCAGTTAGGTTAGGAGAGGCGCGGTAGCTGAGCGGTAAAACGCTTGGCTTCCGAACCGGGGGTCCTGGGAATCCTTGGGCGCCTCTGAGTCCACCCAGCTCTGATGGGTACCTGGCATTAGTTGGGGAAAAGTAAAGGCGGTTGGTCGTTGTGCTGGCTACATGACACCATCGTAAACCGTAGGCCACAAAAACAGATGAACTGTACATCATCTGCGCTATAGACCACAAGGTCTGAAAGGGGAACTAGTTAGGTCAGATTCACATCTATTTTACATTCACTTGCACCTATCATTTGATCTCCTGGACCGTTGGGACACTACACAAGATCTGTTAACATTCTTTCTCCATTCTTATCTCTCATTCGTCCTTGATATAATTTCATTTGGATGTTCTTTCTGAAAATATTGAAGCCTGCCTGGGTGGACCACTTCGGGGGCCGATTTTTTAGTTTGTGTTTCCACACAAACTGTCTTAGTAACCTTGTTTAATTCGGAGTTTACGCTTTCCATGTTCTAATATTTAGAATTCTAGAACGTAAAATAAATTATCAATGACAGTTTAAAGTGTATACATTTTTTGACGCACCTTGTATGTTCCTCATTTGGAATAAAAACGTCTCAGTCTCAGTTATAATAACAATAATATACTGGGAATTACAGACGAGACCTTAAAACAGTAAACATTGAAACCGGCCATTAGGGAGACAAAGTCTTAGACCAAACTCCATGGAGATAGATGGAGACCAAGAAAGCTGTAGAGAACGAAAAAACATAGACCTCTTCCCTGAAAGAAAACGTTAAATGTAAAGATTGTTTAACAAAAGTTTGTTCGGCAAATTTTTGCTGTCATTTTTTGGCACTTTCCTCAAAAACTTTGCAAATAACTGGATTAAATGATAGTAATTTAAAAGTAGTGATACTTTCCAATATGTGCATTATAATAAGAGACAGATAAATAAAGTTGTTGAGGCCCCAGTAGTGCAGGTAAAGTTCATTTTACACAATCACTAAGATTTTTTAAAAAAATGCATGATTGCTTACTTGCTTGGGGTGAAACTGGAGTAACGTACACCTCCTTCTGCAAATTTTCCAGCAATTCAAACTCTAATTTATTTGCATCTGATACTATTAAAATAATAGATTTAATTTATAAAGTAAAAGCTTCTAATTACTTTAAGATAGATCTATACAAAACAAAAAGAATTTGTAATATTTGTTTTAGCCTCTGGAAACACATTGCAAAATGTGACAGTACATGTTGCTAATAAAAGTGAATACATTAATCAAAAAAGGTTTTTGCAATAACCTTCAGTTAGATGTTTTATATTTCACCATGTTTGTAAAATAGCAAAACTTTTAGACAATTGACATTACTTACACAGACTAAGGTGCATAACCCTTTCACATATAAACTAATGTCTTATTAAATGAATTCTAAACAAGCCCAAGTGGAAGGACACTAACGAAAAAAAAACTTTCACAAAACTGCCAAAACTAAACTTGTATAAGAGGTTTCATAATGAATCTGGTTTGTTGCCTCTCAAACACACAATTGAAATTACAGATAATTAAAATAATAATAAAACAAGAGAAGAAGCCAGGATTTTTTTTCCGGTATGTGTACGTGTATGTGTACGTGTATGTGTACGTGTATGTGTACGTGTATGTGTACGTGTATGTGTACGTGTATGTGTACGTGTATGTGTACATAATTAATCTTTATTACTTTCTGACACTTCATTCTTTCGTAAGACTTTTATTGTGCCCTAGAATAGGTTCTTCCTAGAGTTAGTGAAAAAAATTTAGACGCCCCGCCCTAGCTAGCAAGGAGGTCTGAAGCTTTCGCAGCGTGGGGCGGAGCCCCTCCGCCAAGTACTATTTCTGGTATTGAAAGTCAACAAAATGCATATTCTGAGGTATCTACAGTGCATTTTCCTGCTTTTAAAAAGTTTTATTTCAAAAACCTAATGTGCTATTCTTACTGACTTAGACCATCCCGTGCGGTTCGGTGCATTTCGCGGCAAGCTGTTTACACAAAGGCTGTCACTGTCAATGTCTAAAGCCTCTTCCCACCTGCTCTAAAAACTAAAAAAAACCTATGGAGGAGAACAATTTTTACTCAAAACCCTCCGTGGCTTGGATACGCTCAAAGAATTTTTAGTGTGTAATTTGCTTGTTTTTTATACTAAAGAGGTATTTTTTGAGTGAGTTATTTTATATATATATATATATATATATATATAAGAGGTATTTTTAGCTTCAAACCCTACTGAAGCTCACTAAAAGGGGCTTAAACTAAAACCCCTTTAGGCTACGCTCATAGCATTTTGAGTGCATATTTTGCTTTTTTATATTGAAAATAATTTTTTTAAACTTCAAACCCCGCTGTAAGGGGTTTAAACTAAAAACTCCGTCGGCTACTCTTATAGAATTTAGTGTGTGTCATTTGTTTTTCTTTTATACTGAAGAGGTATTTTGTAGCTGCAAACCCCTCTAGAGCGGGAGAGGGGGGGGGGGGTAAACACAAAAAAATACAAACTCTTGGCTACGCTTATAAAATCTGGTGACTGATGAAGGGTTAGTCTTATACTGAAGAGCGGGTTTATCGTTTATTTTTGGGGGATGGTTTTAAAATTAAATTCTTCCTTACCTATGTTCTTGGAATATGGAGATTGTCGATTACATTATTTTTTGTTTTATTTTATAGAAGAACTCAAAACTCTTGGCTGCGCTGTGGCAAGTAATGGTTTAGTATTAAAATCTCACATAAAATATACAAAAACAAAGCAAAAAATAGGCCACTAAATTCCGATCCCTCCCCACTGTGGGGTTTGCAGCTACAAGATATCCCAACTGTGTTGAACCTCCAAAAAAAAAAAAGCCAAAAGTCTCCGAAAAGAAACATTAGGCCTGCCAATTTTTTTTTTTATTTAATAAAATAGTCATTAGAAAGCTTTTGCATGTTTTTGTAGTGTAAAATATTGTTGAAAAAAAACAAAAAAACTTTTTGGCAGAAACTTTTTTAAACAATGCATGATTCAAGTTTGCAAAAAAGGATTTTAAAACTGTATGTCTATAGTAACTATATTAAAATGAAAAAAAAAGAACACATCAAAGTTATATTAAGTCTGCCTAAAAGTAATTGTAACTATTAAATTCCGTTCAAGACACCTGACAAAGAAAACGATGTTAATGCATTATTATAACTAATGGAGTGAAGAAAGGTTTATATATCGTCAGTATATCTTTAAATGTTGGTTACGAAGTAACAGTACAAGACATCCAGTTAAAACGTGAATTTCTATATTTTTTATCCTGCCAAAATTTTTGAACTAGACGTCTACGGGTACATATATTTTTTTTCAAATGGAATATTTAATTTAAATATTCAAATTATATATTTGTTGTAGCCCTGCATTGCACCAGTGCTTGTAGTGCGGACGAGCCCATTATTGAACAAGGAGAGGAAGGCGCCAGGAGAGAGAAAAGAAGAGTGTATCAAATGGTTATAAAGAGTCGGAATTGTTGGAAGCAAAGGAGCCATACTTTGTGCTTCCTAAAGACTGTAGTGGGGACCTGGAGTGCAGCGGAGAAGGCTGTCGTTGGTCGGTATTCAGATTGCTAGTGAAAAGACTGGTATAATTAGTAACAAGACTCTTGGAATGCAGAAGGTTTTTTTATGTGTTTATCCTGGTAAATAAACACTCATGTATATACTGTAGAACCTCGTTGAATTACCTGCCTTAGCTTTACAACAATATATTTTTAAATTTATGCACTACTTAATAAAGATAATAAAGATAATAGATTTAATTTACAAAATAAAAGCCTCTAATTGCTTATAGATTGACCTACACAAAAATTCTTATTAAAATAATTTCTGCAGAGAATGTTTGTTATTTTTTTTTAGCCTCCGGAAATACATTGCAAAATGTGACAGTACATGTTGCTAATTAAAGTGAATACATAAAAAACAGGTTTTTGCTGTAACTTTCAGTTAGATGTTTAACGTTTCACCATGTTTGCAAAATAGCTGAATTTAAAAACTATTGACATTGTTAACACAGATAAAGAAGTATAAATATATCACATTTGCAAACACATGTCTTATTAAATAAATTCTGAAAGTTATTACTAGTTCTGATAGAGATAATAAGCTCAAAATAGTCCTAAAAACTAAACTTTAAAAAAAAAAATTAAATGAGCATTTTTTGGAGCATGGTTTCTTAATTCTCAAAAAAAAATGACAATACAAAACGATTAAAATAATAATAAAACACATATATAGTATATATCTATACTCATAAGAACGGTTTCAACATTTCCTACACCTCATGGGATAACTAGGCCAGACAAAATAAAAGTCCATTGTGTAAGCGAAATTATTAATTATAAATATGTCGAACAATTTCAGACTATTTGGAGGAGTGGAGGAAAATGGAGTTTTAAATTATGTAGTCCATACAGGTTCATTCATTAAATAAAATAAATAATATAATTTTCAAACAGAATAATTTATTTCTACAGTTTTTAAGCAATAATATCAGCTATTTATTTAAAAAGCAACACATGATTCAAAAAAAGATGTACTTATAGAAATTGATACATTGAAATCAGACATGAACACTTACCTGACGCTGATCTTTCTCTCGTGCCTATAGTGGTCGATCTAGTCTCTAAGGTTTTTGCATTAAAAAATAAATAAATAAAAAGCAAAAAAAAGTTTAAACTTTAAATCGATAGTAGAACGTTTAGCAAAAGAAAAACAAAAATATAGAGAAAGTGGAAATTTAAATAGCCAATATTTGTGTTTATGCAAAGATTTTTTTTTTATAAGTCAAAAGAAAAAGTCCACATATAGATCTGCCCAACTAAAAATGTGTGTAAAAGGAAGGGAACTGGAGTACCGAACTGTGTTGGTCATGCAGATTTATTCGTTAAGGTGTAGAACGAGATATTTATACATTTTAAATATGACATTGTCACCTACCTGATATTGATGGCTCTGCCTCTTCTTCACTGGTCAAGCTAGACTCTGAGTTTTCTGATTAAAATAAAAATACATATACGATTCGTCATTTATGAGCAAGTAAAAACAAGAAGTATTTTGGTAATTCCTAGCTCTTATTGTGACAAGGTTATCATTATTAAATGCATTTTTTACATAATAAATGATATTTTTAAATGTTATCATCTAGTAAAATTTTAACAAAGGAGATGATAAATAATAAAATGATGTTAAAAATAAAATTGATATTGATAAGTTATAATATTTAATTACACTAACCTGATTCAGTGTTTTCTTCTAGAGTTAAAGAGTCGTTTACTGTTTCACTGTCTGATGACTTAATACTGTCGTTGATAGGTTTAAAGTTAGATATTCATTGTTATCGGTGACAAGAGTGTATACGTATATATACAGAGAGAGAGAGAGAGAGAGAGAGAGAGAGATAGGGAAAGATAGATAGATAGATAGATAGATAGATAGATAGATAGATAGATAGATAGATAGATATAGATAGATAGATAGATAGATAGATAGATAGTTATTTAGTTAGATAGATAGATAGATAGATAGATAGATAGATAGATTAGATAGATAGATAGATAGATAGATAGATAGATTACATAGATAGATAGATAGATAGATAGATAGATAGATAGATAGATAGATAGATAGATAGATAGATAGATAGATAGATAGATAGATAGATAGATAGATAGTTATTTAGTTAGATAGATAGATAGATAGATTAGATAGATAGATAGATAGATAGATAGATAGATAGATAGATAGATTACATAGATAGATAGATAGATAGATAGATAGATAGTTAGTTAGATAGATAGATAGATAGATAGATAAAATGGTAAATATCTATATATATTAAAGAAAAGTAAGGGGGCGGGAGGTTAATAAATGTATATCAATTTATTTAACATTTTGTTTTATTTTACTATATTCTACATCTATATACTTCTAAATCTACATATTTCTACAAAAAGAACAGCAGTTTTTCTTTCATGGGCAGAGGTGTGTCATCTATTTTACTTTTTTTGGTAGATCTAGTAGCCTTAAGAGAACGGAATTGTATTGGGTTACACAATTCTTTTATATTACAAAGCTTTTATCGACTCAGTCTGTCTATCAGTCTATATGGTAAACATTTTCTCATATTATTTCTACCACAACCAATCTCAGATTAAGCTGAATATTTTCACAAGTATTTTTCACTTGAAAAGACAAGAAGCAAAACAAGAATTCAACAAATTAATTATTGACGTATTGGTAATTATTTATTTTGTTTGGTATCTTGAACACAGGGAAGAAATAGTACTTGACAAATATGGTGGTAAAAGTTGAATTTATCCGAGTATTTATGAGCTGATTGAACATTTTTAAAAAACTATTTCCGTTAAAAAAAAGTTAAATGTACTTTTAGGTCACTGCATCACTGGAGCTAATGTGATTATATAAAAAACTACTTATTAATTGTTGGTTTAAATTAGGTCCAACTTATATGCATACTAAATAGATTCCTTCTCTTCAAAAAATATTTTTATTTAAATATAGTAGTTAGTATGACATAGTTTAAATAACTTTGCAATGAAAATGAAATATTTTTTTGACAAAACATCTAAAACCATTATCATAAATATGTTAAAAATGTGGTAAATAGTCATCTCCAAAAAGTAGCCATTGAATGAGATATTCAAATAATCTAAAATAATATGGTGTCAGATTTTCACTATCTTTTTTAGTTTACGATATCTAAACGGGACGGACAAAAAGATGGACAGACGGACAGACTTTCCACACAAAACCTCTTTTTTGGGGCCACTTGATTTGAACTTGAGGGCTAATTCTTTCTCAGGTTACTCAAGGAAACGCTAGCAAAGATGGAAGATTGTATACTTATTTATTGTTTCTTTTTCATGTTTGCGTTCACTAAGCCTCAGGCGGGTAACTAATTCCCCTTATACCACGATTTTAGTGTTCTAGATATTATTATTAGTCATTAATAACTCAAGCTTCATTCATGTATTAGCGCATTGGTACAACGAATTTTCATATACGGTCACAATGAAAACAGTATCAATGGATTACTATAAAATGGATTTTTTTTTTATTAACTTATTTATTGAATGGAATATTGATCAAATTTCTTTTTAAAAGATAATTTTTTTATTCAAACCTCTTTTTAGTTGCAACCTTAAAAAAACGAACTACTTTAATAACACACAGTTTTGACATATCCTCTTTATTAACTTGATAGTCTTATTAACGATTCAGAATGCCAATTCACAGACACATTACATGTTTATTACATTATATCTGTAATATAATACAGAATCAGTTCAGACCTTTGAAATATCCAGTATCAATACAAAATATAACAGCTTAATATTCCATAGACTGAATAGTGACAACACAGAAAACTAATTAGAGTCTACACTTAGACTATATCTATATCCAAAAGTCCAACTGTCCTGGACTAGGAACAAAACCACACTGCCTTATTATGAGTTACATTATATTCAACAAATCATCTCACCAAGTAAAACAATCCCAAGCAAGTCAACAGCCTGAATTGCCTTCCTTCTCCTCTACAGTTAACAAGAAACCCTGACTGACCAGAACTCAGACCTGACACAAACGTACGTACTCCCAAACATCGCTAGAATTGTAGCATGTGCGCAGTTTGGAAACTTCTCTCTGTGAAGAAACTGGTAGAAATCTGGAACACAAACATCATCATATTTTTGCTTCAGAACAGTGTCACACTGCAGGTCCAGTATTTCCATCTGAACTTCCTCTGGAACGTTTTTCAAGTCAACTGCGAACGGAGTGGATACAAGGGAAAACTGTGGTTCGAGAGCAGTGAATTGCTGAAAGCGGTGTTGAAAATCTTCAAGGCCCTGTGGTTCAACCGTAATGCTCTTTAGAAAAGACACATGAGCCAGGTTTCCATATGCCAGCTGAGTGGCCTACAAAGTCAGCATGCATCTGAATGTTTGATGCGGTCAAACATCATGGTAATCAGCTGCTTTGTGCCCTGTAGTTGTGAATTGAGTGCACTGAGATGTTGCGTGATGTCTGTAAGAAAAGCAAGATCCGACAAAACAATTGGGTCACTGAGCTGAGGTATGTCTCCGTCTTTCATTGCCATGAACAATGCTATTTACCGTCTCAGTTCAAAGAATCTCTGCAGCACTTTTCCAAGACTCAACCACCTGACTTCCGTTTCTAAATCAGCTAGAAATTACACAAACTGTCTGTGGTTGAGACCCCGTGCACGTATAAAGTCCACCGTCTTCTCGACAACATCCATCACGTTCTTCATTTGTAGATAATTGCCACAGAGTGCTTCTTGGTGTAGAATGCAGTGTATGACTGCAAAAGGTCCCGCCAAGCTGAGCTGATACCGTTTCTCTACCATTAATCCAACAACATCAACCTTCTCTAAACACATTGCTGGTGCACCGTCCGTAGCCACTAAAAAGTATTTCTTACGGTAGTCCAAACCTGTCAATACAAGCTTCCAGTTCTTGAAACACGTCGCGGCCAGTCATCGTTCCTTTTATAAGTTGTAAGTCCAATAGCTCTTCAACAATGTTCAAGTTTTCTTTGACCCCACGAATGAATACGGCACAGTATGCGGTGTCTGTTACACCAGTAGACTCGTCCAGTGCACTCGAATATGCGACAAGGTCTTTTGCAGCGGCAATCAGTTGCTGTTGAACATTTGTCGCTGACTCGATGATCCTGCTTGCAACCTTGTTTGCAGACAAACCTATGACTTCGAAGAGTTCCTTTTTCTCGCGGCAGATAATTTCACACGCTTGTAGCATTCACTCTTTTACAAACTGGCCTTCAGTGAATGGTCGTGATGCCTTTGCTATCATCTCGCCAACAACAGAGCTTGCCTTTACAGAATCTTTGCTTGCGGTTGATGGACACCTCATTTACGGATTTATGCAGTTGTAAATCATTTCACGACTTATATTTGGTTATTGTAAATTATATCTATTTTTTTTCGAATTCAAAGACGTACCCGCGGGCCACGTGTTTGAGACCCATGATCTAGATCCTATATCAAAATTCTAGATTCTATATAAGATTCTAGATCTACTCTAGATTTACGTAATTCTGTAAAATTTAAAACTTAAAATCCACTAATAAAAAACTATATCGTTCTAAACGGCTTAAAATTTATACATTATCTACCCCCCCCCTCTCTCTCTCTTTATATATATATATATATCAGTGTTTCTCAAACTGTGAAGCGAAGATTTGCAAATGCTCCGCGGAAATTTTCAGAATGGCATGCGTGCAGCGTGACACAGGTCTGCCTAATGTTAAATTTTAAATGTACGTTGCGATGACATCCCCATTCGTAACGACTCTCAAATTTTCCCTGCCCTGCTAAATCGGATCGCTCCATTTTAACAAAAAGGGGGTGTTAGCTATTCAGGTTATATAATTTACCAATATACATATATTATTATAATGACTAAAATGTAAGCCGCAAAAGCAGACGCACAGCAATTTTTGAATTGCTAACGAAAATAATAAGCGATGCGTATCATGTAATTTTTTTAGGTGTATGCTAATAATAACAAATTATGAATAAGCGTTATCATTGCTATCCATAGAGAAAAAAGTTAGCAAGAATTAAACTCCGAAGGTACATAGAAGATACATCGGATATGGACCTGAAGATTCTTCATTGCCTTTCTGTATGATCTGCATGCAACTCTGTCAAATGAGGCGTTTGTTCCAAGCAAATTGAGACACTTGGAAACAAAACATCCAGCTGTAAAAATGCAACCGAAGGAATACTTGGAAAACATCAGGGCTCAACAAAATAAACTAGCTAAGAAATTTACAAACTACCTAAAGCTGCCAGGGATTGACTGCAAGTTATAAGGTTGCTCAGTTATTAGCAAAGCGAAGAACGCACACACAGAGGCTGAATCTGTCATTGCACCAGCTATGGCAATAGTTGTAAAACTGTTCTAGGACCTGATGCCGCCAAAAAAAGTTAAGAAAGTTCCTTTGTCAAATGACAGAATTGAAGACTTATCGTCAGATTTACAAGATCAAATCTGCGAACTCTTCAACGTGACTGACGATGAAGTGTCTCTGCTGTGTTCTCTTCAAGTTGATGAATCTACTGACGTTAGCGGCAAAGCCCAGCTGCTAGCTTTTATTCGGTTCATAAAGAATGAAAAATGTGTGAACAAATTTTTATTTTGCAAAGACTTACAAACTTGACCAAAGACGAATATATTTTCAATATGGTGAACAAAAACATTTCGCCTTTTAATCTACAATGGAAAAACAGTGTCAGCGTTTGCACCGATGTCTGCCACTCTTGTTCGTCAAGAAAATCCAAATGTATTAATTGTTCACTGTATGATCCACAGATATACTCTTGCCGTCTAGTCTTTGATGTCTATTCTGGATTAAGTGATTAAAGTTGTTAAAATTCATCAAATCTCGACCGCTTGCATCCCAACTTTTTATTCAGCTTTATGAAGCAATGGATTCAGACTACAAATGTATCCTGTATCACACCAACGTTCTTTGGCTCTCCAGGGAAAAAGTGTTAAAGCGTGTCGTCCAACTCAAGGCTGAGCTGATTTCATTCTTGGAGGCTGAAAAAAAAAAGACTTTGGATTTTCTATTCATGACGAGATCTGGTGGGTTAAGGTGACATTTCTCTTTGATTTATTTGACAAATTAAATTATTTGAATTTAAGTCTTCAATGACTATCACTGCGTCCTCAAAACTGAATTCATTTGGTGAAAAATTGTCATTGTGGCAAAAAAGAATCTCAAAAAGAGTATGTATTTAACTGCTTTCCTATTTACAATGAATGTGCTTCAACTAAACAAATCACCACCGAAATTCTGTACACTGTGACACACCTGCAGTCAGCATTGCAGCATTACTTTCCAACGGTTGGAAGTCATGAATATAAATGGGTCAGCTCTCCATTTGGAAACACTGAAGCTACAAATCTTACAACTTAAGTAGAAAAGCAGCTCATTGATTTAAAAAAATGAAGCAGTTCTTAAGTCCAATTTTATGGGATTGTGTTTGCCATTAATTTAGATTTCAATCACTAAGTTATATCCTGTAATCAGTTTATATCTTCATGGTTTAGTGAGTTTAGATTTTCAGCACTGACTGAAATGAAGTCTAAGAAAAGAGAGAGACTTCTTACAATAGACGTTGAAATGCGAGTTTGTCTATCGACGTTGGAGCCTCAATTAGATCGCATTTGTTTTAAAAAACAGGTGCACCTTTCACATTGAATGTAATACTTAAAAACAGGTAAAACATGTTTTCATTCTATTATAAAACAACTGCTGCTCTTCGTGGTGTGCCGTGAAATTTCCTTTTTTTTGTTTATTTACTGTGCCGGCAGAAAACAAAAAGTTTGAGAAACACTGATATATATATATATATATTAAAAGGACGCTTATATTTAAATGATTAATTTTGTTTAATACGCCTGTTTCTAAATTTCACTTTGTATAGAGAATTCAAACCTCTAAACATAAATAACACGGAAAGTAATAAAGAAAGTTTTTCTGGAAATAGTTATGACAAATTTATGCGCAACTATATTTTTAGATTCTTGCGCCATAATTTACTGCCCTCTTTATTTTATAATTATTGCATTTATCATTAAAGAAGAAGCGTGGTGCAACTCAATATAAGAATTTTATATGTGGCTTATATATGTCAAATATTTTTGTAAAAAAAACAACTTATTTCTTCACTAAAATTTCAAACAAAAATTTATCTGTTGGGGTAGGGGAGTCGATTGCATCCCCCATTGATCCCACATGGTAAAGAATACACTCTTTTATTTTAATTTATATATTAAATTGTGATGCGACATAATATAGAAATGGGTTCACATATCAAAAAGTAGCTTTTATTAGATATTCAACTAATTTGTTCACAAAAATTGGATCTTACCCCAACACAAATGGTAAGGATGGGGTAAGCTAGAAAATAAACCCCAGCTCAAATAATTGATCGTTATTTCAGGGGGGAGCGATATAATATTTAAAATGTACGTTATACGTTATATTTAATTTTTTCATAAACTATGCTTTCGAGAAAAAAAAAATTAACCGCCTTCTCACTCAAAAGTTATGACTGGTAAGGGCTGTTGATGTAATCGCCCCCAAAGAATCAACCAACATACCATTACTGGTTCAAAAATCAATAAATGGTTTATATTATATAAATATTCATCTAATTTTGTTCGCAAAAATTGGTCTTCCTCCCCCCACTCAAATGGTTATGATGGGCACACCAGTAGATGCATAACCCCTATCCCACCCTACAGAAATATCAACAATACCGATGAAAGCGCTATAAAAAAGTATTTATATAAATATGTAACTATTGTGGTTCACAAACTATGCCTTATACAAAAAATTGCGATGCCCAACACTAAGCCCATCATACTAGAAGAGGATCGACACTATACATAAGGCACGATTAGAAATGAATAATTTACTTCGGAAATATTGGACGTTTTGACTTAGATACAATGACGTGACAAAAATAGGTTTTAGAAAGAAAGAAATATCACCAGGCGTAAACAGACTAATTCCACGATAACGTAGAAACAGATAGCATTTTATGAACGTCTAGAGTTAGCTGACATTCGACGGCTCCCTTCAAAGCTATTAAACTTGTTTTACATTCAGTAGCAGCGTCTATTAGCTAACATTTAAAGTTCGGCCTTTCGCCGGTGTTACTGGATTAAGTATTCCATTGAGTGTTACCTCCATTTGGTTTGTTTACATAAGACACCGCGGGAGCGCCTAACAACTGGCGACCAGTGCTATTGTTTTTTTTTTTAAGCTGCTTGAACTATTGAAGTGAAATAATATTATAGGAAATCGTCAATATATTTTCTTTTCTCAACGATATTTTGGTTGAGGTCCATTTTCACGGTCGGTTTCATATGAAAATATATCCTTCAACAACACGATTGCTAATTATACAAAGATATGCTTCTTGTAACACTTCACCATATAAAGAATCGATTGAAATAATATTCTGCAATAGTTGTGCTGTGACATTCTGTTTGAAATGATTTTGATTCAGTTGCTTTCAGCATCTATCCTCAAATTATAATTATATTTTTTTTTTAAATAAATAAACTTTAAAAAATGTGTACAATGTCATGTTTTCTAAACGAAAAATATTTTTTCTTATGGTCTTAGGCGACCCCTCGTAAATCGCTTATCAAATTAATCTTTACCTACAGGTTGAAAACGCCTGCCCAAAAGTATTGTCAGGACGCATTTGTAATTGTACAGGACAATAACATGGCGGCACACAGTGGGACAAAAAAGTGCTACAAAAGCTTGTCTAGGTATTTCTTTTGAGCGATCATGAAAACCACTATCAGAAAGTACATAGGCTCATGTGACATTTAAAAAAAAAAAGAGCTAAGGGGTTGCTTGGTAAGGCACCGTTACAGTTTATGAATAACCAACAGAACATTTCCGAAAGATACCCATTGACGTTATAGGCTCATTGACTAAAGCGGTAAGTAATAACAGATATATACTAACAATAATCAACATGTTTAGCAGATAACCGAAAACGATGGCTTTGTCGAATATGGACACTGAGAGCATTATAAATGGCCTAACCCTAAAGTGGATAACCAAGAATGGGATACCAAAAATATTGCTGATGGACAACGCATCTCATTTCCGGATGGAACAATTTAAGAAGTGGGTGGAGCAGTTTGGAATGCAGCATATAACATCTTCAGTTTAACAATCTAAAGCCAACGGAGCCTGTGAATGGTTAACATATTTAGTCTATGGAATAACTGATGTAATTAAAATAAATCCACTGGCACCTATTGCGTTTGAGATACTACCTATGCATGCGGTATAAGAAATGTTGTAATAATTAATAATAGTAGTTTTAATTGTTAAAAAAATGTAGAAGAAGTGCATAGCAAGCATCCTTAAAATTGGTTCCCGAAATTTGTAAAGACGGCCGTGCATGCACATTTAAGTCAGAATTAAATTCCACACATAAAATAACTTTACCTAAGTATTTAGAATAATGAAAAAAGAAGAATTGTAAGATATTTAGTTTGTTTGATAAATACTTTAAATACACATATCACACATTGTCGGAAGAAGTTCCGATGATTCTAAAGAATGCCTTAACATTTTATACTTTAAATAGGCAAAAAATGAAATGTAGAAAACAATTTCTCACGTTGACTATTTTTTGGAAATTCTGTAGAATACCGGATTTCACTCTTAGTTACTGGTAACATGTTATGGCGGACACCCGAAAAGGGCATTTCACAAAATGGCCAGTAATGCTTCATTCTGAACGGCCATTGTTCGTCTATGTGTATGATAATTTATTTTCAATAACGTTTTGAAATAATAAGAAATATGTTGTAAAACAAATACCTTTGTTTTATCCACTGAATATCTTTTTGCATCTGTTCTATGATTTCTGAAAAAAAAAATATTGTTAATTAAAACAAATATTACTGCATATGTTTTTATCAAAATTTAAATTTAAATGCATATTATTTTGCTACAAAGACGTTTTTACTTTATTCTCAGAATGTTTCTGGCTTTTCGTTTGATAATATCCTAAACTACGTAGTCTTACATAGTCTTTTATTTTCCACTAAGTTGATCATTGATAGTTTTAAGAACTTTGAAAAACGTATTTTTGCGATCGCAAAAGTCATAATAATAATCAACATAATTCTGGAAGCAACAGTTATGTTGGGGAAGAATCTCGAATGGGTCTAATGTACCGAAGACGATTATGAGTTGCATACTATACATGAGATATTATTTCTCGAAAAATCGTATGTATCTTCTGCAAGTAGAATTTCGTAGAAATCCATGCAGCACTTTAACAAATCATAGTACTTCTATATCGATAAATTTTTTAATGTATACAAAAATTAAAGCATATTTTCCCAGCTATTTGATCTTTTATTCCATTAAGGTAAGTGCTTGATCTGCTAGTGTTCTGGAAGCCTACTGGCCACGAAGTTAATTCATTCATAAGATTACAAAGCTTTACTGACAGCATTTATAACAAATATAATTTTATACCATATGATTAAGCAGGGACTAACGTTAAAGATTTTTTGTTACCTAAACACTCAGCTTCACTTTTCACGGTCGACGAACCTTGCATGAGGCCCCTAAGGTCCAACAGACTACCGTTACAAACGGTTACAATGCTTGATCAGGTCTCTCCAGAATAATAACCAAACCAAATCAAAAATGTTGTCTTTTTATACTTTTGAGTTGGCTAGTTAACATGTTGTGTTCCTTAACTATGTCACGCTGACCAGACGTCTTTCTAGATGTGCGGGTATATCTCCAGATTTAAAGACGAACAACCCCCACCTTCTTTTGTTTGTTCAGTCAATATACAGTTCGTCCATCGTGGTTTAATGATGACCACTTTGTCATCCATTGGGCTGAGGTCTTAGCACTGGGGTCTTATGCCTCCTCATATGGCTGGTGAGATCTATGTGAGCCCGGAATGTTCGGCTGCACACTGGGCAGGTTATTCCAGCTGGAGCTTGTGTCGTTTGTCTTGCTTTTCTTCTCTGGCGTTTTTCTTTTGCCAGCGTGGTTCTCTTTTCCCCAGCAATCTGAGCGCCATTTTTCACAGCGCGACGCCATGAGACTCTGTCATGTGCCTGGGTCAATGCTGTACGCCTTCAGAGAAGCTTTGAGGGTGTCCCTGAAGCGTTTTCTTTGACCACCTTGCGAGCGCTTTCCTTTGCTTAGTTGGCCATACAAGAGTCGTTTAGAGATGAGGTGGTCTTCCATTCTGCAAGCGTGTCCTGCACATCGCAACTGGGACTTCATCAGGATTGTGTGGATGCTTTGCAGACCATCTCTTTCAAGGACTTTAGTATCTGGTATTTTGTCTTGCCATTTAACATTCAGTATTTTTCTCAGACATGCCATGTGGATGTGATTCAAATTACTGGCATGTTTTCTGTACACTGTCCCCGTTTCTGAAGCATAGAGCAGCGTAGGGAAAATGACGGCTCGATAGACCCCTAGTTTTGTATTTGTGGTAATAGCACGTCTGTTTCAGACATTGTTAGACAGTCTTCCATAGGATGCACTGGCCTTGGCAATACGCAGGTCAATTTTATTATCGATTTGTCCGTTACTGGAGAGTGACTTGCGCTAGAATTTGGATTAAAGTGAGGAGGATTTGAGCAACACGTCGATCTCGCTCACTCGCTCTAAGCCCAGCCTTTTCCTGAAGCAAGATTTGGTCAAGAGTTTGGGTGCAGTGAATGACCAGAGACTTTCTGTGTGTCTTGTCCTGCTCTTGAATGCTCCACAGCTCTGTGCTGGTATTTGCCTTTTTGTCCAATTAGTCTAGTTTTGTTACGTTACGCAAAGGCCGTCAAGTCCAGAATTCACATGTTTTGACAGAACCTCAGTGTACTGAGTGCCATAGACATGTCAGACCTGGTTTAGCTGGCCAGTCAAAGCCATTTGCCGGGTGTGGCCGCTGCTAAAGCTTATGGGAGCCACAGATGAGAGTTGGGTATTGAGTGGGGACCAAGAGTGAGCCAAGCTACCCTCAAAAAGAGGGTACGACTGCCTGTTTACTAGAAGTGCTACCCCTCCTAGATACCTCATACACTCAGTCCATAACATTGAGTTCATAGACAGACAGGTGGCCAAATTAAGCCAGATGTCAACTTGTTGACACTGTCTATAAGTCTAGAAGTCACACCTTATGAGGGAACTGAGTTTGTTTACTTAGAGAAGAATATTTTTTGGGAAGGGTGCCTGAAATTTAAGCCACACCTCTACACAGGTAACAAGGGTAGAGATGAACAACTCCCAACCCTTTTATATGTTAAGTACATCACATTAAGTTCATTGATTGACAGGTGACCCCAAGTCAATTACGATGGACGTAGGTACTCTCTAGAAGTCACGCGAGAAAACTGAGTCTGTTTACTTAGTAGCTAATCTTAATACGGTGATGGACTCCAAGCCACACCTCTACAGGGGTAACCGGACAATTTTGAAAAAAAAATCGCAATAAGGTGACTAGACTACAGGCCACACCTCTTCACGAATGCCTAGTGTTATGGCTCTTCCGCGCTGAAAAATGCAAACAATAAAACAAACTGGAGGTAACTCTCAAACTACTTCAGTAACTCCGGCAAAAGACCGCAACAATTAATATAGATAGTCGACGCTGATGTTGACCAGATGTCAGCTATAACCGTAAAGATACTTCGTATTCCTGCTGTTCTAATCAAAAGCCTCTTGTTGATAGCGTCGAATTAAGCGTTCGTGTTTTTAGATATGTATATCACGACATTCCGTCACTAAGTAAAAGTTTCCCCTTATTCTCGAAACAAATCACTAAATCCTAATCATGTCCTAACACTAGTTTGCTTACTTTGATATACATCTCTTTCCTTAACGTGTTAACCTGAGTAGTACTACGTGGAGTGTCTTGATTTGATGAGGATATTCTTAATCCTTTGAGAGTGTCAAATAACTTCTTTTTATTTTTATTTTTTTGAACTTTCGATGTGTACTTAGCCACTATGTATCAGGCAAGAACGATTTTTACCACACCTGACACCCATAGGCTTAATTCCTTGCAATATTTTTACAGAAATCAGTAGGCCTAATAATTAAGGAAGATGAGTGTTACATACTTTGCAAAATAAAATAAATGTAATTGTCACAGCTTTCCTATCCTATTTATAATTAAATCTCGATAGAATCTACCTTAGGTCTCGATACGTCTAGGTGTCCCTGGTTCAGTTCTAGTTAACGAAATAAAACAATTAAACCACTAGATCAAACATATACACTTAAATCATCTTTACTGCATATCACACACGCTGGTCTCTGTCTGACAACATAACACACTTCCGGTCATTCGCGCAGATTGTAAAAATAGATTATACATACATACACACATTCATCCGTGACAGTAATGTTAGATAGATAGATAAATAGATTCAAAAAGAGAGGAAGAGAAAAAAAAAGAGAGAAATGCAAAGAAAAGGGATAGAAAATGTTTTTCTTTTTATACATTGCCGTCATCTTTCATTAGAGAAACCTTGGAAGGATTTGTGTAAGGCTCCACGCTCAACTTTTTCCCCCCAAAAAATATTAAATATTATTGTTAAGTCTAAAAAAGTGGTCGCATTATTGAAGAGAAATGGAGTACTTATATTTTTTAATTTATTGTATTAATTGTCATATATAAAGTTAATATACATATTTTAAATAATATTATATTTAAAAAAATTGCCTCTCTCCATGAGCAGAAGCAGAGTCTTACATAAATTAAGCCCTGGTTTTGATATTAAAAAATGACATATAAATGGCATGTGTTTTACATATCTTAACAGTTGGAAAAATAGAGGAGTTCTTACCTTTATCCATTTGATAAGTATTTTGATAAGTATTTTGGATGTAATATTTGTCTGAGAGAGAAATATATGACAACGATTATTAAGATTTAGGTAATAAAACATATACAACTATTGACCTACTTTATACTTCACAAAATTAAAGCAACTATTCACAATACCTCAAAAAATTAAATCACTTATTTATATTTTTTGTGTTTGTGCCACAAGTAAAATCAACGGTGAAATGTAATATATTTATATCTTTATAAAATACCACTTAATGACAAATTAATCAATGAGTCTCTTAAAGTGCCGAACGGATTTATAAGACATATCGTAGACATGTTTAAATTACATTCTAGACGCTTGCTAATAATACATTTTGACAGACTCGCAGTATAGCGTGGGCTATTGGTTTAAAAAAACAACAACCTCAAGCTTTATATCAAAGCTTTGCATTATATTTTTGGTTTTTATCGGTGTTGATTTAGAGCCATTTATTATTAGTTTGTTCTCACTCTATCAGAACATATCTTTAATCCACTGATGCAATAGACTAATATATAAAATATTTGGCATTTTTATTTGTAGTAAACTGATGTATACTGATTACATAGTTCTTCAATGCATTCTAAACTAGAAGTGGCAATGGGAAACGATTGTCTCTCGAGACGTAAAATGCCACAGTAATTTTTTATTAATCTATAATCTATGTATAGTGTTTAGAAATTTTTTGAAATCTAGATTATGAAAAAAAAAAGTTAGTCTATTAAATCTACTGAAAGTAGATTTACTAGTAGAAGGTATATTGAGAGACTTATAACTATATTTAATGATGCTATTATATTTTAGCCATGTTTAAAAAATTCTATCTATATTTTTACTTTATAAAAGCGCGCATTTTAATTCTAGAATATATTTTAAAAGAATCAAATGAAATCTACGTGTAAGTCTACTTAATTAATGTACCGATAGTATTTCAGATCTGGTATGCTTTTTTTTCAGACGATATTTATAAATCTAAAAAAGATCTAATATATACTGCTACTTAAAATCATGTTAAAAAAAGTACTATTACTCTAGGTATATATATAACACTAGAAAATAGATCTAGGCATTTTTCGAAAATATACCTACAGTGTTTACAAACAAAGTAAAATGCCGTAATCTAAAGTAATGCTAGATCCAGAGCTATATCTACAAAAAAGAATATATTTATAGTGAATTATTATGTTTGTCAATATGTTTATCAAATCGAGATCTATTATTAGTTAGATTATTATTACGTTGATATATTACGCATTGGCATAAGCATCTGGGTTGATTGTAAACACTATTGATCAATATTCGATACGAAAATGCCTAAATCACAAACACACACACACACAAATATATATATATATATATATATATATATATATATATATATACATATATTGTCTATCTACACTGGACATGGGGATCCTTTAAGACTACACAAAATATAGGGAATTATTTTTTTAAGTTAAAACAAGGTGTTGTTTTATAATTAGTTATAAGAAATAAAGTATGTTATTCAACCTTAATGTATGTACATATTTTTTTAATTTATATATAAGACCCAGAATATTGTAAAAGTAAGTTCAAAATATTATATTTCAAAAGGGTCTTAAATGGAAACTTTAAGGCATACCTGTTTAAGCTTATTAACAACGTTGCGCGCAAAAATTTAAACCTCAAATATCACTTTAAAAATTACTATTCCACTTTTTATTTATAACATATCTCTCTATGTATAGCATGAGAAAGAAAAACAAAATAGGAAAAATATAATATAAGTATTATAATTATGTCTCATAAATGCTTAAAATCTAAATTATGAGTTTTTAGTTTGACTGCCTTAATATATATATATATATAGTGTATCGATCAATAGCGTTTCTGTAGTGTTGTTTTTATACTAAAAAAAAAGAGTCCTTGTAAATTACAACAAATTTCCATAAGGATCAATAAAGCAGTCTTAGTCTTAAATATAGCCAGATATGTATAGTTTTTAAAATACCCTTTTATTTACACATCTATATCTAGATCTGACATAGTCAATATAGATCTAGAATCTATATTTACATTAAAAAATACAGAAATAGATCAACAATTTCAATCCCGACGTAGAATAATTTAAAACATATTTTAGTAAACTTATTCGTCTCCTTATAGGCTTCAATATTCTAATTCAAAATATTTTAGACCTTATCAACTGTCTTAACTTAGCCTGTAGTACTACAAGATCTACAACTCTAGATATAGAATAAATATCTAAATATAGATTATTTATCTGAGACATAGAGAGAAAAAGGAAAAAAAAGAGACACTTTAGGACTCTAGATCCACTCTACATTTTGTTGTATATATAATCTAGATCTAGATAATAATCTAATATCTGTGGCATTTTATGTCTCGAGAGACTATCTTTCCCCTTTGAAACTTTTTGTGTAACTACAGGGGCCAATCCTGATACACAGCTGCGATCTCAGATTGGGCATAAGTAATCACCAGGCGCCGTTGCATTGTCACCCTTCTTCCTGCTTCTGTTGTGTATGACATCTGCAATTCGAGCTCTCTCCTTTACGCTCTGTCTCCATGTGGATCTGTCCAGTGCCGCCTCTTCCAAGCTGCTAGTATCGATTTTGAAGAGTTTCATGTCGCGTTTGCATACATCCGAATAACGTAAAGTGGGCGACCAGCGACTCTCCTGCCTTCCATTAGATCGCCATACAGAATGTCCTGTGTGTGTCGACCTTCTGGCATTCTAATATCTAGATTCAGCTTAAATCTACTAGTTATTAAATCTCATTTAGATTCAGATGTAAATATGATCTAAAATAGATTTAAATTTATACATAGATTTAGATCAAGATTTAAGTTAAATCTACAACTTGAATCTAGATCTAGACTTAGAAGATCTAGTAGGCAGTAGATCTGGATCTACATTCAGGACTACGTAAGTCCGTACTAGAATTTAAACATAATCTAGAATCCTTTTCCTTATTCGATTCTATTCTTTTTATAGAAATCTATGTGTTTGAGACACATCGGAAAAATGTTTTGGCATGATTATAAATGACCCTTATTATTGAATAAACCATATGTAGGTCACAATATGACGAAATGTAAACAATAAATGAATTTTGTATTCAATATTTTTTTTTTACATTAATAAAATAAAAATAACGATCTATTTTGTCGTAACTCAGACTTTGCGGAAAAGTACTAATTAGGAACGGATAAGTGAAAATGCTATTAAAATAACGTGCTCAAGATATAAGTGCGCAAAAGTTCCGAGGGTGAATTTTGCAAATCAAGTCAAAAATCTATATTGGAGAAATAACGATGCGCAGGTTAAAAAATGGAGGTTCAATAGAGCGAAAAAGAGAGTGAGAGAATGAAAGAAAGAATGAAGAAGACTGACAGACAGAAAAGAGAGCGGGCCGTAATATTTCATTTTGACATATGTACTAATTAAAGTGGTAAAAGTTGACCGTTTATTACAAATTTAAAAAAAGGAGTTTCTGATCTGGCCATAATTATCAATATATAAAGTGTGTGAACAAAACAATGGTTGTAGAAGGTGTGTATTACTAGTACAATATGTATTATGCGTTAAGTATAAATATACATTATTTTAAAATTGATATTGAGAAGAAATAAAATGAAAAGAATTTACCTTGTGAAACTACTGTAGGTTGAACCAAAGAAACTGTGTTTTTTCTATGAAAAAAAGATACGTTTGTTACTATCTAACAAAAAAAAAAGTCATTTTTTGGTATCTATCTATAGATACTTAGAAATTTGGACGTGGATTGATATGGGTCCTCATTTTGTAATGTTTTTCAATAAACTATTTTGGTGACCGGTCACTTCATCCCGTGTATTTATCTCTTTTTTTTATCTTTATTTGTAAATTGTCTTTCTGGGGCATAAACAGGGGCGGACTGGGTATCAAAATCGACCCGGGCATTACAATGTAAACCGGCCCACAAATGGCATGTCATATATTTTCGGTGGGGGGATTTTTACCCCACTCAGCAATTTATATATACATTAGTGTCTGTGTGTGTATATTTAATTAATCTTCATTACATTCTGATCTTTCATTCTTTCAAACGTTGTTTCTACCCTAGAATACACTCTTCCTATAATTAGTGGAAAGACAGTACACACCGCCAAAGGGCAGCTAGGGAGTCCTGGGCGATGCCACGGAATCAAGCATTTTTTCAGTTATTTTAAGCTTTAAAAATGCATATTCTGAGGTATCTAAGGTGCAATAACCCCCTACTCTTATGCTAAAAAAGTTCAAAAACCAATTTTGCTATTTAGGGGAGTTCAGCGACAGGTAGATAATGATAAAATGCTTTAGTTTTTGTATTGGAGGGGGAGGGGAAACCACAAAACCCCTTTTGGCTACGCTCATGAAATTGGTGACTGTAGTTTGCTTAAGTTGGCTGCACTGGTGCAGTAAGTAAATTTTCCCTTTCATAGAATGAGGTCTGAGGTAAGTGATTGTTTGAAGACCCTCCCCACCCGGCTACGCCCATGTGTTATATTATATGTCTGAGCCTAATTCTCTATAAAATATATATATAAAGTTTGATAACGCATGGAAAACTGGATGAATGCATTCGTAGGATTACATAATTTATACAAGCATGTAGTCTGAAAACTATAAACAATACAATATCAGCATAATGAGTTTGAAGCTTTTTGGTATTAGTTATAGATTACAGACGTTTCTTCAAAAATTAAGAGTGTTAAGTCTTATGCATTTCATGTGTCAATCTAGTCATGCATGTTGATCTGTGACTTAAAATATGCTAAATCATTGGTTTTCCTGGCAGACTCAGGCAACCCATTCCACTAAAAGATAAGAGAAAGCAGCACGGTTAAAGGGGCACTTACTTAATGTGAAAAGCTCTTGCTTTCTCCTAGTACATTCTCAAAAACGCGAATTGTATATGAATATACCATGACTAATTATTTAAAATATAAATCTCCTTTCATTAAATATCGGATGTGACAGCGCTATATAAATTATTGTAATAATTTTCATCATTAATGACTTCATACTAAGCATAAGTGTGCCATTAATTATAATAGTATAAAAATTGATTTAGTTCTAGATTTTTTTTAGTTAAATAATTTTTTTTTGTAAGCCTTAAGTGTAGTATTTTTAGATCTATGTTATTAAAAAGAAACAAAAAGAAACTTTTTCTTTTCAAATCGGAGAAAGTAGAGCTTTATACCCATATTGAGCTATAAATAAGTTGGGTAGTTTGCAATTTCGCGGCTGTATGTAATGTTTATGTGTAAAAATTAATTTCTATTAAGTATTGTTAAAGAGCTAATTGTGGTGCCTATCTTTTTTTTTTTTTTCTTTTTTTTTTTTGCTGAGTTATATCCAAAAGTTTTCTAACTTAACCTCTCTCATCCCTCTTTTTGGTTAAATTTCATTGGAACTATTAAAAGACGGGGGAGGGAAGGAGCAAAAAAATGGGAGTGCCATCAAAGGCCCATGACGACCAGCAAAATTATTAGGCCAAACAAAACCTCGAAGACATCAGAGAAGTCCATGCCGCTCGTGCGGTCTAACGTTTTGCAAATGATAATGCGTACAGTGAAGGCCTAGAGTGTATTTTTTTTAATATTCTTGTTGAATTTCAAACAAAATTAATTGTAATAAGAATATAAAAAAAAAACATACAAGAAAACGTGTTCGAGCCTTTGTGTCTTGCTGCTGTCACTTTTTTTTTAAAGTTGTCTGCATGGAAATTTTTGTTTCTTTGGTCGCGACCAGACCGGCCCATTTGGTACCGGCCCACCGGGCATTAGCCCGTTTGCCCATATAGCCATTCCGCCCCTGGGCATAAAGGTTTTATTTCTTCTAATAAACACTTGTCAGCAATTTGAATCAACGGATTGTCTTCTCTACCTACTTTCAATAGCTTATTTTACTGATTCAAATTTACACGGAAAACAATCTTTACATTATCTCTATATTTTTAGATATTACCGTTCAATATTTCAATTACTATGTATTCTATTCTTTTCAATATATCAAAATTCTTGTCATGTAAATTAAAATAAATGTATGAAATATTGTTCATTTCATATTATTTTTATTTTATGGATTAGAGGTTGAAATGAACAGAATTAAAATGTCCATGAGAGATGAAATGACATTGGATGAAAATATGAAATTATGCGAGAGAGTTACGTGCTCTCGGCAAGATGGCTGCTCCATGTTTACTGTTATCAGAGAAGAGTTAAAATTTTCGTTTTGTTGTATTAAAATTAAACCAAATTTCTTTAAACAAGCTATTTAACTAATAAACTAATATCTTTAAATTATATATTTAACTTAATTCAGCATTTTTTTCCACTAATCAATTTAAATTAACAACTCTTAGTTTAGGACTATTTTGGCTCACTAATCTTTTTTTTATTAGCCTTATATAGATCTAAATATAATTAGATAGATCTAGAATCTATATATTTAATATTATTTAGATCTAGTCTATATTTATTATTATATCCTTAGATTTTAGATCTACTCAGTCTAGTGTTAGACTTAGACTTTAATTAAGGCTTTAGATCTACTAATCATCTACTAATACTACCAATAAAAACTAATAGTAATATTCTATATAGTTAGTTATACACGTAAATATATTGATCTAGAATTAGATCTAGTCTAGGTCCATATTTTGAATTTAATAAACCATTTGATTTGATTTAATTGTCATTGTAAATTAACTTTCACTTTAGACTTAGACTTAACTTAGGCATTGTAAGCCTTAAACTAGATTTAGACTAGACCTTTAAAAACTAAAATCAACAACAGTCATCATGAAATTGCTCTGGCTATTTATCCTAATAATAACTAAATACACACTAGCTAAACATAGAACTAGATCTACCTTTGTCAACACTAAACTTAAAAAGGAAAAAAAAGTCATAATCAATCATCACACTCTAGATCAATGCATCTTCAAAAATAACCTAACATACACATCCATAACATTAAAGAAGATCACCCATCACAAATGGAAGTTCTCAATCAGACACTGCAGAAAGAAATACATATCACTGTTAATATTAATAGCAGGAAATGTAGAGTCAAATCCAGGGCCTAGATCTAAAGATAGATGCAAAATCTGCAAAAAAGTATGCACCATGAAACAGAAAGCCATTCAATGTGACACCTGAATGGAACCATGCATCATATCTCCATATGAGTACACCTGTGTATTATGCCTTAGGCAACAAAGACGCATCATGGCACTGTCTACCGTGTGGGTTACTTCAGTTTACATCAGGACTGTTTGATTCCTTTAATGCAGACTGTTAAACCTAAATCTACTAAAATTAATACAACAGCCTCACTAAACAAACCTACTAAAGAAGAAATTCAAAAATACCTTAAAACCTTAGTAATAAATTTTCAAAGCATTGGGAACAAAACGGCAGACTTAGAAATTTTATTAGAATGTGAGAAACCAGGCATAATTGCAGGAACAGAAGCTTGGCTACATCCTGAAATTTATAATGCAGAAATTTTCAATAGTAATTATGAAATTTTAAAAAAAGATAGGGCTGATAATCATGGAGGAGCTCTTCTAGCAATAAAAAACACTCTTATAGCAGAAGAAATTACCTTACCTAACTCAAAAAATATATAATCAACATTTTGTAAAATTAATACCACCTCAACATCCCTAATAATAGGCAGCATTTACAGACCACCGAATTCTAGTTTAGCATACATGCAGGAACTATGTATTCAGATTACTACACTTAAAGAGACAAATAAAAATGCATTTTTTTTTGGATTATGGGTGATTTCAACCTACCTGATATAAATTGGAAAACACTAACCATAGATAAACACCAAAACCTTAAGGGCATAAATGAGCTTTTCATAGAAACTTTACACAACCTAAGTTTAGATCAAATCATCAAAAAGCAAACTAGATTTAACAACACATTAGATCTCTTCTTAACCAACAGACCTGGATTAGTAGTTGATTATGATATTATCCCTGGTCTATCAGACCATGAGATCATAAAATTACACAGTCAAATAAAAACAGTAGCCAATTCAAAACCCAAAGGAAAAATCTTACTCTGGAATAAATGTAACCTAACACAACTATACCAAGCTGCATTAAACTTAAAACAAACATCCTTATTAGAAAAAGACATTAACCAACCATTCGATGACCTCTGGAATTTCATTAAAAACCATCTTAAAAGCATTATAGAAAATTATATACCAACTAAATACACATCAAACAAAATAAATAAATGCTGGTTTAATAATAGACTAACAAAGCTTTGTAAACAGAAGGAAAACCTATATAGAAAATTTAAAGAAACTAAGGCAGAAAGAGTTTACAAAAAGTATATAAAAATTAAACATTTAACCCAAAAAGTAATCAGACAGCTGCAAAGTGAATACATAAACAATGTAATATCTAAAGATAACAACAAAAACCTATGGTCATGCATTAAGTCTAAGAAAATGGAAACAACAGGCATAGCGCCATTAAAAGATGAACATAACATAATACATAATGATAATTAAAACTAAAGCAAACATTCTAAACACATACTTTGCATCAGCATTCTCAGCCCCAGGAGAAAAAGACATATTACTGAATTTGAACCAAGTAGACAACATAGAAGATATAGTAGTACAAGAAAATAAAATTCAAAAACTATTAGCCAACACCAAACCAAATAAAGCGTCTGGACCTGATAGAATTCCAGCTAGATTACTCCAAGAACTAAGCAATGTACTAGCTCCAGTGTTTAATATACTCTTTCAGGCTTCACTTAACCAGGACAGAGTACCAAAGGACTGGAAAGAAGCTAATGTCACCCCCCTATTTAAAAAAAGAGAAAAATCTCACCCAGGAAACTACAGACCAGTATCACTTACCAGCATCACATGTAAAATCCTAGAACACATAATATGTAGCAACATCATAAACCACTTAGACAAACAAAATGTCCTCACACCATACCAACATGGCTTAAGGAAATATAGATCATGTGAAACACAACTAATAGGACTAATTGATCATTTTTCTAAAGGTTTAGATAATAGTGAACAAGTAGATGCTATCTTACTAGATTTATCTAAGGCTTTTGACAAAGTTCACCACCATAGTTTGCTTTAAAAACTTAAATATTTTGGCATTAATGGTCCACTGCATCAGTGGATTAAAGATTTTCTGATAGGGAGAGAACAAACTGTAATAATAAATGGCTCTAAATCAACACCGATAACATTAAACTCAGGAGTACCTCAAGGAACAGTCTTGGGTCTACTACTATTTTTAATTTACATAAATGATTTACCAAATTGCATTACTTCAGGAACAAAAGTCAGATTATTCGCAGACGGTTGCATAATATATAGTACAATAAAAACAATACAAGACACAGATATTCCTTGTCCCATATGCTAGGACAAATGTGTACAAATGCTCCTTCTTCCCTAGTGCTATTAGAGCACGGAATAGGTTGCCTGAGCTAGCCAGGAAAACCAGTGACCTCGCAGAATTTAAGTCATTTGTTAAGATGCATGACGCGTAGGACGTAATCATCTTCTTTTTTTCAAGTAACGTCTGTAATATATAAGATAAGATTATCTGGAATAAAATTACCGGGGATGAATCGACCGGGAAGTAAGAGGCCGGGAACCCTTTTTTTTAGTAGCGAATTCCATTCTAGGTAAGCAGAGATACTTTTCGTGATTGTGAATACAAGCTAAAGTCTGATGAGAATAAATAGCAATGTTTGGTACAGGTGTGAACATTTATTTTTAAAGGTGTATAGGGAAGATCCATGTGCGTGAGTACTAATTCGAACACCGACTCGTTAAAAACTGTAACTGTATATCAATACATGTTGACATGGGTAGCTGTGTTAGTAGCTCTGTTGGTAGCTGTGTGGGTTGCTTGAATAGTCAAGAAAACTCGACGTGCAGATGGCAAGTGGTTTAAACATTTGATCATCTGGAAAGAACTGGTGACAGGTTAATTGAGTTTCTATCACAGAAGCTTATATGGACATTATATAAAAAAGTAGTCAAGCTTAATACACTAATATGGTTATGTAGATTTTAGTAGAAAAACGTTACAATCTGCCAAAAGTACAATATTTGGTGTAAACTTGTCATGCTATCTGGACCCGAGTTTTCAAATTTGCAAGTTTGATGCGGTCTAGCTTTCGAAAAAAAAATTAGTATAAAATTATATAAAAACAAAGGCATTAAAGTTTAAGGTAAGTAAGGTTAGCAAAAACATCAAAAGAGACAACAATTAACAGCAACCATTTGTTAGCAATATTTGTTTTTTCCCTCTTAAAGAAACATGTCTGTAAAAAAATGTATATTCTAATTTTCCTAAATTTTAACAAAAACGTGAAATGGTTACAAGAGTGTAACAAAAACAAATTACAGGAAAAAAAATCTAAATTTTGAAAAAAAAATGTGTTGATGCTAAATTATTGAAATTAGGTGGCACGAAAATATATTTAATGTCAAGTATAAATTAAGTATAATTCAATTGTTCATTACATTTCAAAGCAAAAATATTTCGTCGGAGAGGTTAGCTTATGGACCTATGCCTTCTCCCTAGATATACAGAAAATCAAGTAGGTAAAAACATTACAAACATGTTTACCTATCTTCAGTAATTTATGTAAAGAAAGTGTTAGAAATTTTTTTACAAAAAGAAATTATAAAAAAATGTTTAGATGTACACACATTATGCCTTCAACTTCTTCGAGGAATATGTCTCTTTGTTCTGTCTCAATACTTGCTAGTTTGGTCATTTTTTCAAGGTCCTGTCCTTCCAAATCTGAACATAGATCAATGTATTATTGCTTTAATAATAATTATATTTTACTAAGCATTTAAAATGTGACAAGTATTTCTTAGAAGCATAATTTAATTTAAATTGCCATCAGTTATGCATGGAATACCAAAAGCAGTCTGATTCATTGCTCTCCTTATAAAGTTTATAATTAATTTCTCTCTAATTACAATTTATTTAGATAGGTGCTTCTTTTACTATTACACACCAAGTAGCAGATTTTTAGAAAACAAAAACAGGCTCATTTTTAGCTATTTGCTAACACCGTATAGGTCAAAATTGCATCTCTTTATTAGTATATTAAATCTATATAATAAAATCTGTATCAATGCGTTGGTAATAAAGAAGATCAAGAGCATTATATTATAAATGATATTAGTAGATTTATGTTAATAAATTAAGTGGAATGTATCTCTTGTTCTAGAATGTTAGAATATACATATTTTTTTGGCATCTCGTACGTCATTAATCTTCAAAATCACTGACATTGTCATTAAAGAGACTCTATATCTAGATCTGCTGTAACATATTAATATTATATGGGCATTTGCACACCAGCGCGTCAGTGCAACACCGCTTGTGTAATAAATGAAGTCCCTAATATGTCTTTCCTCTAAAACACTAGTTTGTTATTTGTGTTATATGATTATTTTACATCTACATTTCAGATCGAATTTTGTTTAGAAATCTAGATTTTATCTTGAGACTAGATTGTCACTAGTCTAAATCTAGACCTATCTGATTAAAGTTATTATTTAGGATAGGCCTACATCTACTATCTAGATTATTATATATAGAATATATAACTTGATCTAGAAAAATCTATAGCTAGTCTAGATCAGACTTAGTAGATCTACTCTTTATAAGTATTGAATATATTTCTACTTCTACTATTCGACGCCAATACTTATTATACTGATATAATAATAATATGGCTTGTCATCGAGTCCGAAAATTCATGTGGAATGCAATACTTCCCATCGATACGCAGCACCTGTTACGTCGACCACCTTTTAGCTCACCAAACGAGTCGGGGTACGTGCCTTGCCCAGCGTAACTTTTGGACCATAATAAGTCTCTCTATACTAGTCATACTGGCTTTCGCAAAGACATTGCTGTTTGTAGTGTTGTCTGGCCCCCGTATGTTTATGATTGAGTTCAAGCATGTTTGGTAAAAAGTTTAAAAAAATCTTAGTTGCCTTCTGTAAAATATCCATGTCTCAGAGCCATATTGAGGGCCGAAAGAGCCGATGCTTGATAAACACTTTTTTTATAGACAGGTGGAGTAATCTATTCCTCCAACTTACACCTGGATGTGTCAAAAAGCATTACTGACTATGTCCAGACGGTTATTAACTTCATTGAAAGCGATGTGTCGTTTGATAATATGCTTTCTAGATATGTGAAGTGGTCTACCACTTTAAGATGACGTCCATTTACGGCGATCTTTGGGGCTAAGTATGTTTTATTGGGTCACTTCTGGAACATGACTTCTGTTTTGTTAAGCTTTATGGTTAAAGAGAAAGAGGCGGGAGCATATGCCAATTCGTTGGCCGCAATATGGAGATCATGTTCATTGTGGGCTAGCAGGGTGCAATAATCGGCATAGAGAAGTTCTGTTATGACCATGTCTTTTGTTTTTTGTATGGAATAGTTCACGTCGAAGATTGTCGTCCGAACGAACACTAATGTCGATGCGTTAGTGCAATCGCTGCCTCATTTGTCCCAGCATTAAGTCAAAGAAGATAGGGAAAAGAATAGGAGCAAGTACATAGCCCTGCTCCACGCCATTATCTATTTTGAAATGATTGACAGTTCACCGTTGTGTCTAATCTGGCATTTATGACATACTTGAATCTGCTTGACAATGGATAGGAGAGTAGTTGGACATCCGAGCCTAGCCAGAATCCTCCATTAACCATTGATCATGTCGAAATCCATGGTGAGGTCCATGAAGGCAGAGTGTATATAATGTTACAAATTACCAGTGACAGGAAGAGGTTAACGTATGACCCCGGCGAGAAAACACAGCAGCAAGTGTTCTTTGGAATGTACATGTACAAACAAAGACAGGATGTGACGTGTCCTTACGTGTTGTTCCATAAGGTACTAGCAATGTCCAGTGACTGATAGAGGTCACTACGTATGATCCAGGCAAGATGACACTTCAGCGGGTGGTCTCTGGAATGTACATGTATAAACAAAGACAGGATGTGACGTTTCCTCATGATGATACTAGCAGTGTTTGTGCAACTTTGGAGGAGCTATTAGGGACTCTATATAAGCCAGAGAGTTAATGTGAAAGTCAGTTGTATGGAGTATACGAGCTCCCCCAGCGCGCGGCGAAGCGCCGCCGGCAAGCACTATTTCTGGTATTGAAAGCCAACAAAATGCATATTCTGAGGTATCTACAGTGCATCTTCCTGCTATTAAAAAGTTTTATTTCAAAAACCTAATGTGCTATTCTTACTCACTTAGACCCTCCCGCGCCGTTCGGAGCATTTCACGTCAAGCTGTTTCCATAAAAATCTGTTACTGGTAATGTATGAAGCCTCTACCCACCTGCCATGAGGACCTCCATGAATGAGTGGCATCAAGTTGTACTAGGATATCATTGCAATTCCTCTTATGCGTAATTCATTTTGTCGGAGAACATGTCCCACAAACCTCATGCACCACAGTTCAGCATAGGATTTCCTTGATTTAGACCCGATCTCTAAAACTGACTCCTAAAATCTGTCTTAGCCATCTTTTTTGAGCCACATTTAGTGTTTTTCAATTTCGGCAGATGACTATTCAAGGCAGTTTATTAATGGAGCCCTGCCAATGGTAAAAATGTGTAACATCTCTTGAATACGCTCTTGGAATTAAGTGACTGTAGTTTTCTTTAGATTTTTTATCGAAAAGAGAAGTTTTATCGTCCAAATCGTCTGTTGTTGGTTTTCCACCTCAAAATGCTCTGTAGAGGGATCTTAAACTCAAAACTATCTGGAGGGGTTTTAAATTAAAAAAAACATCTGTAGAAGAGGGGTTTAAACTCCAAACCCCCAATTGGATTTGCTACGCTCAAATAATTTTAGTGTGTAATTTGCTTTTTTTTTTATATTGAAGAGGTATTTTTATCATCAAACCCCTCTGAATTGGGGTTTTAACTCAGAACCCCTTTTGGCAACGCTCGTAGCATTTTGAGTGCGTAATTTGCTCTTTTTCTTACACTGAAGATGTACTTTTTTAGCCTCAATCCCCCTGCGCGATGGGTTTAAACTCAAAAACCCCTTTGGTTATGCTCATAGATTTTAGAGTGAGTAATTTGCTTTTATTTATATTGAAGAGGTACTTTTTAGCTTAAAACTCCACTGGAGGGGACTCAAAACCCCTTTGACTACACTCATAACATTTTGAGTGTATAATTGGCTTTGTTTTTATTATTAAAGAGGTATTTTTTACCTTGAAACCCTGTTGAAGGGGAGAGTTAAAACCCATTTAGCTACGCTCATAACATTTTGAGTGCGTAATTAGCGTTGTTTATATTGAAGAGGAGGTTAATCGTAAATTTTAGAGGGGGTTTTAAAATCAGAATCTTCCTTAACTGTGCTCTTGGAATTAGGGGATTTTCGTTTGCATTTTTTTTTGTTTTATAGAAGAAGGGGAGTTAACTGCAAAAACACCAGGTAGGGGGTTTAAAACTCGAAACGCCTGGTAGGGGTTTTTAAACTCAAAACCCCTTTGGTTGTGCTGGGGCAAGTGAGGGTTTAGTATTATAATCTCACCTAAAATAAACAAAATCAAAGCAACATATCAGTCACTAAATTCCGATCCCCCCCTTCTTCGAGGGGGGGGGGGATTTCATTTCGAGAAGGGGGGTTTGAACCACACCCCCCCCCTGGCTACGCTCTTGATATATATATAATATATATATATATTTTTACGAATCTCACTATCCAGGCTCTCTGCAAACTGCACCATACACCACCAACTTAAAGAACTTGACAACTCAGGGCTCCAAAGTAACGTAATACTTTAATAGTTGAATAAATCACAGCCAATACTGTACAATTGGCAACATGTACACTGTACAAATATCTCTCCGATAACACCCTTCCGCCGTATCAACTCTCTCCCTCTCGTTCCGGGCTTGCACTGGGTTTAATTGTTAGGATTGACTTCACACACTAGGCTCGTTGTGTCTGAATCGATCGCAGACCAAGATCAAGACGTCAGTCGTCTCAACTGTACTTGACAGTACTCCGCACTGAACCGTCGTAATGCTGCGTACAGAAACAAACCGCTAAACTGTGCTGTAGTTGACCGGACTGTAGTGAACCGGGCTCTGGACCGTCTTGACTGCGTCACCTCCGCTCTTAGATAGGGTCCCTACTGGCCTTCTCGAACCGGACGGAACGCCGCTCGACGTTTCTAGGTGGTCAGATGACACTCCTGAGCTCTGTTAACGATGGCGATCCTTCCCGAACCGTCCTGTTGACACTCGACTCGGCCGACCCTCGTAGCTTGTCACGGTTGACCGCTCGTCTAGCGCTGGCCTGGGGCGATTTGCGTCGCCTGACTACACACACACCACCACCCCTATCTGTGCCACCACGAGGATTAAATATATATATATATATATATATATATATATATTGTCTCTCGAGACCTACAATGCCACAGATATATATATAGTGTAAAATCAAGATTAAGTCTTAGAATCTAGATCTAGGCTGCCTAGAGTAACAGTAAATTCTGATTATCTTAGATTCTGTTTCTACTATTATTATAACCTAGATATATTTTCTAGAAGTAAATCTTTACAGATTCTATAGTTACAATTCGAATTCAACTTGAGTATTTATGATTAAATAGGTTACATATTCTAATTAGATTTTATAGATCTATGACTATTACGACAAGGCTCATGGCATGTGTAAGATCAATTTTTTAAAGCAACTATAATTAATGGACTTCATCTAAAAAAGTTCATTCATACATTCACGTTCATTTTTTTATATTTATAAGCTTATCATTTTTGTGGAAGTAAACCAGTCCTAAAAAAATACACAGATCTGGGTAAAGACTCATAAAATAAATATTTTAATGTATAATTTCAAGCGCTTATTTCTGATCTTTTCTCTTTATAGCCTCTGTCGGGTTTGATACCAACTGCCCGTATTTTTTTTTTTATTTTTTTTTTGGAGATTTTTTTTTCTATCAGGTACAACTAATTTACAGCCTAATAATTTCGGATAAATTACAAAAAAAGAACTTAAAAATGCAAAAGATATATACGGAAAAATGTACTTTCGAACTAATTTCTAATTGTAGTTTTAAACCAAAGAAACAAAATGCATAAGCGCAAAATAGCACATTTCTTTTCAGCGTGCGATAAAAACGAAACATTAAGATTTTTAATTTTTTTTAAATTTATACTTTTTTGTCAGAAAAAGATAGAAGTATGCCAATGTTCAGCTTGTTCCAAGATTGGGTGTAGGAGAATTAACGTGTACAAACTTTTACCAGACAGATGGAGTGAGATCATATAAGCTTTTTAAAAATCAAGACTGCACTCGAATGTATCTAGGACAGGAAATAAATATTACATATAATGAGTATAATAGTAATTGAAGAGTAATTGTAAACATGAACTTACGGAATGGGTAACGTCTGCTGTTATCATCTTGTGGTAGCTGACAAATTATCAAGGTGATTGGCGGTATCATAAACTTAAGTATACTATGTTCACAGGTAAATGACATAAACTGACGATGCCATAATTCTTCCACCTGCTCTTCGTTTGTCTTTATTGCAGAGCTAATAAATATTTATATATATATACTTCAAGGGTTTATGAGCTAATTTATAACATGTCTTATTATTTTAAGATTCAAGTTTATAAGAGAATATCATTTTTACTTTGGATAACGCGTCTAAGTTCTATACTAGACATATTTTACCCGTGTTCCGCGGGTCATAATTTGGGTATCAATGTCGACATTGTCACTAAGAGTGTTTTGGAAACATTAAACGATATAATAATAAGTAAAGCGAATGTAAAAATAGGTTGAATAAAGCTAGCAACATAGCTAATCAACCTAGACCTAAATTAATTTTTGCAAATAACAACTTTTGCTTGTAGGCCTACATATATTTGATTTAAATTTTGAAATAAATGAACTTTATTTTGTATGTTCATGTGTTAAAGTATAAAGTAGATCTATTATCTTTGAACTAAATCTAGAGTTAAATATAGATATCGAAAGATTTCTTTCTGCGCTTGTATGGAGCCTTCGCTATATATAAATATTCAAACCAAGGCGTCTCTAGAGATGGGACTCGAACCCACTCTTTAAAGTTCGGGCTCCGTTCGGCCATATTTTAATTCGGTTTCGGTTTAAATTGATGTCCTTCTAAGCAATTACAATTCATGCTTGAAAAAGTTGTTGGATAGCCATGCACCGCTTATTACTCGTACAGTCTCATCTGAACCCTGGATAACAGAAGACATAAAGACTGCCCAACTTATTTGACGACGTGCCGAACAAACATTTCAAATGACAGGTCTGACGTTACATCGACAAATCCACATTCAAGAAAAAAGAAGGTTAACCGCATAATTAGAAACGGAAAATCTAGTCATATTCGACAAAAAATAAAAACTTCTGATTCTTTAATGGATCACCGCTGAAATGTTAAGGGGAGCAAATAACGAAACCTTTGCTGTAATCTATCCCAGTGTCTGATTCTTTCAGTACATTCTTTATTGGCAAGATTGAGCAGGTAAGAAATGATACGCCATCCCTTTCATCATAGCTTGACCACTTTCAAATCTTTCAAATTCTCTTTTTTTGTGAGTTTTAGTGTGTCTTTAAAAATTATGTTGAGAGTATTATGTTACATATGCCAAATAAATCACGTGACTTTGATCCCATTCTAACTTCCTTGCTTCTTAAATATTTAGATAAGCGTGTACTGTAAATTACTTACATTGCGAAGTTTTCACTTACTTTAGGCATTTTACCATAGCAATTTTAAGCATGCACTTGTCAGGCCCTTATTAAAAGAATCCAGTTTTGACCAGGAATGTCTAAAAAAACTATCATCAGGTATCAAATCTTTCGTTCCTGTCAAAGCTGCTGGAGCGCATTGTTTTAGCGCACATTCTTTTTCATCTTCAACATTATTGTCTCTTGGAAGGAAGTGCCGTAGCACAGAGACAGCAGTGGTCAGGATACTAAATGACTTACTACAAAAATCCGACATAGGTCAAATATCAATAAATATCATGCTCGACTTGTCGGCATTATAATTATAATGGCCAGACTTTCTGCCACTTTTGGTTTGGCAGGAATAGGCCTAAAGTGGCTTGGATCCTACCAGACTGAACGCACCCAAAGTGTTGTTGTTAATGTTGTTAGAGCGGCACACACACACACACACACACACACACACACATATATATATATATGTCTATTTACTAACTTGAACAGTGCGATGATTAAGTTGAAGAGAAGAATGTTAACTATAATGACATAGATGCTCATAATTATTGGCACGTAGTAACTTCCCACTTCAGAGGGACATCGTAGCTGCTTATAATCGTAGTACAACTTTGCATCATCAGTACATTCCACTGCAAAAAAAATATATAGATTATAAATAAATAAATATTTATATATATATATATATATAGGGAAAAGGGTATCTAAGAATTAAGAATGATTATATCAAGGCCTAAACGAACTTACTAACTTACACTGGATATCAGTATTATTTATCTATGTTTCTGTTTTAGATATGAGTGTAGGCAGGGGGATTATAGGTTACCCCCGTCCCCGTGTAATTATTGTCTCTTAGTTTATTTCTTTTTGGAAAAAAAAAGGGGGGGGGGTGATTTAATGTAAAACAATCAGTAACAACAGCGTTGCCATCTAAGTGAAGGTAATCTTTTTCCACTTCCGATGGAATTTTTTTTCACTACCCTATTATGATAAAAACTTTTTATATGCAATTAGCAAATGTTATATAAGGTATAAAATTGTAGAAGAATGCATGCCCATTTTATATAACACAATTTAAACTTATAAAATCAAATTCTAATTTAATTTAATGGGGTCAAATCAAAGTTGGTATTGTCAGTTAGGAGTGAAGAGTTAAAAACTCCTCTTCAATACAAAGCTTCAATACAAAGCAATCAACACTTATCTATCTCTATGAGCTAAATCAATGTTTTTTTTTATGTTAAAACCTTTTTCTTCAGTTTTAAAAAAAGTAAACAAATTTTTAAAAAGTTCCATAATCGTCGCCAAAGTAGTTTTTGAAAATATCCCCGTCAAACATCAGGGGTTTTTCAAGAAACACCTCTTTCTTCAATAAAAAAACCCACTGAAGTATACGGTCATCAAGCTCTATAATTACATAAGAGTAGCTAAACAATGTTTTCTGTTTAACTCTCCCTTTCCTATTTTTCTCTCAATAAAGTTAACAAGTCACAAAATTCTTCATTTGTACTAAAGGATAATTTAGATGTTTATATTTTCCTTCCAATACACGTTATAAACGTATCCATAAGATACAAAAACTTACCTCTAAATCCGTTTCAAACAATCAGTAATAACTCTTTATATAGAGTCCCCTAGGAACTTCCAGAAACTGAGGGAACACCTCTCGTCTTTTCTGATTGTACACACTACTCTATCTAATGTAACTGGAGTAAGTAGAGTTCAAAATATATCTTTCTCAAAGCGTCACAACAAAGCCACTCGTCAAAGTTGACCAGTGCCACTCGTCTAATGCTTGCCTGGCTAATTTTGTTTTAACTAAGTACACACACTATCACTATTTATGTTCATATATTAATTGTTTTCTAATGTGTATATGCGTGTGTAATGGATAAAAATTCACCACTCCAAAACAACCAATCGCTTTAAAAAATGCTGGCTACGATCATTTCTATTGTATATTATAAAAGTTAACTCAATGTGTAGTGTAAGCTTGGAATTTAAATGTATTTCGAAATCTTCTATCTTTAAAGATTTTAATACTTCTTTATAAAACAAAATAGGTGTAATTCCAAAATCAAGACTAGGTCTAGAATCTTTGTAGCTATCAGCAAAGCCACCAATCTAATTTTTAACGGTTGGTTGATAAATAATGTTGGACTCTTCTCTCTCACGGGATAGATCTGGCCTTACACGTTACGTATTAATTTGTTCATTGACTGATTCATCGAATCTTAGAGGATATAATTTTTTACCTTATCTCCTAACAGGCCTTGCAAGGTGATTAGGAGCTCACCAATATGAGGTTCTACCTCAAACAAATAGGTCTAGGTATCCTCCCCTTCGTCAACCAGGTCCTGTTGAAGATCTGCTCACAAACTTTTTTTTTGGCCAAGACGATCTTCAGCTCTCTGGCTCGGAGTTCCTCAAAAAAACTGTTTGTAGTTGAGTAAGTCTAGCTTCCTCAGCGTTGTCACTCTTTCATTTCGTTGAGCTGCCCAAATCCCACCTCCAGACACCAATTGTTGTAAATCTAATACATCCAACACAATGAAGTTCTACGGTAAATATATAAGTGTTTATTTACCTGGACAAACACATAACAGCCTTCTACATTCCAAGAGTCTTGTTACTAATTCTACCAGTACTTTCACCAAAAAAATGAATAAGGACCAACGACAGCTATCAACGTTTTGCTCCAGGTGTCTATTAGTCTTCAGGCAACTTAAAAGACGGCTAATTAGATTCAAACAATTCAAACTCTTCACAATCACTTGATACACTGTTCTTTTCTTTATCTTATTGGGAAGTGTGGTCGAGAGGCTAAGTGCGCTTAAACTTGGCTTGAGGTTCGACACTCGACTCGGGCAGAAATGCGTTTACTGAGCGCCTAAAGGCAGCACGGAAAACCAACTCCTAGATACCCTCTCCCCCCGCACTGATCCACAAATGAGATTGTACAAAAGCGCTCTGAGTATGCTATAAGCATGAAAGTAGTGCTATATAAAATCTAGAATAATAATAATAATCCTAGCGCCTTCTTGTTCTGGTTATATAGTGCGCATGTACGCACCACAAACATTGGTGCAGGGCAGGATTACACTGGATGTATATTGTGAGAGACGAAGAAAGAGGGAAGAGGCTACATAATTTCAGATGCAAATAATGAGTTAGAAAGAGAGAGAGAGAGAAATAATCCTAAAACTAATAAATAATATAATTAAGTGCGAAAATTTAAAACCACATTGAATGTATCTTTTTACAATGTTCATCTATAAAACTAAAAAAAAATATTTTGCTATTTTGTTTGATTGTTTATGTCAACAACGTAGCTTGGTATTCACTATTCAAACAAACTGTAGTCGCAAGAAATGTTAAAAACAGTTTTTAATAACCGAAATAACTATACACTTTTAGAATATTTGTTTTTTTTCAGTTTGTGTGAAATATGTGTCAGATATGTCTGCTTACCATTGGGCTCAAGCTCATCCAAGGCAAGATCTCCAAACATTGACCAAAAAGGTCTTTTGAAAATTCGAAAAAATAACAGACCAGTCAGTTGTGTGTTAGGATACAGAACAGCTTGTGAAGACACAGCGAAGGCGATGAAGAATGTAAAAATGATGAGTAGAAACTGACACAAAATTTCAGCCTAGAAAAAAAAGTATTATGTGTCAATGAATATCTAATTATATTATATCCGCAAATATACTACATTTAATGTAATGTATCTAGAAAATGTCTTATCCATATTTACTCAAATGATCTAAATATTTTTCTTGACATTTTTAGACATTAATTTGTATCTATTGTTGGCCTCCTTTAGCAATATTGTTAGGACACAAGACTCTTCAAAATAATAATACACTCTCATGGTTATTCTAGCAATACTTTAATATTATTACAATTTATGTAAACATCAGCATTTCATCTCTCTTCCTGTCACTTTTCTCCCGGCCTGCTTCATTTACATTACTTCCATTCATTACACCAATTCGCACCTTTATTCATGCACACCTTGCTGCGCTACGACCGTAACACACCCCCTCGTTTGCCAAATTCGAAGTACATCAAACGTCCTTTAAATATTAAATAAAATTATAAGCCCCTGTTCAATATAATTATATTATCTTCATTAATTCTCATTCGGTTAAACCAGATAAAAACCAACAACAAAAAAATCCAATAGAAAAATTATATATCACCATTTACTACATTACTATTTTAGGTTTAAAATTACTTAATCCATCCCAATGTATAATGTTTAGACTTCCCCAGGGACCCAATCAGAGTAACTCTCATAATTCACAATTATAAACTATAATTAACTATGTCACTGTAATAATATATTTTAAATGTTAAACAATGGTTTCATCAAATTCTCAATATAACACCATATGTTAATATCTCGACACCTCACGCATGTAACAAAGCTTCGTCAATTCATACAGTCTTCGATTACACTAAGTGACACCAATATACATATACGTGTAAATTTACAAAATATTCCAATCAGTTATACATGTCTATTCATTACACTGCTATTCATTATGTTCTCATCAAGAGTATTTTACAGAAACAAAATTGACGTGGCCTAACTCCTTTCCTTACTTCCATTTCTTTTCCTTCTCAGGTACACCGTGATAATGTGTCAGCTATCACATTGTCTTTCCCTGGTATTGTCCTGACCTCAAAGTTATAATCCATAAGTTGCAATGCCCACCTGACTATTCTGTTGTTCTTTAATTTATTTGTATTAATGAAGGCCAAAGGAGCGCATATCAGTCCATAGTTCAAATTTAGCTCCCATTAGATAGAACCATAATTTTGTTATACACCATACAATGGCTAGTCCCTCCTTTTTAATGGTGGCATATTTCAACTCTCTTCCTGTCACTTTTCTCTTGGCTTCCTCTTTTTACATCCCTTCCATTCATTACACCTATTCGCACCTTTATTCATTCACACCATGCTGCGCTACGACCGTAACAAATAACGACTATAATTCATGGATGTATAATGTATATATATATATATATATATATATATATATATATATATATATATTTGTAATAATCTCAATAAAAAAAAACTACTTTTCATTTCAGCCTTTAAGTTTTAATCTTTATATCCCGTGTAAACATTTTATAGAATATTAACTCTTTCTCTCCTAACTGACGATACCAGCGTTGATTCCACCAGAATGTGGTAAATAATTACGGAGAGAAAGAGTTAACAACTTTAATAAAATATATTTATTTTTCATACCATTTTCACGAAAGCTATAAGCCTTGGCCCTAATGATTGTTTGATGTAGCAGAACTCTAGAGTATAAATACAAAAGAGCATGAAGTCAATACTAAACAATGTTAAAACGCAGTCCATTAGTTGCTGATTGTCCTGGTGTATGTAGGCAGCGATATGAAAGCTCCAGGAAATGAGAAAAAGGAGAACAGAAACTAGTTCTATGTAATCTATGAAACTCCAACATGACCATCTGTGTCTCATAACGTTGCATATACACTGAAAGTAATTTGAATAAAAGTAATTATAGTAATTATATATTGTTATTTCTATATATAGCTTATTTAATTATTTTTTTTATTAAGGATGTAAATTATGTTGATTTTTTTTACACTATCTTCATGAATATATTAAAATAAATGCCTACCTGATTGACAATTTCAGCTGAGTAGAATATTACCCAAGTCAAAAGTACCCATTCAATCCAATGCAATGTGTCGATTGCTAGAAATGAGATTATCCAAATAGCAAAGAATCCCAGAAATATAAGGTGACAGAACTGTGGTAAAGAGATGCACATCTTAAATTTGCAATACTATAAAATTAGGAAATTTATACAACTTAAAAATTTAAAACAAAATTCCCATAACTTCCTATTGTACCCACACAGTATGGTGTTATATGGAAATAACCTGGAAAACAAACAACGTTTTGAAATGTTCAAAATTGAAATATTTCCTTTTTTTTAAGGATGATGTACTTGTTAATTTCGTTTTTTTGTAAGATTATTAAAATAATAAATAAAAAGTTACATAGTCGAGCTTCGTTTACTTAGTAAGTGAACACTAGCAGTCATATTTTTAAATCATAAAGTAACCTGACCTGATTGTGTTTTGATTGTCGAAAGAAATAATGTTTTAATAATAATTTATTTGGCTTTTTAAAAAAAATTTGTTGTTTTTGCTTTCTTATCCAAATTTCCCGCTGGATGAAGGGAAGTGGCAGCGAGCAGGATAGGAAACTGGGACATTGAAGATAATCAGTGTAGCGCTAACCACACATAAAAACATTTTTGTTAAGTTAATAAAAAACTAATAGCCTAATACTAATAAAGAGATATATTACACATCACGGTATAACAATTACAGGATATAGACGATATGTCAAATAAGCAATTTTAGATAATGTTTTTGTATTGATTTATAATTGAAAAAAAGAAAGAACAGGCATCAAGCTTGTACTTAGCAACATCTACTCGACGTTCGAGCACAGTTACCAACACTGCTATTTGCAATTTCGGTTAAATGGCTTTAGGATGTATATCTACCTAAATTAAACTTCTACTTTAACACTCTTAAGAACTATAGCTATTAGATCTAGATCTCATATAAATTTATAATAAGTTAGATGTAATTCAGATAAGATTTATGTAAAAAACAACAACTAGATAACCTATTAATAGACTAATGCAATATTAAATTTAAAACAATAGATAAGTTTTAGTATTTTATAACATTGCAATATTATTCTAGACATTTAAAATAAAAATCTACACTTAAAGTCTGGAAACTGAAATTATATATCTTGATCTAGTCTAAATCATTATAAACTAGAACTAAAAATTCTAGATCGAGAATCTACAATGATTTTAAATTATAATATAAATTTAAATGTAGATTTCAAATTCTAGCTCTAGTCTAAAAATACTTATATCTAGTGTTAAACATCTAGCTATTATGTCTTTTTTAAATACGAGTCAGATTACAAGGTTTAATAAATATTACTATAAACAATACTATACATAGTTGTTTAAGCATTTCATTTAAAGAATTCATTCCATATGACGTTCAAGGCAAAAAAAATCTAATTCGTCACATGGCCTAGTTAGACTAAAAATGTTTTCATAAATACGAGCCTGTTTTTAAGGGTTCAAAGACATTGGTGGAACAAGTGTGTTTTTTTTAAGTAACAAGTTGTTGTTTTTTATCTAAACGTTATACCGACAGACATAAAACGCAAAATAATAAGCGTTTTTTCTTCTTATGGGGGCACTAAACTAAAAATAAATAAAATCTGATTTAGTTAAAAATTTTGAGGAAACTGATTTGTATCATGTCTTGCCGCTGCTTGTCACGCTACTGCAAGAAAGTCGCTGCATAATGGTCCATTTTTTTTAAAGTGCCTGGTATTTACATACATATTTAGCCTTTATAAACAAACATAAATGTTTTGTTTTAATTTTAACATCTAGATGACTAGAAAAAAACAACACCTCTAACATATGTTTAAAAATCTTGTGAAGATTTCTACATTTTTTAAATATATTTGACTTAGTGATACTGAAAATGCGAAAAAATTATTTTCTTTGTTAACATATTATGACATTACCTCCTTTAAATATAAGTATTGTTTAAAAATATGTATTTTTTATGTAAAAAGCGTTTGCACAATTAATTTTATAAACTTTAAAAAACCAAATGTAGCCGTTGCATCTAAGCTTTTCAAGCTGATTAGAAATGGTGAAATAATATTTTTCATTTCTCGTCTAGTTTTCGAGACCTGAGATCGAGACGGACAGACGTACATTTTGCACAAAAATAATAGCGGCTTTTCTCCTTACGGGGGACGAAAAACATTAAAATAAAATGATCTTAAATAAAAGTAATAATAATACTTAATGTAGGTCCCAATATAAATACTTACAAATCGAAGTAAAGCCAGTATCCTCGGAACTCGTAGTTTTCTTAACATGCTACAGCAACAACTGGAACATATAAAAAAAATTTTTGAACATTTATAATTCCTAAGAAACTTTTGTTAGCGGAACAAATGAGATTTATAGGATGCATCATATTTAGTACAATGGGCTTGTGGTCGTATGCTAAAGCATCTTGATTTAAAACGTAATTGTTGTCATAGTCGTAGTCAGGAGGTGGGGAATTTATGCTTACCCGCCACCCCAATAAAATCATTTCGCTGGGCGTAGGATGGAATTTTGTCAGTTTTTTTTTGTTGTTGTTTTTCTTTATTTTATATTATTTTGTTAGATTTTAATGTTTAAGTTGCCCTAGCTTAAATAAAATATATAAAACAAACGAACACAGTCTTCAGATTTTATGAGCGAATTGAGAAATTCTATATATTGATTTAGTCTAGACTCTACAACGATTTTATTTAGAATACAAATCCAGATCTATTGAAAAAAATCTAGATATACTGTAAAAAATTCTAGATCTAGTTTAAAAAATTATAGATTAGATCTAGATATCATGCCTTTTTTTAAATACCAGATAACTAGGTTTAATAAACATTACTACAGTGTTGTTTTAGCATTTCATTTGAAGAATTCATATGACATCAAAGGAAAAAATCCACTACGTTACACGGCCTAGTTAGACTAAAAATGTCTTCATTATTACGAGCTAGTTATTGAGGGATAATATACATTAGTGCATAGAGTGAGTTTTTTTTTCATTTGAAGAATTCATTCATATGACGTCAAAGGAAAAAAATCCATTACGTCAAAATGGGCTTGTAACAAAAAAAAAGTTTTATTTACACGAGATATTTCACTAGGGTTCATAAACTCTATTGCTCTGAGTTCTACTAGAATCTATTTCGAGATATTATAAATATTATTTGGATTAAAGCCGCATTTTTTGGGCATTTTGTCTGACCATCATGTTAATATTGAAAAAAATATTTAAAAACACTTTAAAATTTGAATAACCTTTAATTTTCTTTCAGAAACCACGCAATAGTTTTAAGTATCCATAATAGATTACACCGGATGTTTATATATAGTGAGAGAAAAAAAGAATTATAGATAAATTATATATACCGTTGATTAACATTTTGGAATGGTCTCGTAAATAAATGAGATTCACCATAGCCTTCTGGAGACATTCTTTTATCAATATTTTGGTGTTAGGAAGTTGTTTCCTTTATTATCGGAACATAATATTTACGATAATTAGATTTCAAAACTTTTAGTCAGTAACTCAACTGTAATGTACGACAGAAGAGCGATTTTACATAAATAGAGTTAAAATGTTTTTCATAAAACTCCGGAGCAGCCGATATTCGTAAATGAGAAAAACATTATTTGTTTTGTTTTTTAGAACAGGGAATTCATACAGTTATTTGTGTTAATAGATTTTTCATATAAAGTTCGGAATATTTTGGCGACGATTTGTGAAAAAAAATTAAGTAATTTGATTTCTTTTTCAAAATAAATCCGGTACATTCTTTTCCTTTTAAGAAAAAATTTCTTATGTTTCAGCAAGAAAATTAAATGTAAAATAAGTCTAAAAATTCAAGTAAATAATCATGATCAACCTCAACCTATTGACGTTATTTTTGAAAAAAAAAAAGTCATTTGACATAAATTTGTTTTAAGTTAAAAATACAGAACATTTGGTCATTGATAAATAAACTATAGTGACTTATTGGCCAAAAATATAACGTTTATATAAGTCAATCTTGCTAATTCAAATAATCTTTGGCATATTTTTTAATAAAACAATATCCGGAAAAACTTCATATTTCTTCATAGATCAAAGCAGGGAAAGTATATGTAATATAATTTAGAAGAGCAAAGAAACATTTGTTAACATCGATTTTTTTTTACAAGAACATGCGGAACTATAGATACTTAAAACTATTGTAATGTTTTGGAAGGAACATTAAAGGTTAAATCAGATTTTTAATAGCGTTTAGTGTTGTGGTTATTGATATATATATATATATATATATATATATATATATATATATATATTGATATATATATATAAACGTGACGGACAGACAAAACGCACAAAAAAAAGTTTTTTATCCTAATGTGGGCACTAAAAAAAATACATAAAATCTGATTACTTAAAAACTTTTAAGGAATTAGTTTGGCACTGTGACATGTTGCGGTGTTAGGCTACTGCATGCAAGTCTCTGCATGAAAACATTCCATTAATAAAAATGTGCTTGATATTTACATATAAATTGTATTTTCACCCTTTTTTAAAATGTTTTATTTTAATTTTAGCAGCTAGTTTACTAGAAAAACACCTTTAACTCAAATTTACATTTGTTGTGAACATTTCTTGTACATTTTATAAATATATTTGCCTTAGTGATACTGAAAATTGATATAAAAAATTGTCTTTCTTTGTTGACATATTGTAACATTGCTAGTGATTTAGAAAAAATTAGGTCATTGAATAATAAGCATGACTAAATTCATGACGCGTAGAACGTAATCATCTTTTTTTTAATAACGTCTGTATTTTATAAATTAACATAAGATACCAACTTTAAAAAATATCGTCCTATAATCAAAAGTATTTTACCTTTTTTTTGATGTTTCTGTCGGTTCAATTTTGGCTTGTTCAAATCTACTGTTCCTTGGAACAGTACCTTTGTTCCACATCTCTTTATTCAGCAGGATACATGGTGTTTGAGATAGAAATTTGCCAAGATTGTTAAGTAACGCTAAGTCCAAACAGCTATAGCCATTCCACGATTCTTCTAACCTATAGATGAGCAAGTCATAAACGATGTCCGGATTTGTAGCGTAGGTTTTGTTTAATGTGTTTATGGCCAAGTCTTCAAAGTTCCTGAAATAAAAGTGGCATGTGTTTCGTTGAAAAATCTGTAACAACGAAACCTATTTAATGTTTAGTATCAATGTGTATAAACACTTTAAAAAAAAACAAATATATTTAAATTAAAAAAAAATATAAACCTTATTTCTTTATCCAGTTTAGAACGATGGTTGCTCAGATCTTTTTCGTATAATGCCTTAAGATCATTAATTATTTCTATGGCATACAATGCTGCTATAGTTGGTCTCTAAAAAAAAAGAAAAATATCAGTGAGAAAATAAAGTGTACAATTGTTTATTGTAAATAACAGTACATTATTAGAATAAACAATTTATACGATAGCGCACATAATATACATTAATTGTATAGAATTCTCTTTAGCATTATACGTTATTTCTCCCACATTCCTTTTGAATCAAGTAAAAACTTTGCACAATATGTCATTGGTATAATTAAGTCATGAATCAATTCAAAAAGTAAAATACTAGTAAATCAATTACTGGTAATTATATATTTTATATGACATCAACCAGGGTAACTTATCCTTCAATTTTCAATAATTTGGCTACATTTTTTGGGGTTTAGTCCTCTTAAATAATTGTAAATGTTGTTTCTCCCGGACGAGTTCTTCGTTCAAGTTGATACTGAAAACAATTAGCTATTGTAATTTTTAACATCAATAAATTAAAAAGTAAACAATTAATCAATTAATTATTTTGTTTGATATAAAATAAGGGAAATAGCTGGTACACTATTGATAGATTTAGTATTAGAGATATATTCTTTCCCTTTTCATAACCTTTATTTTATTTTATTTTAATTTTTAGCGACCCCCGTAAAAGGAAAAAGCCACTATTAGGTTTGTGCAAAATGTCCGTCTGTCCGTCTGTCACACTCAGATCTCGAAAACTATAATAGATATAAAAAAATACTATTAAATGCCGCTTGAAACGTTTAAGTGCAACGGCTACTTTTGGTTTTCTATAAGCAAATCGTTTAATTTATAAAATTAATTATGCAAGCGATTTTTTCATAAAAATACACCAATTCTAAAACAATTACGTAAATGTAAGAGAGGCAATGTTACAATATGCTCACAATAGTGTGCATTAGTTGTGAATTTTCAGTATCACTAAGTCAAATTCAAATAGTTTTTTATAAAATGTACTAGAAATGTTTACAACAAATATAAATATTAGTTAAGGGTGTTTTTTCTGGTCAACTAGCTGCTAAAATTAAAAGAAAACATTTATGTTTGTTTATAAAGGCTAAGAATGCACTTTGTATGTAAATATTACGCACATTTTTTAAAATGGACTTTTTATGCAGCGACTTTCGTGTGAATTTTGTCAGGCGTTAGGTCTGTCCGTCATTTTTAGAAAAATAAAGAACTCTAAAAGCTATTGAAAATCTGATTTACCTTTAAATGTTCCTCCCGTAAAATCTCATTAGCTTTAATTATCTAAATCTGATTTTTCGGATTTGTTTGTGCAAAACTAATCAACGCCAACGAATGTTTGTTTGCTTTTCTAAACCTATATTACATTAAATTTCCATGGTTAAACGTTGCAAAAACACATTGTCAATAATACGTTGTTCCGTTTTTTTCAGTAAATAGCTTATTAATGCTTAATCAAAATCTCTATACTGACTTGCTGAAACATAACATAAAAAATTTGTAATCGATAAAGAATGTTCCGGATTTTGTTTTGAAAAGAAATCGACTTATATTACTTACAAATCGTCGCCAGAAATTTCAGAATTTATTTAAAAATCAACTAACGCCAAATAACTGTTTGAACTCCCGCTTCTAATTAATAAACAAATAATCTTCTCATTTACGAAAAAATGTTATTCCGGATTTTTATGAAAAATATTTTAACTCACTTCTCTCTTACAATACATTTAATTTTCTAGCTAAAACATTACAGAATATAATTATCGTTAATGTTAGGTTCCCATTATTAAGGGAAAACAACAACCAAACACCAAAGTAAGGTATGAAAGTCTCTCCAGATGGCTGTAGTACATCTTATTTTTATAGGAGACTATCCACAAAATTTAATTAACGGTATTACATTAATCTGGAATTCTCTTTTTCTTTTACCATTTATACAAACATCCGGAACAATCTATTATGTAAACTTAAATCAATTGTGTTCATACCTAAAATTATTGCGATGTTTTGAAGCGTAAAATAAAGGTTCATCAATTTTAATAGCTTTTGATTGTTGTTTTTTTTTATATATTAAAATGACGGACAGACCAACTGATAGACCAAACGCAAAAACAATGCGGCTTTGATCCTTTTTAAATAAATTATATTATAACTCAGTGCACCAATGTTTATAAACCCTCATTAAATATCTCGTGGAAATAAAGACATTTTTTATGGTACCGGTACTAGCCTATTGTAAGGTGTTATGAACATAAAGATAAGAGAGTCGAGAACCATGTCTGTATAGTATGGCTTTAAAACACTGAATGACTACACAACACACATTTTGTGAACACATTCTTACGGACGAGTTACAAGCACATGTAAACATAAGAACGACAACCGATACAGAATATAATTTTTATAACATTCACCCCCGGTTCCAATAATGCTAACTAGTATTATTAACAATAAAAGAATTAAGTAAGTGCAGAATAATAATAGAGATTCAAGTAAACAAACAAAGTAAAATAGCATGACATAATGTAATATGTTGATATAAGTAAGTGTAGAATAAAAATAGAGATTCAAGCAAATAAACATTGTAGAATAGCATGACATATTGTAACATGTTGATATTACATGGTAAATCAAATAGTTTATTAAAATATATCATGATAGATCAAATATCACATTAAAGTCAAGTCAACAAAACCAAATGAAAGTAGTATAGTCTTCCAAATGTCATTTTGAAGACAAAACTGAATGTCAAACTAAGAGCTCTAGTAAGTTGATGAGCTTTTACACTTTGTAGTTGGGCCTAGTTCTCCTTACTCTAAAATTGTATGTATGTGTAGTTTCATCTGGTTGAGTTTCGGACGGTCTGGATATGTCTTCGGTGGTGCTGGTGGTTTCTTCAGGCATGATAGAATCAGTAGGTTGATTCCTGGGAGGTGAGCTTTGGATGGTGCAGTCAGTATCAAGCTCTGTTTCACTCTGATTCTTATTTTGTATAACTTTTTGTTCCTCCCTAGGGGCTAACATTCGTAATGAGACAGTTTCCTCTCTACCGTTTGGTGTTCGGATTACAGCGTACTGAGGGTTGCATGTTACCAAATCAACTTCCTCTGTTATGGGATCATATTTAGATGATCTAACGTTCTTCTTCAGCAGTACAGGACCAGGACTAGTAAACCATGTTGGCAATGATGTCCCGGAACCACTTCTTCGGTTGAACCCAAAAAGTTGTTCATGTGGTGTCCTGTTAGTTGCAGTGCATAGTAATGAGCGGATGGATTGCAGAGCATCATTTAGTACTAGTTCCCATTTAGCTATGTCCAATTCCTTAGAATGTAGAGCCAAGGTGATGGCTTTCCATAAGGTCCTGTTAAGTTTCTCTATTTGTCCGTTTCCTCTTGGGCTGTAAGGGGTCGTTCTACTGGTTGCAATTCCTCTCTCGTGGAGGAAATGCTGCACCTCTGTAGACGTAAACGAAGTCCCCCTGTCAGTGTGGACGTACGCTGGAAATACAAATAGGGCGAATAGTTCATTGAGACATTTAACAACCGTAGAGGAAGACATATCGGGACATGCAAATGCAAACGGGAAGCTAGAGAATTCATCTTTAATGGTAAGTAGATATCTATTTCTTGAAACAGTAGGGAGAGGTCCCTTGAAATCCATACTAATTCTCTCAAAAGGTTGAGTTGCTTTAATGAGTTCCCCGGTCGACTATCGAAAAAAAACGGGGCTTTAGTTCTGCAAAAGCTTGACATTGTTATATTACAATTCTGACGTCATCACAGGAAAATGGAAGATTTTTAGTCCTTACGTAGTGCAATAGTCGAGTAACGCCCGGGTGGCAAAGACTAGTGTGCAGCAATTTAAGATTATTGCAAGTGATGGAAGATAAATAGGTTCTGGTGAATGTATTAGCTACAGTGTTCTGCTTGCCAGGGCGATAGATGACGTCAAAGTGAAAACACGAGAGTTCAAGTTTCCACCTTTGGATTTTTTCATTTTTCATTTTTCCTTTGTTTGACCTGTTATACATGAAAGAGACAGATCGCTGATCCGTAACAAGTGTGAACGCTTTACCAACTAAGAAATGTTTCCATTTCCACAGCGACTCAACAATGGCATATGCTTCTTTCTCAACTGAAGAATGTTTTCTTTCACTTTTTGTTAATGAACGAGAGAAGAAAGCAACGGGCCGGCCATCTTGGTTGAGGGTAGCTGCAATGGCTATATCAAAAGCATTCGTCTCAACGGTTAAAGAGAGATTCGGATCAATAGTATATACGGCGGCTTTTTCAAGCTCATTTTTCAAACTTTAAAATGCTATTTTGACTTCTTCGGACACAGGAAATTGTTGATTTCTTGTTAACAGGCTTATTTTTGTTGAGAAGTTAGGTATCTACTGTGAGTAGTAAGCCAGAAGACCCACTACTCGTTTCTGTTCACGCATGTTCACTGGTACGGGTAATTCCCTTAGAGTGCGAAATCTTTCAGGATCTGGCTTAAGTTGTCCTTTGGAAATCTCGTATCCTAACAGTCTCACTTTAGCAGTGCTAATTTCACTTTTTGTTTCATTAAGAGTGATTCCATACTTTTGAGTACTATCAAGAAATCTCTGTAGTTTTCGGTCGTGTGATTCAGAGTCCATACCGCAGATGGTCACATTGGCTACATAAGCAAAAGTGTCCGTGAGTCGTTCGTGTTCGATGATTTTGTCAATCGAACGCTAAAAACAGGCGACTCCATTCGTAACACCAAACGGAATCCGACGGAATTGATACAGTTTCCCACATGCTTCGAAGGCTGTGAACGGCTTTTCCTCTTCTTTTATAGGAATCTGATGGTATGCACTTTTTAGGTCTAAAGTGCTATATAAAGAGTGTTGCGAAATCTTCTCTGCCAGTTCGTCAATTCTGGGCATAGGGTAGGCATCTAGTAGAGTCAACCGGTTTATGGTTTGGCTGTAGTCCACAACCATTCTTTTCTTATGTCTGTCATTTGTTGTGACTAGGACTTGTGCACGCCAGGGAGATTTAGATGGTTCAATAATTTCATCCTTTATTAGTTGTTGAATTTCCTTTTCTATAAACTTTCTATCTGGAACTGAGTATCTGCGAGACCTTGTAGCCACTGGGGTACAGTTTGGTGACAGATTACTAATCAGGCTAGGAGCCTCTACCTTCGCTGACTGGAGAGTACTCAAGCATTATGATGGTTTCTGACCATCGAAAGGAATAAACAAGTTTTGGTGCAAACTTATAAAGTCAAGTCCAAGAATTACGTCAGAGCATAAATTGTCTAGTAGAGAAAGTCTAGCTCCCTCGTATCGTTCATTTTTGAGACGTATGTTGGCGTAGATATGTCCTTGAGTGATTCGAGATAGATGGGTGGAAGCCATAAAGATTCTGTTACCTGAGGAACATGTCTGCCATTTGTGCTTCTTAGCGATGTGCGTCGAAATATAGCTTTCACAGCTCCCAAGGGCTTTCAATGGCACGTTATTGATGCAAATTGGTATTGTAGATTTGTTTAAATTCAAAGGCTGCACAGCAGCGATAGCCGAAACTGTTGAAGATCTAGATTTGCAAACTCTTTGAAAGTGACCTTTTTTGAAGCACTGATTGCATGTCACTTCCCTTGCAGGGCATTGAGAGCGGGGATGCTTAACCCTGCCGCAAAATTAACACTTCCTAGCTAATGCATTTATTTCATGTGTGTGTGAATTGCTTGCACTTTGAGGAATCGTTACATTTGGCAAGGGTGAGGCCGAAGAATGGTGGGATTAGTTGCCGCTCAATTATTTTCCGGATGTGATGATTCATACTTTAATGAGTGCTGATAAGCATGTTCTAGTAAGCGAGCTTCCTCGAAGGTTTCCTTTTAAAACAAAACAGTCTTTTTAAGTAGACGTTTTCGAATGTTGTTGGACACTAGTCCATTGATAAACGAATAACTAATAGCCTCTTCTCGGTGTTGTTCTGCAGTCACCGCTTTGAAGTTGCAATTTTTGGATAGAATTCTTAATTTATGCATGTAGGCGTCTATAGTTTGACATTGCTCTTGTTTGCAAGTAGCTATCCTGTGCATGTTTCTTTGGTTGAATGTAGATGCCATTTAGAGTCTGGATAGCTTCATCAAATGTCTCTTTATCAAGTATCATTTGATATACAGCAGGAGAGATATAGTTTATTAGTAGTTTCTTAGTATCAAGATTGTCTACTGATACTACCGATATACAATTTTTAAACGTTTCATACCAGTGCTGTCAATGCTCTGCTGCATGAGGTGCTGTGGGCTCGATGTCAAACTTCTCTGGGCGAAATATCCTATCCATTTCAAAATTCTTTTAACTTCACAGTTTCGAATTCAGTGTATCCAATTGTTATGAACATAAAGATAAGAGAGTCGAGAACCATGTCTGTATAGTATGGCTTTAATACACTGAATGACAACACAACACACATTTCGTGAGCACATTCTCACGGACGAGTTACAAGCACATGTAAACATAAGAATGACAACCGATACAGATCATAATTTTCTTAACATTTCATAATAGAATTTTTTTTTCTTTGACGTCATATAAATGGACTCTAAATGTAATGCTAAAAGAACACACTCGGTCCAGCAGTTTCTATGAACACTTGATAAAATCTCGTATTGATGAAGGCAGTTTTTGGTCTAGGCCTTTGACGTTATAGGGAATTAATTCTTCAAATAAAAAGCTAAAAAAACTCGTTATAGTAATGTTTATTTAAGCCTCGTTAAATGACTCGCGTTTAAAAAAGGAATGATATCTTGATTTAGATCTAATCTAGATTTGTTAAACTTGATCTAGATTTTTATTACATTATATCTAGATCTGGATTTATATTCTAATTAAAATTATTTTAGAGTCTAGATCTAGAATTTCTAGATCTAGTTTAGACTGATATAGACTAAATCAGGATGTAGAATTTCAATTTCTAGACTTAACGTGTATATTTTGATTTCCAAACCTTTTTAAACAATATTGCAATGTTATAATATACTAAATCTAATCTACTATTTTTAAATTTAATGTTGCATTTAGTCTGTTGATAAATTATGTATACTTTTTAAATATAAATCTTATCTAAATTACAGCAAGTTCTAAGTTCATATTTTAGATCTAAATCTAGTAGATATAGATCTTAAGAGTGCTAAATCAGAAGTTTAATTTAGGTACATCCTCATTCTAGTTCAATTTAAATAAAATGCCGATATCACTGTTGATAGGCCTAACTATGCTGAGACATCAAAGTACAAGCACGATATATTTGTTATTTTCATTTTTTGTTTTTTAATTACAAATCAATGTTGAAAGATTATCAAAAATCGATCGTCTGACATTGGCCTATTGTACATATCCGAAAGATTTCAAGCCGTAATGTGTATCAATAATAGGCTGTTAGTTTATTATTAAGTTAAGAGCAATGCCTGGTCGGGATGTTAGCGTGCTGAACTAATTATCTCTACGGTCCCGGGTTGTTTGTTTGTTTGTTTTACATGTTTCAGATGTTCCTTCAGATTTGAAGATAGTTTACTTCCTAGTCCAAACCTCCCGTATAACGACGGTTTGAACCAGGGACCATTGATAAATCCGACCGACAGTCCAGCACGCAAACTGAACGACCAGGCAGAGTTCATACTCTGCTTGTTGCCATCCTCCATTGTCCAACGAGAAGTTAATTATTTTAAACTTAGAAGGAACACCCGAAACATTTAAAACAAAAAAAAAACAATAACATTTTTTACAACGGCAAATAAATCTTTGAAACAGTATTACTTTTGACCATCAAAATTAAATCACATCTTGAATATTCCTTGCGAATAGGCAGATCCAACTCCGACGGTGGCCGCCTCTGAGTTTGTGTGTTAACACAAACTCTCTTTGTAATCTTGTTTTTTTATTTTGCTTGTTTAGAAATAATTTAGTGTAAGCATTTATTGTTAAACGTAATTCGTTATGGGTGTCAAGAGTCAAGACATACACTTTTTCACCTATTAATAATAAAAGAATTCAGACTGTTGTTTTAAAAAAAAATTACATAAATAAATAAGAATTTAAAAAAAATCTGCAAATAAATTAGCATTGTTGATAATTGATGTCTAAAATGGTGAGACAAATAGATAGATAGATATAGATATTGTAATGACCATGTTCTGTAGTGACTCAATGGTTGCGCACCAGCGCACGAGGATGGACTAAATGAACTTGGAGAGAGGAAGAGGAAGTGCGAGAAGATTGGAACGCTTCTTGTTTTAGTGATCTATGTTGATTAAACTTTGTATTGTCTTTGTTTCCATACCTAATTGAGTTGCCTCCTTTAAATGTTGTAACATTGGTGAAGAAGTGAGATTATAGAAAAAGAAGAAGACCCGGACAGTTATCAATTCGAAGTAAGGCCAGATATAACTGAACTCCTAGGTAAGATACAGGAAAAGATGGATACACTTGATAATACAGGATCAGTGTTACCCGAAGGGCTTGTAAAGATGAATACAGGATCAATGTTACCCTAAGGGCTTGTAAAGATGAAACCCCCTGTGTTTGATGGGTCTGTCTCCTGGTCAGTCTACAGAAGACAGTTTGAGGCAGCTGCTAAGGTCAACAAATGGGGCAGCGAGGAGGAAAAAGCAACCGCTCTAGTACTAGCCCTTAGAGGAAAGGCTTTCGAAGTACTCCAATCCATTCCAAACCAGCAGGATTATGCTGCTATCGTCCAGGATATGGAGCTTCGATACGGGGACGAGCACTTACGGGAAGTTTATAGGGTCCAGCTAAAGACCAGACAACAGCGGGTCAGTAAAATTCTACAAGAGCTAAAGACGGACATTGAACGACTTGCTCATCTGGCATACCCCACAGCAGCACAGGAGTTCCTAGAAGTAATCGTCACTGATGCCTTCATCGATGCCGTTCGAGATCCAGAGCTAAAAAAGGTTATTAGAGTTAGTGGCAAGCGTAAGGCCAGCGAAGCCCTTGTGTACGCTTTGTCCTATGAAGCCGCTAAAACACATCCATCAACAGTCTTCATGGTCGGAGACTGGAAGTTCAGGAAGAAGATCTAACACAAGTACTCAGACGGATGACGGAGGTTCTTGAAGAGTATAAGCCAAGCCGGTCACAGGGAGCTCATCGTACGACCAGGGTCCGTTGCTGGAACTGTGGTGAATCTGGGCATATACAAAGGATGTGTAGAAGAACACCTAATCAGCCAGAAGCGATTCAGCACAGATCAGAAACGGGTGCATGGCCTGAAGCCAATGGCTATCAGGAAAACTAACATGTATCCGCTTCAAGGGGCAGAAACCGGCGATCCAGGAAATGGGAACCCCTGTCAAGGTCACTCCAATAGCTGTGCTGGGACAGAGTAGGAGTCTTATGGTAGAAGGAAAAATTGGAATTCGGAAGTATCGGTTTCTCATAGACACTGGTGCTTCACGTTCAGTCATTCGGCCAAATGTCGCAAACAGCAATAATACTACAAATGTGAGCCTTTTCTCCCTAAAACAGCCAGTGGAGAAATGATGCCCATAAAAGAACTGGCGGACTTAGGATTTCAGCTCGGATGTCAGTCATTCGTGCTTGAATTTTTGATAGCAAACATAACTGATGATTGCATTTTAGGTCTAGATTTTCTACAGAAATTTGGATTTTCCATTAACATTAGTGGAGGAACTTTGTTGTATAGAAATGTGGAGATTCCTTTGTTAAGTGATAATGAAGAAGGAAACAATCGAATGTTGAAAATACTATTGACGGTGGACACAAATCTGCCTGCACAGTCCGAATCAATTATTTGGGGAAAGTTAGAGAACGGACATGAAAAGTCGGGAACGGCGCTAATCGAAGGAATGGAAGACAATTACAACGGAGTGGCTGTAGGAAAAACGCTGGTCATGATCGGTAAAGATCATCAGAGAGTACCTGTCAGAATCATGAACCTTGGTTTAAGGGAGAAGCATCTACGAAGGGATAGTTACATTGCTAAATGCGATACAATCGACCTAATTAAGAATTGCGACATTAACAACGTTTCTGTTACGCCCACTGAATCGGTCAACCCTCAAATTATCAGGCTTTTGAGAGAAACCAAGGCGAACCTATCTGAAGAGCAGTATAGCAAAGCCAAAGCTGATGAGTCAGAATGCAAAAGAACAGACATGGTACAACATGGGATCGATACTGGGGTAACTAGACCGATTCGGCAGCCACCACGCCGCCTTCCTCCCGCAAAACAACAGGTGGCTACAGACCTCATAAAGAACAGATGAGATAGCAAGGGGTCATAGAGCCCTCTAATAGCCCTTGGTGTTCACCAATCGTCCTAGTAAAAAAAAAGGATGGATCCATACGATTTTGTGTAGACTACAGAGCACTTAATGAAGTCAAGCATAAAGATAGCTATCCACTCCCAAGAATAGACGATACCTTGGATACGCTTGCTGGATCACAGATTTTTTCTACTCTTGATCTAAAGAGCGGATACTGGCAGGTGGGAATGCATCCTGAGGATAAAGAGAAAACGGCTTTTTCTGCTGGCAACGGTCTTTGCCAGTTCACTGTGATGCCTTTTGGTCTCTGTAATGCTCCTGCCACTTTTGTAAGATTAATGGAGCGCGTTTTACAGGGACTTCATTGGAACACTTGTTTTGTATACCTGGATGACATTATAGTCACTGGTAGGATGTTTGAAGAGCATCTGGCAAATCTACATGAAGTTTTTGAACGGATCAGAAATGCGGGTATGAAAATCAATCCAAAGAAGTGCTCGTTTTTTCAGGAAGAGTGTCAAATATCTTGGCCACATAGTATCATGGGACGGCATTAGTACTGATCCCGACAAGACTGAGGCAGTAAAAAATTAGCCTACACCATTAAGTTTTCAAGAACTAAGAAGTTTTATAGGACTATGTACGTACTATAGACGGTTTGTGCCAAATTTCTCCAATATATGTGCACCCCTTCATCGATTGACAGAACAAAAGAGGTCATTCAACTGGACACAAGAGTGTCTAGAGTCCTTTCAAATGTTAAAAGACACACTTGTCTCATCCTCCATACTTGCCTATCTGATACCAGGCATGACGTTCATCTTGGATACGGATGCAAGCAATACCGGAATAGGCGCCGTCCTTTCATAAAAGATTGATGGAACGGAACGAGTCATCGCTTACTTCAGTCGAAGTTTGTCAAAGGCTGAAAGGAACTACTGTGTCACAAAACGTGAACTCCTGGCCGCCGTCGATGCAATAAAACATTTTCATAAGTACCTTTATGGGCAGCAATTTATTTTACGGACAGATCACGCAGCAATACAATGGCTTCTTTCTTTTAAGTGCCCTGAAGGTCAGGTCGCTAGGTGGATCGAACGTCTGCAAACCTATGAATTTGAAATTCACCATCGTAAAGGACTAATTCACCAGAATGCTGATGCGCTATCTTGACGACCTTGCAAAACAGAATGCAAACATTGTAAGAAAGCTGAGGAAAAGGAAGAGATAATCAATTGTAAACGTTTGGACATGAATGGTTTAGGACCTTGGTCTGATAAGAATATCCAAGAGGATCAGCTGAAAGATGAGGATCTGGCAACCGTTCTTCTTTGGAAGAGAGGGGACAACGGCCAGATTGGCAACACATTGCCGAAAAAGGGGCGTCCATAAAGGCGCACTGGGCACAATGGGACTCAATGGTAGTGGAGAACGGTGTTCTTAAGCGCATGTGGGAATCTACTGATGGGACATCAACACGATTACAAATGGTTCTCCCAAAAGTTAGAATCCAAGAAGACTGATCTCGGCGGTATATTGAGTGAAGTGAAAAAAAAGAGCTTTTAGGGTCAATGCAAACATTTGCCACTAGCCAGAAAACAGATATGGTGGAATTCAGAATTAAGCTAAGGTATGAAATCGCTGCTGTAAAGTCGGAGCTTACAGTGCAGATTGAGCAATAGATTTAAGTCCTTAGCGACGAGGTCCAGGCAGTCAGAATCGAGCTCGGCAAGGTTAAAGGCACAAATGTAAATGTAGGGTCGAGCGAGGCATCTGGAAAAGTCAAACCACCTATCTTTGATGGTACGGTTTCGTGGACAGTTTATAAAAGACAATTTGAGGCGGCTGCTAAAGTAAACACTTGGAGAAAAAACTATGAAAAAGCCACTGGATTAATGCTTGCGTTACAAGGAAAGGCCACTGATTGAGTGGGAAACGAGAGGCCAGCGATGCTTTGATATACGCTTTATCTTTTGTGGCAGCTAAATGCACAACGAAAACGACCTATTTCAGTCGGGGGCTCCATGTGCAGGAGGAGGACCTCACGCTTATTATCTGACAGGTGGTGGAAACTATAGAGGACCGGCGGTCTCAGCAGATGCCCAGCCAGAACAGATCGGTCTTTCGCTGCTGGTATTGTGATGCTCTTGGGCATATTCAAAGGAACTGTACTCGAAGAAATGCAGACAGTCTGAGAGGAAGAGATGGATTGGTTAACCAGCAAGTAGCCACCGCCCAATCTCAGAACCAGGAAAACTAGATTCTGACGGTCTCGTGGGGCGGAGACAGGTAGCGAGATTCACAGGAAGCCCTAGACTTATTATTCCAGTGGCTGTGTTAGGCAAAAATAGAAGTCTGAATGTACAAGGGAAAGTAGGAGTTCGTTTCTTTATATTTCTGTTAGGTACTGGCGCATCAAGATCAATAATTCACCCTAGTCTCGTAGAAAATCACGTGATTCATAAAACAAATGGCTATTCTCTAAAAACAGCTAGTGGTGAAATGTTGCCCATTTTAGGACAGACCTTTTAGTCACGAATTCTTGGACGCCCATATCATAGATGAGTGTATTCTGAGACTAGACTTTATGCAATTATTAGGATTCACGTTGAACATTGGGGGTGGCACAGTACAATATGGAAATCTAGAAATTTTCTTGCTGGATAGCAAAATGGAAGACACCATTGTACCCCCCACAGTCTGAAGCCATTAAATGGGGAACAATAGAAGGTAACGTACCCATGTCTATCACAAGCCTAATAGAGCAGTCAAAGGAAGCATACAGAAGGTTGCCAGTTGAAAGAATATTGGTTGTTAGCAGAGAAGACAGGAGAGTACATGTTCGCGTTATGAACGTTGACATTCAAGCTTGCAACCTACAAAAGAATAATGTTAACGCCACCTGTTGCAACGTGTGGTGCGGTGGCCCCTGCAGCTAGTGCATCGTTATGTGATTCTCGAGTTGATGTAATGCTTGGGGATATGGGCGAGAATCTGACAGAGGAAGAGTACAATAAAGCTAAACAACTGTTGCAAGAGTTTAAAGACATCATGCCCGACAGTGAAAATGAAGGTGACCGGATTTATATGGTAACCGATAGGATAGATACAGGTAAGACTAGACCAATCCGGCAAAAAACACGGCTAGCAATACAGGGATGGGAGCTGTTTTACCACAGGAAGTGGACGGTAGCGAGAGAGGGGTAGTTTGTGAAAAGCTGAACGAACGTATTGTGTGACTAGACGTGAGCTGCTAGCTTTGGTGGACTCCATTAAACATTTTTACAAGTATCACTATGGACAAAGATTTAATTTGAGAACAGACCATGCGGCCCTCCAATGGCTACTTTCCTTCAAGAATCCGGAAGGACAAGTAGCTAGATGGTTAGAAAGGTTACATACTTGTGATTTTGAAACACAACACAGGAAGGGACAAGCCCATTCGAATGCTGACGCTTTGTCACGACGACCTTGTAAGCAGGAGTGTAAGCATTACACAAAAGTAGAAAGAAAAACAAAAGCCCTGGATTGTAGGCGGTTAGAGCTAGGTGCATCAGCATCTTGGTCTGAGGAGACGATAAGCAGAGAACAAAAGGATGACAAAGATATAGCACCAATTTTGCAATGGAAGGAATTTGGACAACGTCCTGATTGGCATCCAATTTCTAGTACGGGAGAGATTACCAAGGCTTACTGGGCACAATGGGACTCTCTGGAATAGACAACTGCGTCCTATAACGGATTTGGGAATATACCGATGGAACCTCGACACGAGTACAACTAGTTTTACCAAAGATTAGAATCTCAGAAGTGCTACATAAAATGCACAACGGCTCCACAGGTGTTCACTTTGGCGTTAACAAAACGTTAGAAAATGTCAGACAAAGGTTTTATTGGTGTCGGTACAAGGAAGACGTAGAAGATTGGTGCCGGAAATGTGACCAGTGTGCGGCAACTAAAGGCCCACAACGTCGAACTAGAATACAACAACAATGCAACAGTAAAACGTAGATGTCCTATTTGAGAGAATCGCACTGGACATAGCTGGACCTTTTCCTTAGACTAACAAAGGGAACAAATACATTCTAGCGATAATAGACTATTTTAGTAAATGGTCAGAAGCTTTGGCGAAGCCAAACTAGGAAACCGAAACAATAGTCGATATTTTAGTAGGACATTGGATTATTCGGTTTGGTGTCCCAATGGATTTACATTCGGATCAAGGACGCAACTTTGAGACTAATCTGTTTCAGGAGTTTTGTAAAATCTTAAAAATCGAGAAGACGCGAACTCCATCACTACGCCCTCAATCGGATGTGATGGTAGAACGCTTCAATCGTACGTTGGTAAAGCATCTGGCTAAAATGTCAGCAGAACAGCAAAATGATTGGGATGACTACATTTCCCTATTTCCTGTCTTATAGAGGAGCAGTTCATGCAACTACAGGTTACACACCAGCCAATATATTGTTTGGTTTAGAACTTAGGATGCCAGCAGACCTCTTATTTGGACAGCCAGGAGACCAACCAACAACGGCAAGCGAATATGTAACAGGACTTCGAAGGAGAGTAGAAGAGGTTCCTGCAGTTGCACGGAGTAGGATAAAAGACAGTAGCGACCTTATGAAAACCAGATACGATAGAAGGGCCAATTCTACGGGTTTGAAGAACATGATCTTGTCTGACTATACAACCCTAAGAGAAAGAAAGGAAGATCGCCGAAATTACAGAAAGACTGGGAAGGCCCATATCAGATTGTGAAAAGGATCAATGACGGATCCAATAGGGCCCTCGAACCAAATGAAAAGTAGTGCACCTAGATCGGTTGCACCGTTATTGTGGAGATGATGGAGAGACATAGTGAGGGGGCAGTGTTGTAAACTTGTCCCCCCCGACTACCATTTTTTCCCACAAGAGAACTTTTTAAATTCTGTTTATGTTTGGAGACGAAACTGACCTAAGAGAGTATGCTGATATGTAAAGTAACTGGAGTTATGATCGCGGATTTTTCAACGGAGGATTGTTTTTCTTAAATCGGTTTTTGTGAATAGTTGTATGTACATTTGATTAGAAGAACTGTGAAATTATTTCTATTACTTGGATTATTGACTGTTCGTAGTGAATTGTGCTTCTGCAACCAGAATGATATCGGCCACCTGACAATCGGTGAGTTTAATTTATTTAGTCTACTCCAAAGTCGTAACAGTATTATAATACACCAAGCTAATAGAAGAAAAAGAAATTTACACATGTGCTACATCGACTACAAAAAAGCATTTGATACAGTTCCGCATGATTGGCTATTAAAATCCCTTGATATTCATAGAATCAATGCAACAATAAAACAACCATTGAAAGTCTGTTTAAATAATAATTAGAAGATAAATCTGTACCTTAATCATGACAAACTAGGTTCTGTGCACATAAGAAGAGGTATATACCAGGATGACTCACTATCTCCGCTCTGGTTATGCCTAGCTATTAGGGTTGACACTTAATATACAAAATGCGTGTCCCATTATACATGGTTGATCTAAAATCTAAAGCTATATGCAGAAACCGAGCAAAAGTTACAAACCTAATCAAAACGGAAAAATGCTTTAGTGACGATATGTGTATATCTTTAAGCCAGGATATGTGTGGCATCATAAGCATTAAAAAGAAAACCAACATTGCATTTGAAGGCATCGAGAAATCGAACTCAGCATCTCTTTATAAATATCTTGAAATAAACCAGAATGCCAAGATAAACCATAAAAAATTAGAATAGGACTTTCTAATAAGAATAAATAAAATTCTAAACACCAAATAGTCTCGCAGTAACCTCATCGCTGCAATAAAATACTGGGCCGCCCCATTGCTCCTTTAAACGTTCAGTGTCATCAAAATGACTGACACCGACCTACATAACATTGATAGATTCACTGCCTCGGAAGAATGGGGGTCGTGGATTGCAGAGCATGTTCAATTTGTGTAAGATGCACGTTTTTAAAAATACGATCGAAACTGCTCGTCTCCAGCAATCAATTAGTTTTTATTTCTACTCAAATATGACTCCGAAGCAACCCCTCTGAACCTACACAATGCTGATGCATATCCTAAAACTCAATGTTTTTAACAAATACCAAAAATGTGGAAATGGTGGGTAAGTGGGTTGAACACATTATGGCAGGATCTCCGGCCCTATCAGAATCAGCCTAGCTAGGCTTTGACACGCAATTTGATTGGTAAGGACACTTCTCCTTATTATAAATACTCGCCACAAGAGGTCATCGAGTCTACTGAACATGTGTGGTACTGGGATAGGCCTATTCTGACCGACAAAACAGTAGATTTCAATCGACCTGATCTTTTGTTCGTTGATAAAAAGAAAAAAACGCTACCATTATCGACATTTCCGTACCACTGTCTCATAATTTAAGACAAACTGAGATAGAAAATCAAACTAAATATGAGAACCTAGGCCTGAATATTTAGCGTCTATGGAAATTATCCAAAATAATAATATACCCCATTGATATATCAATCGAGGGGATTATAACAATTGACCTTCAAGGCCCTTAACATTTTTAGGAACGTCTTCGTTGCCTGTCAGAGGCTGGTACTGCTGCAGATCTGCCACACCCCCAGAAAATACTTCAGTGGAAACTGTTAAGGGACTACGATGAATTTTTTTTTTTTGGCGAAACTCGACCCTGGCAGCGCCAGAGAATGAATACTCGTTAATTTCTAGCATAAATAATAATAATAATAATAATAATAATAATAATAAGGCATCAAAAAGAATTAACTCTGCCTCTCTCTATAAATATTTTGGAATAAACCAAAATGCCACAAAAAATATATAAAAATTAAAAGATACTTTTCTTTGTAAATATAATCAAAATATAAATGAAATCCTCAAAACTAAGCTGTCTGGCAGTAACCTTATCACTGCAATAAATAGCTGGGCCGTCCCAGTGCTCATTTACACCTCAGGTATCATCAAAGGGACTGATATCAACCTACTAGACATTGACAGACTTACAAAAAAATTAAAAAATTACTAACAAAATTTTGATGTTAACATTCCAAGTCCTCCAGCATAAGGTTATAACTGCTCAGGAACGATAGAGGACGTGTGCAGAACATGTTCAAACTGTGTAAGATGCATTTTTTTTGTGACAAAGTAAAATGGCGCATTTTTTCTTAATAGACTTAAATCATTGCATTAGTATTTAAAGAAAAGTTTCCGTGGGGCGCCTTTGTTACACCGAACACCTTGCCTTTGAAATATGTTCGTTCTCCATACTGGATACGTGCCCTGCCCAGCCTGACTAACGGACTATAAGAAGTTCATACCGGCTATTGCCATCCATCCATTCCAGTAATGTTACAAACCATGGAGGGATATGGCTGCTTCAACACATCCCTCCATTCAGATGTCTTCTGGACCTCCTGCAACCTTGCCCTAATCCCAAGTTTTTTAATAATAAGGCTTGTCTTTGGGTCTGAAGATTAATTAGGAATGCAGTATTCCCAGTAGCAACAAAGCCCAGCCTGTGAAGTACATATTTTTCCACATTCAGGGCATGCAAAACCATTGTCCGCCTGTGGTCGATTAAGATTTTCTTTTCGCGTCTGCGTCTGTCCTCGGCTGCAGATTTTCTTTTGGTCTCAAATGTGTATCCACTTCCTTTGTAAAGAGGGAATTCTTAAAGTCCGACAGTTACGCTGAGCAGGGCACTTTCCTGTATGGGAGACGAATCTCAGACGAACGTATGCCAAAGCTAAGAAGTGGTTGACGTAACACCGAAACGCATTAAAGACCAGCTAAGGCGCCAACTTGCCTTAGCTGACATAGAAGAGAGCACTTGTTGCATGAGGCCTAAGAACCTGACAGCTGGAGGTCGCCAGCAAAATAAACTACAAAGTAAAAGGTATCTACACCGCTTTACGCAATTAAAGTGTGAACAATTTATTAAGCACTTAAAACACATCGGCACATTTAGTTTCATTACTCTCGCCTCACCTTGGATCAGATCCTCATTGATTGCCACAGAAATTTTTTAGAACGCACAGCTTAAAAACATTATTTGAAAATGGGTCGACACTGAGGATGTAATAGGCTTTGTCCGGGAGGTGGGATTGTCTAGAAGAATTTATTTATGAAATTGTGATCATATAATATTTAAATAAGATTTTTACTAAATTATTTAATTTTTATACATTTACTATTTTAACTGTTCTTCTTTTTCTTCTTCATTCTCATTGTTATGTTGGAGCGTTCAGATGACTAGACCAGTATATGAGATGAACTTAGCAGTGGTTTCCAAATCTAGGAGCTCTTTATATAGTTTTCTTTCTATTGGTAAAGAGAGCAGTTTTGGAATATGTAATCGGCATTCTCTGGTGACATACCACATGGGCAGATTTCACTGGTTCAGCTTTGAGCTCCGGTACATGTGTTCTCGCATTCTGTTGTGGCAGGTCCTGAGTCGAAAGATTAGACGTTGATATAGCTTCTTTTTTTTCTTTTGGATGCCCTCTACGTTCCATTGTAGATTTTTGGTCTTGGAGTGTTGGCCAGAAGTATTTACTTTCTTGTCCTTTCTCCTGGCTACACAGTCAGAGATAGAAGAACCACCAGCTCGTTTGTGTGGGCTCCTTTGAGGCAGAGATCCCTGCCCACTTTTTGCGCTGCGGGATTCCACAGGCAGGAAGTCACATCTATTAGAGTCGTAACTGAACTCCAAAATAGATGAGGTTGCGTGTTAATGTGTTATGCGTCAGAAGGCCCATTGACTCTGACTTTAGCTTGCCTTTCTTTCTGGGTATGCTCCCATAGCCTTTATAACCCAAGATCTTCTGCAAAGCAACAGGTGTTTATTTTCAGAGTTTTCTCTCCTATATGAACTGCTATCCCTAGCTAACAAGCTTCATCTACCCGTGTTTCTAGTTAGAGAGTACTATACTCATCATTGCTATCATTTCCCTGAATTTCTGAGATGTTTTAGTAAATATTCTAACCACTGAATTACTTCACCTCATTCATATATTTGCAAGAATAGGATTACATGTTTACTTGATCACTCAAAGGTCAAGACAAGCTTTTAAAATGTGCCAGACATCGCTGCTACGTATGTAATGTGGATTTACAGTGTGAGGTGTTGTTTCTTTTTATATTAACACGCCTTGTATTTGTACTAAAAGATATTAGGTGCATAGTCATAGTGTATAGTTTTAAAAACAGATTTTTTGGGGGAAACAAAAAAAGTTAATCTATTTCAGAACTGGCATTATTGAATCATGTCCACTTTATGAATATTGGTATATTTTTTATTAAAGTGGAGATTTCCTTCATTGTGTTTTATACTTGTTCGACAAAGTTTATCACCTTCGACAACCTTTATATTATTTGCCTTTCGCCTGTGTTGTTTTGATATTTATGTGTTACCTCCGTTTAATGTATCTGGAAAAGACTAAACGCGGAGGCGCCTAACAATATTAATAGAAATATAGCTGGAGCTACTATCCGGTGCATCCGTAAAACATACATACATACACCTTACTTTCTACTTTATAGTATAGATTTTATCTATTTTATGCTACTTGTGTGTTCTGTTTCCGATCTGTAACAAACGCTGGTCAATGGTGGCGTTAGAAACCCGTAGACCTTACGTCACCAAAATTAAATTATTTCAATAATTAATAATTTTGAATTAAACACACCTTCAAGAGCCACATGATAATGACAAGGGCCTTTCCCAGTGACGCTGGGATTAAAATTTAAAATAAACTTTTAACTTCACTGAAGATCTTGATTTATCTTATCTCATACAAAATAGACGTTTCTTTAAAAAGAAGAATCCAGTCAACATAGCTTCATGTTTAGGTCCGCGCAGAGTTTGGGGCGCGCATTGGGAACCAGTAAGTTGTGCAGGCTGTTGTTTTTTTTTTGTTTTTAATTGAACAAGTCCGTCTTCTTCAATAAATGAAGCGAAATTATTACGGAGAGATACGTATTTGAAAGGATTCTGTCTGTTCTTAGGTTGTCATTTTAAGGGAGATCTTCTATTTTTAATTGTTATTACTTTAAACGATAAAAATCAAAAAGATTTTTCGCTTTCACAAAAGAAATAAAGTAGCCGTTGCATCAGAACTTCAAAAGGTCAAAATTATTTTAGTTTCAGATTTTCAATTTCTTTTCTAATTTACGAGATCTAAATGGGACGGATGGACAGACGGACAAACATTCCACTCAAAACGAATAGCGTCTTTTCTTCTTTTGAGGGATGCTAAAAATAAAAAATAAAACTGTTGATGTCTTTTTTTTACGATTCTATTTTTTTTTATAATTTACACTACTATAAAGAAAAAATAACTTATTTTTATTTATTATTATACTTACGGATAATGTTCTCCATAATAATAAAGCTAACTTAAAATTTTCTGCTAGAACTGCACAGATAAAAAGATTGCATTCTTTAGAATCATCTCTTGTGTTTGAGCTTTCATCAGTTTGGTTGACAGAATTTTCGCTTGTCTGCTTTTGTTTTTCCTGTTCTTCTGTATCAGGTTTTATTCATAAAACAGAGATCATGCTTTCTTAATATAATATTAATCTCGCTTAGTATGATTAGTAAATTTCATATGTACATAAGTAATTCATATTTTATTTACTTAAATTATATGAAGGCATTTTGTTTTAAATTCAATGTATATTTTTGCATGAAAATGTTTAATATATGCAAAAAAAAACAACAAAAAAACAACAAACCTTTCTTTTTAAATGAATATTTAGCTTTAAGATGTTCTATATCTTTCTTTGCATCCTATACGATGTAGAATATAACATATTTTATTTTAGCATGCCGATTAAAAAATATTTGTTTCAGGAATGGTTTAAAAATTATTTGTGTAGATTTTCAACTTTTTAAAACTAGAATATCATAACAAAGCAGCTGTTATTGTATTATCTTATGTATGCTCTTTCATCCATATGTAGTAAAAAGTATATAAAGATTGTTGCTCATGAACAATGTTATCCACTTTATTTTAGTTAGGTAGTGACAAACAATAGTACACGTATTTTGTCCGTCATGTTAATATCGAAAAAAAATACATTTAAAAGCTATTGTAAATAATAATATATTTAATCTTTAATTTTCCTTCCGAAATATCGCAATAGTTTTAAGTATATATAATAGATTGTTCCAGATGTTTGTATATATAAATTAAATTAATCATTGAAATAGTCTCGTATAAAAATTAGATGTACCATAGTAACGTAAAAATATTTTTTTACCATATTTTCGTGTTATGAATTTTTTTCTATAAGAAAAAAAATAATATTAACGATAATTAGATTTTAAAACGTTTAGCTAGAAAAGTAAATGTTAAGTACGGCAGAAGTTCGATTTTACATAAATAGAGTTAGAATGTTTTTTATATAAATCCGGAACAACCGATATTCGTAAATAAGCAAAAGATTATATTTGTTTTATTTTATTGGAGAGAGATTTTAAACAGTTATTTGTGTTAGTAGACTTTTCATATAAATTTCGGAACAATTTTGGCGATGATTTGTAAGAAAATTTAAGTAATATAGGTTGATTTCTTTATCAAAATCAAATCCGGAACATTCTTTACATATTAAAAAACTCTGTAATGTTTCAGCAAGAAAATTCAATGTAAAATAAGTCTAAATACTGTTTTCCAATAATCGTTTCTAGTAAAATACTTTCTTATTTTAAAATCCTGAACAACCTATTGTCGATTTTTTTGAAATAAAAAGTCATTTGACATAAATTTGTTGTAAGTGGAAAATACGGAACACTGGATATCGATAATTAATCTATAGTGACTTATTGTCCAAGAATATAAGAGTAATATAAGTCAATGTTGCTATTTCAAATAAACCTTTACATTATTTTTTTATAAAACAATATCCGGAACAATTTTATAGTTCTTCCTAGTTCATAGCACGGAAATTACATGTAATATAAGTTAGAAAAGCAAACAAATATTTATTGGCATCGATTTGTTTTTCACAAAAAATTCGGAACATTCTATTATAGATACTATTCCAATGTTTTGGAAGGAGCATTAAATGTTAAACCAGATTTTCAATAGCGTTTAGTGTTGTTTTTTATATAACGTGACAGACATACCGACCAACAGACTAAACTCAAACAAATAAGAGACTTTAATCCTAATGGGGCACTATACAAAAAATAAATAAAATCTATTTCATTTTTTTAGGTAATTGACCTGGACAATTGCTACGGCCGGTCTTTACGTACTACACGAAAGTCACTGCATAAAATATTCATTTTAAAAAATGTGCATGATATTTACATACAAAGTGCATTCTTAGCCTTTATAAACAAACATAAATGTTTTCTTTAAATTTTAGCCGCTAGATTACCAGGAAAAACACCTTTTAGTAATATTTATATTTGTTTTAAACATTTCTTGTACATTTTATAGATATATTTGACTTAGTGATACTGAAAATACGCAATACATTGTCCTTCTTTGTTTGCCTATGGTAAAATTGCCTCCCTTACATTTAAGTTATTGTTATAGAATTTGTGAATTATCTGAAAAAAATGTTTGCATAATAAATTTTATCAATTAAACAGTTTGCTTTTAGAAAACCAAAAGTAGCCGTTGCACCTAAACTTTTCAAGCCGCATCACATGGTGAAATAATATTTGTTTGATATCTCTTCTAGTTTTCGAGATCTGAGTGTGATAGACTGACAGACGGACATTTTGCACAAACCTACTAGCGGCTTTTCCCCTTACGGGGGCCGCTAACAAAACAAAAACCTAAATCGAAACCTGTAAAACAAAAGCGGAGTAAAATAATATTGATCTACAGTGTTTACAATAAATCTCGATGCCTATTCTACACTGTCGTAATATATAAACGTTGTAATAATCAAATGTTTAATAGATCTAGATTAGAAAATCTTATAGACAATCATTATAATTCACTAGAAATAGATTACATAGCACTAGACTAGTATTACTCTAGATTAAAGCATTTTACTTTGTAAAATGATCTAGATCTATTTCCGTAAAGAAAATTGCCTAGACATATTTTCTAGTTTTAAACATACGCAGATTAATATTATTTTATCAACATGGTTGTATGTAGCATCATATAGTAGATTTCTAGGCTCATAAATGTCTGCAAAAAGCATACTAGATCTGATAGGCTATTGGTACATTAATTAGTTAGACTTACAACTTGATTTCGTTTCATTATTTTTAAATATCATCATTGCCTTCATTAGTCGAAAAACGACTTTTGTTCATCTCGAAAGCATTTTCATATGGCTGTAGAGCCCTGTTTTGGAGAGACACTCCCGTCCACATGTATTTTTAAATATAGTCTAGAATTAAAATGTCCGTTTCTAATATCATAAGGATATAGATACTTGTGCTCGACTTTCATAAACATTGCTAAAATAAAGTAGCATCATTAGATATAGTTCTAAGTCTCTAAATATATCGATTGCGAATAAGTGTAATATCAATAGACCTAATAGGCATACATTTTATTTTCATAATCTAAATTTTGAAAAATCTCTTAATAATATATGTAGATTATAGATCTATAAAAAATTTACCTCTTAATAAAAATGTGTACTTTACATTTATCATGTTTATTAACTTCGTTTACAGTAGGCCTATATGTAGGCCTACGTTTTGTGATAATTATTGGTGACTGTACTCATGCAAATATGAAATAAACTAATGTGCATTCTCTATGGATTTCGTTTTTTTAAATGTATATAAGTAGGTTTACCTTTATAAGTAGAGCATAAAATAATACCCTTATCTATTAGAAAATACCTAATATAAACTTTACTAAACAAATGAAAGAAATTTATAACAGAAGTATATACTTAGAATGAATGTGACGCGAAGGGTGATCAAAAATAAAATAATTTGTCCTACGCTGTGACTCTAATAAATTTTATCTACTATAACAGCTTGTCTTAAAAAGGAAAGTGTTTTTATTGATCAGTTTATAACATTCGAAAAAAAAAACACAACCTTTTTCTAATCAACACGGATAAATTGAGCGCGTTTGATGCGTAAAATCCATCATTTTATTTTGTAGGTATTGCAGGATGCGCAATAACATGCGCAAAGTACCTGTTTTCTATATGGCTTTGTAAAAAAATCTTAAAGTCGTTCCTTTAGTATAGTTTCATGATTATACTTACGTCAATGATATCCTTTTCATCTAAATACTCTTTTATCCGAACTCCTTGTTGTATAAGATATTTGATAAAATCAAAGCGCTCAAGTTTTATGGAAAACAACACAAACTGTTTTTGTTTACTAGCCTAAAATTAGTTGACACAAAAAACAACATAATGGTTAAACAAAGTTAAAGAAGCAGCATAGAAATTGTAATTTTTTAAGACCATTTTCCTTCATGGAGCTGATAAGTGAATACTTTGCTTTTATTAACTTAATAACTAATTATTAATAGAAAAGAAAAACCTGAAATTAATTTAGAAAAAAGAAATAAGCTTATATGAAGTGTAATTGTATCAATCAGTTACAAAAAAAACTATAAAAAAAAGGAAAAGTACAAAAAATCTAACATGTGGCTTACGCGTCCTCTGGCCAACGATATTACCACTCTGCTAGTAAGCTACTTATGCCTAGAGAAGATTGCATTCTTATATATTGTTTTTTACAATTTAGATCGGCAAACAATAAAGAGGAATATCTTTGCTTATACAACCACTTTAGCCAAGTAAACTTTCTTTTCCTTGTTCAAGATGCAAAACAAAATATTAATTACCAATATAACTTTGAGCCATTTTAGACTGATCTGAGATTTGATGCCGGTGAAAAAACTTGTACAAACTTTTACCAGACAGACAGACTTTTTCTTTTTTTTTTTCGGCACCTATTTCCCCACCTACAAAATAAATTATGATCACGCTAAGATATAGTTTCAACCGATTTGGCTCTACATCTATGTCAAATACTAAAGTCAAATTAACATTTATTTGTTTTTTGCTTTAAAAATAGAACAGTTAAATAAGAGTTTTACCCGTGTGGCCAGTGAGCTAGTAATTCTCTCATCAACAATATTCCCTATTCATAAACTTTTAAATTACTAGAAAAAAATGTTAGAGCCGCTTTTTGAGATCCCATTTAAGTTCCGCCTACCCGAATTCCATGTAGTTCTGACTTAAATAGAAATTGTAAAAATGCGTTGACTTCTCTCCTGTATGACATAAAAAAGGCAATCTTGGTTTCGTTTATTCTTACATCAAGCTCTACACACAAAAATTTTTTTTCTTGTAGATTATTAAGTACCAAGTGACTGAGCCTCTCTAGGATAAATAATGACTTAAGTCAGTTGTGCTTTAGGACGCCTCAAGGAATGAACTGGCAGAATAAATCGTTCTGCCTGTCTACGAAAATCAGTGTCTACCAAGCAAATCAATACTAATCTGAGACATAAGTACTTTACAGAAAGCAATTATGGCTTCTTGAACGCGTTCACCAAAGATGTTTCACTCCATCAAGGACATACAGTGGCAGTCCCGCACTACAAACGACTATGTTCTAGCAAATGCTGGTAAGGAAATTATACAGGGACTTTGTATGGTCCGACAGTTACGCTGGTGAAAGCACTATCCCGTATATATAGGGAGACGATCGTTTGCAAAGAGGTTTTTTTTAGTGTAAGCCGAAGGGTGGTATACGTAACTGAGATGTCCCACACAAAAGCTTAATAGACAAGCTTAGGTACCAACTTGCTTTAACTGACATTGAATAAGGAATCTGACTGCAGGCGGCGTAAAAACGAAATAACAAAATAATGTTAACATTGTTAAAATTATTTTCTTTTATTGAAGTACTGCAAGGCTGCATCTAAATTGGAGGAAATATGAACAACATTAAAATACCTGAGGCAACGATTTTTCAAACTTCCACAGTCCACCATGTTGAACTGCAAGGTCTAACTGATTCAGCCGAATGCACAGTAAAAGAAAATCCGTAGATGCTATAATACCTTTACCTAAATGGTGCCAAGAAATAAAATATCTTCATGAACTACTTTGTTTTCTTTATTTTCATAGATTGGCAAATAACAGAATGGTGTCTTAGGTACAAATGTAGGTCTTTCTTAAATTTGTTCCCCCTAATTCTATTCACCAATATCAATCTGTTAATCTATTTGTTTATCAATAATCGTATCTTTCTATTTATCTTTCTATCTATCTTTCTATTTATCTATTTACCAAGCTCTCTCTCTCTCTCTCTCTTTACCTCTTATTTCTTATTGTTGTGTCTTTATGAATATTTTTAATTAATTAGATTTTGTTTTTGTATTTGAAGATTATGGTTCAGTGTTTAGTGTATAATTGCTACTTTACTTTTGAATCTTCTATCCTGAAGGCTTTCTAAATTTAGTGACTTTACTAAAGGTGTTACCCTAGTCAAATGTGAACATTCGTTTGTTACGAATCTCACTGCTCTATTTTGTGTCTGTTTCAATTTCTTAATTTTTTTTCTTGAGTTGAGGGGTCCCAAAAAGAGAATGCATATTTTATTATTGGCGTAACCAACTTAAAATAACATTTTAGTTTTATGTTCTTATTTAATTTATAAAAATTTCTTTTAAAGAGTCATGATGTAAGACTAATTATAAGAGAACTTCACTTTGCACAGATAGTTTTTTTTTACTTTGACACATGGAAAAACTAAATATAATCTATTGATTTCTTTATTTAATAAATGTAACCTTCAAATTTGTCTTTTAAAAGCATTTTTACAAAAAAAATATTCCTTAAATCTGCGAATTTAGAAGTCCTGACGTACTTTATAATCACATTTATCTATCTCAAAGATTTATATATTATACTACACTACACTCATTTATAAATTTATATATATATATATATATTTAGGTACGTAAAAACTTTTTCAAGGTCTAAGGGGAGTCTCCCCAATAAATCATTTTTTTCTTAGAAAAGTAATCATCTCTAGTTTTCAAAGTTTAGAAATAATGCAAAATCATTTCTCGAATATTTACGTAAATATATGAAACAAAGCCATTTCTTGTTTCCATTAAGAAAATGCTCCAAAAATCCTGGATTGAAATAATTCATGTTGATTTTAATCATCTTATGTACAATTAAATAGATTGATTACCGAGATCTTTCTAGATTATGTAATTGCACAACTATAATTAGGAGACGAGAGTACTTATATTTTTGACGTTCAATTACAAGATCTAGATCTAAAAAATTAATTTTTACGTTACATAGGTTAGGGTTGAAAAAAATAACTTTACTTCTTATAACAACTTTATAAAACAACGCCTTGATCCAACTTTGTGAAAAAATTTCACGGCTTTTTTGTAGTGTTAAAAAATCTCCATGTCCAGTGTAGAGTAGTATATATAATAATATAATAAAACTCTAGATCTAACTCTAGATCTAATTCAAATATCAAAGATGATATATTTACTTTGTACTTTAATACATAAACATACAAAATAAAGTCCATTCATTTCTTATTTTTATCAAATGAAACTTGAAAGTTAGTTTTTTTAAAGCATTTTTACATACATTCTTTCGATATTGCTTCCGTGTTGACATACATTTTAATAGTCCCATTCATGTGTCGTGCACACCGCTATGTAAAGACACTATGATTAGACAGGCTACATGAGGCTCTTTATGGGGGATAATAATAAAAAGGCTTGTCTTCGAGTCCTAAGATTAGTGAGGAATGCAGTATTTCGTCGTGGCTGCGCAGCCTCAGCTGTGACCTACACAATTTGCCACATCCAGGGCAAGCATAACCATTGTCCGCAGGTGGTCGATTTATATTTTCTTTTCGCCGTCTGCGTTATTCCTCTGCGGCAGATTTTCTTTTGGTCCTAAATGTGTATCCCGCGGCCTTCGTGAGTGACTTTCAGCTGTCTCGTTCCGACGTCGCGTGCAACCAGGTGCTCTCTTCTATGTCAACCAAGGAAAGTTGACGCTTAAGCTGGTCTTTGAAACGTTTCCTTGGGGCGCCTCTGTTACGTTGACCACCTCACCAAAAAAGACTGCCTTTGGCATACGTTCGTCTCCCATACGGGATACGTGCCCTCCACAGCGTAGCTGTCGAACCATAAGAAGTCCCTCTATACTGTCCATACCGGCGTTTGCAAGGACATCGCTGTTTGTAGTGCGGTCCTAACACTGTATGTCCATGATGGAACACAAGCATCTTTGGTTAAAAAAAATCCCGACGTCGTAGTTGTTTTCTGTATAGTGTCCATGTCTCAGAGCCCTATAGAAGAGTTGAGAGAACCACTGCCTGGTAGACATTGATTTTTGTAGGCAGGCGGAGCGATTTGTTCCTCCAAACTCTCGTCTGAAGGCGTCCAAAAGCGCTACTGGCCCTGGCCAGACGGTTATCAACTTCCCTTGAAAGTGAGGCGTCATTTGACACTATACTACCTAGATATGTGAAGTGGTCTACCATGTTAATAGTCTGTCCGTTTTCTGTGATCCTTGGGGCTGAGTATGTATCATTGGGTGACTTCTGGAACATGACTTCTTTTTTCCCGAGGTTTATAGATAAACCAAAAGAGGCAGCAGCGTATGCAATTTCGTTTACTGCGTTCTGGAGATCATGTTCATTGTGAGCTAGAAGGGCGCAAACATTGATATAGAGAAGCTCCGTTATGACCATTTCCTTAGTTTGATTAGCAGTCGCTTTCTTATAACATAATTATTTCGTTTAATTGTTTTCAAAACCCTCACACTGACTATGTCGAAAGAGATTCTCAAAGTAAGTCCCGCTGGCCGTAGAAATAACAATTATAATGGTGAAATGAGCCGTACCCCCCAAAAAAAAAAACAGGCATCAAAGTGTGTTATGTAAAGGTTGGATAATTAGATCATCACAAAATAAAGACATAATTACTTGTGTCAAATTGTTTATGCAACTTAGCTTAGTCTACATTATATTCATGTACTGACGGACAGATACATCAATCAGACTTTATATCATAAATAACTGCATAATATTTTAAACACTAATCCTGCGATAAATTACATAGTGTACACATTTTCGATAACAAACAAATGAATATAATAATGCAGTTTCTATATATAAAAAAATAGATAGATTATGACGATGTATTTGTTTTTAAATGGTATGGCGGTGTTGAATAAAAAAAAACCCCAAATGCAGGTAACACTGAATGTATTGTTAGAAGAAAAACACCGACGAAAGGCTGAACAATCAATAGAGGTAGTTGACTCTTATGTTGAACATCATACACGTTTAATAATCATGAATGGAACCGTCAAATGTCATCTACTTTTAGCCGGTTATAAGAAGCTTCTTATTGCTACGCTGTGCTGCGTTGGTAAGGAAGTGTCCTGTTTATGTTGACTCCTATATCGTTCTTACATTTTAAAAGCTATCAACTCATCGTTATTAAGTAAAACTTCCTCATATTTCCGAAACAAATAACAAATAAATAATCCCTAATCGTGCCATTACAGGATACATCAGTTGCGTGGAGAGGGAAAAACTGATGATTGGGTGACATCTTTCAACCACAGCTAATGCCCAGGCATTTATTTTATTTCCATCAGATGATCAATAGTCGCTTCGCAACTGAAGCTGGTCATAGATAGTATTCGAGAAAAATTCATTGTTTTCTTTCATTTTGTAAAAAGAGACGCACTGACTGTATCAAAATTTGTCAGCGAATACATTATGTACAGTCTAGACATTAACAAACTACTCGGTCAAGGCTTTGATGACTGCCCCGTGATTGGTAGCATTTAGAACTGTATTCAGGAAGGATTCGCGAAAAACATCCAAAAGCAGACCTTGTTCGTTGTGCGTCTAACAGACCTGAATTTGTGAGCATTGACCTAAATGATGTTCCATGTATATGTCATGCTGTTGGAGTCATCAAGAAGATAATCTATTTCTTCCGTAACAGTCTCAAGCGATGGTGCTTAATTTACATCTTATTGAGTGAGTCACGACGGCCAGAGAAATACGAATTCATTCACTCTGTAAGTCACAACTTTGAGAAGATCTTTGAATGTTTGGCGTATTTTAAAATAAAGCTGTCTTTGAAACAAGACAAACTGCTTCTCGTGTGTTTTTTTTTAAATTTATCTTTTAATTGACGTCAATTATTTATCCGTTCTTGAACCTGGTTCCGTGATGTTGCAGTCTGTACATCTTAGCATTAGGAGCCGCTCAACAGCTGTCACATTAATGACATATTCAAAAACCAATTTGACCATGCTGAGGAACATTTCAGAAATGGCTTCATAAAAAAGATTCCGCACTGATAAACTTACCAACGTCTACAGACAATAGTTTGTTCACATCTTGTGGTTTTTTATTTCATAAAACAATTGTTTACAGTGAATAATAATAATGGGGAAGGGACGAGGGGGCACCAGTTCTTTTCTTTAATTTTCTTTGTAGTAAAAAGTTAAGGCTACAAATTTAGTCATTTGAGGCAACTTGCACCCCCCACTGCAAAAATTTTTCGGGCGCCCATGAGCGAGACTTCTTGTAGCAGGCTTGTTTTGATTAGCGTAAGACATCAACGCTCAAAAATATCTAATTTTCAAAAACCTTTTGAATAATGTTTTACCTGAAAAATATTCGTATAAAAATGTATAGGCTCTTACTACACTGCAAATACAACCAATGTGTTCCTTGAAAAGATAAGATACCATATAGATTTAGATCAAGGCTTTAAAGATTGCCGCCGAAAAATAATATAAAAAAAATTTCATTTATAAAAAGTATATAATAATTCAACTAAATTTATTTCACAAATTATAATTTCTCTTTAAAATAGGACCCCCCCGACTCAAAGGGTTTAAGTTGGAAGGGTAGTAGATGTATGACCCTCCCCCCCAAATCGGCCAACATACAATTGGAACAACATTATCTAAAGATCTGTTTAAATATCAATAACAAGTTTTTATCATATAGATATTTAAAATGATTCTGTTAACAAGCTGTAATTTTAACAAATAAAATGGACCGTTTCCCACTCAAAAGTTTATAGTAGTGAAAGGGGTTTGATGCTATCGCCATCCCCTATCCACCCCACTACAGGGGGGGGGGGCGAAATATTCTAGCACTAGGTTGAAATATGAATATTTATTATATATTATAGTATTAAATTTATATACAAATTGTGTAATTTTTTTTACTAAAATTCGTCTGTCCCAAGGGGAGTGTGGGTCGGCCGACTGGGGGGGGGGGGGGGAGCAACCGTCCCATCATACCCCCCCTTTTCCGCTAGTACTATAGTGTGTATGTGTGTGTTGCCATGTTATTCATGGAACAGATATATTAACTATAAATATATGTTTTGTTTTAAATGCTGTTAACAAATAATCATGAAATAGATGCTTTTAATTTAGCATTCATTGGAACAATTAGGAGGGTAGAGAGAAAATATTCAATGTACAAGTAGAAGTAGAATTTTGTCTTATACTACGTAACAAGATCTTACCCAAAAACGATTGTAATATCTTCTGTGCAATGGAAGCTTCTGTCCATGTTTCGTTGATGTTTATTGTGAAGTAATTCTTTGAATGAATTTTCCCGGTCTTGCCTTTGCCTTTCGGTAAATCTCTAGATAGGGTAAATAGAAACAAAATCTATACTTATAGGGAGTACAATTTAAATTGATCGTAATATTAGATGTGTATTATTTATATTTAAAGTTGATAGTAAGAATATTAATTAAAAACACAATTTACTTATCCTTTGAGGGTTCTTCAAATCTAGTTACATTTTCTGATTCCTGTAATTAAAGAATTGTTAGTTTTTAAATAGTTTTATCATTTATTTTTTTGTTACACTTTTTAATTTATATTTCAGCTGTAGATTAATTACTTAAGTAGCAAATTACTATATGTATAAGCATTTGTTCTGTGTTTTGAAATAAATTATTAGGAATTTGCAATCTATAGGGCAGATGATGTAGAGATCATATGTTTCTGTGTCTACGGTTTACGAAATTGAGTGACTGATTTTTTTGCTTTGATTTTGTTTATTTTAGGTGAGATTTTAATATTAAACCATCACTTGCCCTAGCGAAGCCAATGGGGTTTTTAAGTTACCCCCCCCATCCAGGGGGTTTTATAGTTAAACCCCATCTTCTATAAAACTAAGAGTGTATGTATGTGTAGTTTCATCTGCTTGAGTTTCGGACGGTCTGGCTATGTCTTCGGTGATGCTTTTGGTTTCTTCAGGCATGAAAGAATCAGTAGGTTGATTCCTGAGAGGTGAGCTTTGGATGGGGCAGCCAATATTAAGCTCTGTTCTACTCTGATTCTCATTTTCTATAACTTTGTGTTCCTTCCTAGGGCCTAACATTCGTAATGAGACAGTTTCCTCTCGACCGTTTGGTGTTCGGATTACAGCGTACTGAGGGTTGCATGTTACCAAATTAACTTCCTCTGTTATGGGATCATATTTAGATGATCTAACGTTCTTCTGCAGCAGGACAGGACCAGGACTGGTCAACCATGTTGGCAAGGATGTCCCGGAACTACTTCTTCGATTAAACAAAAAAAGTCGTTCATGTGGTGTCCTGTTAGTGGCAGTGCATAGTAATGACCGGATGGATTGCAGAGCATCATTTAGTACTAGTTCCCATTTGGCTATGTCCAATGCCTTAGAATGTAGAGCCAAGGTGATTGCTTTCTATAAGGTCCCGTTAAGTTTCTCTATTTGTCCGTTTCCTCTCAGACTGTAAGGGGTCGTTCTACTGGTTGCAATTCCTCTCTCGTGGAGGAAATGCTGCACCTCTGTAGACGTAAACGAAGCCCCTTGTCAGTGTGGACGTACGCTGGAAATCCAAATAAGGCAAATAGTTCATTGAGACATTTAACGACCGTAGAGGAAGACATATCGGGACATGCAAATGCAAATGGGAATCTAGAGAATTCATATATAATGGTAAGTAGATATTTATTTCTTAAAACAGTAGGGAGAGGTCCCTTGAAATCCATACTAATTCTCTCAAAAGGTTGAGTTGCTTTAATCAGTTCTCCGGTCGGCTGTCGAAAAAAACGGGGCTTTAGTTCTGCACATGCTTGACATTGTTCTATTACAGTTCTGACGTTATCACAGGAAAATGGAAGATTTTTAGTCCTTACGTAGTGCAATAGTCGAGTAACGCCCGGGTGGCAAAGACTAGTGTGCAGCAATTTAAGGTCATTATGAGTGATGGCAGATAGATAGTTTTTGGTAAATGTATCAGCTACAGTGTTCTGCTTGCCAGGGCGATAGATGACGTCATAGTGGAAACACGAGAGTTCAAATATACACCTTTGGGATTTTTTCATTTTTCATTTTTCCTTTGTTTGACCTGTTATACATGAAAGAGACAGATCGCTGATCCGTAACAAGTGTGAACGCTTTACCAACTAAGAAATGTTTCCATTTCCTTAGCGACTCAACAATGGCATATGCTTCTTTCTCAACTGAAGAATGTTTTCTTTCACTTTTTGTTAATGAACGAGAGAAGAAAGCAACGGCCGGCCATCTTGGTTGAGGGTAGCTGCAATTGCTATATCAGAAGCATCCGTCTCAACGGTTAAAATGCGATTCGAATCAATAGTATATACGGCGGCTTTTTCAAGCTCATTTTTCAAACTTTCAAATTTCTTTTGACTTCTTCGGACACAGGAAATTGTTGATTTCTTGTTAACAGGCTTATTTTTGTTGAGAAGTTAGGTATCCATTGTGAGTAGTTAGCCAGAAGACCCACTACTCGTTTCTGTTCACGCATGTTCACTGGTACGTGTAATTCTCTTAGAGCGCGAAATCTCTCAGGATCCGGCTTAAGTTGTCCTTCGGCAATTTCGTATCCTAACAGTCTCACTTTAGCAGTGCTAATTTCACTTTTTGTTTCATTAAGAGTGATTCCATACTTTTGAGCACTACCAAGAAATCGCTGTAGGTTGATTCCTGGGAGGTGAGCTTTGGATAGGGCAGGTAATATCAAGCTCTGTTCTACTCTGATTCTCATTTTCTATAACTTTTTGTTCCTTCCTAGGGGCTAACATTCGTAATGAGACAGACATGTTCCTCGAGCAACAGAATCTATATGGCTTCCACCCGTTTATCTCGAATCACTCAAGGACATATCTACGCTAACATACGTCTCAAAAATGAACGATACAAGGGACTTTCTCTACTAGACATATTATGCTCTGACGTAATTTTAGTCCTTACGTAGTGCAATAGTCGAGAATATAATTTTCATAACACATACAAAGAGTTGAGATGACAAGGAGGCCAATACGAGCAAAGCGCAAACAGAAACATCCTAGTACAACTTCACGACACTATTTCATGGAGTTCCTCAGCGGAGGTGGGAAGAGGCTACAGACATTACTAGTGCTAGTGAAAACAGTTCTAAGCCCAATGCCCAATTTTTGGGCATTTAATATCAGAAATAGTGCTTGGCGGTGGTGTTTTGCACCGCGCTAGGGGATCATACAGTGCTCCCCCTTACTCCATTGCTGGCAAGAGCGGAAGTCTACAATTTTTCCTCTTACTCCAGGAATAACCCTTTTTTAGGATACAAATAAGGTCTTCCGTAAGAATGAAGAGAAAGAATGTAATAAAGACTAATTATGTGTGTGTGTGTACGCACACATATATTTTTTTGCGGGATAATGCATGTAGATGTAGAATATGTATTTTGATGGCTTTCTATACCAGAAATAGTACTTGGCGGCGGGGCTTCACAGCACTGCCACAGAGTCCCTTACCAGCAAGGAGAGTCTACAATGTTTCCACTAACTCCAGGAAGAACACATTCTCGGTTATATATATATATATATAATAATATCAGGTGACCAAGCCTCGCTTGGATGAATAATTTGTTAAGGAAGGATATATACCCGAAGTCATTTTTTGAATATTCTTGTAATTACGAAAATGAACGATCGGATAAAGGCTACTAATCTGAAGAGCTGTTTTAGTTTTATGTTAGTTCTGGGCCATTCCGTCTCTACGCTCTAAACCCAAGCTTTTTACCGAGGTTTATAGTTCAATAAAAAAAAAAAGTGCAGCTTGCGCAAAATCGTTGACCGATGGCTAGATATCATGTTTAGTGTGAGCAATTAAAGCGTAGAGAAGCTGTGTTATGACCATTTCCTTTGTTTTTGGTACGGGACAGTAGACACCGAAGCATGAACACATATTATAATTCACCAGCAAAATAATAATAATAATAAGGTTTGTCTTCGAGTCCGAAGATTAATAAGAATTGCAGTATTTCCCGTGGCTACGCATCCCCAGCTGTGATTTACATATTTTGCCACCTCCAGGGCAAGCATAACCATTGTCCGCCGATGGTCGATTAAGACAGAATAGTATCCTGTATGGGAGACGAATCTCAGACGAACGCATGCCAAAGGCAGTCTTTTTTTTGTGAGTTAAAAAAGTGGTCGACGTAACACCGAAACGCTTAAAAGACCTGCTAAGGCACCAACTTGCCTTAGCTTACATAGAAGAGAGCACCTGGTTGCATGCGGCCTCAGAACGAGGTCACCAGCAAAATAAACAACAAAATAAAAGGTATCTACACCGCTCTACGTAATTAAAGTGTAAACAATTTATTAAGCACTTAAAACACAAAAACTAAACTTACATTTGTACACTTAATTTCATTACTTCTTTTTCATATTTCTATAATAAATCAATCTACAGTAAGATGGTGCGCAAATGTTTCATTAGGTCTATTGATTCTTTAAAACTCGTTCTTGTTTGCAAAGAAATATTTGAGTGTACTGCGGTAAGCCTAGTGACGTAAGCAGCGTTTTTCCCGTTCACGTCATGGAAAATTTTCATTCATAAAGCATTTTAGCCAAAATTAATTTTTCGATAATGAGGCATTTGTAAACCGATATAACGGTCGAACTCGAGTTTTCCCAATGTGGCCAATGAGTTGAGAATTTTTTTCTCACTAATATGCACATACCTTGAAATTTTAAAGAAAATAGTTAGAGACGTTTTCGAAATAAAATTTATATATATATAAATATATATACATACATACATACATACATACAAGAATTGCTCGCTTAAGAGTATAGGATATATATATATATATATATCACAAAAACTACTTTACTTTAATATTACCATTGCAGTACTTAAACTGCAAAACCTATGTTTCGTGAGGCATAAAAAGCTGTGCCATAAATTATTGGAATAACTAACTAGTAGAGAACCACGTGAACTAATCTCTGTAAAAGAAATAAGCAATGCATTCCCTTAAATACTTAAAATGTGCGAAGTGTTATGTTAAGGAAAACATTTGGAAGGAACTGCTTTAATTTAACGAAGCTTTTGTTTAACTAGTATTAATTGATAGAAACTTAGTTAACAATTACCTTCAAAATGATTGTATTCTTATTCTTATACTCTTCCTGTTCTTTTCCATCCATTTTAGTTCCATTGTAAACAATAAGACATTCTAGATAGAAAGTTTTTGGCAATTTATTTTCATAAATAAACTTGCTGTTAGTTAAAATGTATATGTTATTTGATAAAAAAAAGCGCATAATAATCGTAACTGTGTAAAACAAAATGGCATTCTTGATAGTTAAAATAGTTTAGTGCATTTGATTTTTAGAGCTTCCCGTTATTACGTTTGTGCAAAATGTCCGTCTGTCCCACTCAGCTCTCAAAAACAAGAAGAGATATAAAACATCTTATTTCACCATAAGTTGTTGCTTGCAAATTTTAGATGCAACGGCCACTTTTTGTTTCTAAAAGCAACCCGTTTAGTTTATACAATAGTTTTTGCAAGCGAATTTTTTCTTCAAAGAACACCATTTCTGAAACATCAATTCTGAAGCAATACATAAATGTAACAATGAGAGATGCTTTTTTTCTGTATTTTAGAATCATTAAGTCAAATGTATTCATAAAACGTACAAGAAATGTTTACGACAAATATAAATATTAGTTAACTCTGTTTTTTTTAGTACGATCACTACTAAATACAAATCATTTTTGTTTATTTATACGGGCTAAGATTGCATTTGTTTGTTTTAAAATCCATTTTTGTATACTACGATATTGGTTGTCATCCCTAAAATGGCTTTACCCGGTGCGACAGCACTCATTGCACCAACCCATAGTGACATTACTGCTCCCAAATACGTATTTCTCCCCAAAAATTGGGATTAATATATTGGAGTACAAGCGCTAGAAAAAAATCAGCACGCACCATTAACCGGTTTTCTATTCGAACAGTGGATTCACTATTACCCACTAGTAGGCCTACTAATCCTGATCAAAATCGCTCTATTTAGACTATGTATATCTAGACTCTGGATTTCTAGACTAGTTCTAGATGTAGTCCGAATATCTAGGTTTTGATCTAGAATCTAGACTAGGTCTAAAGCAACTGACATCAATCGAACAAGTTTAGCTCAGTCGCAAACATTTTGCATGTATAAATTTGTGTATCTCCGTAAGAATTAGACCTAGGACAAAACTGATTGTATCTATGAACATGAGAAATGTGGTGTTTTAAAAGTGTTATAATCTTTAAATGTGTTAGTAAAGTATGGTGATTTCAACGAATTTTAATCTTTAAATTTTATTATTAATACCATTTTCTTTTAACGCCATATCAAGACTAACAAAATTTAGTCATTTTCATATGCTCCATATCGAATGTACCGCTTCTTATCGTTCACCTCTGCTTAGAAATTGACGATACACATACGTGTAAGGTGCTAAGCCCAGTAACGCATTACTGACATATTACCGTACCGGTACTTATTTAATTAAATGTCTTGAAAAGGTCTAAGCTATTATGAGATATAAGGCCCTTTAGATATTATATATTTATATATATCAGATATTATTTATTTGGGGGAGAGCCAAATAAACTTTGGTAGCCAATAGATAATCCTGCCCATCCTAAGCGGTTACGTGGTTGATCTAAAAAACAAAAGATGCGTGGCTCTACGTAGCTAACACTTTCAGTGTATGTAACATCCCAAAAGTCAGTGGTAGATATTTTTCGATCGGGACGGGGGGGAGGTGGCTAAAAAGCTATGGTTGCTTGTGAACTGTGTTACTTATAGATGTAGATAGATGCACCCTCCCCAAACCACCTAGTTTACCCAAAAACAAATTTTAGAGCACGCCTAATATGTATATAGCACGCTTACTGTTTGTGACCTAATTAGCGGCTTAACCATTGGTACTTTCCTGTACAACTTGAACAATGTTTTGTGGCTGTGTTGATGGCCTGGTTGACACCTGTGTGTTGCGCCATCACTGACCTTTTTTTGTATGTGTTAGTCTGATAGATGCGCTTGGATTGAGTCTTGAAATTTAAATATTTTTTTTTGCACTGAAACTGTGTGAATGTTGAAAAGTGAAATTGTGTCAGAAGAAAGCACGGGTGTAGAAGTACATGCGCTAAGTATTGGTTTATAACACATAATTAAAAACTAAATAGAATGGGGCATCTTTTTAGCTTTGACGTCAGTTGTCGAGCTGTTTACATCCTAGGAATCCCTTGGCTTTTGCTTCTTTTCATTGACTCTTCTTTGGGCTCTGCCTCTTCATCAGATACTGCCTCCTTTTTGGGCTACTTATTTTTTTTGTTTACCTTTCCTTTTCCCCTTTCTTTTTTAGTCTTCAACTTTAACAAGATTTTATTTCTTTGAATTATCATTTATTATTTGATACTAGTGATAATACAAATAAGTAGAAATAAATATATATAATATCATTTCAAAGACATATATTCCAGCACTTTTGTGGATTAGACTGCTGCGTTTCTAAATAAAGAATAAGGTTAATGTCATAACAATTTTTATTCCTTCCTTTATTTAGCAATCTTTGGTTGCCTTCTTTGAAACCCTGAACATTTCTTTGATTAGATTACCATTGTTTTGTAGGTGTCTTGTTAGTGATCTGTAAAAGGGCTGGATGTGGGTGACGAAATAGTGTGGGGGGTGTTGTTTTGGATGGTGAGAATTTGTTAAGCTTTAAACCGAAATAGTATAAGGTTAAGGGGAAATTTTCAGGGGACTTAACTACCCTACCGATACATTTTAAACGAAATGCTTTAATTTTTGTTTTGATATTTTGTAGGCTTATCACCTTCTTTTTTTATCTTGTAAAAGTGTGTTGTGTTTGATACTGGTGAATGTATTTCTGAAGATAAATTTTGTACTGATTTTGTATATTTTTTTTTTATGAAGTTAGAAGGCGGCTTTACACTGCTGGCCAGATACAAAATTGTGGGCACTATCAGGTTGTTTACCATAATGTCCCTTCCAAAAATTGATGTACCCATAAATTGAAAGGGTTTTATTATTTTCTTTATCTTATCTGCTATATCATCCCATTGTTTTTTACCGGAATTTTGGTCCAGACGATGTCACAGATTTTAATATATTTTTCCATCCTACGACTAAAAGGGAAAATAGAGAGGATATCCCACCTACTTAACCCCATTATGGCTGATTTCTGAATATTAATTTTGGACCCGCCTGCTGAAGAGTGGAAGAGGGCAGCATCGTCTGCATATGCCTTGATTTAAACTATGGGATTTGGCCCTGGGATTTTAATACCTACGAATTTTTGGTCTAATCTTTGACCTTCTTATAGGGGTTCCAGTCAGAGGGTGTATAAAAAGGGGAAAGAGCACCCTTCCCTGATCGATTTTTTAAAGGGGATCAGTTTATTAAGAGATCGATTAGTTGAAAACTGTCATTCTTATAGACCAAATTAATGTATTTGGTCAGGGACTTTGTTTGTCTTGTCTAGTATACTAAAGAGGTAGTCGTGGTCCACTCTGTCAAAGGCTTTTTTTTTGGTCTATGGTCATGAGGGCTGCCTTCAAATCTTTGTCTTTGCAGTAGTAAATTACGTTTCGTATAAAATGGTTAAGTTCGTCAATATTTCTGTCGGTGTTGCTGCAGAAATGGTCATGTCCTATCAAAAGGGGGATTAGGGGTTTTATCATCTTTTTATGTTTTTTTAGATGCAGCTCGTTAGTGCTATTGGGCGATAGTTAGCTGGGTCAGACCCATCTTTTCCCTTTTTAGATATCAGTATAACTGTGACTTTCATCCAGCTGTTAGGAATATTGCCTGTTTGCCATACACAGTTATATATTTTCAGAAAGGTTTGCCTATAAAAGTTCAAGAAGATGCTTGAGGTATAGTGTATTTCATCTTCTGGCTCTGAGTCATGTGATTTGTCCAGCAAGTCCCTCAATTTTTCAGTCTTCATTGTTCTCTGATCTTAAATTAATGACTTTTTGGAATTCTTATGTGTAGTGTGCAGTGGATGATTTATCTGCTATTGAGTATGTAATGCAGTCAGCTATATCTCTGAGGGACGTAACTGTTCGTCCTTGGATTTGAATATGACTTATTGCATTTGATTCTTTCCCTTTGATCCATCTTACTACCTTCCAAACCGCTCTAGCAGAAGTTTTGACAACCAGACTGCTAACAAAATTTCTCCAATAATTCCTTTTGGCTAACCGTATGGTTTGTCTAGCCTTCTCTCTAGCTATCCTAAATAGCTTTAGATTTTCCTAGAAAGGATTTTTTTAAAATGCAGCCAGACGTTTTTCCTATCACCAATGACACTTTTCAAGCAGTGTCATACCATGACTTGCTAGGCCGTTTTTGAATTTGCGGAAGCTAGGAGGAAATATAAAGTTGCTTGCTAGCAACTATATCAGCAGGATTCTGTTCATTAAGGATATTTTCTGTGATATCCTAGGAGCATTTTTTTGGAGTTGTTCCCTATCGGCTTTATTCAGCTTACACCGCTAATATCGTCCTTGGTGTAGATACATGCTGCAGCAAGTGATAACCTTGTGTAGGATTATTCTAGCTGATACAGCCTGTAGTTTGGTTTGTAGATCTACCCTCTCATTGGGGGACTCTGTCCTTCACAGGGATACAGATTTCACCTGGAGCTCTCTTCGTATTCTCAAAATTCCTGCTGTAAGTGCTGTAGCTTCGGAAACTGATACTATCAGATATGTTTCCTGTAAGCAGACATAATAGAAGTCTCCGAGTCCATTAGTAGCTGCATTTCCTCATAATTGGCCTTGAGTAAGCCTTGAGAGGCCCTCAAGTTTTTTTTTTCTTTATTCCAGTCACTTTTGTATTTTTGACTTAAATTTGTTTGGAGGACACCTCCTTGAGGGGTAAGTCCTTCTCTCTGGAAAGGAAAGATCCCTCCGGTTAGAGCGGAGGCTATTTTCTCCCCCTTCACTTCAGGTATCTTTTTTCATTTGAATTCTCACCTAAAGAAGTTGGGATGTCTGGCTGGGTTCTTTGAGGAGAAACTGAGTCAGACATAATATACACAGGTTCTCCCAGAGTGTTGGTTTTCAAATAATGCTCAGTCTTCATGCTCTCATCAGCGAGCACAGAGAATCTGTTCTATAGCATGACAACAGGGCTTTCTTGTTTCTTTGGATGTGTGTTTTTTGGCGGTGTTTTCTTCTGAGTTGGAGGAGGAAGAGGAGGGGGGTGGTCAATGTGTCCGTCTGTGTGGCTAAGAAATTTCCTATCTTAACCACAGCATGGGCGTACGTCTTTGTCAAGCTGAATTGGCCCTTGGTATAAGCGATAGGTTGATAAGTCACAAGCGGATATTGCCTATAGATAAAAGCACCAATCCATAGTAAAAGAAAAGGGCAATGAGAATTTGTAGAGCTCAAGCAAGATAACGGGGCACTCCCATCAGGTCTCGAGAGATAAAGAGATCGGATCAATAAATTTGTTCGGATAGAGATGAAAAGGTGTGGACCAAGAGCACTGGGGCGATAAGCCGCCAATGTGATTTAGTTTATCTGGCGTTTTTTAGAAAGAATTCCTCGCTTGAACGAGACGAAAATTTGTTGGGGATAGACACTGTGTGAAGGCGCGAATTTAGAGACCAGGAAATCGGTCTGCTCGAGTTCATTTTGTCTTCCTGCACATGTGGTCAGAGAAGGTGAAAGGGGCTTGGCCAGAGCGTAGGAAATTACATTTAGACACTGGCAAGCTCTAGTCGTTTAGGGAAAATGTGGCCCGAGGCGTTGAGTGGAGTGGGTCCAGCCGCTCCCAAAGGAGGATGGGCAACATTGGGAAGCGTCACCTGGGGTGTGTGAGAGGAGGTCCAGTCCACCTTTGTCCACGTCGGTCCAGTAAATAGGAGGAGATGGCAACGGATGTTCGATAAGTAAAGTGAGTGTACTCTCGTGCCGTGATTTGACGTCAACCAGATTGGTCAAGGGGAGGGTATTCACGTCAAGAGTCTAGTGTGGCCAGTGTCAAGATAAAGAAGGTAAAATGTGACGTCGATGCCAATGTAGGGGTTAGTTGGATTAGAGGGGTGGTGGTAGCAGTTTAAGAAAATCGAAGATTAACTGTTAAAATAAAATAATTAAATGCTTGGACCTGAGTTATACCTTGAGTGAGCTAAGACGGCTCGTCAAACGCCTCTTTCCTTTTTGTCTCTATTTGCCTCAGATACAAATCTGGGGCAAGTAGTTTTTTTGTTAAAGGATGGGGGGGGGGGGAGTTTGTCCATGGACATTCTAATAAGTTCTGCACCTGTGCTCCACGCCCGACATCTTGCCCAATTAGGGGATGAGCCAATCGGATATCCAGATTACACAGGTAATTTACTCAATCAGTTGCCGCACCGGACATGTGTCCGATACGCAGCCGCCTGATTGACCTTCCAGCCACATCCCTCCAGCATATGTCAAAGGCCTATGCTGTTAGCTCAGCTTGACCAGCCAGTTGACCCAGAGCTGGCCATCTGGGCCTCAGGTCTAGGGGAACTTAGAGCCGAAATACCGTGTTGTGGTTGTTTATCCTCGGATAGTCACCTACTTAAACACCAGGATCTCCTTATTCCCCCATACACGTCGCGGTTCACTGCAAACGGACTGGTCTAAGACATAGGAATGATTTAAAAATAAAGATACAGAGTGATGGTTAATGAAGGCAGACTGAGAAAAATAGGAGGCAGACACAATGATGTAGGGCATTTTTGAGCTCCAAAAGTGCTAAGGAAAGAGGGGCACAGTTTAACGTCATGTCTCGGGACTCCCTAAATATGGTAATTTACATTCTCACATATTATTTTAAGAACTCAAATGTATGTTAATAAAGTGTGATTTAAAACTTACCGAGAGGTCTAAAGTCACTTTTATATTTTTCAAAGTCGTCCTGTATAATAATAAAAAAACAAAAACTATGTTCAAGATTAAAATGCAAGATTTGAATAGCAAAAGGTTTTACATTTTTTTAAAAGAAGAATTTACATTTGTAATTTATCTATTGCTTAGTTTTACCTTTTTTGTTGAAAACTTGATATTTTCATATCCTTTGATTTTACTTTTTATAATTGTTTTAGCAACGTTGTACAAAGTCTTGTTATTTCCCTTAGGCAAAACAAGACAACATTCTGGAAAACCAGAAAAAATAATTAAATAAAAAGACGTTTTAAAAAATCAAAGCCTATATAAGTTTTTGTATCAGTTTACATTTGTCATGTAATTAAATTGAAAACTATTTTTTTTACCAATCTTTTGTTTTTTGCTATTTTATGCTTTTAGCTTTCTATAGACGCTATAATCCTACAACTTGTTTGGACAAGAATGAGGAAAGAATGACGGGATAGCGGAAGCGGTATCAGGGTGAAGATCACCGTAATGGCGTTTTATGTGAATTTTATAAATATAATAAAAAAAGAAAGGTACTCATTCACATTATTCTATCCCATCTGTAAACTAACAGTTCTTTTCCCTGTTCGGTGCCAAAACAAATTAATTACCAATCGTTACTTAACTTATTGTTTTATTAATTTATTGCCTAGTCAGGTAAAAGAAATGTGTGCGCAAAATTTGAACTTAATCCGAAATTAGGTGTGGGAGAAATAATATGTAGTTGTTGTTTTTCCAGACAGAAATACAAAGTGAGTTGATATACGTTTTGTAATAAATGAAACATTGAGAAGTAGTTTAAATGAAATGTTTTATCTCTGTGGAATCAAAGTTAACAGCCTGTTGTACGATGAATAAACGATTGAGCGCAGTGTGCTTTGTTATTGCTGTTCCATCTGTATCAAGCAAGTCATATTTTGTCATTATAATGGCTAATTGCCTTCTCGAACAATCTCGGGGCTACAAATAAAGGCATTCAAGAAATGACCGAGAACTTAGATATAGAGGGACCCAAAATTCGCCTTCGCATAAACTTGAATAAGACTAAGACTGTGGTAGTGGCATATATTGCAAAGGGTGCCCCAGTCAGACTTGGCGTGTCAGAGCAAGTTTTCATACCCTGGCTACAGGGCCGTTCCTACCAATTGCGAGGCCCTATGCGAAACGTATAGCGAGGGGACAAGTCTGTGTACAAATAATGATAATAATTGAAATTATGGCTCTGTAGTAGAAAATAAATTCGTCTTAGCATGTAATCATTCCTTATTAAGTACAAAATTGTGATCAAATTAATCTTACGAGCCTTGCGTGTAGCGAAGTCAAAATTTAGTTTTCTACCTAGATCACGCCCAATAACAAGAATTACCAATTGTTCAATCTCTTCGTAAATTATTGACTTTAAGTATTTTTTATTGATTTAAAATGCGAGAAAGTTTCTTTCGCTAGATGCCACAGTTACGGGTATTGTTAAAAATATTCATAGTATAACAAAATAGTTTCGGAAAGTAGTGTGTCTTTCTTTCATTAGTGGACAGACAAACTAGGATTTCTACCGGGATTTTGGTGTTATTTAGTACAATATGCCTTAAAAATGTCATTTCATCTCTCGCTTACATATTTTTTCTGACTGGTCTATTGATGACGTTAATTCTTTCTCGAGGCTCGCTGTAAAACCTTGGTATGTCATCATGTTAAAGGCTCTTTAAAATAACAAGAAACCTTAATAGAATGTAGTTTTATTTTATTTGTTCAAATTCGGATGCAAGGATTGAAATGCATAGTCCACAATTCTGCTTAAGCAATTAACCTATTGTCATCATCAGCATTTCCAGGTATGAAGTTTCCCATAGATTTATCATACTTCCTTTTACTTTCACGTTTTGCTGTAAAGATTGCAACAACTCCCACGTGTTTCCTCTGCTGTAACAAAAATCTAGACAAACCAACAAATTCTCAGTTTCCTTAGCTAAGTCATGAATTTGTAAGAATCCATTGCAGTGCTCAATTATACTGTTTTACCTTGCCAATCTTTACTTACAAAATTGACTTGGAAGAGCATGTCGTACAAGTGACACTAAGAATTTGTACTTTTAAATGTTTCATACAGTGTTTTTCCTTCACTTTTCATTATCGCATCATTACTCTCTTCATCTAATTCATGGAGTTTATTTATTTATATATATGCCAAGACTATTAAAATAATTAATTATTGAAACTTCCAGTTTCGGTTACAACTCGCCCTATTTTTACATTTTTGTAAACATGAAAGCTGAAAATGCATTTCTTTTCGAGCGTAAGATTGTTTTTTTCCATATTGATGACACTCTAGATGACAATTCTGTCTATTTTTTTAGATGATTTGATATGTTTTTATGAGATTTTAATAATTTCAATATTTTTTTTTGTATGTATAAAATTCCAGAATATTCAGTTATAATTGTTTAATTTAATAATTTACATCTAGAATAAGTGCGGGGAGAAGGGCCTATGCAAACTGTGACCGCATAGTTTGAAGTGGTCTGGAGCCGGCCCTGCTTGGCAGTATCATAACAAATTTCTGGGATACCTAACATGATGTAGCGTGCCGAATAGGAAAAGGCAGGGAGCATTTTCCAAAAGCTGCAGCCTATCTTGACACGCCAAGCTATTGGGCAACGTTGGCATGCAAGTAATGGTAGCCATCTGTTAAATTTGAGAAAAAGACTAAATGTGGCTTGACGAAAATTGCTAAGACGGATTTTAATAATCAATAATAAAGATCAGGTCTCAAACAAGTAAATTCTTTGGCAAAATGAGAGTCGACCACTTTTTCATTAACTTTTATAGAAATGTAAAAAGAATGTTGATTTAAGAAGATAGGAGTCTGAAGATTTGTTACGTAACAAAACATGTTCAAATGAAATACATTTTTTAAGATCATTTTGTCATTTTAACAATCATATATGTTTGTAATGTTATCACAGAACCTTGAGCTTACATTATTTTGTCAACGCGCTTTATAAATTAAATTTCTATTATTATATACAGATACAGCGGCCCCTTGATTTTTGCGGGTCTAACTTTCACTTACCACAGTGTTGTAAGAAAATGTCAGTATGTGTGTGTTTGTCGTTGAGTATGAGTGTCGCCATTAAGTTACAAAACTGTTGTTTTTTTTCGGATTGTTCGGTGGCGGACCGATGTATAAATATACAATTGGAAAAAAATTAAATACGTCATCGAAGCGTCAAAATCATTGAAACCTTTCCTTTTAAAGTGTATGAATGACGTCTCTAGCTTTGTTTTCAATCTTATTGCTAGAGACGTAGTTTTTTTTCTCCCGAATTGTTAGTATTTTGCATTGTGACAGACAAATAGAAAAAACTCCATCGTAACTGGAAATGGTCACAATAAGTTCAACATAAACTCAACAATAATTTATGATTTCTTTAGTCTTACCTTCTTTTTTTAATAAGTTAATAAGCGGGAAAAGAAAATTCCGAAGGTTGTGGTCAGTTTCGATACTGTAGCCTTTATCAGATTCTTCTAGAACCGAGCCAACAAGTTTGACAATCAACTGTTAACAGTAAATAGAATATAGTCATTTTGTTGATTATGTATTAACGTTTATGCTTAACAAAAAATATAACATATTGTAGTCACCCCCGATAGGGAAAACGTCCTAATCACTCATATCTTTCCGTCACTTAGTAATTGATATTAACAATTAAATAAAAAAATTCATATGCATATATAAGTTCAACATATTAATATATATATACACACACACAGACACACACACATATATATATATATATATACACACACACATATATATACATACAGAGAGAGAGAGAGAGAGTAAGTGCGAGCACACAACCCTGCTTGACACCACTGCTAACCTCAAAATGTTTTGTTTTCTCTTGGAGGCACCCAATCAACTTAGTAGTTTTTGAGGGCAACCTGTTTTTTTTTTTAGGAGTTTGAAAAGGCCACTTCTGCTGACCATGTCAAAAGCTTTAGTCAGATCAACAAAAACGATGCAAAGGGATCTATCTCTCTCTCTCTCTTAATTTCTCCTGCATTGGTCATAGAGAAAATATCATGTCTATAGTGGATCTACCACTCCTGAATCCACACTGAGACTCTGGGTAGACTCTAGAAGCTTTCACTTGCAGCCTGGATAGTGCCACTCTAGCAATGATTTTGCCACCTATGCTGAAGAGAGAGATACCCCTATAATTGTTACAGCCATTCCTTCTGATCTTCTTTGTTCTTATATCTTGTGATTATTTTTGCGTCAAGCATGTCCTGTGAGACATGACCTGCTTCCCAGCGACAGAGGAGATTAAAGAGTTTAGAGAACCCCTTCCGCTGGGATTCTATCACTCCCTGAAGATTTTCTATTTTTCGTACATTTTATTACCAAGGCTCGAAAGATCATCTAAGCATTCCAGTACTGGAAGATCTGGTAGAGAAGCAAGGGCTACATAGTCTACTGTATTCTGTGTGGCATAGACATCAAGGTAGTGTTCTGTCAATCGTTCTAGCTGCTTGGTTTGATCTGTCAATTTTTCGCCAGATTTTGATAGAAAGGGGGCATGCATAGACACTGTTGAGCCCAGGCCCGCTTTAATGCCATCAAACAGAGCTTTAATATTTCCAAAGTAGAGACTTTTTTTTAATATGTTGCAGATATCACTCCAAAAGATGTTAGCACATTGTTTAGCCATTTGTTTAACCTCTTTATTAGCAGTTTTGAAGGTTTCCAAAGATTTTGGACTAGGCTTTGTCATGTGAGCAAGGTGTTTCTATCGCTTTTTCTCGATGCAAAGTTCCATATGTGCTAGATTTGCCTTAAACCAGTCTACATTTTTTGTGTTGTTTTGTCTACTGCGTTATGCGTACAACGACATTAACGAAGGTGTAATTCTCCATACATGATCCTCTGGAAAACTATTTAACTATTCAAGACCGCGAGAAAAAAAAACAAGGTTATGAGGATAGTTATCAGTGAACTCCTGTTTGATGATGATGCAGCTATTGTGGCTGATTCTGACAAACAATCAGCTGCTTGCCAGAAGTTCGGCTTTAATATTACTCAATACAAGACTAAGATATTAGTACAGAACACCAATACTGCACCACATGTAAACAATAAAAGCCAACCACTAGAAAATGTTGATCACTTTTGCTATCTTGGCTCCATCATATCCAACAATACTCTACTGGATAAAGGTATTTACAACTTGATAGCCAAGGCAATTGTCACCATGTTACGGTTGCAGAAAAGAGTGTGGGGCAACATATTAACATATTGCTGACTAACAATATTAAAGCCTTAGTCTACCAGGCCTGTGTGATAAGCACTTTGCTGTGCGGAAGGTAAACAGTATCAACCTACTCATGGCAGAAAAAAAAGCTGAATGTCTTCCACCTCCGATGCCCAAGGTTGATGTTTAAAAAATGGTGGCAAAATAAAATAACTAATGAGGAATTTTTACGAAGAGCAGGATGCCAGAACATCTGCTTTGTTTTTAGCAGAAGACGCCTTTGCTGGCTTAGCCACGTTCGTTGAATGCCAGTAAGTCGACTTCCACAAGACATTCCGTATGGCGATTTAACAGAAGGCAGGAGAGCCTCTGGTCGCCCACTTTTATGTTATAAGGATGCATGCAAACGCGACATGAAGTTGTTTTTTTAAATGGACACTAGTAGCTCGATAAAAGTGACACTAGATAGATCCACATGGAGAAAGAGCATAAAAGAAAAGAGTCTCGGAATGCAGATGTCATACAGAACAGCAGCAGAAAGAAAGGTGAAAATGCAACGGCACCTAGCGATTACACATGCCCAACTTGTAACCGCAGCTGTATATTAAGGATTGACCTCTTTAGTCACACAAAAAGTTGCAAAGTAAAAAGATTATTTCCTGAGATGTAAAATGCCACAGAGTATAACAGAACGTACTGAACAATCCAAATTTAAAAAAAAATCGACAAAAAGACAAAAAATCTAAAACAATTGTTACCTTAATTGGTTTTTCAGTACCTTCATCATTAGTCTTTTGATTAGGTGTACTCTCACCAACCGGCTTAATTTAAAAGAAACATTGATTTTAATATTTAATAATTCTTTTGCGATGGTTTTAATACATGTAATTTGGTGTCAACTAGGTAACAAAATAAATAAATCGCCAATTTTTTTAGTGCAAATTAAATTCTCATTTACCGAAATATTCTGCTCTATATCCTCTTGCTTTTCAGACTTTGGGTTCACTTTATTTCTTTCAAAACAACAATTGAATGTTGACCCATTTTCCTTAAAGTATAATAAATGTTATGTCTTAAAATAATTGACACTCACATTTGCATCAATACATTTACCAACACTCTCTACGAGTAATTTGATAGACTTAACACAATTTAAGTAAAGATTTTTAATTCTTAAGTCTTAAGTTAAGATTAAACACGAGTACAGTGTTTGCACTACAATGCAAACCAGTTGCGATCTGCATATTTTTCCTAATCTCCTGTTGACAAAGCTTGTGTTCGTCAGCGGCTGTGACACAACATCATGGCTCACTCAAGGTGTCACTCTGGTCCAAGCATTTAATTATTTTATTTAATATTTTAATCATCAATTTTCTTAAACTTAGTCCATCGAGCGCTAAAGCGCACAAACACCGCCTCTTCAATCCACCTCCCATCGGGCTCTAATTTCACATTTTAGATTTCCTTCTTGACACATGCTATACTAGTTTCTGAACGATACATACATATATTAAACATAAATAAATAACAGCACCAGGGACCAAGTTTTTAAGAGAGAAAGTAGTGAATTAAAATGCTACGAAAATAAGGGCATGCGCCGACCGAGGCTCGAACCTGTGACTCTGGATTCGACACCACCGCCTAGCGATAACGCACCAAGCGAAACTAATATATGTATGTATCATTTGTTTCAGCACCTAGCTTCAACTCTATGTTTACATTTACAGCATTATTGCTCGTTACCCACTGAAGCTTCTATGAGTAATGTGTTTATGTTGTCCACTTGTCTTTGTGAGAGATATACAATTAAATAGAGCCATCGTTTGTCTAATACATGCTAACGGCTGTCTGTGTCGGCTTTATCGAAAGTTGTTAGTGAACGGATGCTGCGAGGGTGGGGGAGGGGCCGGCTGGGGCTTGTGACCTTTGACCACTGGGGTGGTAATTTGCATACGGGCGAAATGACTCTGAATCAGAAGAATGTTTTTTTGGACATTCCGATGGTCTAGAGGCTAGTTTCGCTTGACCAATGTGGACGATCGGTGGTTGGGACCTCTCCCCTTCGCTTTCCCTTGCTAATTCCTCCTCAAAAGCAGCTGGTTATTTTAAAGAGCTGCCTCAAAGCCTCGGGTAATCTCTTCCATGATCGACTAGTGCTGACCATCTCCCCTTCATTTCTCTGACCACCTTGACAGCAAGACAAAGTGACGCGAACTGACCAGTTTCCTGGTCTCCCTATTCACACTTTGACGCAATGTCTCTACATGAGTAACAATTGTCTTGATCAAACGGGGACTTTTCTCTGTGTGGCGCTAGATTGTCCACATTAAATGTTGTCGACTTATGGCCTACCACTCCTTTCCCATCCCCTGTCCAACGTTAATCTGGACAAATTTGGTTAAAGATCATTCTTTCTCAGGATTGACTAGGGAGCGATTCATTCTCTTAGATTGGTTTATGTAACTTTGTAAAGTGCTTGAGTACTGTGTTCTGTAGTTGTTTGTATATATTTGTGAATCTAGCTACTACATTATTTGTGTACATATATTTGGTTTTCTCTATGGATAATGTACGTAGGTTATTTTCATGCTTATATTTTATATCGTGTCTTGGCAGGAAATGATCATAATATTTCTGTAGCATGCCATATAACCATATACCAAGAATATATCACGATTCATTCCCTTGTATGGCATCCCTATGTATTATTATATTTAATTATACATGTCATCGGCTATGTTGGCCAAAACAAACTACTTCGGTAAAGTCTTGTGTACTTATTTTTATTCTAAATGGAGACTTTGTAACAGCTGTGTTTACATGTGTGAAAGCAAGGGAGAGTATAAGTCGTTGATCTCCACTTCCCTTTCCTCTCATTTGTCTAAGCAATATATGTCACTGCTATTCAACGTGGCTGGTGAACACAGCTTTTGTAACCTCATTATTATTTCTCCTTATAGGATTTCCTTTTATTTATGTTATTTTCCTTAGCGGGATACAATATTTATTTGTTAGCTCCCTTAATTTATGAAGTTAACTTATTGTTTATATATGATATTCTCATTCTGAGGATGTCCTTTTTAGAAATGCATCTACATCTTTTTTTTTTAACAACGATTACTTTGTTTCAAATAACTAAATAATTGATAAATTTAAAAACAATGAACCATTTGTATCCCACCTAATATGCCCAACCCAACACCAAAAATAATTGTTACGCTAAAATATAAATTTACTATGAGCATACAGAATGCAAGATAGGTATTCTTATAACTTTGGTGCAGATACGGATTCGGATAGTATTGAGTATGTAGTCAGACGATGCAAATCGCCCCTGGTCAGCGCTAAACGAGCGGTCAATCGTGACAATTGGCGTCGGTCAATCGCGAATACTGGCAACAACAATTTTATTTTTCTTTAAATTGCATTATTTGTTTGCCAAAAAGATCAACTGCTTCAAAAAACATCTAAGGTAAACAATACTTAGACCAGTCAGGACAGAAATGGTCATGTAATCAACTAGAAGTGTTGTGCAAATTTCCTCCGGCTTCTAGAAGGCCTTTGGGGTCACTATATAGAGAGTGGAGATGTCAATGACAGGACGGTACACTACCGACCATGCTTGGTTAAGTTCAGTGTTGTTCAGCGTTGTGTTTTCTGACGATTCATTATGACGGTTCGGTGTGGAGTAAAGGAAAGACATCTCACAAGTACGAAACGTCTTCTTGATCTTGATGCACGATCAAGTCCGACACAACGATGCAGGTGGGTGAAGTCAGCCCTAAATAGCTAAACCCAGAGCAAGTCCGACACAACGATACAGGTGGGTGAAGTCAGCCCTAAAAAGCTGAACACAGTGCAAGTCCGACACAACGATAAAGGTTGGTGAAGTCAGCCCAAAATAGCTAAACCCAGTTCAAGTCCGACACAACGATACAGGGGGGTGAAGTCAGCCCTAAATAGCTAAAGCCAGTGCAAGTCCGACACAACGATACAGGTGGGTAAAGTCAGCCCTAAATAGCTAAACCCAGTGGAATTTTGACACAATGATACAGGTGGGTGAAGTCAGCCCTAAATAGCTAAACCCAGTGCAAGTCCGACGAAACGATACAGGTTGGTGAAGTCAGCCCTAAATAGCTAAACCCAGTGCAAGTCCGACACAACGATACAGGTGGGTGAAGTCAGCCCTAAATAGCTAAACCCAGTGCAAGTCCGACACAACGATACAGGTGGGTGAAGTCAGCCCTAAATAGCTGAACCCAGTGCAAGTCCGACACAAAGATACAGGTAGGTGAAGTCAGCCCTAAATAGCTGAACCCAGTGCAAGTCCGACACAACGATATAGGTGGGTGAAGTCAGCCCTAAATAGCTAAACCCAGTGCAAGTCCGACAGAACGATACAGGTGGGTGAAGTCAGCCCTAAATAGCTGAACCCAGTGCAAGTCCGACACAACGATACAGGTGGTTGAAGTCAGCCCGAAATATCTAAACCCAGTGCAAGTCCGACACAACGATACAGGTGGGTGAAGTCAGCCCTAAATAGCTGAACCCAGTGCAAGTCCGACACAATGATACAGGTTGGTGAAGTAAGCCCTAAATAGCTGAACCCAGTGCAAGTCCGACACAACGATACAGATGGGTAAAGTCAGCCCTAAATAGCTAAACCCAATGCAAGTCCGACACAACGATACAGGTGGGTGAACTCAGCCTTAAACATCTAAACCCAGTGCATGTCCGACACAACGATACAGGTTGGTGAAGTCAGCCCTAAATAGCTAAACCCAGTGCAAGTCCGACAGAACGATATAGTTGGGTGAAGTCACCCCTAAATAGCTGAACCCAGTGCAAGTCCGACACAACGATACAGGTGGGTGAACTCAGCCCTAAATAGCTGAACCCTGTGGAAGTTTGACACAACGATACAGGTGGGTGAAGTCAGCCCTAAATAGCTAAACCCAGTGCAAGTCCGACACAACGATACAGGTGGGTGAAGTCAGCCCTAAATAGCTGAACCCAGTGCAAGTCCAACACAACGATACAGGTTGGTGAAGTCACCCCTTAAATAGCTGTACCCAGTGCAAGTCCGACACAACGATACAGGTTGGTGAAGTCAGCCCTAAATAGCTAAACCCAGTGCAAGTCCGACACAACGATAAAGGTGGGTGAAGTCAGCCCTGAAAAGCTAAACCCAATGCAAGTCCGACACAACGATACAGGTGGGTGAAGTCAGCCCTAAATAGCTGAACCCAGTGCAAGTCCGACACAACGATACAGGTTGGTGAAGTCACCCCTTAAATAGCTGAACCCAGTGGAAGTTTGACACAACGATACAGGTGTGTGAAGTCAGCCCTTAATAGCTAAACCCAGTGCAAGTCCGACACAACGATACAGGTTGGAGAAGTCAGCCCTAAATAGCTAAACCCAGTGCAAGTCCCACACAATGATACAGGTGGGTGAAGTCAACCCTAAATAGCTGAACCCAGTGCAAGTCCGACACAACGATACAGGTTGGTGAAGTCAGCACTGAATAGCTAAACCCAGTGCAAGTCCGACACAACGATACAGGTTGGTGAAGTCAGCCCTTTAATGCCATCAAACAGAGCTTTAATTTTTCCAAAGTAGAGACTTTTTTTTTATATGTTGCAGATATCTCTCCAAAAGATGTTAGCACATTGTTTAGCCATTTGTTTAACCTCTTTATTAGCAGTTTTGAAGGTTTCCAAAGATTTTGGACTAGGCTTTGTCATGTGATCAAGGTGTTTCTATCGCTTTTTCTCGATGCAATGTTCCATATGTGCTAGATTTGCCTTAAACCAGTCTACATTTTTTGTGTTGTTTTGTCTACTGCATTATGCGTACAACGACATTATCGAAGGTGTAATTCTCCATACATAATCCTCTGGAAAACTATTTAACTATTCAAGACCGCGAGAAAAAAAAACACGGTTATGAGGATAGTTATCAGTGAACTCCTGTTTGATGATGATGCAGCTATTGTGGCTGATTCTGACAAACAATCAGCTGCTTGCCAGAAGTTCGGCTTTAATATTACTCAATACAAGACTAAGATATTAGTACAGAACACCAATACTGCACCACATGTAAACAATAAAAGCCAACCACTAGAAAATGTTGATCACTTTTGCTATCTTGGCTCCATCATATCCAACAATACTCTACTGGATAAAGGTATTTACAACTTGATAGCCAAGGCAATTGCCACCATGTTACGGTTCTAGAAAAGAGTGTGGGGCAACATATTAACATATTGCTGACTAACAATATTAAAGCCTTAGTCTACCAGGCCTGTGTGATGAGCACTTTGCTGTACGGAAGGTAAACAGTATCAACCTACTCATGGCAGAAAAAAAAGCTGAATGTCTTCCACCTTCGATGCCTAAGGTTGATGTTTAAAAAATGGTGGCAAAACAAAATTAAATAACAAATGAGGAATTTTTACGAAAAGCAGGATGCCAGAACATCTGCTTTGTTTTTAGCAGCAGACGCCTTTGCTGGCTTAGCCACGTTCGTTGAATGCCAGTAAGTCGACTTCCACAAGACATTCCGTATGGTGATTTAACAGAAGGCAGGAGAGCCTCTGGTCGTCCACTTTTATGTTATACGGATGCATGCAAACGCGACATAAAGTTTTTTTTTTAAATCGACACTAGTAGCTAGATAAAAGTGACACTAGATAGATCCACATGGAGAGCGAGCATAAAGGAAAAGAGTCTCGGATTGCAGATGTCATACAGAACAGCAGCAGAAAGAAAGGTGAAAATGCAACGGCATCAGGCGATTACACATGCCTAACTTGTAACCGCAGCTGTATATTAAGGATTGGCCTCTTTAGTCACACAAAAAGTTGCAAAGTAAAAAGATTATTTCCTGAGATGTAAAATGCCACAGAGTATAACAGAACGTACTGAACAATCCAAACGTAAACAAAAATCGACAAAAAGACAAAAAATCTAAAACAATTGTTACCTTAATTGGTTTTTCAGTACCTTCATCATTAGTCTTTTGATTAGGTGTACTCTCACCAACCGGCTTAAATTAAAAGAAACATTGATTTTAATATTTAATAATTCTTTTGCAATGGTTTTAATACATGTAATTTGGTGTCAACTAGGTAACAAAATAAATAAATCGTCAATTTTTTAGTGCAAATGAAATTCTCATTTACCGAAATATTCTGCTCTATATCCTCTTGCTTTTCAGACTTTGGGTTCACTTTATTTCTTTCAAAACAACAATTGAATGTTGACCCATTTTCCTTAAAGTATAATAAATGTTAGAGGCTAGTTTCGCTTGACCAATGTGGACGATCGGTGGTTGGGACCTCTCCCCTTCGCTTTCCCTTGCTAATTCCTCCTCAAAAGCAGCTGGTTATTTTAAAGAGCTGCCTCAAAGCCTCGGGTAATCTCTTCCATGATCGACTAGTGCTGACCATCTCCCCTTTATTTCTCTGACCACCTTGACAGCAAGACAAAGTGACGCGAACTGACCAGTTTCCTGGTCTCCCTATTCACACTTTGACGCAATGTCTCTACATGAGTAACAATTGTCTTGATCAAACGGGGACTTTTCTCTGTGTGGCGCCAGATTGTCCACATTAAATGTTGTCGACTTATGGCCTACCACTCCTTTCCCATACCTTGTCCAACGTTAATCTGGACAAATTTGGTTAAAGTTCATTCTTTCTCAAGATTGACTAGGGAGCGATTCATTCTCTTAGATTGGTTTATGTAACTTTGTAAAGTGCTTGAGTACTGTGTTCTGTAGTTGTTTGTATATATTTGTGAATCTAGCTACTACATTATTTGTGTACATATATTTGGTTTTCTCTATGGATAATGTACGTAGGTTATTTTCATGCTTATATTTTATATCGTGTCTTGGCAGGAAATGATCATAATATTTCTGTAGCATGCCATATAACCATATACCAAGAATATATCACGATTCATTCCCTTGTATGGCATCCCTATGTATTATTTTATTTAATTATACATGTCATCGGCTATGTTGGCCAAAACAAACTACTTCGGTAAAGTCTTGTGTACTTATTTTTATTCTAAATGGAGACTTTGTAACAGCTGTGTTTACATGTGTGAAAGCAAGGGAGAGTATAAGTCGTTGATCTCCACTTCCCTTTCCTCTCATTTGTCTAAGCAATATATGTCACTGCTATTCAACGTGGCTGGTGAACACAGCTTTTGTAACCTCATTATTATTTCTCCTTATAGGATTTCCTTTTATTTATGTTATTTTCCTTAGCGGGATACAATATTTATTTGTTAGCTCCCTTAATTTATGAAGTTAACTTATTGTTTATATATGATATTCTCATTCTGAGGATGTCCTTTTTAGAAATGCATCTACATCTTTTTTTTTTAACAACGATTACTTTGTTTCAAATAACTAAATAATTGATAAATTTAAAAACAATGAACCATTTGTATCCCACCTAATATGCCCAACCCAACACCAAAAATAATTGTTACGCTAAAATATAAATTTACTATGAGCATACAGAATGCAAGATAGGTATTCTTATAACTTTGGTGCAGATACGGATTCGGATAGTATTGAGTATGTAGTCAGACGATGCAAATCGCCCCTGGTCAGCGCTAAACGAGCGGTCAATCGTGACAATTGGCGTCGGTCAATCGCGAATACTGGCAACAACAATTTTATTTTTTTTTAAATTGCATTATTTGTTTGCCAAAAAGATCAACTGCTTCAAAAAACATCTAAGGTAAACAATACTTAGACCAGTCAGGACAGAAATGGTCATGTAATCAACTAGAAGTGTTGTGCAAATTTCCTCCGGCTTCTAGAAGGCCTTTGGGGTCACTATATAGAGAGTGGAGATGTCAATGACAGGACGGTACACTACCGACCATGCTTGGTTAAGTTCAGTGTTGTTCAGCGTTGTGTTTTCTGACGATTCATTATGACGGTTCGGTGTGGAGTAAAGGAAAGACATCTCACAAGTACGAAACGTCTTCTTGATCTTGATGCACGATCAAGTCCGACACAACGATGCAGGTGGGTGAAGTCAGCCCTAAATAGCTAAACCCAGAGCAAGTCCGACACAACGATACAGGTGGGTGAAGTCAGCCCTAAAAAGCTGAACACAGTGCAAGTCCGACACAACGATAAAGGTTGGTGAAGTCAGCCCAAAATAGCTAAACCCAGTTCAAGTCCGACACAACGATACAGGGGGGTGAAGTCAGCCCTAAATAGCTAAAGCCAGTGCAAGTCCGACACAACGATACAGGTGGGTAAAGTCAGCCCTAAATAGCTAAACCCAGTGGAATTTTGACACAATGATACAGGTGTGTGAAGTCAGCCCTAAATAGCTAAACCCAGTGCAAGTCCGACGAAACGATACAGGTTGGTGAAGTCAGCCCTAAATAGCTAAACCCAGTGCAAGTCCGACACAACGATACAGGTGGGTGAAGTCAGCCCTAAATAGCTAAACCCAGTGCAAGTCCGACACAACGATACAGGTGGGTGAAGTCAGCCCTAAATAGCTGAACCCAGTGCAAGTCCGACACAAAGATACAGGTAGGTGAAGTCAGCCCTAAATAGCTGAACCCAGTGCAAGTCCGACACAACGATATAGGTGGGTGAAGTCAGCCCTAAATAGCTAAACCCAGTGCAAGTCCGACAGAACGATACAGGTGGGTGAAGTCAGCCCTAAATAGCTGAACCCAGTGCAAGTCCGACACAACGATACAGGTGGTTGAAGTCAGCCCGAAATATCTAAACCCAGTGCAAGTCCGACACAACGATACAGGTGGGTGAAGTCAGCCCTAAATAGCTGAACCCAGTGCAAGTCCGACACAATGATACAGGTTGGTGAAGTAAGCCCTAAATAGCTGAACCCAGTGCAAGTCCGACACAACGATACAGATGGGTAAAGTCAGCCCTAAATAGCTAAACCCAATGCAAGTCCGACACAACGATACAGGTGGGTGAACTCAGCCTTAAACATCTAAACCCAGTGCATGTCCGACACAACGATACAGGTTGGTGAAGTCAGCCCTAAATAGCTAAACCCAGTGCAAGTCCGACAGAACGATATAGTTGGGTGAAGTCACCCCTAAATAGCTGAACCCAGTGCAAGTCCGACACAACGATACAGGTGGGTGAACTCAGCCCTAAATAGCTGAACCCTGTGGAAGTTTGACACAACGATACAGGTGGGTGAAGTCAGCCCTAAATAGCTAAACCCAGTGCAAGTCCGACACAACGATACAGGTGGGTGAAGTCAGCCCTAAATAGCTGAACCCAGTGCAAGTCCAACACAACGATACAGGTTGGTGAAGTCACCCCTTAAATAGCTGTACCCAGTGCAAGTCCGACACAACGATACAGGTTGGTGAAGTCAGCCCTAAATAGCTAAACCCAGTGCAAGTCCGACACAACGATAAAGGTGGGTGAAGTCAGCCCTGAAAAGCTAAACCCAATGCAAGTCCGACACAACGATACAGGTGGGTGAAGTCAGCCCTAAATAGCTGAACCCAGTGCAAGTCCGACACAACGATACAGGTTGGTGAAGTCACCCCTTAAATAGCTGAACCCAGTGGAAGTTTGACACAACGATACAGGTGTGTGAAGTCAGCCCTTAATAGCTAAACCCAGTGCAAGTCCGACACAACGATACAGGTTGGAGAAGTCAGCCCTAAATAGCTAAACCCAGTGCAAGTCCCACACAATGATACAGGTGGGTGAAGTCAACCCTAAATAGCTGAACCCAGTGCAAGTCCGACACAACGATACAGGTTGGTGAAGTCAGCACTGAATAGCTAAACCCAGTGCAAGTCCGACACAACGATACAGGTTGGTGAAGTCAGCCCTTTAATGCCATCAAACAGAGCTTTAATTTTTCCAAAGTAGAGACTTTTTTTTTATATGTTGCAGATATCTCTCCAAAAGATGTTAGCACATTGTTTAGCCATTTGTTTAACCTCTTTATTAGCAGTTTTGAAGGTTTCCAAAGATTTTGGACTAGGCTTTGTCATGTGATCAAGGTGTTTCTATCGCTTTTTCTCGATGCAATGTTCCATATGTGCTAGATTTGCCTTAAACCAGTCTACATTTTTTGTGTTGTTTTGTCTACTGCATTATGCGTACAACGACATTATCGAAGGTGTAATTCTCCATACATAATCCTCTGGAAAACTATTTAACTATTCAAGACCGCGAGAAAAAAAAAACAAGGTTATGAGGATAGTTATCAGTGAACTCCTGTTTGATGATGATGCAGCTATTGTGGCTGATTCTGACAAACAATCAGCTGCTTGCCAGAAGTTCGGCTTTAATATTACTCAATACAAGACTAAGATATTAGTACAGAACACCAATACTGCACCACATGTAAACAATAAAAGCCAACCACTAGAAAATGTTGATCACTTTTGCTATCTTGGCTCCATCATATCCAACAATACTCTACTGGATAAAGGTATTTACAACTTGATAGCCAAGGCAATTGCCACCATGTTACGGTTCTAGAAAAGAGTGTGGGGCAACATATTAACATATTGCTGACTAACAATATTAAAGCCTTAGTCTACCAGGCCTGTGTGATGAGCACTTTGCTGTACGGAAGGTAAACAGTATCAACCTACTCATGGCAGAAAAAAAAGCTGAATGTCTTCCACCTTCGATGCCTAAGGTTGATGTTTAAAAAATGGTGGCAAAACAAAATTAAATAACAAATGAGGAATTTTTACGAAAAGCAGGATGCCAGAACATCTGCTTTGTTTTTAGCAGCAGACGCCTTTGCTGGCTTAGCCACGTTCGTTGAATGCCAGTAAGTCGACTTCCACAAGACATTCCGTATGGTGATTTAACAGAAGGCAGGAGAGCCTCTGGTCGTCCACTTTTATGTTATACGGATGCATGCAAACGCGACATAAAGTTTTTTTTTTAAATCGACACTAGTAGCTAGATAAAAGTGACACTAGATAGATCCACATGGAGAGCGAGCATAAAGGAAAAGAGTCTCGGATTGCAGATGTCATACAGAACAGCAGCAGAAAGAAAGGTGAAAATGCAACGGCATCAGGCGATTACACATGCCTAACTTGTAACCGCAGCTGTATATTAAGGATTGGCCTCTTTAGTCACACAAAAAGTTGCAAAGTAAAAAGATTATTTCCTGAGATGTAAAATGCCACAGAGTATAACAGAACGTACTGAACAATCCAAACGTAAACAAAAATCGACAAAAAGACAAAAAATCTAAAACAATTGTTACCTTAATTGGTTTTTCAGTACCTTCATCATTAGTCTTTTGATTAGGTGTACTCTCACCAACCGGCTTAAATTAAAAGAAACATTGATTTTAATATTTAATAATTCTTTTGCAATGGTTTTAATACATGTAATTTGGTGTCAACTAGGTAACAAAATAAATAAATCGTCAATTTTTTAGTGCAAATGAAATTCTCATTTACCGAAATATTCTGCTCTATATCCTCTTGCTTTTCAGACTTTGGGTTCACTTTATTTCTTTCAAAACAACAATTGAATGTTGACTCATTTTCCTTAAAGTATAATAAATGTTAGAGGCTAGTTTCGCTTGACCAATGTGGACGATCGGTGGTTGGGACCTCTCCCCTTCGCTTTCCCTTGCTAATTCCTCCTCAAAAGCAGCTGGTTATTTTAAAGAGCTGCCTCAAAGCCTCGGGTAATCTCTTCCATGATCGACTAGTGCTGACCATCTCCCCTTTATTTCTCTGACCACCTTGACAGCAAGACAAAGTGACGCGAACTGACCAGTTTCCTGGTCTCCCTATTCACACTTTGACGCAATGTCTCTACATGAGTAACAATTGTCTTGATCAAACGGGGACTTTTCTCTGTGTGGCGCCAGATTGTCCACATTAAATGTTGTCGACTTATGGCCTACCACTCCTTTCCCATACCTTGTCCAACGTTAATCTGGACAAATTTGGTTAAAGTTCATTCTTTCTCAAGATTGACTAGGGAGCGATTCATTCTCTTAGATTGGTTTATGTAACTTTGTAAAGTGCTTGAGTACTGTGTTCTGTAGTTGTTTGTATATATTTGTGAATCTAGCTACTACATTATTTGTGTACATATATTTGGTTTTCTCTATGGATAATGTACGTAGGTTATTTTCATGCTTATATTTTATATCGTGTCTTGGCAGGAAATGATCATAATATTTCTGTAGCATGCCATATAACCATATACCAAGAATATATCACGATTCATTCCCTTGTATGGCATCCCTATGTATTATTTTATTTAATTATACATGTCATCGGCTATGTTGGCCAAAACAAACTACTTCGGTAAAGTCTTGTGTACTTATTTTTATTCTAAATGGAGACTTTGTAACAGCTGTGTTTACATGTGTGAAAGCAAGGGAGAGTATAAGTCGTTGATCTCCACTTCCCTTTCCTCTCATTTGTCTAAGCAATATATGTCACTGCTATTCAACGTGGCTGGTGAACACAGCTTTTGTAACCTCATTATTATTTCTCCTTATAGGATTTCCTTTTATTTATGTTATTTTCCTTAGCGGGATACAATATTTATTTGTTAGCTCCCTTAATTTATGAAGTTAACTTATTGTTTATATATGATATTCTCATTCTGAGGATGTCCTTTTTAGAAATGCATCTACATCTTTTTTTTTTAACAACGATTACTTTGTTTCAAATAACTAAATAATTGATAAATTTAAAAACAATGAACCATTTGTATCCCACCTAATATGCCCAACCCAACACCAAAAATAATTGTTACGCTAAAATATAAATTAACTATGAGCATACAGAATGCAAGATAGGTATTCTTATAACTTTGGTGCAGATACGGATTCAGATAGTATTGAGTATGTAGTCAGACGATGCAAATCGCCCCTGGTCAGCGTTAAACGAGCGGTCAATCGTGACAATTGGCGTCGGTCAATCGCGAATACTGGCAACAACAATTTTATTTTTTTTAAATTGCATTATTTGTTTGCCAAAAAGATCAACTGCTTCAAGAAACATCTAAGGTAAACAATACTTAGACCAGTCAGGACAGAAATGGTCATGTTATCAACTAGAAGTGTTGTGCAAATTTCCTCCGGCTTCTAGAAGGCCTTTGGGGTCACTATATAGAGAGTGGAGATGTCAATGACAGGACGGTACACTACCGACCATGCTTGGTTAAAATCAGTGTTGTTCAGCGTTGTGTTTTCTGACGATTCATTATGACGGTTCGGTGTGGAGTAAAGGAAAGACATCTCACAAGTACGAAACGTCTTCTTGATCTTGATGCACGATCAAGTCCGACACAACGATACAGGTGGGTGAAGTCAGCCCTAAATAGCTAAACCCAATGCAAGTCCGACACAACGATACAGGTGGGTGAAGTCAGCCCTAAATAGCTGAACCCAATGCAAGTCCGACACAACGATACAGGTGGGTGAAGTCAGCCCTAAATAGCTAAACCCAATGCAAGTCCGACACAACGATACAGGTGGGTGAAGTCAGCCCTAAATAGCTGAACCCAGTGCAAGTCCGACACAACGATACAGGTTGGTGAAGTCAGCCCTAAATAGCTAAACCCAGTGCAAGTCCGACACAACGATACAGGTTGGTGAAGTCAGCCCTAAATAGCTAAACCCAGTGCAAGTCCGACACAACGATACAGGTGGGTGAAGTCAGCCCTAAATAGCTAAACCCAATGCAAGTCTGACACAACGATACAGGTGGGTGAAGTCAGCCCTGAATGGCTAAACCCAATGCAAGTCCGACACAACGATACAGGTGGGTGAAGTCAGCCCTAAATAGCTAAACCCAATGCAAGTCCGACACAACGATACAGGTGGGTGAAGTCAGCCATAAAAAGCTAAACCCAATGCAAGTCCGACACAACGATACAGGTGGGTGAAGTCAGCCCTAAATAGCTGAACCCAGTGCAAGTCCGACACAACGATACAGGTTGGTGAAGTCAGCCCTAAATAGCTAAACCCAGTGCAAGTCCGACACAACGATACAGGTTGGTTAAGTCAGCCCTAAATAGCTAAACCCAGTGCAAGTCCGACACAACGATACAGGTGGGTGAAGTCAGCCCTAAATAGCTAAACCCAATGCAAGTCCGACACAACGATACAGGTGGGTGAAGTCAGCCCTAAACATCTAAACCCAGTGCATGTCCGACACAACGATACAGGTGGGTGAAGTCAGCCCTAAATAGCTAAACCAAATGCAAGTCCGACACAGCAATACAGGTGGGTGAAGTCAGCCCTAAATAGCTAAACAAAGTGCAAATCCGACACAACGACACAGGTGGGTGAAGTCAGCCCTAAATAGCTAAATCCAGTGCAAGTCCGACACAACGAAACAGGTGGGTGAATTCAGCCCTAAATAGCTAAACCCAGTGCAAGTCCGACACAACGATACAGGTATGTGAAGTCAGCTCTAAATAGCTAAAGCCAGTGCAAGTCCGACACAACGATACAGGTGGGTGAAGTCAGCCCTAAATAGCTTAACCCATTGCAAGTCCGACACAACGATACAGGTAGGTGAAGTAAGCCCTAAAAAGCTAAATCCAGTGCAAGTCCGACACAACGATACAGGTGGGTGAAGTCAGCCCTAAATAGCTAAACCCAGTGCAAGTCCGACACAACAATACAGGTTGGTGAAGTCAGTCCTAAATAGCTAAACCAAGTGCAAGTCCGACACAACGACACAGGTGGTTGAAGTCAGCACTAAATAGCTGAACCAAGTGCAAGTCCGACACAACGATACAGGTGGGTGAAGTCAGCACTAAATAGCTAAACCCAGTGCAAGTCCGACACAACCATACAGGTGGGTGAAGTCAGCTCTAAATAGCTAAAGCCAGTGCAAGTCCGACACAACGATACAGGTGGGTGAAGTCAGCCCTAAATAGCTGAACCCAGTGGAAGTTTGACACAACGATACAGGTGTGTGAAGTCAGCCCTTAATAGCTAAACCCAGTGCAAGTCCGACACAACGATACAGGTTGGTGAAGTCAGCCCTAAATAGCTAAACCCAGTGCAAGTCCGACACAATGATACAGGTGGGTGAAGTCAACCCTAAATAGCTGAACCCAGTGCAAGTCCGACACAACGATACAGGTTGGTGAAGTCAGCACTGAATAGCTAAACCCAGTGCAAGTCCGACACAACGATACAGGTGGGTGAAGTAAGCCCTTTAATGCCATCAAACAGAGCTTTAATTTTTCCAAAGTAGAGACTTTTTTTTAATATGTTGCAGATATCTCTCCAAAAGATGTTAGCACATTGTTTAGCCATTTGTTTAACCTCTTTATTAGCAGTTTTGAAGGTTTCCAAAGATTTTGGACTAGGCTTTGTCATGTGATCAAGGTGTTTCTATCGCTTTTTCTCGATGCAATGTTCCATATGTGCTAGATTTGCCTTAAACCAGTCTACATTTTTTGTGTTGTTTTGTCTACTGCATTATGCGTACAACGACATTATCGAAGGTGTAATTCTCCATACATAATCCTCTGGAAAACTATTTAACTATTCAAGACCGCGAGAAAAAAAAACAAGGTTATGAGGATAGTTATCAGTGAACTCCTGTTTGATGATGATGCAGCTATTGTGGCTGATTCTGACAAACAATCAGCTGCTTGCCAGAAGTTCGGCTTTAATATTACTCAATACAAGACTAAGATATTAGTACAGAACACCAATACTGCACCACATGTAAACAATAAAAGCCAACCACTAGAAAATGTTGATCACTTTTGCTATCTTGGCTCCATCATATCCAACAATACTCTACTGGATAAAGGTATTTACAACTTGATAGCCAAGGCAATTGCCACCATGTTACGGTTCTAGAAAAGAGTGTGGGGCAACATATTAACATATTGCTGACTAACAATATTAAAGCCTTAGTCTACCAGGCCTGTGTGATGAGCACTTTGCTGTACGGAAGGTAAACAGTATCAACCTACTCATGGCAGAAAAAAAAGCTGAATGTCTTCCACCTTCGATGCCTAAGGTTGATGTTTAAAAAATGGTGGCAAAACAAAATTAAATAACAAATGAGGAATTTTTACGAAAAGCAGGATGCCAGAACATCTGCTTTGTTTTTAGCAGCAGACGCCTTTGCTGGCTTAGCCACGTTCGTTGAATGCCAGTAAGTCGACTTCCACAAGACATTCCGTATGGTGATTTAACAGAAGGCAGGAGAGCCTCTGGTCGTCCACTTTTATGTTATACGGATGCATGCAAACGCGACATAAAGTTTTTTTTTTTTAATCGACACTAGTAGCTAGATAAAAGTGACACTAGATAGATCCACATGGAGAGCGAGCATAAAGGAAAAGAGTCTCGGATTGCAGATGTCATACAGAACAGCAGCAGAAAGAAAGGTGAAAATGCAACGGCATCAGGCGATTACACATGCCTAACTTGTAACCGCAGCTGTATATTAAGGATTGGCCTCTTTAGTCACACAAAAAGTTGCAAAGTAAAAAGATTATTTCCTGAGATGTAAAATGCCACAGAGTATAACAGAACGTACTGAACAATCCAAACGTAAACAAAAATCGACAAAAAGACAAAAAATCTAAAACAATTGTTACCTTAATTGGTTTTTCAGTACCTTCATCATTAGTCTTTTGATTAGGTGTACTCTCACCAACCGGCTTAAATTAAAAGAAACATTGATTTTAATATTTAATAATTCTTTTGCAATGGTTTTAATACATGTAATTTGGTGTCAACTAGGTAACAAAATAAATAAATCGTCAATTTTTTAGTGCAAATGAAATTCTCATTTACCGAAATATTCTGCTCTATATCCTCTTGCTTTTCAGACTTTGGGTTCACTTTATTTCTTTCAAAACAACAATTGAATGTTGACCCATTTTCCTTAAAGTATAATAAATGTTAGAGGCTAGTTTCGCTTGACCAATGTGGACGATCGGTGGTTGGGACCTCTCCCCTTCGCTTTCCCTTGCTAATTCCTCCTCAAAAGCAGCTGGTTATTTTAAAGAGCTGCCTCAAAGCCTCGGGTAATCTCTTCCATGATCGACTAGTGCTGACCATCTCCCCTTTATTTCTCTGACCACCTTGACAGCAAGACAAAGTGACGCGAACTGACCAGTTTCCTGGTCTCCCTATTCACACTTTGACGCAATGTCTCTACATGAGTAACAATTGTCTTGATCAAACGGGGACTTTTCTCTGTGTGGCGCCAGATTGTCCACATTAAATGTTGTCGACTTATGGCCTACCACTCCTTTCCCATACCTTGTCCAACGTTAATCTGGACAAATTTGGTTAAAGTTCATTCTTTCTCAAGATTGACTAGGGAGCGATTCATTCTCTTAGATTGGTTTATGTAACTTTGTAAAGTGCTTGAGTACTGTGTTCTGTAGTTGTTTGTATATATTTGTGAATCTAGCTACTACATTATTTGTGTACATATATTTGGTTTTCTCTATGGATAATGTACGTAGGTTATTTTCATGCTTATATTTTATATCGTGTCTTGGCAGGAAATGATCATAATATTTCTGTAGCATGCCATATAACCATATACCAAGAATATATCACGATTCATTCCCTTGTATGGCATCCCTATGTATTATTTTATTTAATTATACATGTCATCGGCTATGTTGGCCAAAACAAACTACTTCGGTAAAGTCTTGTGTACTTATTTTTATTCTAAATGGAGACTTTGTAACAGCTGTGTTTACATGTGTGAAAGCAAGGGAGAGTATAAGTCGTTGATCTCCACTTCCCTTTCCTCTCATTTGTCTAAGCAATATATGTCACTGCTATTCAACGTGGCTGGTGAACACAGCTTTTGTAACCTCATTATTATTTCTCCTTATAGGATTTCCTTTTATTTATGTTATTTTCCTTAGCGGGATACAATATTTATTTGTTAGCTCCCTTAATTTATGAAGTTAACTTATTGTTTATATATGATATTCTCATTCTGAGGATGTCCTTTTTAGAAATGCATCTACATCTTTTTTTTTTAACAACGATTACTTTGTTTCAAATAACTAAATAATTGATAAATTTAAAAACAATGAACCATTTGTATCCCACCTAATATGCCCAACCCAACACCAAAAATAATTGTTACGCTAAAATATAAATTTACTATGAGCATACAGAATGCAAGATAGGTATTCTTATAACTTTGGTGCAGATACGGATTCGGATAGTATTGAGTATGTAGTCAGACGATGCAAATCGCCCCTGGTCAGCGTTAAACGAGCGGTCAATCGTGACAATTGGCGTCGGTCAATCGCGAATACTGGCAACAACAATTTTATTTTTTTTAAATTGCATTATTTGTTTGCCAAAAAGATCAACTGCTTCAAGAAACATCTAAGGTAAACAATACTTAGACCAGTCAGGACAGAAATGGTCATGTAATCAACTAGAAGTGTTGTGCAAATTTCCTCCGGCTTCTAGAAGGCCTTTGGGGTCACTATATAGAGAGTGGAGATGTCAATGACAGGACGGTACACTACCGACCATGCTTGGTTAAGTTCAGTGTTGTTCAGCGTTGTGTTTTCTGACGATTCATTATGACGGTTCGGTGTGGAGTAAAGGAAAGACATCTCACAAGTACGAAACGTCTTCTTGATCTTGATGCACGATCAAGTCCGACACAACGATACAGGTGGGTGAAGTCAGCCCTAAATAGCTGAACCCAGTGCAAGTCCGACACAACGATACAGGTTGGTGAAGTCACCCCTTAAATAGCTGAACCCAGTGGAAGTTTGACACAACGATACAGGTGTGTGAAGTCAGCCCTTAATAGCTAAACCCAGTGCAAGTCCGACACAACGATACAGGTGGGTGAAGTCAGCCCTAAATAGCTAAACCCAGTGCAAGTCCCACACAATGATATAGGTGGGTGAAGTCAACCCTAAATAGCTGAACCCAGTGCAAGTCCGACACCACGATACAGGTTGGTGAAGTCAGCACTGAATAGCTAAACCCAGTGCAAGTCCGACACAACGATACAGGTGGGTGAAGTCAGCCCTAAATACCTAAACCCAATGCAAGTCCGACACAACGATACAGGTGGGTGAAGTCAGCCCTAAACAGTTAAACCCAGTGCATCTCCGACACAACGATACAGGTGGGTGAAGTCAGCTCTAAATAGCTAAAGCCAGTGCAAGTCCGACACAACGATACAGGTGGGTAAAGTAAGCCCTAAATAGCTAAACCCAGTGGAAGTTTGACACAATGATACAGGTGGGTGAAGTCAGCCCTAAATAGCTAAACCCAGTGCAAGTCCGACAAAACGATACAGGTTGGTGAAGTCAGCCCTAAATAGCTAAACCCAGTGCAAGTCCGACACAACGATACAGGTGGGTGAAGTCAGCCCTAAATAGCTAAACCCAGTGCAAGTCCGACACAACGATACAGGTGGGTGAAGTCAGCCCTAAATAGCTGAACCCAGTGCAAGTCCGACACAACGATACAGGTAGGTGAAGTCAGCCCTAAATAGCTAAACCCAGTGCAAGTCCGACACAACGATACAGGTTGGTGAAGTCAGCCCTAAATAGCTAAACCCAGTGCAAGTCCGACACAACGATACAGGTGGGTGAAGTCAGCCCTAAATAGCTGAACCCAGTGCAAGTCCGACACAACGATACAGGTGGGTGAAGTCAGCCCGAAATAGCTAAACCCAGTGCAAGTCCGACACAATGATACAGGTTGGTGAAGTAAGCCCTAAATAGCTGAACCCAGTGCAAGTCCGACACAACGATACAGGTGGGTAAAGTAAGCCCTAAATAGCTAAACCCAATGCAAGTCCGACACAACGATACAGGTGGGTGAACTCAGCCTTAAATATCTAAACCCAGTGCATGTCCGACACAACGATACAGGTGGGTGAAGTCAGCCCTAAATAGCTAAACCCAGTGCAAGTCCGACACAACGATACAGGTTGGTGAAGTCAGCCCTAAATAGCTAAACCCAGTGCAAGTCCGACAGAACGATACAGGTGGGTGAAGTCACCCCTAAATAGCTTAACCCAGTGCAAGTCCGACACAACGATACAGGTGGGTGAACTCAGCCCTAAATAGCTAAACCGAGTGCATGTCCGACACAACGATACAGGTAGGTGAAGTCATCCCTAAATAGCTTAACCCAGTGCAAGTTTGACACAACGATACAGGTGGGTGAAGTCACCCCTAAATAGCTGAACCAAGTGCAAGTCCGACACAACGATACAGGTGGGTGAAGTAATCCCTAAAAAGCTAAACCCAGTGCAAGTCCGACACAACGATACAGGTGGGTCAAGTCAGCCCTAAATAGCTGAACCAAGTGCAAGTCCGACACAACGATACAGGTGGGTGAAGTCAGCACTAAATATCTGATCCCAGTGCAAGTCCGACACAACGATACGAGTGGGTGAAGTCAGCCTAAAATAGCTAAACAAAGTGCAAGTCCGACACAACGATACAGGTGGGTGAAGTCAGCTCTAAATAGCTGAACCCAGTGAAAGTCCGACACAACGATACAGGTGGTTGAAGTCAGCCCGAAATAGCTGAACCCAGTGCAAGTCCGACACAACGATACAGGTTGGTGAAGTCAGCCCTAAATAGCTGAACCCAGTGCAAGTCCGACACAACGATACAGGTTGGTGAAGTCAGCCCTAAATAGCTGAACCCAGTGCAAGTCCGACACAACGATACAGGTTGGTGAAGTCAGCCCTAAATAGCTAAACCCAGTGCAAGTCCGACACAACGATACAGGTGGGTAAAGTCAGCCCTAAATAGCTAAACCCAGTGCAAGTCCGACACAACGATACAGGTGGGTGTAGTCAACCCTTAAATAGCTAAACCCAGTGCAAGTCTGACATAACGATACAGGTAGGTGAAGTAAGCCCTAAATAGCTAAACCCAGTGCAAGTCCGACACAATGATACAGGTGGGTGTAGTCAACCCTTAAATAGCTAAACCCAGTGCAAGTCCGACACAACGATACAGGTGGGTGTAGTCAACCCTTTAATAGCTAAACCCAGTGCAAGTCCGACACAACGATACAGGTGGGTGAAGTCAGCCCTAAATAGCTGAACCAAGTGGAAGTTTGACACAACGATACAGGTGGTTGAAGTCAGTACTAAATATCTGAACCCAGTGCAAGTCCGACACAACGATACGAGTGGGTAAAGTCAGCCTTAAATAGCTAAGCCCAGTGCAAGTCCGACACAACGATACAGGTGGGTGAAGTCAGCTCTAAATAGCTAAAGCCAGTGCAAGTCCGACACAACGATACAGGTGGGTGAAGTCAGCCCTAAATAGCTGAACCAAGTGAAAGTTTGACACAACGATACAGGTGGGTGAAGTCAGCCCTAAATAGCTAAACCCAGTGCAAGTCCGACACAATGATACAGGTGGGTGAAGTCAACCCTAAATAGCTGAACCCAGTGCATGTCCGACACAACGATACAGGTTGGTGAAGTCAGCACTGAATAGCTAAACCCAGTGCAAGTCCGACACAACGATACAGGTGGGTGTAGTCAACCCTTAAATAGCTAAACCCAGTGCAAGTCTGACATAACGATACAGGTAGGTGAAGTAAGCCCTAAATAGCTAAACCCAGTGCAAGTCCGACACAATGATACAGGTGGGTGTAGTCAACCCTTAAATAGCTAAACCCAGTGCAAGTCCGACACAACGATACAGGTGGGTGTAGTCAACCCTTTAATAGCTAAACCCAGTGCAAGTCCGACACAACGATACAGGTGGGTGAAGTCAGCCCTAAATAGCTGAACCAAGTGGAAGTTTGACACAACGATACTGGTGGTTGAAGTCAGTACTAAATATCTGAACCCAGTGCAAGTCCGACACAACGATACGAGTGGGTAAAGTCAGCCTTAAATAGCTAAGCCCAGTGCAAGTCCGACACAACGATACAGGTGGGTGAAGTCAGCTCTAAATAGCTAAAGCCAGTGCAAGTCCGACACAACGATACAGGTGGGTGAAGTCAGCCCTAAATAGCTGAACCAAGTGAAAGTTTGACACAACGATACAGGTGGGTGAAGTCAGCCCTAAATAGCTAAACCCAGTGCAAGTCCGACACAACGATACAGGTTAGTGATGTCAGCCCTAAATAGCTAAACCCAGTGCAAGTCCGACACAATGATACAGGTGGGTGAAGTCAACCCTAAATAGCTGAACCCAGTGCATGTCCGACACAACGATACAGGTTGGTGAAGTCAGCACTGAATAGCTAAACCCAGTGCAAGTCCGACACAACGATACAGGTGGGTGAAGTCAGCCCTTTAATGCCATCAAACAGAGCTTTAATTTTTCCAAAGTAGAGACTTTTTTTTAATATGTTGCAGATATCTCTCCAAAAGATGTTAGCACATTGTTTAGCCATTTGTTTAACCTCTTTATTAGCAGTTTTGAAGGTTTCCAAAGATTTTGGACTAGGCTTTGTCATGTGATCAAGGTGTTTCTATCGCTTTTTCTCGATGCAATGTTCCATATGTGCTAGATTTGCCTTAAACCAGTCTACATTTTTTGTGTTGTTTTGTCTACTGCATTATGCGTACAACGACATTATCGAAGGTGTAATTCTCCATACATAATCCTCTGGAAAACTATTTAACTATTCAAGACCGCGAGAAAAAAAAAACAAGGTTATGAGGATAGTTATCAGTGAACTCCTGTTTGATGATGATGCAGCTATTGTGGCTGATTCTGACAAACAATCAGCTGCTTGCCAGAAGTTCGGCTTTAATATTACTCAATACAAGACTAAGATATTAGTACAGAACACCAATACTGCACCACATGTAAACAATAAAAGCCAACCACTAGAAAAAGTTGATCACTTTTGCTATCTTGGCTCCATCATATCCAACACTACTCTACTTGATAAAGGTATTTACAACTTAATAGCCAAGGCAAATGTCACCATGTTACGGTTCCAGAAAAGAGTGTGGGGCAACATATTAACATATTGCTGACTAACAATATTAAAGCCTTAGTCTACCAGGCCTGTGTGATGAGCACTTTGCTGTACGGAAGGTAAACAGTATCAACCTACTCATGGCAGAAAAAAAAGCTGAATGTCTTCCACCTTCGATGCCTAAGGTTGATGTTTAAAAAATGGTGGCAAAAAAAAATAACTAATGAGGAATTTTTACGAAAAGCAGGATGCCAGAACATCTGCTTTGTTTTTAGCAGCAGACGCCTTTGCTGGCTTAGCCACGTTCGTTGAATGCCAGTAAGTCGACTTCCACAAGACATTCCGTATGGTGATTTAACAGAAGGCAGGAGAGCCTCTGGTCGTCCACTTTTATGTTATACGGATGCATGCAAACGCGACATAAAGTTTTTTTTTTTAAATCGACACTAGTAGCTAGATAAAAGTGACACTAGATAGATCCACATGGAGAGCGAGCATAAAGGAAAAGAGTCTCGGATTGCAGATGTCATACAGAACAGCAGCAGAAAGAAAGGTGAAAATGCAACGGCATCAGGCGATTACACATGCCTAACTTGTAACCGCAGCTGTATATTAAGGATTGGCCTTTTTAGTCACACAAAAAGTTGCAAAGTAAAAAGATTATTTCCTGAGATGTAAAATGCCACAGAGTATAACAGAACGTACTGAACAATCCAAATGTAAACAAAAATCGACAAAAAGACAAAAAATCTAAAACAATTGTTACCTTAATTGGTTTTTCAGTACCTTCATCATTAGTCTTTTGATTAGGTGTACTCTCACCAACCGGCTTAAATTAAAAGAAACATTGATTTTAATATTTAATAATTCTTTTGCAATGGTTTTAATACATGTAATTTGGTGTCAACTAGGTAACAAAATAAATAAATCGTCAATTTTTTAGTGCAAATGAAATTCTCATTTACCGAAATATTCTGCTCTATATCCTCTTGCTTTTCAGACTTTGGGTTCACTTTATTTCTTTCAAAACAACAATTGAATGTTGACCCATTTTCCTTAAAGTATAATAAATGTTATGTCTTAAAATAATTGACACTCACATTTGCATCAATACATTTACCAACACTCTCTACGAGTAATTTGATAGACTTAACACAATTTAAGTAAAGATTTTTAATTCTTAAGTCTTAAGTTAAGGTTAAACACGAGTACAGTGTTTGCACTACAATGCAAACCAGTTGCGATCTGCATATTTTTCCTAATCTCCTGTTGACAAAGCTTGTGTTCGTCAGCGGCTGTGACACAACATCATGGCTCACTCAAGGTGTCACTCAGGTCCAAGCATTTAATTATTTTATTTAATATTTTAATCATCAATTTTCTTAAACTTAGTCCATCGAGCGCTAAAGCGCACAAACACCGCCTCTTCAATCCACCTCCCATCGGGCTCTAATTTCACATTTTAGATTTCCTTCTTGACACATGCTATACTAGTTTCTGAACGATACATACATATATTAAACATAAATAAATAACAGCACCAGGGACCAAGTTTTTAAGAGAGAAAGTAGTGAATTAAAATGCTACGAAAATAAGGGCATGCGCCGACCGAGGCTCGAACCTGTGACTCTGGATTCGACACCACCGCCTAGCGATAACGCACCAAGCGAAACTAATATATGTATGTATCATTTGTTTCAGCACCTAGCTTCAACTCTATGTTTACATTTACAGCATTATTGCTCGTTACCCACTGAAGCTTCTATGAGTAATGTGTTTATGTTGTCCACTTGTCTTTGTGAGAGATATACAATTAAATAGAGCCATCGTTTGTCTAATACATGCTTTTAGTTGACACGTTTCTACATCAAAAGCTACGGTCTCCGGGATTTTTCAGTGCTCAGACCAAAGGTTTGGAACTCACTCTCCATTGAGCACAAATTTTAATTGTTAAAAGCGCTTTATAAATAAAATTGTATTATTGTATAGTAGATCGGAACCAAAAACAATAAATAAATCTATTTGCGTTTAGAAATATATGTATCACTTAGTTTAGCACTATTTCATGCTTTTAGCTTTCTCAATTCGTTCCGATCCTTTTCTTATTTGTGACAAGGGAAAAACATTATACCACTAACGTCTCTGACTTACAGCACTACACTTAACGTTTTTTTGTAAACAAGAAAAAATGAAACATATGGGAATTATCTTATTGTACGCTCTAGTTGTATCAGCAAAGTCCATCCACTTACATGTCTCTCTGTGATTAAAGTGTAAACCAAAAATATTTCCTAGAGCAAAAATAAAATAAAGGTAGAGAAGAATGTGAGGGTAGAATTTGGATAAGCGATTTTCAAATCTAGATAGATAGACAGCCAGGCAGATTGATAGATAGTTAGAAAGATAGATAGATAGATAGATAGATAGATAGATAGATAGATAGGTAGATAGATACATAAATAGATATATATATATATATATATATATATATAGATAGATAGATAGATAGATAGATAGATAGATAGATAGATAGATATTGTGACAAGAGGGACAATAAGGGTGGCTTTTTTTATTAGAGTTAATCCCCTTTATTACTTGACTTAAGTCCCTGTTAAATGTTTACAGTTGCCACTCTTAAGTCTTTCAACTGACCATTGTAGCTTGAACTAAATCTCTATAATGTTTAACTAATACTTGTGTTGTTGTACTATTGATGTGTTACTCTAGAGGGGTGTGCCACTGTTGTGGGAAATGTATTTCGATAATGAGCTAAGTAGATTTTATCGATTTGTTAGTACTAAGTTGGTTTATGTTAATGGCATAGGTCTACTTAGTCTCTTATCCTCTACTGTATGTTTTTTTAAGACATCTTGTGTTTAGATACGAGACAGTAGTGTGTCTCATTGTTTATGCATGTATGATATTATTGTAAACTATCTTTTTGGTTTTTCGGCATAAGACTTTATTGTGCCTCTACGATGGTGGTTCTTTAATTATATTGACTGGGAACTGTCTTGCTACTTTGCTTTGTTTCATTATGTCATTTTCTTTTGTGAACCTTTATTGCCATTTAAATTTTTCATGATCTTTTTCTTTTGTTTGTAAATAAACTCATTTTTTTTGTTGCAACTGAAATCTAAGAATTATTATTTGTCTGTCTCAGTAGTTTTGTACATCTAGAGGCTATAGTTATTAACCTAGATAATATAATTGGGACCACAAAGTACCACTCGACTAATTTGCTAGTACAGTACAGGTCACTGGTCTTATAACCTATCCTAATACTAGGTCACATAGATAGATAAAAATTTCAATAACACGTTACATTAACATTAATACTATAACACATACATAAGAGCAGTTGATTAAAAGTAACATAGTAAATTTCCCCTCTCACACAATGCTGTTTACAGGGCAGATGATGTAAAGTTCACGTTTCTGTGGTCCACGCTTAGCGGAGACTACATGTGGCCAGCACAACGACCAGCCACCTTTACTTTCCCCAACTAATGTCAAATACTCAGTGGACTTAGAATCGTCATAAAGATCCCGAAATTAAAAATCACCAGGATCCGACCTCTGATTGTGATTGTGTAATGTAGTTAGTAAGTAGTTAGTGAAATCTATTGGAAATATGGAAATGATATATGATATTACCTTGTTTTTGTTGTTCACCCGTTTCTTGTTAATATTTATGGACGCATCTTTCTGCTAAAATTATCATTTGAGTGAATAAAAATAAATTAGTATTTTGTTACCGAAATAATACTCCAATGGCATTGAGTTTTTAAGTATTTAAAACAAAACAACTTCTATTGTATCAATTAAAAAAAATATATCGATATACATACATTTTTAAATATAAGATACTTGTCTGATTCCAATATATGCTTTGCATCAATAATGCTTGAAGTATTTTGTGCCACTTCCATTTCTATTTAAAAAAACGAATGAAATTTTTCTTAGTTAATGTAAAATATATATTTATTATCACTGAAATTCAACTCCCTAGTTATGACTAATTGTATTAGTTTCTTTGTGTGTTTTTTTTTCCACCTTTTATGTGCTTCCCATAAGAAACGGTTTGATAGATTCAAACAATTACAAAATATCGAAAAAAAAAAGGAAATTACATATTTTAATACTTTATGACAAAGTTATCTTACTAGTATTGTTTACGTTATAAAATGCTATTTAAGGTATTTTTTTATACTTAATGGTATAATTGATTATAATTTATCATTGATTTTTAATATAAACTATTGCTTATTTTGGAATATGTGTCATACTCTTCTTAACCTGTTAGGTTGCTATCTCGTTTGCATTAAATTAACTAATTTAAAATTGTCGGCTGCTAAACGGACCAAACTGCTGCGTATATTTAACAAAGTTTCCACCATAGATAAGCCAATACAATCATTTATTTAAAAGTATAAACCAAAAACTGGATAAGACACAGCAGCTTCTTGGCGATTGACAGATTGACAGCTACATTTCTTAATTAACTTGAAGAAAGGCAATAGTGTTACTTTCGCAAACGTAATCTGGATTTCATGTATGCTTTTTTGTTGGTGTCTGGAACTTATAAAACTAATTACGATAGTGACACATGACGCCCGGTTGTCTTTTTATGAATGTAACAGTTTATTTTTATGAAAATAAATAGAAGAAATTTAAATGTAAAAATAATTCAAACGTTATCAATTTTTTTAGAAAGTATACTTGAAAATAAAAAAAAAATACATTTTTAGACAAATGCACTCAACTAAACATCCAAAAATGTATCATTATGGATATTGCTACTCAACGATCTTCTGGAAGTATACGGGAATACATTCATCAACTCATCAAATGCTTCTCACTTTACAATCTCTAGTTCTTTACACCTTGAGACATACCAACTCTCTCTACCGTCTTGACGATACAGTCATAGTTAATAATCAGGGATTTAAGCCACACCGACACTGGGTCCAATACAAAACTAATACTGAATTGATGGCAAGGGTTATCAACAGCAACAGCGTCTAATATAAGACTAAACAGTACTTAAGTCATTAACACCTCTTTCAAGTTACAGGTCTATTTTCTTTCAGTATGCACAATACACACTGGTCATTCATACAAATCAAAACATTGAGGACTCATTACGAAAAGTGTTCAATTAGAGCCATCCAGATAAATGTTACAATAAGCAGACTAAAACATAAGGATGAAGATACTGACAGTTGGATACAAAAATATACAGGAACTAACAACCGAACCAAACCCGAACTTGAAAACTGATCAGTATTAACCGAACCGAACAAACTGTTTTTACCTTTACCAAACTGATTCAAAAATATTGCAATATTTTAACAAAATATATAAAAAATTGTTACAGAGAGATTTTTTGACAGTTTTTTTTTAATTTATTTTTTAAAACTGGATTATTTTGTATCTTCTGCTTTTAATGCACCTTAAATGGTAGCGAACATTTTTTATTTGTTAATGAAATGGGAGAGTGAAAGAAACTACAAGTACAGTCTGAAAGTAAAAACTACCTGGAAAAACGGACAGATCTTTGCCTTTTATGGAGCACGAAAATAAGCCAACAATTTTTATTGGTATAGAGATGTTTAAGGCTGTTTTTAAAGAACGTAACTGTAAACAGCATTATAAAATCAAAAACATAAACAAATTTTGCGGCATTTTTAGTTTGCGCCACAAAGACAAGATTGCAAAGAAAAGCTTAGAGATTAGTGCGTTGGTGGGCAAAGTCTGCTACTCGGGCCACATACGGCCCACCTGAGTGTTTTTGCGGCCCGCGGACACCTTCAAAGATTAGGTATCTTGCAGTATACACATATATGCATGTAATTATATTAAAATATTCCAAAATATTTTCTAAAATGATTGAAACTGTCTAATTATTTATAAAATTCAAGTAATCAAAGTTTTTTATTATTGGCTATACTTCCATACACTCAGATTTAAGTGGCTAGTGTAACAACTGATGGAGCTCGATCTTGACTGATAAAAACATTTTTTTTTAAATAAAGAATATCGCAACCATAAAATTTAATCAGGAAAGTTTTTACAAAGCTGAATAAAAAATAAACAGACTGTGTTTTTATAAATCCTAATAATTGTTTATAATAGAGTTGGGGGCAGTTTCGTAAAGTATCTTAAGATTTAGATTCTGTTGTTTCCGCTGCCTGTTAATACTTTTCAAAAAAAGCTTTCCCATTTTCCTGGGCAAGCAAGTAGAAAACAGGCTTTGTTAATTATTTTTTTTTTGCAGAAAGGTGAAACTATTTCTTATAATAATATTAGGCTTGTTATCGAGTTAAAATATTAATTAGGAATGCAGTATTTCCGCTATCTAAGCGGACCCAGCTGTGACCAAATTATTTTGCCTGCATCTATCGCAGAAATAACAATTGTCGCCGGTGGTTGATTTAGATTTTCTTTTCGCTGGCTACGTCTGTACTCAGCAGTAGATTTTGTTTTGGTCTCAAAAGTGTATCCCGCGGTCTTTGTAAGTTAGAGAAAATGTTTACATTTTAGATTCCCTTAAATGTGGAATTTATGAAAGTAAATAAAAGCAAAAAACAAGAACCAGACTTCACTACCATCAGCTCACCATTTAGTGCAGAAGCTGAGTCAGCTCCGGAGGACATGACTCAAAGTAAATTATGACATAAAAAAGTTCCAGTCATATCTACTATATGCCAGAAGCTGTATTTCTACTCTTTAAAAAATTTGCTGCTAAACTTTTACATTATTTGGGTACATTTTGTGTGAGCAAGTACCGTTTTGTGGAAATTAAGCAAGTGTTATCACAGTTCGATGCTGACTGCCAGTAATTTGACAACAGTCAAAAGGATAACGACTAATAAGCTTGTTTCGCTGTTTATTAACATAGCTGACGAGTGTTAACAGTTAAATACTTAACATCAATTACAACTATGCATTAGTGGTGAAATTATACGATGTGAAAAGACAATAGAATTTTTTTTGTAATCGTAAAATTGGTTCCAAAGCCACGATTGGGAAGGGAAAAATGAATAGTAAATGTATAATCTACTTTATAAAGTAGAAATTATGTATGTATGTATGTATGCATGTATGTATGTATGTATGTAATGTAAAGGTGTATGTAATGTATGTATGTATGTTAGGAATAGAAATCAAAACCGTTTCACCAATCTTGAAAAAACTTGGCAGAAATGTTCCTTGGATACTAACTTATAACTAAGTGTATGTATTGTAGCCCTACAACAAATTTAAGACTAGTTAAGACACTCAAAAAAAATAATGACCGACTTTATTAAAGCTATAGTATTTTATGGATCTAGGCTTTGTTTTCAATGTTGACATGAGAAATGATCGAAAGGATTTATATTTTAATCTATTTTTAAGAATTACACTTTGCGACATATAGTTTTTTTTTACTTTGACATAGGAAAATACAACAGAAGGTCCATAGATTTCATTATTTAATAAAATTAACCTTTAAATTTGTGTTTCAAAAGCATTTTTTACATAAATTCATTCATTATATCTGCGAATTGTCTCCTTCTTCCCTAGTGCTATTAGAGCATGGAATGGGTTGCCTGAGCTAGCCAGAAAAACCAGTGACTTGGCAGAATTTAAGTCATTGATTAATATGCATGACTAAATGCATGACGCGTAGGACGTAATCATCTTCTTTTTTGAAGTAACGTCTGTATTATATAAGATAAGATAAGAATTAGATTTCCTGACGAACAATCTATCATTAGACAATACCGTAATGTTGCACATCTTTTTATTCCTAGGTCTAAAACTCTAATTCAACTTTAAGATGATAAAACTTCTCTTTGCAAATATAGTTTTGTACTTTAACACATGAACATACTAATTATAGTCCATTCATTTCATATTTTAATCAAATTAACAATCAAATTTGTTTTTGAAAAGAATTTTTACGTGAGTGCAACTCTATTTATGATATCGCGTGAATTTAGGTCAATTTTATCTCCATTCATAATATTTTTTATTCATGAACTCATGTATTCGCTTTACTTATAACATTATTATTTTCTTTGTTTCTAATGCACTATATCAGTGACTACATCAGCAATACGCAAGTTAAGACCCGCGGGCAGCGGGTAATATCTGTCTAGTATGGTATAAATATGAATTAAATGACATTATACACAGTTAGCTAGCGTATTTTTTAAAGTTGTAAGTATATAGATATATTTATATGGCCCCCCTGTCCCAATTTTGTCTGAATGCAGAATCTGAAACAAAAAGGTTGCTCAGCCCTTGATTTTAGGATCGTTTATCGGAATGTTTATTTCCTACTCTTTAAGAACTTATCCGAACTGCCTGTAGTTAAGACAACTAGCTCATATAATGACATCAATGATCAATGAGATATTAGGGTCAATAGCATGTTTTATATTAAATGCAAATTTGAATAATAAATCCTGTGTAGAGGTAAGCTTTGGTTGGAATATTGTTCTTTAATTTCATTATAAACACAAATTTTTCTCAGTTAAAGCACGGAAATCATCAGTTGTTACACTCGCAATCTGAATCCGCAGTACTTCATAACATAGAATAAATGCTAAATTTGCGTCTTTGACTCAATGTTTCAATGTAGGCCTTCTTTAACTTTTCAGAATGGCAAGATAAGACACTGTTTATTATTTTAGCCTCTTCATTACAAGAATCGAAAATTCGATAATTTACATAGAAATAGGTACTTTAAAATATCTATTTCTAATAATTATGAATATTTTGCAAATACATTCTGTAGACAAATCTAAGAATTTTAGAGGTTCGCGGGCCGCAGAAAACACTCCGGTTTACCGCATATAGCGCGAGGTCCGTAATATGTCCACCTCTGCTCTAGATGTATTATTAAATTACATAACTGATCCTAGCCATTACTATACATTTTTTTTCAAAGTATTCATTTTAAAATTTAAAAATAGAAAATACTAAACTCATGTTAACTTATGTTTGAGATGGGTACTAACAAGTAAAGCAGTATTGTCAAATGTCAAGGTTGTGTTCAGTAATTTACGTAACAACAGTTCCAGTTGACCTGTAAGTCTTGCAGACGTACGGTCCTTACTCTTTGATACTGATTATGTAAATACGAATGACTAAATCAAAGATAATTACCTAGTGAAGAGTAATAGGCTACGGTAAACGTGATAAAATAGCTATACGGAACGTTTGGCTAGGTAGCTGTCTGTTACGCTCAGAAAGCTCTTTGCATTCCCTCGAGGCCAGGGCTGAATGAATGAATGAACTTTGCGACTTTAACCTAGGACGCACGTTATGTATGGCACGTTGTATTTTGGAAGCCTTATCGGCATCCATATGATACCAATAACCATGCAGGCTCTTGAGTTGACATTTTTAAAAATTTCAAATACAGTTCCTTTTTGGTAAAAACAGCATCTTATGACCTATAAGAGTCTATCAATGTTTAACAGTTCACATTGGCATCAATAAAAATAAGTAGCCGTAATAAAACGACATTCAATCGGATTTGAATAGGAAAGCGCGTAGTGATCAAGTTTAAACCAGTTGCCGGGCTAGAGTTATAGTTATTTCTATATGAAAGAATCATGGGTCATTTATATTGTTTTAACATAAATGAGACTTTTGAAGCATTGATTCTTTGATAACAATTAATAAAGAAATAAAGTGTTTTCTTGACTTTTGAGGGGATACGTTCTCAGACCGCCCTCGAAAATACAATTTCTGCGGTATTTAATTTCATATGCGTACAACATTTTCGTATAGGAACAACTTTAAATCTTTTAAATTTACACTTCTCTTAATAATCTTTACATCCCAACTGTTTCTGATGTTATTACCTGTAACGGAGCAACGAGCTATTGGTCTACACAGTTTGCGACGCTGCAGAGCAATTATGAGGCCTTCTTAAACGATTGATGTTCTCTACTGTAGCAATTATATGGCTTCGGCATTCGGACCACGCATCGTGAGAATACATTATACTAGCCATATTAAGAGACGGGTCATCACTTCCTAAGAGACTCAGTTGTCTAAATGCGGTGGGTTTGGACAAACAACTAACTGTGTGCTCATACCTGTAGAGAGAGGAAGGCTTGGGTGCGGGTGGATGGGGTGGGAAGAGGGTTAGAGAGTCGGAGTGCGTGGGTAGTGTCCCGCATGGTTAAGCGACGTAGAGAACTATATATTGTTATGAATCTCACTATCCAGGCTCTCTGCAAACTGCACCATACACCACCAACTTAAAGAACTTGACAACTTAGGGCTCCAAAGTAACGTGACGCTTTAATAGTTAAATAAATAACATCCAATACTGTACAGTTGTGTCGGACTCGATCGCAGACCATAATCAAGACGCCGTTCGTCTCAACTGTACTTGATAGTACTCCGCACTGAACCGTCGTAATGTTCCGTACAGAACCACACCGCTGAACTGTGCTGTAGTCAACCGTGTTCTGAACTCTTGTCGTGAACCTCCTGTCGTGAACCTTGCTGTATTGAGCTCTTTTTCTCGACCGTCTTGACTGCGTCACCTCCGCTCTTATATAGGGTCCCTACTGGCCTTCTCGACGTTTCGAGGTGGTCAGATGACTACAACTCTCGTGACGCTTCTGAGCTCTGTTCACGACGTCGATCCTTCCCGAACCACCATGTTGACACTCGTCTCGGCCGACCGTTGTAACTTGTCACGGTTGACCGCTCGTCTAGCGCTGGCCTGGGGCGATTTGCGTCGGCTGACTACACTCACACCACTACCCCCATCTGTGCCACCACCAGGTTTATAACACTATATATATATATATATATATATATATATATATAAAATATATATATATCAGAAGAAATCATTTACGGAGCTTTTCTAGCTTGTCTAGCTTTTCTTGCTAGTTCTCTACGTCGCTTAAACCTGCGGGACACCACCCACGAACTCCGACTCTGTAACTCTCTCTATATATATATATTATTAGTGCAAAGCGACAAGCTAGAAAAGCTCCGTAAATGATTTCTTCTGTGACCGTCTCTACAACTGTTTGGTTACTTACTTACTTTCCGACTTCAGCGTGCTTAGCACAAATTAATATTATCTACTTTGTTGATTTTCATGCAAAATGTTTCTGAATCAGTTACGCTAATCAACCTTAAAAGGCGAAATTACAATACAGTATGTAATTAGTTAAGGTCAGGTACTATGCTTAGTAGAAAAAATAAGGCCTATGTCGTTAGAGACGGACAAACCAGTTAGCGTGATGTGGTAAGGTATATATGATGGCACGCTAGAGGAATTTTAAAGAAAAAAAAATGTTTACAGTCTTAATAGGTCAAATGTATAAATATATTACAAAGAGCAGAAAGCAAGGTAAAATTCGTCAAATTTTAAATTGAAAAAAAATACCTGAGTGTTTTCTCACGTCGTATCCTATTAGTTAATAAAAGGTAGGACGAAGGGGAATGAAAACAGACAGAATTAGAAGCTCAGGCCATCCTGACAATACCTAGAATCAATTAAAAGTGTTAATTAATTGACTAGAAACATTTAATGGTATGGTATAATATTTACTACAATGTATGTTTGCTGGTGATCACAACAAAATAGCGCGGAAAAATAGTTCTGACGAATTATTAATAATTTAATGTTTCGGGCAGAATTTTTGTCTAAAGTATTTCTTTAAAAATGACTGCGCTATTTTGTCGGCGCTATTTTGTTCGCGTTAATTAGTCGGTGTTAATTTGTACGCACTATTTTGTCATGTTACCATGTTTGCTATTGTTATGAACTTTTATACACAAAGTACATTGGTTTGTTTGTTAAGCAAAGTCTCTCATTTCTATGTAATGTTAAGTTTAAGTCAGTCTGGTCATTTAGGCTTGGAGGATATACTAAAAATGTACTATATATGTCATTACAATCTACACTCCTAAACTTTATAAACAAACATCAATAATGAAACTTCTGGATAGTAATAAAATCTATAGTGTATATGCAAGAAGTCCTGTACTGACTGACATATCACTAATTCAATCATTCATGTACTGACAAATCACTGGATCATACATTGATGTACCTACGTACATATCACTAGCTCATACATTCATGTACTGAATGACATTTCAATAACTCATTCATTCATATACTAACTGACATACCACTGATTTATTACTGACTGACATATCACTGACTAATTCATTCAGGTAATGACTGACATATCATTGACTAATTCATTCAGGTACTGATTGACATATCTATAACTCATTTGTTCATAAACTGACAGTCCTGACTGACATATATATGACTAACCCAATTATGTACTGACTGACATATCACTGAATCATTTATTCATGTACTAAATGACATACCACTGATTTATTCATGTACTGACTAACATATCAATAACTCATTCATTCATGTAGTGACTGACATATCACTAATTGATCCATTTTTCCCTTTGACTTGATATGAAATGAATTGTTGAAATGAAATGTTGAAAGAACTCGGTACACAAAAGCCTAGTCATGTTTGCTTGTTAGACGTGCACCCATCACACTGACTCTAAGATTTAACTTAAAACGTCTATGAGCACGACAGTGAAGCTAATTTTAGACTTAGACTTAGTCTGTAGATGTTGATTTCTAGATGTCTAGATCTATATCTAGATTGCTATATTATAAAATGTTAAAGCTTATCTACTATTTTAAAATTTAATGTTGCTTTTAGTCTTTTGATATATTATCTTGGCCTACATTTTTTATGTAAATCTAATCAATAAATATATACTTTAAACCAAACCTAGATCTTAATAGTGCTAAATCAGAAGTTTAGCTAAGTTAGCTCTACACCATTAGATCTGCATTTATTTTATTATATATTTTAGTTACGCCGAGGTTGCCAATAGTAGTCTAACTAAATTTCCATTTGAATGGATGAATAAAAATTATCTTATTTCTTATCTTTGTTATTTGAATGGATGAATAAAAATTATCTTATTTCTTATCTTATTTACATTCTAGTTCCATCTAATAAATATGTGAATTTCTCAGTTGGTAACTATGTTGGGACATCAAGAAGATATTGCGGCTTAAGAGTTCAATAATTTTTTTTTCAAAAACAAAACAATCCCTTTTTCAACATATTATGTATTTACGATAGTTGCCATGCTAAAAGTCTTAAAATCAATAATAAGTTATTAGTTTGTTACTAAATTGAAAGCAAAGCCAAATGAAAATTCAATATATGGGACAATCAAAACAAAATAAAAAGTTGAATATTCCTTGCAAATAAGTGGCCGCCTCATGACATTGTTTTCTTATCTAAAACTAAGTAATGTTTGATGTCCTTTTGGGTACGTAAAACTATTTAAATACATTTGAAATATTGACAGTTATGCATTTTGGGAGTTATTTTTAGCGTATGTCATGCTATATTATTTAAGTGGTTCATCTTGCCTTAGCTGACATAGAAGAGAGCACCTTGCCGCGGGATAAACATTTGAGACCTAAAGAAAATTCACTGACGAGGATAGACACAGACGCGCAGCAACCGGAAATACTGTAATCCCGACTAATCGGACTCGATGCCAGGACTTATTATTTACAAGGTCAAAAGGGTTATTTAAATTAAAAGTAACATCTTTGTTGAAATATTACATTCTATTTCCTTTTTTTTCAAATCACAGATTTATTTATAAAAAAAAAGAAATTTATTAATAAAACAATAAAGAAAGAAAACATGAAATATTTACCTAGACTGCCAAAAAGCAACGATTTGTTTGAATGAGTAACTTTCTATGATAAAAAATGTTCATATTTATGCACTCTTTATCTAAACATTCTCCTAACTAATTTATTAACCACCTAAACAACCTTTTAAATATATTTTTTTGCTACTGATAACAAAAAAAGTTTGCATTCTAGTAACTAATGACAACTAACCTTTAACGAAGTTCCAAGAACAGATTAACAGCAACGATTTCAACGTATGTTTTTGTTATCAGCTAGGAGAACTAGAGCGTGAAATCAACGTACTGTTATGTTAATCTCTACGTCAAGGTGACATTGACGCAAAAAACAGCAAGACGAAGTCTAGAACTAAATTTCATTTGCTGAAAAATTGGGCTCTTTGAGTCTGACACATATATAGTTTTTATGTTCAGCAACAAAGCCCATCGAGATTTAAAGCAGTAAAAAATATAACCGAGAAATTGTATCAATAGAATGAAAGCGAAATTAAATTAAAAACAGGTTAGATTTAATATTTTAACAATAATATAGTTTTAATGAGGGTTTTGAAGGGGGTTTTGAGTTTAAATCTTCCTTCAGAGGGGTTTGATGCTAAAAATACCTCTTCGATATAAAAAAAAAAATTACACATAAAAATTCTTTGAGCGAAGCGAAGCCAATGCGGGATTTAAAAAAAAACAACTCCAGATGAATTTGAAATTAAAATTTCCCTACAGAGCGTTTTAAGGTTGATGACCTCTCTCTTCAATATTATTCTAAAGCAACTTACAGTCTCCAAATTTTATGACTGTAGCTAAATAGGTTTTGAATTTTAAAAAAAAAAGTAACTTAAGGGATTTTTTAGTTTACAACTCCCCAACAGATGATTTTAATGATAAAACTTTCCTTTCGATATAACATGGAAAGCAAACTATAGTCACTTAATTCCTAGAGCGTAGACAAGAGAGGTTTTACATTTCTACAAGGGGTTGGGCTCCAATAATAAAGTGCAGTGAATAGTCATTTACCAAAATTGAAAGACACTAAAAGTGTCTCAACAAAGATGGTTAAGACAGATTTAAGGAGTCCTGTATTATATAAGATAAGATAATATAAGAGATCGAGACTCAATCAAGGAATTCATATTAGGTTTGTGGAACATGTTCTCCTACAAAAGGAATTACGCATATGGGCGTAGCCAGAATTTTTTTCGTGGGGGGGGGGGAGAGTGGGGGATTCCCCCCCCCCCCCAGTATCCCCAAGGCGAGAAAAAATATATTTATATGTTTGTATGTGTGAGTGTGTACATAATCTTTATTACATTCTGACCCTTCATTCTTTCAGAAGACGTTTATGTGCCCTAGAATAGGTTCTTCCTGGTGTTAGTGGGAAAATTGTAGACCTCCCACCATTGCCAGCAAGTATTGGTATTGAAAGCCAACAAAATACATCTTCTGAGATATCTACAGTGCATTTCCCTGCTATTAAAAAGTTTTATTTCAAAAACCTAATGTGCTATTCTTACTGACTTAGACTCTCCCGCGACGTTCGGTGCATTTGCCGTCAAGCTGTTTCCACAAAAATCTGTCACTGGTAATGTATAAAGCCTCTTCCCACCAGCTCTCAGGACCTCCATGAAAGTAAAGCGCCAAATTGTATTAGGATTTTAATCGCAACTTATATTTTGCGTTATTCACTTAATCAGAGAACATGTCTCGCAAACCACATGCGAAGCTGTCACAATCTTACTAAGGGATCGACTACCAGTTTTGCATAAAATTTCCTTGATTTAGACCCGATTTCTATAACTGACTCCTAAAATCTAACTTACGATACTTTGCCAGCTTTTTGAGCCACATTTAGTGTTTTTTTTTAATTTTGGCAGATGGCTATTCACTGCACTTTATTAATGGAGCCCCGCCACAGGTAGAAATGTGTAACCTCTATTGAATACGCTCTAAGAATTAAGTGACTGTAGTTTGCTTTAGATTTTATATCAAAAGGGAAGTTTTTTCTTCAAAATAATCTGTTGGCGGTTTTAAAATTTAAAATCTCTGGAGTTTTGTTTTTTTTTAAATTAAAAATCCCATTTAGCTACGGTCATACAATTTGGTAACTGTAGTTTGCTTTAGAACAATATTGATGACAGAGGTTAATCACATTAAAACTCTCTGTTCATTGGCCTCCTTCAGTCGTAGGACGACTATGGTTCATCTCAGAGCACACTTCCTCATGTGGCTGTGGAGCCCTATTTTGGAGAGACACTCCCGTCCACAGATAGCGCAGGTTAGGGTCCTCTTGGCTTTTGCTTTGGTGGTATAGGAGCTGGCCGTTTTTAGGTTTGTGCGTTTTTCTTCCTGGGCTGAGACCCATGTACTTTCACTGTCCATAGCTCTCTTTGTCACTGTCTCTCTCCATCTGGTGCTGTCTAGAGCTATGTCTTCCCAATTGTAAGTATTGATGTTCACTGATTTGAGGTAACGTTTTATTACATCTATGTAACGGAGGTGAGGGCGACCAGTTTTTCTTGTTCCAGTCGCGAGTTGTCTATAGAGGATGACTTTCGGGATGCGCTTGTCCTCCATCCGGCGAACATGTCCAAGTCAGCGCAAACGGCGTTGTCTGAGAGCTGTAAAGATGCTGGGAATACCTGATCGCGCAAGGATCTCAGTATTGCACACTTTTTCTTTCCATGTGACATTCAAGATCCTACGGAGACATCTCAAATGGAATGAGTTTAGTTTTCTCTCTTGCTTTGCGTAGGTGGTCCATGATTCACTGCCATACAGCAGTGTACTCATAACGCATGCCTTGTAGACTTCCATTTTGGTCACCGTAGTTAGCATATGGTTTTCCCAAACTCTTAGTCTGAGTCTAGCGAATGTCGAGGCAGCCTTCCCTATGCGTTTTTTCATCTCCTCTTCTAGGGACAGGTCATCTGTAATTGTGGATCCCAGATAGCAGAATTCGTTTACGGCGTCCAGCTTGTTATCGTTAATGAGGATGGAGGTGGTGCTGTAGTAGGTGGTCTCATAACATTTGTTTTCTTCGTGCTAATAGTCAAGCCATATTCTTTACAGGCCTGAGAGAAGCGGGACATTAGTGACTGAAGTTCCTCTTGTGTGTGTGCCACTACCGCTGCGTCATCCGCGAATAGCATATCTCTTACGAGGGTGGCTCTGGCCCTCAGTCTGGCAAAATCTGGAATGGAGATAGATGCCTTCAGTGAATTTGTCAAACGCGTTGTGGATTAGCAGTGAAAATAGTATTCCAAAGAGGGTTGGGGCCAGGACACATCCTTGTTTAACTCCGCTGTTTATACTGAAACTTTCAGAGCTGGCACCGTTGAATTGCACTGTGCCCATCATATTTTGGTGGAAAGATATGATTACAATTAGTAGCTTGGGTGGTCAGCCTATTAACTGTAAAATTTTAAAGAAGCCATCTCTGCTAACTAGATCGAAGGCCTTTGTCATGTCAATAAACGCAATGTACAAAGGCATCCTTTGTTCTCTGCACTTTTCCTGGAGTTGTCGGATGGACAAAATCATGTCAATCGTGGATCTCCCCGCATTGTGATTCTGGATGCACCCGATCAGCGAGTTTTTGTAGCCTGGGAAGTATCACTCGAGCAAAGACTTTTCTTACAATACTTAAGAGGGAGATTCCCCTGTAATTGATTCAGTCGCTTCTGTCACCTTTGTTCTTATACAGTGTAATGATTTTAGCATCCCGCAGGTCTTGTGGCACAGCACCTTCTTGCCAACATTTACAAAGCAGTTCGTGTAGAGGTTGGATTAGATTCTCTGTAGGGGAATTTTAAACTTAAAACCATCTGGATGTATTTTAAACTTGAAAAAAAGCCATGTGTGTAGGAGAATGCTTTAAACTTAAAACGCCTCTTTTGGCTTGGCTACGCTCAAATAATTTTAGTGTGTAATATGCTTTTTTTATATTGAAGAGATATTTTTTAGCATCAAACCCATCTGAATGGGGGGTTTCAACTCAAAACCTTTTTTTGCAACGCTCATAGCATTTTGAGTGCGTAATTTGCTGATTTTTTTTATTGAATGTGTTTTTTATCCTGAAACTCCGCTGGGGTTTAAACTCAAAATCTATTTGGCTACGCTCATAGATTTTAGAGTGTCTAATTTGCGTTTTTTTATATTGAAGAGGTATTTTTTTAGCTTCTAACACCACTGGAGGCGAGTTTAAACTCAAAACCTCTTTGACTACATTTATAGATTGACAAATACAAAATAAAGTAAAAGATGGCCGTCAGAAGATAAGTTATTATCAGCATGATCATAAGTATTAAAATTATTCTCATCTCTCAAAAGACTTCCTATACTTCTAAGACACCTTGACCGTTAAGGATAAATTATTAGCGTAGAGCGTAGTGATCCTTAGTATTCTAATTGTTTTTCTATCTGTCAAAAGATGTTTCCAACTTTTCATTCATTAACACAGTGCCTAACTGGAAAACACCTGGTGCATTGTAACGAAAGCTTTAATTTATTACTCTTTTTTATATAAACAAAAGTGACTATTAGTCTCATTTCTTTAAAGTATGTTTCTTTATTTCTAATTCCTCTTCAACACCAAAAATAACGTTATGGGAAATTTGCAATTGTGTTTAATTTACTTTATTTTTTAGGTATTTATAAGACACCTTTCACTGTAGCTCTATCACTCTTTCATACTAAACGTGACAGACTTAAAAAACAAACAGCGCAAAAATTCACTTCCTTTTAACGGCAGATATGTAAGAAATGCTTATGAAGTATATTCACTGATTCAAATATTTCCCTTTGTGTGTTTACATCTCAACCGTTAGAAAATAGGTTTTAAAAGCTGCACCAGTCAGTAAATAGCTAACATTAGTATTTAAAACAAATTATTAAAATTTCAGATTAAATTCTAGAAATCTAATCTATTTTAAATGTGTTAAATTAATAAAACCATGTTTTTTAAATTACAAAATGGATAATATAAATAAAGTGTATTTATGACATTGTCAGATGGGATAAAGCATAAGTTAATTCATAGATGCATATAAAAACATTTATTTTCGTTTCATTAAAAAAAGTGTTGTTTTTGTTTTTTCCAAAACTTAATATCATTTTTTATGTCTTGGCAAATTTTGGACTTGATATGCGTACAGTATAAAATTGAATGTAGAATTTACTACAAATAGAGTTTCAAAAGATGAAAGCACTAATTGATAAGTCTTTCCTGTTAAATGAAAGATCTATGTGTTATAACTAGTATTTCAATTATTCCAGAAGGTACAAGAACAAAGCATATTAAATAATGTCGACAAACATAAACTTATTTTGACAGATCTTTTATTTCTTTTCTTGTGTCTTGTATTTTCTAACAAAATTGTTTTACTTACTGCTGACGTCTTGATCACAGTTATGGTCAGTATTGAACAAACTATAACATTGATTGTAGCAATAACCATAGAGTACAAGTTGACAAGTGTACTTAAATAAAAATCCATCCAAAATTATTAGTTATTATAAAAATTAATCATTACCATATCTTCTAACTTCAGTATCTATTTCTAATGTATTTATATCTGAATAAACATACATAGAAACTTGTATTACAAACATAATTACCGTTATTACAAATGCACATAACCCTATTACGTCATAATTCTAGAAACATGAAAAGGAAAACAGACAGCAATCATTCTTTCAGCGAATACAAAAGTTACAAAATATGTGCTTGAATATAAAACCGAGACCTTAACATTATCAAAAATCAATAGAAAGTAAAATAATATTGTAACTAAAAAATGTTTATCAAAGTACAAAACAATGTTAGACATTCGAAAAGCAACAGTCAAAATAGAAAACTTATGCGAGGTAGATAAGTAATAAACTGGTTTTATCCATCATTCCTTGCTAAGACTAAACAGGATTATTGAAATTATTTGTAAAGAAATCTGACCAAGCCCAGCATATGGACTAGATCACAGTTGATCAATATGTCAAATGCAGTATAAACATTATCACTCACATCTAGTAAACAGTCTGAGTTAATATAAGAGAGTTCTTCATCTGTTGTGATATTCATGTTGTAAGTATCTAATGAAGGAGTTTATTTTATGAAATTACATACACAGAAGTCCTTTTTATTCTCTGACATAACTTCAAGTTGATTATTAGCATTTAATTTAACAGAAACTCTTTACCATGTATGCTATGTAAAAAGTCTAAAGATTAAAACTTTTCAGCGAAAAAAACAACAACAAAACTTCCCCTACAGTGAACAAACCAAATTCTTTTAAAATATTAAAAAACCACGTCACAAAACGTCATTAACAAAAGCGTTTAAAAATCGTGATTCAAAGTTAAATATAATGCTTGAAAATACTTTTAATAGAGAGAGAGAGAGAGATAGAGAGAGAGAGAGAGAGAGAGAGAGAAAGAGAGAGAGAAAGATTATTTGTTTAAGGGTTTGAAATGCATTGCCCCATTTCTACTTAAAAACTCTTCATCCATCCAGTAACCAAGGCTTCCCAGCCTCAATCCATTTAAACATTTCTATACATCCTAAGCAGTTGATATAGTCTTCAAATGTTGAAGATCATAAAATAGATTTGCTTTGTCTAACTATCTACTCAAATTGCCACATTTCTTTCTATTTATTTAGAAATAAAAATGAGATTTAAATATGAAAAATATTAAATTAAGTTAAAAGATTAAAACATAAATCTATCATTGATATACTGATTTTATTTCTAATTTAAAACTAAATTTAAAATGCAATTTTTTAATGCTATACAAATGTATACCATATATATATATACATTAGCTGGATACGGGATATCTGGTATATTGTAACGAAGGCCTTTAATTTACTTCTTGTAACGAAAAGGTGAAGGTCAAATTGTAAGAAGTCGATTAATAAGAAATACTTAGCCTCATTTTACAAAATATGTTTAAAATCTCCAAGGACTTCTTAAAGACCCTGAAAGTTATTTGCAAAGCTGATAATATATTCTATACAAATGATAGACACAGAAATAACTGGGACACATTTTCCAGAATATGGTTTAAATTTTTAAAGACCCTGAAAGTTAAGTGTACAGTGATAATATATTCTTTACAAATGATACGCACAGAAATAACTGGGACACATTTTCCAGAATATGGTTTAAATTTTTAAAACCCTGAAAGTTAAGTGTACATTGATAATATATTCTTTACAAATGATAGGCACAGTTTCTAAAAAGGAAATTGCTTACGTATTTTTCTTTCTGAGAGTTGTCAAAAAAGGCTTTTTTATAGAATGGGAATAGTGAAAACATGTTTTTAGTCTTTCCATAGAATGTAAAATTTGATCAATGCAATGTAACAGTTAGTTTTTTACAGTCACAAAATCTATACCACCAGACAGTCCAGTCTAATCAATAATGTTTGCTCAGTGGAACTACGTTAGACCCTGTCCTCGAGTCTTTATTGTCGTTCTTTGACATATATATTTTTTAAAGTTATAGAACTTTATGATTAAAATAAATTGGCAAAACGTTAAGTGGTGCTCAGAAAGCTTAAGGGGGAGGCGTTGGATTGAATAATGAAAGAGCTTTAAAAATTGGGGACTAAAAGAAATTAAATTGTGGGTAGGGGAGTTTTGATGCGTGCCTTTTCATTAATTGAGCAGTAGACACGTATACATAGACGTCTATTTATAAGCGCTGGTTATGAGTGTCTATGTGTTTTTTTTCGTGTGTGAATGTTGTTCGTGTGTGCATGTTAATGTACAGTAGTTACGCTGAGGTTGTCATATGTAATCAAATAGAATTTCCATTTTTTTATCAATAAAGTTATTGTATCTTATCTTATTTTAAAAGTACATAACATAAGTATCAGGATGTAAATAAAACATTTAGATTTGATACAAATTCTTAAAATTTCATCTTAATTACTATATATCAACTAAATGATTATAAATATGTGTATTAATGAAAGCAAGTTTATTTTAATTACAAAATGGCTAGTAGAAATATCAAAAGTGCATCCATGACATAAAATAAATAATAAAATAAAATCTATTTAAATTTAAGATAAAATATACATTGATTCAGGGATACATGTTATTTATGTTCGTTTTATTTAATTAAAAATGTAAATTTTTTTTTCAAAACCTCAACATAATTTTTTAATGTCTTGTCAAACTTTAGACTTGTTGATACGTATATTAAAAAATTGAATGAAGAGTTCACAACATAATGAATTTCAACGGATGAAAGCACTAATTGATAAGTCTTTCCTGTTAAATGAAAGATCTATGTGTTATAACTAGTATTTCAATTATTCCAGAATGTACAAGAACAAAGCATATTAAATAATGTCGACAAACATAAACTTATTTTGACAGATCTTCTTTTATTTCTTTTCTTGTGTCTTGTATTTTCTAACACAATTGTTTTACTTACTGTCTTGATCACAGTTATGGTCATTATTGAACAAACTATAACAATGATTGTAGCAATAACCATAGAGTACAAGTTGACAAAAAATGTACTTACATAAAAATCCATCCAAAATTATTAGTTATTATACAAATAATCATTCCCATATCTTCTATCTTCAGTTTCATTGTCTACAGTATAAATATCTAAATAAACAAGGCCATACAGAGGCACTTGTATTAGAAACATAATTACGGTTATAACAAATACACATAATGTTATTCTATAACATCTTATTATTCTAAAAACATGAAAAGAAAAACAAACAGCAATCATTCTTTCAGCGGATAAAAAAGTTACAAAATATGTGCTTCAATATGAAGCCGAGACCTTGCCGTTATTAAAAATAAATACAAAGTAAGATAATATTGTAACTGACAAATGTTTATTTAAATAGAAAACAATGTTAGACATTCGAAAAGCAACAGTCAAAAAAAGAAAACATTAAATCTGATATTGCGAGGTAGAGAAGAAGTAAACTGGTTGTATCCATCATCCCTTGCTGAGACAAAACAGAAATATTGAGAATGTTTCCAATGAAACCTAACCAAGCTAGAAATTGAACTAGAACACAATTGATCAATATGTCAAATGCAGTATAAACATTATCACTCATATCTAGTAAATTGTCTGAGTTGATATAAGAGAGTTCTTCATCTGTTGAGTCATTTATATTGTAAGTATGTGATGAAGAATTTTTGCTAAAATATATGAACACAGGAGTATAGAATTCTTTTGATTCTACTGACATAACGTAAAATGGTTATTACTATTGAAGTTTACAAAAACTCAGCGAAAAACAAAACGATGCCAATCTTCTGGTAGAGAACCTAAAGGCTCGCATTAACTAAACATAGTGCTAGATATTGGTTACTTATTATACCTATCTACCAGCGTCAATAATCCTAGCACTGAATATTCAAATTAAGGTCAATTAATGAACGACATTCAGGCTTTAATATTTTGTGGGGCCCAGTTTAGGTAGGGATACGGATAATAAGTAAAAATTAAGAAATTCTATTAGGAAATAAATTCGTCTTTGCATTTTATTCATTCTTTATAACGCACAGAATTACTACACTAGCCTTGCAGGGACGGCCATAGGCAACCTATCCGACCGCAGTGGGACCCACACCTTCATAGGACCCGCTCTAATTCTATGTGTTAATTATTAAATTAAACCATTTTATAACTTATAACATATTTCTCTCGGCGGACTTATTTTCCAGGAGCTCCTGGAAACTCCTGAAATAGCAAAATCTATGAAAAAGTCATGGACATCTCCGAAAATTAATAAAACTCTTTTGGAAACTCATACAAATCTCATGAAATATATAGAAAAAACTTGTCATTTTGGGGGGTCATTCAAAATGGAAAACGCCTATCCTACGGGCGATAAAAACGGCATTATGCATTAGCCGTGATTGTGTAATCTGGTGAAAGAAGCTTCTCACGCCTCAAACTAATGAAGAGTTATTAAGTTCAACAATTCTCGTATAAATAGATTGAAACCATCATTAATTAGTGATATATAGCGTTATCTATGTAGGAAATACAATGTTCATGATACACTGTGAAACTTTGCTACAAGCAAAATTCGTAAAGTAGTTATGTACGTAGTTAAGAATGGATAAAATGCATAGACGAATTTACTTTCTAAATACAAACTCTTAAATTTCACTTATTATCAGCTTCCCTACCCAAACTTGGTCCCGCGAGATCCGTTTCGCATAATTCCCCACAATGGTTAAGTACAGCCCTGCTATTTACATATATATACATAGTAGATTACTTAATCTCTTTGCATGACTTCTAAGTCACAATGGTTAAGTCCGGTGGTGCTGTTTTGTGTTTGTAAAATGTTTGTTTGTAAAATGTTTTACTATGTTTCGGATGTTCCGTCAGAGTTAAAGATAGTTTACTTTCTAGTCCAAACCTTCCGCAGGACAAAGGGGGATGGGATCGGGCAGGATTTGATAAATTTAAAAGCCAGTCCAGCGCTCAGGCAGCCATCTGTAGTGGGAACACTACTCTTGTGTTTTCTCGTGGACTATCCGCAGAAATAAGAGAGTGATCTTTCCATTACTTCTTGTTTAAATTTTTGACGGAAGAAGAGAATTATATATATATATATATATAGATATCACAAGAATTCTGTTTCCTACATAGATCACGCTCAATAGCAAGAATTACCAAATGTTTCAATCTATCTACGAGAATTGTTGACCTCAAGTAATTCTTCATAAACGTTTTAGGCGCCAGATGCTTCTATCACCAGAATCCATATTTAAGGATATTAAATAATGCCATTTTTTATTGCGCATAGGATCGGCGTTTTCAATATTGAATGATTTTAATAATTTCTGGAGATTTCCAGCACTTTTTCGTGCATTTTTTTTTTTTTTGCAATTTTTAGAAGATTTCCAGATGCTCGTGGTAAATCAGGAGGCCGCTGGAATGCTGTTATATTTATAATATTGTTACGAATCTCACTATTCAGGCTCTCTGCAAACTGCACCATACACCACCAACTTAAAGAACTTGACAACTCAGGGCTCAAAGTAACGTAACTCTTTAATAGTTGAATAAATTACAGCCAATACTGTACAATTGGCAACACGTACACTGTACAAATATCTCTCCGATAACACCGTACCGCCGCATCAACTCTTGCACTGGCCTCTCTCCGTCTCGTTCCGGGCTTGCACTGGATTCAACAGTTAAGGACTGGCTTCACACACTAGGCTCGTTGTGTCGGACTCGGTCGCAGACCAAGATCAAGACTCCAGACGTCTCAACTGTACTTGACAGTACTCCGCACTGAACCGTCGTAATGCTCCGTACAGAACCACACCGTTGAACTGTGCTGTAGTTGACCGTTTTCTGAGCCCTCTGTCGTGAACCTTCTGTCGTGAACCTTCTGTCGTGAACCTTCTATCGTGAACCTTCTGTCGTGAACCTTCTGTCGTGAATCTTCTGTCGTGAACCCTCTGTCGTGAACCTTCTGTCTTGAACCCTCTGTCGTGAACCCTCTGTCGTGAACCTTCTGTCGTGAACCCTCTGTCGTGAACCCTCTGTCGTGAACCTTCTGTCGTGAACCTTCTCTCGTGAACCCTCTGTCGTGAACCTTCTGTCGTGAACCTTCTGTCGTGAACCTTCTGTCGTGAACCCTCTGTCGTGAACCTTCTCTCGTAAACCTTCTGTCGTGAACCTTCTGTCGTGAACCCTCTGTCGTGAACCTTCTGTCGTGAACCCTCTGTCGTGAACCTTCTGTCGTGAACCCTCTGTCGTGAACCTTCTATTGTGAACATTCTGTCGTGAACCTTCTCTCGTGAACCTTCTGTCGTGAACCTTCTGTCGTGAACCTTCTCTCGTGAACCTTCTGTCGTGAACCCTCTGTCGTGAACCCTCTGTCGTGAACCTTCTGTCGTGAACCCTCTGTCGTGAACCTTCTATTGTGAACATTCTGTCGTGAACCTTCTCTCGTGAACCTTCTGTCGTGAACCTTCTGTCGTGAACCTTCTCTCGTGAACCTTCTGTCGTGAACCCTCTGTCGTGAACCTTCTGTCGTGAACCCTCTGTCGTGAACCTTCTATTGTGAACATTCTGTCGTGAACCTTCTGTCGTGAACCTTCTCTCGTGAACCTTCTGTCGTGAACCTTCTGTCGTGAACCTTCTCTCGTGAACCTTCTGTCGTGAACCCTCTGTCGTGAACCTTCTGTCGTGAACCCTCTGTCGTGAACCTTCTATTGTGAACATTCTGTCGTGAACCTTCTCTCGTGAACCTTCTGTCGTGAACCTTCTCTCGTGAACCTTTTCTCGTGAACTTTCTGTCGTGAACCTTCTGTCGTGAACATTCTGTCGTGAACATTCTGTCGTGAACCTTCTCTCGTGAACCGTCTTGACTGTGTCACTCTTTATATAGGGTCCCTAATGGCCTTTTAGAACCGGACAAAACATCGCTTGACGTTTCTAGCTTCGTCACAGGACTACATCCCTCGTGACGCTCTTGAGCTCTGTTTACGACGGCGATCCTTCTCGAACCGTCATGTTGACACTCGTCTCGACTGACCGTCGTAACTCGTCACGGTTTACCGCTCGTCTAGCGCTGGCCACTATCACCATCTGTGCCACCACCAAGTTTATAACAATATGATTTAATTAAATAATTTATGTTTCCAGAAATTAGCGCGGGTCCTATGAAAGTGGGGGGCTCACTGCAGTTGCATGGGTTGCAGTGGCATAAGGTCGGCCCTGCAAAATAGCGCTTATCATACGCCTTGTGTTGACTAGTATATCAGTAATAGGCTTTGGGATCTACATTTAGAAGACGCTGAGCTATTTTTTTTCTGGACATTAATATTTTTAAACTGTATTAATTACATCATTTAAATCATTTAAAACGGTATTATTCCATTAAGGTTACAATGTAGGTTGGCAATAAATTTGTTGAAATTTATCTAAGGCTTTTCTACGCGGCAGGATAAAATTTCTTCCAACCAGAGAGTCCATGAAGGTGTGCTAAGAAGAAAAATATAATGTTTTAATAAATGTAATTAATTCCAAAAATAGTCCTGACATCGAGTGATAAGTAGACTATACAAAGTGTTTTAGTAAATGCAATTGTTTCTAAAAGATGTCTTTTCTGTTATCGGTATCCAATTCATGCGTGTGGTAACCTTTTTTTTTTGCTTTTTGAGTGGCTCCAAGTAGAGTTGCCTTTCGTTGTTGTTTGTTCAAAACATATTTCAATCAGTTCGTCATTTTAACTGTTTGTTGTTGTTTTAATTCCAACCAGTGCGTTGATTTATTATAAGTTTGGTAAAAGTATGTTATTACAAACACAACAAGGTAGAAAACTGGAAAAAAAAACACTTTTTGTTTCATTAGAAATAGCTTGCTATATAAAATGAATAAGATGCTCTTATTCAATTTTTAAACTACAAACATTGTTATTCTACTTTCAAAGCTCACTTCAATTTCCATTCATTTAAAGCGACACAGATTTAAAAATAACAGAATTTGTTATCTAAAAGATTACTATTTTTTATATTTAAATTAGAAAAAAAAATATTTTCATACAATTTTCACGTTATTAAAATAATAATAAAAATGCTAAGTTTTCGATTCCAAAGATAAAGTATGAATTCAGAGTTTTACATGACTACAAAAACCTCCTGCGTTCTTCATATTTTCCATTATTTCTTGCAGACAAAGTCAATGTCCGCTTGCGGTTTATTTAAGTTTTCTTTCCGTTTTCTGCGCCTGAATTCAGTAATGGCCATCCTTCCAAACTGACATGTTTGTCCCGTAGCCTTTGTGAGAATTCTCTGTTTGCTTTAGAGGCCATCTGCTGCTAACTTTTTGTCCTCTATCCCAGTGAGGGCAAAATGAAGTTGATATTTATAGCACTCACGGGGGTCACCTCGTTAAGCACTCCTCCTTTAAGTTCGTCTAAAAGATTGCCATTGGTATGCAGTTGTCTTCCATAATCAAACCATTAAATGTGGATATTTTTATTCGTCATCTCTTTTCTTGGCCAACTGTTAACAAGCAGGGTGTCATGTGGCCAGCATAACGACCAATCGCATTTACTTTCCCCAACTAAAGTCAGGTACCCATTAGAGCTGGGTAGACATAGGGCCGCCCTAAAAATCCAGAATTTCAAAATTTCAGTCTTCACCGAGATTCGAAACAAGGACATTAGATTCGGAACGCAAGCGCTGATATACTCAGCCACCGCGGCCCCATACAGATTACTCTAATATTGTCTACCTCGTAGATTGTAACTAAAATGTGACTATAATTTAATATTACTTAAATCATTTAATTTTAGTTTAATATTATTTTAGAAAATGTCTATAGGAAAATAAATACGATTTAATCTCCATTGACTTAATAGTTTAACAAAGAAACTTCTATAAAGTCTTGCAAAAGATCATTAAGATCCTGGATAGAATGAAATAACTCCGTATCTCATATCATCTATACTATAAAGTAGAATGTGAGGTGTATGTATGTGACTTATAGACATCAAAACCGCTTGACCAATCTTGATAAAACTTGGCAGGAATGTTTCTTGGGTACCAACTTAGACCGTAGTGTATGTATTGTAGCCCTAAAACAAACCTTAGACTCTAAAAAAAAATAAAGTTGTCCGACTCTATTTAAGCTATAGTATTTATGGATCAAGGCGATGTTTACAATGTTGACATGAGGAAAGATCGAAATGATTTACACCTAGATCTATTTTAAGAAATACACTTTGCGCAGATAGTTTGTTCTTTGACACATGAAAATACAATAGAAGGTCCATTAATTTCATTATGTAATCAAATTAACCTTTAAATTTGTGTTTCAAAAGCATTTTTCACATAAATTAGTGCTTTATATTTGTGACTACAAATTTCCTGACGAACATTCTTTATTAGACAGAACCGTAATGTTTCTTTCCATCCCTAGGTCTAAAACTCTAGGATGATAAAACTTCTCTTCGCACAGATAGTTTTATACTTTAACACATGAACATACTAATTATAGTCAATTCATTTCATATTTTGATTAAATTAACATTCAGATCTGGTTTTCTAAAGCATTTTTAATAGACTACATTCGTTTACGAAAGCTGCGAAGGCGAGTTGAGATAGGCATAGATTCATTCATGAATCGCGTACTAAAAATTATTTCGTTTAATTGTTTACTTTATAATCCCATTCATTTAACAAAGCTATCGCTCTTTTCGTTTTTAAAAGATATGAATGTATCGGCTTCGGGTAACCCATTTTCGTAGCGAAAGAGAAAAAACTTGAAAGGATCATTAGCTAAGTTTAATATACATCTAAATCCAATCCACTACATTAGTAAACACAAACTTAGACCAGCAGGCCGCGGGTAATGCCAGGCTAGTCTATAATATAACTCTAATAACATCCTGTTTAGGTGGTCACATATCCTTATGCAATTGCATAAATATAATCAATAGTTTTTAAAAAAATGTAAAAAATAACAAGAAATATATTCTAAATAAATAACAAAAAAAAAAAATTACCTATCATATCAAATAAATTTTATTTAAATCAAAACATCTTATAGAATAATAGTTGTATATATGAAGAAACAGAATGGACTGTCATCTGGCTAAGTGTTCATTAAATACACTGCTAGGTGAATCATGCATATAGAGTTTGAGGCTTAGAAAAATATTTTACTATATTTATTTAGCCTTACACTTCAAATTTTTATAGAGCCCCAAACTACTTGGAAGGTACAGTTCATGCAATAAAACAGTTTGGGATCAGTAGCATCGCAGGCTCTGCCAGGCTGTAACACGGTGTGCTAAAATCTTCCTAAGGGTCACCTGCATAAGATTTTTCCTCATGGTTTTCTCCCGAAGCCTTTTCCAAGGCAAAGGAGGTTTTGATTCAGAGTAGCACGCTATAAAATATAGTAATGTTTTCGAGATAGGAAGATAGCTGATTGTTGAAGGCTATTTTCATCTTTCGCAGCTTTCCTATAAGGCTGACATGGAATACTTTAATACAAAAATGTGCATTAAAAATGTGCTACAAAAATTTGGTAAAAAAGTGAGCTTTTATTAAACAGTGGTTTTCTGTATTAATTTCTCTAAGTCTAAGACGTGGGTACTGAAAATCAATCAAAGCATCTTGAATACTTCCACCAAAGAAGTGCACTCTCCATTAAAGGCTATCGATTTTAAGACCACGGTAAAAAAAATACACTGTAGACAGTAGAGAGTCACTGATATTCGACTGTTGCTTTTTCTCCACAAGTGTATGTTAAGTAAGGATGCGTAACAGAAGTGTCCCACCAAAAGTATACGTGAATTGACTTCAAAGAGAATACATAAAAGCACGTGACTTCATATCAAGATAGCTAAATATATTTTACTAAGGTTGCTAGATACAGATCTCAGATTACCAATAAAAAAGCAATAACGGAGCAGACTGGGAAAAAAAGATTTTAAAAAAAAATTTAATGGACGACCAGCAAACAGTGGTTTTGTTTGTTTTGTATGTGAAAACTATGAAGCTCACAGATCGTACTTCGTCATGGAGGGGGAGACAAACTTTATAACTTTAAACGTGATCTGAATTTAATTGTATGTCTTAAAGTTTAATACAATTGTAATTATATAGAAAGAAAATATGCTAGGACAAATTTGTACAAAAGCTCATTTTCCCTAGCGCTATTAGAGCATGGATTGGGTTGCCTGAGCTAGCTAGGAAAACCAGTGACTTGGCGGAGTTAAGGTCATTGGTTAATATGCATGACATAAGATAAGAAAATACATTTTAAATTGTCATATATATAAGTGAAGTAACTGCTTTACAAAACAATGTGAGATAACTCATGACAGAATATTTAAAAAGAAAACTTCCATACATTATAATAATTATTATAATTATAGCTTTTATATTGCGCTACTTTTATGCTTATAGAATGCTCAGAGCGCTTTGATCCAATATCATTTGTGGACAAGTGGGTGTCGAACCTCGAGCCCCCTTTGTAGGTAGCTAAGCCAAACCAAGCTTAAGCGTACTTAGCCTATCGACCACCCTTATACAAATAAAACGAAAATAATATATAAAATATTATTATATATGTGCATTCCAATTCACGGTTGAAATTAAATTTATAATGTTAAAATGATTTTCATTATGTTCCACATTTTACACGTTAAACTTGAATATTGTTTTTTTTCAGGTTCTCCATTTATTCCACATGTTGTAGCAGAAGCTGGGGGAAAAAATCACATACTCTTTTTTAGTTACAAATTTAATACATAACAATATTCATTTTACTAAAGCAATGTTACCTAAAAGGGTCATCATAATCATAACATATTTACTGAACAGTACTCACATACAGAGCTCATTTTGGGAAGTTTACAACTTTTCTGATATCTAAAAAAATAAAGTTACATATTGTTATAACTAGATGGTGGTGTGGATAGATAAGTAGTCAACAAACGTAAATTGCCCAGTGCCAGCGCTAGACGGGAATCAACGTGACGAGTAGCGTCGGTCAACCGCGATGAAGACTCATTGCAAACTGGCAGTATTAGTAATTAGAAAAAAATAGTCAAGTTGAACGGAACCTAAGTGTCAAGGTGTTGATTTGCTAAGCCACAAGATTTTAAAGTTTTTTGAAAGAATTAGAGACCGAGTATAGAGACCATTTTTACATTGAAGTGCCCTGGTTAAGAAGAGAAAGGGTTCTAAAACCTTTTTTATGAGACCTGAAACTGAACGTTTGATGACAGACAATTAAAATGTAATGCCTAATTTTAACTCCATTGCGATTGTGGGAATTGGCTTTTGTAAGTGTCAGGACATCATATCTAAATTAACTCAACAACAAAACTACAAGCAAAAGAAGATAATTACGTATGTAATAGCTGACATAAGCCTAACAGACGAGCATCTAGATTTAGAGCTTTAACTTGCAGCAAAATTTCCAGAAGTTGATTTAAGAAACATTTCACACATCCCATGAAATAGTATAAGTGCAATATCCACGGGTTTGTAATAAAAGTGATTTATTTTTTATTTAACAATATATTTGTATTATTTATGTAATGTGGCCCGTGACACGAGTGTCGGAAATTAAAATGTCACTTAGTTTTAATGATTTGGGGATCTGATTTTTATTTAATAAATGGATTTGAACTTGATTACATGTAAATAGTTTGTGCTATTCCCTAATTTCATAAAAGGACAACAAACCCAAACTTAAGATATGACAGAACCAAACCTATACTCATTAACGAACCGAACTAGATCTTAAATTACACTAAACCGAACACGAAATTTAATAGTTAGGTTCATTTTTCTATCTCTACAATATAGTCATTCATAAGATAGTTCTTTTATCTCCAAAATACTTTCTTCTTCTGTAGTTCTCACAGATAAAATGCGTTTCTGTTTACTATCTACAGTCCATATGTACTTCTTTTTGCAGTCAAATATAACTATTGTACTATAAAAATGTTGCTCTTCTACAGTTAATATGTAGCTTCTCTACAAACAGAATGTAGTTCTTCTAGCGTTTAAAACGTAGATCGTCAACAGTTAAAATGCAGTTTTTGTACAGACAAAACATATCACTTCCACACAGAAAATATAGTTCCTCTACAGACAATATATAGCACTTTTAGAGTCAAACTTTGATACGTATGCTGTTAATAACTTTAAAAAATAAATGTAAAATATTTACCTTTTAATTTACGCCTAGAGAAGTAAGTGTGATATACTATGAAAAATGAACAAAAATGTTAATTAAAAACTTACACAGTAAAAATGCATTTTTTAACATACACTCATGTGCATTTAACATACATATAAATATAATTTCAAGCGTGCTCTAATACACAAAGAAGTTCTAAAAAGTATTTGTAATGGCCTCAAATGACTTATTTAAAATAGAATTCGATCATTACGTGGTGTTACTTTGGTTGGTGGTATTCCTTCTGTAATGTGTGTCTATTTAAAAGTGTTAGTCTAAGTAACCCAAAAATTTTATTAATAAAATGGATTGATATTTCGGAAACAAAAACATTCAATTATTTTTATCTAAGACCTGAGTTGTGGTTTCAAAACACGGTTTCCAGTGAAGCCCAAATGCTCAACTTGAAAATTTTCTCACTTAACTCATCAAGTGTATGTAAATAACAATCATTTTAATGAACTTCGACAATATCTCTTTAAAATGCGTTTAGTAATGCGTATTGCAAGAAATGCGTCGTTTACAAAATCACGCAATGCATTTAAAAACGGACTTTTATGTATTACGAATGAACGTAGACAATATCAAAGTGCTTGTTTTGACTCCAGAGTTTTCGATGTTAAATTTCCATCGTTAAAAAAAACATTTTATTACCTCATTTTGTTATCGAGTTTAAAGTTTTTTTTAAATTGTTAATCGATTGTTAATTTATCAAAACTTAATTAAGGTGAGCACATAAGAGGTAAGACGCATCATTTATAATTTATATTTATATATATTTATAATGTCAATTTATTCGGTGGTTGAATTACTTAGTAGGCTTACAAATTCAAAAACTTGATGCTCCAGAGGAAGTTTTGAAGAAAGGATTTCGCACATTCATGTGATTTCTGTCCATAGATTTCACTAAGATGGAGACTATGTTTTTTTAACATTAGAGTATTATATATTTTTATAGTGGAGAATCCGTTGTTTATAAAAGTGGTTTAAATTGTCTGAAAGAAACAAGTTTATCTTTTACAGTGGAAGATTCAATTTTAATACAAGAGCATCCGTTTTTTAATTGAGAAGTATTCAATTCTTATACTGACTAGAATAAAATATTTTACAGAGTAGTAGTCAGATAGATGTTTTACAGAATAGAATCTGATTTCTTACAAAGTAAGTAGTTTTTTTCATTAATCAGGATTCGATCTTTATAATGATTCTGTTTTAGAGTAGGGTTTGAATCTTACACAGATGCTGATTTAATTCATTTACAGTAGATAAGTCCATTCTTTCACAGAAAACAAGTCGATTGTTTAGCTGAGGAGGATTCTAAATTTTCAAACTTTCAATTATTCATTATTTTACGTTCAAGTTTGTAAAGTAATCCACGTTTCCTAAACTGATTTTGGACTACATTTAGTTTAAAGAGTTGTGTTACTCTGCGTAGGCTGGAGGCAATGCAATAATTTATTTAAGCTGTTTTCCGAGTAGAAAACTAGTGTTCCGCGTTATCTAAATAGGTGTTCCACGAACTATTAAAATAATTGACAACGTGTAAATCAATTTTTCTAAAATATAAGCAAAGTAATCCTTTAAATATTCAAAATGTGTGAAGTGTACCGTAAAAAGTAAAACTTTTGTGAAACACTGTTCAACAGTAGCATCATGAAAGGGATGGTATCTATAGAGATTAATTGCGTTGTTGGTTTTGAGTTGAATAAAATAATAACATAATGACATTCTCCTTCCAGGAGAGTTAGAATTAGAATTTTTCTTAATAAAAACGTATCTAGGTAAGAAAATATACCTTTTTCAATGTATCCAGAATGTTTCTTTTTATGAAAACCTGATAAAATATCTAGAGAGAAAAACGTGGGAATTAAAAAAAAAATTAAAATACCAGCATTTTATTTTAGAAAAAATGCGTTACTCATCTTTTAAAATATAAAGCAGAAGGTAAGAAGAATGCATGTATCTATGTTTGTTTGTTTGCATGAATGTATGTAATCCAAATCGTTTGACCAATCTTAATAAAACTTGGCAAAAATGTTTCCTTGACCATGGCAAGTATTTGGTTTGAGTTTAATGCCTCACGCCCACAATCGATAAGCCATAAACATGTAAACCCATATCCGGCTAGATTTAAAATAATCGTAGCAATAGTTAATGTTACTTTTCTGGTCTTGCTGTTATGCCTTAGTTGTGTGATTAAATTAAGTTATAGGACCCGCGCTAATTGTAGGTGTATATATTATTAAATTAAACAATTTTATAACTTATAACAGATTTCCCGCGGTCTCCTGTCGATTTAACAGGAGGTCCTGGAAATCTACCTCCTGAAATTGCAAAATATACGAAAAAGTCCTGGAAATATCCGGAAATTATTAAAATCTTTTGAAAACTCATACAAAGCTCCTGAATTATATAAACGAAAGATGTCTTTTTTTTTCCGCCTCGTAAATTACCTAGGATAACTCCCTTCGTCCGAGTTGCAAAAATAAGTGAGTGATCCTTCCATTGTGTCCGAAATCTTGAGTGTGCTCTGTCGCCTCAATAGTTACTACAGAGTAGATCCCCCCCCCCTTTTTAACGTAAGTTAGATATTACAACGATCCTGCCTGCTATTTTGTGTCTACGTGTTCTCCCCCTCCCCTTTCTTGTTTTCTCGTGGACTATTCGCAGAGTGATCTTTCATTTACTTCTTGCTTGCTTCTCGACCAAACTGTTGATAATCATATATATAGATTAAAATTAATTTCTTAATGTGTTAAATAAATCAGTAATGATCTCGTCACATCTAAAGGTTTCTGATACAACTATTCATCATTATACAATCCAGGTTGGGAAAAAACACACATATATGTTTCAACTATATGAAGAAAATTATTTGAGTTCAAAAGCTAAAATATACAATAAATATAACGAGATCCACACTAGTAATACTAGCCACCAACACAGTTACAGACATAATTATAATCCCAAAAACCGGGTAAGATCTAGCTAGTAAATAAATAAATATATTTATTTATTTATATCTATATATATGAAGAGACCCACATTTAGGTGACATAATAAACGCATAACTGTGACGACATAAATCCAAAGCGAAACAGCAGCTTTGCTAGACAGTTGAGGCTAGGCTTTCATAAAGGTATCATGGTATATGTAGTGGAGTGGATACCTTTTAAGGAAACACCGGCCAACCCGATATCCAAGTGACCCTTTCCCCTAGATGGCACCTTGTGTCCGCGCATTAAAAGAAAGACAACGGCATCTCTTGTCGCTGTAGTGTCCGTATGTTACTGGACCTACGTTGTCTCCACTCCCTTTTGTGCCTGGTTCTTCACCATGTGTTTACGTTTGGCTGCAGGTAATTACATTTTACTTATTCATATTAGATTGTAATTTTAATTAGTAGTTTATATAGAATATCACTACCGGGGTTTTTGTTCATGTTGGAATATTCTTATTTTTAGAAGCCAGCATATTGAAATGCGTACCTGTAGTATACTAGACGAAATAGTTCCTATAGAATGCTAACTGTCCATCTTGTAAATGTATTTTTAGAACCAGTGTGTAAATACTGGCTTTTAAGAAACAGTGTATTTGTGAGTGTATAGATTTATTCTATTTAATTGTTGTAGTTGTTTGTAACGAAAGGAAAGAGCGAAACTCTTCAAACAATGTATATATATATGTTAGTGTTATGTAGAACAACTAGTTGATTTATTTTTAGAAAACTGTGTTGTCATTTATTTGTATACTGTTTGTTGGTGTGTCCATATCTCTCTTGTGTTTGTCAAAGAGATGATTGGTTCACACTATAAGATTTTCTTTTTTGTTTTTTTGTTAGATCTAGTATTTAGGCCTGTTAATTATGTTTAGTTTATGTTCATTTGTAATTATGTTTTATGTTTGCCTTTGGCAGGTCTTAAAGTATAATAAACAGTTTGGAACCGTCCTACGAGTTGCCTTCGTCATGTCATTTAGTTTGTTCTGTGCCAAACCCACCACATTTATAAAAGTGACTGAGACTAGACTGCTCCCGTTGTGAATTAAACCGACATACTTCATACGCCTGTTGGTTGTACCCTCTATTTGAGGAGTTGTATTATTCGTCTGCAAGTCTGTAGTCAAGAACTCGGCTAGTAATCTGACACGTACAGAAACACGCAACCTATTCGCTGAACAGTTACACCTTAGCAGACGCAGATTAAACTTTACATATCCACATATATTCAAAAACACTAATTTTATTTTATTTTTTTTTTAAATCCAGAAAGATTACCTTTCATATCTCCTCGTAATCCTTTAACAACCCATCTATCTGCTCCAAATAAATGAGAAAAAAAAACATGTAAATATAATCAATAATTGTATGTACATATATATATAAGGGTTTGTCGTAATGTGTAAATTGAGTGCTTTATCCATTATTTATTGAAACGACGCGTTTTATAGTAACGTATTTTATTTTATTTTTTTAGGAATTAAGAGAAATCTAGATTTTTCAAAAATTTTTTTTAGTAATGCTATATAATAAAGATGATATTATTATAAGTATCAAAGTAATGATGCTTGATTATAGACATAGATCTGTTTTTATGAATTTGAAACATAACAAAGGCATATATAGTGTATAGCAATAAATAAACTAGAACATGTCTAAGATTAATTGATGTTTTTTTTTTAAATAAATAATCTTTCTACCTTGTGAAGAGGTGTTTTTTTTATCACAGATTGGAACTTATTATACGATTTTTTATAACACTCCCAGACTTTTCGATATATGAGACACATGATATAAAGGTTATTTGATTATGTGGCCCAGGATTAACGAAGGTATCTAGGAAGTGCATTAAGACAAAGAAAGCAAAGTTCTGTAAAAATGCGAGTCTGACGAAGGAGAAATGTCTATAATTTAAATAAATATCAATATCAACTTTCATACTATTTAAAAGCTGTTGTAGATAAAAATGTGTTTTCAAAAATACGTCTAGAACAATCATGTTCTTGTATTTCTCAACCAATCCAGTATTTATATTTATATCATGGGGGTAGCCAGGATTACCTGGTGAGGTTTTGGTAGGTTTGGTAGGGATTTCTCTCCCCAATCCCCGTTTTTTTTTTATGGTGGGACTTCTCACACGCAATATATATATCATACAAAATTATTAGTGTGTGTGTGTTTGAAAATAAATGATCTTCGTTAAATTCTTACCCTTCATTCTTTAGAAATTTTATTGTACCCTAGAAAAGGTTCTTTCTGGAGTAATAAAAAAAATGTAGACAGTGGACACCCTCACCATTGTTATCAAGGGAGTCTAGGGGAGCGCTGATTGCTCCCCAAACGAGTCTCGGGGCAAAGTCCCACCGCCAAGCACTATTTTCGGTATTTAAAACAAAAACAAATACATATTCTGCGGTATCTTCAGTACATTATACTGCTATTAATACATTTTATTTAAAAAACCTAATCTGTTATTTTTACTTATGACTGCAAGTCGTTCGGCGCATTGGTGGACAGCCAGTTGTCTCCGCAAAAATTAGTAGCTGGCAATGTCTAAAGTCTCTTCCCACATGGCTCTGAGGTCTTCATTGAAAGTTTGGTGGCGAGTTATACTAGGATTTCCCTGTTTTCACCTTTCCTTGTAATGGCCCCCATGTCATCTTAAGTCTTTGTGTGCGTAATTCAATTTATCAGCGAACATGTTTAGCAAATCTCGTGCGACGCTGTCACAATCTCATTAAGTGGCCAACTCCAGTTCAAGATAGGATTTCCTTGATTGAGTCCCAATCTTAATAACTGACTCCTTAAATTGCAAATTATAATCTGGCTCTCTATTATACCAAACACACTATTAAGATTTGAAAAATAATGAGTCTTTTTCATTGTTTGAATAAATACGCAAACCTTATATCTAATTAATGAAAAAAAAGTGATATAATTGCATTTTATTTTTATAAATTAGCATATTTTATTTACCGGAATATATATATATACATATTGTTATGACATTATTCGGATTAAGTTATTTGTTTTGGGAATGGGTAAAAGTTTTACTTAGTGACGAATGAAGTGATAGATCCTTAAAAAGTAAGAACTCTCCGGGATTTGATGAGTCAAGGCGCTTTTCCTATCAAAGCAAAGATAAGGATTTTATTTCGGCTAGAAGAAAGGACATTTGACGGTTCCATCTATTGGTATTAAACGTTCTTTGTTGTTCAACACCAGAGTTGAATACTTGTATCTATTGTTGGCCATTTCGTCGGTGTTTTCTGTTCAAGTATTGAGTTCAGTGTTACCTCCAGTTGGACTTAGTTATATTTCAAGTACTAGACACCGCGGAGGAGTCTAACAATATATATATTGTTGTAACCCTGTTCCTCCCTAACTCACCTTTTTTTTCCATGTGCGAACTAGAGGATTTTTGTTTATGCTGTAAATATGTTAAGAAACTTGAGTTATAAGTTTTTATTTCTTGACTGAGAATTGAGGATTGTTTTATATTGATTAGTAAATCGGTATATGTCAAATTGACTTGGAGATTGTGACGTTATTTCTTTTATCGGGGATATCGATTGATCATAATTGGATTGTGCTTCTGTAATCGAAGAGATACCAGCTATTGGTGAGCTATTTTCTTAAGTTCAATCCCTTGTGTTAACAATATATATATATATATATATATATATATATATATATATATATATATATATATATATATATATAAAATAGGCGTAGCCAGGGGGTGTTCCTTGGTTTCCTATACCGACGTTACTGTAAAAGTGAAATAAATAGCAGAATTCCTTACTTGTAAACATAGAGTTGAAGCTAGGTGCTGAAACAAATGATACATACATATATTAGACATAAATGAATAACAGCACCAGGGACCAAGTTTTTAAGAGAGAAAGTAGTGAATTAAAATGCTACGCTGGGGTGGTAATTTGCATACGGGCGAGATGACTCTGGATCAGAAGAATGTTTTATTGGACATTCCGATGGTCTAGAGGTTAGTTTCGCTTGGTGCGTTATCGCTAGGCGGTGGTGTCGAATCCGGAGTCACAGGTTCGAGCCTCGGTCGGCGCATGCCCTTATTTTCGTAACATTTTAATTCACTACTTTCTCTCTTAAAAACTTGGTCCCTGGTGCTTTTATTCATTTATTCCTTACTTGTAGATGGAAAATCTGGTGAAACAGAAATTCGGCCCACCAATGGTCGATGTTTTTTTTTATATGTAATCATTGGTTCTGGTATTACTGAAAATATTTTAAAAACAATAGTAAGACACGTTACTGTCTATTAAATATTTATAAAGAAATGCGAAGATACTATTCAAGTATTTATACATAGTATAAATAATAATCAGATTTGGAAAAATAATAAATATAATTTTAAAAGTTAACACACTCATTGTCCTGGAAAAAAAGTGATAACAGTTCAATCTTAAATAAAGCGTTTCCTTTTTTTTTTTTTAAACAAAACTTCAATCTTATCTTAACCTAAACTTCAATCTTACTTTTTGTAAAATAAGAAGCTGCGTTAGTGAAAAAAAGCATCTAGCTTTTAACGTCAGAGCAAAGGACATTTAGAAATGACAACTATGCCTTGGGGAAGAATTTAGATTAAATATCTTAGATACTGGCGTTTGCGAACAATAAAAAAGAGATATAATGTATTAACAAGATTACAAAGAGAACTTGTGTTATCTTACAAACTTAGATAAGACCCCCGTCGGATCACTATGAGATCCACATATTTGCAAAGAATTCACAAAAAGATTTTTTTAATTTGATTTTTAAAAGAATTAATGTTTTAAACCCTCATTTGGCGTTGTAAAACGTTGTTTTTATTCTGTAAAATATTTTACATCTTTTGGATGTTTCTTTAAATTTAAAAATATTTTACTTTCTAGTCCAAACCTCCAAAATAACTTAACAAACTAAAAGCCAATTATTGATAACGAGATATATTGCACATTTCCGCCTGACAATTTCCGAATAAATACAAAATGTTAGACGAGAGATTTTAGATAATCTTTTGGCTTTAATTTGTAAATTAAAAAAAAGAACAGGTATCGAGTATGTACTTCGGCAACGTATGATCGATGTCCCAGTACAGTTTAAATTGTGTATTTAAATTAATAATAAGACATAGAGTAATATTAAAATGCTTGCTCTTTTTTGACGTTTGTGTGTATGTGTGTGTGTGTGTGCTATAAACGGAAAAGCATATCAAAATTCTGCAGTTCTAAAATGTAAGAGAAACAAAGCTTATTAACACTTCCTTTATTTTGTATACCTAATGCACAAAAAGCTAGCTCTGTGGCCGTTGAAGTCTCGAGAGACGCTCATTTCCATTTGCAACTTCTTTTGTGACCTAAGAAACCAATACTTGATGCACAGGTAAGGCATATCTTATAACTAGGCGAAGTTCCATTTTCACCCTTTCTCTACTACTGCTTTGTATGGTATCTGCAATCAGGGAAAATTTCTTTATCTCACTTTTTAGGTGGATGTATTCAGTACCACTTTTTGCAAGCTGCTAATGTTCATTTTGATGAGCTTCATGTCGTGTTAGTACACATCCGTATATCGTAAAATTGGGCGACCGGCAGCTCTCCTGCCTTCTTTTGGATAGACATACAGTATGTCTTGTTGAAGTCGACCTTCTGTCATCCTATGAACTTAGCTAAGATATCTAAGGAGTCTGCTACTGAAATCACAGCGAAAGTCCTGGCCCTTTGCTCTTCAGGGGTTATTTAAAAAAAAACGCCTTAGGCATCGGCGGTGGAAGATATTTAGCTTTTTTTCCTCCCATGATTAGGTTGGCCATATTTTACTCCCAAATAACAATGTTCTCATCGCACAGATCTGGTATGCCAAGGCTTTGTTTATCTTAGTCAGAAAGGTATTGTCCCATATAGTGCATATTTCACATTTCGTTGGCTATCCTGTGTTAATTTTTCTTGCAGTTGAACATAGTTGGATATGATGAAGCTAAGATAACAAAATTGTTAACAATTCCCAGTTGTTGGTCATTAATAGTTACGTAAGGTGCAATATTTGTGTTCTGAACTAGTATCTTAGTCCTGTTTCGACTAATTGTTAAGCCAAACGTCTGACAAGCAACAGATAATTTGTCAACCAGGAACTGAAGCTGCATATTTAAATCAGCCAAAATAGCTGCATCATAAGCATACAAGCGTTCCCTAAGAAATATCTTTTTAACTTTGGTTTTTGTCCGCAACATTGATACATTAAAAACATTTTACAGAGGATCATGTTTGGAGAAAAAAACCTTCGTTGATGTCGCTGAAAGCATAATGCAGAATGCTGGAGAAGAATAGTCCAAACAGAATAGTTGCAAACATACATCATTGCTTAACACTATTGCTAACTTCAAATGTGCTGATTAGGCTTAATTGAATTTAATGGTACATTTCGTTTCTTCATGAAAGCACTCGATAACTTCAGTATTTTGGGAGGACATCCTATTTTCCTTAGGTGTTTTAAAAAGCCACTTTTGCTGACCATATCAAATTTTTAGTCAGATCAACAAAAAATGTAAAGGAATCGTTTTTTCTGAATTTCTTCTGCAGTAGTCATAGAAAGAATATCATGTCTATGGTGGATCTGCCATTCCGGAATCCTCATTGAGACTCTGGTTAGACTTCAGAAGCTATCATCTGCAGACTGGGTAGTGCCACTCTAAGAAATATTTTGGTAATTATGCTAAGTAGAGAAGTATCACAAAAATTGTTCAATTGGTTCTTATATATTGTGAGTGTATTTTAGTCAGCTTTGCCCTATAGGACAGCAATGGCTAGCAGGAGTGTTTGGTTGACCTTAGGTACTTTCGCTGGGATGCCATTACTCTTTAAAGACTTTTTTTTTCATGCAGTGTATTGCTGTTTTCATGTCAACAGTGCTAGGTAGCTTATCTAGGCACTTTAATACTAGAAAATCTGGTAGAAAAGCTAAAGCGACATCGTCTACTGTATTCTGTGTGACATAGGCATTGAGGTTGTGTTCTGTCCGTCGTTCTAGCTGCTTGGTTTAATCTGTAATTTGTTCTCCCAATTTTGATAGTAGTAATTGGGCAGGCTTGGTCACTGGTTGAACCAGGGTTGCTTTTAAACCACCAAACTGATTTTACTATTTCCTAGGTAGAGACTTTCTTGAAATTTGTTACAAGTATCCCTCCAAAAGTTTTTTGCAAACTGTCTAGCCATTTGTTTGTCTCTTATTTTTGGCAGTTCTGAAGGCCTAAACAAAAATCTTAGGACTCGGCATTGCCTTGTTGCAGTTATCTTTACAAAAACTGTTACCGAACTGTCTAGCCATTTGTTTTGCCTCTTTGTTATTAGTCATTCTGAAAGCCTGTTAAGATTTTATACTGCATGGCTACATTTGTTTTAGATTTGTCTCAAACCAGTCTACATTTTTTTGAAACAAAGGTAGTAAGTGCTTTGATTGTTTCCATCTTATAGAGAACTCTTTTTCATCAGTCATCGAGGGAAATGAACTGTTCCTGAGCTACACAAAGAGTGCAGACATCCCTGGGCTGACTGGAAGTATAAGTCTTCTTGAAAAGTAGTTTGATCTTGCTTAACACAAGTGAATGGTATGAGTTGCAGTCCGCGCTATAGTTTGAGCGGTTTTGGATGACGCTTTTCAGATCCATCCTTCAAGCTGGTGCCAAATTTTGAGCGTGGTCGCCGCCAGGAGAATTTGTGGCATTGCTTGCGAGAGATGTATGTATTTTGTTATACACAGTTCATGAGAGCTATAGAACTAAGTAGCCTTTAGTTAATGTCGTTAATCTTGCCAACACTCAAAATTTTGGCCACGCATCGTTTTCAGCATCAACTTGGGCATTAAAGTTTATGTCAATATAGAGGTGCTCGGACTTTGGGATGTTTTTAATTACTCCCTCTAAAGCTTAAAAGAATCTACCTTTGTCTTCACCCTTCAAGCACTCAGTGGTGAGGGAAGCTGTGGCGGGATAGCACTTTATTGTCCGAGGTCAGCAATGCGTAAAACAGGCAGTGGTTATACAGCGAGGCTGCAAAGTTCCTCCTACCGTTTAGAGCGGTCCCTGGCGTTTCAGTATATGCCAATAACCTAGAAACTGATTACCGGTAACTACCATTCTTTTTTTTTAGAGACCGTACTGTCAGAGATGGAGTGACCTATCTATTATTGTGAAAAGCATGAGTGTAAATTTGCGAGTGCCCGGCGGCCTTTTATATTGACCGGCCCAAAGGATGTAAAACCATCGCTATTTGAGGTCAGGTAGCAGTAGAAGTTTTTAAGAGAGCAGTAGTCTTTCTACTGCCCCCCCCCCCCACCTACGGAGCTTCATAACTGGAGTTTTTACTAGGATTTACTCTCTTAGCCTTAGACCTCACAAGGCAGCGAGGCTATTAATCTATAGCTAGGGTTTTGGTTTTGTGGCAGCAGAGCGTATCTGCACGACGTCTGGCCATGACTACCACACATCTAGTGACCACCTCTCCACTAAGATCCTTGCAGATTTGCATCAAGCTTCAAAGCATCAGTTTCCATCTGTCACCACAAGGAAGTACTGCATATTACTTTCCGTGGAGAGGCTATGTACTGTCAAGAGAGACTTACAAAAGTGCTCAACTTTCACAGATGCTAGCCAGCAGCGGTAACAAGCTACCTAATTAGAAACTGCATACAACCTTTGCATAGTTAAATTTCACTGAATTTTATACACGTTACTTTGGTAGAATTACTTAATTTTCTAATTTTTCTATCTTTTTTTAATCATTTGGGGTAAGGTATCTTGCATGGCCATGCTGTTTGCGCAATGGACTTTCTGGATTTACTCGTTCGGATTTATCGATAGTCCCAGGTTCAAACCCTGCCCCCTCCCATCCCATTAGAATTTAAAAAAACAATTAAATAAATAAGTATTGCTTTTATATAGCGTTACTTGCATGCTCAGGGCACTATTTGTTTTTCTCATTTGTGTACCAGTAGGATAGGGAAATTATCTAGGAAGTAATATATCTTCTCTGAAGGAACATCTCAAACATGTAAAATACAACAAAATATCCCATTTGTTTGAGTTTTTGCTATGACCATTAATATTGTTGTTTTCAATTGTTGATATTATTTAAAATGTATTCACTGAAATTAATATGTGTATTTTGTAAATATAGAATTATTTGGGTAATAAAATACTGACCTGTCTGGGTTCCAATGTCGCAGTGTTCTTGAGTTTTTTCAATGTTGTATTTTGTGGAATCTGTTTCAGTTTCTATGTCACAACTTTCTTTTGGTGATATTTTAGTTTCTTTGTCTTTTTTTCTTATTTGGAATTTGTCATTTACTTTGTCGTAATTTCCAATTGATTGTGATAGAAATTTGTTGTCAGTTATGTTAGGTGTGGATGTTATTGCGCTTAAATTAAAAAAAAAGAAATATATAAATTTAAGTACATTAGATCAGATGTCACGTGATTCGAACTCTCTCTATACCCCATCTCTCACTCTTTCTCATTTGATTTTAAGGCACCTTAACATCAATAATGTACATTTAAAACGCTATGAAATATAACAGTGGAACAATACAAATTAATAACTATTTTTAAACACATTTTTCATTTATAAATAAATAATATTTTTTATTTAAGTACCATAAACACATTTTGATGTTTTGAAAATTTAGAGGTCATATATTTCATAAAAGGACATAAGAAGCATATAAGACTTTGGGCATAAAAATTATACCTGTTCATTCGTCCCGTTAGCACCACACATATTCACCTTTTTTCTCCACTTCTGTCTCGAACAGAATAAAACCCCTCTATTATTTTATATTTATTTTTTTGCCTGCCTCTTATCTTTTTTCCTGGTATCGTTTCTTGAAAGAAGGTCTTTGTGAGCTCTAACGACCTAGAAATATGACCATAACATTTTGCTATGCATTTTTATACAAAGTTCATCAGGTCGTCCTGATACTCATCAATCATTGGCCTCCTTCAGTCGTATGACGACTATGGTTCATCTCAGAGCACACTTCCTCATGTGGCTGTGGAGCCCTATTTTGGAGAGACACTCCCGTCCACAGATAGCGCAAGTTAGGGTCCCCTTGGCTTTTGCTTCGGTGGTAGAGGAGCTGGCCGTTTTTCGGTTTGTGCGTTTTTCTTCCTGGGCTGAGACCCATGTACTTTCACTGTCCATAGCTCTCTTTGTCACTGTCTCTCTCCACCTGTTGCAGTCTAGAGCTATGTCTTCCTAATTGTCAGTATTGATGTTCACTGATTTGAGGTGACGTTTTATTACATCTATGTAAAAATGCTGGGAATACCTTATCGCGCAAGGATCTCAGTATTGCAAACTTTTTCTTTCCATGTGACATTCAAGATCCTAAGGAGACATCTCAAATGGAACGAGTTCAGTTTTCTCTCTTGCTTTGCGTAGGTGGTTCATGACTCATTGCTATACACCAGTGTACTCATAACGCATGCCTTGTAGACTTCCATTTTGGTCACCGTAGTTAGCTTATGGTTTTCCCAAACTCTTGGTCTGAGTCTAGCAAATGTCGATGCAGCCTTCCCTATGCTTTTTTCATCTCCTCTTCTAGAGACAGGTCATCTGTAATTGTGGATCCCAGATAGCAGAATTCGTTTACGGCGTCCAGCTTGTTATCGTCAATGAGGATGGAGGGTGGTGTTGTAGTAGGTGGTCCCATAACATTTGTTTTCTTCGTGCTAATAAGAGAAGCGGGACATTAGTGACTGAAGTTCCTCTTGTGTGTGTGCCACTACCGCTGCGTTATCCGCGAATAGCATATCTCTTACGAGGGTGGCTCTGATTTTAGTTTTGGCCCTCAGTCTGGCAATATTTAGGAGTTTGCCATCAAATCTGGAATGGAGATAGATGCCTTTAGTGGATTTGTCAAACGCGTTGTGGATTAGCAGTGAAAATAGTATTCCTAAGAGGGTTGGGGCCAGGACACATCCTTGTTTAACTCCGCTGTTTATACTGAAACTTTCAGAGCTGGCACTGTTGAATTGCACTGTGCCCATCATATTTTGGTGGAAAGATATGATTACATTTAGTAGCTTGGGTGGGCAGCCTTTTAACTGTAAAATTTTAAAGAGGCCATCTCTGCTAACTAGATCGAAGGCCTTTGTCATGTCAATAAACGCAATGTAGAAAGGCATCCTTTGTTCTCTGCACTTTTCCTGGAGTTGTCGGATGGACAAAATCATGTCAATCGTGGAACTCCCTGAGCGGAAGCCGCATTGTGATTCTGGGTAGACCCGATCAGAGAGTTTTTGTAGCCTGTGACGTATCACTTGAGCAAAGACTTTGCCTACAATACTTAAGAGGGAGATTCCCCTGTAATTGTTGCAGTCGCTTTTGTCACCTTTGTTCTTATACAGTGTAATGATTTTAGCATCCCGCAGGTCTTGTGGCACAGCACCTTCTTGCCAACATTTACAAAGCAGTTCGTGTAGAGGTTGGATTAGAGTAGTTTTGCATTGTTTTAGAAGATCTGGGGGGATATCATGGCATCCGGGTGCTTTGCGGGCAGCAATGTTGTCTATGGCTTTGTTGAGCTCTGAATGGGTGGGTGTTTCATCTACCTCGTTCATTGTGGGTAGTTGTATGATGGCTTTAAGGGCTGAGTCAGAGACTGAGCTTGTTGTGCCGTAGAGCTCGGAGTAATGTTCCACCCATCTGTGCATTTGTTGGCACTTGTCTGTGATAATTTCCCCAGTGGTTGATTTTAGAGGTGCTGTCTTGTTTTGGGAGGGTCCGAGAGCCTTGTTGATTCCTTCGTACATCCCTCTTATGTTGCCCACTTGGGCTGCGAGCTGAATACTCTCACTGAGCTCTTCCCAGTATTCATTAGCACAGATCCTTAATGTCCTCTGTGCATTGGCTGTAGCTTCTTTCAGGTTTAGCAGGTTGTGTTGGGTAGGTTTTGCCTTGTAAGTAGCGAGTGCATCTCTCTTTGCTCTGATGACAGGTGCTAAAATAACTGCTTTAGAGTCGAACCAATCATTTTGTTTTGTAATTTTTCTTCCAAAGATTTCCAGGGAAGTATTTTGTATGGTGGACTTGAGGTGTTCCCATTTTTCAGTTGCTGTATTCTCAGAGATATTTTTATAGTCGCGTTCAAAAGATTCCTCAAACTGTATCTGGAGATCAGGTTGACACATCTTGCTTACATCCGATTAGGGTCTTCCAATCTGCTTGGTATGGTGGATTTTTTGGGGGAGGAGATTGATCTTACAACATACCAAGGAGTGATCTATGTCGCAGTCTGCACTATGGTAGAACCTGGTAAGCTTGACAAATGTTAAGCACTTTTGTCTTACCATGATTAGGTCTAGTTGGTGCCAGTGTTTAGAGCGAGGGTGCCGCCAAGATACTCTGTGCTGCTGTTTAGTCTTGAAATAGGTATTAGTGACGCAGAGGGAGTGTAGTGAGCAAACCTTGAGGAGCCTTTGTCCGTTTTCATTTACTTTTCCGACACCAAAACGCCCAATACAACTGTCCCATGCAAAGTTGTCAGATCCTACGCGTGCATTGAGGTCGCCGAGGATGATAACCTGTTCCGTGGTTGGGATCTCGCTAAGAGCAGACGAAAGGTTGTCATAAAACATATCTTTGGCCTCTGGTGTGGAACTCAGAGTAGGAGCGTAGGCACATATCAAAGTCACATGTCCAATAGATGTGTTAAGGCGTAGTGATAGGAGTCTTTCTGAACCGTTGCACTTCAGCTCTACTGTGTTCAGCAGTGTGTTCTTAACTGCAAAACCAACGCCATGTTCCCTTACTTCACTTTTGGCTTTGCCTTGAATTGTCTAATAGGCAATATAATCCTGCTTTGAATTTCATCATCTGCTATTCCTTTTTTATAGTTGATACCGTTTAAAACACCTTAATAAAAATTGGTATGGAAGTAGGTCATATAGCCATTTTTAGATGAGAAAAATGGAGAAAGAAGGAGACAGACCTTGGGTGGTGCCCAGCGGTGCAGCACACAAAGTGATAGATGAAAATAAAGTTCAATGTGAACCTGGCCTGATGTCATATAATGATTATGCCAATGAATAATGGTGTAGGTTTCAATTTGATCGAGCATATGTGTGATAGAAATTACTTGTAGAAACATTTAATCAGAAAGACCGACAGATACGTTAACATAAACTTTGCACACACAAAAATCAATCGTCTCTAGGGCCTGTTGATTTCCTCGTGCACCGGTTTGGAGTAATAAGATTAAAAAGTGAAATGAATGGAAATGGAGATGACTTGACATGGTCCAGGAGAGGCAACATTAGCCATATTATCAGGGGCCTATGAAAGTTACTTTTTTATGTGAATTTTCTGCTTACTTAGAAAGGGAAGTGGTATTTCAGTGGTATTTTAGTGTTACAGTCAAATAATTGAAAAGGGTATATAATTAATGGCTTTAATAGAAATAAATAAGCGCTGCGTCGCATTGAGGGAAACTGGGTACTTTTTGTGTTTATGTATTTCAAGATATAAAAGTTAATTTCCCTTACAGACCTTAAAATCAGTGGTACAAATAATGTTTAGGTCATCTGTTTATTTGGTTAGCGGTTAACGAGCTACTCCCGAATTACGAAATTTAAATTTCCCTGTCTTAAGCAAGATTCTAATCCAGGACCCCAGCTTCAGAATTTAAGAGTTTAAGCAATTAATAATAACCAAAAGAAAAGCAGAATAAAATTACATTAGTATTGCGATGCTATTACATGTAGTGTTATTTATTGCACTACTTACCTTTCTTCTAATAACTGAAGAAAAAGTAATTTAACAGGTTAAATTAAATAATTATTTTTGGTAAATTTATAATATATATGTTATAATAATAATAACAGTAATATATATGCTGAATTTCTATTAACAATATTAAAATATGTTATCAGGATATTTAAAATATTTTTAGGTTCTATTTAAAAAATAAACAATAAGGTCATGACAATTGAAATACTCTATCAATGTATCTATGTTTGTTTATTCAATCTTAAGCCACGGCAACAAAATAGCAAAAAAACAAAAAAAAAACACCTACATTCTAAATATAGACTCCGAGCCACTAAAAAAGAAGAAAATCCAACATATCTTGGTTTAAAATTAGACCAAAGACTGTCTCTAATACACTTTATTGCAGATTTAAAGAAAAGCATCACAAAGATTGAACATAATAAAACACCTAGCAGGAATATCTTAAGTAAAGGCGCAATAGAGCAGCATTAGAAGCTATTGAAAGATACAGAAGGTTGGAGGATGACCATCCATATAAACTACTAACATAAAGAAGTAATGGCGACACTTTCTTTTATCATCATCACAGTTGGTCCAACACGCCTTAAACGGAAACTCCGATGGTTTTGACAATTTTTGATATAATATGTGATTTGATGTATAGATAATAAATATATGATTCTTTTTTTTTATTTGCAATTATATCTTAGCAATTGATGTTTTTCCGACGTAATTTTCCTGCGCATCCAAAACAGTCAGACATTAACCGGGTTTTTACGTTACGTCACACATGTGTTTTAATCTATTGACTATTGTATAACAGGTGACCATACAGCAAAGTTTACATTGGTCTATGCAGTTAGATCTAGGATCTTGTAAGCAAATAAAAAATGCGTATTAAATGTTGATGTACATGCTTGAATAACCACGGCAGTGTGTATTTTCTCGCCAGACCACTCAACCCACAACAATCACTATCGCTTGGTTGTCTTGTCATAATGGACTACACGTAGTCTCGACTAGCCTTATACTGACCAGTTTGTTCAAATCAGTCAGACACACGATCTATTTACTTCTTGAGACAGAGAGAGGCTTAGATGAAAATGTTTCTCTTTTTTCTTAAGTTGATTATCCTAATGCTTTTAGATCTATCTATACATGTATACATATACATAACTGTATCATAGCTCTGGACAAGGCCGTCACCAAGCCTAACAGCCTAGCAGCTACTGTAAGAATGAAGCGATACGATTGGTCAAATCTTGTTTCTCTTTCAGTTTTGTTGAGGGAAGTGACGTATGAACTAGCTTAAAACAAAATCTCATAGAACCCCGTTTTGTTTTGAAATGTCAAGAATTTACTGACTAATTTATTCAATAGAAATGTTTCTAAGCATTTAAATAAAAAATGATAAAATGTTTACTATTATAACTTTTTACGCAGAATTTAAATATGTCAATAACTCAAATTAGAAAAACCATCAGAGTTTCCCTTTAACAGCAGTTGCCCATTCCTAATCCAGACTCTACTACCACTACAGCACAATATAACAGTGCTGAACAACTGAAGAAAACAGCACACTATGTTTCAATGGCACAGTCTGTAAAAGAGCTGACAGCTTAGCAGCTAAAGAAGCTGGCTAGAAGAATAAGAAGAGGAAGAAGAAAAAGAATGTATCTATCTATAAAAGATAGGAGATAAGATAAAATAATTTGTGTGGGTCCAATAAAATGGAAATTCAGTTTTACTACAATAGGCCACCTCAGCGTATCTACTGTATTATAAGGGATTCAAATACGAACAACATTCACACACGAAACACAAACATACTCCCAACCAGAGCTTTATGAATTAGACTTCTATGTACTTCTCGATGACAACAAATGATCTTATGACATTCTGAACGAAAGTGGGATAAAGGAGCTTTTAAATCTTTCTGGAAAGGAGACAGTTCACGTCAGAAAGCTTTCTCCAAAGATGTCTTCCACACTGATTTCTGCAAGTGCCATTATTTCTTACTCTGATTGGTCAAAATGCTCTTGAGACGATGTTGTGATAATTGCTTGCTTTTCTTTATGACAGTTATCACTTTTATCAGCTACCTGAAACATAAAGAAGTAATTGCGACACTTCACTTTATTTTCTCATTAGAAAAGTGGGTCCAACACGCCTCTACAGCAGACCTTCTTGATGATTGTAACGTTGAGGAGGTATAGTCCCACATAACACATAATAATCCATATCCATTTCGTCCCACATAAAACATAATAATCTTCAGCCATGTCGTATTGGTCCCACATAACACATAATAATCCTAAGCCAAGTTGTCCCACATAACACATAATAATCCTCAGCCATGTCGTCCCAAAAGCAGATGATAATCCTCAGCCATGTCAACTGGGATCTCAGTTAAGTTACTTTTTGTTAGTGTTGCCTTTAAATTGTCTGCATGATTTTTCATTTCAAAAACAAAATATTTTATAAAGCTCAATACTTCTCTTTTTTATTCTCGAGTTCTTCCTCTATTTTATCTTTCTTACAAATTAATTTCATAGTCTTGTGGTTAACATTTTGTCTCTTTATTCTTCTCCTTTATCGACTAATAAAGCATTCATGTTCTCTTTTATTGACTCTTAAGTTTACCAATCATTGAGTTCTCCACATTAAACATGTAGCAGCCCAGACACTGCTCTACCTCTATTGCATGGTACAAGCTCTAAGTGTCTCCTTGCAGCGGCTAATCATCAGCTCTCTGGCTTGGAGTTCCTACTTTTAGCTGGGGTTCTATGTTGACAAATCATGCATTTTTGTGCTACAAACACCAAACACAGATGTTCAGTTTTTTATGCTGAATAAAATTTGATACAAGGCCACAGCAAAATTTTAATCAGTTTCTACTTATAGTAACATTTATAGTAACATTAAAAATGGCCGCTTAAAGAAATTCAAGTAAAGTGACAAACTGATAATTTTTAAGCTGCAAACACCACACCTGGCACACATGTTCAATTTATAATGCAAAACAAAATGTGATACAGAAAATGCACAAGTTTGTTAAATTTTTTATTTTTAGTAACATAAAAATGGCCACAAAGGTAAATTTTGAGTATAATGATAAATTGACCCTACATTTTTGAATCTTGTTCAATTAGTTCAATTAGTGTTAAATGCTTGAACTGGATGTTGTACTGGAAAGTCGGCTCCACAGACACAACTGCATAAAGCAGTGCATTTTAATCCGGCCTTGTTGCACTTACAACGCTTGGATCTGCATTCTTTTTTACAAGCACATTTCAACAGTTCACGACAAGTCAAAGATGCTTGTGACAAAACAGTCCAAAAAGGCTGCCATTGTCTGTCCATAAACTGTCAACCCCAGTCACTTGGATCTGGAAGCACTGGTTGTCGTTCATGTGCCTGACTCCAAATATGGCCTCCTTGGTAAATTGCCCGTTTGCAGTGCTGAAACAAGGCCTCACTCGTTGGAGGAATGTTTTCAATTTGGCGGCCAGTCTTTGTAAACATGTATTTCCTGGCACTATTGACATCATGGCAGTTGCTACCTCTGTCATACAAAAGCGTCACAAAACGCTCTAGAACTGACATGTCATTAGCTGTTAGTTCAAATGGAGCACAACACAGTTTTTTAAATGTGTCTGTAACATGGTCGCATTTGCTCCAGACCTCCCAATCTGTCTTCTTGCCGATACCATTAAAACAGCTGACGGTGTCACAACCTGTAAAACTGTGAAACAAAGGCAGACATTGGGCTTTGGCAACACCTAAAACTTTGCTTATGTCATGAGCTGCAATGTATCGGAAGTCTTTTCCTGCACCCATGGCAATCCATAATTGCAGGTGAGGGTGGCGAGTCATGGCAGCAACAGAAAGAACCACAACTTCTGTGTCGACAGTGCGAATCAGAATCCTGCGGCAATGTTCAGCTGCATGGGCCAGGTGAAGCATCATCCGTGTGTCTGCTTCCTCGTGATTACATGGTGAAAGATTCGTGTGGTCAATGGGTTTATTGGAGATTACATCTGGACCTTGAGTGGTAACAATATATTTCTCTGATTGTACTGTAAGAAGATATTGTGCTAGGAATGCAAACAACTGGGTCTTGTTCGCATCCACCCGCAAGAAACTTCCCCACTGCGATGGTAATACGGTTTCTGGCGTCACACGCTTTCTCTTCTCTTGTCCTCGTCGCTCTCTTGTGAAAGCTTTTAAGCTGTCACTTCGATAACAGTCCCAAACTACATCTAGACGATGGGAGACATTTTGCAGGGTCTGCATCACATAGGGGATAAACACCTGGTTTGCGTAGTCAGCAAATGTTTTTGCAGATCCTGGCCTCAAAATATTGACAACAGCCGCTCCATCAAGGATGGTCATGTCAGTGACTGTTGGCACTGCTGATGAAGTTTGGAGAGGTTCCAAACACTTCAGCAACCCCGACTTGTTTGACAGTCTCATTCGTCCATCACAGGACAGTGATGGAGGAGCCGACTGATTTTCATATGAAAAAAAGTCTGTCAAGCCCCCATTTCTGGCTTGGCATGCTACATACAACCTCGAAAAGAGGTAACAGTCACTTTTCAGTGATGAAATCCTATACTGTGGCGCTGATCGCTTCTTTCTTTTTGCACCAGCGATCAAGATGAAATTGTTTCGCCTGATTGGAGCAGAAACTGGCTTGGTCATGTCAACAAGTCTTTCTTGCATAAATTCGTTGTATTGAGCTACACCAGTCTTGTGTATATTACTCAAGGTCTTGTGTACAGCAGCATCAACAATGTTGTTATCATGAAGAGTGACTAACTCTGCGCTTTTTTCTAGAAATGGGTTGCCAGTTTCCTGTATCACATTTATTAATCTACACACGCCAGCCTTGAAGTTTTCTTGGAATCCTTTGTCTTGTTCATGATGCTGGTCTGATTCTTTGCTGCGTTTTATTTCAAAAGATAACTCTAGGTCTTGAAGAACTTTGGAGACCTCTGGCCCTCCAATCATCCAGCGTCTCAATGCTGAGGGGTTTTCAGTGAGTCCCACTGCTCCTCCCTCACCTTTGATCATGGCATTGTTTTGCTCATGTGCTTGGTCTAGTGCCATTTTTGAGAAGGGGCGAGATGTCTTTTGCAGAACGAATCGACCTTGCATCAAGTCTTCGTAGCACATTGAACTACCACCCTGCAGTTTCTTCATGTCATGAATGTGCACGGAGAGCCAGCTTCCATAATTTTGTTGATCTAGTGCAAAAAACCAAGGCGCTAGCTCTTCTAGAGTTTGAAGACACAGTGTAAAGTTTCCATCTCGCAATGAGGCAACAAACACCAGTAAAATCATCTCTAACTGCAGGACCAGTGTCCAGTATTTGAATGTTGGACTTGTTGTGATCATAGACTCTTTCCAGTCCTCAAAAACACAGCACATTCTCTTCCAGTGCAGCATAAGACAATGAGTACTGTCTATAAGCATGTTTTAACAACATGAAGAGGGCGCATGCAGTCAACTGGTGAGCACGGCGAGTCCTTGTAACATGACATCCATTAAGAAAAGACTCAGCACATCCAGATGTGGCTACTTTGGCATTAACCAGGGATTCTACCCACCCACTGTCCTTTAGAAGGGTTCCAACAGTCTTTAAAAAAGACATTTCAATATGCAGTCCTCCAAGCAACAATGTTATTTTGTTTTCTCCATAAAATTCCGGGCATTTCGACTGAATTTGCTTAGCAATGGCAAACAAGGGCTGATCAGCAGTAATAACAGGAATCTGTCCAGGGTTGAGAAATTTGACTGCTTGCATCACCAAATCCATAGCATGCTTCATCATAGCTGGTGATTTAAAACTTTCATGGAACAATGTAAGAAGACTAGATATTCCTGGTGTGTGATCGTTTTGTTGGCTTTTTGATGCATGGAAGGCCCCCCAGGAAACACAATCTGTATCAGCAGAATGCACAGCCTCCATCTAGTCAAGCTCCGATGAGATAGCCTGCTTGAGAACGTCTCCAAGGACACCATTTTCCGTGAATCTGCAATTATCAGTTGACACATTTGCATTGTGGGGTTGGGGAGGTTCCACTGGCATTTTCAGCAAGAATGGTGGGATACTTGTGAAGAAATCTGGTAACTCAGCAGCTGATAATGTTTTACTTATTGTTTCAACTTCTAATTTAGGTGACAGTATTCTCTCAGTTCCTTTGCAATGTTCACTAGGATGTTGAAATAGAGATATTGCAGTGCCATGGAATGAATCCTTGGAAGTTGTAGAGCTAGGATTGTGGTCTATATTGTCAACTGCAGCTGTTGTAAAGAGACCATGTCTAAGTTTCATAGGACACACAACTTTGTCATGTTGGAATTGTCTGCAGGCCTTCGCTGCCAATTCTGATGACATTTCTAACACTCTTTTGTATGAAATGCTCTAGCCTAGACTGTGCATGCGTTCAACTAGTTCCTTTTTTCTTGTCTGTGCGTGTATCGTTAAACCAACATAGACTGGGACAGGTGGTTCTCTATTTTTGGAATGTTTATTCGTTGTGGAAGTGTTGGCCCTTAATCTCTTCCCCTCTGTTTTCACTGCATTAAAACTTGCAAGCTGAGCAAGCGACAGTGCTGCTTGGTTCTTCCCTTTGTTTGATGTAATGCTTGGGCCATGTAATATCATCTGCATCAAAGCCAACAGACTCTCTGGAATGCTTGTGTTCTGAACATCTTCAGTGCATGAAGCATTAAATCTGGCCTGCAAACTAAATAGATCCCTGCGTACTATTCTTGCTGCCTTTGCTAGATGTACAGCTTCGTCATCTATGGTTTCAGCATAGGCCTCTTGTAAGGTAGTGTTTAAACTGTCTGTGAATGTTAACAGAATGTCTCTGCCACTGTTGTGGGCTTGAAGGTCTGGAAAATGTGCTAAAAGCCGTGTTTTCAGTCTGCTACTGTGCAAACAGCCAGTTTCTAATATAACTTCCTGTAGACGACTAAGGTACATTTTAGAAAGATCAGCCAGTTTTAACACTTTTAAGTTGTCACCTGTAGATGAATGTTTTACTTCTTCGATGTACTCTGTCAATTCAGCAAAGACCAAAGCTTTTCTAATTTGATCAGATCTCTGATCTGTGCAGTCTACTTTAGGCTGAGCCTTCCTGTATAGGCTAGTGAGACAGGCAGGATGGTATTTCAGTTCTTGGGCAATCACATCACCTCGACTTAATTTTGCCAAACGGTGGCTTTCTTGAAGAATCAGAGCACAGTTCCTAATCCTTTCATCCACCTTAAAAGTAGGAGCATATCTAAGATCCTTTGCTGGTGCTTTCTTATCACACAAAAAACAACTGAGATCCTTATCAACTACTTCATCTCCAGATGATCTCTGTTCCCTGCGAGTAACTTTTTTAGCAGGTACACTTTCCTCACCTGGGTCGCAAGATGCAAGTTTTCTCTTCAGTTTTGTTGTATTATATTTTAAACGACATGACATATGAAATGAAGCTTTTTTTTTTCATGAATGTTTTCTCAACGCCATCTCCATCATCCAGTCTAGTTAAAATGTCAGGTGATAGTGCACCACATTCACCAAACTTAGTCAGATTTGTAGCCAAAGTCACATATGTAGATCCTTGATTTGTTTGTCTGGCATTTGCAGGACACTGTAATTTTTCTTTGGTATTTTTCTGACAAAGGGCACACATATCCCATTTAGTGGGTTGAAAACTAGCAGCATCTTGGTTTTCATGGCTTACATTATGATTGTCCATGGCTGAATAAAAAGTGGCTGCACAATCTAAAAGAAAGAGAAAAATCAATGTTTAATTTGTTGAATACTGATCCAATACAAAGTTCTTAATAAAATCTTTACCTTATTTAACTAAGTTATTAACTATGTTTAACTACGTTCAGTAACCGAGTTTCTACAAACTGGAACAGTTTGCCTACCAATGTAAAACGAGCACCCTCAATTATAAACATTTTCAAAAATCTCATAGACAGCAATCCAAAATGTATACTGCAGTTTAGATGCTATGACAAATGAAAATGAAATAGGAAAATTTAATGCATCCAAACACCTAAAAGGCCTAACAGCCTGCACATCAACAAGCTCCTATTACTACTACTACTACTACTATTAAAATATTATGATTATCACAACCAGTTTGTTGTTTTTTTTTAAATGTGATTACTGATCCAATATTATAAACTATCTGCATCCTATATTATATTTTATTATTATCTAAGAAAAATGAATGAAAGCACTTTTGCATCAAATTAAAAGCTACCTACCCAAATCAATGAATCTTTGCCTTTTCTGAGTTTCCTAAGACACTTTTGACTTTCTGTTTGTGTTCGCGTTCGGCTGTCTTGCGATTCAGTTTGTGCCGCACAGTACTCTCGCACTGAAGGCTTTATTTTAATTCTAAAAGTATGCGTACTCGGTAACCAATAAAATAATCAAATAGGATAAACTATTTAGTTAATTTTGGTAAAAAAAAAGGTATTTTTTTCTATATTTTTACTGCTTCAAAACAAGGAGTTGCAAATAAATAAATTCCTACGCGCCTGCAAATAGTCCCTACGCGTCTGCAAATAGTCCCTACGCTTTATGATAACATTTCGTTAAAAAAAAAAGATTTGGTTTGGCTCTGTTTCTAAATTTAAAATATTATTATTTGTAAACACATTTTAACTCATGTCATGTTTGTAGCATGATGATGCACGATCTATGCTTATCAATGCAACATAGAACCCCAACTATTTAGCTGTGTGTAGCTCATCTAGCCTCCTGAGCGTTAAAAATAGCATATCTGACACCAAAGATTGTAAATCTATGTCAAGTACTTAACAAAATTAGACAATTATACATAAGTATAATCAGTAAATAACAAATCAGATAAAGTCAAAGAGCTGTCAACTTCTCTAGAGCATAGCCGAAAATCTTTTAATCGTCTTTACTTCTGTCCATCACTAGGGTCGATTAGTGCGCTCGTGCGCACCATATGCAGAGGAGCTGAGTTGTAAAAATATATAGGCTTAAATATGATATATAAATTCTATCGCACAAGTTTTTTAATACTGAAAATGATATGAATAGATTTTTCTTTATTATAATATAATATTATCTCATTTAGAGTTTTTTTCATAAAAATAATAAAATAAGAAAATACCTTTTTTTCATTCAATGTTACATCGTTCTGTACGAGTTTTAATAATTCTGTTGAATAGTCAATTATACTTAAAATAAACATCCTAGTCATAGGAACTATTCGAAACATTTTTATGTTTCCCCTACCCCTACCAGGGGTTTTGCAGTTAAAGCCCTTCTTCTATAAACAAAACTAAAATAATGCAAACTACGATCCCCAATTTCAGAGAAAAAAGCTAAGGAAGATTTTGACTTTAAAACCGCTCCAAAAAGTTTCATATAAATATAAAAAAGCAAATTACACATTCAAAATTCTATGATCCAAAAGGGTTTAGAGTTTAACCCCCTTCCAGTTGGGCTTAAAGCTAAAAAGTTCCTATTCAATATAAAAAAAAATTACACACTATAAAATCTATGAGCGTAGCCAGCCAAAGGGGTTGTGAGTTTAAAACCCCCTGCAAGCGGTGTTTGAAGCTAAAAAAATACGTCTTCAATATTACTAAAAAAAAAGTAAATTACGCACTTAAAATGCTGTGAGCGTAGGGAAAGGGTAGTTTAAATCCCCTTTCAGATTGTTTTGATGGAAAAAAATATCTCTTCAATATAAAAAAAAGTAAACTACACTAAAATTCTTTGAGCGTAGCTAAGCGAATGAGGGGTTTTGAGTTTAAATCCCCCTCCTCCAGTTTTTGTTTTTTGTTAAACCCCTTCAGGTGGTTTTGAGTTATAAATTCCTTTACAGAGCGTTTTAAGTTGAAAACCTCTCCCTTCAATATTATTTTTAAGCAAACTACAGTCACCAACTTATATGAACGTAGCTTAATGGGATTTTGATATTTAAAAATACCAAAAAAAATCCAGAGATTTTTTAGTTTAAAACCCCTCAACAGATGATTTTGATGATATAAAATATAAAGCAAAATATATGCATCTAATTACAAGACCGTAATCAAGAGAGATTACACATTTCTACCAGTGGCTGGGCTCCATTAATAAAGTGTGAATAGTCATCTTCCGAAATAAAAAAAAACACTAAATGTGGCTCAACAAAGATGGCTAAGACAGATTTAAGGAGTCAGTTATAGAGATCGGGTCTAAATTAAAGAAATCAAATGCCGAACTGGAAGTCGAACCCTCGTAAGGTTGTGACAGAGCGTCGCATGAGGTTTTATAGCACATGTTTTCCGACACAATGAATTACGCATAATAAGAGTTGCAATGACATCCTAGTACAACTTGGAACCACATTTTCATTGAGATCCTCAGAGAAGATGGGAAAAGGCTTCAGACATTGCCAGTGACAGATGTTTGTGAAAACAGCTTGACGGAAAATGCGCCGAACGGCGCGAGAGGGTCTAAGTCAGTAAGAATAGCACATTCGTTTTTTGAAAAAAACTTTTTAATAGCAAGATAATGCACTGTAGATACCTTAGAATATGCATTTTGTTGGTTTTCAATACCTTGTTGATGTCTAAGTGCTTAGCCAAAGGCTCTTCGAGCCCTAAGTTTGAAAAAAAAACTTGCTTGGACGCTAAGCAGTAAAAAAAAAAAAGAAAAAAACCTGTGTGAACACACATCTGTTAGTGAGAGACCCTAAACAATGCCTATGTAAAGAATTGCTGTTGACCGATGCATTTAACCCCCAACGCGTGGGTTAGAAAAGGCCGAGCATACACCGGGATCTTCTGCCATTTTCCTTCAATGTACCAAGTGAACTGTGCGGGACCCGCTATTAATGTAACGGTCCCTTTGAGGAACAGCGCATGATGTGTGACAGGTTTGTGGGGACTTTTTTACAACCCCGCCCGTGCAAGAGGTTGACTCTCGTCTACCCGTGGGCATCCCCAAGGGAGTCCTGTGTTGCTACCCATTTAGCCTAACCACTTCCTCTAATGGTCGTTTCCACGCGACCGCGACGATGAGGCAGAGTAGCGTGCTCGCGGGCTTTCAATACCAGAAATAGTGCTCGGCGGCGGGGCACAATAAATGTTTTACGAAAGGTTCATGTCACCGTGTGTATTTTGATGCTGTGGTATTATTGTTGGTTTATCGATGTAGGCGTGGTGGTGAAATTGGGTTCATATTATAATGCACAGAATAAGGAAATAACATTCGATGTAGCAGACACAAATAAGTTTACTCTAAGTAATAACACCACATAGTGAATATGATACACAAACCAATTCAGGAATGGTCAGTATTAATCCTCTATAGAAGTATTAATAATAACTTTGTAACTATTCTTACTCCTTGTATCAACTGTCTATAACTAACTCCTTTTAGTAACTAACTCAACTGACTATATCAAGTGACTCTATCAAGTGCTTGTTACCAACACTCTTTATTGACTGCCTGCCCTTAACTCTAGTTCACTTAAGGTCAAAAGTGTTCACCTCAGGTCAACATGAGTTGTGACTAACATTCACAATATAGAAATAGGGTTTCTACACTATGACACAACCTTTGAGGTGGTGACAGTTTAGAATGTAATAAAGATTAATTATGTACACACACACACACACACACTAACACATATATATATATATATATATATATATATATATATATATATATATATATATATATATATATATATATATATATATATATATATATATATATATATAAATATATATATATATATTTAATTTTTTCCGCGGGGGCGGGGAAATTCTCCCCCCCCCAAACCCTCCACGAAAAAAAATCCTGGCTACGCCCATGCCTATTGTACTTCAACAATAACATTAGTTGTTACACTTGCCATCTTGTACAAGCCGACCCAACACTTTCAACACAGTTTTTCTTAGAATTGAATAAATATTGGCTTGTGTTTGTCTTTGAAGGAAATGTTTTGAAATGTTCATGAATGAATAATCTTTTTTTTCCTTTGAACTTTATTGAATGACATTTAAAGACAATGTTTCTTTAGCCGCCTCACGATAAGTGATAAGAATCAAAAGTTGCAACGTTTCTAGATCTATAGATATTGACAATTATTTATTTAAATGTATTTGCATTTGTAAATGTGTAATGTGTGGGCACACCTGATTTCTTTAGGTGTCGGCGGGCGCATAAAACAATGCCGCTGCCCGCATGTGTCCCGCGAACCATAATTTGCCCACCCCTGGTTTACACATATCCTAATGTTGTAATTTTTAAAACAGTTGGTTAAATTGCTACAAATAAATGTTCTTACCTTCCTGTGAGAGAAAAGTATTATACGTGTTATAGTTGTAGGTGTCTAAGAGAGAAATAAATGACAAAGTATTTTAATTTTTTATCTGAAATAACATATACAAAACATAGGCCTACTTTTTACTTTACATAGCTAATGCAAAGAATTGCAATATCTATAATTAAATGATACATTTATTTTACATTTTTTTTTTTTGTAAAGTTTGTTTCAATGGTAAAATCGAATCGTTAAAAAGTCATTTATTATATGTTTGTAAAATACCACTCACTGACACATTCATCAAGCCGTATTGAATTGCATGAAATGTCGTAGACAGATTCGATACCTGACAAAAGCTAATAGTGAAAAACTGCAAGCTATTGACTACAACTTTCTATTTTCTTCTTGGTATTTTTCCAAAAGGTCGCAATCCAGTTATAAAGCATTAAAAAAGAAATACAGCGAATTGTTTGTTTAATGTAAACTCTTTCTTTTTCCTAAAGTCTAATTATTTTAATATACCTAAATCTTTACCGCTTTTTTTTAGCAGTTAGATTCCTAACTAATGAATATTTATGTTTGACTAGAGTAACACCTCAAAAGACTCTAAAGTAAAGTAGCAATTATAAATTAAACACTGATCCATAAACTACAAATACAAAAACAAAATCTAATAAAATACTCGAAAGACACAAAGATAAATGCACATTCCTAGTTCCATATGCGAAGAAAAATAGTACCAATGCACCTTCTTCCCTAGTTCTATTAGAGCATTGAATTGGTTTACAGGTTTAGCAGGTTGGTACTGCTAATAGAATATATATTATACGTCTTTTGACTTAATAAAATGTATATACAAATTTACATTGTGGAAAAGAATATAAACAGAATATACCTTGTGAAACGACTGTAGATGTAGCAATATTAACTGTGTTCTGTCTAGGAAAAAAAAAGATTCATTTTTGTTACCTTGCTATGAAATGAAAAAGTCATATAATATTATATTAATATATATATATTGATATTAAAATGTAATTTTGAATAGATAAATTGCATTTTATGTAAGCGTGAGTGTTTAGAGTGATTGTGAATAAAAACTAAAGTTTGTAGAGAATAAATAGTAATGTTTAGTAAAGGTTTGGACATTTATGTTTAAAAATGTGTATTGGAAAACCATGTGTATGAGTACAAATCTAAACACCAACTAGTTTAAAACTGTAAAAAGCATGACTAGTCAGTAGACTTTAACAAATGTACTTGTAGAGAAGATCAACATAAGGCACAATAACATATCTAACGTCAATTAATTATAAGATAACCAAATACATCTCCATTGTTCAATACATTACGAAGCACAAATATTTCAATGGAGAGGTTTGTTTTTGTGTACCTCTGTTTTCTCCCAATAGGTACAAAGAATCAAGAAGGTAGGTAACCAAACAAACATTTCATTGCCTTTTTACATTCATTTATTAAAATAAAAATAAAAAACTTGTTAGAAATTAATTGTAAAAAACAACTATAAAAACATGTTTAGATGTACACACTTTATGTCTTCAACTTCTATGAGGTACATGTCTCTTTGTTGTTGTTCAATACTTGCTATTGTGATCATGTTGTCAAGGTGCTTTCCTTCCACTACTGTTAAAAAATCAAATGTGTTATGCTTTAATAATAATTATTTTGACTTTGCCTTTAAAATGTAACACGTATTCCTTAAAAGCATCATTTAAGTGAAATTGTCATACCATTTATACCAGTAAAGTATATATGTATACAAATATATACATACACACAAACAATATATATATATATATATATATTTATTTATTTATTTATTTATTTATAATAAAACTTTGCATTAAAAAGCTGCTATTGTGTACTGGTTGTTCTGTTTATCCGTTTGGATAACATTTTAAAACAATTGATAATTTAGTTTTACAATTTCTCCTAACTGTTCAGCCAGCTCTAATAGGTACCTAACACTAGTTGGGGAAAAGTAAAGGCGGTTGGTCGTTGTGCTGGCCACATGACACCTTCGTTAACCGTAGGCCACAGAAACAGAAGACCTCTACATCATCTGCCCTAAAGACCAAAAGGTCTGAAAGGGAAACTTCACTACGTTACTAACTCACTGTACATTATATAGTTGTGTCGATATATGCTAGCCTTTAGAAAAACTTGTATTATTATAACCCTGCCATGCACACCGCTATACAAAATAGTGCAGAAGGTGCGCTGTATTAGGACTAAACTTAGAATTATGTTGGCATTAGAAGAGAGAGAACGATTTACGCCCAAGTCTAAAAACGATATGATGATGTTGTGTTTAAGGCAGACGTTGTTTTATGTATGTGTAATGTCAGCGTGTAAATAAACATGTTTCCTCGTTGAGTTGCATCACTTTAGTTATTACATTGGTGCAAGAGGTGGGCTTAAAAAAGGTTAAATTCGATCACAATGGCATCTTTAAAAACAACTAGACCAACTCTTAGTTAAAAAACTTAAGCAGGTTCTTCGTTGCCGACATCTTATGTTTGTTGGTAGCAAGGAGATGCTAATAGTTCATCTCCGGCAAGCCCTGATCGATGAAAAAGAAGATCCCGACACCTACCTATTTGAAATTAAGCCGGAGATTGTTGAGTTCATGGCAAGATACAGCAAGGTATTGATGCAATGTGTGAACAAATAAACAGGATGGGGAACAAGGTAGATAACATGGTGTCGAAAGCGAACGAAGGATAAGACTCGGTGATGAAGGAGCAGTTGGCTGTAAACCCTTACCTATATTGAGTCAAATAGTAAAAAATAAAAAGAGTAATACTAAACATAAACCTACTAAATGGGTAACGTCTGTTTTTCTCATTTTGTGAAAGCAGAAAAGACAGCAATGGCGGCATCATAAACAAAAGTATACTATGTTCACAGGTAAATGACATAAACAGACGATGCCATAATTCTTCTGTTTGTTGCTCATTTGCTTTTATTGCAGAGCTAATAAAAATAAAATAATAAAAAACATACGCTTAACTCTATAAATATATAGATAGATTTCTGATAGATATATGTATGAGCCAACTTATTTCAGTTTAAATGTCTTATTTTAGGATTTAGGTAAGTAAGGAATGTCCTTAGTATTTTTTGAAACACGTCTAAGTGGCTGAGCAATAAAACGCTTGTGAAGATTAAGTCCACCCAGGTCTAATGGGAACCTAATGGGAACCTGACATTAGTTGAGGAAAAATAAAAGTGTTTGATCGTTGTGCTGGCCACGTAGATTATAGAAACAAATGACATTTACATTATCTGACCTATGGACCACAAGGTCTGAAAGGGGAACTTTACTTTTCTATATGGTTGCCATCATTTTATCCCCGCTCACTACATCCCCGTTCACAGGTTACCCGACAAAATAGTGCAATAAAATAGCGTATACTTATATAAGGTTTCTATCTACTTCAAAATAAATATATCTAAAAGCATGCTATATTTGCAGAAAAATAGAGTACATCAAAAGTTTTATCTAATATTTCAAATGCATTACTTGTTAAAAATATATTTTTCAAATGTGGTAACCCCGTTTAAGGATTAGGTATATGATGATGTGTGAGTTACACATGTGTGTTATAATGAGAATTCATTTATATATGTACGTGTCTATTTACTAACCTGAACAGTGCGATGATTAAATTTAAGATAATAATGTTAACTATAATGACATAGAGGCCCATAATTATTTGCACGTAGATACTTCTCACTTCAGAAGGACATCGTAGTTGCTCATTATCAAAGTACATTGACGCATTAGAAGTACATTCTGAAATTAAATATATATATATATATATATATATATATATATATATATATATATATATATATATGTAAAAATATAAACCTTTAGAAAAAAAGCTAATTTCATTGTTTCATTCTATTGACTTAATATATAAAGGAAAACCTTACAGCTAGGTTTATTATTGGCCTCCTTCAGTCGTAGAACGACTATGGTTCATCTCAGAGCACACTTCCTCGTGTGGCTGTGGAGCCCTATTTTGGAGAGACACTCCCGTCCACAGATAGCGCAGGTTAAGGTGGCATTTGCTTCGGTGGTAGAGGAGCTGGCCGTTTTATTGGATTGTGCGTTTTTCTTCCTGAGCTGAGACCCATGTACTTTCACTGTCCATAGCTTTCTTGGTTACTGTCTCTCTCCACCTGTTGCAGTCTAGAGTTATGTCTTCCCAATTGTCAGTATTGATGTTCACTGATTTGAGGTGACGTTTTATTACATCTATGTAACGGAGGTGGGGGCGACCAGTTTTTCTTGTGCCAGTCGCGAGTTGACCATAGAGGATGACTTTCGGGATGTGCTTGTCCTCCATTCGTCGAACATGTCCAAGCCAGCGCAAACGGCGTTGTCTGAGGGCTGTAAAGATGCTGGGAATACCTGATCGAGGAAAGAACTCAGTATTGCACACTTTTTCTTTCCATGTGTCATTCAAGATCCTACGGAGACATCTCAAATGGAACGAGTTCAGTTTTCTCTCTTGCTTTGCGTAGGTGGTTCATGACTCATTGCTATACAGCAGTGTACTCATAACGCATGCCTTGTAGACTTCCATTTTGGTCACCGTAGTTAGCTTATGGTTTTCCCAAACTCTTGATTGAGTCTAGCAAATGTCGATGCAGCCTTCCCTATGCGTTTTTTCATTTCCTCTTCTAAAGACAGGTCATCTGTAATTGTGGATCCCAGATAGCAGAATTCGTTTACGGCGTCCAGCTTGTTATCGTCAATGAGGATGGAGGGTGGTGCTGTAGCAGGTGGTGCCATAACATTTGTTTTCTTCTTTCTAATAGTCAAGCCATATTCTTTACAGGCCTGAGAGAAGCGGGACATTAGGTACTGGAGTTCCTCTTGCGTGTGTGCCCCTACTGCTGCGTCATCCGCGAATAGCATATCTCTTACGAGGGTGGCTCTGCTTTTAGTTTTCGCCCTCAGTCTGGCAATATTTAGGAGTTTGCCATCAAATCTGGAATGGAGATAGATGCTTTACGTGGATTTGTCAAACGCGTTGTGGATTAGCAGTGAAAATAGTATTCCAAAGAGGGTTGGGGCCAGGACACATCATTGTTTAACTCCGCTGTTTATACTGTAACTTTCAGAGCTGGCACCGTTGAATTGAACTGTACCCATCATATTTTGGTGGAAAGATATGATTAAATTTTATAGCTTGGGTAGACAGCCTATTATCTGTCAAATTTTAAAGAGGCCATCTCTGCTAACTAGATCGAAGGCCTTTGTCATGTCAATAAACGCAATGTAGAAAGGCATCCTTTGTTCTCTTCACTTTCCTGGAATTGGCGGATGGAGAAAATCATGTCAATCGTGGATCTCCTTGAGCGAAAGCCGCATTGTGATTCTGGATAGACCCGATCAGCGAGTTTTTGTAGCCTGTGACGTATCACTCGAGCAAAGACTTTGCCTACAATACTTAAGAGGGAGATTAGCCTGTAATTGTTGCAGTCGCTTCTGTCACCTTTGTTCTTATACAGTGTAATGATTTTAGCATCCCGCAGGTCTTGTGGTTCAGCACCTTCTTGCCAACATTTGCAAAGCAGTTCGTGTAGAGGTTAAATTAGAGTAGTTTTGCATTGTTTTAGAGATCTGGGGGGGGGGATATCATGGCATCCGGGTGCTTTGCGGGCAGCAATGTTGTCTATGGCTATGTTGAGCTCTGAAAGGGTGGGTGTTTCATCTAGATCGTTTTTTGTGAGAGTATTCAGCTCGCAGCCCAAGTGGGCAACATAAGAGGGATGTACGAAGAAATCAAAAACGCTCTCGGAATCCCCCCCCCCCCCCCAAAACAAGACATCACCTCTGAAATCAACAACTGGGGAAATTATCACAGACTAGTGTTAACAAATGCACAGATGGGTTGAACATTTTTCTGAGCTTTACGCCACAACAAGCTCAGTCTCTGACTCAGCCCTTAAGGTCATCATATAATTACCCACTGCAAAGTTTAACATCGCAAAAAAAAAAAAAATATCTAAAGCATCACAATTAGATCTAGCAAACAAAGAAAAAATATGCTTGAATGTTTAGAAACACTTGACCTCTGTAAATAGTGTAAGGACATAATGTATCTATATGTTTTACTGACCATGCCAATGTGTTATCTTTTATTACCTGCACACTAAACACTATTGCGTATGACCAAGGAAACAAAAAAAAACGCGTGAAGATCAACACAATCATCTATACACACTACACTAGGACTACATGTGTAGGCTCACTACATCTATCTGACCAGGTTGTTAGAATAAGTCGAACACAAAGTCTATTTATGTTTTTTTTGGCAAGGAGTGTGTGGAAGAGTTGTTTTTTTCTATAGTTGGTTTTCCTAATGCTCTTAGATCTATATAACAGTAGATCTAAACATAGATATCAATAATAGGCCTACAGACTATAATTAAATCTATGCTTCGCAACATTTAAGGTTCAGGCTATGAGTAGGTATAATAGATGATCCTGTTGTTAATAAAATATCGTTTGCCGCAATTGGATTAATAAATATATGACCTACTACGCTTCATATTCCAACTAGTAATTAACAGCTATCAGTATTAAGCCAGAACCTTAAGCGGTCTCTTGACTTAAAATTACAAGTCTGTTTACCAATTGTTGGGCAGAAATTCTTGAACACAGACATCCAACCACTATACAAACCAGATGAGATATTTACATTAGCAACTAGTTAAATATATATTACAATATTTTACATTGACCCTTCAACACACAGCCTTTATAGTTGATGGCCTTGTACATACACACAGACACGCTTATGCTGCATATTAATTTCTGTTTATAAATACTGTTAAGCTTTAATAAATTAATCAGAGTTTAAAACAATAAGGTATATAAAAGGAAAAAAAATACCAACTAATATAATTATGTTATTTAACAGTTTCGTAAAATGTTCAAAATGTGCAGCAATACAAGCTATTTACAAGACGCTTTGGTATATGGCTCCGACTCCAGCTCCAGCCGAATATCAAATTTTACTATCCGGTTTTATCCGACTCCGTCCGAATTCAAAAAGTACTATCTGGTGCTCCCCTTCAGGATATTGACACTCTCTCGAGGTCACAACTTACGAGGAAACTGAGTTTTTTAAATTGCTACTAAGTATTTATTAAGGGGCTGGACTTCAAGCAAAAATTCTACACAAGAGGTAGAGATGAACAACTCCCACCATTTATTTGTCCATTACATTAAGCTCATTGATAGACAGGTAAATAAGATAGAATGGAGGTATGCACTCTCTAAAGGTTACACTAGGGAACTGAGTTAGTTTACTTGCTAGTAAATATTAATTATGGGGCTGGATTTTAAGCCACAGCTCTACACGGGTAACTGCACAATGAGTTTGCTTATTTGGAGAAAAATCTCAATCATGTGGCTGGACTACAGGCCACACCTCTACACGAGTACCGTATCGAGTTTGCTTACTTGGATACACATATAAATTAGTTAGATGGACTAAAGATCAGACACCTAAACGAATGACTGTTTACTAAACAGACCGCGAGATTTAAAGCCCAGTAAGCCAGTAACTAATTATTTTGTAGAAAAAAAAACAAGACAATGATTTGGGTATATATGTTAAGGTAAAAGTTACGACCAGGCCTATCTTTAAAGGGAGAGCTTGACATCCATATTTTTTAATGTATTTATTATGTCCATGGCACTCATTTTATTGATAGACGTTGACTATATTTTAGACAGAATTGATCAACACAACATACTATATTATATTACACGGTAAATAAATATTACATGTTTACAGCTGCATTACATTTCCTAACGTATTAACTTGAATAATGCTCCTGGGTGTCTCGCTTTGATAACGATATTCTTAACAATTTTTGAATGGCAATAAAATCCTTATTATTATTGTGTTGTTTTTCTTTTTACTTACGATGCGTACTTAGCCAACGTGTATCAGGCCAGTACAACGTTTTACAAACCTTACACCCACGGGCTTACTAACGTGTCCTTTTTATTACATTTACAGAAACAAAGAGAAAATCGGTACTACTAAAGGAAGATGCTTCTTACCAATGTTCTTTGCACAATAAAACAAAACAAAGATGTGTGTGTGTGTGTGTGCCTCGGTTAATTTCATTGTTTAATTCTATTAAATTATTATTCCACAGAACGAACACATTACAGTGAAGTTAAATATCGCATTAAAGAGATGAAGTAAACCACCAGTGTTAGAACTAGCAAACAAAGAGATAATATGCTGGAGTGTTTAGAAACAGTTCTATAGTTTAAAACAATAATGTAGAAAAAAAAAAATACAATTAATAATACAAATTTCGGTAAGTTATTTAGCAGTTTTACAAAATACTCAGCAAGACATTTTTTACAAGATATGTAGGTTTCCGGCTTCAGCTCCGGTGAAATATTATATTTTAGCATCTGGCCATATCAAGCTTTGGACTAATATAAAAAGTACAATCCTATGAAATCATAATATATAAATTGTTATGAATCTCACTATCCAGGCTCTCTGCAAATTGCACCACACGACACCACCAACTTAAAGAACTTGACAACTCAGGGCTCCAAAGTAACGTAACAGTTTAACGTCCAATAATATACATCCAATACTGTACAAATGGCAACACGTAACAAAGGCTGTACAAATATCTCTCCGTATCAACTCTTGCACTGTTCTCTCCATCTAGTTCCAGGCTTGCGCTGGGTTCAACAGTTCAGCACTGACTTCACACACTGGGCTCGTTGTGTCGGACTCAATCACAGACCAAGATCAAGACGCAGTTTGTCTCAACTGTACTTGCTAGTACTCCACACTGAACCGTCGTAATGCTACGTACAGAGCCACACCGCTGAACCACACGGAACTGTGCTGTAGTTGACCGGACTGTAGTGAACCAGGCTCTGAACCGTCGGGACTGCGACACCTACGCTCTTTATATAGGGTTCCAGCTGGCCTTCTCGAACCGGACAGAACATTGAGGGACGTTTCTAGTCTCGTCACATGACTACATCCCTCGTGACGCTCCTAAGCTCTGTTCATGACGCCGATCCTCCCCGAACCGTCATGTTGACACATGTCTCGGCTGACCGCCGTAACTCGTCACGGTTGACCACTCGTCTAGCGCTGGCCTGGGGCGATTTGCGTCGGCTGACTACACACATACCACTACCCCCATCTGTGCCACCACCAGGTTTATAACACTGCCCCCTCCTTAGATCTGTCAGTCCCGGACAGAATCAAATTGATGAGAATGGCTGTGAAGTTTTATTGCTGTAGGTGGATGTCGATCGGTGGTAGTTGGCTTACCTCTTGAGCTTGACGGAGCCAACCATGTTGCATTCAGCAATTGTCGATAACTTCGTCTTCGCCAGTAACACTATATATCAGTATTGTTTAATTGTGAGCGTAACTTTTTCCTCGCTTAATGACTGCTGAGCTTTAAAACCACCTCTTCAATACAAAGCTAATGCAATCGAAACTAATCTATTTCCATTAGCCTAACCAAGGGACTTTTGATGTTACCCCCTCATTTCTTCAATTTTAAAAAATTAAACAAATGGCAACAAGTTCATTTAACGTATATTGTTTAACTATATATATATATATATGTGTGTGTGTGTGTGTGTACCAAATTATTAATCTTTATTTTATTATATATATACATATGACGTGGGGGGGAAGAAGAAAAAATCATACCAGACAAAAAAATGCTATCTCACTTTTCACACACACACATTATAGAAAGAAAGGCTGACAGAGAGTCAGACAGACAGAGAAAGAAAAATATCATAGAACTAATAATAATAATATAATTTAGATCGAAAGTTGAAAACCAAATTGAACTCCTCTTTTTTTTAACAAAATTAAATCAATCTTTAGCTCAGTTGTTTAATTATGTATGTCAAAAAATGTAGCTTTGATATTTACTATTCAAACAGTTGTCGTAAGAAATGTTAACAGTTTCAAACAAATGAAATAACTTAACACTTAACACGAATATCTGCATTTTTTTTAATGTATGTGAAATATGTGTCAGATATGTCTGCTTACCATTAGGTTCAAGCTCATCCAACGTAAACTCTCCAAACATTGACCAAAAAGGTCGTTTGATAATTCGAAAAAATAACAGACCAGTCAGTTGTGTGTTAGGATACAGAACAGCTTGTGAAGACACAGCGAAGGCGATGAAGAATGCAAAAATAATGAGTAGAAACTGACACAAAATTTTAACCTAGAAATAGACATGATATTAATATTATGATCAATAAATCTAAAAAATATCTATCTATCTATCTATCTATCTATCTATCTATCTATCTATATATTTATTTCTTTAAATTTATCTATCTATTTAATTATATTATATCTATTATATCTGAATGTATATTATATTTACTATAATGTTTATAAAAAATTTATTTTTTCATATTTTTTGTTTTCTCGCAGATGACCTACATATTATTAATTTATATTTTTTGGACATTAATTTGTATCTTTTGTTATAGTTCTTCAGACATAACGACAATATTTGATCATTTATTTATATATTTGTAATAATCAAAATTTAAAAATATACTTTTTTTTTTTAAATCTGTTATTTATTTTTTATCTTTATATCCCGTTTTTAAAGTTTAAAAGAAATTTAACAACTATAATACATCATATTTATCATACCATTTCCATTAAAACAATAAGCCTTGGCCCTAATGATTGTATGACGTAGCAGAACTCTAGCGTAAAAATACAAAAGAGCATGAAGTCAATACTAAAAAGTGTAAAAACGAAGTCCATAAGTAGCTGATTGTCCTGGTGGAGTTTGTTGGCAGCGATATGTAAGCTCCAGGAGATGAGAAATAGGAGAACAGAAACTAGTTCTATGTAATCTATGAAACTCCAACATGACCGTCTGTGTCTCATAACGTTGCGTATACACTGAAAGTAATTTGAATAAAAGTAATTATATAGTGTCATTTTTAAATAAAGCTAAACTAGATTTTTTATATTAAGGATGTATTTTATGTTGATTTGTTCTACTTTATATTTTTGAACATATTATAAGTGATTTGCATACCTGATTGATGATTTCAGCTGAGTAGAATAGTACCCAAGTCAAAAGTACCCATTCAATCCAATGCAATGTGTCGACTGCTAGAAAGGAGATTATCCAAATAGCAAAGAATCCCAGAAATATAAGGTGAGAGATCTGTGGTAAAGAGATACACATCCCATATTTGAAATACTACAAAGATTAGGAAATATATACACATTCAAAATTAGAAACAAATTTCCCATAGCTTCTATTGCACCCACACAGTATGATTTGATAGGGGAAATAACGTAGACAACAAGCAGCATTTGTAATTACATATTCAAAATTAATTTTTTATCTTCATAAAAGAAAAGATTTTTGGTTTATTTTTTTTTTTTAAGAAGACTACAATTTTAAAAAAGGTCACTTAGTTTACTTTTATGTGTTAGCAACTGAGCACTAGCAGTCATATATTTGAATTTTATATAATAACAAGACAGACATATGAAAAAAACAACAAATTAGCTTAAATAAAAATAATACTAATAATCAGAACCCATAATAAATACTTACAAATCGAAGAAAGGCTATCACCCTCGGAACTAGTAGTTTTCTGAACATTCTAATGCAACAACTGAAACATTGATTTTTTTTAAATTTTATTTATTCTTTTTTTTTTACATTTAGAATTCATAAGAAAATTGTGTTATCGGAACAAATGAGAATTATAGCATGCATTATGTTTGGCATAATTGGCTTTCTTGTTGTCATGGACGTAGTCAGGGGGTAGGAGAATTTGAAGGGGTGGGGGTGGCGTTATAATGCAGGCAGACGAAAAAACTGCAACTGATTGGCCTAAGAAGTACTTGTATATACACTATGGTACGGCGTTTCAGTACTGGGATCTGCTTTAAATATAAACATAAACTTCGATTACTAAGATCAAGGATGAGTGCAGTATTTTACATGACTACAGAATACAAATTGCAACCTATTCATACAAGCCCGCTATTCCAGAAAAAAATGAAATGAATAAAAAAGGGGAAATAATAGAACAGGACAACACAGCTAAAAAGAAAATAAATAACAAGGTTACAAAGACAGTTTGTGTGGAAACACAAACTCAAAATCGGCTCCCGAAGTGGTCCACCCAGACAGGTAAAAAAGACAGTTTTCAATATTTTCAGAAAGAACATCAGAATGAAATTCTATCCAAGACAAATGACAGAGAAGAATATAGAATAAAGGTTGACAAATGTGTGGTGCCCCAGCGGTCTAGCAGACCAAACGATAGGTGTAAGTGAATGTGAAGTTGGATTTGAACCTGGCCTTCTTGATGTCTTATAATTGAATATCTAATTGATCTTAATGTTTTGTAAAGGTTGAATCTCTAATTCCTAAAGAAAAAAAAAATTCCTTAAAAAAAAATTCCTTTCAAGTGTTTAACAGTTATTTTGCAGTGCTGCAGTTCATGCGATAATATAAAACACTACTTATAAATTGTTGTTTTAAATTATGTCCAACTTATATGCATACTAAATAGCTTTTTCTCTTAAAAAAAAAGCAAATAAATTTTTTTTTGTAAATGTTGTAATTAGTATGACAAAATTTTACATAATTTAACAATACAAATGTAAAAAAAAAGACAAAAAATCTAAAATCGTTATTATAAAAGTGTTAAAAATATGATAAATAGTCATCTCCGCTAACAAAGTTTGTTAATATTAATAATGAATAGTTGTGATGTATTTTTATGAAATAACTGCTTGCATAAGTGATTTTAGAAATGAAAAAGTAGTCTTTGCATCAGAACATTGAACGGTCTAAAATATTATAATGACGGATTTTCAAGTTTACGAGATCTAAACAGGACGGCCTGACGGACCGGACGGACAGATATTTCACACAAAACTTATAGCGTCTTTTCCTCCTTCAGGGGCAGCTAAACATGATCTAAAATTTCATGATGTCTGATTTTTGCTTTTCTTTTCTAGTTTATAAAATCTAAACGGGGCGGATGGACGGACAGATAAACAAACCGCACAAATCAAATAGCGGCTATTTACTTTTCTGGGGCCATTAAAAATTAGTAGTAGAATTGAAAAGCTAAGAGCTTTGACTCTACATTCCTGAATCTTTTCACTAACTACTATATGGTTATTGAAATAATTCGCTTTATCAATTCTTCCTCTTTTTTTAAACACGTTACCTACATTTTCTAATAGTGTATGTGCATTGTAAATGAGCATTTTCATTTCTAAATAATAACTTAAATTTACTTTGTCTTGAAAAAAAAGTAATAAAATAATGAATTACATTTAGTAGTATTTTGTTTCTAGAATTAACACCTCAAAGTATAATATAATTAAACTATTTTACCTTTTTTTTGATGTTTCTGCCAGTTCCGGTTTTGGCTGTTCGGATCTACTCTGTGATGGAACAGTGCCATTGTTCCACATCTCTTCAGTCAGCAGGATGCACGGTGTTTGAGACAAAAATTTGTCAAGATTGTTAAGTAATGCTAAGTCCAAACAGCTGTAACCATTCCACGATCCTTTTAACTTATAGATGAGCAAGTCATAAACAATGTGTGGATATGTAGCGTAGGCTCTGTTCAATGTGGATATGGCCAAGTTTTCAAAGTTTCTGAAAGAAAAGTGACAAGAGTTTCGTTAAAAAAATCTGTTAAAACTACAACAATATAATGTTCAGTATCAATGAGTATATACTATATTTTAAAACAAATATATTTAATTTAAAAAATGTATAAACCTTATTTCTTTATCCAGTTTAGAAACGTGGTCACTGAGATCATTTTCATATAATAACTTGAGACCATTAATTATTTCTATGGCATACAATGCTGCTATAGTTGGTCTCTAAAAAAAAATAAAAAAAATGTTTTATCCGTAAGGAAATTAGTTTTACAGTTGTTCATTGCAAAAAAAAACCCAGTACATTTAGAGCACACAATTTATACGATATCGCACGTAATATACATTCATAGTCCAGAATTCTTTCTAGCATTTTTTTTAGATAAAATAATAATCTAAGATAGGGAAATGGAGAACTATTTTTTTACAAAGCTTATATCAGCTCACCCTGTCTGCCTGTATGTTTGTCTGATAAAAGGTATGTATTTCTCCAATACATATTCTTCAAACAAGTTTAAACTTTGCACAACTAGTCATAGGCATAGACAAGACATGAATCAATTAAAAGGTAAAAAAATAGTCAATTAATTATTGGTAATCAATGTTTTTAAATCAACAAGGGAACTAATCTTAATTATTCATAAATATGGCTTAATTTTTTTGGGTTTAGTCCTCTAAAATAATTGTTAATGATTTTCTCCTTCACGCATTCCCCGATTAGGTTGATACTTGAAACTTTTTTTTATTGTATCTAACAAGACATAAATTAAAAAGAAAATTAACAATTAGTCAGTTAATAATTGGTAATTATTTTTTTGTTAATATGGATTAAGGTAGATAACGTGTTCATTATTGCTAGATCTAGATTTAGGGGCGAACTTGTTTTGACTTGTTTTAACGGCGGCGAAATCTCATGAACTGTCTTGAAGAATGCTAAGTAGTCTTATCTTCACTTTGAAAGCTAGCCTCAAAGACAAGGAAAGTTCGGATCTGTTGCAGTGTTGTCCGCGTTTTAATTTAAGCCTTATTTTTAAAGATCTGCATTCTTTGCTCATGGCTGTGCTTCTGGCCTTTTCTTTTCTTAAAATAGCGACAATCACGGCCCTAACACCACGAGGAGAGATCAAGACTTAGCATTTCCAATTTGAAGATATTGATTTCAAAATTCCTTGAAATATCCTAGCAGACTAGTCATTGTTTACATGTCAAGGGTAGTGGAAATTATATCTTATCTTATACAATACAGACATTACTTCAAAAAAGAATATGATTACAACCTACGCGTCATGCATTTCGTCATGCATATTAACAGATGACCTAAATTCTGCCAAGTCACTGGTTTTTGTGGCAAGCTCAGGCAACCCATTCCAAGCTCTAATAGCGCTAAAGAAGAAGGAACATTTGTACACATTTGTCCTAGCATAAGGAATGAGAAATGTGCCTTTGTGACATTCTGATTATTTTATAAAATTTTGTTTTTGTATTTGAAGATTATGGTTCAAAAATGTAGGTATAATTACTACTTTACTTTTAAGTCTTTTGTCCTAACGGCTTTCTAAATTTAGTAATTTTACTAAAGGTGTTATTTTAGTCAAATGTGAATATTCGTTTGTTACGAATCTCACTAATCTATTTTGTGTCTGTTCCAGTTTCTAAATGTTTTCTTGAGTAAGGGGTTCCATAAAGAGGATTCATTTTGTATTAGGCCAATAAACATAAATCCTATTGTCTCTTGGAAATCATTGAAAAAACATTTAAAATTCATAAATCTGAAAATTTGCAATTCCGAAATATTAGCTAACCAGAGGGGATCTACCGAGTACTGGGAAACATGACAAGAAATCTACGAGCCAAAAAAATTGGAAAACACTGTTCTATAAATTATGCAATCGTATGCAAATACTCTGACTTTTGTTCCTGAACTAATGCAATTTGGTACATAATTTATGTAAATTAAAAATAGTAGTGGACCTAAGACTGTTCCTTGAGGTACACCTGAGTTAACTGTTGACTGTTGGTGTTGATTTAGAGTCATTTATTATTACAGTTTGTTCTCTTTAACCCACTGACGCAATGGACCATCACTGCACAAATATTTTAATTTTTTAAGCGAACTATGGTATTGAACTTTGTCTAAAGCCTTAGTAAAATTTTGCTCACTATGGTCTAAACATTTTGAAAAATCATCAATTAGTCATATTAGTTGTGTTTTACATGATCTATATTGTTAAAGCCATGTTAAGTAAGGACACTATGTTAGTCAAAGCGGTTTATGATGTTGCTATATATAATGTGTTCTAGGATTGTACATGTGATGATAGAAAGTGGTATTGGTCTGTTATGCTAGGTCAGATTTTTCTCCTTTTTTTTAAATAGGAAAAGGGTGGGGGGGCTTCTTTCCCGTCCTTTGGTAATTTTAGCGAACTCATCTAGGTAACGTATAATCGTACAAATATACGACAATGTTGCCTAAGAGAGTAAGTGTAGAGTCGAATTGATTTGTCATTTAAGTAGTAGACAAAGAGTGAAGTATATTGTGCACGATCAGGGGGCGGACTGGCTATATGGGCAAACGGGCAAATGCCAGGTGGGCCGGCACCAAATGGGCCTGTCTAGTCGCAACCAAAGGTTTTTTTTTCAATGCAGACAACTAAAACAAAAAACTTACAGCAGCAAGAGTCAAGGGGCGGACTGGCTATATGGGCTAACGGGCAACTGCCCGGTGGGTCAGTACCAAATGGGCTGGTCTGGTCACGACCAAAAAAAAAAAATCAATGCAGACAATTTAAAAAAAAAAAGTGACAGCAACGAGACACAAAGGCCCGAACACGTTTTCTTGTTTTGTTTTTTTTAATTTTTATTACAATTAATTTTGTTTGAAATTTAACAAGAATATCAACAACAAAAAATACACTATACACTGTACTATTATCATTTGCATAACGTTAGACCGTACTTTCTGCTATGCACGAGCGGCATGGACTGCTTTGATGTCTTCGAGGTTGTATTTGACCTAATCGTTTTGCTGGTCAGCATGGGCTTTTGATGGCACTCCCTTTTTTTTTTTTGCTTCTTCCCTCCCGTCTTTTAATGGTTCCATTGAAAGTTAACGAAAAAGAGGGATGAGAGAGGTTAAGTTCAAAAACATTGATATAAAGCAGCAAAAAAAGGCGCGACAATTAGCTCTTTAACAAAACTTAATAGAAATTTACTTTGTAACACATACACAAAGCTGCGAAATTGCAAGCCACCCAACTTATTCACAGCTCAATATGGGTATAAAGCTCTACTTTCTGCGATTTGAAAAGAAAGAGTAAGTTTCTTTTTGTTTATTTTTAATAACATAGATCTAAAATACTACACTTAAGGCTTACAAAAAAAAATTAATTTAAAAAAAAAAATCTAGATCTAAATAATTTGTATGCTATTATTATTAATGGCAAACTTATGATTATTAATAATAATAAGGCTAGTCTTCGAGTTCGAAGATTAGTGAGGAATGCAATATTTCCCGTAGCTGCGCAGCCCTACATATTGTGTATCCCACGGCCTTCGTCAGTGACCTCCAGCTGTCTCGTGCTGAGGCCGCATGCAATTAGTTGCTCTCTTTTATGTCAGCCAAGGAAAGTTGACGCCTAAGCTGGTCTTTGAAGCGTTTCCGTGGGGCCCCTCTGTTACGTCGACCACCTTTTAGCTTGCAAAAAAGACTGCCTTTGGCATACGTTCGTCACACATACGTGATACGTGCCCTACCCAGCGTAACTATCGGATCAAAAGAAGTCCCTCTATACTGTCCATACCGGCGTTCGCAAGGACATCGCTGTTTGTAGTGCGGTCTTGACACCTTGCGGTCCATAATGGAGCGCAAGCATCTTTGGTGGAAGAAGTCTTATATGTTTCCTGTATAGTGTCCATGTCTGAGAGCCATATAGAAGGAATGAGAGTAACACCGCCTGTAGGCAGGCGGAGCGATCTGTTCCGCCAAACTCTCGCCTGAAGGCGTCCAAAAGCGCTACTGGCCCTGGCCAGACGGTTATCAACTTCCCTTGAAAGTGAGGCGTCATTTGACACTAAACTACCTAGATATGTGAAGTGGTCTACCACATTAAGGGACTGTCCGTTTATGTGATCCTTGGGGCTGAGTATGTTTTATTAGGTTACTTTTGGAACATGACTTCTTTTTTCCCGAGGTTTATACATAGACCGAAAAAGGCGGCAGCGTATGCTAATTCGTTTACCACGTTATGGAGGTCATGTTCATTGTGAGCTAGCAGGGCGTAATCATCGGCATAAAGAAGCTTCGTTATGACCATCTCCTTTGTTTTTTAATGGGATAGTAGACGTCGAAGATTGAACAAATTGTCGTCAGAACAAAACCAGATATAGATGCCTTCGTGCAATTGCTGCCTCATTTGACCCAGCATTACGCCAAAGAAGATAGAAAATAGAGTAGGAGCAAGTACACAGCTTGCTTCACACCATTTTCTCTTGGGAAGTGATCAGAAAGGACACCATTGTGTCTGATCTGGCCTTTTTTGTCCCACTTGAGAATGGATAGGAACGTAGGTGGGCATCCCAGCCTGGCAAAAATCCTCTACAAACCATTGCGACTGACTGTGTCGAAAGTCTTGGTAAGGTCCAAAAAGGCAGCGTATAGATTTAAGTTCTGCTCTTTACATTTTTACTGTAATTGTCGCAGAACAAATATCATGTCAGATGTACCTCTACCGGCTTTGAAAACACATTGGCTTTCAGATAAGACCTCGTCCACTAAAGAGTGGGTTAGTCGGTCCAGCAACTTAGTATGAAGTCATTAATGATGAAAATTATTACAATAATTAAAATAATGTATATAGTGCTGTCACATTTGATAGTTAATGAAAGGAGATTTATATTTTAAATAATGGGTCATGGTATATTCCTATACCAATCGCGTTTTTGAGAATGTACTAGGAGGAAGCAAGTGCTTTTCACATTAGTGCCTCTCTAACCATTATACTTTTTCTTAACTTTTAATGAAATGGTTTGTCTGAGTCAGCAAGGAAAACCAATGATTTAGCTTATTTTAAGTCACAGATCAACATACATGCCTAGATTGACGGAAGAGTTGCAGGCTAATTGCACTGTTGATACCTCGGAAGATGCATTTTTAAAGTTAAAAATAACGGAAATAATGCTTGGATCCGAGGCTTCGCCCGGACGCCCACTGGGGGGAGCTCACAGCACTAACCCGGACTCCCTAGCTGCCCTTTTGCGGAATGTACAGTTTTTCCACTTATTATAGCAAGAGAGTATTCTAGGCTAAAAAAACGTTTGAAAGAATGAATAAACAGAATGTAATGAAGACTAATAACATATGCACACACTAAAAATCCCCCACACCGAAAATATATGACATGCCATTTGCGGGCCAGTTTATATGGTAATGCTCGGGCCGATTTTAATACCCAGTCCGCCCCTAAGCAAGACACAGATGCCAGATTACGTTTTAATTTATTTTTAAAATTATTTTTTTTTACAATTAATTTTGTTTCAAATTCAACAAAAAAAAATTCAAACTATACACTTTAGGTGTTATCGTATGCAAAATGTTAGACCGTACGTTTTGCTATGTACGAGCGGCATGGACTGCTTTGATGTCTTCGAGGTTGTGTTTGTCCTAATCATTTTGCTGGTCGGCATGAACGTTTGATGGCACTCCCACTGGTTTTTGCATCCGTCCCTCCCCGATCATTTGATGGCTCCATTGAAAATGTTACCGAAAACAAGGGATGAGAGATGTTAAGTTAGAAAACATTGATGTAACTCAGCAAAAAAAAAATAGGGGCGACAATTAGCTCTTTAACAATACTTAATAGAAACTAACTTAAACTTACACTGGCGCGAAATTAAAAATCAAACATCTCAATATCGATATAGAGTTCTTCCTTATGCGCTTTGTAAAGATAAAGCATTCTTTTTTGTTTATGTTTAATAACAGCTCTAAAAAATACTACAGTTAACCTTCACACAAAATTTATTATTGCATGTATGTAAAAAAAACAACTCTCACTCTAGAACTAGATTTACATAATTTTCTTGCTATTATTATTAATGGCAAACTTATGCATAGTATAAACCATAAGTCATTAAGAAAAGAAATTCTTTTAATAATTATATGTTTTTATATAGCGCTGTCACATCCGATAATGGAGGGAGATTTATATTTAAAATAATTGGTCATGGGTTCCCTAAGTCAGACAGGAAAACCAACGTCTTAGCATAGTTTAAGTCACAGAACAACATGCATGACTAGATTGAGACATGAAAAGCTTCGAAAGTAAGTATCTTATTTTTTGAAGTAACGTCTGTAATCTAAAAAAAAAGTAAATTTTCCAAAACATTTAATAATGTATTCATTTAAAACTCATTAATGCTGCTATCGTATTGTTTAATATTTTCAGACCACATACATGTCAAAATATAATATATTTCGTATTCCTACGCAAGCAAACATTAAGTTTTCGATACGCCATCAAACGTTATATATTTTAAGAAAATTAGGCTTACACTTATAATATAACACATGAGGTTTCAACCAATCAGATGCCTCGGACCTCTTTGTCTGAAAGGGAAACTTTACTTACTGCCCCAGTGCAAGCAAGGAGAGGGGGGGTTGAGCTTAAAATCCCCCTCCAGGAGATTTTAAGGCTAAAACCCTATTTAATTAAACAAAACAAAAAATAAGTCAACAACAGTCACCAAATTTCATGAGCTTAGCCAAAAGGGTTTTTGTGGTTACCCTTCCCCTCCAATACAACAACTAAACAAAACTATAGTCACCATTTTCTACCAGTCGCTGCACTCTATTAAGTGCAGTGTATAGCAGATGTGCTTTTAGATTTTTTTTAGTTGTAGAGTAGCAGGCACTGTACATACCTAAGAATATGCATTTTTAAAGCTTAAAATACCATACCAGCAATAATGTTTGGATGCGGAGCTCAGCCCCGAAACACCGCTGGGGGAGCTCATAGTGCTCCCCTAGACTCCCTAGCTATCAATGGCGATTTGTAATGTGTCATTCCACTAACTAAAGGTAGAGCCTATACTAGGGCACAAGATAACGTCCGAAAGAATGAAAAGTCGGTAAGTAATGAAGGTTAAATACATACACATACACACACTCATATATAAATATATATATATTGCCAGGGGGGGGGGAGAAAAAAACCCTAGCTACAACATTAGACATGCTATTTGTGGGCCGGCTTATATGGTAAGGCCCGGGCCAATTTTGATACCCAGTCCGCACCTGTGCACGATCCTAGACAGGACAAAGAAGCAACCTTTTAATGTGTGTTTTGTAAACTATACCTTGCTCAAGTAGGAAATTTGACAGGTAATGAAAGTGTGTGACTTATGTGTGTTTGTTTAGTCATTATTTTTAGCGGCCCTGCAAGGATAAAGTCGCTATTAGTTTTGTGTTGTCTGTCTGTCCGTTCTTCCATCCGTCTAGTTTAGATATCGAAAACAAAAGAGATTGAAAATCGGACATCAGGATATATCATTTAAAATTCTGATGCAACGGCTTCTTTTTTTTCTTTTCGAAAACAAATCATTTGATTTTGAGATTGACTATGCCTCATATTTAAATGAAAAACTTTAGGGGAGATAATTTTTTCTAAGATGTCAAAGTCTTCTTCATTAATAACTAAGCTCCATTTATGAATTAGCTCATTGAAACAATTTGCATCTAAGGTCACAATGGAAAAAAATATAAAATATATTTTTCTATTTATTAATAGAATATTGATTCAAACTTTTTTTTTCTAAATTGATACGAAATCCACTTTAGATGCAGTTTTATTAATTATTTAAACATTATTATCACATTCAGAAGCAAACATGTCATGGACATCAAAGTATACACTATTATCCAATAGGCCTACTTGTCATGACCAAAATATATGTCTCGATCTAGTAGTTTTAAGATTAAACTAATAAAGTTATAAGAAATCTAGTCTAGATTTTGAATTCTTGATCCACCAGGGAGGGCAAACACCACTCACCGAACAGGCTGTGAGCCTTCATCATGCTCTGGCTATAATTCAAAAAACAGATATGGAAAGTAGTGCTGGGACAAGTCAGAAATTGCAAGTGGAGTCTGGGAGAGCATGAGGCGCCCTGACCGCACTTCCCCGTCGTGGAGGCTGTCAAAGCCTGAACAAGCTATTATAACATAGGCCAAATTTAGATTCACGGTGCCCTCTCTGCGGGAAAGAAGAGGTAACCGTGTCTCATTTTCTTTTTGACTGCCCAAGACTTACTGATCTCCGTCTAGACAGGTCTGGGAAACCAAAAATTCTCGACCTGTATAGCGACATGTATGCCAGCAGGATTTCTGTCCAGGGCTTTGAAAGAGAGGATTTAAGCCTATCAAGTTCTCACTCTAATGGAGTTTAATGATGTTGATGATGAAGATGTAGTCTAGATTCTAGATTTAGATGTAAATCTATTCCAGATCTAGTCTATTCTAGATCTAGTATAGATGTAGAAATTAAATATAAATCTAGATTTATAATATCTTATCTTATACAATGCAGACATTAATTCAAAAAAGAAGATTTCGTCTTTTGAAAACCCAATAAGTAAAACTATATATTCAGGTCCAAGCAGATTTTGGGCTCGCATGGGGAACAGTTTATTTCTGCTGTTTTTTTTTTTATTTCCTAGTCTTCTTCTCCAATATATGAAGCACAATAGTTGGGGAAATGTACGCATCTTATGTTATCAGTTTTAAGGGAGCTTTAATTAAAACTCTTATTCCAGAAAAAATATAAAAGTCTTATTGACGATGTGTTGTTCTGTTTGCTTTTAAGTGGAAAATAACGCCAAATGAATTATTTTTTTAACTTTAAACCATCAAAACAAGACTATGGCTTGAATATTTTTGGTCCTGGGTGAATTCGATGGGGGCCGCCTCTGAGTTTGTTTGATTGATAACACTAACTCTCTTTGAAATCTTGTTCTTCGTTTAGTTACTTCTCTTAGCTTTAAAGAAACAGATGTCTGAAGTAGGGATCTCGGGGGCTCAACGGAAGTGAAGGATACCCTTATAATACATCATTTATTTTAAAACTGTTAAGTATTTTTTTAGCTGGTATATGAATTTTGATTTAAAAAAACAACAACAAAAAAACTATTGATATCTTTTTTTCCACGATTCTATTTTCTTTTCAAATTTACATTGCCATCAAGTAAAGAATAACTAACTTAGAGTTATTAGGTTACACTTACCGATAATGTTCTCCATAATGTTAAAGCCAACTTAAAATTTTCAGTTAGAACTGCACAGATAAAAAGATTGCATTCTTCGGAATCATCTATTGTATTTGAGCTTTGATCAGTTTCATCTACATAGTTATCGCTTTTCTGTTCATCCTGTTGTTCTGTATCAAGTTCTATTCATAAAATAGAGATCATGCTTCCCTGACATAAATTTAATAGCTCTTAGTGTGATTAGTAAATTGTGTATGTAAATAAATAATCCCCTCTTTTTTATTTACATAATTTATCTAGAGGCTCTATGTTGTAAATTCATGGTAGATGCTAAAATATATATGAAAAAAAAACACAAACCTTTCGTTTGAAATAAATATTTATCTTTTAGATGGGTTATGTCTTTCTTTGCATCCTATAAGAGATAAATTGTTACAAATATTATGTTAGCACGCCGACCCTTGTGTTCATTTTTTTATGCCATTAGATGCATTACGTATAAGAACTATAGAATTACATTTCTTTTGGTCTACAAAATATTAAAGAAAATGTAGATCAAACTTAGCAAGATGTTATACTGTTAGATAGAAAGACCTTTTGTTGCGTATGTCTAATTATCGTACATTTTTATAACGGAGAAGAAACCGGTTCTTGTAGTCAAAATCTAGTATCAGCCACATCTTTTTCATTTTACCTTTTTACCTTTACCTATCTTTTAGTCTGTTGGACCGTTGGGGCACCTTATATTCTTTTATGTTGTCCTCCCATCGCTATCTCTGTCTGCCTCTTCTTCCTTCTCCTGGTACTGTTCCCTGAAGGAAGGTTTTTGCGAGCCCAGTGATACTTGCAATATGGCTATATCTTTTAAGCTTGCGTTTCTTTCGAATAGTTAGTTTTTCATAGAAGTTGAAAGTATTTTTAAAAAATCTTTGTTTTAAATTTAAGAAAAACTTTTCAGAATCTTGAGAGTTAATCTTATATGGCTGTGACATAATGGGGAACTATTTTTGATTAATTGTATAGTTAGGAGTGATTCCCTATATGTTATAAAAGGCCTTGCAAACTGTGCTTAGTTGTCACTTGCTCCTGAGTTACCAGCTTGACCACCTGACCTGTGTTGTGAATAGTATTTTTTTCTGTTAGTGGTCGTGTGTCATGGGGTACTCCGAGAAGTGTGCCGTGCTCTGGAAATCTTTGGACTAAGTAAATCTTTAGTATTATTGTATATTATATTAGGTATTTATAAGTAGATATAGCCTTTACTGATTTCCAGGCAGTATATTTTTACCCTGATGTTCTGCATTCTGGGGTACTCCCAAACGTGACGTATTTTTGTAAACTTTCTCTGAGGGATACAACTTGTATTAAATCATCAGATGGGCTTTACATGTTTTTTAGCCTTGTCTCTGAGGGATTCAACCTGTATTGAATCATCAGATGGGATTTACCAAACGGATGTCTATAGGTGGGATTCTGTGAAAATTCCATGATATCAATAATTCATCATGACCCTTTCGTTGTTTTTTTTTTGTGGCTAAAAGTGGCTAGTGTCAGCCTGAAGCTTGTAACCCAATAATGGTCAAAAGTGGTCATGTGTTGACCTGAGACCTGTGACCTTTATTTTACTAATGTAAATGTGTATTCTCAAGAATGTGACGATAATGTAACATATGACTAGGGCTGTGTGCCATACTATTTTTGAGTATCTTTTGTTTACTTTTTGCAGACACTGGTTATGATCGTTAAAGATCACAGATTACCTGTCAGAATCATGAACCTTGGCTTCGGGGAGAAAAACCTACGAAGAGATTGTTCCATTGCGCAATGTCATATGCTCGATTTAATTAGGAATCGCTAAATTGACAACCTTTCTGTTACACCCAGTGAATCGATCAACCCTCAGTATACCAGGATTTTGACAGAAACCAAAGCGAACTTATCTAAAGGGCAGTATATCAAAGCCGAAGAGTTCATAATGAAGTTTGCAGACATTTTGCCATCTGATGAGTCAGATTTGGGAAGAACAGATATGGGGTAATATAGGATCGATACCGGAGTAGTAAGACCGATTCGGCAGCCACCACGTTATCTTCATCTCGCAAAGCAGAATGAAGCTGTAGAGATGATAGATCGAATGAGACAGTAAGGGGTCATAGAGCCCTCTAATAATCCTTGGTGTTTGCCAATCGTCCTTGTGAAGAAAAATGATGGGTCTATGCGATTTTTTGTAGACCACAGAGCATTTAACGAGGTCACGCATAAATACAACCATCCACTCCCAAGAACTAACGATACCTTGTATACGCTTGCTGGATCACAGATCTTTTCTACGCTTGACCTAAAGAGTGGATACTTGCAGGAGAAAATGCATCCCATGGAAAAAGAGAAAAACGCCTTTTTCTGCTGGCAACTGTCTTTGGCATTTCACTATAATGCCTAACGCTCCCGCCACTTTTAAAAGATTAATGGAGCCCATTTTGCAAGGACTTCATTGGAACACGTGTTTTGCATACCTGGATGACATTATAGTTACTGGTAGGATGTATGAAGAGCATCTGGCAAACCTAAATAAAGATTATAGACGGATAAAAAGTGCGGATATGAAATTCAATCCAAAGAAGTGCTCGTTGTTCAGGAGGAGCGTCAACTATCTGGGTTATAAAGTATCTGGTGACGACATCAGCACTGATCACGACAAGACTGAAGCAGTAAAACGATGGCCTACACCATCTAATATTCGAGAATTAAGTTTTTTGGGGACTTTGTATGTGCTATAGACGTTTTGTGCCCAATTTCTACAATATGTGTGCGCCCCTTCATCGATTGACAAAACAAAAGAGGTCATTCAACTGGACACAGGAGTGTCAAGAGTCCTTTGTTAAAAGACACACTTGTCTCATCCTTTACTTGACTACCCTATAATAGGTATAACGTTCATATTGGATACTTATGCAAGCAACACGGGAATAGGCGCCGTCATTTCCCAAAAGATTGTTGAACGGAACGAGTCATCGCTTACTTCAGCCGAAGGTGGTCAAAGGTTGAAACGAACTACTGTGTCACAAGACGTGAACTCCTGGCCGTCGTCGATGCAATAAAACATTTTCATAAGTACCTTTATGGGAAGATTTTTTATTTTAAGGACAGACCACGCAGCAATAAGATGACTGCTTTCGTTTAGATGCATAGAAGGTCAGGTCGCTAGGTGGATTGAGCGTCTGCAAACCTATGATTTTGAAATTCACTATCGGAAAGGACTAATTCACCAGAATGCTAATGCTCTATCTCTACGACCTTGCAAAGCAGAATGTAAACATTGTAAGAAAGTCGAAGAAAATGATTTTAGGTCTGATGCGAATATCCGACAGGATCAGCTGAAAGATGAGGATCTGGCAACCTTTCTTCTTTGGAAGGAGAGGGGACAACTGCGCCAGATCGAAAACACATCGCTGAGAAAGGGGCTGCCATGAAGGCGTATTGAGCACATTGTGTATCAGTGGTAGTGGAATACGATGTTCTTAAGCGAATGTCGGAATCTACTGATGGGACATCAACACTATTACAAATAGTTCTCCCAAAAGTTAGACGCCAAGAAGTACTCCAAGAGATGCAGAATGGCTCCACGTGTGGTCACTTGGGTATTAACAAGACGTTGGAGAAAGGGAGAAAAAGCTTTTTACTGCTGTTGGTACAAGGAAGACGTAGTGGACTGGTGCAGAGGATGTGACCGATGTCCAACAACCAAAGGACCAAAGCGTAAACCAAGAGAACCTCTACAACAGAACAACGTAGGTGTTTCATTCCAGAGAATCGCAATAGATATAGCTTGCCCTTTTCCTGAGACACTAAAAGGCATCATATATATCTTTGCCATAATGGATAGAATCATAGAATTCTGAGTATGTAATTTGCTTTTGTATATTGAAGAGTTGGTTTTTAGCGATAATCTCGCTTAAGAGGGTTTTAAACAAGAACCACTCTAGGCTACGCTGATAGAATCTGGTGACTGATGTATTGATAGTCTGATATTGTAAAAGGGGGGTATCGTAAATTTGGGGGGGGGGGGTAAAATCAAAATTTTACTTAGCTATGCTCTTGGAAATTGGGGATTTTTGCTTGCATTTTATTTTCATTTTGTTTTATAGAAGATGAGGATTTGACTCCAAAATACCCTGGTAGGGGGGTTAATCTCAAAATCCCCTTAGCTGCGCTGGGGCATGTAACGTTTTAGTAATAAAATCTCACCTAAAATAAATAAAATCAAAGCAAAAATCAGTCACTAAATTTCGATTCCCTCCTGTGGGTGGGGATTTCATGTCGGGGAGGTTTGAACCCCTAACCCCCCTGGCTACGCCCATGATATATATATATATATATATATATATATATATATATATATATATATATATATATATATATATATATATATATATATATATTAGTGATATCAATGTATATTTATACATTTTGTTTAATAAGCTTTTTTTAACTTCGTTTTGTAACAGAACTATAATTGAAAGCTCAAAACAAAAAAATTCGAAAGTGGGAGGAGAAATTGTGTTTACCAATTAAGTTCTACTCTAAACTTTTGCATTGGAAGGATTCAATTATAAATAGTGAGTTATAATAAGGCTTTTCTTTGAGTCCGAAGATTAGTGAGGAATACAGTTTTTCCCATGGCTGCGCAGCCCAACATATTCTGCCACATCCAGGGCAAGCATAACCATTGTCCGCTTCAAAGACCAGCTTAGGCGTCAACTTTCTTTGGTTAACATAGAAGAGAGCACCTGGCTGCATGCGGCGCCGGAACGAGACAGCTGGAGGTCACTCACGAAGGCCGCAGGTTACACATTGGAAACCAAAAGAAAATCTGCTGCCGATGACAAACGCAGACGAAATAGTGAGTTATAGCCCCACATTTGTTTATACAGTATAATAATATCAGATTGGTAAAGGTTGCAATGTGGCGACTAGGAAAAGAATATTTGGTTCAGAACACATCTCAATTTTTTTAATATTATACAGAGACATTTCTTATGAATTCTAAACTTTCCAAAACAAAATCTTTCTTAAAATAATGATGATAAATGTATGTGCTATTACATATACTTTCTGTCGCCACAATTGTCTGTTCTGTTTTAAAACGTTATGTTTTTATCTGAAAAGAGGAGGGGACGGTAAAATGAAAACGTTTCATCGAGTACTTGCTCCTTTTTATTTGTATAATGTCTGCACATAATTGCATTTGGCATTAAAGAAATAGGAATCAGGTTACTCGATATAAGAACTAAATTTAAAGCATATTTAAATAATATTAGTGACTTTATTTTAAATTTTGTAATTTCATAACTAAAATACAAAAGAAAAAGTATTGGTTTGTCTGATGGGCCGAGGGTGATTGGATGTATTGTACCTACGACCTGATACAACCCTTTTTCATTTTATGTTTACTAATGATAAAATTTAAGATTAGTGTGTGGTGCGACATAATATGTTCAAATATTAATAATAGTTTATATTATATAGATATTCAACTAATTTTGTTCACAAACTATGATTTCTTGACACAAATTTGACCTCCTCCTCACTCAAAGGGTTTAGCTGGAAATCAGCCAACAGATTAATGACATAATATAAAAATGGGTTAAAATATCAGTGACAAATTATTTTTTCTGTTAATCTGCTAACAGGCTGTGATTTCTAGAAAAAAAATTGACCGCCCACCCCCACTCGAAAGCTTATGGGGGGGGGATTGATGTCATCACCCCCTCCCAACTCCACTAAATCGGCCAACATACTAGAGAGGGGGGGAAATAATCTAAAATAAAATAAAATAAAATAAATTAGTATATAATTAGTAAATTCGTATACAAATTGTTCGATTTCTTTACTAAACATTGTCCGACACCCTCTCTAGATCTGCCAGTGAATTTTTTATGGTCGAAACAATTTTACCCACACAGCATTTTCTCTTCTCCAAGTAACAGATGTGACCATGGAACGAAATATTCGATAAAGTTTAGGGTCAGTAGCGCGGCAGGTTCTCCCAGGCTGTAGAACAGTGTTCCACTATCTGCCTAAGGGTCACCATCTCATGATTTATCTTCAGAATTGCCTCACGAAGCATTTTCTGTGTTTGGAGGTTTGCATTCCGAATTTTCCGTCTCCTAGATAGTAGTCTACTAAGGGAAACGATCTGATCCTGCCCAAAGCTTACAATGCTCTAATGACACTAAGGAGAAAGAAGCACTAGTACACATTTTTCCTACCATTCTAGTAACACTGACGTATTTAGGGAAACACGTTGGGGAAACTAGATATGATTATATGTAAACAAATTAACAATAGTTTTTTTTTATAATAAGCGCGTCTAAAATCACACGGTTGTTCTCATCTATTGCAAGGGTACAAAGTGAAAGACCGCAAAATATTTTTTTTTAACTTTCAAGTTTCCTAATCAAAAAAATTACTTACGTCAAGGATGTCGTCTCTCTCTAAATAGTCTGTTATTTTCACTCCATGTTGTATAAGATAGTTGATAAACTCAAAGCGCTCAAGATTTATGGAAAACAACACAATCTGTTTTCTAATGTGCTTATTTTCATCCTTAGCCTAAAATAAGTTAACACAATAAGACATAGTGGCTAAACAAAGTAAAACAAACAGAATAGAAATAGTGTTGATTTTTTTATGACCATTTTTCCTTTATGAAGCTGATGAGCGAGTACTTTGCTCTTATAAACGTAATATGTAATGAATAATGGAATGGAAACAACCTAAAAGTAATTAAAAAAAAACTCTTATTCAAAGTGTAATAGCATTTAATTAGTTTTAAAAAAAATAACTCTTATTCAAAGTGTAATTGCATTCAATTAGTTTTCAAAAAAACACAACCAGATATGTTTTCTTTTGTAAAATTAATTAATAACAAGGTTACAAAGTTTATTAATTATGTAATACATTTGAGAAAAAAATATTTTTTGCCAAAAAATCTTAAACTAATTGCATTAATGTGTTAAAAATAAGGTAAATAGTCACAACCCTTACTAAATAGCCTCCCGTGTTGGTGGTTACTATATCCTATACTCTTAAGCGAGCAATTCTTGTATATATATATATATATATATATATATATATATATATATATATATATATATATATATATATATAATTTTATTTCGAAAACGGCTCTATTTTTTTTTCAAATTTCACTGTATGTGCATATTAGCAAGAATAAAATTCTCAACTCATTGGCCACATTGGGAAAACTCGAGGTCGACCGTTATATCGGTTTGAAAATGGCTCATTATCGAAAAATTCATTTTGGCTTTAATATTTTATGAATAAAATTTTCTATGTGACGTCAAAGGTCACTAGGCTCACAGCAGTACACTAAGACATTTCTTCGCAAACAAGAACACGTTTTAATGAATCATTTAGCATAATTAAACATTTGCGCACCGTCTTATTGTAGATTGATCTATTATGAAACTATATCGATGTATGAATTTATTGTGTTTTAAAGCTTTTAAAGATTGTTTACACTTTAATTGTGTAGTCCCGTAGGTAGCTTTTACTTTGTTATTATTTTTCTGGTGAATTACTTCAATGTGGTCAAGCTTCGAAGTCTACTGTCGCATACCAAAAACAGGAAATAGTCATAACACAACTTATTTATGCCTTACTTGCACAACCAGGGCCGGCCATAACATTTGCGAAGCCCTATGTGGAATGGATTTCGCGCGGCCCAATCATTGTAGGGATAAGGATAAGGATCAAAAGTGAAAATGAAGATTTTGTATTAGAAAATAAATTCGTCTTTGCATTACATTTTTATTAATTGAAAGCTGACGATATTTGCACACCATCATGGACATACGGTGGCAAGACGCACAACAAACAGCGATATTCTTGCGAAATGGTATGAACTTTTTACAGTCCGACAGTCACGCTGGGCAGGGCACTTTTTTTTTAGTGAGCTGAAAGGTGGTCGGCGTAACAGAGATGCCCCCCAATAACGCTTTTTTGGAATACTAACGCGATGTATTTAAGTCTCTTAGGCCTTAGGAAAAAATGTAGAGATTTTGCATCACTTGATGCTTCGAACTACAGCCATAAAAAATAAACTAATTACAATATTAAATGTCAGAACGTAGCCATTTTAGAAGTTACACTGCAAAGACTTTCTCCCAAGCCAATAATAACCTAATAGTTTTACGCAAAAGATGCTTTGTAAAACGACACCACGTGAGTTGTGGTTTGTCTAAACTGCAGGTGGACTTTTCGTAATTACAAAAATATTCCCAAAATGACTTCGGATATACATCTTTCCCAATGGCGTAGCATCCATGGCTCGAAGGGTTTAAAGAACCTGGGCCCACGACCATTTAAGGGCCCACACCCGATGGTGTAACAACCATGGGGCTAGGACCGGATTTACCTCTATGCAACATGCTCTAGCTTAGGGCCTTCAAGAAATATTTAGTAGTTACATGCAATATCAGGGGCCCCATATCTCAAATAGTTTAAAGCCTTTTCAACTCTAAATACGGCACTGCATGGCGCGTAGAGGTTTTATATCATCTGGTCCCATGACTAATGACCGATTGTGGCCTGCCCTACACTGCAATTTTGTAAAAAATGGTTAATAAATTTAAAGTTTCCTTAAAATATCCTAATCGTCATATCAAACTTGATATTAATATCAAAACATAGGTTCATTGTAATGTGGTGACAGTGTGTTGGTGGTGACATTAGGGTCCCGTTCTTTCGTTTTCTTCCATCTATGTTGATAAAACCGATGATAGAATTACCTTTTTTTCTGCTTTTTTTATTTAAGTAAGCAATTTTTTTTCAGTTTTCTATTAGTAAAAAAAATGTAGATTTTAACTTAAACTTACCTAGTAAACAAGCCAAAGAAACAGGTCGCCTGTTTTGTGACTTAGGGAAACGTTCAAGATGTTCACTTTGAAGCTACTGATCGTGACTGAATTGGGGACGGGGTTTTAAAACAACAATTTTTACTGCAGAGCGATAATTATATTTATCGTGGAATAGTGTCTTTCACTTGAATGGCTGCTTTGTCGTCCAGATGGTCTCGAGTCTCTGACACAGTACCAATGTTGTTTGTTTTTCAACCGAATCATCAAAAACGAAGAAAGATAGGCCTTCTAATGACTTAATGACTTCACTTCATCAACAAGTTTGCAAAACAAACAGACAACATAAACGACTGAGAACGGTGGATGATGCAAAGAGCACATTGGAGAAGTTGACAAATACTGACTGAAAGTAATTCATCGCATAGTGTATGCTAGTTTTAACTTTAGAATGCAACAACCTTTCATTTAGTGGTCATCGTAAAGAGTATCTTTTACGTGACACAAGAAAACAAAAAACACAAGCCTTTAACTCGACCCACAGATTCAAAACGAGATAATAGACCTGTTGAGCAATCCAATCTTATCAAAAATCTGCGCCATTTTTTCTTTATCATGGTCGGCAGCACTCAAAGAGAATTAAAGAGAATTTTGTTCAGAAATTTTTTTTGAACTTTGATAAAGAAATACCCATAAAACTTGTAATTAGAGAGTCATTTCTAGGTTTTCATATTGTGAGAACCAGACGTCTGCACGACTGACTGAACAGATACTTTCAAGTAATAAAATATCATCTTTATTTAAATTACTTACGATGTCAAGGCAATGATGTTTTTTTTAAATATGAACGGACAGTACAGTAGCCTACATGTATTGTTTCAAAAAAGCAGCCGCCTGCACATTGTTCCCTGTGTTTAACAGTACTTAAACATGGTCTTAAATGATTCTGTCAGCTGTGATCATGAACTTGCATTGGAATGTCTTTTAGTAAATGTATCAATACATACAAACTACTGGATTTCTTTGTCACACAATATATTTGTCATATGGGGGGGGGGGAAGGCCATCAACATATTCTTGAACCCGGGCCCACGGGTACCTTGCTACGCCACTGATCCTTCCTTTACAAATTATTCATCCGAGCGAGGCTCGGTCACCTGGTACTATAGTTTATTGTTGTAAAACTGATATATTTTCATTAAAAAAAACTGCTTGCATAGTTGATTTTTAAAAAAAATTGTTTTTACGTTTTTAGGAAAAAGAAAAATATCCGTTGCATCAGAACTTTAAATGGTCTAAAATATCATGATGTTGGATTTTCAATATTTTTTCTAGTTTACTAGATCTCAACGGGACGGACGGACAGACAGACGGACCATACACAGCTAATAGCGTGTATTCCCATTCGGTGACCGCTAAAAAATAAAATAAAGAAAAAACAAATACGCTAATAAATATATGTATATATCTAGATTCTAGATGATCACTTAAAGAAATAATTAAATGAATAATATTTCCTTACAGTGGGTTTAGTTATCTAATTATGGTGATATTCTTGTTTATACCGATCGTGTCCCTAAATGCTTGTATATATTAGCGAAGTGAAGTAAGATCATTTTTATTGATCCAATCAAATAGAAATTCAGTTTAACTACAATTGACAACCTTAGCAGAACTACTGTAACAATAGCAATATAGATGCAAATACGAACAACATTCACAAACGCAACACATACACACGCACAACCAGCGCTTTATGCATGGACTTCTATTTACTTCTTGATAACGACAGCTGATCTTCTAACACTCTGCCCGAATGTTTTTAAATCTTTCTGTTTTGGTTCTAATGGAAAAGAGAAAACCACTTTGTTCAGATGTTATGTAACAGTGGTCTAATGCATGCAGGCGGTCTTTAAGAATCGTGATGATTTTGAAAAGGCATATTTCATGAAAAGCGTGTCAAGATGTAGCTGTGTTCGAGTGATATACGATGCTTTTTGAATTTAGTCTATTTAGTCTTTGTGCCAGTAAAGTATTACTATACTAGCAGTGATGACAAAGTTAATTAGACTGCTGATGGTTGTTGTATAGAAAAGTTTAATTATTTTTTGTCGATGTTAAATTTTCTTAACTTTCTAAGATAGAAGAGTCGTTGGTGATTTTTGGTGTAAAGCTTTGGACAGTGTTTTATTCCATTTCAGTTTGTTGTTAATGGTTGTACCTAGGTATTTTTATTTTTACACTTGCTCTACAGTTTAGTTGTTTATCTGAGTTTCTTCAAGATGGCTTTTATGTTTCCTAAAATATATTATCATCTCTTTAGTTTTCTGAACATTCAAAATTTAAAAAACTATCTTTACATAATTGGTAAAAAAGTGTTGATTGTTGAATGGTACAGATTTTCGTCAATTGCAATAAGGCTGTGTTGTCAGTAAATTTTACGATGGAAGTGTCAGCTGATTGGCTCTGAATGTCATTTGTGTATGTTGTATGCAATACTGGTAACAAGACGCAACCCTTCAGCTCACAAGTGCTAATCTCTCTCGTGTCTGACACATGTCTGTTCACTTTTACATACTGTGGGCGTTTTATATGAAAGTTGAGAATCCAAGCTTGTATTTTTTTGCTAACGTTCAATTCGGATATTTTTTTGAGATTGGGTACTATCTACTGTGTCTTGACCTTTACTATAAGTGTAGTTATTTTTGTCATTCTGTGTAATAACGTTTTAGCTGTTAAAATTATTATTTGTTCTTTTAAAGTATTGCAAAAATAGTTTCAAAATTAGATAAAAAATTAATACCTTAGACTCCAGTGAGTTGAACTTCCACAGTCCACCATGCTGAACTGCAAGATCTAACTGATTCAGCCGAATGCACAGTAAAAGAAAATCTTCTACAGTGCCTTTACCTAAATTGCGCAAAGAAATAAAATAGCTACATGAATTACTTTCTAATAATTATTTTCATGCATATGCGAATAACAAAATAGTATATTAGTTATCATTGTTTAGTCTTTCTCAATTTTATTTACCCTAAATCTCTTAACCTATAAAAATCTCCTCCCCAGTCATTTCATTCCACTTCATCCCCGGTCATTTCATCCCCTGATCATTTCATTATCTGATCTTTTTATCCAACTAAGAGTAATCGTAGAACTTATAAAACAATTAATACTTAATATACTCATATATTTGTTAAGAATACAAATAAATGTCACTAGAAACTATAAAAATGTAACATTTATAGATATAGAGGTGTTATATGTTATATTTATGTGTTAATCTATATAAAGCAGATAGGCTATGTAATTAAAGAATACGATCCATCGATTCATTTTGCTAAACAATGTTTGTAATTCTCTTTGCCTATAACACAATGTATAACTTTAATGTTTAAAACTTATATAGGCAACATGATATCCTAAGATGGGTGAAGTCAGCTTTTATTAGAAAAAAAATACAACCAAATTTCAAGAAATAGCGATTGAAAAATAAAATAATGTGAAAGATGTACGTCAGGAATTATCAGTCATGATCATTAGTATTCTAATCGTTGTCATCTCTCAAAAGATTTCCACTACTTCCACCACACCTTGGCCTTTGATCATTACGTCATTTTCATGATATTATAATATTACACACCCACATTCAATATAAGCGTTATAGCTAAGTACACACCCAAATTTACAATATGTTATAAGATTTGTAACAAACAATTTAAAGTAGAAGGGGAAACTCTATAAACGCATTAATAACATGTAAAAAAAAACATTCTATATCAGCCTATTTATTTTTTACATGAAATTAGGTATTAAAATTAAAGCCTTAACAGCACAACTAAACAATGTATAAGAAAAAAAAATTTAATTGGGGATGAAGTGACCGGGCATAAAATAAAATGTCATCAGAATCTGTTAAACTATTTATCTTTTTATAATTTACACAATCAATTTTCGATATTTTTATCTATATCTGCTTTCTCTCTCTCTCTCTCTCTCTCTCTCTCTCTCTCTCTATGTATATATATATATATATATATATATATATATATATATTTATATATATATGGCTTTCTTAATTTAGTTATTTTGGTGAAGGTGTTACTCAGCTGGAATTATTTGTTTGTTATGAATCTGACTGCTCTATTTTGTGTATGTTCCAATTTCTAAAGTTTTTCTTTAGTTGAGGGGTGCAAATTCTATTATTGAAACAGGAAATGGTAGGTAATGTCATTGGATTTAAACCTATAAGTGATAGACTCTGCTCACTATGTTTGAAATGATATTTCTTCAACATATCATTTATAAATGTTCATATCCCTATTAAAGATGCAGATGATAACACAGAAGAAGCCTTCTATGATTGACTGGAAAGAATTTATGATGAAACACCAAAGCATGATATAAAATTAGTCCGAGGAGACTTCAATGAAAAATTGGAAAAGAACCAGCATTCAGACCAACAATTGGCAAAAAAAGCTTACATGAAGAGACCAACAACAATGACCAAAGATTAGTGGATTTTGCATCAGGGAAAAGAATGTCTATTTGCAACACAAAATTCCAACATAAGAATATGCACAAGGTAACCTGGATCTCACCTTATTGCAAAAACCAAAATAAAATAGATCACATACTTATATATAAGAGACACGGATAAGATATACTAGATGTAAAAAGTTTCGGAGGAGAAAATGCTGACTCAGACCACCTACTAGTAAAAGCTAAACATAGACAAAGAATAAGTACCATACATAATTACCAAAGAAAGAGAGCACAGCTGTATCATAGTCAAAAAATTAAAAAGGATCCACTTGTAGCAGAATTTTATAGAATTGCACTCATAACGCAACTAACAACATTAGAAAAGGACAGTGAAAATAACATAAATGAACATTGGGAAATAATAAAGCTATCAAAATAACAGCAAAAGAGGTAGTTAGATTTAAAGAAAAGAACGAGAAAATGGGGTGGTATGATGATGAATGCAGACAAATTATAGAAGAAAAAAATAATGCTCGGATAATAATGCTACAGATAGAAACCAGAAACACTAGACAGCAATACAATGAAGCAAGAAGAAGGGCCACAAAAGTTGTGAGAAAGAAAAAAGGAAATGGGCAAAGTCCAAGACTACTCAAATTGAGGAACTAGCAAAGGAGGGAGACATGATAGGAATGTATATGAAAATTAAAAATGAAAAGAACCGATTTCAAGCTTGATCACACATGTGTAAGAACAAAGATGGTCAGCTCATTACAGAAAACAGCAAGGTCATTGAGAGATCCTAAATACCAATGAAGATGGAGATAATGGAGAATATGAACTGCCACATGGAGGACCAGATCCTTTAGTGAACCCACCAACATTCATAGAAACGTCAGAAATAATTAGGATCATGAAGAATCACAAAGCACCAGCAGAGGACCAACATACTGCAGAACTAATTTAATATGGAGGGAAAGACTTACATTCCCAAATACACAGACTAATATCAAGAATTTAGGAGGAAGGAAACCAGTTCTTATAACCCCAATACACATAAAAAAAGTGTTTTAATTACAAGGGCTCTCTCTATATGACATTTAAGATCCTGTCTAGGCTTATAACTAAGAGGCTTGGAAAATATTTGGAATAAATCTTAGGTGACTACCAATGTGGTTTAAGACCCAATAAATCTACAACCAATTCATCTTAACACTAATATATATAATAGAAAAATGCCATAAAAACAACTAGTGAGACCTGGACACTGACTAAGACATCAGAAAATTTACTTAATACTTGAGAACAAAAAATTCTTAGGAAAATCTATGATGCCATACAGGCTAAAACTATGTGGAGGACACGCACTAACCATGATATATATCAATTACATGACGAAATTTAAAAAAAAACAGACTACGTTGGGCAGGTCAGATAACAGAGGAGCGAAAATCATATATAGGCAAAAAAAAAAAAAAACGCAGGCGACCCAAAGGCAGACCCCGAATGCGATGGATTGATGATGTAGAAGCAGATCTGCAACAGCTTGGGGTTAGGGCGTGGAGACGAAAGGCCCAGGAGAGATCTGAATGGAAGGATGTGTTGAAGCAGGCCAGAGCCCTCCATGGGCTGTAGTGGTACTGGGATGGATAGATGGATGGATGGATGGATTGGATGGACGGATGGATGGATGGCCTAACCAAGGTTAAATAACATTTGAGTTTTACGTTCTTATTTGATTTATAGAAATTTCTTCTAATAAACCTAATGACTTTTTTTTTTATAGTTTCATCAATATTGCGATTCTATGACAATTTTTCATTTATTACAACACCTAGGTATTTTGCGTTTTTAGTCTGCGTCAGTTTTTTGTCATGAATAAGATAAGTGGAATTTATTTGTGTTATATATTTTTGTTACTCTCAAATTTGATTCCCATTTTAGTAATTCATCTAATTCTGTAAAATTTATGTATCTTGTGTTGTTTGAATGTTAAATATATTATAAAATCGTCTGCAAATAATTTGACTTTTTTTTTCTAAACTTATGCGATTTGGTGAATCATTTATATAAATTAAAAATAGTAGGGGACCTAAGACTGTTCCTTATGTTACACCCGAGTTTACTGGTATCTGTGTATTTAGAGCTATTTATTATTACATTTTGTTCTCTCCCTATCATAAAAACTTTTATCAACTTATGCAATGGACCATCAATGCTAACATTTTTACGTTTTTAAGCAAACTATGTTGGTAAACTTTGTCAAAAACTTTATTTATGTACACGTTTACTATTATCTAAACGTTTTAAAAAATCATCAATTAGTCCTATGAGTTGTGTTTTGCATAATCTATATTTCCCAATGCCATGTTGGTATGGAATAAGGACACTATGTTTGTCTAAGTGCTTTATGATGTTGCTACATATGTGATTTAGAATTTTACATCGTATTTTCAGCCTAGCTTTTTATTTACACCATGACTCAGAAACCATAACAGACGTCAACCAGACTGCCTGCCTCAGCATGACCAACACAAGCCTTTCCAGGACCTACATCATTTCTAGCTGATTTACGCCGAGGAAATTGGACTGAAAAGGAAGCGGAAACATCCAGCAGTTTTACCATTCAGATTGGAAAGAAAAGGACAAAAAAAAATTGTAAATTTAGTGTCATCGTTTAAGAGACAATAAAGTCACGACGGCTCTCGCCGGTGTGGAAATCGGAAGCTGGGCAAAAAAAAATGTGATTGGTTAAGGAAAAAAAACACACTATTACAATGTGACAATAAGATAAGAAAGATACAAAAAAAAAAGCTACTTCCATTTATTGGCGGATGGGTAGCCCTGCCCAGATAAGGGTAAAGCGCTCTCATGGTCTAGGTACAAGAGGATACTCTTTGCCGAATTGTATGACATGGCAAAGAGCTTTTGGTCTAAACTGCTCATAGATTGTGACGTTACAGGTCAGTGGTGAGACATTCTAAAACGAATGATCTAGACAGGATGGACTGGCCTTCTAGAATGAATGGTCTAGACAGGATGGACTGGCCTTCTATAACGAATGGTCTAGACAGGATGGACTGGCCTTCTATAACGAATGGTCCCGACATGATGGACTGGCCTTCAATAGCGAATGGTCTAGACAGGATGGACTGGCCTTCTATAACGAATGGTCTAGACAGGTTCGACTGGCCTTCTATAACGAATGGTCAAGACAGGATCAACTGGCCTTCTATAACGAATGGTCTAGACATGATGGACTGGCCTTCAATAACGAATGGTCTAGACAGGATCGACAGGCCTTCCATAACAAATGGTCCTGAATGGATGGACTGGCCTTCTATCGTCTCCTTCTATCTGGTTCAATATTTAGCTAGACTTGCATGGAACAAAATGGCGATAAACTCTCTGTTTGGTATTGACAGTGTTAACGTTTGTCAATTAAAAGCCTGATAGAATGGGAAGATAACACTTAAAAATCCTTCAATAGCTGTAGAAATGGGATTATTTCTTTATTTTGTGATAGACCTATTTAGCTGCTTGTATTTTTTCAGTGGTGCAGACTAGTATGGGGTAAACCAAAGCTGTCCTAGCACCTACACTGTTCAGTATCATGTTCCCAGCTATGCTGACAGATGCATTAACAAATAGAGATAAAAAAGGGATAAATATATCATACAGATTTGATGATGGCTTAAAGCAAAATCAAAAACAAAAGCAGCAGTAATCAGAGACTTGCTATTTGCTGCCCTAAATGCCTGCTCTGAAAACGATCTGCAGAGCATCGTCAGTGACTTCTCAAGAGCAAGCTCAGACTTTGGCCTTACCATCAATACGAACAAGACTGAAGTCTTATATCTACCTGCTCCTGGGAAAGCCTACTTGGAACCAAGCATCACTAAATATAGACAGGATATAAACGTAGTGAACAAATTCCCATATCTTGGCAGCACACTCTCCAGAAAAAGAAAAAACGATTGTGAAATCGCCCTTCGTATTGCCAAGGCCAGTGCCTCTTATGGAAGACTGTCAAAAAATGTCTGGAACAGACGTGGTACAAACACAAAGCTAGGGAACTATAGAGCCGTCATCATCCCCACATTGCTCTATGCCTAAGAAACATGGACAGTGTACAGTAAACATGCAAAGAAACTAAACCACTTCCACATGACATGTCTGAGAAAAATACTAAATGTCAAATGGCAGGACAAAATACCAGATACGGAAGTCCTTTGAAGAGCATGTCTGCAAAGCATCCACACAATCCTGATGCAGTCTCAGCTGCGATGGGCATGTCACGTCTACAGAATGGAAGACCATCGCATCCCCAAACGACTCTTGTATGGCAAACTAAGCGAAGGAAAGCGCTTGCAAGGTGGTGAAAGAAAGCGCTTCAGGGACACCCTCAAAGCTTCTCTGAAGGCGTTCAGCATAGACCCAGGCACCTGGGAGACAGAGGCACATGACAGAGCATCATGGCGTCGCGCTGTGAAAACTGGCGCACAGGTTGCTGAGGAAAAAAGAACAACGCTGGCAGAAGAAAAACGCCAGAAAAGAAAAGCAAGACAAACGACACTAGCTCCAGCTGGAATAACCTGCCCGGTGTGCGGCCGAACATTCCGGGCTCACATAGGTCTCAACAGCCACATCAGGAGGCATAAAACCCCAGTGCAAAGCCCTCAGCCCCCTGGATGACAAAGTGGTCATCATCGAACCACGATGGACGAACTATATATACAGGCTAGAAAGTAATAAGGTGCACCTCTTACCCTGCTAAATGAAGAGTTGCATCCCATGTCCTGTTTGAGGGCTCTAAGCGGTAGACGACCATATTGATTGACTGGGCCAGACTGGGCCGTGCCGCGTACACAGCTCTCCGTCCCCGAGCTTCCTCACCAGCTATAAGTGAACAAGGACAGTGCTAACAGCGGGGAGCTTGTCTCATATTTCTATAATGTAACTGCCACTGTTCTGTGCGAGGGTCGCCAATCCAGCAATCTGGTTCTGATGACGACCCCCCACAAAGTGGGTCAGACGTTATCACTAGTCACTCCCATACATTCTCCTAACAAAAATATCCTTTATGATTGTTGAAACCTTTTTCAACAGGTCAATATCATTTCAAAATTGCTATTTATACCATTAATTTTAAGAGTCGAGCGATACCAGATATGCCCGTTTAAAATTATGCTTTTATTTTAAAACAGCCACATTATTTTATAAAACAAAAATGTTGGCTTGTTATTATGTTTCTCAAAAAAACAAAAAAAAGGAATGATCCGTTCGCTTTTCCTGGCAAATTTCAAATGTAAGTGTTAAAGGCCATGGTACCAGTCCATCTTTGCAAGCTTGACTGCCCTAACAGAGAAAAATGCATTTTCAACTATAAATTTTAATTATTTAATGTATTTCTTGTTTAAATTATTATGTATTTAAAATGGTTTTTTATTTAAAGTATAATTTTGTCGGGTACTACGTAACAAGATCTTACCCAAAAAGGTATGTAATATCTTCTGTGCAATGGAAGTTTCTGTCCATGTTTGGTTGATGTTAATTGTGACGTAATTCTTTGAATGAACTTTCCCTTTTAGTACGTCACTAGAGCTGGTAAACGGAAGCGAAAATTTATATTCATATGGCATATAATTAAATGTAACTGATAAACCATATATATATATATATATAAATCTGATCGTAACATTAGATGTTTATTATTTAAATGCAAAGTTGATAAGAAGAAAGTTAAGTTAAAACATCATTTACTTATCATTTAAGGCTTCTTCAAAGCTGGTTACATTTTCAGATTCCTGAAAGTAAAAGAATTATTAATTTTAAAATAATTTTATCATATCATTTGATTTTTTTCACACCATTTTTATTCATTTTATATTTAAGATGTATTAGAGATACTTAACAATCAAATTAGTAAGTGTATAATTTTATGTTCTGTGTTTTCAATAGATAATTAAAGATTTTTTCTGTTTATGGAAACAAATATCTTTTCCACATTTTTATCTAAGAATTAAAACAAAATGAGGAACAAATATTAACAAAAGCATTAGTTTGAAAGTGATTTTTGACGTGGGAAAAAGCATTCATACACAATAGAGAGAGAGAGAGAGAGAGAGAGAGAGAGAGAGAGAGAGAGAGAGAGATACATAGTAATACATAGACACATAGATACATACATACATATTAAACAGACAAATACTGTTCAACATCAAAAAAAAATTAAAAAAAAAAGTTTCTGTAGAATGATTTATCTATGAGGAAACCTATGTATAAATATTTTAATTCAGTGTTTCTCAAACTGTGTTCCACGGAACAGTAGTGTTCCGCGAGGCCTAATTAGGTGTTCCACGAATTACTATAATAATTAACGAGTAGGGTACCGTGACAGTTAATCGATTTTAAACAAATATTTAATCAATATGTTCCCTTTGATACTTAGAAAGATCAATGTGTTCTCTTAAGGAAAAACTTTGGGAAATACTTTTTTAATTGAACACATTTTTTGTTTAACAAGTATTAATTAGAGACATTTTAGTAAACAATTACCTTCAAAATTATGATATTTCTATTATTTTTGATATACTCTTCCTGTTCTTTCACATCCATATGATCTCCATTGTAAACAAGGAGACATTCTAGACAAAAAGATTTTGTAAATATAGTTAGATAAACTAACATGCTGTTAGTTAAAATCCATATATTAGTTGATCAATTTTAAATAAATAATTAAATGCATACTATTCATAACTTTGTTATACGAAATATCATCTTGGATAGTCAAAATGTAGTTGGTGCATTTGAGTTTTAGCGGCCCCCGAAAGGGGAAAAGCTTGTTCGTCTGCCACACTCAGATCTCAAAAACACGAAGGGAAAAAAATGTTATTTCACCAAGTGTTGTGGCTTGCAAAGATTAGGTGTCACGGCTACTTTTTGTTTTCTTCAAGCAAACCGTTTAAATTATAAAATTAATTATGCAAACGATTTGTTTATAAAAATAAACCAAATCTACAACAATACATAAATGTAAGGGAGAAAGTCTTTGCAGTGTAATTTCTCAAATGGTTACGTTCCGACATTTATTTTGCATTAAATATAGTTATTATGGCTTTAGTACGAAACACCAGATAATACAAAATCTCTAGGTTATAGGGTAAAACATGGACTATGTAAAAATGGCGGACTTTTTCCCTAAGACTTCAAAACATAGCGCTACTATTTTAAAGGTTTCATCAAATCCATTTTTGAAAAACAAAAGTCGAAACTGTAGTGTAAATACAATTTTTTAAAATGTTGTTTTATATATGTATATATAAATTATATATATATATACTGTAATTAAGAAAAACAAAAATTAAATATTACGCTTCTTACTCTAAGCTATGTAAAATGGGAATATACGGTGGTAAGACCGCATTACAAACAGCGATGTCTTTTCAAAAATCGGTATGGACAGACTTTTTGAGGTCCGATAGTTACGCTGGGCAGAGCACTTATGTACTATTAGAAACGAATGCATGCCATTCTATTTGGGAGAGCTAAAGGGTTGTCGGCGTATTAAACGATAACGAAACAGAAGAACCCCAAAGTAACGCTTTAAGGACCAGCAAGACGGCGTTCACTTACAAAGGTACATAGGCCACGGAATACAAATTTGAGACCAGTGGCTAGCTTGATTTTCTTTTGTGTAACCCTCGTAAACGCACTCTCATGTTATTAAAGACACATTCTAGTCTGACTAGGCCGTGTGACGTAAAGGATTTTGTTCCTTTGACGCCATATGAAATGAATTCTCTAACTTTAAATTTAAATGAAATGCTATAAGATCTCGTTGCACAAATGTCTAGGAACCCTCACTAACTATAATATGTTGATAATGGCTTTGTGTTACTGTAACTAGGCTGTACGATGAAGTGGTATTAAAATTATAGATCTTGAGATAGTTTATGTAGTTTTAGAACTAGCAGTCTAGATGTTGAATCTACAATGAATATAGCTCTAGATCTAGTTAAAATTTTTTTATTAAATATAAAATTTGCAGTAGATCTAGTAGGATGGCTGCGTGGTCATGTGTCATCCATGTTGGACTAGCATTCCCACTTCTCGATGGTTCCAAGTTCAGACCCTGCTCACTGTATTTTACAACGCCAAATAAATCTTTGAAATATTATTTTGGACAATCCAAACAAAAATCATGTTTTGAATATTCCTTGCCAATAGCGGAAAGCGAAAGGGATCCAACGGGGATGCCTTTGATTTTGTTACACAAACTCTTTGTTTTTCTTTTTGGCTTTTTCATGGTACAAATGTAACATTTCCTATAGTGTGTGGCGGTAAGATAGTCCTAATTTATTTGTATTTTATTAATTTTAAATATTGTATTTTTCCTAGTTCGCAATATATGCATAACACGTTTTATGTAATTAAAATGTTTCAGAAGTAAAAGAATTATGTATAAAAAAAAATTAGACACACTTAATGTAGATTCAGATTTTTATAACATGGCATTTTTAAAACCTAGCAGTAAAATCGCAGATATCACAAGATTTACTTTAGAGCAGAACTCTCTATAGATATTATATTCATCTATTGATATTATATAACTATTAAAAATAGGATAAGTGATTAGTAACACATTTCTGAATATAGGGATATACACATCCATATAATATTTAAAAAACTGAAATGTATTTTAAAAACTTACCAAGAGTTCTGAAGCCACTTATTAATTTCAGAAAGTCTTCCTGTTAATACAAAATAAAGGACACATTGAAAGTTTAATCTACATGATTTGAATAACTAAAGGTCACACTTTTAACAAGAAATGTTATTTGTAATTTAGTTATTTCTTAGTTTTACCTCTGTTGAAAACACAATTTGTTCATATTCTTTAGTTACAGTTTTTCTAATTCTTTCAACTAATTCATACATAGTGTTGTTATTTCCCTTAGGCAAAACAAGATAACAATCTGAAGAAACAGAAAGAAATATTTCGTTTGGATCAGTAATGTAATCAAATTTGTAATAAATTTAGACAAGCTTTAATAAATCTGTGAGATTCAAAATATTTTACCAATGTTTTAGTTTAGCGCAATTTCATGCTTTTAGCTTTCTGAATGCTGTATATACCAGGGGATGCTACCCCGCCTCATAGTGGCGCCCAGGTGGAAACGATCGCAGGAGGAAACGATTAGGCTAAAGGGTAGCAAAACAAGACTCCCGCGGGGGTGCCTAAGGGGGTGCGTAAGGGGGTGCGAGAGCATCCTCATTGCACTGTGCGGAGTTGTAAAAAAGCTCCCACAACTTGGTCACAATCCATGCTCTGTTCCTCAAGGGGCCGTTACATAAATGGCGTGTCCCGCATGATTAGCCTGGTATAGAAAAGGAAATGGGGGTGGTCTTAATGTACGCAGCCTCTTGCCGCGAATCAGACCCACCCGTCAGACAAAACAGTGTACACTGTACTTTTCAGGCCAGTGAGAAGGAGCTCTTTTTCACTTTTGCTGGCTTAGAGTTCCAAGAGCTGAAGGCTTAACTCTACCTGACAATTTCAAGAAGAAGAATGCTCTATGATCCTATATCTGGACTAGTTAGGAAAAGAAGGAGGGGGTAATAGGAAGGTGTATCTAGGCGAAGATTTAGTAATCGCTTTTTAACTAAATTTCGAAATAATAAAAAAAACGTTTTTGTCATTTTACAGTTTTACAGTTTTTGATGTATAAAACCTTTTTCATAATTATTTTCAATTCATTATTCACTATAGGGCTTTTAATGACTTATTCATTAAAAAAAATATAACATTTATTAACATAGTACTTCAGTCTCTTAGTCCAATACAAATGATACCAACTAGTTCAAATGAATTTTAAAAAGCACATAGAAGAAAGTTACCTAATTTTATAATTTAATCCCTTAGGCCTATACATGTGTAATCACCTCTAGTATCCTCTCAAAGTAATATTAAAATGCGGATGCAAATAAAACAGCAATTAGCCTCTGTCAAATAATCACCTTAACGACCAATGGGAAGAACCGGACGTTTTCGACATTTCTACCGAAAACATTGCAATAAAATGTATAAACATTTCGTTGTATGTATTAAAGGATGTTGGGTTGGGTATCTAGCTACACTCACTCGTTTTTTTTAGTAATCTATGTGCGATGTATTTTCTACTTGGATGTCAACCAATAATAAATACAACCCTGCTCCTACTCGCATCTCCTAATGACACCATTGCATGTAGATTAATATAAACATATCATGGGCGTAGCAATTATTTTTTTTTCGGAGGGAATCCCATCCCCGCGGAAAAAATTATATATATATATATATATATATGTGTGTGTGTGTACATAATTAATCTTTATTACATTCTGACCTTCTCGGAAGACGTTGATGTTTATTATGCCCTAGAATAGATTCTTCCTGGAGTTAGTGGGAAACTTGTAGACTCCCCGACCTTGCTAGCAAGGGGGTCTGGGGGACCTCGCAGCGCTGCCCCAGCGCGGGGCGAACCCCCCCCCCCCCGCCGAGCACTATTTCTGGTATTGAAAGCCAAAAATATGCATATTCTCTGGTATCTACGGTGCATTATCTTGCTATTAAAAAGTTTTATTTCAAAAACCTTTATGTACTATTCTTACTGATTTAGACCCTATCGCACCGTTCGCAGCATTTTACGGCTAGCTGTTTCCGCAACTCTTATTTTGCGTAATTCATTTTGTCTGAGAACATGTCCAGCAAAACCTCATGCAACGCTCTCTCACAACTTTACTAAGGGTTCGACTCCCAGTTCGGCATATGATTTCTTTGATTTAGACCCGATCTCTTTAACTGACTCCTAAAATCTGTCTTAGCTATCTTTGTTGAGCCACATTTAGTGTTTTTCAATTTTGGCTTAAGACTATTTACACTTTATTAATGGAGCCCAAGCCACTGGTAGAAATTTGTAACCTTTCTTGACTACGCTCTTGGAATTATATGCCTGTTTTTCGCTTTAGATTTTATATCGAAAAGGAAAGTTTTTTCGTCAAAATCATCTGTTGAGGGTTTTTTAACTAAAAAATATCTGGGGGGTTTTTGTTGTTTTTTTAAATTCAAAACCCCATTTAGGTATGGTCATAGAATTTGGTGACTGTAGTTAGCTTTAAAATAATATTAAAGAGAGAGGTTTTCAACTCTAAACGCTCTGTAGGGGAATTTTAAAATCAAAACCATCTGGAGGGGTTTTAAACTTTAAATAAAGAAAAAGCCATCTGGATGAGGGGGGATTTAAACTCAAAACACCCTTTGGCTACGCTCATAGAATTTTGAGAGCGTAATTCGCTTTTTTTTTAATATTGAAGAGGTAGTTTTCAGCTTTAAACCCCGCTGGCAGGGGGTTTTAAACTCAAAACCCCTTTTTCTACGCTCTTAGATTTTATTGTGTGCAGTTTGCTTTTTTAAAATATTGAATAGGTACTTTTTAGCTTCCAACCCGAACTGGAGAAGGGGGGGGGTAAACTCAATTTTGAGTGTGCAATTTGCTTTTTTTTATATTGAATGGGGGGTTATTCGTAAATTTTTAAGGGGGTTTTAAAATCAAAATCTTCCTTAACTGTGCTGTTGGAATTTGGGTGTTATTATTTGCATTGTTTTGTTTTATAGAAGAGGGGGATTTAACTGCAAACACCTCTGGTAGGGGGTTTAAAACTCAAAACTCAAAGCCCCTGGTAGGGGGTTTTAAACTCAAAACCCCCTGGTAAAGGGATTTGTTTATCAAAACCCCTTGATAGGGTTTTTTTTAATCTTAAAACCCCCTACCCCCCTGGAAGATGTTTTTAATTCAAAACCCCCTCGGCTGTGCTGTGGTAAGTGATGATTTAGTATTAAAATCTAACCTAAAATAAACAAAATGAAAGCGAAAATCAGTCACTTAATTCCAATCCCCCCCTGGGATTTCACCCCCCCCCCCTCCACTTGCTATGCCCATGAAACATATACATTTCCAGTCGGGAACGTTTGGATATTACGTTACGGTTAAAAGGAGGGGAATGAGTCTGAAGTCTACTATACAAAACAAATATTCAAATAAAATAACATATATTTTAAGATCAATTTGTCATTTTAATAATCATGTTTCTTATGCTATCACGGAGCGTTGAGCTTAAATTCTTTAGTCAACGCGTTTTATAATTTAAATTATTTTTATTACTTACGCGGGTCCCATTTTTACTTACCACAGCGTTCTGAAAAAATTTTGGTGTGCGTGTGTTTGTCGTGGTGTTTGTTATAGCACGATTAAGAATTAATTATTTGTTTCCGAATTAGGGGACTTTTGACACGTGACTAGGAAAAATAAGACTAGGTTTTAGCCAGAGCGAAATATCTGCCGATGTAAACAGACTACTTCCAGGACGCACTAGGATCGTGAGATTGTTACAAACATAGAGATTTAGATAACATTTGACGGTTCCCTCCATTTCTATTAAACTTCTTGTTCAGTATCAGCCTCGACTTACTTATATTGCTTCTTCGCCTTTCGCAGGTAATTTTTACCTCCCTTTGGTTTATCTATTTTAGACGCCGCCTAAGCCCCTACAATGTATGAGTGTCACCCTTAAGTTACGCCCATGTACCTGGCCAGTAAATGGTTCATCCTAACGGGGGGAACGTGGGGTCAGGCGTGCAGGACAAGTTTAACAGGCTGGGCCTGTTGGTGCAGGTTGTGAAATAGATTTTTAGTAGTGAATAAAGCACTACAGATTGATAAAACATATTTAGAGACCCCCGAAAGGAAAAAGGTAGCAATCACACCTATATGTATAACTGTATGAGACAGAGGTATACGGTTTTCTTTCTTTAATTATATGGTTGTTTAATTACATATAGAATGTATCACAAAGAGGCTTTTAAAAATGTTTTAAAAAAAAAGAAAAACATCATTTTTTAACACAATGTTTTTTTCACTGATTGTTTGGCGGCCGCACAATGTATTCAAACACTATTGGGGAAAAAAAACTGAATACGTCTTTAAAGCGCTAATTAAGTCAAAACCTTTCGCTTTAAATTGCACTGTGACGAATCTAGCTTTGTTTTCAATCTTAGTGCTATAGAAGTCCTTTATTCCCAAATTTCTCATGTCTTGCATCTTGACAAACAAAGAGAAAAACTAAGTTATAAGTTATACATAAACTCAACAATCATTTGTGATTTCTTTAGACTTACCTTCTTTTTTTAATAAATTAATAAGTTTGAAAAGAAAATTTCGAAGGTTATGTTCAGATTCGATACTGTAGCCTTCATCAGACTCTTCTAGAACCGAGCCAACAAGTTTGACAATCAACTGTTGACATGTGACAAAATAAAATATATTTGCTGTGTTGATTAGGACATAACGTTTATGTTTAAAGAAACCAAACAACAAATATTAGCGGCCCCCAAAAAGAAAGACGTAGCAGTCCAATCACATCTATATGTCCGTAAGTATATATATATATACACCTTTTGATTAGATGTATCACCAATTTGCTTAAATTTAAAAAATAATTGAATTTTTTTTAAAGATGTGTCAACTAGCTAACACAATATATAAATTGTCAATGTTTAATTGCAAATCAAAATTCACATTTACCGAAAAATTATTATCTTTCTTCTCTTGCTTTTCAGACTTCGGCTTCACTTTATTTCTTCTTACACAACAATGGAATGTTGACTTTTGATCCTTAAAGTAAAATAAATGTTATGATTATTATAACAAATTGTGTTACAATAATTGACTCTCACGTTTCTATCAATAGATATATAAAGCACTCTAAGTTTTTTAATAGACGTAACAAAATTTCATTATGCGGATTTCCATTGCTAAGACAATTGCAAAAACCCAGCACCACAAAAACAAATATAAAAAAAAATCTTACTCTAATGTACACATTTACTTAGAGCATTCAAGGTGCAGATGTGTATAGTTATAACTTTTATGGTTGTACGGATTGGGGTAGAGTGTGTAGTCAGACAATGCAAATCACCACAGGCCAGCGCTAGACGAGCGATCAACCGCGCTTACTGCCAACAACAATTTCACAATTGTTTAATTTGTTTGCTACAAAGAAACGCTACTTCAAAAAATATCTACAGTCAACACTACTTAGACCAATCAAGTAAGCTACGGTTATGTGATCAACTAGAAGTCACATTCCTTGTTCCACATGCTAGGACAAATGTGTACATGTGCTCCTTCTTCCCTAGTGCTATTAGAGCATACAATGGGTAGCTTGAACCAGCTCCGAAAACCAGTGACTTTGCAGAATTTAAGTCATTGGTTAACATGCTTGACAAGATTCATGACACATAGGTCGTAATCATCTTAATTTTGAAGTAACGTCTGTATAATATAAGATAAGATAAGAAGTGTTGTGCGACGTTACGCCAGCTTATAGAATGAGGGCACAATATAAAGATCGGAGGTGTCACTGATAGGACGGCTCACTACAGCTAGGCTATGTTCAGTTCAGTGTTGTTCACTATTTTGGTTGGTTCTTTACGATTCATTACGACGGTTCAGTGCGAAGTAAAGTCAAGACAGCTCGCAAGTACGAGACGACGTCTTGATCTACGATCGAGTCCAACACAACGAGACCGTTGTGTGAAGTCAGGCCTGAACAGCTGAACCCGGTGAAAGTCTGGAACGAGAGAGTCCAGTGGAGTTTGATAAAAACAGTTGTCAACTGTGAAATTTTTGTACAGTCTGTTTTACGTGTTGCCAATAGTTCAGTACCAATTGTGATTTATTGTAAATTAAAGTGTTGCGTTATTACAGAGCCCTAAGTTTTCAAGTTCTGAGTTTGTAGTGTTAAGTGGAGCAGTTTGCAGAGAGAATGAGTGATGGCGCAACGGTTCAACAGACTAAGAGATATATATTTCAATTAGTTCTGATTAGTCATGCTATAAAATGTATAATAGATCGAATCCAAAAGCAAAAAATATGTGCAATTGGTAATACATTTACCGATTTGTTTAGTTTTATTTCATGTTTTTATCGCTAATCTGGATCAAAAGAAAAAATATGATACCACTAACGTCTATGGTCTACATAAATACACTGAACATTTCTTTACAAACAAGAAAACATTTTAATGCAACTTTTGCGAACTATATTTTTGTAGGCTCTAGTTTTATCAGCAAAGTAAGCCACCTACATGGCTCTCCGTGATTAAAGTGTACAAAATGTATAAATAACGCAAATGACATTAACCTTGTTAAATTTTATTTCATTTATTCTTCCCTAAAAATAAATGTATATACATTTTTGTAAAAGTGGTACTTCTTTTAGAGAACCTTAGAGAACCAAAATTTATTTCCTAGAGCGAAAAAAAAGAAAAAAAAAAGCAGAGGCAAGATGTGTGTACTGTAAGTGTTAATGTTGATGCCGATTTTACAGTATTGGCTTTGATGTATTTGACATTAAACTTTCGAGCCCTGAGTTGTCAAGTTCTTTAAGTTAGTTGTGGCATGTGGTGCAGTTGGCAGAGAGCCTGGATAGTGAGAAAAAGTATTAAGTTAGCAGTTAGTGAAATCGATTAGAAAAATTTAAATGCTATATGACATAGATGTTTACCTGTCTGTTATTATTTATGGACGCATCATTCTGCAAAAAAAATTAACATTTAAGTGAATTAAAACTAGTATTTTGTTTTGTTTGAATTTAACAATTTAAAAAAAATTACATTGTATCTATTATAAAAAGATATATAACTATATAGTTACCTTCTTAACTATAAGATACTTGTCTGATTCCAATTTATGCTTTTCATCCATAACGCTTGTAGTTTTTTCTTCATCGTCCCCTTCCATTTCTTTTAAAAAAAAAACGAAAGTAATTATACTTAGTTACTGCAAAGTAAAATATATTATAGAAGCGAAATTCAACTCACTAACTGATCTCTGAAACAGGGATAATTACATATTATAATACTTTATGTATTTTATAATTGAGTAAGTTATACAATGAAATGTAAAGTAATTGCTTTATTTATAATATAATGTATTGCATATTTTAGAATATATATCATACTCTACTTAAACTATTAATTTGCTATCTATTTTTCATTAAATTAACTAATTTAAAAATATCGGCAAGCAAAACAGACCAAACTAAGGCGTATAGTTAACAAAGTTCATACCATAGCTTATCCCAAACCATCATCTATGTAAAAGTTTAAACCTAAAACTGGATAAGACAAGCAACTACATTGCGAGTGACAGTAACCAAATACAATCTCCATTTCTTAATTAGCATATAAAAGGACAACATGGTTACTTCCACAAACCTTACACTTGATATCATGTATCCCTTATTTCAATAGTGTCAGGAACCTAGAAACTAATTACGATAGTGACAACTGACGCCTAGAGGTGTTTCTATGAAAAAAATGTAACATAAGTTTATGAAAATAAAAAAAATGGAAGAAATGTACTAAATGAAATAGCTATATGAATTAGTTCTAACGTTATACAAGATTAAAAAAAAATTACAAAGAGATTTTGTGTTATCACAGAAACTAAGAAAATCCACTATGTCACACGGCCTAGTTAGACAAAAAATGATTTTATCAATACGAGTACGTTGTTTAGAGCTCATAGACATTGGTGCAGTTTAAAGAATTCATTCATATGACGTCAAAGGAAAAAAATCCCATTACGTTTCAATAAATGATTGTTTTCAATGACAATTTAAAAATTTGGCTCAAGGGTTTGAAGTCTTATACCCATTTGTCTGTGTTCTGTCTTTTTCTTATGTTTCTCAGCCTGTTAGTTGTCAAGTCCAAATACAGAAGCCATTATTCCAAAGTATTATTCTTGCAAAGACAGTTCCGAAAATATGTCAAATCTTGTGTAACAGTAACAAGCTTAAACTTTGCATTGATTAAATATAGATGGCAAAATATTATTACATATAATTTCGTGATTAAAAGTAAAACTTTTGTAATAAATACCAAATGCCTACGTTAGAATTATAATGTTATAACATTAGCAAAAAGTACATTTATTTATACTTATGAACAAATATAATTTTTTAGTGTAGAAAAGATCTCAGCAATAGCAAACATACTTGCATTACTAATATGTCAATAGATGTTAACGCTGTTCGAGGTATCGCCAGTATGGCATGGGCTTCAAATTTTGTCTGTTATCATTCCCTTTCGTCCCACCTTGTCGTTAATTAATACGATTAGGATAGCACGCCAGAAAACACGCAGGTATTTTTTCTTTAATATTTAAATTTCATGAATTTTAACTTGCTTTCTGCTTTTTGTAAAAAAAAAAGTTATATACTTATACATTATGCCCATTTAGACTGTAAACTTTTTATGTTTTTAAAGTTCTTCTAGCGTGCTTTCATATTTACCTTACCACATCACGTTCACGTGGCTTGTCCGCCTCTAACGCTGTAGGTTTTATTTTTGCCCTACACATAGTGCTTGATTTTTAATAATTGCACACTGTAATGTAATTGTTCTGCATGAAAATTTCGCCTTTAAAGGTTAATAAACGTAACTAATGATTTAGAAATATTTAGCATGGAAAATCAACAAACTAGATAATAATAATTTCTGCTAAGCACTATGGAGTTTGAAAGTAATTATTAACAAAAAGTTGTTTATACGGTCACAGAAGAAATCATTTACGGAGTCTTTTATGAAGTGTTTATCCGTCACTAAATAGCGGCTAGTATTGTGTATTGCCTCTCACGATTCGCGGTCCGAATGCCAAAGCCTAATTGAAGATACAGTTGTCCCTTGACGTTTACAGAAGGGTTATTGCTTGGGTTTTCAAAATAAATAATGAACAAGTTTTTTTGTGTTTTCTAACACGTTTTTTTTTCACGGCCACCCAAAATGTAAATGTGCCAATTTGGGAAACATGAATACATCATCGATAAACTTTCTGGATGCTGATTGGTGAAATAGCGATATAGCACTTCAACCGTTATAGAAGGCCTCAACATTGACCCGTGTAGACCAATAACTCCTTCACCGTTACAGACAAAGACGTCAGAAACAGTAGGCATGTAAAGATTGGTAAGAAAATGGGAAATTTAGGAGATTAAAGTGTTAAGGAATTTCTTGTGTTACTATTCGTAAACAAAAATAGTGTACGCATATCAAATTAAACACAGCGGAAATTGTATTTTAAATTGAAAATGTTAAGTATAGTATAAATGTCAATTAAATGACATCATACATTGTTAGCTATCATATTTTTCAAATGTGTAATATATATGTGAGGCCCACAATTTCTAAATAAAAAAATGCGGCCCTGATAAAAACAGGTTGCCTATTCCTAATTTAGACTAATAATACTAAATCTGTGATAACATAATTTGTATATGTTTTAAGCGCAATTTCATACTTTTGGCTTTCCAATACGCTATGATTCTATCACAGCGGTTCTCATCCTTTTAAGCGTGGCTATCCCTTTTTACAATCCCGACTCTTCCGCGACCCCCATTCACACCCACACAGCAATATAAAAATAGACAAAAAACAATCCATAATTTCGATGGTCTTAGGCCACCCTTGACAATTCGTCAATCGACCCCTAAGGGGGTCGCGACCCACAGTTTGAGAACCCTTGCACTAAAAGTACACTATATATGTACTAACAATCTGCATGTCTTAACTTCTGGACATCAAAACAATCTCTAATATGTGTGCAAGACGACCTGATTTATTAATGTATTGACTGACTCTCTCACTTACTCACTTATCGTGGACGTACTGACTAACGTATCACTGACTCTCTCACTTACTCACTTATCGTGGACGTACTGACTAACGTATCACTGACTCTCTCACTTACGCAAAACAACTTCAAATACATTTTTTTTTTATTTTAAGCATATTTCATGCTATACAGTTCAAACGTGGTTTTAATTAAAAGTAACATCTCTATAAATATATTACGTGGTTTTAATTAAAAGTAACATCTCTATAAATATATTACGTGGTTTTAATTAAAAGTAACATCTCTATAAATATATTACATTCTATTTTAGATTTATTAAAAAAAAAGGAAATGTGTTATTAAACAGAAAGAAAGAAAACATGAAATATTTATTCAGAATGCAAAATAGCAACGATTTGTTTGAATGAATGATTTTCTGTTATAACAAAATGTTTTATACTTATGCATTCCTTATCTAAACATTTTTCAAACTAATTTATTAGCACCTTAACAACCATTTAAATACCTTTATTAGCACCTTAACAACCATTTAAATACCTTTATTGCCATTCAAAACAAAACAAATAAAAAAGTTAGCATTCTAGTAACTAATGACAACTAACTTATAAAGAAGTTCCAAGAACAGATTAACAGAAATCGTTTCAGCTTTTGTCATCGGCCAGGACAACTACAGCGTAAAATCAATATGTTGTATTCATCTCCATGTTAATATGACAATGACGCAACAACACGTGAATCGACAACACGTTATTTTAAAGAAGGACATTTACATTTAGACAAAAAAGAAAATGCGCAAAATATTCCTAAGTAATGTTTTTTTTTATTTTATTTTATTTTATTGAACTCAAACATTGATCTGGGATGGATGGCAGGCATGGAAACTTATTAATAACTTGGCTAGGGCGAAAGAACCCAAAGCAGCAGCGCCTTTGCTAACGGCTCAGGGAATGGTGGTCACAAGCGTCATAGGTCTTATCTTATCTTATATAATACAGACGTTACTTCGTTTATAAACCAAATAAAATTCCTTTAAAAAGCTATTCAACTAATAAACTAATATCTTTAAATTATAGATTTAACTTAATTCAGCATTATTTCCACTAATTAATTCAAATTAACAACTCTTAGTTTAGGACTTTTTTGTCTCACTAATCAACTAATCCTTATAATTATATTTAATATTATTTAGTCTATATTTATTTTTATATTCTTAGATTTTAGATCTAGTCAGTCTTAGACTTAGACTTTAATTAAGGCCTTAGATCTACTAATCATCTACAAATACTACTAATTATAATTTAATAGTAATACTCTATATAGTTAGTTAAAGTTAGTTAAACACATAAATATATTGATCTACAATTAGATCTAGATCTAGAATTAGATCTGGATCTAATCTAGGTCTATATTTTGAATAAACCATTTGATTGTCATTGTAAATTAGCTATCACTTTAGACTTAGTCTTAGCTTTGGCCATCTTAGGCATTTTTAACCTTAAACTAGATTTAGACTAGACCTTTTAAAACTAAAATAAACAACAGTCATCATGAAATTGCTCTGGCTATTTATCCTAATAATTACTAAATACACACAAGCTGAACACAGAACTAGATCTACCTCAGTCAACACTAAACTTAAAAAGGAAACAACAGTCATAATCAATCATCACACTTTAGATCAATGCAACTTCAAAAATAATCTAACATACACATCCATAACATTAAAGAAGATTACCCATCACAAATGGAAGTTCTAAATCAGACACAGTAGAAATAAATACCTTTCACTGTTAATATTAATAGCAGGAGATGTAGAGTCAAATCCAGGGCCTAGATCTAAAGATAGATGCAACATCCGCAAAAAAAGTATGCACCATGAAACAGAAAGCCATTCAATGTGACACCTGCGATGAATGGTACCATGCATCATGTCTCCATATGAATACACCTGTGTATTATGCCTTAGGCAACAAAGATGCATCATTGCACTGTGTACCGTGTGGGTTACCTCAGTTTACATCAGGACTGTTTGATTCCTTTGATGCGGACACTTCTAACCCATACAACATCCTAAACACCATCCCAAAACCAACTCACCAACCACTAGCCAGATCCACTCCTGTTAAAACTAAATCTACTAAAATTAATACAACAGCCTCACTAAACAAACCTACTAAAGAAGTAATACCAAAATACCTTAAAACCTTAGTAATAAATTTTCAAAGCATTAGGAACTAAACAGCAGACTTAGAAATTTTATTAGAATGTGAGAAACCAAACATAATTTCAGGAACAGAAACTTGGCTACATCGTGAAATTTATAATGCAGAAATTTTCAATAGTAATTATGAAATTTTTAGAAAACATAGGGCTGATAATCATGGGCGAATTCTTTTAGCAATAAAAAACACTCTTATAGCAGAAGAAATTACCTTACCTAACTCAAAAAACATAGAATCTACATTTTGTAAAATTAATACCACCTCAACATCCCTAATAATAGGCAGCATTTACAGACCACCAAATTCTAGTTTAGAATACATGCAGGAACTATGTAATCAGATTACTACACTTAAAGAGATTAATAAAAATGTATTATATAAGAAAAGATAAGGTACTTCAAAAAAGAAGATAACTACGTCCTACGCGTCATGTATTTAGTCATGCATATTAGCCAATGACTTAAATCCTGCCAAGTCACTGGTTTTCCTGGCTAGCTCAGGAAACCCATTCCATGCTCTAATAGCACCAGGGAAGAAGGAGTATTTGTACAAATATTGCGGCCATATCTAAGTCAGCAAAACGGAGCGACATGTCGAAATCCCTTAATGGCATCAGAAAGGCCAAAGCAAAACGTCCTGCTTCGATGGAGAAGATGAGACGAGCTCATTTATTAACGTATTTACCCATGGAGAGCTACCATTCACACTTCAGAAGTGCAAGTTACGGAAAGCGCCTGGGCCAGATGGTCTTAGCAACGAGATGTTTAAGAATCTCGGCCCAGTTGGCAGACGTCAACTGTTGGAATCGGTCAATCGAACTTGGACTCAATGGGATTTCCCTAAAGCTTGCCGGGAGGAAACAATCGTACCACTTCTCAAGTATGGGAATGTCCCGGATCGGGCGGAAAGCTAATGACCCATCTCGTTAACGTCCAACGTTGGGAAGACGGTAGAACACATGGTCAACAGAAGGCTCGTATGATTCCTAAAAACGAAAGGTCTCATTGCTCCTGAACAGCACTGAAATGCAATCGATCAGGTGACATAATTTATGCAGATGGTGGCGGACGGCTTCCAGTAAGGCAACAAGAACTGACCTGGTCAGTCGACGCTAGCGGTTTTCATCGTTTATAATAAAATCTATAACAAAGTATACAGGTCCGTTTTTTTTTAAAGCTCATGAACTTAGGTGTGAGTTCTCATATGCTTAGGTGCAGACGCGAGTTGGTAAGCACGTGTCGAGGAAACTTCCAATTTAGCATGATGTGTCGCAAGGGTTGGCTCTTAGTTGTTCACTCTTCTTGTGTTCATCAACGACTTACCGGCCCTCTTAAAATGTCAGAATCTCCCGTGTTGTGGGAGTCGGGAAGGGATCGCCAGAAGCTTATTGGCACTCTCCAGCTAGCACTGACGACAGTGTCTTGTTACGCCAGGCTGTGGGGCCTCAATGTAAACCGCTAAATATCGTTTACTTGTTGTTCACGTTAGGGCGCGATATAGTGAAGGAATCAGTAGAGCTCTGGATGGACGGCAAGGTTCTGGCATAGAATAAAAAGCCCATGTACTTAGGGGTCATCCTCGATCAGAAATTGACCTTATGCGCTGTTCAAAATAAAGGAATCAAACTCATATGTGACACGTTTCGCACAACGTCAATTTCCGCCGACAAGATCATGGCCTATGTGCCTCCGTTGAATTAGCGCAAAGAGCGAGCCGTCTTACTAGCTCACGGACGGCTGGAAGAGGGATGCCCGCTCAGAAGTCTCGTCGACAACTGGGAGGGCAAGATACGTCTCAAAAAACCGGCCCTGCTTCATGCATGTGACGCGTGGGCTGGTTAGAGAGATGAACCTACCGGTAGAGCGGGCTGCTCTTTCCCCTTCCTGTTCCTTCCCCCCTTACAAAGTTTTTTGCATGCCGACTGTTCAGAAGAGCTTACTTGACCAAGAGGTGACAACGCGGTGCGATCCTACTCGGCTACTAAAAGCAGCCAGGAAAACTATTGCTTCGTATCCGGCTGGATTGACCAATATCAACACGGACGGCTCCGTGCACTGTGAGAGCTGGGTATGGGGTGGTGGTCAGACTCTCTTGAAATCCTGAAAATGTGGAGCTGAGTAAACCCTGCAGCTGAGTTGGAAGCAATGCTCGTAGCATTAAAGTGGTTAGCTGAAAGAGTCGGAAATGGATCCAAGGCCCCAGCGGACGTGGTCATTTTCGCCGATTCCATCCCTGCCCCCAATGCCCTTGAAGGTCAGCTTGCAGGCGTCGGAAGAGTAGAAGCGTTCCTCGCGGTGGTGTAGCGACTTCTGCAGCTCAATGTAAATAGTTTTATACAGTGGGTCCCATCCCATTGTAATCTGGTCAGTCATCAGAGGGCTGATTTTTTAACGAAGGTCGCGGCGGCAACATGCACCTTATATGATGAACCGTGCACCCTCGCGAGTGTACGATTCCTAGCCGACATCCGTTTGTTGGCTCGTTGGTACAAGGGCCGAGAGCTACGCAGGAAGTTGAGTAGACCAGACCGAAAGAACGCGTGGTGGGAGCTCTGGCGTGTGGAGCAGGCAGACCTATCCCAGTACCGAATAGGGCACTGTCCAATAGGCGCGTACTTTTGAACGTTGGAAGGTGAACTACGACACACGGTGCCGCCACTGCGTCGAGGATGACGAGACAATAGAGCACATACTTTATGAATGCCGAGCCCTGCATGGGGGACGATCCGGACAAGGAAATGAGAGAGAGAGAGAGAATACTGGTCCATGTGCAGCAAGAGTTCTGTCCTTGTACGGGGATAAGGTGACCTTACAACTAACTGCCCGCTTCCTCTTCCGTGCTCTAAGGGAAGTAATTCTCTGCATGGTTTGTTACTAATTGGGTTTTTGATTCGGTATACACGTAGTTTTTTTTTTTTAAACTTACAATTAAAACGAAGTTCGTATTAAAATTCTTTTTAAACACATTTAAATCAGTATTCTATTCCATTAGTTAGTTACTAAATGGAAAATCTATTTTATAATGATCCATTTATTTTATTACAATGATAATCTTAGATGCAATTTTTTTTTTGTACAAATGCGCGAATCTATGAATAAAGCTTGATTTATTATTGAAGAAGCATGTGAACTTTTTTAATAACACTTAATTCCCCTGAAGTTTTTAATTGAAAAGTGGTGTAACTTTAAAATAAAATCTGCTTGCATATATAATTTTAAAAATTAGATGGTTCACTTTCGGAAAAGAAAAAAGTAGCCTTTGCATCAGAACTTTGAATGATCTAAAATATCAAGAGGTCCGATTTTAATTTTCTCTTCTAGTTTCTGAGATCTAAACGGGACGGACGGAAAGACAGACCAAACAAATTTAATAGCGTTTTTTTCCTTTCGGGGACCACTAATAAACAGTATCTTCCGTTGAAAATTCTATTTGGTTTGTCATTCACTGACGGAGCCCTGGCCTTCTTGCACTGCTTGTTAGTTGCCTACGAAATACAAACACTTTTGCGTGGTTTACCCTCATGAGACCACGACTAAAGAAAAGGGAAAAGGAAAATGGTAAAGTAGTTTAATTAAGAATAATTTTAAAACTGATTGACAATTATTTAGTTCTAATTAAAATAGAAATATAAAGTGGAAAATTAAAAAAAAATGATTGAAAAGATCAGATAGAGATATGTTAGCAAGTGTTTTTGTTGTATTGTAAACCATTCAAAATAAAGAGAGTGTGATAGAGAGAGAAAGAGAAATGGATTATTGGATTGATTGTTTTATGTAGGTAAATCAAATAAATGCCACACATGTAATTTAGTCATTAGTGCAGACATGTTTAAAATAAATTAATATAAAGTTAGATACTTAGTAATAACATAAACAAACACATAAAACCAACTCACACTGCAAGGTCCAAATGTTATCTGAAATGTTTGAAAACTGACGTTGAATATCTCGAGCACAATTTGATTCTCTTCTCTTGGAGTACAGTTTAATTGTGACAGTCTATTGACTTCTTTAAGACTGCACTCTAAATTATGTTCATTTCCCACATCGTTAGCTCTAAAGTTTTGCTCAGTATCTACATCGTCGTATACATAATATGAGATCTCTAACACCATGGCATTGTGGCGAAGACAGCCAGTTCAAGCTCAGGTACATTAAACTTGTAATGATGGAGAGTTTCTCTGATATTATACCAACGTTTGATCAAGATTGATTTATTGATAATTACGTTCGATTGTTACGTGCAGTAAATCTAGTCCAACTAGCAGAAATAAAAAAGTAATTTTTTCTTACTTCTTCTGTTGAGCCATGAAGATAATTATGTATATAGATTGTCAAAAGTATGAACTTAACACTATTTTATATATTTATTTTTATATGAAAAAATAATTACAAAATAATAAATAAGAATAGAATATAATGTCGTTAAAACATAAAAATATAACATCTATAGATATAGAGCTAATGTAAAAATTGATTTTGCCTGTTCATTAAAATCAATAAGATGGACAAATGTTTGCAATTTCTTGGACAGTGTTGCGTATTTTTTTTAAATCAACTTTTAGAAGAATAAAAAAAACTTTAGATCAGAGTTTGAAATGACACGTTCATATTTAAGAAAGAATGATTGATATATAAAGATAAAGTAAAAGATGGCCGTCAGAAGATAAGTTATCAGCGGCATGATCATAACTATTCTAATCTTTGTCATCTCTGCTTCTACCATTGGTCTTTGAGGATAAATAATAAGCACAGAGTGGAGCGATCCTTAGTATTCTAATTGTATTTGCGATCTCTAAGAAGACTTCTCCTACTTTCCATTCATTAACATAGTGTGCCTAACTGGAAAGGAAGACCTTGTGCATTGTAACGAACTTTTCATTTTTTTAACGCTAAACCAAAAGTGAAATTCGAATTCTAAGAAGAAGTCGATAGGAAAGAACTGAATCACATTAAGAATTGATCAATAGCCAATGCAGCATTTTTTTTTTTAATACTCACCAAACCTATGTCTAATCTATAGGGCTGGTGACATAGGACTGCGTAAACCATTGTCATCAATTTTTTTCTTTCTTCCATATATTTTAAAAACGGTGTAGAACTTTATGAATACTATGAATGGTAAGACCTGTTTAGTTGAACTTCTTTACCGGCTGGTGCAGTTTTTAAAACCTGTTTTCAAACGATTGAGATGTAAACACACAGAGGGAAATATTTGAATCAGTGAATACACTTCATATAGTATTTGTTACATGTCTGCTGTTTAATGGATGTGCTTTTTTTTTGCTGTTTGTTTGTTTTTAAGTCTATCACATTTAGCATGAAAGAGTGATAGCGCTATAGTGAAAGGTGCCTTAGAAATACTTAAAAATAAAGTAAATTAAACACAATAGTTATTTTCTCATAACATTAATTTTTGTTTTGAATAGGAATGAGATATAAAAAACATACTCTAAAAAAAAATGAAAAATAAGTGATTATTTTTTCTGCAATTGACACTTTTGTGTAAGTAACTGAGAGCACAATGTTTGAACATGTATTTAAAAAATATTGTTAAATGAGTGAAATAACAATATTTAAATACTTTTTAATGTATTCATTTCTTGTGTATGTGGGAATGTGTGTGTGAGAACAAAACATGTTCAAACTTTTTACCAGACAGAGAGACATAGCGATAGAGAGAGAGAGATAGAGCGACAGATTGACTGAGAGACAGAGCGACAAAGAGACAGAGAGACAGAAACACAGAGACACAGATACACAGAGACACAGGGATAGTAAAATTAAGCTTTGTTGAAAAAAAAGACTGAAAAAGCTTCTATAAGTGAAACAGAAACAATTGTACATTTAAAGCAAAATCTATCAGTACAATAACATGTAATTAATATCGGATTAACATAATAATTACTAAGAAATAGTTGATATGTTCATGATTTTTTAAATTGATTTATGCTTTGTTATGTACAATAAAGATCTTAAATTTCCACTGGATCCGAGAATGGATGTAAGAGAAAAAATGAATACTAAATTTGGCACAAACAGACAGACAGACAGACAGACAAACATATTTAGTTGATATTAGATTTGAAAAAAATAAACGAAAGTTACGACTATTTTCAAATTCCATTGCTTTTCCTAGCATTGAACTTGAGATGTTATAGAAGAATCCTAGTTATCATATAAAAGAATGAATCACATATGAGATAAGAAACATAATCGTAATGGCAATTAGACCCCACAAGACCAACTAACCAATGTAAAAAAAATATAAACCAAAAATCTATGACCATATCAAAATGGCTGGGAAGAGAATTGTTGCAATTAATGCAATTAAAAAGTGATTTCTGTATTGTTGTAATCCTGCCTTGCACCAGCGCATGAGATGCGCACTAGCGCACTGTTGAACGTAAACAAAAAGACACAAGAATGGAGAGAAGAACAGTGCATCAGGGATTGTGAAGAGTCTGAGTGTTTGGTAAACTAAGAGGCCAACCTCATAAAAAATGGTTCTACCACAGAAGACTACAAAGGCACTATGTGCATTAATAATTATTTACAACTGAATGGTACTTTATTAGTACAAGAATTTATTTAAAAATCACAGTGCGTCATTTGTAACGAATTGCTCTAAGCAGAATCTATGTAACTTAGATAACTGCAAAGTTTGTTTGGTATTCAGCATCCGAACTTTGCCGACATGGAGACCAAGTAATTTAAAAGTTAATGATTTAAAAGACGAGTTTCTCTTTTCAAACCCATTGAAACGGCTGCAGCACGAAATGTATAACAGAAAGTTGATTCTACAGGGATCAAATGCAACAAGCTCGATAAAATCTGGACAAAATCCTTTAAATAGACAATAAAATTGGATAAAAATACTATTTCCATGTTGCTAATCTTATCTACTCTCTGTGAAGAAAATGACATTGAGCCTGACATATGAATCAAATTTGTGAAAACAACATTTTGTGAAAGCTTACGGACGACAGATCAACATACTTTCCGAAACTGACATACATGTTGTTCCAGCTTATTATTTGACTTATGGCTAATTACAGAAAAAGATTTGATAATGATCTTCCAAAGACTGTCCCATGAATTCTAAATTTGTTGAAACAGAAACAATGTCACACTGTCACAACACAATTGTAGCAATTTAGTTTACACTTATCCTGATCACTATCCAAGCTCCGTCATGCTTTTCAAATTGTCACATTCGAATTGAACATGAATATGGTAGATACCAAATTGAAATGTTAATAAATGCACGCCATAAAATGTCAATTATTTGAAATTTAGTTATATGGAGAAATACCTATTTCATGTACATACTGTTTTGTGATGATACACAAATCTTTGGTCATACATAATAGATATTCACATGTGGATTACATTTTTATGTCATTAGCGAAAGCATAGTTACTTATGCTTATGAATGAAAAAAACAATATTGTTGGGGGTCGCCGCATTGTTGTGAATAGTAAAAAGGGGTCGCTGAACTAAAAAGGTTGAGAACCACTGCGTTAAACTGTGTTGAGTTGCCTGCATTTTCGTTGACTGCCTACCCGTGAGTTACAACAGTATATTCAGTAAAACTGTCCGTATTTCAACAATCCTTCTTTTGGTCAGTAATCTAGTTAATGTTAAGTTTCAACGGAAGTGTCCTTATTTCAACAATCCCTAAGTTGGCCAGTCTATTCTCGCTTATGGTTTGTGCTTCACTTATATTGGAACTGCCATCTTTGAAACTTTTCCTCAAAAACTCTCTATAACTTGTGTTTGATTTTCGTATCACCTTTTGATCCCACCTTTTTGCCTTTGTAAAATATCTTTTTTTTTTCTAGACCCAAAGGAAGTAATAAAACGTTAAATTCTAGTATTTTGTTGTCTACCGCAGTGGAGATGTAGTGAGAGCTGATTGAATTAGGACTTTTAGGAATAAAGAATTGATGCATATTGATTGTTAAACCACTGTGTGGTCTGTGTAGGATATTTATTGTAGGTGGTGGTAAATTGCAACTTTTCAATACTATTCTAAGTGTTAAAAACGCTTGGCTACCTATATAGGGGGCCCTAATTTATTTTTTAGGATGTGGTGTTTAAAGGGTAGACTAATTTACAATTGAGGGATGACAAACAGGGGCGTACCAAAATTTCGTAGATGCGGATAAGGGCTTTCTATTGGAGGATGTCGGCGAAGTATGCGAAGTCATTCTGATGCCGGCTGTTCCATTTATTATTTGTTTTTAAATCAGCTTAAACTAAATCAAACTGATTTATAATATGAGCTTTTGGAATTCGAATGCAGCCGATTTCATTAACATTCAAAACGGTGGTTTCCAGGCGTTACATTTACAAACATTAAGTATTTGCATGGGATTGCGCGTTATAATGTAGGCAGACTAGAAGGCTTCAACTAATAATTCTAAGAAGTGTGTGTGCCCCATTTATACTACGGGGTTTTGGGGCGTTTGATTGAACGATTAAAGAGCTTTAAAATGGGGTAAGGGGGCTAATAAAATTTAATTGGGGGTTAAGGATGTTTTAATGTGTTCCGTTTTATTTATTGGGTTAGAGTTAAGGTAAGCACAATTATCAGGTAGTATATATAACAATAGTATTTAAAAAGAATTCTAACAATTTCATCTTAACTTCTAGAAATCAACTAAATTATTTCAACTGCGTTTAATAAAGAGAGCAAGTTTTTAAATTACAAAATAGTTAATATAAATAAAGTGCATCCATGACAATGTCGGAAATGAAATCCATCTAATATGAGATGAAACATACATTAATTCAGAGATGCATTAAGAATGTCTTTTCTTTCAAAACTTAACATAATTTTTAATGCTATGGCAAATTTCAGACTTGCTTAAGCGTACAGTATAAAATTGAATGAAGAGTTTACTACAAATATAGTTTGAACAAATGAAAGTACCTACTGATAAGTCTTTCCTGTTAAATGAAAGATAGATCTATGTGTTATAACTAGTATTTCAATTATTCCAGAATGTACAAGAACAAAACATATTAATAATGTCGACGAATAACAACTTATTTTTTAGATTTTAGATTGCATTTTCTAACACAATTGTTTTACTTACTGCTGAAGTCTTCATTACAGTTATGGTCATTATTGAAAAAACTATAACAATAATTGTAGGATTAATCAATAGAGTACAAGTTGATAAATGTACTTTTAAAAAATCCATCCAAAATCATAGTTATGATTTAAATAATAATCATTCCCATATCTTCTAACTTCAGTTTCATTGTCTACAGTATAAATATCTAAATAAACAAGGCCATACAGAGGCACTTGTATTAGAAGCATAAATATAGTTATAACAAATGCACATAATAGTATTGTATAATGTTATAATTCTTAGAAACATAAAAGGAATACAGACTGCAATCATTCTTTCAGCGGATAAAAAGTTACAAAATATTTGTTTGAATATAAAGCCGAGACCATAACATTATCAAAAATCAATAGAAAGTAAGATAGTATTGTATCTAACAAATGTTTATCGAAGTAGAAAACAATGTTATACATTCGAAAATCAACAGTCAAAATTAGAAAATAATAAATCTGATATTGCGAGCCAGAGTAGTAGTAAACTGTGTGTATCCATCATCCCTTGCTGAGACAAAAAATAAATATTGAGAATGAAACCTTACCAAGCCAGAAATCGGACTAGAACGCAGTTGATCAATATATCAAAAGCATTATAAACATTATCACTAGCACCTAGTAAATAGTCTGAGTTGATATACAAGAGTTTTTCATGTTGTAAGTATCTAATGAAGAAGTTTATTTTTTAAAAAATTACAAACAGAAGTAGAGAATCCTTTTTATTCTACTGACAAAACATAAAGTTGATAAAACTATTTAAATTAACAAAACTCCTTAAGATATAACCTATGTAAAAATTACAATGATTGAACTTTTCAGCGAAAAAAAAAGGCATTAAAACTACAATTATCTGGCAGAGAACCTAAAGGCTCACATTAACTAAACTATAACTGTTATACATTGTACTGGATATTGGCTACTTATTATTCCTATCTACCAAACGAAACAACATTATTGAATTTTCTAATTTAGGAAAAATAAACGAAAAACATTCAGTCTTTACTCCAGTATTAAATAATAGCAAAACAGCTTTAATTGTAAAAATTTAATACTAAATACTGACATAAACATACAATACATCTAGTGATGTATGGATGTGTTTAATACGGAAAACGAATTAAAGCTACCATTTCAAAACGTTAATGATAAAATGACTACTTGGTGAACATTAAAGGTAATCACTTTCGCCAAACACTTTACATTACTATCAATCTGAAAAGTGAGGCTTGTCGAACATACATGAATATATATATTGTCAACTATTAAGAAATACATTTATCTCTAAAACATTTTGAATTACAAAGATTAGTGCATTGTCCATAAACGTGTATAGACAAAGCTTGTACTTTTACTTGTATAGAGACTTGCACTGATATTGGTTTTATTATAAACACTAGATTCTTTGTAAATAATTGAGCTAAAAAACATGGAACATATTTTGATCATTTCAGAATTGACAGTTAGATTATATTTCAATAAACCTTACACACAAGGAATCTTTTGTTCTGGAAACCAATTAGTCACAATAATTAGAATTAGAATTATATCTTGTTAAACCTTGCGATCAACTTCGGAGTGACGACAAGGACATGAAAACAATCTCTCGCTTTGTTTGTATTTAAACAAATGTTGTACGAATGAAACCTTTTTTGTGACGCTAAATTCTATTATAAAACAAGGTTACAAAAGCAGTTTGTGTGAATGCACCGGCCCAGGGTCCTGATTGTGAAAACTTATTTCAGCGTTTTCCAGGGTTAAGGTTCATTCAACAAGAGAGTCCATGAAACTAAAAAGAAAGCTATAACCATTTTAGTAACTGTAATTACTTCCGAAATTGTACAGACAGAGAGCGATAAGTCAACTTTTCAAAATGTTTTAGTAAATGAAATGTTTCCCTATGCATGTCTTTATAGAGGGTATACTTTCAATTTTACTGCTGTTGGCTTCCACTTCTTGTGTGAGGCAGCCTCTTTTGCTCATTGACTGGCTCCAATCGGGTTTTGTTGTTTTTTGTTCAAAGAATATTTAAGTTTGTCATTTTAACTGTTTGTTCTTGTTGTTGTTACAATGTATTTGTATAATTACATCTAGTGCGTTGATTTATTATTACTGTAGTGACTCCATGTTATTACAGACACAACAAAGTAGATAAATGGATAAATTAAAAACGTATCAGCTAGAACACGCTTGCTTTAATAAATAGAAAATAGGGTGGTATCATTTATAAACTACAACCATTTAAATTGTATGTCAAACAATAAAGGAACTAAGCGTAACATAACACTCACGATAGTCTTGATTGCCACAATTCCCATCCGTTTCAAGTGACATAGAAAAAAATAACAGACAATCTAAAGTACAAAAATTATTATTATTATTTAAAAGATGTATATTTTTGTATATTTTTGTATATACAAAGAAAACATATTTTCAGACACTTTTCATGTGGTATTGAAATATTAATAATGGCAATGTCTTCCAAAGATAAAGAATGAGTGCAGGGTTTCACATGACTGCGCATGCCCAGATGCGACCTGCATATTTTTAGGCTTTTCGTGCAGACAAAACTGTTGTCCGCTTGCGGTCAATTAGTGGCAAAACAAGAGGAGGAGGACTTGTCATTTATGTCAATAAAAAGTAATGTTGTGTTAACAATATTTCAATCAAAACTAAAGTGTTTAAGACCGATGTTGAACTACTAAAAAACAATCTCAGGCTATACTACCTGTTGAGAGAAAGCAACAAAACATATACCAGACACAGTACATGAGAGTGAAACGGAAAGTTCTGATGCTGCTCGACTAGTTATGGGAGATTTCAATCATCTTTCGTTAGCTCAACCATTGCGAACATATACTCAATGTGTTAATTGTCCCACACGGCACAGTAAAAACTTGGACATGTGTTAAAGCAACATAAAAATGGCCTACACATCTCGATCGTTATTTTCATTCGGAGAATCGGACCACACAACGATCCATCTTACACCCACGTACAAACCAGCTTTAAAAATACAAAACCCGAAGTACAGTCCAGCCAGTCATGGTCTGACGACGCTGTTTTACAGCTACAAAGTTGTCTGGAGCAAACAGATTGGGGTATGTTTGCAAACAACTGTCCAGAAGTTGATGAACTTACCACAACTGTTAATTCGTACATCCAGTTCTGTGAAAACATGATTGTACCAAAAAAATTAACATTCTGTTGTCAACGATATGTACATTAAGTGCTGGTTATGTGTATGTTTTGTGTGTGTGAAGTTCGTATGTGCATCTATATTGTGCATCTATATTGTTAGTGTACAGTAGTTACGCTGAGGTTGTCAATTGTAGTCAAACCAAATTTTCATTTTATTGGATCTAAAGTTTTTTTCCCGTCTTCTGTGCCTGTCTTAAATAATGGCTTTTCTTTGAGTCTTAAATATTTGTCCCGCAGCCTTTGTGAGAGCTCTCCAACTGTCTCCTTTAGAGGTCTTCTGTTGCCAACGACTTTCCTCTATGCCAAAAAAGGGCAAAATGGCGCCTGAGTTGATCTTTTTAGTACTTCTGTTTTAAACTAAATAAGATCGCCGTCGCATGGGGTCGACTCCAATAATCAAATTATAATAAATGTGATTTTTTTATTTCATATTTTTTCTAGAAATTATTTATAGCAGAATCCATATCTCTGTATCTCCATTCAATAAATTCTTGAACAATAAATCTGTTATAATTTTAAGTAATGGTTCGGGAAGTTTTAGCAAAACGAATGGCAACTTACATATACATGGGAATTATACTTTTTTTTTCTAAATAAGAAAAATAATAATAATCTTTATTGTCCGTATGTAAATTTGTGTTAAAATGTGTGCATTACAACAAACAATAAAAAAATTATAACAATAAGAAACCAAAGTGTACATTCACACCAGACTCACTCATAATTTATATGTGACAAATTTTATATCAGCTAGTATATTAGACAATTTATTAATAATGTAGATGTTTTCGCTCATGTAGGCTGTTATGTTAAAATCATTAATATTCTGTATGATAGGAAACAATTTCGTGCAGACAACATGCTTTTTTTTTAATTGGCTAATCAACAATGTTTTGGTTCAGAATCTAATATCAAGCAGAACATCAAATAGCATACTGTTTGAATGGTCTCACATCTTTTAACTGTTACCTAGTTACCATGATTTAGCGATGTTGTAGACAGAGCTCCACAATTGAGTACTTCAATTTTTTAACCTATGTTCATTTTCTATCAAACAATACAGAAACTAAGCGCTACGTAACACTCGCGATATTCTTGACAGCTATAATTCCTATCCGTTTAAAGTCACATAAAAATTAACAAATAATTTAAAGTACAAAATAATATTATTATTTATTATTATTATTATTTGAAAGATGCTTATTTTGGTATACTTGAATTACAAAGAAAAATTATTTTCAGACACTTTTAAAGTCTTATAAAAGACAAAGACCCAATAAATATGTATAGTGCAATGTTACAAATCTTGAAAGCACATGATACAACTACAGCAAGCTGACAAAATATAATCAGAATATATTAATAAAAAAGAAATGTGTTCCATATACATAACAAAAACATATATTACCAATCACATAAAATACTTTTTTTTTCTATCAAACCAGTATTAAGAATAATAGCTGTCTCTATGATTAAATAGGCTGAACTGTGCGGTGGCTGAGAATTTATTTAAAAACGTGGTGAATCATACATGTAGAGGTTGAGGCTTTGAATATAATATTTCACTTTATTTATTTAGCATGACACATTAAATCTTTCTGAAAGACTCAAACTAATTGGAAGCTACATTTCAGGCAAATAAAAATGTATTAAAAGAAATTTTAAAACGTAAGTTAGATACACATTATTTTAATTGATTCTAAAAGCATTAAATACATTTTCAAAATTTTTTTTTTCTAAATTCATATTATAAATGTAAACACACACACACATTAAGCTAAAAAAATGATCGTCCCAGAGTTTTAATTGACCTATGAATGATTACTCCCTACCAGTTCACTATTAGCATGAGTTACAGCTCGGTACCAACAATTATACTTATGTTGTAGTTTCGTTTGCTCTAGCTATAAAACTAGAAAAATCAGAATAAAAAAAAAGAAGTGAAGAGATTTACGTTCCATTCATCTCGTCAAGAAATTATCAATAAACTGAATTAAACAGATAGCCGTGAATGATCTCCGCCAAAGATGATAGACCATATAAAATGGCGTGTCTCTTCGAGATCTGTAGATAGCCGCTTGTTGAATGCTATTGGCATTTTTCGCAGTTTTCCTAGAAGCCTGTCGTGGAATAATTTGCTACTAAAATGTGCTATAAAAATGTGCTGATAAATTACATTTTGCTACAAAAATGTGCTACAAAATATACTACAAAATTGAACCTTTTGCAAACAGTGTTTTTCAACTTTTCTGTATTAATCTAACACTAAAAATAACGCCCAAAACAGGAGGGAATAGAATTGAAAGGAATTTACTCAATACCTAACAAACAATTGTTCTGTCTTTGACGCATGGGAAAAATACAAAAACCACAGATTTAATTGCGTTGCCTTGTAAAATACATTTCTTTTTAATCATCTTCTAAATGGTCGACAGCTAGACTAACTTGGTGGCCAGGTCGTACGGTTTGCGCACTGAACTGTCGTTTGGATTTATCGATGGTCCCGAGTTGAAACCCTCCCCGCTCTCACCTCCCGTCGTCCTGCGGGAGGTTTGGACTAGGAAGTAAACTATCTTCAACTCTGAAGGAACATCCGAAACATGCAATTCATTTTACCAATTGAATTTATATAAAAAGAAAAACAATAACATTTTAAATTGCCATAATAAAGTAAAAAACTTTTATGCTACACAATGTGTAAGATTACATGAGAATATTTAAATATTAGGAAGATTTTTAGACATTATACAAATAAATTGAAAAAAAACTTATACCACATGATGTAGTTGTATAATAATCCACATCTTATTACATACACAGACAGTTAAAATGATTTTTATTATGTTAAATATTGTTAAATATTTAAACTTGCATATTCTCTTTTTATGTCCTCTTTTTAATGCAAATCTTTTAACATCGGCTGGGAAAAGAAATCACATTTCTTTTTTTTTGTCATTGTTAATTTGGTTACACATTTGAATTCTTTTAAATATAAAATACAACAAAACTTAATTTAATTAATAAATGTTTTTAACATAATTTATGTACTAGACAGTACTTACCGCCACGGCTAATACTGGCTCCTTGTAGAATTTTCTGATTTCTAAAAAATAAATAGGTATATATATATATAAATAACTTTTGTGATGATATGAATGGGGGTATGTGTGTGGTCAATGGACACAAATAGACCAGACCCAGCGCTAGAGGAGCGGTCAACCGTGTCAAGTGCCAACGTTCAACCGCGATGAAGTTTCAGACATCATAGAGGATGTTTCTCTTCTTTGTGAGAACTTAGTGGGAATGACTACTGATACAGCCAAAAGATAGATGTCATAGAGAACTGGCAGCAAGAGTATATTAGAAAAATTGTCAAGTCAAACGGAACCTATGTGGCAATGTGCTGAATCAGGACCATGTGATGATAAGTTAAGAAACTACATTTTATACTTTTTTAAGCGTTAAACAAAAAAAAAAGAGTTCGATTATGAACACTATTTTTATTTTCCAGTGCAGTGTGCTGGTTAAGCAGAGGAAAGGTTATTAAACTTTTTTTTAATATGAGACATTGAAATGAAATTTGTATGACGAAAAATTGAAATTTAGTATATCAACTTAATGACTTCCTCAGAATTGTGGGATTGGGCTTTTTAATGGACATAATATCATATCTAAATGAACTCAACAACAAACTACTAGCAAATACAGATTTAGTGCTCCGACATGATGTCTCATCAATGCAGCGAGATTTTCAAAAATTGGTTTTGGAAAAATTTCTTTGTCGCAGCTAGTCAGTTTTATAGTAAAACTAGCCTGATATTACCCGTGGCCTGCGGGTCTAAGTTTGTGTTTACTAATCTAGTGAATTGGAATTAGATGTATGTTAAACTTAGCTAATGATCCTTTCAAGTTTTTTCCCTTTCGCTACCAAAATAAAATTAGTTTTGAGAAAATGGGTTTAAATGAAGCCGATACATTCATATCTATTAAAAACGAAAAGAGCGATAGCTTTGTTAAATGAATGGAATTATAAAGTAAACAATTAAACTAAATAATTTTTAGTACGCGATTCATAAATGAATATCTCAACTCGGCTTCGCAGCTTTTGTAAACGAATGTATTAAAAATGCTTTAGAAAACCAAATTTCAATGTTAATTTGATCAAAATATAAAATGAATAGACTATAATTAGTATGTTCGTGTGTTAAAGTAAAAAACTATCTGTGCGAAGAGAAGTTTTATCATCTTAGAGTTGAATTAGAGTTTTAGATCTAGGGATAGAAAGATGTGTAACATTACGGCATGGGCGTAGCCAGGGAGGAGTTTGGGGTTTAAACCCCACCCCCCAAAATGAACTCCCCCCCCCACAGGGGGGGGATCGGAATTTAGTGACACTTTTTTATATGATTTTGCTAATTTTAGGTGAAATTTTAATACTAAATCTTCACTTGTCCCAGTACAACCAAGGGGATTTTGAGTTTAAAACCTCCTACCAGGGGGTTTTGAGTTTAAAAAACCCTACCAGGGGGGTTTGAGTTTAAAACCCCCTACCAGGGTTTTTTGCAGTTAAATCCCACTCTTCTATAAAACAAAACAAAAAAATGTAAACGACAAACCCCAAATTCCAAGGGCACAATTTACGATAACACCCCTCTTTAATATAAAAAAAAAGCAAACTACGCACTCCAAGTTCTATTACCGTAGCCAAAGGGGTTTTGAGTTCCCCCCCCCAACCCCACCTCCTCTTCAGCAGGGTTTGAAGTTAAAAAAATACCTCTTCAATATAAAAAAGCTAATTACGCACTCAAAATGTTTTGAGCGTGGCTTAATGGGTTTTGACTCAGTTTTGAAAAGTTTAAAACCCCTCCAGATGGTTTTGAGTTTAAAATTCCCCTACAAAGTGTTTTGAGGTGGGAAACCTCTATCTTCTATATTATTCTAAATCAAACTACAGTAACAAATTTTTAGCAGTGGCGGGGCTCCATTATTAAAGTGCAGTGAATAGTCATCTGCCGAAATTGAAAAACACTAAATGTTGCTCAACAAAGATGGCTAAGACAGATTTTAGGAGTCAGTTATAGAGATCGGATCTAAATCAAAGAAATCCAATGCCAAAATGGGAGTCGACGCCTTAGTAAGATTGTGATAGAGCGTCGAATAAGGTTTCGTGGCATGTTCTCCGAAAAAAATCAATTACGCATAAGAAGAGTTGCGATGACATCCTAGTACAACTTAGCACCAGACATTCATGGAGGTCCTCAAAGCAGGTGGGAAGAGGCTTCAGACATTACCAATGACAGATTTTTATGGAAACAGCTTGACGGAATATGCGACTAACGGCGCGGGAGGGTCTAAGTCAGATTCAAATTATAGCAATAGCAATTCAATAGCAAATTAGTTTTTTGAATCAAAACTTTTTTAATTGCAGGAAAATACACTGTAGATACCTCAGAATATGCATTTTGTTGGCTTTCAATACCAGAAATCGTGTTTAGTGGAGGGGCTCCGCCCCGCGATTGGGAAGCGCCTAGCGCTCCCCCAGACACCCTTGCTGGCAAAGGCGGGGTATCTACAATTTTCCACTAAATCCAGGAAGAACCTATCCTAGGGCACAATAAAAGTATTCCGAAAGAATGAAGGGTCAGAATGTAATAAAGATGATGTACACACACACACATAAATAAAAAAAAAAAAAATTCGCGGGGGAGGGGGGGGGGGGTTGGGGGGGAGAAAAAAATCCCCCCAAACCCCCTCCCCCGAAAAAAAATCCTGGCTACGCCTATGCATTACGGTATTGTCTAATGAAAGAATGTTTGTCAGAAAATCTGTAGTCACAGATAGAACGAACTAATTAATGTAAAAATGGTTTTGAAACACAAAAGTGAAGGTTAATTTTATTATATAATGAAATCAATAGACATTCTTTTGTATTTTCAAGTGTCAAAGTAAAAATCTATTTGCACAAAGTGTATTTCTTAAAATTAGATCTAGATCTAAATCCTTTCGATTTTTTCTTATGTCATATTGTAAACATGGCCCAGATCCATAAATACTCCAACTTTAATTTTTTCAGGGTCTTAAGTTTATTTAGGGCTACAATACATACACTACGGTCTAATTTAGTAACCAACGAACATTCCTGCCAAGTTTTATTCAGATTGGTCAAGCGGTTTTGATTTCTATTCTTCACATACATACATACATACATACATACATACATACATACATACATACATACATACATACATACATACATACATACATAAATACATACATACACACATACATACATACATACATGCATTTATACATACATACATACATACGCCTTACTTCATACTTTACTAGCCTGACATTACCTGCAGCCTGCTGGTCTAAGTTTGTGTTTAGTAATCTAGTGGATTGGATTTAGATGTATGTTAAAACTTAGCTAATGATCCTTTCAAGTTTTTTCTCTTTGGCTACGAAAAAAAAATAGTTTTGAGAAAATGGCTTTAAACGAAGCCGATACATAGCCTACATATCTATTAAAAACGAAAAGAGCGATAGCTTTGTTAAATGAATGAAATTATAAAGTTAAAAATTAAACGAAAGAATTTTTAGTACGCGATTCATGAGTGAATAAAGGCCTATCTCAACTCGGCTTCGCAGCTTTCGTAAAAGAATGTACTAAAAATGCTTTAGAAAAACAAATTTGAATGTTAATTTGATCAAAATATGAAATGAATGGACTATAATTGGTATGTTCATGTGTTAAAGTATTAAACTATCTGTGCAAAGAGAAGTTATATCATCTTAAAGTTAATTAGAGTTTTAGACTAGGAATGGAAAGATGTGTAACATTACGTATTGTCTAATGAAAGAATGTTCGTCAGGAAATCTGTACACACAGATATAAGAAACTAATGTATGTAAAAAATGGTTTTGAAACACAAATTTGAAGGTTAATTTTATCATATAATGAAATGAATGGACCTTCTTTTGTATTTTCATGTGTCAAAGTAAAAAACTATCTGCACAAAGTGTATTTCTTAAAATTATATCTAGATCTAAATCGTTTCCGTCTGTTCTCATGTCAACATTGAAAACAAAGCCTAGATCCATAAATACTATTGCTTTAATAGAGTCGGACAACTTTATTTTTATTAGAGTCTTAAGTTTGTTTTAGGGCTACAATACATACACTACGGCCTAGTTAGTACCGAAGGAACATTTCTGCGAAGTTTTATCAAGATTGGTCAAGCGGTTTTGATTTATATTCCTCACATACATACATGCATACATACATACATACGCCTTACATTCTACTTTATAAAGTAGATTGTACGAAATCTAAAAGCGCCGCTATCTTCCATAGGCTATGACGTCATTTGCAAGCAGGAATTTTTTAATTTTTGTACAGTATTTTTCCCCTCCCCTCGAAAAAAAATCCTGGCTACGCTTATGCATTATGGTATTTTCTAATAAAAGAATGTTAGTCAGAAAATTTGTAGTCACAGATATAAAGACGTCATTTTATTCTTTTTGCATGTTTGGTGCATTCTCGTCATAGTGTATTTGAGAGTCAAGCCATTTTCCTGTGGTCCTGAATTTGACCTTTGCTTTATGTTATTGGACAGCCTTATCTATTTCTTTGAATATATATTTAGATGACTATTTAGTGTGAGTTTTATTTTACGTTGCAAAGTTATTTTATTATGGATTTGGTCGTATTTGTATTTTATAGTTATCAATTAGATATTAGAATTTATGTTATTTGTTTTTATAGGGATTTAGGTTTCAGTGTTTTAGTGTTGGTGTTACCCTTGGGTTTGTGGTTCTGGTATTACCCTCATCGTTGATGGTCATTCTTCTTGGTTGAAAGATCCTTGTATTACCCTGAACGTCGTTTTATAAAGTGAACTAAACCTGTTACATAGATGGATCTTTGGGACACTGGAATGTTGTTGACGTCAATGTCATCAAACAACATACTAGATCTATAAGGTGGTTAGTTTTAATACTATTGAAGTATTTAATTGAACTGAGCTTATGAATTATTAACTTTACATTATGTCGTATGTACATGTATGTGTATGTACTTTTCATTCACATTATTCATTTGTCATGTTATTGTACAAATATCTTTGAATTAAATTTATAGTTAAATTGTAATCATCATAACATCGTTTATTAATTTACGTAAACCTGTGTGTGTGTGTATGGTGTGTTTGTTAGGCTAGGCCTTGGAACTGATAGAGGTATAAACTAAATAGAAATTAAACTTAATTTTAACATACATACACACACACACACTGACATAAATATTAAATTTTAATACCCATAAAACTTAATACTAATTAATAAGTAATCAAAGTCCTGACATTCCTACTTTCATGAAATAAGGTAAATATAATAACCACGGATTTCTAAAAAAATATTATTTTTGTTTTTTTGTATTTTTTCTGTTATGTGACCCGTGACTCGGGTGTCGGAAATAAAGATGACCCTCAATTGGAAGAAATTTGGGCATCATTTTTTTTTTATCTAATGATTTTTGAATGGAACATTTTTGCACGTTCATCGCTCTTACCTAGTTATAACATCGAACAAAACCTGAACTTAAGATTTGACAGAACCGAACCCGAACTTTAAATCTGATAGAACCGAACCTTAACTATACTCATCGTCAAACTGAAACAAACTCGAATTAAATCTGACCGAACCGAAACCAAACATTAAAAGTTTGATACCTATCTCTAAGCTGTATTCATTTATGATCTAGTTATTTTATCGCCAAACTTAGTTCTTCTACAGACGATATGTAGTTTCTTTGCAAATAAAATGTATTCCTATATAGTGGCGATATGTAGTTCTTATTTCTTTTACAGTCAAAATGTAACTATTCTGCAGTAAATATGTTGCTTATCTACAGACGATTAGTTGGTTTTCTACAAACAGAATATAGTTTTCAAAACGTAGTTCACATATTCAGAATTCAGTTCTTCTACAGACAAAATATATCACATCCACATACAGACACAGCATGTAGTTCTTCTACAGACAACATAAAGAGCACCTAAAGTCAAATTTTGAAACATTTCTTTTTTTGTAACTGTCAACAAATAAATTAAAAATATTTACCCTTCAATTTCTGCTTAGAGATGTAAGCGCGATATGCTGTCAAAAAAGAAAAAAAAACATATGTTTTCAAAAAATTTTGAGAATTTGACACATTTTTAAACATACACTCATATACATTCAACATAAATATAACTATATATCAAGAGACCTCTTATACACAAGAAAGTTTTTAAAAAATTAAATGGCCTAAAATGACATATTTAACATAAAATTAAATCCTAACATAGTGTCACTATATTTATATAACATCTGAACTTTTAGTTACGGTGGCATCCATTCTGTAACCTTAGTCTATTTAAAGCGGACAAGTCAACTATATAAATATTTCCTAATTAAATTGGATTGCTATTTCGGAAAGAAACGCAATTTATTCAGTTTCAGTTTATCATATGTGAATCTTGCGGCTTCGGTAAAGGTTACTAGTAAAGCCAATAAGGTCAACTGAAAAGGAAATGGCATACTCAATTAAACAAACGTCTGTGAATAAACATTTCAATAAACCTCGACAGTTATAAAATAAGAATATCATATACTTTCTGGTCTCATGCGACAATGAACAAAATACATGTAGTACTAAGAGTGGTAGCGGAGATAAATAAACTACACTGGAATAAGATTCCTTACAGATTAGGATTATGTTTTCTTGAATGATCAGGATTTGATCCTTTACAGAAGATGTTTTTATTTTGGAGTAGGGTTCGAATCTTAGCAGAGGCCGATTTGATTCATTTACAGTGGGGAATTCCATTTTTTTTCACAGATGAGGAATTCAATTTTTTGGCTGAGGAGAATTTAATTGTTTGGCTGAGGAGGATTTAATTGTTTGGATGAGGAGAATTTAATTGTTTGGCTAAAGAGGATTTAATTATTGGCTGAGGAGGATTTAATCGTTTGGCTAAGGAGGATTCAATTGTTTGGCTAAGGAGGATTCAATTGTTTGGCTGAGGAGGATTCAATTGTTTGGCTAAGAAGGATTAATTGTTTGGCTAAGGAGGATTCAAATGCTTGTTTGATGCTAATTCAATTGTTTGGCTGAGGAGAATTCAATACTATCGAACATACCCTTATTCTTTGTTCTACATCAGAGTTTCTGAAACTGTGTTCGCGAGACCTGAATATGTGTTTCATGAACTACTGAAATAATGAACTAGTAGGCCACTGCTGAAAGGAATCTCTTTAAAAAATAATATGCAAAGTGTTCCGTTAAATAGTAAAACATGCGAAGTGTTCCATTTAAGAACAAGTTTGAGAAAAATTGTTTAACATGAAGCGGAATAAAATTGATGGTATCATTAGATTTTAATTGAGTTCTTACTTTTGAGTTAAAAAAAAACAAAAAAGAAAGGTCCCTCTCCATTCAGGAGAGTTCCAAATACGTATTTCTTTTCTTCAAAAACAAAAAGTCTCTAAGTAAGAACATTTACCTTTTTGAAAGTATTCGAACTGTTTCTTTTTAGAATAACCTAGAGAGAAAAACAATTCAAATATAAAAACAAAATTACAAAGAGAGTTTATGTTTTCTTACAAATACTGAGGCGGCCCCCATCGGATCCGCCCATTTGCAAGGAATATTCAAGGAATATTGTCATTGTACAGTGTAATAATATTTCAAAATATCATTTGGCGTTGTAAAAAAATGTTTACATGTTTCGCTTGTTTCTTTCAAAGCTGAAGATAATTTATTTTTTAGTCCAAACCTCCATCTGGACGACGGCGGATAGTAGAGAAAAGGGTATGAACCCAGGACCATCAAGGACAATCAGTCAAGCGCATACTGCACGACCAGGCGATGCTGTTGACTTAATCAAAACCTAAACCCTATTATTGATAAAATGACGTTTTGACTTTTTGACCTGATAACTACCGTTTAGTATAACATTTCAGAAGAGTGATTCTACATCATCTTTGTGCATTTATTTATAATTGAAATATAAAAAAACACATGTATCTACTTCGTACTTCGACTGCTTGATGTTCCAGCACATTTACAAACAGAGCTATTGGCATTTTCATTTAAATGGATCTAGAATGTAGAACTAGACGCTTTTGATGCTAAGCTGTGAGCTTTTTTGCAGACTGTGCCAAGGGAAAATAGTGTGCTGTTTTCTTTAGTTGTTCAGCACTGCCGTACAGGGTGTTGGTTATGTTGGGCTGTAGTGGTAGTAGTGTCTGCCCAAGGTGGACAAGGAACAGACATTCAAAGAGGATATGGATAAAGGCTTCATTAGAGTTGGCGCAGGGTAAAAAAAAAGGGTAGGTGAGCTGGTTTTATTTAGTTAAGATGATAATCTAGTTGGAAGATTCTAGATTTCTCTTTGCAGTGGAGAAAGTTAATACTGTTCAGTTTGTTTGGCGTGTTCATTTCTTTGTACCTGGCTCTACCTATGTTTCTTGATGCCCATTGGTTGAGCCACTCCTCTTTGTGATTATTGACTAGCATTAACCTTAGTATGGGATAGTTAACAGGTCTATTTCTTTGTACCATAGATGATCCCGCCTTTGATAGTTGATCGATCTTTTCGTTTCAAATGTTGAAAATGTGTCCAGGGAGATCTAGTCTATATAAGTCCCAGACTAGGCCTAGGACTTCTATATCTAGAATATACAATGACTTTAATTAGAATATTTAACTAGATCTAATCTAAAAACAATATAGATCTAGATGAGATCTAGTAAAACAAAAATTAATTAGATCAGAATATAGATAATAGATCTATTAGGGTTGTTGTCTATTCGTGCGTTATGCTCGTGAAAAATAAATAAAAAACAACTTATTACACAAGGGGCAGACAACCTACAGGTCAAGAGAAAAAAAAAATATCTAGGTAACAATGCCTAGATACGTAACACCTCCCTCCTAAAAATAAAAAGTTTACATTTCCACGAAATGGAAATCTTTTTAGAATAATTACAAAAATGATATTTACATTACAGAATGTATTTATCATGATATATATAAAAAAAATATACATCAAAATACTTTTTACAATCTAGATAAGGCATCGGCGATAACATTTTCGCTGCCTTTTATGTGTTTAAGATCTAGGTAGTACTCTTGTAAAAATAAACTCCACCTGAGAAGTCGTTGGTTCTTGCCAGACATTTTGTGGATAAATGTAAGGGGATTGTGGTCAGTAAATACAACCAGGGGCCATCTGGACCCACTGATATAAAAATCAAAGTGTTGTATAGAAAGAATCAACCCAAGACATTCTTTTTCCACAGTAGAATAATTTCTTTGATGTCTATTAAATTTCTTGGAAAAGAAACAAATAGGGTGCTCTACTTGGAAATTATCTTCTTGGTAAAGGACTGACCCAACACCTGTGTCACTGGCGTCAATAGCTAACCTAAAAGGTTTTCCGAAGTCAGGAGCCATCAAAATGGGGGAGCTAGATAATATCTGCTTAATTTGGTTAAAGGCTTTCTGACATTCATCCGTCCAAGTAAATCGGACGTTCTTTCTCAGGAGGTTTGTTAAAGGACTGGCAATGACAGAAAAATTTTCGCAAAATTTTCTATAATATCCAGACATTCCGATCAGCAGGAATAGGGAAAGCTTGGATAGCTTCTACTTTGGCCATTACAGGTTTCACCTGGCCTTGTCCTACAATATGGCCTAAGTATTGGATGGAAGCCTGGCAAAAATCACTCTTACTCAGGTTTACAGTAATTTTTGCATGTAAAAGTTTAGTAAAAAGACAATGCAGTTGTTTACAATGGCTAGAAAAATCTTGGCTAAAAATTACTACATCGTCTATGTATGCGTGGCAATTCTCCATGTCAGCAAGCAGGGCATTTATCATTCTCTGGAAAGTGGCAGGAGCATTCTTCATGCCAAATGGCATCACTTTGTATTGGTACAGACCATCAGGGGTGACAAAGGCGGAGATTTCCTTTGCCCTATCAGTCAGGGGAGCCTGCCAATAACCTGAAAGTAGGTCTATTTTGGTGATGTACTTAGCTTCACCAATACGATCTATGAGATCGTCTATCCTAGGGATAGGAAACGAATCGGTCTTTGTGACAGCATTTACCTTACGGTAGTCTGTACAAAAACGATAAGTCTTGTCCTGTTTAGGTATCAAGACACATGGGGAGCTCCAGCTACTGGAACTTGGTTCAATGAGGTCATTTTCAAGCATATACTTGATTTCTGACCTAAGTATGGCAAGTTTTTCAGGGTTGACCCTGTAAGGATGCTGCTTGACTGGAGTAGCCTCGCCAACATCTACATCATGCATTATAACATTAGTCTGTTTTGGTACATCAGAAAAAATGTCATTAAATTCATTAATGAGTTTCATGATAACTGGCCTTTCTGTCGAAGACAGATGAGACAGTTTTACATCCAAATTCTGTAATACAAAAGAATTAGGTATTTTGTATTGTCCAAATTTCTCCTTTACAATATCATCATCAATAGGAGAAACATGGCTATTTGAACAACTTTTGACTGTATTTAAAACACAATTACTCTTCTCTGAGTGATCTGGCCGAGATACATAAGTCTTCAGCATGTTTATGTGACATAGCTGAGTCTTTTTCCTACGGTCAGGGGTTTTGATTGTGTAATTGAGGTCACTAATTTTGGTCTCAATTTCATAGGGACCAAAATATCTGGCTTGCAAGGGTTGACCTGGTATGGGCAAAAATACAAGCACCTTATCCCCGGGAGAAAATTCTCTAACACGGGCCTTTCTATCATACCAGCGTTTCATGCTGGATTGGGTGTTTTGTAAGTTATTTTTGGCCAGAACACAAGCATCATAAAGTCTAGTTTTAAACTTACTTACATAGTCTAAAAGTCCTTCAGTGGCTGTTGGTGACAACAAAGTCTCTTTTATACATTTCAAGGGACCGCGCACCGAATGGCCAAAGACTAAGTCAAAAGGGCTGAATCCCAACGATTCCTGGACGGATTCACGGGTTGCAAACAGCAGCATGTGGATTCCTTCGTCCCAGTCTTTTTCGTGCTCAAAGCAATAGGTTCGGATCATGTTCTTGAGAGTCTGATGGAAACGCTCAAGAGCGCCTTGCGACTCGGCATGATATGCACTCGACATGCAGTGTTTGATGCCCAACTGAGTCATGACTTGCTTGAAAAGATTGGCCGTGAAATTCGTTCCTTGGTCCGATTGGATGGACTTTGGTAGACCAAATAGAGTAAAGAACTTGATTAAGGCCTTTACAATGTTTGATGCTTTTATGTTCCTTAGAGGAATAGCCTCAGGAAAACGAGTTGAAGCACACATAATGGTCAACAGGTATTGGTTGCCAGCTTTTGTCCTTGGGAGAGGACCAACACAGTCAATAAGTACTCTGCTGAAAGGTTCTTCAAAGGCTGGAATCGGCTTCAGAGGAGCAACAGGGATCTTTTGATTTGGCTTGCCAACCATCTGACAGGCATGACAGGATCGGCAGTACTGGATGACATCTTTCTTCAAACGTGGCCAGAAGAAGTGTGACATAATCTTGTGGTATGTCTAGTGGATGCCGAGATGACCTGACATTGGTGTGTCATGAGCCAGATTCATGATGTACGCTCGGTATCTCTCTGGTAACACGATTTGATGGTATATTCTCCATTCTTCTTCGTTGGATGCGTCTGGAGGTTTCCATTTCCTGAAGAGCATATCATCTTGGATGTAGTAGCACGTTGATGTTTGCTCTGCCTCTTGTGATGTCATTGCGGTTTCTCGGAGTTTGGCGAGCTCTGGATCCTTCTTTTGGTCCTCAATCAACTGTTTTCGAGTTGATGCCGGCTTTTCAGAATTTGGCGTTGGTTCTTCTTCAAGAGAAGCAAAGAATGTGGTGCTCAAGTCCACATCATCGTGGTTACTGTTGGCCTTCATGACGTTCTCTTCTTGAGATGCTTTCAACCTCATTGCCCTTGTTACTGCACACGCTGGATATAACTCTAGGTCTTCCTCGGGTGTGGCAGATAAGTCGGGTGTTTGAGTGACGATGGGTTCGGCTATCACCTTTCCACCTGCTAAGTCATTGCCTAACAGCAACGAGATGCCTTCCAATGGTAATGTTGGTCGGACACCTACAACAACCGGTCCAGTAATGAGGTTTGACTTTATGTCGATTAGATGTAGAGGCACATCTATACATCCAAGCTCTACGCCTCGTAACAGGATGCTCTTCCCAGTCGATGATGATTTTGACAAGGGCAAGATACCCTCTAAAAGTAGCGATTGTGAGGCACCCGTGTCTCTCAAAATGGTGATAGGTCGTAGACTTGTAGAATCACCGGGTAGTGATACGAATCCTTCCGAAATGAAAGGCTTAAAATCCTCTAATAAAACATCAATTTTGGTTGATGCAGACTGGACTTGGGTCGAACTCTCGCTGGAGTCATTGACATCTCTAGGAGACGCAGTGGAGAAACTCTTTCTTGAGTCAGTAGAACATCTTTTGGATATATTTGGAGAACTCTTGATGGAGTCATTGGAACATCGGGGTGATGTCTTATGGGAACTCTTGATAGAGTCATGGGAACATCGGGATGATGTATTATGGGAACTCTGGATAGAGTCATTGGAACATCAGGGTGATGTATTATGGAAACTCTGGATAGAGTCATTGGAACATCGGGGTGATGTATTATGGAAACTCTGGATAGAGTCATTGGAACATCGGGGTGATGTATTTGAAAAACTCTTGTTTGAGTCATTGGAACATCGGCTTGATGTATTTGAAAAACTCTTGTTTGAGTCATTGGAACATCGTAAAGATGAATTTGAAGAACTCACTGTTGAGTCATTTGAACATAGTAGAGACATTTTCGGAGAGTCTTGTACAGTCCATACATTTGAAACAGGTGGTGTCGAGGTATTCTTGATATGACTTGATGATGAGGGAGTAAACCTCGCCGACCACTGTACTGTGCAAGCGCTGACTTTTGAAGGAGCTTTTTCGTTTCTCTTCCTTAATTTCCAGCAATCGTCAATTTTATGGCCTTCTCGTTTGCAGTAGGAACAAGTAGCTTTACTTGTAGTAGGTTTTCTGTCATTTGTACTGCTGTTCTTGATGGAGTTGCTAGCAGTGGACTCAGGCTGTTTGACTTGTTTTGGCTTGACATCCGTCGTATACTTGGCAAATTGATGTGATATTATATAATCGTCTGCCAACACTGCAGCCTTGTGCACATCTTCCTCGCCACGATCAGCTATATGCGTGCGGACGTCCAGCCGCACACAACTCTTGAACTCTTCCATCAGCATTAGGTTCTTGAATTTTGCAAAGTCGTTGCCGATTTCCCTGGAAGTGAGCCATTTCTCAAAGCGTCGCTCCTTTTCCCGCAGGAATTCTACATGGGTTTGGCCATCCGATTTGCGACAATCCCTGAACTGCTTTCGGTAAGCTTCCGGAACAAGTTCATAAGCCTTAAGAATTAAGGCCTTAACAACATTATAATCTTTTTGTTGTTCAATGGTCAAAGAACAAAATACCTCTGCAGCTCTACCAGTCAAAACTGTTAGCAGCAAAGTGGGCCACAAAGTTTCAGGTACATTAAAATTTTTCACAGCAAGTTCAAATTGTGGAAAATAATTGTCAATTGTGGCTTCATTAAAGCGTGGAATTATTTTCAAAAATTTTGTTGCTTCAGCAGTATGACTGGCAGGGGAAGAATCTGGTCTTACATTAGCAGCTAACTCTAATTTTTTTAACTCTATTTGTAATTTCATTTCCATTTCTTTCTGCTCTCTAGCCGCTGCAAGCTCTAATTCTTTTTGTTTAATTTCTCTCGTCTCTCTAGCCGCTGCAAGCTCTAATTCTTTTTGTTTAATTTCTTTCTGCTCTCTAGCCGCTGCAAGCTCTAATTCTTTTTGTTTAATTTCTTTCTGGGCTTCTATTTCCATTTGTTTTAATTTTATCTGAAGTTCTAAATCTGATTTACCCTCATCGGGTCTAAGGGTCTCTAAAAGGTCTTCAGAAAACACTTCCTCGTCTACATAATGGATTACAATGTTATCTCTGATTTCTTGTTTAAGGGCATTTGATTTTATTTTTAACCCTAAATGTTTAGAAATAAGGACCAGTTCCTTCCTAGTAAAAGCATCAAGCTCTTTCACAGAGGGATTTGCAAGAAAAACCTGAATATCCATGGCTAACTGACAACTATTACAAGCAAAAAAAAAATATATACAATGTAAATATACAGTACAAAATCAGTACAACAAAAAACCTTAAGAGAGTTTGGTCAATACTATTGATACTTTACTTCCGACTCTTTGACACAAAAAAAAATAATTTTTTGTTAAAGTCAACTTCGCCTTTACAAAATTACTCAAGTAAGACGAAAATAGGTTCAGAAAAAAATCCCGGACAAGCCCCCAAACTTCTTTTGTCACGTATTACAAATTGAATTCTACTTTTAAATGGCTTGCCTAGGGGAACGTGACAATAGAAAAAGGTAGTTGTGTCACTTATCTTAAGTCTGAATTTAATCAGAGACTTACAATGAATAACAAAAAAAAAATGACACAAGAAATCGGAAGGTAAAATATCAACTTAATGTTTAATATAATATAACTCGAATAGTACTTTTAAATGAATCATATAAAGTAAAAAAAAAAAAACATTTACTCAATACAAAATGGAAGGGTTGACCAAAACCCTTTTACAAAAATGGCATGTAAAAATATTACAATACCAGAGTTTGAAAATATAATTACAAATACAAGCAAGGCCTTGAAAAAGAAAAAATCTTAACTTACACGATCGATTGGTATACCACGCACGGGTCACGCAATGTCTCCGCTATTCTGTCTCACGGCTGTCTCCGTATGTCTGTCCGTCAACGTTACACGGGCGGTCTTTATATAATATACCGCGCGTCGATATCAAGACAAATCTAGTAATTTCTAGAACAGAATAAGTCATCAACACCCAGATCTAGAACGCTCTTCAAAGAGACAGAAGAAAAAAAAAACCACCCTCCTTTCAACCAGAGGTACACACATAGGTCAAGGACAGGTCACTGTCTGTGTGGCTTGACTCACCGTGAAAAATAAATAAAAAAAAACTTATTACACAAGGGGCAGACAACCTACAGGTCAAGAGAAAAAAAATAGTATCTAGGTAACAATGCCTAGATACGTAACAATGGACACTGGTTCATTCCCTGCTGCGGCTACCCCTTTGTCCTGTGAAAGCATTAAACTAAGAAGTAAATTATCTTGAAATCTGATTTGTTTTCGAAATTTTGAAGATATATTAAAGAGGACGAAGAGACTGACAGACAAATTATACAAAACTAATCGCGGCTTTTCCATTTACGGGGTCGCTAAAGAAAGTTTACAAGGTTTAATAAATATTATTGCACTAAATTCGTAAAGCATTTCATTTTAATAATTTATTTAATGTGATTTTAAAGGGAAAAAATTCCACTACGCGACAAGTCCTTATTAGACTAAAAGTGTCTTAACTAACACAAGAGAGTTGACGAGAGTTTCTAGATATTGGAGCAACGAGTTCTAATAGCATTTTATTTGATATATTTTTAAGCGTTTCTAGACTGTGTATTTAAAAAATTGTGCAATTTTAGACAAGAAAATTAATTACGTTATAAGAGTAAAACCAAACATTCGTACATTTTATTTATGTATTTATGTATGTATGTGTTGTAATTGTTGTGAACTCCTAGCCTATGACTTTGACATGGATACATTACGTATGCAATACTTCAAGAACACCAGGGATGCATTAGAAATAAGAAATATTTAATAAAGAAATAGGAATAAATTATAACTGTAGATAACGCCAACAAAAGCTGAATTCCTAAATATACATTAACTATCAGAACTGCTTTATAATGGCTCCTACTATGCTATCACAAAACTCCGGTCCCCTGTCAACAATAACAAAACTTCAAGCGCTGTCACTCTGTCCCAACCAATGAACCAATGAAATAATAGTAAAATTAATAAATAAACATAGAAAACTTTCAGTCTTACAACCAAGGTTCTATGACGTACCGTTTTCAATATTATATACAAGACATAATCACCACATTCCCCCCTTACCAAAATAAGCTATTACTATAACTTATGAATAGAGTAAAAAGTTACTCGCTTAGAATTTAGTATCAGGTAAAGAACGAGTGCACAAAGAAATACACAGATACACAGATACACAGATACACAGATACACAGATACACAAATACACAGATACACAGATACACTCTACACTCAATAGCATGGAACTCAAATCCAAATTGGAAAAAGAAAAGAATAAAAGACAGAATCACACAAAAATGACAAGTTAACATATCTACATTCCTCAATTCCAATTAACTCTCCTTGTTCACAATTTCAACCAATTTCTTTACAACATCCAGAATTAACTAGCATTGTAGAAAAAAATCACTAACTATACATCATCCGTTTAAACTACTCAAAACTGGTCATTAAGTACTCATGTCCAATACAAATAGGAGACTTGCTTCAGTACATTGTGAATCTGTATAAAAGGAAATACATCTCAACTGATATCAGCATTTATATTAGGTGTTTGGTGGAAAGCTGCCCCACCAAAAGACTTCTACTGTCAGACGTCACCTTCTTATCTTCTTATATAATACAGACGTTACTTCAAAAAAGAAGATGATTACGTCCTACGCGTCATGCATTTAGTCATGCATATTAACCAATGACTTAAATTCTGCCAAGTCACTGTTTTTTCTGGCTAGCTCAGGCAACCCATTCCATGCTCTAATAGCACTAGGGAAGAAGGAGTATTTGTACAAATTTGTCCTAGCATATGGGACGAGGAATGTGCCTTTATTTTTGTGTCTTTCAGAGTATTTTATTAAATTTTGTTTTTGTATTTGAAGATTATGGTTCAGTGTTTTATGTATAAATGCTACTTTATTTTTGAGTCTTCTGTCCTGAAGGCTTTCTAAATTTAGTGATTTTACTAATGGTGTTACCCTAGTCAAATGTGAATATTCGTTTGTTATGAATCTCACTGCTCTATGGATGGTGGATGCATATTCTATTATTGGCCTAACCAAGGTTAAATAACATTTTAGTTTTATGTTCTTATTTGATTTATAGAAATTTCTTTTAATAAACCCTAATGCTTTGTTGGATTTTTTTGTAGTTTCATCAATATGTGGATTCCATGACAGTTTTTCATTTATTATAAACCTAGGTATTTTGCGTTTTTAGTCTGTGTTACTGGTTTGCCATGAATAAGATAAGTGGAATTAATTTGTTTTAGTTTTTTTGTTACTCTTAACAACTGACATTTTTCTGGGTGGAAAGACATGCTCCAATTTGATTCCCATTTCTGTAATTCATCTAATTCTCTTTGTAAAATATCTGTGTCTTGTTTTGTTTTTATTGTTCTATATATTATGCAATCGTCTGCAAATAATCTGACTTTTGTTCCTGAACTAATGCAATTTGGTAAATCATTTATGTAAATTAAAAATAGTAGTGGACCCAAGACTGTTCCTTGAGGTACACCTGAGTTTACTGTTATTGGTGTTGATTTAGAGTCATTTATTATTACAGTTTGTTCTCTCCCTATCAGAAAATCTTTAATCCACTGATGCAGTGGACCGTTAATGCCGAAATATTTTAATTTTTTAAGCAAACTATGGTGGTGAACTTTGTCAAAAGCCTTGGAAAAATCTAGTAAGATAGCATCTATTTGTTCACTATTATCTAAACCTTTTGAAAAATCATCAATTAGTCCTATTAGTTGTGTTTCACATGATCTATATTTCCTAAAGCCATGTTGGTATGGGGTGAGGACATTATGTTTGTCTAAGTGGTTTATGATATTGCTACATATTATGTGTTCTAGTATTTTACATGTGATGCTGGTAAGTGATACTGGTCTGTAGTTTCCTGGATCAGATTTTTCTCCTTTTTTAAATAGGGGGGTGACATTAGCTTCTTTCCAATTCTTTTGGTACTCTGCCCTGGTTAAGCGATGCTTAAAAGAGTATTTTGAACACTGGGGCTAGCTCATTGCTTAGTTCTTTGAGTAATCTAGCTGGAATACCATCAGGTCCAGACGCTTTATTTGGTTTGGTGTTGGCTAATAGTTTTTTAATTCCATTTTCTTGTACTACTAAATCTTCTATGTTGTCTACTTGGTTCAAATTAAGAAATATGTCTTTGTCTCCTGGGGCTGAGAATGCTGATGCAAAGTATTTGTTTAGGATGTTTGCTTTAGTTTCATTATCATTATGTATTATGTTATGTTCATCTTTTAATGGCGCTATGCCTGTTGTTTCCATTTTCTTAGACTTAATGTATGACCATAGGTTTTTGTTGTTATCTTTAGATATTACATTGTTTATGTATTCACTCTGCAGCTGTCTGCTTACTTTTTGGGTTAGGTGTTTAATTTTTATATACTTTTTGTAAACTCTTTCTGCCTTGGTTGCTTTAAATTTTCTATATAGGTTTTCCTTCTGTTTACAAAGCTTCTTTATTCTATTATTAAACCAGCATTTATTTATTTTGTTTGATGTGTATTTAGTTGGTATATGATTTTCTATAATGCTTTTAAGATGGTTTTTAATGAAATTCCAGAGGTCATCGACTGGTTGGTTAATGTCTTTTTCTAATAAGAATGTTTGTTGAAAGTTTAATGCAGCTTGGTGTAGTTGTGTTAGGCTACATTTATTCCAGAGTAAGATTTTTCTTTTGGTTTTTGTATTGGCTACTGCTTTTATCTGACTGTGTATTTTTATGATTTCATGGTCTGATAGACCAGGGATAATATCATAATCAACCTTGTTTCACTATTCACTTGTTACACATAGTCTCATAAGCCAGCTCGATCAAATTCTCTTGGTCGCCATGGACCTCCCCATCTTTCTCGGTTACCATAATATCTGTTGACTGGTGGGCTGCCATAATATTTGTTGACTGGTGGGCTGCCATAATCTCTGTTGACTGGTCGGTTGCCATAATATTTGTTGACTGGTGGGCTGCCATAATATTTGTTGACTGGTGGGCTGCCATAATATTTGTTGACTGGTGGGCTGCCATAATATTTGTTGACTGGTGGGCTGCCATAATATATGTTGACTGGTCGGTTGCCATAATATTTGTTGACTGGTGGGCTGCCATAATATTTGTTGACTGGTGGACTGCCATAATATTTGTTGACTGGTGGGCTGCCATAAAATCTGTTGACTGGTCGGTTGCCATAATATTTGTTGACTGGTGGGATGCCATAATATTTGTTGACTGGTGGGCTGCCATAAAATATGTTGACTGGTCGGTTGCCATAATATTTGTTGACTGGTGGGCTGCCATAATATTTGTTGACTGGCGGGCTGCCATAATATTTGTTGACTGGTGGGCTGCCATAAAATCTGTTGACTGGTCGGTTGCCATAATATTTGATGACTGGTGGGATGCCATAATATTTGTTGACTGGTGGGCTGCCATAATATCTGTTGACTGGTGGGCTGCCATATTATCTGTTGACTTGTCGGTTGCCATAATATTTGTTGACTGGTGGGCTGCCATAATATTTGTTGACTGGTGGGCTGCCATAATATCTGTTGACTGGTGGGCTGCCATAATATCTGTTGACTGGTCGGTTGCCATAATATTTGTTGACTGGTGGGCTGCCATAATATTTGTTGACTGGTGGGCTGCCATAATATCTATTGACTGGTGGGCTGCCATAATATCTGTTGACTGGTCGGTTGCCATAATATTTGTTGACTGGTGGGCTGCCATAATATTTGTTGACTGGTGGGCTGCCATAGTTGCCTCTGTAATAAAGTCTACGTCCTAAATAGCCTTGGTATCTTTGAGGCTGGAATTCTCCTTGGTCTTCTGGGTACTGCCGCCTTCCTCCATTGCCATTTTCTCTGTACCATAGATACCATCCACTCGTCCTAGAGCTACTTCGGTCAGCAGAATCTCTACTGCCCTGCACATTAGAACCCTCTGGACCAGTTACGTTTGCTGTTTCTTTTCGTTTCACTTCTTCGACGACGTCAAATTCCGTTTTTCTGCCTTCCGTAACACTTGTAGGGTATTTTCTTGGGTTGCTTTTACCTATGGCCGTCCGGTGCACAAATAAATCTTACTTTTTTTCGTCACTGCCAACATGATCCTAACTTTCTTGTTCTGGTTTTTGTTTTTGTTGTCTGCCTTCAACTTGTTGTCTCGTTTCTAAAGGAATTGTTGGACAACGGTGTTCTACGTGTTTAGGGTCGTAGTCTTGTCTGCTTTGTTGTTGCCCTTGCAATTCAGTCGTCGCTGATTGGTCGATGTCTTCAGCTTCTTGTGTTGGCTCCCAGTTAAAAAAGTGTTTCCATCTGTCGATCTGAGCCTCACTGGGACACTCTATATTTGGTACATTCCCTATCACCACTTCGAATGGACCATTCTCAACAACTATAGCTTCAACCTTTTTATTGAAATACGGAGAGTTAATGTGTACTATAGCTGTTGGGTAGCTCTTTATTTGCCCTCCGAAACCTTGTACTCTGCATTGTCTTTTAGTGTATTGGTGAGGTCTCACAAGTTTAGCTAAGAGTACACATTTGGTGGCCCCAGTATCGCGTAGGGTGTGGGTATGATAGCAATTTGCTATAGCTGGACATACGTACGGTGAAAGGCTATCAGCCATGCCTCCAACATGGGCTACAACATCGTTCTTGTAGTATTCTGTTCTCCGGGCATCTCGAGAATACTTCGCTATGTGCCCCATTCTCCCACAGTTGTAGCATCTCACTTTACTTCTCTGGGCCGGTGACTGATTTAGTCTATAATCATTTCGTTCTCTTTGTATATCTCTGTTTTGGGGTGAACTTTGTTGTTGTGCTGTTTCTTCCTTTGTAAATCGTGCTGTTGTAGAGACTTCCGCGGCGGCTAATTCGATTTCTTCACTGTTTTCAAACTTGTGTAGTATTTCGCCCGGATGTGCCGCTACATAAGTTTGACACAGTTTCATAACGGTCTCCACACTTCTCGGTTTTCTTTCCTGTAGGAAGGCAAACAGATTCTTCCCAGCTGTTGATATAATTTTGTCCACGATGATAAACTGCTTCAGACTCTCGAAGGATTCTTCAATTCCAGACGCTTGAACCCATTTTTCGAACGTTATTTTCACATCAGAAACAAATTGCTTCATGTCGCCGTCTGATGGTTTTAGTTCATGGAACTTCTGTCGGTAGTCGTCCTGGCTGTAGTGATAGACATCAAGTAATGTTTTCTTGAGGATGGCATAGTTGGCTACCTCGTCATCGCTTAGGACTTGTAGTGCGTCGAGGGCCTTTCCTCCAACCAAACTGAGAAGTTGTATGGCCCATTCGTGTTGCGGTTCCTTTTCAAGTTTCATCAACATTTCGAATCTGTTGATAAACGCATCCATCTTGTCCGTGCCTTCCACGAATTTTCGTCTTTTTGTTTGGGGCGTATTTCTTTTTCTCGTGTCTCTATTTTCTTGCCCCTCAACATCCTTTGCTTTACTCTCTTTTCCAATGGCAGCGATTTTGGCCTTTACTTGCTCCTCTTCTAGCTTCCATTTAAATCTCATCTCTTCTTCCTGCATTGCCATCTTCCGTACTTCTACTTTCGCCTTTTCTTTCCTCTCTTCCATTCTAGTATCTCTCTCCTCATTCTGTCTTATGATTTTAGCAACCCACTCGTCCAATTCTTCTCTCTGGTAGCCAAGACTCTTCTCCGTTTCGTAAAGTTTTAGTAGGTCACCGTATACTTTTTCGGCCATTTTATGGACGTAGGTTTGTTCTTATATTTTAGGACAAGAGTTTTAGTCCCTGAGTTAATTAATTTTCCAGCTCTTTACTCCAAGAAAGTAGAGCTTACTGCTAACCAAAAGATAATAGACACAAATCTCCTAGTTTATGTCAAAGGTTTGACACGTTAGTGGTACTATAAGGATGAAATAGTTCACCTGTCAACTTGTTGACACACTTGCTGCTCCACCATTGTTGTGATTGTTGTGAACTCCTAGCCTATGACTTTGACATGGATACATTACGTATGCAATACTTCAAGAACACCAGGGATGCATTAGAAATAAGAAATATTTAATAAAGAAATAGGAATAAATTATAACTGTAGATAACGCCAACAAAAGCTGAATTCCTAAATATACATTAACTATCAGAACTGCTTTATAATGGCTCCTACTATGCTATCACAAAACTCCGGTCCCCTGTCAACAATAACAAAACTTCAAGCGCTGTCACTCTGTCCCAACCAATGAACCAATGAAATAATAGTAAAATTAATAAATAAACATAGAAATCTTTCAGTCTTACAACCAAGGTTCTATGACGTACCGTTTTCAATATTATATACAAGACATAATCACCACAGTATGTATGTATGTATGTATGTATGTATGAATGTATGTATGTATGTATTGTTACGAATCTCACTATCCAGGCTCTCTGCAAACTGCACCATACACCACCAACTTAAAGAACTTGACAACTCAGGGCTCCAAAGTAACGTAACACTTTAATAGTTGAATAAATAACAGCCAATACTGTACAATTGGCAACACGAACACTGTACAAATATCTCTCCGATAACACCGGACCGCCGTATCAACTCTTGCACTGGCCTCTCCGTCTTGTTCCGGGCTTGCACTGGGTTCAACAGTTCAGGACTGACTTCACACACTAGGCTCGTTGTGTCGGACTCGATCGCAGACCAAGATCAAGACGCCAGTCGTCTCAACTGTACTTGACAGTACTCCGCACTGAACCGTCGTAATGCTCCGTACAGAACCACACCGCTGAACTGTGCTTTAGTCGACCGGACTGTAGTGAACCGGGCTCTGAACACTGTCGTGACTGCGTCACCTCCGCTCTTATATAGGATCCCTACTGGCCTTCTCGAACCGGACAGAACGCCGCTCGACGTTTCTAGGTGGTCAGATGACTACAACTCTTGTGACGCTCCTGAGCTCTGTTCACGACGGCGATCCTTCCCAAACCGTCCTGTTAACACTCAATTCGGCTGACCATCGTAACTCGTCACGGTTGACAGCTCGTCTAGCGCTGGCCTGGGGCGTTTTGCGTCGGCTGACTACACATACACCACCACCCCCATTTAAACATTCAAAAGTTTACCTTTCAAGTTTCGTTTCAATACTCGTACTCCTTTAACAACCCATCTATCTGATCCGGAATAGTTCGACCGTCTGTATTTTAAAAAAATGTAAATATAATTAATATCTATAGAGTGAGGTATGTCCTAATGTCTAATTTGAGTACTTCTTATTTTATACATTGAACAAACGCTTTTTATGTTAACTAATTTCATAAGGTGTTTTCTGTGTTTTAGAAATCTAGAGAAATCTAGATTTGCCTAGTTTTGATTTTATATTATTATAGGTAATAAAGTAATGATTAAAAGTCCATAACTGTATTGATAAAATTAAAACATTACATAAGTAAAGTATAGCAACAAAAGAACAGGAACTTGTCTAATGTTGATCACATTGTAATTTTTAAATTATTAATCTTCCTGCCAATCTATGATAACAAAATACGCTTTGATTCGATATATGTGGGGCTTGATATAAAGGTCATATGTTTATGTGGCCCAGGGGTAACCAGGGAATATAGGAAGTGAAGTAAAACAAAGATAGTAAAGGTCAATGTTATTAATTATAAAATTAACTGTTATTTAACTACAAAGCAATTCAGATATTTGAAATATATATATATTTGTTTTAGTTTGAATAATCATCAATAACAACTATCCTATTAGTTTGGAGGGTTTAATTAGCTGCTATGCATGTGCTTTGAAAATCGAAGGACTGCAAAATTCTTGACCTTAAATAATTATAATTCTCAATTAAAGTCAGTACAATTTGCATAGCTAGCAAATTAAGGCATTTCGAAAATAAATATTAAAAAATACTTACGTAACATAGAAACGCCTTTTAGGGGAATAGTTATATCTTTCATTTAGAATTGTATCTGTTATAGACAAAAATCTACGATATATACATATATATATATAGATAGATAGATTAATACATAGATAGATATAGATAGGTAAAGATATAGATTTATAGATATATATATATAATAAATATATTAAATGTGCATATTAAAAAAAAAATTATATTTATTTTAAATTAATAATCTTAGAATAATTAGTTATACAATTTGCCTATTCAAAATAAAGATATATTTTTATGAACTTGTATTAAATAATGTTTATTTAAAGCAGATAAATTAATAATTAATTAACAAAGCAATCTTTTCACGTTAGTAGTATATAAGAATTCCAGATGGAGCTATCCTATTTACTAGCTATTGCTGGAATAACATGCCCAGTGAGCAGCCGAACATTTCGGGCTCACATAGGTCTCATCAGCCACATGAGGAGGCACAAAACCCCAGTACATAGCCCTCAGACTCCTTGATGAAAAAGTGGTCATCATCGAACCTCAATGGACAAACTATATATTAGTACACGTCTATCTAATATAAATAGCAAATCTTTAATATTTGAAAATATTTGTGTCTCTTATATTTCTTTGAAACATATAATAATGCTAAACCAACGCTAATACAAAAGTGAAATAAAAAATATTAAAATCTCTTACTTGCAGTTGTTGAAACTGGTGTAACAGAAATACGGCCCTGCAATGGCTTATATATTTCTCCCCAAAATTTTTTCTCTGATTCTGGCATTAATGAAAATTTAAAAACATATTTAAGGCAAGCCATATTCTATAAAATATATAAAAGAAATGTGAAGTAAGTGAAAGTGCTGGTATTTAAACATTTGAAATTGAAAAATGAATACACTAAGTGTCCTGGAAAACAATGATACCTCGTATAACCCAAATTAAATATTTATATTTTTTTATTTTTCACATCAACAACTACATGCTGCACTATAGCCTAAACTTCAACCTTAGATTTTTACAATATTCTTATACTCCACCTCAAGCTGTGTTAAGGGAGAAAAAGCTTCATACGCCAGAGCGAGTAACGTCAGAAATGCATAATGTGCCCTGTGGTTGCATCTAGATTTAATATTGTAGCTACTGGTGTTTGCAAACAATAATAAAATACACAATATATTAAAGAAAAGTCGATTAATTTGTTGACATATTCCGGTGTTAATTTAATATTTTACTGGAAATTATTGCGATGATATAAACAAAATGTCAAAGACGCTAATTGAACGTAGTTTCCTATTTTAAAAAAATGATCTATAAATTCAACGGTATCCTAATACTTGGCAATTGATATTCAAATGAAATCTTTTACTTACCGCTAGTTAGTTTAGCTTTTGTATTTAAATAAGTTATAAAGTTATTTAATAAAGTTTTAAGCCATATAGTTACATTTTTTTGCTTGATCTGTATTGGCATATTCTGTGTGTTATTAATGGAAAAGCTTAATTTAAAAGTATACAATGCTATAATAATAAAAACAACAACAACATAGCTATCAATACTTCCTTTATTGTGCACACTCAATGCACTCAAAGCTAGCACATATATGTGTGTGTGTGTATGTGTGTGTGCTGGGAAGAGGAGACTTGGGATTGTTCGGTGGCTAGGCAGTAGTGTAAACAATGCAAGGTAAGTGGCCTTGTCGTAACCTGTCTTGGATACGCAAGACAAGTTCAGAATACCTGAACGGAAAAAAACGTGTTTTTGTAGTGAGTTAAATTTTGTTCAAAATACTATAATGCATATCATATACTCTTTAAACAAAAATTTAATGCTGCAGCGGTATACGACTGTATAGAACATACGAAAAACATGCATATATGTAAACTTCAAAAACCAAAGAATATTACTTTTCTAAGACAGAATGCGACTTCCCTTAGAGCTTGAAAAGAGTTACGTACACACAAATCTATAATATATATATATATATATATATATATATATATATATATATATATATATATATATATATATATATATATATATATATATATATATATATATATAGGTCTGTGAATCAATCAATCGCGGATAAGAATTTGTTTCCGGTTACCAGTCTAGATATAATAATATTTAAGTCTATGCATAAAAACACAATAACTAATTATATATCGGCATATTTAATTTAATTTATTTTCCTCCCTAGTTCCATAATAAATCAATCTACATACGTGTTTGTAAAAGTAATTTCTTTATTAATGTACGAAATAAAAACGATGACGTTTTATGAAATGCATTTTAATGCTTGCAATAATTTAATAGTGAGTACTCTTTTTATAGTGAAACTGTCATTATCATAGCCTTCACGGAGCACTATGGTTCAAAATGTTTGTTGGGACGCTGGGAGAGTGTTTACATAATTGTGCTCCAGTCGGGGTTATAACTCGAGCCCATTTGATAAGTAGCCAAGCCTCTCTTGTCACTCAACTACACACCGTATATCTTATGTCAAGAATGATACATAAATTATGATAAATAAAATATTTCAAAATATTACTTTTCTTTCAAGTGGCCTAATTTTAAAAACAACAACATCAGAAGTAAAATATATATATATATATATATACATCTGAACACACATTATGAATATTTTGTAATTGTTGGTTGAAAAATGTGTTAGTAGGTGACACGATTTTTTTAACCAATAGAGTTGATAAAAGTTTAAATGAAGCATTTAGTTTTGCCCATTGTTACAATGTATTGTGAGGTAATAGACACAGATCTCATTTATAAATATGTTAGGTTAAGTTTTGTTTTCAAAGCAAATGGCTAACTAATTCCAGTTTAGATAGCTTATCTTATCTTATCTTATATGATACAAATGTTACTTTAAAAAAGAAGATGTTTACGTCATACGCGTCATACTTTTAGTCATGCATATAAACAAATGACCGAAAATCTGCCAAGTCACTGGTTTTCCTGACTAGCTCAGACAACCCATTTCATGCTCTAATAGCTCTAGGGAAGAAAGAGCATTTGTACAAATTTGTCCTACCATATGGAACAAGGAATGAGCCTTTATCTGAATTGAATCTTCTAAGTTTATTGTCCTGTACCAAAACAAAAGAAAATGGCCATAACACAATTTCTCTACGCCTTACTGGTTCACACTTAACATGATATCTAGCTCGCGTTCAACGAATTAGTGTACTCTGCCACATCTTTTGGTTTAACTATAAAGCTAGGGAAATAACGGAAATCATGTTCCAGAAAACAGCCAAATAAATCTACTTAGCACCAAGATCCCCGCGAATAGACGCTTTTTTAACGTGGTAGACAAATGTACATTCGAAACATGTAAAATAATACAAAAGACACAATTCCTCTGAGTTTTTACAATAATCAATCATATTGTTGTTTTCTATTTTTCGTATTATTTAATTCAAATGTATTCACTTAAAGTAAAAAGATGAACGAGTTTAGTAAAGGAAGACATAAAATACTGACCAGTCTGGATTTCAATGTCGCGGTGTTCTGATGACAATGTTTGAGTTTCTGCAATTTCGTATTTTGTTGATCCTGTGCTAGTATCTTTGTCACAACTTTTTGTTGGTGATGTTTGAGTTTCAATGTGGCAATATACTGTTGCTTTTTCTTGAGGTTCGGGTGCGGGTGTTATTGGGCTTAAATTAAATAAATTAATAAATATCTAACTATATTAAATCAGTTGTATTCTCTCTCCTCTCTCTCTCTGTCTCTCTCTCTCTCTCTCTCTTATTACCATCGTTCTCATTTCATTACAAAACACAGTTACATCCATAATGTAGTCTTAAAATTTAAATAACCAAAAAAATTTAAATAAGTTTTACAATAAAAATAAGGATTATAAATTATAAAAATGTAAAGAGAGAGAGAGAAAAGAAAAAGAAAGACATTTATTTTGAACTGATGAAAGAAATATTTAGTTATGAAATCACATAAACACACTTTAATGTTTTGAAAACGTAAGACATGACATATTGCATATTATGACATCACAATCATATAAGACTCATCAGAAAAATACTATCCAAATATCCCTTCACCTTCAGCTATCCTTTAGTATTTCTACAAGTCAACTATCTGGCTTGCAAAAAGGACGAACTCCTCAATACTATGAAGACACGAAAGCTAAGCTATTGTATACTTTAAGACTACTTTCTATCTTTCTATCAAAGTCATCAAAGGGAAAGAGGAAGGAGAACGAAAACAGGGTCGTCTAAATAAAAAAGCCGGCTGCGTAACATAAAAAATAGAGAGAGAGAGAGAGAGATGTAACTGAGGAATTAGAGAGAAAGAGAGGAATGAGAGCGAGAGAGAGAAGGGGGGATGAGAAAGAGAAATAGAGAAATGAGATAGCGAGAGAGGGTTGAAAGAGAGAGAAAGTGAGGATCAGAGAGAAAGGTCGAAAGAGAGGGATGAGAGAAATAGAGAGAAAGGGTTGAGAGAGAGAGAGAGAGAGAGAGAGTGAGGATCAGAGAGAAAAGTTAAAAGAGAGGGATGAGAGAGATTGAGAGAGTGCTAGAAAAAAAATGATGAGACAAATATTGGCTGAGCGTCCCACTAGTACATTTAAAGTAAAAAATGGGCTTCTGATGAGACAAGATAACAAAGAGAAATTTAATTTTAAAAAAAGTATGTATGCAAACATAAAAATGCACCATTTTTACAACTATTCACTATTAATAGTATTAGGCATTGGTGGACTATGTAGTCAGGGAGACGATCACAATAATATCTTCAACACATTTATGCAAACGGTTTTAGACTTTCAAATTTTTTTTTCAAAGTTGTATTACTAAGTTAGGTGATCTTAATCTTTAAATTACTTATATTTACAAAAAAACAACAACAAAAAAAAACTTTTTTATTTTTTATTTTTATAGAGAAAAAAATATATTTAATATGCATAAAGTAGATTGTATCGAGTTATAAGTAAAAAAAAAAAAAAAAAAAGAAAGCTGTGACATATTTGGGGGCTCGTTTATCTAGTTACTACGCTTAGTCTTGGAAGACATTTGGCAGAACTGCGGTTTGCCATTGTCCTTGGTCAAGGACCAAGAAGGCTGTGAAGTCGTGAAGTGTGTGCGCTCAAGTGCAACGGCGGAAAAAAAAACTAAGTCAATCAGGCGAGACGAAACTAGGTCAAACACAGTGATAAAGTAATTTGTATTGTTTATATTTGATGCTACACATATAAACAAGAATGGCAGAGAGATTAACACAGTTAATAGCCGCTGGAAAAGAAATGGTATTGTCGGGGACAGCTCTACCGGAGTGGGTGAAAGAAAGAGAAGACAGAGAGCGTGAGGAACTTGTTAAAGAGAGAGAAGAAAAAGCTAAAGAAAGAAAGATGGTGGAAAGAGCTAAAGAAAGAGAGGCGGTTGAGAGAGCTAAAGAGTCAGAGAGTTGGAGCTTAGGGAGACGCATACAAAACCTGTTTGGAAGCCAAATTTGCCACCTTTTAATGAGAACGTGGATCAAATGGATGCATATTTGGTGAGATTTGAAGTACATGCTCAGGCTACAGAAATATCTAAAACTCAATGGGGAAGTCATCTTTACGCATTGTTACAGTGAAATGCACTGCAAGCTTGTATCAACTTTTCTAAGAAAGATTTAGAGGAATTTGACAAGGTGAAGGAAGTATTGATGAAAAGATACAACTTGATAGATGATGGGTATAGAGAGAAGTTCCATAAAGCTAAACCAGAGAGAAACCATACATTCGTTGAATTTGTTGAGGACAATTACAAGATACTTAATGCGTTGGGGAGAATTGTCCAATACTGAAAAGACATTCGAAGGTCTCATTGATCTGTTCATCAGAGACAAGATCCTCACATCTTGCAATCCTCATTTAGTGGCTTTTCTACATGAAAGGAAACCGAAAGATGTGCCAACAGCTGTACAGCTGTGTTAGCAATATATTACTGCACATCCAGAGCAGACAATTCAGAGAGAAGAAGACTTGATAACTAGCAAGATTCTTTGCTGCAAAGACTAATGATAACAGAAGTCGCTTTAAACAAGAATGGAAACAGGACCGTCGGCAGAAAAACAAGTGTTGGTGAAAAAAAAAGTTTTAAGTGTTTCAAAACGGAAACAAAAGCTTATTAAGACGAAATAAGATATGGGTTTAAGCAGAAGTCAGGAGTTTAAAACTATCAACAGGGGAAGACCAACCGGACATCCATACAATGCGTCAGTTTGCATAGACTATCACTATAGTGAACAACTCCCTACAATGTGTCAGTTTGCATAGACTATCAACATGGTGAACAACTCCCTACAATGCGTCAGTTTGCATAGACTATCAACATGGTGAACAACTCCCTACAATGTGTCAGTTTGCATAGACTATCACTATAGTGAACAACTCCCTACAATGTGTCAGTTTGCATAGACTATCAACATGGTGAACAACTCCCTACAATGCGTCAGTTTGCATAGACTATCAACATGGTGAACAACTCCCTACAATGTGTCAGTTTGTATAGACTATCAACATGGTGAACAACTCCCTACAATGTGTCAGTGTGCATAGACTATCAACATGGTGAACAACTCCCTCATGAATCTGATCAGATCCAGATGGCTGGAGCTGTAACTTGTGACGCTGGGAAATTAAAAATGTATCCTGGATTTGTTGGAAAAAAATCTATATGGGTCTTGAGAGACACAGGAACGACCACAATCAGAGTGAAGAGACTACATGTGCACCCTCACCAGTTGACGGGTAAGAAAGTCCAATGTATGACATATGGAGGAACAATTGAAGAATATCCCACAGCTGTCATTGACATTGATACGCCATTTTTATCTGTGAAAGTTGAAGCATGTGTGTTCGGAGAGGCCTGCAGCCGACTTGATTCTAGGAAACGTGACTGGCATCACTGAGCCTACCATTACAGATATCTTCAAGTGGCAAAGGTCAGCAATGTCAGAAGTTACAAATGCGGTAACTAGATCTAAATCTGGTGTAATAGAAAACATGGGACAACCGATCCTACATAGTCAGATCGAACAGCCAGAATCAGAATTAACATCAAGTTATGGATTGAAACAAAAGGAAGACCAAACATTGGTTAAACTTTTTGAATTGGCTGAGCGTCCCACCAGTAAATTTAAAGTGAAAAATGGACTTCTGATGAGACAAAATAACAAAGAGAAATTTAATTTTTTTTAAAGTATGTATGCAAACATTTTGTTTATAAAAATGCACCATTTTTACAACTGTTCAATATTAATAGTATCAGACATTGGTGGACTATGTAGTCAGGGAGACGATCACAATAATATCTTCAACACATTTATGCAAACGGTTTTGAGTTGTGCGATGTGTAAGCTTGCGCGATGTGTTGGCTTGTGCGATGCCCAGGGCTCTGTTATTAGGTGAGTTACACTTAAAAATAATTTTTTGCAGGTACAGTGCTAATGAGACATTAAAACAACTTTTTGAAATCTTATAAATAGACAATGTGAATACTTATATTTTTATTATAGATATATTTGTATAATGAGTTGAAAAAAAGAATGGGGATCTATCTACAGTGGGATTTAAAACGAAAGTACCGAAATATACAATCTCATAGGTAACATTAAATTTAATATGTAGGAACTAGGACACACACACTTGCAAAACAGAATGGTATCAGTAACTATTACACTACTTACCCTTCTTTGAATAACTGAAAAAAAAGTTATTTAACAGGTAAAACAGTAAATGTTATTTACATTAATAAAATATTTATAAACATATACAGGAGCGTACTGGGTATCAAAATCGGCCCGGGCATTTTCCATATAACCCGCCCCACAAATGGCATGACATACTAAATGTGTATAATATATGTAGATAAAGTTGGATAATGCATCGGAGACTAGATGTATGCTGGCGTATGCTGGCGTAGGATTACGTACTGTATCTCATTTATTCATGTATGTAGTCTGAAAACTACTAACAGTACAATAGCAGCGTTAATGAGTTTGAAATGAATATTTTTTTATATCTCCGCTCCTATATTGAAGCACATGGTGCGCACCAGGGCACTGTTAAAGGCGACTGAGAGGGTAAAAACAAGTTGGTTGACTTTTGATTCCGGATAAGTAGATAGAGAAACAGAACTATAGATAGGTTAGAAGTTTAGAACCGCCTTAGTTGTAGAAGGGATCCTTGCCAGTGTGGTCAGCGGGTGAGAAGCAGTGAAGGTTGGCTGGTCAGGAAGAAGTCTTGTGAGGAAACTGTGGAAAGGGTCATTCCTGTTAGTGGAAGACATTCCTTATAGTGTATGTATGCCTCTATTATCGTTCCTGAGACACGTTATGTGACCTTTGTTAGTGGCAAGATAGAGAACTATGTAGGAACGTTAAGACATAGACGGCAACAGTGAACAGTGCATGTTAGTGGAATGCAGTGAAGTAGACAGTGAACCATGCAGACCAGAGCAGCTAAATGAATTCATAGATAACATAAGACACTAATGTTCAATCTGATCTTCTAATATCTTGTAAAATGGATTGCTTAATTTGTATAGAAGAGATAGAGAATCACGTGGCTAAATGCTATTTGTGTACGATTGGTGAATGAGGTCCATTGGGTGTCAGGTTGATGGAAAGCTTACCGGAGAGCTGTGATCTTAGCACAGTCCCAGTGCCTGCAGTGCTCCAGAAACGGATTCTTCGTTAGGGTTCCTTAAACGATGCTGGAACGTGAAGAAAACTCTCAGCACTGTGCACGATAAGCGTTCATTGCCAGTAAAGTTATTGACAGTTTTGATAACCACAGTCAAGGTTTACATTTTGTTTTTGTTTTTTCAACCGTATAGGAAAGCACAGGCAGCACGGATAGAAATAACAACGTGTACAGTAAATAGTTTGTTCTATTCTTTAGTTGTTATTTCATGAAACAAGAATTTACAGTGCTCTTAATATTACATAAGTAAAAAAAAGGAGGGCGCACTAGCTCTTTTCTTTAATACTTTGCTAAACTAGAAAGAGTTAAGAAAATTAAAGCTACGACTAAAGCCATAGGTCACGAAAGTGTTGCCAGCCTGCTTAAGATGCTAAGTGTTCGCGTTAAAAACGCCAAAAGGTATTAAGATTCTGAGACGTTGAAATACAGATATACCCAGTAGGAAGAGTGGTCGAGAGGCTAGGCTTGAACTTGGCTTGGCTTGGCTACCTATGAAGGGTTCGACACCCTACTCAAGCAGAGTTGCGCTTCCTTAGTGCCTAAAGTCAGCTCGGAAAACCTGCTCTCCTCCCACTGATCCACAAATAAGATTGGAACATAGCGCTCTGAGCATCCTATAAGCATGAAAGTAGCGCTATATAAAAGTGATATTTTAAATATATATATATATTTCCTAGGGGATGTAGCCCCTCCTGCCCTTCCTTAAATCTAGCCCTGATTATATAAAAGAAAAATATAAATCTCCTTACATTATATATTGGATGTGACAGCGCTATAAAAAACCAGTTCATTATTATAAGAATTGCCGTCATTAATGACTTCATACTAAGAAAAAGTTTGCCATTAATTACATTGGCAAAAACAAAAAAAAGTTTTGGATTTATATCTAGATTTAAATTATTTAAAAACATACAATAAATTTCCATTATAAATGTTATTAAAAACAAAAACAAATAATGTTTACTTTTCCCTTTACAAAACTAAAAAAGAAGAATTCCATAGGCCTACAAGCCTATAACCATATTGAGCTTTGAATAAGCTGGGTGGTTTGCAATTTTGCAGCTTTGTTATAAAGGTAACAGGTAGTACCGGTAACTAATGTTAAAGAGCTAATTGTCGCCCCTATTTATTGCTGCTTTAAATCAATGTTTTTAGCTTCTCCTCTCTCATCCCTCTTTTTCGGTAACTTTGTCAATGGAGACATTAAAAGACGGGGGGGAAGGAAGAAACAAAAACAAATGGGAGTGCCATCAAACGTCCACGCCGACCAGCAAAATCATCCGCTAAACACAACCTCGACTACATCAAAGCAGTGTTGACGTCCATGTCTCTTACATTACAAAAAATACGGTCTAGCGTTTTGCAAATGGTAATAAGTACAGTTTTTTAAAGATGTTTATATTCTTGTTGAATTCCAAACAAAATTAATTGTAAAAAAAACAACAATAACAACAAAAGTTGGTTGGACATCTAGCTGTTTCTTGTTGCTGTCACTTTTTTTTTTAGTTGTCCTAAATGAAAAAAAAAAATTCTAGCCAAACCGGCACACCGGGCATTTGCCCGAATGCCCATACAGCCAGTCCGCCCCTGAACTTATACATGTTGAAATCTTATTAACATTTGCGATCATACTTTATCAGATGTTTTGAGATAATCTTAATGTATTGTATTAAAAAAATTTATGGTCATGAAAATAGACATTCTTTATCTATCTATCTATCTATCTATCTATCTATCTATCTATCTATCTATCTATCTATCTATCTATCTATTTATTATATTTCTATGGCAAGCATTTAAATAATTACACATTAATCACTAAATAACAGATAAGAAAATCCAACCCTAAAAGTTTATCCAATAGTCCAGTTCATGTGGCCGTTGTTCAGTTCACGTGGACGTTGAACAGTGTGAGCAACATACGTAACCAAGCGTTTTTCCCACGATTGGGCAATCTGCTCTTAAGACGATGTCGTGATCGTTCCTTTCTTATCTTTATGACAGTTATCTCTTTTGTCAGCTATCTGACACATAAAGAGGTAGTGGCGAAAGAGGTAGTGGTTTTCATCAGAGCAGTTGGTCCAACATTCCTCTACAGCAGACTTTCTCAATGTACGTCCGTAAAGGCGTTATAGTCCCATAGGTCACATTTTAATCTTTGGCCATGTTATCTTCGACATCAATTCAGTAACTTCTATTCTTAGTGTTGCCTTCAAATAGTCGGCACCATTTTTCATTTCTGACACAAACATTTTCTAGAGGTCTATACTTCCCTACTTTATGATTCAGTTCACCGCTTCATGACTTACATTGAATTATTCTTATAGTTCAGGTCTTCTTGTGTTGCTTCTTGTTTAACATCTGTCCTTTGTTTTCCATGTACTCCTTCATTAACTAATATATCATTCATGTTCACTTTTATTGACTCTAGTATACTGTTCATTGAGTACTCCACTTTAAACATGTAGTTGTCAAGACATTGCCCTCCCTTACAGGAAAAAAGTTCTGAGTGTCTTCTTGTTGCTGCTTATTATCAGCTCTCTGACTTTGAGTTTCTACTTCAGCTGCAAATAGCTGAGCTCATATAGGCTTTTGAGCGTTAAGAAAACGCAATTCCTACACCAAACGTAGTACATCTGTCAATCCCTAAGGTTGATTAGTGAGTTCTTGCCAATGTAGCGAAGTTATAACAATATGTATATACTATATAAAATACTCTATCTTGTATGCTATTTTAATACCTAAGATGATATGAATTGTTTTTCTTTTGCATAATGTGAAACTAATTTAGATTTTTTTCAGGAAAACATTAGATAAGAACATACCTTATCTTTTATCAATTTTACATCTTCTTGAATGAGTTTTAATGCTTCTGTTGAGTAGTTCATAATACTTAAGTAAACATCGTAGACATATGAACAAATCAAAACATTTGTGTATAATTGTGTAGGCTAATTGCGTTGAACTAAGGTGTTAGCACATTGTTAGACAGAAAAGAGGGTGATGCCAAAAGAGGAGAATCATTTGGACAGTAAGTACACATTAATATATATATATACTGAGGGACTACAATTGACAACCTCGGTGTAACTACTGTACAATAACAATATTAAGGGACCTTAAAATGATTTTCATAAGGCTTCTAAAGCTAAACTACTTAAAAAAAAATAATTCTATATTTTTAATAGGTACAAAAGCATGTCTCAGGGTGGAAGAAAAATGGTGTACGTGTAGTTTTTTAAATTTATTTTACAAATTTTCATATTTTAATTAAATATACTTATTTCTTTATACAATTTTTTTTTTAAATGTATTGTCCCCCCCCCCCCCCCCCAAAAAAAAATGTGTGACTCCCTGTGCAGAGTCTTTCACAATCGAAAACCCAGCCCTGGTTCTCCTTTTTAAAAAATGACACATAAACTATTGTTTAAATGTACATTGATTTGTGAGACATCTAAGTAATAAACAAAACCAATCACAATATCTTAGCATTAATAAGTTAGATTTAGAGTCTTTTTGTTTTCGAGAGAGAGAGAGAGAGAGAGAGAGAGACAGCAAAGAATGATACTCTATAACATATTCAAAAACATTTGAATAGCATTGAAAAGATCAATCTAGATCTAGTGTCATTTCCTTACATTCTAAAAAGGGTGAGATAAACGATGACAATAAATAAAACCAACTTGATATCTTTTTTTTTTAATTTAAAGAATAAATCCCCCAAAAAACTGTAGAAAGAGGAACGTGAATGTGACTTTTAATTGAGACCTATGGAAAATGTATTTTTATTTCTTGGCTTAAAACGTATAATATGCTCACAGGCGAAATATGATAACATTTGAATTTTTCGCTGGGGGGGGGGGGGGGAACAGATAAATGAAAGTGCTAGTAAATTAACGAGCCCAAAATATAATTGCGTGAATGTGTCGGGGGCCCATTATGAAGCGCATTATGAAGCGGGTCTTTCCAAATCAATTCAAAAGTCTATGTCTATGAAATAAGGATGTGGAGGTTTAAAAAAAAAAAGGTGTTCCAGAGATCGAAGACAGAGAGAGAGAGAAAGAGAGAGAGAAAGAGAGAGAAAGAGACTAAAAAGAGAGTTGGTCGTAAAATTCCTTGTGGCATATACACTACTTCCAGGTATGTTAGGTTGATCGTTAAAATGTAGCCTGTTCAATAAAAAATTCAAAATAAAGAAAAAAAATGGGGTGTTCCGGCCATAATTATTAATATAAATCCTATAAACAAATCAATATCATAGCCGGTGTGTACTGCAAATAGAATATTTAATATGCGTCTATAGCGTGTTAAATAAACTTTATTTTAAAATTGATATTGTAAAGAAAAAAAATAAAAGAATATACCTTGTGGAACTACTGAAGGTGTAGCCAAAGTCATTGTGTTCTGTCTGTAAAAAAATATACATTTGTTACTACCTGATGAAATAAAAAAAGTCATTATTTGATATATATATATTTAGACAGAGAGAGATACTTCAACATTTGAGCGTGGATGGTCTCGGGTCCATCTGTATGATCTTTTATTATTTTTGTTTTCAACTTTTTTTGGTAACAATCGCATTTTCTGTCAGCGTATGTGTCTGGCGTGATTGTGAATACAAACTAAGTCAGTGCATTAGTTAGTAATATTGTGGACATTCATTTTTGAAGGTGTGTAGTGGAGAACCATGTGTGAGAACACAAATCTAAACACAGATTCGTTAAAAACTGTATCTTTAAGATATTTCTGTATTACTAAATACAAATGTGATGCTTATAAATACACTGATGACATAAGTAGCTGTGTGGGTAGCTGTGTGGGTAACTGTGTGGGTAGCTGCGTGGGCAGCTGTGTGGGCAGCTATATGGGCAGCTATGTGGGTAGCTTGAGGAGTCAGTACACTCTAGTGGCTGCCTGGTCGTGCGATAAAACATGTCAAACAAATAAACAAAACAAACGTACTAATATAAAAAGACAATGTGCTGATGGCCAGTGGTTTAAACATTTAATAATCTGGAAAGACCTGGCGACAGGTTCAGTAAGAAGCTTCTTAGTACCATATGTAAAAAAAAATGTCAATTTCAATAGACTAGTATGGTTCAGTACATTTTAGTATATAAAGTAACATTTTTCCATTAGTACACTATTTGGCGTAAACGTGTTATGCTATTTGGACCCGAGTTCTCAAATTCTCAAGTTTGATGAGGCGAATGGTCTAGCTTTAGAACAAAACTGAGAATTCTAAAGTATACAAACAGAGGCATTAAAAGTTAACAGCTTTATATTGGGAGAACATCATTGATTCGAAACATTTTACTTATGACATTGCAAAGCAAAAATATTTCGTTGGAGAGGTTTGCTTGTAGACTTATGCTTGCTCCCTAAGGGGTACAGAGAATAAAGTAAGTAGGCAACATTACAGAAATATCTTTGCCGTTTTTTAGTATATTATTTAAAAAAATATTTTAAAAAATATATCCAAATTGTTTAGATTTACACACTTTATGTCTTCCACTTCTTTGAGATACATGTCTCTTTGTTCTGTCTCAATACTTGCTAGTTTAATCATTTCTTCAAGGTCCTGTTCTTCCAAATCTGTTAAAAGATTAAATATATTATTGCTTTAATAATTATTATTTTGGACTATGTACTTCATATATAACAAGTTTTCCTTAGAATCATCCTTTAATTTAAACTGTCATCAGTTATAGGAGTGCACATAGCTTTTTAATGTGACATATTTATTTTAAGGAGTTTAGTGCAGCAATTATTTATTTTTTACAGTTTTGATGAGGCCGACATTTTTGCTGGCCTTGGCGAAGAGGGACAGGTTCTTTAAAAGCTCTTTTTAGTGTGAGCTGGTGCTCCTAGATCTAATTTTTGACCTAATTTTATCTTATATTTTTATATTATTTATATAGGCCAGGGCTATGATGTTTGTAATTTAGTGTCCTTTTAAATTTTTATAGTTCAGTGCTGAGTATTTTGTAGTTTTCGCTATTTATAACTTTCTGCTAGTTTTAGTCTTTTTCTGTTATTTGTGTTTTACTCGTAGTGGAAAAGTAGTTTTGAAAATAGTTAACTAGCCTTAGAGCTGTGGATGTTATTTCCTATTTTTTGTCCCAGGCTAGTTCTGCTTATTTTTGTCTTTGGCACTAGCGTTGGATTGGTTGTTATTTTTTTATCAGTTTATGTGCAGGTCTGTAAACGGTATAGAGCCCCCATATGAGTTTAGAATAGAAATAACTTTTTATCTTCCGTTTTGTATTTTTGTAGGATTTAAATTTTAAGATTCTCTTTTTAATGCTGTTTTATTTGGTATATAATGTTGTGTAGTTCGTGTCTTTAGTAATTTGCTAGATTTTTTTTTTATGTAAGGCTGGGTACAAATTAATGAAATAGGTAGTCCAGTTTAGTTTTAGATAATTAGCGTGACGTCATGCTCTCTGATATGTTCGCGCTGACCAGTTATAGCTAGCTCCGGAACCACGTTGAGCTTTTTTTTGTCTTGACCAGTGGTCAGTGCTGACAGTGGTGCCTGTATAAAGCTATTTGTGTGTTGTATAATTTCAGCTGGGACCGCCTGTAAGTTGGAAAATGTTTTTATTTTTACTTTCTTTAGTTCGTATTTGTATCAATTGTTTCTACATCTATTGATAGTCTAAATGCAGACTGATTAGTGTAGTGGCGTCTTTGGCTAGTTAATTAGCCATGATTACCTCTGATGGAACCGGAAGTTCTGTAGACTTAGGTAGCGTCACCCCCTTGAGCCATCCGTAATGCTTTTTGCTTTCCTATACTATGTCTATGTGTAAATATTTTATTATTTTATGTTCCCTATGTATTTTTATGAATATTTTATCGTTAGCATAACCACTCTATTTAAGTTGGCATTTTGTCCTACTTTTTAATGTAAAAGATAGCTGCGGCATAAGCATCGCTGTCATGGCGGCTTGTTTAGTCTTATCTACTATTATCTAGATCTAGCTTATGTTTATTGTAGTCTAGCCTAACCTGTGTTGGTTGTGGCTGGGACTTTAATAACTCAGGTATTGCTTTTATTAGCTACATGTAGGTAAATACAATTACCTCATGCTTGTAGTATGTGTATGTGCTAGACTAGGTCTAGTTCATTATTATTTTGTTATTATTTCTTATGTTTGTTTATATTTGTAATTGCAGGCTATAATTCCTGCCTAACTGCCATTATTTCGGCTGCCTAACTGCCATTATTTCGGCTGCCTAACTGTCATTATTTCGGCTGCCTAACTGCCATTATTTCGGCTGCTTAACTGTCTGCTGTAGTTCTGCTTTACTGCTGCTAGTAGCTTACTGTTTAGTGTTGGTGTAATTTAGGTTATTTGGTGGTCGGTTTAGAAAGTAATAGTTGTAGATTTAGCAACATAGATCCAGAGGCGGCAGAGGGTTTTGGTTAGTGGAGTTGTTAAGTTCAGTTAAGTAGGGTTGATTAGTTATATAGTAGTGCGTATATATAGTTTTTGTTTATTTTTAAGTTTATTTTCATCTTCGTATTTACCTATATTTTTATTGCTTTGTAAGTTGGTTGTAAATAAAATGCATATAAGTTTCTTTTAAAATTTCAGTTGGTTATTTTATTTTTAGTTAGCTAGTTTAGTTTAGTTTATTTTAATTGTGCTGTCTGGTTGCTTAGGCGGCTATAGCCCCTTGGTCGCAGACCGAGGTGCACAGATTGGGCCCACCCAGTAGAGCTACCACCTGCCTACTGTTATAAATGAATAAATGTTGAGCAGCAGATAACAAAAAAGGCCTCACTCAGCAGCGCCACTCTGACCTGCTCACATTAGTTTCAGGCATTTAGACTACAGTTGTTTGCGAATAGCATGTATCTGATGCAGTCATATTTTACTTTGGTCCTTGCCTTAAGCCTTTGAGCATTGAATAAACTAGCATCAGTGCGCTATCGTATGCCAACTCTAATGCTTTTATGCGAAACACATCATTAAGAATAGTGGTGAACATTATACCACAAATCCTTGGAGCCAGCACACAGTCCAGCTTAACGCTATTTGGAACTGGAAAAGGCTCAGAGTTGTCTCCATTGGCTAGGACTCTTCCTCACATATAATCATGAAATTGGCGCACCATTGTTATGAAGTAATCCGGAAAGCCAGATTTGGGCATGATCTACCAAGGCCTTCACGACTGACCACTGTGCTAGCGAACATTTATGATAAAAAATAAGGTCTATAGTTAACATTTGTTAGTTTATACTTCAAAGTGATGGTCTACAAACTATAATGAGGGCTAATTCAAAATATACCACCACTTTAGTCAAGTAAAATTTATTTTCCTTATGTTCGATATATATATATATGTATATATAATTATTGAAGCGGTTAATTTTGTTTTACTAGTTCTTGTATTGTCAGGTAAAATAAATAACTTTAAAATGACACTTAACCATAATCTTCAAATACAAAAACAAACTTTAATAAAATACTCTGAAAGTCACAAAGGTAAAGGTACATTCCTCGTCCCATATGCTAGGACACATTTATACAAATACTTTTTCTTCTATAGTGCTATTAGAGCATGGAATGGGTTGCCTGAGATAGCCAGGAAAACTTGTGAATAGGCAGAATTTAAGTCATTGGTTAATATGCATAACGAAATGCATGACGCGTAGGACGTAATCATCTTCTTTTTTGAAGTAACGTCTGTATTATATAAGATAAGATAAGTAAGACCTATAAAGTATAAAGGGGGCTAATTTAACTTATATCACCACATAAGTCAAGAACAATTACTCTCCTAAGTTTAAAAAAACAACCCTTTATTTTGAAACGATAAACTTCTTTGTACTAGTTGTGTTGGCATGTTAAATTAACAACGGACAAATTCAACCATAAACAGAGATATGGTGTGGGAGAAATTACGTGTACACACTTTTTACCAGGCAGAATGAGTTCATATACTTTTTGTTAAAATAAGACTGGACCTAACATAGAGATTGTAAGGAACACATGCTCCAACAAAACAAGATTACAAAGAGAGTTTGTGCGATATTACAAACCTGAACCTTGCAAGCCGCATCGCATGGTGAAATATTATTTTTCATTTCTCTTCTAGTTTTTTAGACTGGATCTGACAGACGGATATTTTGTACAAACCTAATAGCGGCTTTTCCCCTTACGGGGGACGCTAAAAAGTAAAAAATAAAAACTTCACGTACATAGCAGAAGCAGTAGAAAAGTTCCGGATTCAATACATTGCAACAAAATCTATACGCCTATCTATCTATCTTCACCCACCAAAAAAAGACTGTGATGTTACATTACAAGCTCCAAATATCGGGTCTAAAAAGTACAAAAATCGATTGACCTTTTCTGAAACTCAATTCCATTAACAAATAGGGGGAAAATATGAGAGATTTGAGCAAGCGACCTACTGCAGTCTTCCCAGACACGAAAGAATCTCTTTGTTTTGGTTGCAATAATCAAGTAGGAAAACAAATATTTAGACTTCTGGCATTGACAGAACTAGAACTAGAAAAATACCCTAACTTATAACAAATAGTGACCACATGGACAATTGATGTCTACTAACTACCCCTACCTAGTCCACTAGTTCTAGTTAGATTTAGTTAGCCATATTAAATGGATATTGGTTTAAAATCCCAATCACTCATATAGCTTTATGTAATGCTATTTCATATCCATTTCTTTTTTTTAAAAAAGATGTAAATATTACTAGGTAACTTAAAGACTCCTCGTTTAGAAATGTGCTCAGTAATGAAACAAGGTTTTAGCTACTACAGGAAATACATATTAGTTATACTAATTATACTACTAATTAAGGAGAAATAATAAACATGAGCATACCGAATGGGTAACGTCTGCTGTTCTCATCTTGTGGTAGCAGAAAGGACAGCGGTATCATAAACATAAGTATACTATGTTCACAGGTAAATGACATAAACTGACGATGCCATAATTCTTCCGCTTCCTCTTCGTTTGTTTTTATTGCAGAGCTAATAAATAAATAAATAAATATACTTTAAGTGTTATATCAAATATAGAAAAAATAATGCAGGAACTATTTATTTTAGTCTACATTTCTTGCTAATGTGGAATTGTATATACAGTATGACGGTACACACCGGTACGGCGTACCGGAACCTTTTCAATGTGGGGAAAAAAATAAGACTTTTCTTGTAGTTAAACGTTTAATATTAATTTAATAGTAGTTAAAAATTAGAAAATCCATCACTGAGTCACTTATTCTTTTCTTACCAAAAAAAGGCACTCTCTCTCTATATATATATAAATGAGGATTACGTCTTCGAAATCTCAGTTGCGACCTATATATTTTGCACTGAAATAACTGTTTTAGGCAGTTGTTGATTAAATTCTTACGTCTGTCCTTGGAAGTAGATTTTCTACTACAGCTATTAAAATAATCCCCATCTGTCTCGTTTGGTAGCCTCTTGCTGTCAGGCGCTCTCTATGTCTTGTATGTATTGTAGCCCTAAAACAAACTTAACCCTAAAAGAAATTAAGTTGTCCTACTCTATTAAAGCTATAGTATTTATGGATCTATGCTTTATTTACAATGTTGACATGAGAAAAGATCGAAAGGATTTAGATCTAGATATAATTTTAAGAAATACTCTTTGCGCAGATAGTTTTTTACTTTGACATATGAAAATACAAAAGAAGCTCCATTGATCTAATTACATAATAAAATTAACATTCAAATTTGTTTAAAAACCATTTTTTACAAATATTAGTTCCGTATATCTGTGACTACAGTTTCACTGACGAACATTCTTTCATTAGACAATACCGTAATGTTGCACATCTTTCCATTCTTAGGTCTAAAACTCTAATTCAACTCTAAGATGATAGATCTATAACCTCTCTTCGCACAATATTAGGCTATGAAATATCGCGGTTAGTGTTCTGTGTTGCTAAAAGTCACTGGTTTAGGTGTTAGATCTTTAGTCCAGCTTACTAATTGAGATTTATATTCAAGTAAGCAAATTCAGCATTTTTCTACAGGTGTTGCCTGTAGTCCTGCCACGTGACTGAGATTTTTTTTCCAAATAAGCAAACAGATTGTCTGGTTACGCGTGTAGAAGTGTAATTTGAAGTCCAGTTCCCTAATTAAGATTTACTACAAGTAAAAAAACTCAGTTTCCTTGTATGACCTCTGGACCTCTGGAGAGTACCTACGTCCATAGTATCTGACTTGTGGTCACCTGTCCATCAATAAACTTAATGTGAAGAATTAAACAAATAAAAGGTTGGTGGGATTTATAAATCTCTACCTCTGAAAATATACCTAGGAAGCCTTGTAGAAGTGAGGCTTGAAGTCCAGCCCCTAGTAAAATTTTACTACCAAATAAACTAACTCAGTTCCCTCATAAGGGATTGACCTCTAGGGAGTGTCATAATACGGATATTAAACCTACGTCCATAGTATTTTAAATGTGGTCAGCTGTCTATCAATGAACTCAATGTGATGAACTAAACAATTTAAAAAAGCAAATATATATATGTATATACATATATGTATACAGAGCCGGTTATAACAATTGCGAATCATTAAGCGAAAAAAATTTCGCGGGTCCCAGTCTGGGTAGGGATAAGGATAATATGTGGAAATTAAGGTTTTGTATTAGAAAATAAATTCGTCTTTGCATTTTATTCATTGTTTACTAAGTAGAATCCAATTAGCTAAGTCATATAGCATATCAAACTTCAGTTTCCTACATAGATCACTCTTAAAAGCAATAGCAAGTATTGCCAAAATGTTCAATCTATATTCGTGATTTATTGAACTTAAGTAATTAAATGACACCTCAATATGACAATTTTGTTCTTTTTTTAAAATTTCGGTGAAAAGATAGGAGGAAGCGGGAAACCTGTAATATAAGTTATAATGGTTTAATTTTATAACCTATTTCTAGAGTTAGCGCGGGCCCATGAAAGTGCAGCCCACTGTGGCCGCATATGTTGCAGTAGCCTAAGACCGGCCCTGTATATATATATATCGATGCCTATTTACTAACTTGAACAGTGCGATGATTAAGTTGAAGAGAAGAATGTTAACTATAATGACATAGATGCTCATAATTATTGGCACGTAGTAACTTCCCACTTCAGAAGGACATCGTAACAATTTATTATTAGTACATTCTGAAGAAAAGAAAAGCATATATATAAATATATATATATATATATATATATATATATATAGTGTTGATAAAATGAATTATAATTATTACAAGTACTAAATTAACATACTACCTAACACTATATATCAGTACTGTTTATTTATGTATCTATTATAGATATGGGTGTTTCCAGATGAAGAAATAGGGTTATACTCCTCTCTAATACGACTGCTGTTTTGTTTTAGCAATTTTTTTTTGATGTGGGATTTATTGTTGAATCATCACTTGTGCCAGCGTTGACAATGGATGTGGGAATCAAATTAAAAACCTCATCTTCAATACAAAACTAACGCAAACTACACTCATACATTTTTTGAGCCTTACCTTACCCTCCACCTTTTTTTTTCTTAAAAAAAATAAAAAATAAACAACTGTCAACAATCTCCATGAGCGTAGCCAAATTGGTTTTTTAGTTTAACCCCCTTCCAAAGGGAATTTAAACGTTATCCTCCCTTCAATAAAAACTAAGGTAAACAACAGTCACCAAATTCTATAAGTGGAGCCATGGTCGGTTGAAGTTAGTAAACTCATTTAAAAAAAAGAAAAGCTAAACTTGACAACTGAACTCTGATGATACGATCGACACCCCGCCTTGACAACTGAACTCTGATACGATCCACACCGCGTTTACAATGATAACTCTTTAAATTGGGTCCTCAAAGTCTTTTCTGTTTGAACAAATGACAGCTTGAACTTGGCTTGGCTACCTTTTAAGGGGGTTTGAGGTTCGACACTCGAACGCCACTAAGTTGGGATGATTTAAAACCTCCTTAGAAATACAAATTGGCTAATTTTGTGTCAGCTGAGTACACCCAACACTATCCCTCTTCCCATCAATATGGATATATATATATATATATATATTTATTTAGTTAGTTAGTTAGTTATATGTGTGTGTGTGTGTCTGTGTGTGTATGTGCATGTGTATATGCGTTGTAGTGAAAACAAATTTCGTCCAACAAAAAACCGCCCATCTTCCTTAATAATCCTTCTACCCATGTTTATTTGATACTTTATTGTTTATGTCGGAAAAGTGGCGTTGGTACTTAAGTCTAGCTAATTTTATATTCAAACAAACTCGTAGTCACAGTTTTTACAAATTAAAATAATTACACAATCTTAGAACATTTGCTTTTTTTTTCAGTTAATGTGAAATATGTTGCAGATATGATTGCTTACCACTAGGTTCAAGCTCATCCAACGTAAAATCTCCAAACACTGACCAAAAAGGTCGTTTGAACATTCGAAAAAATAACAAACCCGTCAGTTGTGTGTTAGGATACAGAACAGCTTGTGAAGACACAGCGAAAGCGATGAAGAATGCAAAAATAATAAGTAGAAACTGGCACAAAAGTTTACCCTAGAAATAGACATTATATTAATATTATGATCAATGAATCTATCTATCTATCTATCTATCTATCTATCTAACTATCTATCTATCTATCTATCTCATTATATTATATATATACACTATAGATTATCAAAAAAATTTCGTCTTCCATATTTTTATATAATTTTTCTCTTCGATGAAATAAGTATTTCTACTTAACATGTTTATTGTTAGCCTCCTTCAGCCGTAACCACTATATGGTACAACTTTTAGTTATATGTTTGTATTGAACTAAAATAAAATATATTATGACATGTCCTATTGATATCAGTCTTGTTTAGTTTAATCTTTGTATACCGTTTATAAAATTAAAAACAAATTGTAACAATTAAAAACAAAAAAAACTATATTTACCATACCATTTTTATGATAACAATAAGCCTTGGTCCTAATGATTTTGTGATGTAACAGAACTCTAGCGTAAAAATACAAAAGAACATGAAGTCAATACTAAAAAGTGTTAAAACGCAGTCCATTAGTTGCTGATTGTCCTGGTGGCGTTTGTAGGCAGCGATATGTAAGCTACAGGAGAAGAGAAATAGGAGAACAGAAACTAGTTCTATGCCATCTATGAAACTCCAACATGACCGTCTGTGTCTCATAACGTTGCGTAGACACTGAAAGTAATTTGAATGAAAGTAATTATATAGTGTCATTTTAATATAAAGCTTAATTAGATTTTTTATATTAAGGATGTATTTTATGTTGATTTTTTCTACTTTATATTTTTGAACATATTATACGTGATTTGCATACCTGATTGATGATTTCAGCTGAGTAGAATAGTACCCAAGTCAAAAGTACCCATTCAATCCAATGCAATGTGTCGACTGCTAGAAAGGAGATTATCCAAGTAGCAAAGAATCCCAAAAATAAAAGGTGAAAGATCTGTGGTAAAGAGATACACTTCTTATATTTGAAATACTACCAAGATTAGGAAATATATACACATTTAAAAGAAAATATTTTTGGTTTATTTCTTTGTTTTTCAGAAGACTACAATTTGAACATAGGTCACTTAGTTTACTTTCGTGTGTTAACAACTGAGCACTAGCTGTCATAGATTTGATTTTTACATAATAACAAGACAGACATAGGAAAAAAACAAACAATATAGCTTAAATAAAAATAATACTAATAATCAGATCCCATAATGAATACTTACAAATCGAAGAAAGGCTATCACCCTCGGAACTAGTAGTTTACTGAACATTCTAATGCAAAAACTGAAACATTGATTTTTTTTAAATTTTATTTATTGTTATTTTATTTTCACATTTAGAATTCATAAGAAAATTGTGTTATCGGAACAAATGAGAATTATAGCATGCATTATGTTTGGCATAATTGGCTTTTATTATTGTCATGGGCGTAGTCAGGGAGTAGGGGACTTTGAAGGGGTGGGGGTGGCGTTATAATGCAGGCAGACGAAAAAACTGCAACTGATTGGCCTAAGAAGTACTTGTATATACACTATGGTACTGCGTTTCAGTACTGGGATATGCTTTAAATATAAACATAAATTCGATTACTAAGATCAAGGATGAGTGCAGTATTTTACGTGACTACAGAATACCTATTGCAACCTATTCATACAAGCCCGCTATTCCAGAAAAAAAAATGAAATGAATAAAAAAAAAAGGGGATATAATAGAACAGGATAACACAGCTAAAAAGAAAAAAAATAACAAGATTACAAAGACAGTTTGTGTGGAAACACAAACTTAAAATCGGCTCCCGAAGTGATCCACCCAGACAGGTAAAAAAGACAGTTTTCAATATTTTCAGAAAGAACATCAGAATGAAATTCTATCAAAGACAAATGACAGAGAAGAATAAAGAAATAAGGTTGACAAATGTGTGGGTGCCCCAGCGGTCTAGCAGACCAAACGATAGGTGTAAATAAATGTGAAGTTGTATGTGAACATGGCCTTTTTGATGTCTTATAATTATATATCTAATTGATCTTAATGTTTTGTAAAGGTTGAATCTCTAATTGCTAAAGAAAAAAAATTCCATAAAAAAATTCCTTTCAAGTGTTTAACAGTTGTTTTGCAGTGCTGCAGTTCATGCGATAATATAAAACACTACTTATAAATTGTTGTTTTAAATTATTTACAACTTATATGCATACTAAATACCTTTTTTCTCTTTAAAAAAAGCAAAAATAATTTTTTTTTGTAAATATAGTAATTAGTATGACAAAACTTACATAATTTAACAATACAAATGTAAAAAAAAAGACAAAAAATCTAAAACCGTTATTTTAAAAGTGTTAAAAATATGATAAATAGTCATCTTCGCTAACAAAGAGCCTCCAGTGTTTCTTAATATTAATAGTAAATAGTTGTAAATGTGATGTATTTTTATGAAAAAACTGCTTGCATAAGTCATTTTAGAAATGAAAAAGTAGCCTTTGCATCAAAACATTGAACGGTCTAAAATATTATGATGACGGATTTTCTAGTTTACGAGTTCTAAACAGGACGGCATGACGGACCGGACGGACAGATATTTCACACAAAACTAATAGCGTCTTTTCTTCTTTCAGGGGCAGCTAAACATGATCTAAAATTTCATGATGTCCGATTTTTGCTTTTCTTTTCTAGTTTATAAAATCTAAACGGGGCGGATGGACGGACGGATAAACAGACCGCACAAATCAAATAGCTGCTATTTACTTTTCTGGGGCCGTTAAAAATTAGTAGTAGAAGTGAAAAAGCTAAGAACTTTGACTCTACATTCCTGAATCTTTTCACTAACTACTATATGGTTATTGAAATAATTCGCTTTATCAATTTTTCCTCTTTTTTTAATCACATGTTACCTGCATTTTCTAATAGTGTATGTGCATCGTAAATGAGCATTTTCATTTCTAAATAATAACTTAAATTTACTTTGTCTTGAAAAATAGTAATAAAATAATTAATTACATTTAGTAGTATTTTGTTTTTAGAATTAACACCTCAAAGAAGAATATAATTAAACTATTTTACCTTTTTTTTGATGTTTCTGCCAGTTCCGGTTTTGGTTGTTCGGATCTACTGTGTGATGGAACAGTGCCATTGTTCCACATCTCTTTATTCAGCAGGATGCACGGTGTTTGAGAAAGAAATTTGCCAAGATTGTTAAGTAATGCTAAGTCCACACAGCTGTAACCATTCCACGATCCTTTTAACTTATAGATGAGCAAGTCATAAACAATGTGTGGATTTGTAGCGTATGTTTTGTTCAATGTGGATATGGCCAAGTTTTCAAAGTTTCTGAAAGAAAAGTGACAAGAGTTTCGTTAAAAAAATCTGTTAAAATTACAACAATATAATGTTCAGTATCAATGAGTATATACTATATTTAAAAACAAATATATTTAATAAAAAAATGTATAAACCTTATTTCTTTATCCAGTTTAGAAACGTGGTCACTGAGATCATTTTCATATAATAACTTGAGACCATTAATTATTTCTATGGCATACAATGCTGCTATAGTTGGTCTCTAAAAAAAAAAGAAAAAAAATGTTTTATCCGTAAAGAAAATTAGTTTTACAATTGTTCATTGCAAAAAAAAAAAACAGTACATTTAGAGTACACAATTTATACGATATCGCACGTAATATACATTCATAGTCCAGAGTTCTTTTTAGCATTTTTTTTAGATCAAATAATAATCTAAAATAGGGAAATGGAGATATATTTTTTACGGTTCCATGACAATTCCCCACATCAGTCAATTCCCCACATTCCCAACTCCCCACAATTACAATTCCCCACATCACAATTCCCCACATTGCAATTCCCCAAATTCACAATTCCCCACGTTTACAACTCCCCACATTGGGATAATATTTATTATAACCATAGACTAATGTACTATATAAGACAGTCCATATAATGATACAAAAGCGTGCCCTCCGTTTCCCCACATCGAGCATTATTTTATTTAAAAACGCTACTTGTTAATAAATATGTAAAAATACATTATCCAAGCATGCATTTTTATATACAATTTGCCTTTTAAAAATTTGAAACAGGTAAGTTAAATTCTATTATTTTTTGAATCTTTCTTAAAACATGCTAAAACGTAACATTTTTGATTTTTATCTTTTTTTAAATTACCAAAATTAAAGTTCTCAAAAATAATAGACTCTACTTATGGTGTAAAAATAAAAACACGAAATAAATCAAATAAAATTATTAATAGTTTTTGTACTGTACATTTAGTTTAATGATTTTTCTTTTATTAGATAATAGGACCTTATCTAATTCATTATTTTGTACCAAGCATATTTTGTATTAAACTCATTTGTTCATTTGTGTATATCAGTTACTTGTATTTTGTAATCAGTAATGCATTTCAATAAATTGTCATGATATTAACTTTTGGAGATTAATTAATACTATTTGCATTTTAGAATTCCTTCATTATATTATTAATTTAGTGTAATTTATATTATCCCAATGTGGGGAATTGCAATGTGGGGAATTGTGATGTGGGGAATTGTAATTGTGGGGAGTTGGGAATGTGGGGAATTGACTGATGTGGGGAATTGTCTGGCCACCATTTTTTACAAAGCTTATATTAGCTCACTTTGTCTGCCTGTATTTTTGTCTGGTAAAAGGTAAGTATTTCTCCAATACATACTTTTCAATCAAGTTTAAACTTTGCACAACTAGTTATAGGCATAGACAAGACATGAATAAATTAAAAGGTAACAAATTAGTCAATTAATTATTGCTAATCAATTTTTTTTAATCAACAAGGGAACTAATCCTAATTATTCATAAATATGGCTTAATTTTTCGGGTTTAGTCCTCTTAAATAATTGTTACGCAATCCTTCACGCATTCTCCGATTAGGTTGATACTTTAAACTTTTTTTATTGTACCTAACAAGACATAAATTAATAAGAAAATTAACAATAAGTCAATTAATAATTGGTAATTATTTTTTTGTTGTTAATATGGATTAAGGTAGATAACGTGTTCATTATTGCTAAATCTGGTATTAGGGGCGAACTTGTTTAGACTTATTTTAACGGCGGAAAAATCTCATGAACTGTCTTGAAGAATGCTAAGAAGTCTTATCTTCTCTTCGAAAGCTAGCCTCAAAGACAAGGAAAGTTCGGATCTGTTGCAGTGTTGTCCGCGTTTTAGTTTAAGCCTTTTTTTTAAAGATCTGCATTCTTTGCTCATGGCTGTGCTTCTGGCCTTTTTTTTCTTAAAATAGCGTCAATCACGGCCTCACACCACGAGAAGAGATCAAGACTTAGCATTTCCAATTTAAAGATATTGATTTAAAAATATCCTAGTAGACTAGTCATTAATTACATGTCAAGGGTAGTGGAAATTATATCTTATCTTATACAATACAGACGTTACTTCAAAAAAGAAGATGATTACAACCTACGCGTCATGCATTTCGTCATGCATATTAGCCAATGACCTCAATTCTGCCAAGTCACTGGTTTTCCTGGTAAGCTCAGGCAACCCATTCCAAGCTCTAATAGCGCTAAGGAAGAAGGAACATTTGTACACATTTGTCCTAGCATATGGGATGAGAAATGTGCCTTTGTGTCATTCTGATTATTTTATTAAATTTTGTTTTTGTATTTGAAGATTATGATTCAGAAATTTATGTATAATTGCTACTTTACTTTTAAGTCTTTTGTCCTAAAGGCTTTCTAAATTTAGTAATTTTACTAAAGGTTTTATTTTAGTCAAATGTAAATATTCGTTTGTTACGAATCTCACTGATCTATTTTGTGTCTGTTCCAGTTTCTAAATGTTTTCTTGAGTTGAGGGGTCCCAAAAAGAGGATTCATATTGTATTAGGCCAATAATAAACATAAATCCTATTGTCACTTAGAAATCATTAAAAAAACATTGAAAATTCATAAATCTGAAAAATTGCTATTCCGAAATATTAGCAAACCAAGGGGGATCTACCGAGAACTGGGAAACATGACAAGAAATCAACGAGCCAAAAAAAATTGAGAATCACTGCTTTATAATTTATGCAATCGTATGCAAATATTCTGACTTTTGCTCCTGAACTAATGCAATTTGGTAAATAATTTATGTAAATTAAAAATAGTAGTGGACCTAAGACTGTTCCTTGAGGTAAACATGAGTTAACTGTTATTGGTGTTATTTAGAGCCATTTATTATTACAGTTTGTTCTCTCCCTATCATAAAATCTTTAACCCACTGACGTAATGGACCATCACTGTAGAAATATTTTAATTTTTTAAACGAACTATGGTATTGAACTTTGTCTAAAGCCTTAGTAAAATTTTGCTCACTATGGTCTAAACCTTTTGAAAAATCATCAATTAGTCATATTAGTTGTGTTTTATATGATCTATATTGTTAAAGCCCTGTTGGTATAGAGTAAGGACATTATGTTAGTCAAAGCGGTTTATGATGTTGCTACATATTATGTGTTCTAGGATTGTACATGTGATGATAGAAAGTGGTATTGGTCTGTTATGCTGGGTCAGATTTTTCTCCTTTTTTTAAATAGGAAAAGGGGGAGGGGCTTCTTTCCCGTCCTTTGGTAATCTTAGCAAACTCATCTAGGTAACGTATAATCGTAAAAATATACGACAATGTTGCCTAAGAGAGTAAGTGTAGAGTCGAATTGATTTGTCATTTAATTAGTAGACAGAGAGTGAAGTATATTGTGCACGATCAGGGGGCGGACTGGCAAATGCTTGGTGGGCCAGCACTGAATGGGCCTGTCTAGTCGCAACCAAAGAACTTTTTTTCAATGCAGACAACTTAAACAAAAAACTGACAGCAGCAAGAGTCAAGGGGCGGACTGGCTATATGGGCAAACGGGCAAATGCCCGGTGGGTCAGTACCAAATGGGCCGGTCTGGTCACGACCAAAGAAAAAAAAATTAAATGCAGACAACTTAAAAAAAAAAGTGACAGCAGCGAGACACAAAGGCCTGAACATTTTTTCTTGTTTTTTTTATTATCTTTATTACAATTAATTTCTTTGAAATTCAACAAGAATATCAACAACAAAAAATACACTATACACTGTACGTATTATCATTTGCAAAACGTTAGACCGTACTATCTGCTATGCACGAGCGGCATGGACTGCTTTGATGTCTTCGATGTTGTATTTGACCTAATCATTTTGCTGGTCGGCATGGACCTTTGATGGCACTCCCTTTTTTTTTTGTTGCTTCTTTCCTCCCGTCTTTTAATGGTTCCATTGAAAGTTAACGAAAAAGTGGGATGAGAGAGATTAAGTTCGAAAACATTGATATAACGCAGCACAAAAAGGCGCGACAATTAGCCTCTTTGGTGGAAGCGCTCAAAAAGTCTTAGATGTTTCCTGTATAGTGTCCATGTCTAAGAGCTATATAGAAGGGTTGAGAGAAACACCACCTGTAGGCAGGCGGAGCGATCTGCTCCGCCAAACTCTCGCCTGAAGGCGTTTAAAAGCGCTACTGGCCCTGGCCAGACAGTTATCAACTTCCCTTGAAAGTGAGGCGTCATTTGACACTATACTATCTAGATATGTGAAGTGGTCTACCACTTTAAGGGGCTGTCCGTTTAGGTAATCCTTGGGGCTGAGTATGTTTTATTAGATTACTTCTGGAACATGACTTCTGTTTTCCCGAAGTTTATAGATAGACCGAAAGAGGCGGCAGCGTATGCTAATTCGTTTACCACGTTCTGGAGGTCATGTTCATTGTGAGCTAGCAGGGCGTAATCATCGGCATAGAGAAGCTCCGTTATGACCATCTCCTTTGTTTTTGAATGGGATAGTAGACGTCGAAGTTTGTACAAATTGCCGTCAGAACGAAACCAGATATATATGCCTTCGTGCAATTGCTGCCTCATTTCACCCAGCATTATGCCAAAGAAGATAGCGAATAGAGTAGGAGCAAGTACACACCATTTTATCTTGGGAAGTGATCAGAAAGGACACCATTGTGTCTGATCTGGCCTTTTTTGTCCCACTTGAAGCTGCTTGCCTCCACAAACCATCACGACTGACTGTGTCGAAAGCCTTGGTAAGGTCCTAAAAGGCAGCGTATAGGTTTAAGTTCTGCTCTTTGCTTTTTTACTGTAATTGTCGCAGAACAAATATCATGTCAGATGTACCTCTACCGGCTTTGAAAACACATTGGCTTTCAGATAAAATCTCGTCCACTAAAGAGTGGGTTAGTCGGTCCAGCATCTTGGTATGAAGTCATTAATGATGAAAATTATTACAATAATTAAAATAATTTATGTAGTGCTGTCACATTCGATAGTTAATGAAAGGAGATTTATATTTTAAATAATAATGGGTCATAGTATATTCCTATACAAATTGCGTTTTTGTGAATGTACTAGGAGGAAGCAAGAGCTTTTCACATTAAGTAAGTGCCTCTCTTACCATTATACTTTCTCTTAACTTTTAATGAAATGGGTTGGCTGAGTCAGCAAGGAAAAACAATGATTTAGCTTATTTTAAGTCACAGATCAACATACATTACTAGATTGACGGAAGAGTTGCAGGAACTGTAGATACCGCGGAATATGCATTTTTAAAGCTTAAAATAACGGAAATAATGCTTGGTTCCGAGGGGGAGCTCACAGCACTAACCCGGACTCCCTAGCTGCCCTGTTGCGGTGTTTACAATTTTTCCATTAATTATAGCAAGAGAGTATTCTAGGCTAAAAAAACGTTTAAAAGAATGAATGAACAGAATGTAATGAAGACTAATTTCATATACACACACACTAAAAATCCCCCATACCGAAAATATATGACATGCCATTTGCGGGCCGGTTTATATGGCAATGCTCGGGCCGATTTTGATACCCAGTCCGCCCCTGAGCAAGGCACAGATGCCAGAATACGTTTTAATTTTATTTTTTAATTATTTTTTTTTTACAATTAATTTTGTTTCAAATTCAACAAAAATAAAAAAAACTCAAACTATACACTGTAGGTTGTGTTTTTTTTCCAATCATTTTGCTGGTCGGCATGAAAGTTTGATGGCACTCCCACTTGTTTTTGCACCCTTACTTCCCCGATCATTTGATGGCTCCAATGAAAATGTTACCGAAAACGAGGTATGAGATCTAAAGTTAGAAAACATTGATGTAACTCAGCAAAAAAAAAATAGGGGCGACAATTAGCTCTTTAACAATATTTAATAGAAACTAACTTAAACTCACACAGGCGCGAAATTGAGAACCACACAGCTTATTCACATTTCAATATCGATATAGAGTTCTTCTTTATGCAATTTGTAAAGATAAAGCATTCTTTTTTGTTTATGTTTAATAACAGATCTAAAAATACTACAGTTAAGCTTACACACAAAATTTATTATTGCATGTATTTAAAAAAAACAACTCTCACTCTAGAACTAGATTTACATAATTTTTTTTGCCATTATTATTAATGGCAAACTTATGCATAGTATAAACCATAAGTCATTAAGAAAAGAAATTATTTTAATAATTATCTGTTTTTATATAGCGCTGTCACATCCGATAATGAAAGGAGATTTATATTTAAAATAATTGGCCATGGGTTGCCTAAGTCAGACAGGAAAACCAACGACTTAGCATAGTTTAAGTCACAGAACAACATCCATGACTAGATTGAGACATGAAAAGCTTCTAAAGTAAGTATCTTATTTTTTGAAGTAACGTCTGAAATCTAAAAAAAAAGGAAAATTTTCCAAAACATTGAATAATTTATTTATTTAAACCTCATTAATGCTATGCAAGCTAAACATTAAGTATTCGATACGCTATCAAACGTTATATATTTTAAGAAAATTAGGCTTATACTTATAATATAACACATGGGGTTTCAAACAATCAGATGTCTCAGACCTCATTGTCGAAAGGGAAACTTTACTTACTGTCCCAGTGCAAGCAAGGAGAGGGGGGGTTGACCTTAAAATCCCCCTCCAGGAGATTTTTATGGCTAAAACCCTATTCATTTAAACAAACAAAAATAAGCAAACAACAGTTACCAGATTTCATGAGCGTAGCCAAAAGGGTTTTGGGCTCGCATGGGGAACAGTTTATTTCTGCTGGCACTTTTTTTTTTTATTTCCTACTCTTCTTCTCCAATATATGAAGCGCAATAGTTGGGGAAATGTACGAATCTAATGTTATCAGTTTTAAGGGAGTTTTAATTAAAACTCTTATTCCAGAAGAAATATAAAAGTCTTATCATTGACGATGTGTTGTTCTGTTTGCTTTTAAGTGGAAAATAACGCCAAATGATTTTTTTTTTAACTTTAAACCATCAAAACAAGACTATGGTTTGAATATTTCTGGTCCTGGGTGATTTCGATGGGGGCCGCCTCTGAGTGTGTTTGATTGATAACACTAACTCTCTTTGAAATCTTGTTCTTCGTTTAGTTACTTCTCTTAGCTTTAAAGAAACAGATGGTGTCTGAAGTAGGGATCTCAATGGCTCAACGGAAGTGAAGGATACCCTTATAATACATCATTTATTTTAAAACTGTTAAGTATTTTTTTAGCTGGTATATGAATTTTGATTTAAAAAAACAACAACAAAAAACTATTGATGTCTTTTTTTCCACGATTCTACTTTTCTTTTCAAATGTACATTGCCATCAAGAAAAGAATAACTAGCTTCGAGTTATTAGGTTACACTTACCGATAATGTTCTCCATAATGTTAAAGCCAACTTAAAATTTTCAGTTAGAACTGCACAGATAAAAAGATTGCATTCTTCGGAATCATCTATTGTATTTGAGCTTTGATCAGTTTCATCTCTATAGTTATCGCTTTTCTGTTCTTCCTGTTCTTCTGTATCAAGTTAGATTCATAAAATAGAGATCATGCTTCCTGACATAATTTTAATAGCTCTTAGTGTGATTAGTTAATTGTGTATCTATATAAATAATCCCCTTTTTTTATTTACATAATTTATCTAGAGGCTCTATGTTGTAAATTCATTGTAGATGCTAAAATATATATGGAAAAAAAAACCACAAACCTTTCGTTTGAAATAAATATTTATCTTTTAGATGGGTTATGTCTTTCTTTGCATCCTATAAGAGATAAATTGTAACAAATATTATGTTAGCACGCCGACCCTTGTGTTCATTTTTTATGCCATTAGATGCATTACATATAAGAACTATAGAATCACATTTCTTTTGGTCTACAAAATATTAAAGAAAATGTAGATCAAACTTAGCAAGATGTTATACTGTTAGATAGAAAGACCTTTTGTTACGTATGTCTAATTATTGTACATTTTTATAACGGACAAGAAACCGGTTCTTGTGGTCAAAATCTAGTATCAGCCACATTGTTTTCATTTTACCTTTTTACCTTTACCTATCTTTTAGTCTGTTGGACCGTTGGGGTACCTTATTTTCTTTTATGTTGTCCTCCCATCGCTATCTCTGTCTGCCTCTTCTTCTTTTTCCTGGTACTGTTCCCTGAAGGAAGATTTTTGCGAGCCCAGTGATACTTGCAATATGGCTATATCTTTTAAGCTTGCGTTTCTTTCGAATAGTTAGTTTTTCATAGAAGTTGAAAGTATTTTAAAAAAATCTTTGTTTTAAATTTAAGAAAAACATTTCAGAATCTTGAGAGTTAATCTTATATGGCTGTGACATAATGGGGAACTATTTTTGATTAATTGTATAGTTAGGAGTGATTCCCTTTATGTAGTTTATAAAAGGCCTTGCAAACTGTGCTTAGTTGTCACTTGCTCCTAAGTTACCAGCTTGACCACCTGACCTGTGTTGTGAATAGTATTTTTTTCTGTTAGTGGTGGTGTGTCATGGGGTACTCCGAGAAGTGTGCCCTGCTCTGGAAATCTTTGGGCTAAGTATATCTTTAGTATTATTGTATATTATATAAAGTATTTATAAGTAGATATAGCCTTAAATGATTTCCAGGCAGTATATTTTTACCCTGATGTTCTGCATCCTGGGGTACTCCCAAACGTGACATATTTTTGTAACCTTTCTCTGAGGGATTTAACTTGTATTGAACCATCATATGGGCTTTACATATTTTTTTAGCCTTGTCTCTGAGGGATTTAACCTGTATTGAATTATCAGATGGGATTTACCAAACGGGTGTCTATAGGTGGGATTCTATGAAGCTTGTAAACTCATAGGTTTCCATGAGGTCTATAGTTCATCATGACCCTTCTGTTGTTTTTTTTTGGGCTAAAAGTGGCTAGTGTCAGCATGAAGCTTGTAACCCCATAATGGTCAAAAGTGGTCATGTGTTAACCTGAGGCCTGTGACCTTTATTTTACTTATGTAAATGTGTATTCTCCAGAATGTGACGATAATGTAACATATGACAAGATCTGTGTGCCATACTATTTTTGAGTATCTTTTGTTTACTTTTTGTTGTGTCGGCCTGTGCGTTGATGGCCCTTTATTTACACATGTGTTTTACTCATGTAAATAAACTTTGTAAATATGTTTACCGCGACTTTGTAAAGTCTTTTGTTGCAAACATTAGTTAATTGTATACCTGGAGGTTATACTTAATAACCTAGGCAGTACAAGAAGGGACGAACGTGCCAGCACACTTTTAACACTGACCTTTCGATCTAAATACCTAAATAAAGCTATAATTATAATTGCATATTTTTAGCTATACCCGCTAATAGGTAAATTAATGGATCAACATTTAGTTATATTTAGTGGGGTGCTCTTTTAGAATCAGTCCCCATTACTATGTAACATGGGGTACTCTTACAAGCAACCTCATTTCTGTTGTAACAATGGCATATGTATTTCTTTGTAAGAAACCTTTATTAGATTTGACAATATTTTTGTTTGTTGATGTATTGGTATGACAATCATTTAAAGTGCAAAAAATATTCAACACTCTTTTCACTTATAATAACATATTAGTAGAGCTCTTTTGTGTTTTCATTTATGCCCTTTTATCCATTTCCAATAAAATGTATTTAAAGATTGTTGCTCATGAATAACTATTATATGTTATTTACATTTTAAAAGTAATATAAGACTTTAGTGAAGACAGAAATCATTTATAAATTCAGGATAATGCAGTCCATTTAAAAGAGAAAAATCCGTAACTTCAACCTTTATTAAATACGATACACACAGATATATATATATATATATATTTACAAGAAAGTCTGGGCTTTGTTTATGGTCGAACAATTTCGCCCATACAGCAGTTTCCATTATCAACGCAACAGATGTGATCTAAAGAACGAAATATCCGATACAGTTTACAGTCGCAGGTTCTGCCAGGCTGTAGAACAGTGTCCCACAAAATGCCTAAGGGTCACCAGATCCTGATTTTTTCTAAGGGTTGTTTTCCTAAGGGTTGTCTCCTGTGACCTTTTCCGTGATTGGGTAGAGCCGCAAGGCAGTGTAGGTTTTGATTCATAGTTTTTCTTCTCCTATATGGGTAACCAACAAAGGCTAAAAAGCCCTTCCTGCTAAAAAGTTTCTGGTTTAAGCGCTTAACTCAATATCTGAACCACAGTTGAACCAAGAGTTGTACTGAATATCGGAGGCTCTTTGAGACGCATGTGATTTGAATCATTTTAAAAGAAATGTTGGGCTTAAAACCATTTCCACTTTCTTGAGGCTATATTAATATATAAATAATAAACAATATTGAAATTGATCATAAAATTGATCATATAATTCTTATGATGTCGTCTACTCAGTAAAAAAAAAATATTTCATGTTTTCTACACCCTACCCCAAATTGTAAACAAAAACTAATTACCGACGTTACTTTAAAAGAGGATATAATCATATCCTTCGCATTGCATGGTTTAATCTTTACATGCATCTTAATCAGTTGGTTGATTAAGATAACCCATTCCGTGTTCTAATGGCAATAGGGAAAAAGGAGTAAATGTACACATTTGTCCTAGCATATAGTCTAATTCTAGTAACCCCGACGCATTTATATATATATATCATTGGCCTTCTTCAGTCGTAGAATGACTATGGTTCATCTCAGAGCACACTTCCTCATGTGGCTGTGGAGCCTTATTTTGGAGAGACACTCCTGTCCACAGATAGCGCAGATTAAGGTTCTTTTGCTTTAATGGTAGAGGAGCTGGCCGTTTTTTGGATTGTCAGTTTTTCTTCCTGAGCTGAGACCCATGTACTTTCACTGTCCATAGCTTTCTTGGTCACTGTTTCTCTCCATCTGTTGCGGTGTAGAGCTATGTCTTCCCAATGGTCAGTATTGATGTTCACTGATTTGAGGTCACGATTTATTACATCTATGTAACGGAGGTGGGGGCGACCAGTTTTTCTTGTGCCAGTCGCGAGTTGTCCATAGAGGATGACTTACAGGATGCGCTTGTCCTCTATATATAGTTCTCATCTATTACATGCCAATAAGGACAAAGACAAAAAACGAATTGCTTTTGAACCATCAAGTTTCCAAACAAAACATATTACTTACGTCAAGGATATCGTCTATTTTTAAATAGTCTTTTATTTTGACTCCTTGTTGTATAAGATATTTGATAAACTCATAGCGCTCAAGATTTTTTGAAAGCAACACAATCTGTTTTCTGGTGTTCTTCTTGTCATCCTTAGCCTTAAATGAGTTGACACAAAAGACATAGTTGTTAACCAAAATAAAACAAGCAGCATAGAAATAGTGTTTTTAACACTAAAAATATACAGGATAACAACCTGAATTTGAACTTGTGGCTCACGCCAATTCGGGGCGGCGTGCTAACTACTCTGCTAGTCATTTACTTATGCCTAGAGAAGATTTTACAGTTAAATATTTTAACTTAGAATGGTAACTTTTAAAGAGAAATAAATAAGCTTTTACCACCTATTCAGTCAAATATTTTTTTTTCCTTGTTTGACATACCAAACAAATAATTAATTACCAATAGTTAAAGTGAATCGTGTGAGCCTGACCTGAGATTGGATGCCGGAGAAATAACGTGTAAAAACTTTTTACCAGACAGACAGACAGACTGAGTGAGTTAATATAAGCTTTGAAATAAAAAAAACCTTTTTACTCCACACCCATTCCCCACCTGCGAAATAAATTCTAATTACGCTAAGTATGAATTCAACCGATGTTAACTCTAGATCTATCGCTAGTGCTCAAGCCAAATTTGCATTTACATAAACTGTTAATTTTCTAGAAAAATCTATAGAGATCAATTTATACTTAAATAGAAATGATAAACATGTTTTAACTACACTCCATCTATAAGTGTAGTTATTTATGTCATTCAGTCTAATAATGCATTAGATGTTAACATTATTTTTTATATTGAAGTACTTCAATTTTATAATCTAAATTAGGAACAATATGAATAAAACTAAAATACCTGAGACTTCGGTGAGTCGAACTTCCACAGTCCACCATGCTGAACTGCAAGATCTAACTGATTCAGCCGAATGCACAGTAAAAGAAAATCTGTAGATGCTATAATACCTTTACCTAAATGGCGCAAAGAAATAAAATAGCTACATGAATTACTTTGTTTTTATTATTTGTGATAACTGTCTTGTAGTTGTTGATGTCTCTCTGACTTCCACAGATTACTCTGGAGATTTCTGAGTTTCTTGTGCGGGTGTATTCAGTGCGACTAACAAGAACTGAAGCCCATCAAGTCCAAACCTTTATAACTCACAAATGATGGTTTAATACTGAAAAGGCCACAGTCAAGTCTGTGTTCATAAATACGTGTCATCCCTAAATAAAATTATCACAAACTAACTTTATGGACATCGGTAGTCTCTAATCTCTACCGACGTCACACGCAGTATTCAAAGGCCGACATCTATGGTGCGTTTCTATACATACTACTAATACTAAGTGTCTCAAATATATTTTCATGCATTTGCGAATAGCAAAATAGTATATAAGGTACTATCACAGCTAAAGATAGCACTGCTAAAGAGCTTGACTGTCCATGTTGTATGTTGCTCTCTTGTTAGTTGAACTTTTTGTTGATCTTTGCCGAATTTTCAGGGGCGCTGATATCAAGTAACCATGATACCGAAGATTCTATAGATGTATATATCTTGATCTAAATACTATCTTACATATTCAATAAATGATGATGGCTTTTAAATCAAATACAGAAATTTAATTCAAAACTTGGAATCACTATGTACAGAAATAAAATGTTTTAGACAATAACTTTCTTTCAAAGTTCAATAATGATATATTCACTTTTACTACTAGATTTCATACAAATACAAGACTGATCTCTACAAAATCTAAATCAAAATGTAAATACGTCATATCTATACAAGATTTACATCACAGACTGCTGGTTCTCCAAGGCAACCCTTTTGACCTTACTTTTGACACTTAGCTTAACCGATGAAATTGTTTCAACCCATCAAAGTTCCTGTAAGGTGTCACCTATTTAAATGGAGTGTGTCATGGCTAGATTAGCGTGTGCCATAGGTATTTCCGACACCTGCAGTTTGTTATCCCTTCTTTGGCATAGTTTATTTTAAATTATGTAATATTTTAAATTAATACGTGACAAAATACCCCCCGTTCTCCTTAGCCATTTGTATGGGTTTAAAAATTGCGTATATGTTAAAATATTTATATGCGAAAAATATACTACATATGAAATGTCAATTCTGAGACCTGATAAATAATTATTATATTATATGAAAATCATTAGAGTAGTAGTCCTTAATGTGACACAAATTGCAATACATATATAAAGCAAAAGTTGAAAGACAATTTTATGTCATGTATCTGTAATAGCATAATAGAAAATTATGTGTGTACTAATATTAGACATGCAACAAATTACAATACATATGAAGTGAAAATCAAGAAGACTAAAGCATGAAATACAAATTTAATAGAATATAATAAACAAAGTAATTGGTTCTTCATATCTTAATTAAGTGTCATTTCTTGATGAGTTTGAATGTGAAGAAAGTGTCACACAATTTGGTACATACGGAGAACAGAAGTGGGAAGACTGAAACCATTTCTTTGTTGCCGTTTTGATTGAGTGTGTGCGTTTTCTAAACTTGTAGAAAAGGACTCTCAGACTGTGAAGATGTTGTCTTCAAGCTATATTCAATTCATAAAAAATGGTCTGTATGAAATATGTGTTCGTTCTGCGAAAATAAAAAATGTCCGGTGCTGAAACTCATTTTATTCTTTGACGACTGTTGTCGCTGTAAAATGTCTGAAGCAGGATACTGTGAATTTGACTGGTGAACAAAGCCGAGTAGTCGTCTCGTTCTATCTGGATAAATATTTAGCTTTATCTGAGTGGAACAAAATGGCGATAAACTCTCTCTTTGGTATTCACGCTGTTAAATTGGTCAATGGCTAAGTTTGTCAATAAAGTAAATAAAAAGTCTGAGACGGGCGATAATAATAGAAGGAGGGGCAATAATGTTAATAAATTTATACTTGGTATTACTAACGATACAACACGCACGTGTTTTATAATCGTGACATAAACAACATGGTTACGATAGTGTGTATGTGTGTGTTGCCTTATTAACTAAAAATAAACTTTAAAAAATTAAATAAAAAATGACCGTCATGTTTTGTTTTAAATGTTGTTAAAAATGATAATTAAATTAACGCTTTAAATTTAGCGTCCATCGAATCAATGAGTTAGTGGGTAGAGAAAATATTTAAAGTATAACATATTTAAAGTATTATATATTTGAAAATAGTATTTCAATCATTTACGCTATATCCAAACCTTTAATTATTTAAAAAATTTCTTATTCAAATAACTATATATTTAAATAATATTTATTTCAAGTATAATTTAGTCGGTTAATACGTCACAAGATCTTACACAAATAGGAATCTAACATGTTCTGTGCAATGGAAGTTTCGGTCCATGTTTTTGTGATGTCGATTGTGACGTAACTCTTCCCAGTCTTGCTTTTCCCTTTCAGTACGTCACTAGAAATGGTAAACGGAAAAAATCGATATTTATAAGGAGTACAATTAAAAAAGTAACTGATCAACCATTAGATGTTATTATTTAAATTCAAAGTTGATAGAAAGAATCTGTATTATAAACACAATTTACTTATCATTTAAGGCTTCTTCAAAGCTGGTTGAATTTTCAGATTCCTGAAATTAAAAGAATTGTTACATTTTAAACTGTTTTATCATATCATGTTTTTTACACCATTTTTTGTATTCATTTTATATTTCAGATGTATATCAAATACTAAGCCAGCAAATTAGTAACTTCTGTTCTGTCTTTTCAAATAGATAATTAGGAAATTATCTGTTTATGGAAAATAAAAATTACGCATTTTATAAAAATAAACAAAAATCGAGGAAAAACAAACAAACAAGCAAAAGCATTAGTTTGTCAAATAATACACACACGTTAAGTTATAGTGTTTTAATATATAACAGCAGCTGCCCTGTAATTATAGAGGTATCCATCACTTTAGAACATTAGGGCTTAACCTTATTTATCCTGCGCCGTTCTATTTTCCAGTTATTATCGGTATTTTCACATCGACAAAAAGATGCAAAACAAGCAAATTATTTTTTTTTAATCTTTAAAAAAAACAAAGCTTAGCTAAAGGTAATAACTCAGATTTCACAACTATATCACTCAATAATGAGGAAGCTATTTTCCTTTTATACATCAAATAAAACGTTTTATTACCAATTAATTTATGGCTAATCATATATATATATATATATATATAGATATATATATAGATAGATAGATAGAAAAATATTGAAGTTTTAGGTTTTCCACCCCAAAACGCTTTGTAGGGGAATGTCAACTCAAAACCATCTGGAGGGGTTTTAAAACGCCGTCTGTAGGAGAGGATTTAAACTCAAAACCCCAAATTGGATTGGCTACGCTCAAATAATTTTAGTGTGTAATGTGCTTTTTTTATATTGAAGAGGTATTTTTTTGAATCAATCCCCTCTGAAGGGCGGTTTAAACTCAAAACTGCTTTGGCAATGCTCATAGCATTTTAAGTGCGAAGTTTGCTTTTTTCTTACATTGAAGATATATTTTATAGCTTCAAACGCCGCTTGCTGGGGGTTTTAACACAAAACCCCTTTGGCTACGCTCATAGATTTCTGAGTTTGTAATTTTCTTTTTTTCATATTGAAGAGAGATTTTTTAGCTTCAAACTACACTGGAGGGGAGTTTAAACTCAAAATCCCTTTGAATACACTCATAACATGTTGAGTGTATAATTTGCTTTGTTTTTAATATTAAAGAGGTATTTTTTACCTTCAAACCCCGCTGACGGGGGGTTTAAACTCAAAAACTGAGTCAAAGCCCATTTAGCTACGCTCATAAATTTGCGTTTTTTTATACCAAGTATTGAAAAGGTATTTCTTTAGCTTCAAACCCTACTGAAGAGGGAGTGGGGGTTAATTCAAAACCCTTTTGGCTACGCTTATAGAATTTTGAGTGCGTAATTTTTCTTTTTTATATTGAGGAGGGGGTTTATCGTAAATTTTGGAGGGGGTTCCAAAATCAAAATCTTCCTTAACTGTGCTCGTGAAATTTGGAGGATTGTCGTTTGCATTTTTTTTTTTGCTTTGTCTTATAAAAGTGGGGAATTTAACTGCGAAAACCGTTGGTAGGGGGGTTTTAAACTCCAACCCTCTGGTAGGGGGTGTTAAACTCGAGCCCCCCTGGTAGGGGGTTTTAAACTCAAAACATCCCTAGTAAAGGGTTTTAAACTCAAAACCTCCTTTGCCATGCTATGGTAATTGATAGTTTAGTATTAAAATCTCACCTAAAATAAACAAAATCAAAGCCAAAAATCAATAATAAAATTCCGATTTCATTTCGGGGTGGTTTGAACCCCAACCCTTCCCCCTAGGCTACGCCAAATGTTCGCATTATTTTATTGATTTGTATAATGGACTATGTGAAATAAAGCTTGTGTTTATTAATGGCTGGACTAGCCAATATATTATATATTTAAAAGTATTGTCTGTTAAACAGGACTTAATTGACAAATTTACTATTTGTTGTGCTGTACAATTTAAGTAGTCTGTGTTCTCGTCACTAAGGGTTTTCTCCGAGTCTTGTTTATCAGCAGTTGTGATTATGAATACGCAAACCTCCAAAGCTGAACGTTTTATTGCCAAATATTGTAGCCATATTATATACGTTCATTTTATCATGTCTTCAAAAAAAATGTATACATTTCTATTAGTGGTCTACTTTGGCATAGATATTTGTTATGAAGCTCATTTATAAGTAAATATATTTTTGTTGTATTTTTCTGTTTGTTTTTTTGTCCATAGTTTGGAATTTCTGTTCATTGTTTAAATATTGTTAGAGATAGATAGATATATAGATATATAGATAGATAGATAAATAGATAGATAGATAGATAGATAGATAGATAGATAGATAGATAGATAGATAGATAGATAGATAGATAGATAGATAGATAGATAGATAAATAGATAGATAGATAGATAGATAAATAGATAGATAGATAGATAGATAGATAGATAGATAGATAGATAGATAGATAGATAGATAGATAGATAGATAGATAGATAGATAGATAGATAGATAGATAGATAGATAGATAGATAGATAGATAGATAATTAGATAGATAGATAGATAGATAGATAGATAGAGAGAAAGAGAGTAAACTTTCCTTTTCAGTCCTAGTAATCAATAGTTATATGTTTCTATAGCTCACGGTTGACAAGGTTGTCATGTGGCCAGATACCAACAACCTTTATTTTTTCCCAATTTATGTTAGGTATCCCATTAGACTTAGAGGCATCCAAAGAATCCCCAAAGTAAAAATCCAAATATGTTAATATGCAGATATATGAAAAAATAAATACATACAAATAAATAAATATCTTTGAGGAAACGTTCAACGCTTTCTTTAATGCTGCCCTCGCAGTTTTTTAATTAACAAAACCTTTGTAAAGACATTTTAATTTAACAAAGCTTTTCTTTCACGAGTATCATTAGACGCATTTTCGTCCTCAATTACCTTCAAAATGATTATATTGTTATTCTTATCAGTATACTCTTCCAGTTCTTTACCATCCATACGAGTTCCGTTGTAAACAAGAAGACTTTCTACACAAATAGATTGCAAAAGCTCTTTGATAAACAAACAAACTGTTATTTAATAATCATAGTTTAGTTGATCAATACAAAAAATATATGTATCTATAACTTTGTTATACAAAATGTCATCTTTGTAAGTAAAAAAGTCTGATGCATTGGATTCTTATTAGTATGAATTTTCCATTGTTAAAATTATTTGACATTGTTCTCTATGCGGGCGTGTCTGGTGGACATTTTATGAGCTTTAAATATTGTATTCTTCCTAGTTTGCAATATATGCATAACTCGTTTTTTTAATTAAAATATGCAATAAGTAAAATATTTTTGCATATAAAAGGAATTAGATACATTTAATGTAAATCTACAAATTTAGAAATGTATAACATGAGCATTTTTTTAAAATCGCTTGTGAAATTGCAGACATCATATGATTTAATATTTACAGAAAACCTTTTTATGTAATGCTCTATTTAGATATGTATTGGAGTTACAGATCGCTTGTTCTACATATAATGTGGTTATGTACAATTTAATATTTTATTTAAAATTTAAAATTAAATTTACATACATATATATAGTATCTTAAAACTCTAATGTAAGCAATAAAGTGTAATTCAACAAAATATACCAAGAGTTCTGAAGTCACTTTCTAATTTCACAATGTCGTCCTGTAAATACACAATTAAAAACAAACTTACAGTTTATAATACAGAATTTGAGTAACAGTAAATTACCATTTAAACCAGGATTTACGTTTGTAATTTAATTATCGCTTAATTTGTACCTCTGATGAAAACGTAATATTTTCATATTCTTTGCTTTTAGTTTGTATAATTGTTTCAACTAATTCATACAAAGTGTTGTTATTTCCTTTAGGCAAAACAAGACAACATTCTGAAAAACAAAAACAAATTTATTGAAAAAAGACGTTTTAAAAAAAGCTCAAATTTAATTCAATTTGATCAATTAGTTTGGATGAGTCATGTCATAAAATTGGTAATAGTTCTAGAATCTAGACTAACATTAATAAATCTGTGTAATTAAAAATATTTTTTTAAACAATGTTTTAGTTTATCGCATTTTCATGCTTTTAGCTTTCTGAAAGCGCTATGACTCACTTATCTGGACTAGTTGGGAAAAGAAGGAGGGGGGAAGAGGAAGGTGTATCTGAGTGAAGATTAAGTAATCGCTTTTTAAATAAATATAATTAATAATAATATAAAAAAAATAAGTCTTGAATTCGAGGATATCTCAAGCCAAAACTCTAACCACCGTGACATCAAATTGCTTATGACAATAGAAGGTTTAATAGGTATGTATTGTTTCTGGAAGTCACGGCCTACTTCTCTAAACAAAGCTTAAAGTGACTTATTCAAATTATGCCACCAAATTTGTCAACTAAATGTTATTTTCCCTGTTCGATACCAAACAATTTATTAAATTTATCAATTGTTATTTGTCAGGTACAAGAAATAAGTAGAGGCAAAATTTTAACGTAATACAAGATTGGGTTTGGGATAAACAAAGTGTTGAAACTTTTGTTCCAGACAAACATACGGAGTGAATTGATATAAAGCTTTGTAATAAAACATTAAGAAGTAGTTTGATTGAAATGTTTCATCTCTGTAATAAATAAGCCAATTGAGAGATGAATAAACGATTAAGTGTTTTTTCATATAGTGTTGTGCTATGGCATAGGTTTGTTATTCACAATAAGTTCTACCATAAACTAAACAATGATTTGTAATTACTTTTGTCTTACCTTCCTTTTTTAATAAACTAATTAGCATAAAAAGAAAATTCCGAAGGTTGTGTTCTGACTCAATACTGTAGCCTTCATCAGACTCTTCTAGAACCGAGCCAACAAGTTTGACAATCAACTGTTGACATATGTCAAAATAAAATATATTCGCTGTGTTGATTAGGACAAAACGTTCATGCTTTAAAAAAATAAAACATATTAGCGGCCCCCGTAAAGGTAATGCCGCAATTAAACCTATATGTCCGTCAGTTAGGTATTAAACTTTATAATTAAAAATTAAAAAAAACACTTTTATATAGGTAATGAACTGTACATTTCTAGCCATATTTATCAATATAATAGGATTTTTTCCTTTTATCAACTAAATTGATTAATTACCAATAATTATTACAATTGTTATAGACGGACAGAAACACAGATTCAGTAGATCTACGCCGTTTACAAATGACCTTTTACAAATTCCAGACTAAATGTACGTAGAAAAGGGTGATGCACCTCATCCAAAAAAAACATTTTTTATTTTAAAAATTATTTTTAAATACTTTTTTCTTTCCCCATCACTCGCAAGGAAAGAATCCAATCTTTTAAAGAACTATTTAAAAATATTTGCCTATTATCAATGATAAAGCACACTCAATGTTTTGATCACATGTACTAATTATTTACATAATTTGAAACATTCGTAGCTTTTCATAGAGCTTAGAGCATTGCCATTTATGTTTACTTCTCAAAGTGTATGTGTAAAGAATACATTTGTCTTATCAATTGTTACCTTGATTGGTTTTTTTGGTTTTTCAGTATCCTCATCATCAGCCTTTTGATTAGATGTACTATCACAAACTTGCTTAAATTACAAGAATCATTGAAGATTATTTTAAGATTTAATATTTCATTTACGTTGGTTTTACTTTATGTTTGTACTTTGGTGTCAACTAGCTAACACAATAGATACATCGACAATGTTTCTAGTGCAAATCAAAATTTACATTTACCAAAAATGTATTCTCTTTCTTCTCTTGCTTTTCAGACTTTGGCTTCACTTTATTTCTTCCTGGACAACAATGGAATGTTGACTTATTATCCTTGGAGTATAATAAAAGTTATAATTATAACAACCAATTGTATGATCCTTGTGTGTTACAATAATTGACTCTTACATTTCTATCAATATATTTACAAAATACTCTCTCTAAGTATTTTAATTTACCTAACACAATTACATTGTCTTACAAAGAATAAGCATTAGTGCAGTGTTTCACACGACTGTACAAACCCAGCTTTCTCTGTATTTTTTTAGGTCAGCTGCTACCAGCTACTTTCCTCTATGACATAGAAGGGAAAATGGCACATGAGTCGATCTTAATAGTTCTTAGGGAGGAGACCTATGCTACGCCTTCATTCTTTTACATGTGTTATGTTGGAGGCCGGTGTGTTCAGTATAGAAGCTTTAATTATCATTCGACAGCTGTGCTGGGTCGGACACTTTTATCGCTTTGGAGAAAACATCATGGCAGAGCAGTCTTCTTTGACTTTGACAGTTTGTGTGGAAACACGAACTATAAATCGGTGCCCGAAGTGATCCACCTAGAGTCTTCCGCAGGATTCAAACAAGGGACTTCCAGTTCCAAGTGTTTTACCCCTCAGCCACAGCATCTCCATATATTCATTTAGCGTACATTTATATTTAAAAAAGAATTATTAACCTTATCCATACATTCAAAATTATTAACATGTTACATGTAGTAAATAAAAACTAAAAAGATTAATTCTTCTTACAAAATTAAATAAACTGACAAAAAATATTCTTGACCTACTTCAGCACTTTAGGTAGAGAGCTAGCTACAGATAACAGATGTATACTAATGACAAGCAAGACTTTCCCTTGCAAATATAAATTAATATCTCCATTGTCATATGACATACAAATTAGACATAGATCTAGTTACATCTAGACATAGTTTTAGATCTAAATCAAGATTCAAGATTTTTGTCTAGGTCGAGATCTAGATCTAAGTCTATATTAAATATCTGAATCTAAGTCAAGATCTAGATCTTGAACCAGATATAGTATCTTGACATAGAACTAGAACTATATCTCGTATGAATTTACACGTTCAACTTACAATACAAGACATAGGCCAATGTTATGATTATACATAGTAGGCCTTTTGTTACAGGGTAAAAGTGTACTATGCTGTTCCTATCCTATTCATTTCTTAATGTGATAATGTTGTTTACTAGATAAATAAATCTACACCCCTAAGCTGTCAGAAGATAAGTTATTGCCTTAATAATTAAAATTGTGTTTCCAAAACACAAATTGGAAATGACGAATATCTATGAATTGATTGCAGTCAATTTGTAACTTATGAAGGCTGGAGGAGAAACCATGCTAAGCGCACTTTTGAAGATTTGCAGTACAGGTTGTGACGTTGCACGTTACTGTTTAGGCCTTCTGTGACGATTGGTCTCGGTTTCCAAACCGGTTTGAACCAAATATTTTTAAAATTAATTATTGTTAACATTGTATTAAATTTAAGTAGTACAATGCAGATATCGTCTTTAAAAAATGTATTTAATTTTTTTCTGTGTGTTTTAATTTATCAAAATATTTATAAACAAGACATTTTGTACTTTGCCTGACGCAGAACTAGTCATTATGCCAAGTCATTCTAAAGAAGGAATTGGCAATGTAGGAAATTGAAAATCATTTCGTATTTTGCCTAAAAACGACAGGCATTATATCGCCTTTTGCCGTACATATAAACAGAGAGAGAGAGAGAGAGAGAGGGGGAGAGACAGGGTAGGAGAGGCAGAAAGATGATTTATCCAAAGGAACGGAAAGAAAGAGAAAGAAGTGCCGATTTAAAGTCACTGGCATCACAGACTCCGCAAGGGTAGCACTGTTTGTTTGCAAACTTCTTATTGGTCGCCAGATTTTTCTTTAGGGTTGACAGCGAAATGTCTGAGTTAAGCTGCAATGCAGCAAATGTATTAATTCAGAGTTTTCCATCTTGTAGGTGGTAGCAAAGCTAGGCTAACGAACCAGTCCAGAGACTAAAGACTTTCTGGTTTAGGTGTGTTGTTACTGGTCTTCTTCCGTTCTCCAGCAAGTCTTGGACAACATGTTCAAATATATATTGGTAGACAGACAGACAGACAGACAGACAGACAGACAGACAGACAGACAGACAGACAGACAGACAGACAGACAGACAGACAGACAGACAGACAGACAGACAGACAGACAGACAGACAGACAGACAGACAGACAGACAGACAGACAGACAGACAGACAGACAGACAGACAGACAGACAGACAGACAGACAGACAGACAGACAGACAGACAGACAGACAGACAGACAGACAGACAGACAGACAGACAGACAGACAGACAGACAGACAGACAGACAGACAGACAGACAGACAGACAGACAGACAGACAGACAGACAGACAGACAGACAGACAGACAGACAGACAGACAGACAGACAGACAGACAGACAGACAGACAGACAGACAGACAGACAGACAGACAGACAGACAGACAGACAGACAGACAGACAGACAGACAGACAGACAGACAGACAGACAGACAGACAGACAGACAGACAGACAGACAGACAGACAGACAGACAGACAGACAGACAGACAGACAGACAGACAGACAGACAGACAGACAGACAGACAGACAGACAGACAGACAGACAGACAGACAGACAGACAGACAGACAGACAGACAGACAGACAGACAGACAGACAGACAGACAGACAGACAGACAGACAGACAGACAGACAGACAGACAGACAGACAGACAGACAGACAGACAGACAGACAGACAGACAGACAGACAGACAGACAGACAGACAGACAGACAGACAGACAGACAGACAGACAGACAGACAGACAGACAGACAGACAGACAGACAGACAGACAGACAGACAGACAGACAGACAGACAGACAGACAGACAGACAGACAGACAGACAGACAGACAGACAGACAGACAGACAGACAGACAGACAGACAGACAGACAGACAGACAGACAGACAGACAGACAGACAGACAGACAGACAGACAGACAGACAGACAGACAGACAGACAGACAGACAGACAGACAGACAGACAGACAGACAGACAGACAGACAGACAGACAGACAGACAGACAGACAGACAGACAGACAGACAGACAGACAGACAGACAGACAGACAGACAGACAGACAGACAGACAGACAGACAGACAGACAGACAGACAGACAGACAGACAGACAGACAGACAGACAGACAGACAGACAGACAGACAGACAGACAGACAGACAGACAGACAGACAGACAGACAGACAGACAGACAGACAGACAGACAGACAGACAGACAGACAGACAGACAGACAGACAGACAGACAGACAGACAGACAGACAGACAGACAGACAGACAGACAGACAGACAGACAGACAGACAGACAGACAGACAGACAGACAGACAGACAGACAGACAGACAGACAGACAGACAGACAGACAGACAGACAGACAGACAGACAGACAGACAGACAGACAGACAGACAGGACTGAGTTCTGGTCAGCCTGGGTCTCCTGTTTACTGTAGAGGAGAAGGGGGGAAATTCAGGTTGTTGACTTCAAAACTGTTATAGTTTTGTATTGTTTTGATTTGGTGAGATGTTTTTGTTGAAAATAATGTAACTCATAATAAGGCAGTGTGGTTTTGTTCCTAGTCCAGGACAGTTGGACTTTAGGATATAGATATAGTCGAAGTGTAGAATCTAATTATTTCTCTGTGTTGTCACTATTCAGTCTATGGAATATTAAGCTGATATATTTTTAATTGATACTGGATATTTGAAATGTCTGAACTGATTCTGTATTATAGTACAGATAATGTAATAAACATGTTATATGTCTGTGAGTTGGCATTCTGAATATTTGTTCTATCGCTGTATGTGGTATTGCCCAGGACTTGGGTACATTTAGTAGTACACATTTGTATATTAGAGAAGAAATGAGTCTTGACATAGATACATAAAAGTTTTAATAAAATGTTGTATTAACATTATTACTATAAAATATATATATACTCAAAATCGATTAAAAGTAAAACAGTAAATTTCCCTTTCATACAATGCGGTCTATAGGGAAGATGATGTAAATGTCATGTTTCTGTGGCCCACGGTTAGCGAAGATGTCATGTGGCCAGCACAATGTCCAACCGCCTTTACTTTTCCACAGCTAATATAAGGTACCTATCAGAGCTGGGTGGACTCAGAGGCACCATAATGATCCCGAAACTAAAAATCCCAGTCTTCATCCGGATTTAAACTTCAAACTCCCGGTTTGGAAGCCACAACGCCCTTTTTTATTGTATTTGTGTAAGGTAATAAGTGAGTAGCTGGTGAAATCGATTAGAAATATTTAAATGCTATATGATATTACCTTGTTTTTGTTGTTCAACTGTGTGAGGTTATTATCTTTCTGCAAAATATTATCACTTGAGTGAATTAAGAATAGTATTTTGATTTTTAGTATAAAAAAAAACAATTTATATTTTATGTATTATAAATATATATATATATATATCGTTATACATACTTTATTAAATATAAGATACTTGTCTGATGTCAATGTATGGCTTGCATCAATAATGACTCTCGTTTTTTCTTTATCATCTCCTTCCATTTCTATTTTTTTTAAAAAAGAACGAAATTGTTATTAGTTCATGCGAAAGTATATATATATATTCATGGTCAGTATGCCTGGCAGTGGAAGTTAGTACACGTTTTTTTTTCACCTTTTATAATAGGACATTCGGTTATTTATAATTTAAACTATTTCATATCTTGTAATATCTATCATACAATTCTTAAACTGTAAGGATGCTATCTATTTTTAACAAATTGACTGTATCGGCTATAAAACGGACTTGCGATGAGTTAACAAAGTTTCCACCATAGGTGATGCCCAAACTATCATCTATTTAAAACTTTAAACCCAAACCTGGATAAGACACCACAGCTACATGGCGATTGACAGTCACCGATTATAAACTTTATTCTCAATTATCGAAGACAGGGTAACAGGGTTACTTCTGCGAACCTTAGGCTGGATTTCATGTATGCCTTTTTTGTTGGTGTTAGGAACCTAGAAATTAATTATGATAGTGACTACTGACGCCCAGAGGTGTTATTATGAGCGTAACACAAGTTTATTTACATGAACATAAATGAAGTAAATAAAAAAGCAATATGAATTTGCACTATCGTTATGCAAAATTACAAAAACAAAATGTATACTTGAAAATAAAACAGACTAAGACATACATGGGCGCCAGTAGGAATATATAAAGGGAATGCAAGCTTCAAAATCGTAGATACAACTTTCTTGTTACAGAGACTATTAAAGAAAAGAACTATTGCCCCCTTCCCACCATACCTATGCAATATTAAGAGCACTTTAAATACTTGTTGCTTAGCATATACTCCACTAAACATCCAAAATGTGTCGTTACTGATGCAGTAACTAAATGATCATTTTGAAGTATACGGCTGTAGATGCTTCAACTCACCAACTGCTTGTTGTACAATAATCTCTAGTTCCTCACTTCTTGAGATATACCAACTCTATCTTCTTGACGATACAGTTATAGTTAATATACATGGTTTCAAGCCACACTGACACTGGCCCTAAAACAATATTATTGTAACAATAGATATAGTCTACTTCTAACAATTAAAAATATCCTCTAAAATTACAACTATTGAAGATCTTGAGAAAATAAATACAATGAACTTACTCAATAAAAGTGACAAAGTTTTAGCAACAACAACATCTGACATTAGACCATAAAATACTTCATCCGTTGCATGTATTTATAGACTTAATTCTAAAAACATTGTCATAAATACCCGGTTCTTCCATAGTGCATACTAAAAAAACTTTCGTGTTGCACTGGAATCGTTAAGGATAACTGTTGTTCAAAATTAGAAGCTCAGCGACAGAAAAATATTAAATTTTTTAGCGTACCATAATTAAGCTTCCTCGGATACTTTCGCGGATACCAAGGTTGGGCACAAAGTCTTATCAGCTACACTATTACCTATTGTTAAAACAATTTTTTTCGGCAATACAAAATATGTAAACAGAAAGAGGATAAGGTTTATGTGCAGAGGAAATCTTGACACTGTGACAACGTATACAGCGACAACTGCAGTAAATGTTTCCGTCTCTTCAGTTCAAACAGGTAGCATCAGAAGCATGTAAGATGACAAAAAATGTGATTAGACTCTTCCAAAAACTACGACACCAATGATTTTTATATTGTTGTTATAAAAGGTTTTGCGACAGAAGGACAGACAAACAGAGCACAAAAACTAAAAGCGGTTTTCCGCTAAAAACTATCGCTATAAATTTTTTAAAGTAGATATATATTTGTAAAACATGTTTGTGGCAAAATATGTAGGTCACAGCTGGTGCTGCGTAGCCAAGGGAAATGCTGCATTCATCACTAATCTTCGGACTTGAAAACAAGCCTTATTGTTATGTGTGTATGTACTTATGTATGTATGTATGTATGTATGTATGTATGTATGTATGTATGTATGTATATATTGTTACGAAACTCACTATCCAGGCTCTGCAAACAGCACCACACGACACCACCAACTGAAAGAACTTAACAACTTAGGGCTTCAAATAACGTAATAGTTTAATGTCAATAAATAACAGCCAATACTGTACAATTGGCAGCACGTAACACAAGACTGTACAAATATCTCTCTGCCGTATGAACTCTTGCACTTGTCTCTCTGTCTCGTCTAGGACTTGTACTGAGCCGTTGTAAAGAACCGTAGATCGAGAAGTTGTTTCCTCCCGTCTCTGATACCTTCGCTCTTTATATAGAGTCACTGCTGGCCTTCTAGAACCGGTCAGAACGTCGCTCGACCATTCTGGGTGGTCATATGACTACATCCCTCGTGACGCTTCTGAGCTCTGTTCACGACGACGATCCTACTCGAACCTTCATGTTGACACTCGTCTCGGTTGACTGTCGTAACTCCTCACGGTTGACCGCTCGTCTAGCGCTGGCCTGGGGCGATTGGCGTGGGCTGACTACACACACGCCACTACCCCCATCTGTGCCACCACCAGGTCTATAACACTGCCCCCTCCTTAGATCTGTCCGTCCCGGGCAAATCCAGCTTCACCATAGTACTTGTGGAGTCTGTCGATGTGGACGACCTTCAGTTTGTACCTTGGGCTCTTCTGTATTCGATACACGACATCGTTGATTCTTTTTATCACACCATAGAGTCCTTCCCAGTCTGTTTGGCCCGTTTGTCGTACCTTGTCTTCACCTGGTCCTGTTGATCTTGATGCTCCTGCGGGAAAGAGCGTGAGTTTTCTCCATCCGTTTTCGGAGATTTGCGACATAGTCTGATGAAGAGGCTGGAACATCTCCAGGAATCCTAAATAGCAAGTCACACGGTAGTTGCAGCTCTCGGCCGAACAACATCTTTGCTGGAGTGTAACCGGTGGTGCTGTGAATCGATCCTCTATATGCCATAAGGAACATTGGGACATAGGTGTCTCAGTCCTCTTGGCGTTCATCAACGACTTTCGACAGATGTTGTTCCAATGTTCGGTTAAATCGTTCCACCATTCCATCTGACTGGGGGTGAAGAGGGGCTGTGCGTGTCTTTTCGATGCCGAGTACCTGGCACATCTCTTGAAAGATCTTGGATTCGAAGTTTCGGCCTTGGTCGGAGTGTAACTCCCAGGGAGCACCGAATCGGCTAATCCAGTTCTCCACAAGTGTTTCCGCTATAGTGGTGGCTTCTTGGTTTGGTATTGCATACGCTTCAGGCCACTTAGTAAAATATTCTATCACTACTAGAACATACTTATTTTCTCTCTGGGATTCAGGAAATGGTCCGGCTACATCGATCGCTATTCTTTCGAAGGGATTACCGACGTTGTATTGCTGCATACGTCCCCTCGTTCTCCTGTGCTGGCCCTTTGCTGCTGAACATGCGTCGCATCTTCGGCACCATTCTTCTACATCATCCCGGAAGCCGAACCAATAAAACCACTGGCGTACTTTTTCAAAGGTCCTGTTGACACCTAAATGTGACCCACTGGAATTATTATGGATTTCTTGCAGCACCTCAGCAACTCTCACTTAAGGCAGCAACAGCTGTAAACGATTGAATGTCCCATCTGCCATTTCCCAGACCCTCTTGAGAACTCCATTGTCGATTGTCAGTGAGTCCCATTGCGCCCAATATGCCTTAATAGAAGCTCCTTTATCAGAGAGGTGATGCCATTCTGGTCTTTGTCCGTTTTCCTTCATAAGCAGAATGGGAGCTAGATCTTCATCTTTTAACTGGTCTTCTCGGATTCTTTCGTCGGACCATGATTCACAAGCTTGTACCCCAAGACATTGACAATCAAAGATAACTTCCTTTTCTTCAGCCTTGCTGCAGTGTTTACATTCCATTCTGCAAGGTCGTCGAGACAGCGCGTCAGCATTCTGGTGAGTTTGTCATTTTCGGTGCTGTGTCTCGAAGTCATAGGTTTGCAAACGTTCAATCCACCTGGCGACTTGTCCTTCCGGACTTTTAAATGACAACATCCATTGTAGAGCAGCGTGATCTGCCCTAAGGATAAATTTCTGCCCATATAAGTATTTGTGAAAATTTTGTATGGCATCCACAACTGCCAGTAGCTCACGTCTTGTGACACAGTAGTTTCTCTCGGCTTTGGACACGCTCCGACTAAAGTAAGTAAAAATCCTCTCAGTTCTATCTACCTTTTGGGATAAGACAGCGCCTATTCCGGTATTGCTCGCATCGGTGTCAAGTATGAACGTCTCGCCTGGTATCGGGTAGGCCAGAATGGGTGATGAACAAGAGTCTTTTAAGTCTCTCAAAGGCCTCATGACATTCCGTTGTCCAAATAAACGGCCGCTTCGGTTCTGTCAATTGATGAAGGGCACTTCACAGGCTAGAGAAGTTAGGCACGAAAGGCTGTAATACGTGCAGAGTCCAAGAAAGCTTCTTAACTCATGGATATTAGCGAGGATCGGCGATCCTTTTACGCATTAAACTTTATCCGTGTTTTTGCTGACTCCCTCCTTTGACACGATGTGCCCTAGGTACTTGACGCTCCTTTTGAACAAGGAGCACTTCCTTGGATTTAATTTCATTCTAGCGTTTCTAATTCGTTCAAACACTTTCTTCAGGTTTGCAATATGTTCCTCGAAGGTTCTGCCTGTCATCTAGGTAAACAAGACACGTGGTCCAGTTAAGTCCTCTTAGCACATGTTACATTAGTCTTTCAAAGGTGGCTGGGGCGTTGCAGAGGCCAAAAGGTATTACGGTGAATTGCCAGAGACCATTACCAGCAGATAAGGCCGTTTTATTTCTGTCCTCGGGGTGTAGTCCCACCTGGCAGCACGTAACACAAGACTGTACAAATATCTCTCCGCCGTATCAACTCTTGCACTTGTCTCTCTGTCTCGTCTTGGACTTGTACTGAGCCTTTGTAACGAACCGTAGATCGAGACGTTGTGTCCCCCCGTCTCTGATACCTTCACTCTTTATATAGGGTCACTGCTGGCCTTCTAGAACCGGGCAGAACGTCGCTCGACCATTCTGAGTTGTCATATGACTACATATGTATGTATGTATGTGTGTGTGCATATGTGTATGTATGCATTAATGTATGCGTCTCTAGATCTATTACAAATTTAAACAGATAACATATCTAAACTAATTGATATACATTTATAAAAGTTTTTTTTGTTTTAAAATATTTTGCAATATTATATATTGTATTATATATTTATATATATATATATGTATATATATATATATATATATATATATATATATATATATATATATATATATATATATATATATATATATATATATATATATATAAACTAAACTCATTTACAAATATATTTTCTGGGTATGAAGAGTAGTACAGCAATAACTTCGAATGTCAAAGTTGTGTTCAGTAGTTTACCTGACAACAGTTCCAATTGACCTGTTAGTCTTGCAGACGTACAGTCATTACTCTTTGACACTGATTATGTAAATAAGAAGTACTAACTCCAAGATAATTACCTCGTTAAGACTAATAGGCTACGATAAGGTGATTGAATAGTTCAATAAAACGTTCCGTTAGGTAGCTGTCTGTTAAGCTTGGATAGATCTCTTCTTTCACTCGAGGCTAGGGCTGAATGCATGGATGAACTTAGCGATTTTAATCTATCACGCACGTCTTCTATAGCACGTTAGAGGTCATGAAATAAACAAAAAGAAGTTTACGGCCTAAAGTCCAAAGTATAAGTAGAATTATAAACATTTTTGTTGTTTTTTTCTTGGCAAATAGAAGGAAGCAAACTTTAAAATTCGTCAAAGTTTAATATTTAACATAAAAAAATTAAGTGTTTTATGACCAATATATACTGTTGCGCCGTTTAGAAAACATCATTAAAAGGGCGTCACCGCCTCCATCAGAACTACTTCAGGCAGTCGCGAAGTGAACGTCTGCTGTCAATGAAAACAAGAACAGAGCGGTACAAAAACTCGTTCGTACCTAACTTGATCAGACTTTATCAAAGTTACTTATTGATCAGGTAACATGAAAAGAACTAAGATGTCTGTGTGTAGTCGCTGAATGCACTCTTTCTGTTGTGTCTATTGTATTTAGGTGATGTTTCCGTTGTGTTGTCTGTATAGGAAAAAAAAATCCTTGTTGTTGGTTGTCCTATTTCTCTGTGTCAGAACTTTTAGGTTCCAAAAGACTGTCAATGCCTGGATAAGCGTACACTTTCCAAGAAATGCTTCCAAGGTTTGCGACTCTAAATGCGTCTGACAGTCAAATCCAGCTCCTGGCCTTCACGTGTGTATTTCCCTAAAATCCGGCGGGACCTGTTCTTACTAACTGACCGGACAAGGGATTAAAGGGGGAACAATGGCGCCTCAAAACCAGTTTTAGCATCGTGTTGATGGGTCATATCCCATTAAATAACGCAAACAAATCTAGGAGAAGAAAAACTCTGTCTTCAAACCTCCATTTTGTGGCGAAACTCCCCCGTGTGGGTAGTGGGGTTTGAAAATGACTAAGATTAATAAATAACCCCATTCTCTTTCCACTTGCATTTCACTAAGCGAATAAAAGTGGACCTTCCCCCCCCCTCTATGTGCTTTTTGACGGATGTCTGGACTGCGCTACCCCAGACGGAGATCTATGTCTCACTACACTCAACTACACTCTACTACTGGACATTAACCCATCATGAAGTTTTTTTTTCTGGATCTGGTGAATGTGATAGCGTAAAGGGGCCTAGATCCAGGATGTGATGATCCCACAGGGCTAACTAAGGGCACAAACCACCTTAAGCTTTCTACTGCAGAATAGTTTCATTTGGAGAGCTCTGTGGATGGCGGAGAATGAACCATTGTACAACCCCACCTTGTCCAATGGATATTTCGGTTACAGTCTTCAGTTGGTTACAGTCTTGAGACTCAGAATTGCTTTTTATGTCAGTATTGTAAAAAAAATTGCTGAGAATAAAAACTTCTTTAAAATACGGGGATTATATATTTTTTAAAAGCCCAAAGAAATACCCAGCCTACACTGAATAATTTGTTTTAAAAGTTTACTTTTATTTTTAAACAGAAAAAGATATATTTAGTATGCATACAACTGGAACTTAATTTAAAACAACAATTAAAAAGCAGTGTTTCATATCTCTAACACTTAACTAAAGAGCACTATACCACGGAAGAGTTATATTTGTTGAGTCTTTAAATGGGAGGTCGGTCATTTACAAAGCAATTAGAACAATGAGATAATCCTTCAATAACATCAGTTAGGCCAGGTTCACATTTAACTTCTCCTTCAATAACATCAGTTAGGCCAGGTTCACATTTAGCTTCTCCTTCATTAACATCAGTTAGGCCAGGTTCACATTTAACTTCTCCTTCAATAACATCAGTTAGGCCAGGTTCACATTTAACTTCTCCTTCAATAACATCAGTTAGGCCAGGTTCACATTTAACTTCTCCTTCAATAACATCAGTTAGGCCAGGTCCACATTTAACTTCTCCTTCAATAACATCAGTTAGGCCAGGTTCACATTTAACTTCTCCTTCAATAACATCAGTTAGGCCAGGTTCACATTTAACTTCTCCTTCAATAACATCAATTAGGCCAGGTTCACATTTAACTTCTCCTTCACCGTTTACCTATCCCTTCATCTGTTAGACCGTTGGGGAATCACACAAGATCTGTCTACCCTTTTTCTCCATTCCTCTCTGTCCTTTGCTTTTAATAAAATTTCATTCACTTAGAGGGCCGTCTATTCTTTATTGGCGCTTTCTCTATATTCTTCATTATTTTCTTCCTTGAATAAAGGTCTTTGCGAGCCCTGAGGAAATTGTGATTTGGCCATAGAGTTTGAGTTTTTTGACAATGGTTAGCAGGTATTTGTGGGGTCCAATAGCTGTATTAATCATGTTTCTAATCTCTTCATTCGTTACGCTGTCAGAGGGAGGTATTGCGAGAGTGAATATGTTACTTTGATATTTTCGTATGATCGTTATATTCCATTGTTTAAGTACTCCCAGATTATAAATGTAAATAGTCTTGCACGTGTTATGAACTGAAGGGTTTAGTCTTCGATGAATGTGCGAGAAAGTGTGTTACTTAGTGAGATCACTTCCTGGACGGTCGCTTCCTGGACTGGTGGTTTTGTAGTAATATTTATTCTTGTTGAAGTCATTATTTGTGCTCTAACGGATATTAAAGTATTATCTATTTTCCAGGGATAGTCGGAGTTAAAGTGTGTTTAGTAATAATTGTTATTAAAAGTAATATTAATTGCAACACATCATGAGCCAAGCAAGCAAACAATAAAATAAAACCCGATAGATGCGTTCTCCGTAAGTGACACCTAGTAGTTAACTATATCTTCATAACTATCAGCTCATATATATATACATATACATATGGTTATTAACAATATATTAATAGTAACATTAATAAATGTTCTTATCCTGTGGTATTAAGTCGTTAGACGAATTAACAATACAAAAGGAGGTCTCTTCTTTTTGTAAAGACGGAGATAGTGTTGTAGCTGTTGATAGTTTGTAGTTTATAGTTTCTGATATTCTTTCTAAAAATATGTAAATCTGCCTTTTTCTGTGCCGGAGCGGACCACTTTAGAGGCCGATTTTGAGTTTGTTTCCACATAAACAGTCATTGTAACCTTATTTTTTGCAAGCTATTAAAAAGTTCAAGATCAAAATGTCTTTTTTTTTTAAACGCTATTTAAACTTTTTTGTGTGTGAGTACCTTTCTTTCAGGCGCGAAAACTGCATTTGCAGCCGCTGTATAAAAAATTGTGTTTGCTTGTCAATCACTGAATACGTTTATAAAATTGTATAAAAAAAGAAATGTAGGTTTAACTTTATTATGTTGTCTTTAGAGGGCGAATGTTAACAAAATAATATATTGTAGTAACTTAACTGATGCAACTCAACGATATACATTTTTTTACATAAGGACATCACACATACAAAAAACTACCTCTGCCTTGAGCTACTGTATCTTCATGAGCTCTAAGACTTGTTCTCTTCTTCCATTAATATCAAAATCCTTCTCAATCTAGATTCTAATAGTACGCACGATCAGCACTATCATAGATCGCATCTGCACAACAATGTTATAACAATATTTAAGACGCCAGAATTATAACAAAAATGGAGGCCCAACCAAAAGCTACGTAAGTAAAATTATTTTTAGTGGTGGTGACGACAAAGTAAAAAGTGAGCCTATATTAGTCCACAAGCGTGTGTGTGTGGGTGGTCGATTCAGCGTAACAAACTATAAATCATTGGTTAAAATAGGTTAAAAAATAGTTTAATTGGGAAGAGGGAGAGTTTAGACAAAACATTATTGAAGCGTTCGATGCACAGGAGGCACTTGTAAAGGGCTAGCGTCAAAACGCATCAGATAAGAATTTTACAACAATTTAATTAGTTTGGCCAATAAGCACAAGCTCTATAAAGGCATTCGAACTTACAATCCTAACACTAAAATCCAAATAAAATCAAATGTCTTACTATATCCCCGTTTGATGAAAAATAATATAAATGTAAGTGCAAATACAAAGTTTAAAAAATATAATAATAATAATGAACAACGATACGCACTTATTAAGTCACACAATTACATATATTGTAATGGTTATAATAACCTATCTACAATCCAAGCTATCATCACAGCAACTCACATTATGATAATAACATGACAAAAAACACAATAAAGCTATATATTAAAATTGCAATATAAAATTCTATATCTGAATTTAAGTTTATAAAAAAAGCAAAATTATCTTCATAAATACACTAGCCTTATATTACCCGCTGGCCGCTGATCTTAATTTGCATATCACTGATATAGTCACTGATATAGTGTATTATAAAAAAAAAGAAAATAAGAATGTTATAAGTGAAGTGAATGTGTGATTATAATAATACTGTTATGTCCTGGGCATGTTTGATTATGTTATGTTATGTCCTGGGCATGTTTGATTATGTTATGTTATGTCCTGGGCATGTTTGATTATGTTATGTTATGTCCTGGGCATGTTTGATTATGTTATGTTATGTCCTGGGCATGTTTGATTATGTTATGTTATGTCCTGGGCATGTTTGATTATGTTATGTTATGTCCTGGGCATGTTTGATTATGTTATGTTATGTCCTGGGCATGCTTGATTTTTCGGTAGTCTCTAATTGGAGAATCGCGCAATATCATGATTGGCTATTAAAAGTACGTCATGTTTCAGTGTACAAAAAAAAATAAAACCGCGGATGTATTTTTCATTATAAAATCGGATATGTGAAGGTCAATGACCCACTGTACACTTTCTTCTAACACCAAAGACTAAAGACAGTATTTTCTTTTCCTAGTAAGTGGTTTGGCACGATAGCTACTGGAGGCCAATTAACAAACGAAATCTGCTGCAACTGGAAACATTTTGGTAATACAATTCATTAGCAAGAGGTTTCTGTAAATCACGTTCAAATGTTTCAATGTTCCTTCAGAGTTTTACTCTATAATATATCTATAAAGTTGTTCTATAAAAAAAATAAGCTGAAGAACAAACTTTATTTAAGGAAAAGAACCGCTAATCACAGCCATTTATTTCCCTTTCTGCTATATAAAACGAAATTAATTGAAAATTATTAATGATTAATTAATTGGTAATTTTTTGGATTGATTTGTGTATTATCATTGACTACGACTAGTCATACATTATGTCAACTTGATCTGTCAATAGGAAGTGGAAGAAAATACAAGTCAAAACATACTAAGGGGATTGTATCCATACATCACATCTCATTCAGTATCAACTTTATTCCCCTTTTTTCAATATAAAACGAAATAATTATTCACCAACAATTAATTACTAAATCTCTGTAAGTATACTACATTTTGTTCCTTTTCCTTAAAAATAATGAAGCACTCGCTATTTAAAAGTAATGATAGAAAACATTTATATTTACCTAGACTGCATAATTGCAACGATTTGTTAAAATGAATGTCTTTCTATTATAACAAATGTTTTATACCCCTGTACTTCTTATTTTAAAAAATTTTCAAACTATTTTATCACCACCTAAACAGCCTTTGAAATAGATTTATTCTCATTGAAAACAAAAGCAAAAAGTTTACATTCTAGTAACTAATGACAACTAACCTATAATGAAGTTCTAAGAACAGATTTACAGTAGCTTATTCAAATTAACCATTTGTCATCGGCCCAAGAACTAGAGCATGAAATCAATCTAATGGTTTATTCATCTCTACGTTAAGGTGACATTGACGTAACAAAGAGCAAGACGAACTCTAGAACTAAATGTCAGCCAACTTGACTAATTCCAAAATGAGGTTATTGAAGACTCTACAATTGTATAAACATGACAAGTTTTTAAGCACAACTTAATATAGACTAAACGTAGATAGTGGATAGATAATGTCAAGGTCATCTGTTTCTTTGAGCAAACGGTAAACGTTTTGAGAAATAAAGCAACTACCCAGTGGTGTTGGGTGGACACTGAGGCGTCCTAAAAGTCACGGAAATAAAAATCTCAGTCTTTACCGAGATTCGAACCAGGAAACTTTCAGTTCAGTTCAGAACTCAAGCGCTTTAACACTTAGCCAGCAAGCCCCCAGAGAGAATAATATGCAGAAGAGAAAGAGAGAGGAAGAGGGAGCTTATTATGTATTCAACACTAAATTGTTATTTATTTCAACACATATATATAATAATAATACATATAACAAAACATATAATAAGGCTTGTTTTTGAGTGAGACGATTAATGAGAAATGCAGCATTTCTTGTGGCTACCTAGCCCCAGCTGTGATCTACATATTTTGCCACACCCTGGGCAATATATATATATATATGACAGATCAACGTACACCAGGCTAACCGTGTGGGACACGCCATTTATGTAATGGTCTCTCGAGGAACAGCGCCTGGATTGTGACAAGGTTGTGGGAACCTTTTTACTACTACGCAAAGTGGAATGAGGATGCTTTTGCACCCCCTTAGGCACTCCCACGGGAGTCTTGTTTTACTATCCTTTGGCCTAATCATTTTCTCCTACGATTGGGCGCCACTATGAAGCAGGGTAGCATACACGGGATATTACTTGGCAAGAAGAAATACAAATTACTACATGACAATAAAATACAATGTCATTAAAAACATAAAAATATAACATCTATAGATATAGAGCTAATCTTAATATTGTATTTGCTGTTAATTAAAAACAATAAGATATGTTATTTTTAGTAAGTACAGAATTAATTCATATTTCTGTACATCGTTTGTTATTTCTCGGCAAGTGTTGCGTATTTCTTGAAGTCAGAGTTTATTAGAATAAATTATATGTTATGTCAGGGTTTGAAATGACAAGGTCATATTCAAGAAACGATTGACCAATAAAGATAACGGAAAATATAAATTATCAGCGGCATGATCATAAGTATTAATATGTGACACCGGCAGTTCTCATTACTTCCACCACACCTTGACCGTTGAGAATAAATTATGAGCGCAGAGCGGCGAGATCCTTAGTATTCTAATTGTACTTTATATCTCTCAAAAGATTTCCCCACAACTGTTCACTCATTAACACGCTGCATAACGGGAAAGGAAGACCTGGTGCATTGTAACGAACGTTTTAATTTTCTTACCGCTGAACCAAAAAGAAAAGATCAAATTCTAAGAAGAAGTCGATTAGTAGGAAATAACTGAACCACTTTTTCCTGAATATGGTTCAAATTTCCAAGTACTTTCTTAAAATGTTCACAGTTTCTAAACAAAAAATAGTTTATTTAATGAAAAGTAAAAGTTAAGTTAAACCGTGTTTACTTGCATATATACTTTCTGAAAGTTGACAAAGTAGGCTTTTTTTAAAAAAAAATAAGACTACTGAAAAGGTACTTTTTTAATATCTCCAAAGAATTTAAATTCCGAGCACATAACAATATAACATTTTCTTTATAGTTACTAAACTTAAGCCACTGTATTCTCCAGGCTAGTGACTAATCAATAACGTCTGTAATATAGTACCACGTTAACCCTTGTCGTTGATTCTTTTCTTTTCGTTCTTTCATATATTTTAAAAACGGTGTAGAACTTTATGAATGCAATGAACAACAAAGATGGCTAAGACAGATTTTAAAGGTCTATTATAGAGATCGGGTCTCAATCAAGGAAAGCCTATGCCGAACTGGGAGTCGAACCCTTAGTAAGATTGTGACAGAGCGTCACATCAGGTTTGCCCGACATGTTCTGCGACAAAATGTATTACGCATAAGAAGAGTTGCGATGACATCCAATTACAACTTAGCACCACACATTCATGGAGGTCCTTAGAGCAGGTGGAAAAAGGCTTCAGACATTACCAGTGACAGATTTTTGTTGAAACAGCTTGACGGCAAATGCGCCGAACGGGTCTAAGTCAGTAACAATAGCGCATTAGGTTTTTGAAATAGTAGATACCTCAGAATATGCATTTTGTTGGCTTTCAATATCAGAAATAGTGCTTGGCGGTGGGGCTCCGCCCCATGCTGGGTGAGCTACTATCGCTCCCCCAGACCCCCTTGCTGGCAATGGCGGGGAGTTTACAATTTCCCCACTAACTCCAGGATGAACCTATTCTAGGGCCCAATAAACGTCCTCCGAAAGCATGAAAGGCCAGAATGTAATAACGACTATGTACACAAACGCACACATACATACAAATAAATATTTTTTTGGCGGGGGGGGGGGGAGGGGGGAGAGAAAAAGTCCTGGCTACGCCCATGATCTTCCACATATTATTTTCTTCTGTATACTATAAGGTAGAAAGTAAGGTGTATGTATGTATGTATATTTGTATCTATATGTGTATGTATGTATGTTAAGAATAGAAATCAAAACCGTTTGATCAATTTTGATAAAATATGGCATAAATGTTCCTTGGGTACTAATATATGAATATATATATATACCCAATGAGCATTTCTGCCAAGTTTTATCAAGATTGCTGAAACGGTTTTGATTTCTATTCGGGATATATATTGTCATAAACTCAGTTGACATTGCCTGAATGAACGTTCACTTCATGTTAAGAGGTGGAATTCCTGATGTAGAAAACAGGAAGTAGAATGAATAAATTTGACTTTGAGTTCATTCAACTCAGTCAAGTGGTATCCTTTGGACCTAGCGGTCAAGTAGTATTTTGGTCCGGGACGGACAGTAGCGACTTTAAAAATCGAGCAGTATTTACAGTTAGGTAGTAACTTTTAGGCAGTTCATGCCAGTAGTCTTGTGAGACATGTATTTCTAATAGTTATTCTGTATGATTCTTTACAGTGTTAAACACTGAGATGCGGGAGTGATTTGTAATATACTCTGGAGAGTTTAAAATATTGGATATTTTCGATACCGCTGTTATGCGGATAAGATTTTCTTGACTTGTAGCTTTAACAAGAAGTGCAGTATTATTATTATTGTTGTCAAATAAACTTTATATTTGTCTATTGAAACGGACTTAAGTCAATTTGTGGTATATATGTTTGTATGTATATATGTTTGTCACGTGTCAAGATTACTCCATGAAGCACGAACCCAGCATTCCACGACATTCGCATTTTTCAACATTACACCATTTAATCTTTTTTACATTTTTGGTAGCCAGTATGTGTCCTTGACACGCACGGACTTTTTGGAGCACTAAGGAACTCAAGAAAACGGACTTATTTTTCGCTAGTAAGATCGCTATTCAAATTGTGAAGTCTGTCAAGATTTTTCTCAAAAGTACAAGTTAAGGTGACTATGATAGCATTTCAACTGATTTTATTCTACATTTACTATTTTAAACTGTAACAAGCCAGTCAACACGTTACCACTTATGCGAAACAAGTCACACGTATTCAAGTCCCTTGTCATTGAACTGGCCTGAGCCTGCACTTTTTCACCTTTTGACCTCAACACACCTTTACACACGACTGGGATTGTTATACATGGAAGTTATTTTTGCTATCAAGGCAGTAAATTCAAGAAACTGATCATTTATTCTACAACCATATTTGTTAAATAATTTACTTTGTCATTGATTAATTGGGACATCTGTACAGCAAGGTCAATGCTTCACTGTACATTTTTGCTGACATCCTAAGATCCAGTATTAACATCACCATCTACAACCTTGTACACCTGCGTGGATGAAACAGAAGAATGCAGAGACAACCCTGGAGGTACTATAGCTGGAACTGATGTGCCTGTACATGTCAACTCGACCCAGAATCTGACTTCATTCAAGTCTCCAATCATCGAGGTGCACGTCATTTAAGACTCACCGATATATTTGTTCGCTGTCCCCATACAGTAACAAATTGTGGTATATTTTGGCAGATAATACCACTATATTATTTCAAGCTATCATTTATATATATATTCAATTTGTAAATTGTGATTTTTTTTTAAATTGTCGAAAGTAAAAATGTTTATAGTTCATTAGGAGTCGTAAAAAATGGTGTATATTTTCTTTAAAAAATGTTTTACATGTTTGGAATGTTTCTTTAATGTTAAAGATAATCTACTTCCTAGTCCTAAACTTCAAGCTAGACTGAAAAGACTGAAAGTAACATTAAACAGCATTATTATAAATACACATAAAATATTCTGCATTAAAATAAAAACAACTGATTTTCGTAAAAAGGTTTTTGTGAAGTGTTACAAAGAATTTTTATTTTAGGTTTTATTTATTCGAAGAGGGATTTCAAACAGTTGTTGTTGGTTTTTTTTTTGGTGTTAGTAGAGTTTTCATAATAAATTCAGAATAATTTGTCAACGATTTGTAAGAAATTAAAGTAATATTGATCGATTTCTTTTTCCGAACGTAATCCGCAACATTCTTTACCGATAATAAGTCTATTGTAATGTTTCAGCAGGACAATTAAATGTAAAATTTGATTAAAAAGGGATTTTACTTTCCTATTTTAAAATCCTGAACAGCCTATTGTCGATATTTTTGAAAAAAAAAGTCATTTGACAAAAATGTGACTTAATTTGAAAATACGGAGCATATTGGTATTAGTAATTAAACTACAATGACGCATTTTCCAAGAATGTATGTGTGATGTAAGTCAATTATGCGATTTTAAAAAAATCATTTGACGTGATTTATTTTTTATAAAACAATATCCGGAACAACTTTATCTACTTTTTAAAGTGGAAAGTAAGGCGTATGTATGTATGTATGTATGAATAAATATAAAGTATGTATGTATGTATGTATATATGTATGTATGTATGTATGTATGTATGTATCTATGTATGTATGTATGTATGTATGTATGTATGTATGTATGTATATATGTGTGTATGTATGTATGTATGTATGTATGTATGTATGTGACCAATAGAAATCAAAACCGTTTGCCAATCTTGATGAAACTTGGCAGAAATGTTTCTTGGGTACTAATTTAGACCGTAGTGTATGTATTGTAGCCCTAAAACAAACTTAAGACCCTCAAAAAAAAAAGACCAACTCTATTACAGCTATAGTATTTTATGGATCTAGGCCATGTTTACATGCTATGTCTAAATGTTGAAAGAGATGCTAGATCCAAATTAGCTCTCATTAAAGAAAACATAATTTTGTAATTTTACACATAGACATACAAACTAGTGTCTATTCATTTCATTATTTAATTAACATACACCTTCAAATATGAGTTTACAAAACATTTTTTACATAAAATCGTTTGCTCTAAATGCGAGAAAATTTTTAGCCGCATTGACACACTTTTCCATAACTCGCGACCGCGTAGTGATACGAATGAAATTAAAGTTAGAGGTCTAATATAACGCATTATAAAGGCATATTATTAAACAAATAAACTACTTACATAATACATTTTTTCCATTGTGTTTTTAAAGTATTTTACCCTACAACTACCAATTAGGTTTAATTTTAAGTCTTTACTTTAAATTGACTTTTTTCTTTCAAATCTACTCATGCGCATTTAGAACTGATTACATAGCTACACATATACATTAGACGTGTTCACATCACATCATGTCATTCATCAAGGCGCGGTATCTGGGTCAATATTACAGCCTACAGTATCTAGGGAAACACAACCTCAAAGTGACAACAAAGTGTATAGTCTTTTACTAAAATAGGCTCAAAGTTTTTATTTATTGACTAGACTGCTGTGGCATTCAAATTATGTAGATTATAGATCTACATGAAATGAAACAAACAATGTTATATAAACAATTACATTCACGCGTTAGATTTTATTATAAAAAATATTTTATCGCTTTTAGTCACCCCTTTATGTGTCGTGTAAACACACTATGAATGGAGAGGCTACATGAAGTTCTATATTGGGGATATTAGATATATACTAATATACAATAATTAATAAATTATTTGAGTTATTGAATTCACACTTACGATAGAAGGTCTACATCTTTTATAATAATATCTAGACTCTAGATATAAATATATGTAGACCTACAAGCAAATGTTTTTATTATTTAAAAAAGGATTTAGGTAGATTAGCTATATTGATGGCTTCATTAATACTATTTTTTAATTCACGCATTCACTTTCTTATAGCATTATTATTTTGTTTAATTGTTTGCAAAACACTCCCAGTGACTTTATCGACAGTGATACGCAAATTAAGACCTGCGGGCCGCGGGTAAATTATGTCTAGCAGTTAATAAAATATAAGTAGGTATAGAGATTTTCATTTAGCATTTTTCTACTAATTACTTAAAAAAACGGCACAACATATTATCAATCTTGAGTTTTTGCAACATTTAAGCACGAAAATTAAATGTAATATAAGATAGAACAGCAAACAAACATTAGTTCGCATTGCCTTCTTTTTCACAAAAACATCCGAACAATCTATTATAGATATTTAAATTTATTACTATTTTTCGGAAGGCTTAATCAGATTTTCATTAGCTTTTATTTTTTTTATCGAAACACGACGGACAGACTGACCAGCAGACAAAACGCACAAAAATAAGCAGCTTTTATCCTGATGGTGACACTAAACAAAAAGTAAATAAAGTCTGATAATTTAAACGTTTTGAGTGAACTAGTTTAGTATTAGATTTGCCTCGGTCGTCACGATACTGCACGAAAGTCGCTGCATAAAAAGTTTACTTAAAAAAAATATGCGTGACATTTGCATACAAAGTGCATTCTTAGCCTTAATAAACAAACATAACTGTTTTTATTTAATGTTAGCAGACGGTTGACCAGAAAAAGGCACAGTTAAATAATTTTTATTTTTGCTGTGAACATTTCTTGTATATTTTAATAAATATATTTGACTTAGTGATACTGATAGTACACAAAACATTACCTTTCTTTGTTAGCATATTGTAACATAATCTTCCTTACATTTATGTATTGTTTTAAATACGGTGTATTTTTATTATTTCATAATTAATTTTATAAACTAAACGGTTTGCTTTTAGAAAACACAAAGTAGCCGTTGCATGTAAACTACTCAATCCACAAGGCATGGTGAATAATATTGTTTTCTTTCATTTAGTTTTTGAGATCTGAGTGTGACAGACGGACATTTTTCATAAACCTAATAGCTGCTTTTCCTCTTACGGGGGCCACTAAGTATACAAAGTTTAGATCTTGATTAATTATGCATCATTTGTACTGTGATAATTAGTTGGATTTTTAGGTAGATCAGATTTGTTTATTATACATTACAGACGTTCTTCTTAAAAGAAATATGTAATACAATAGTATTTTAGAATACTGCAGATGCCAAAGATTTCTTATCTAGATTTTCAAGGATAAAAAAAAGAATAGGTCTTATTCTTTAGAATTAACATATGGTCTATAAGCTGGAACAATCTAGAAGTGCTATTGTTTTGTATTACGACGTCTTCAAAAACCTGTTGAGTCGAATTAGGTAAAACAGAATAATAGGGTAAATATAAACGCTGCGGTCTCGATAATAAAATGTGCTTAGTAATCCCTGGTGCAAGAAAAAAAAACTGGTGAATGTTTGTATTATTCCGTCCAAGGCAACTGGGATAATTAGTTATAGTTCAGTCACTCAATGAACCAAAAGAATCAAGAATATTTGCGCTTACACATAGATTAGAATATCTCTTTAATGTGTAAAAAAAAAAGCAGTTTTACAAATAATAAACAAAATGCTACTTACTTTCTATTATCTTAAAATCTTCATTAGATTTGCATGATCATAATCATAATATAGTATTATACAAAAACAAAACCAACAACATTGGAATGAATAAGGTTAACAAAATAATTTACATAAGAGAAAAAAATTATAACATTTCGTTAGCAAAATAAAAATAATAGTAATGCCTTTTTGGTATTAAATTTCTCTAAATTTCATTTCACTCATCGTCACTGATCGGTAGTATCCTGTAGTACCAAGCCAGTTAAGTCCAGTTCCGTATTCATTGCTTCCCCAAATCCCATTTAAATTAGCTGCGTGACAGCTAGTGTACCACCAAGCACCTTTATATAAATCAGCACAGTTCCCAGCATAGATATCGTTGTCTTTGTCAAACGTCGTAAATTTAACATTATCATATTGTCCAAGATTATCTCCAGCGTTTCCCGAATAGCCGCTAACCTTTAGTCTGTATCCTTCTGGTTCTCCGTACAAACTAAATCTAGAGTATGTGGCGTTGAATTTCGCTTGATATAAGGTCAAATCAATTCGAAGCTCATGCCTCCGTTTTGTTGTTATTTGATGTATGTTCTCATTTCCAAGATAAAATTCTCCTGTAGCCACATCACCAAAACCATATTTGTATTCTTCCCATCCTCTAAAGAAACTGAAATTTCCAGTTATTCGTCTTTGAAAAACTGTCCACCCACCGCCATCAGTGTCTGTGTCGCACATGACCTCAAGTCCGCTGGAAAGAATGACAACAACTCTTGATGTGTTACTGAAGACATCTTTACAGGAATCGGGTCTACCGTATATCAAAGCTTTTAAGTTTTTGGAAAACTCGAAGCCAACAGATGGTCCTAAGTAAATAAAAAGAAATGATATTAAATTTAATCAACTACCTCTAGACTAATTGTTTTGTTCCACTGCTATGTATTATTTATTTTGCCATGGACCCCCCCCCCCCCCATTTTTATTGTCGCAATAATAATAGTAATAATATTAGGCACACAAGTAAAATATCTTCTTTACATTTCTTTGTTCGCTAAGTATTGTATCTAATAGGTTTAATTCAACAGGTCCGTGAATTCGAGTATCACTTCTACCACCAAACTATCCACCTTAATAATAAGACTTTTTTTTTTCACAATTTCGCACTATTTTTCTCCTTCTGTATTTCAGTTCTCTTCGAAATATTTGATAGGTATTAGATTTTTTTGGCCAGGGACATTTTTTTCATTATTTCATCCCGCAAATCGTAACGTATAACGAAAGGACCTAGTATTTTGTTTTTCACTTTTAATTACAAACGACCCTTTCTATAACGCCCTAAACCAAAAATTAAACCTTTACCCCTGTAATCACTTATTTCCCCCACTACATTAAACATTAGAAAATAAAATCTCTGAGTTTTCTTAGCATTTTAAGTTATTTATCTTTATCGACAGGCACCGTGATGTTTTTTGTTATGAGCCCTTTTTCATCTAGCGCATCGAACGCTTTTATAAAATATTCATATATTTTTGACTTTAAAAAAAATATAAATAAAAAAAATGAAATGCTTTCAAAATCATAGTTATGCAAAAAGCATTGGCAGTTAATATTACACACAAACAGAGTTTTAACAAGGAAAGTAGTTAACTATTCTTTTTTTTACCCTAACCCTTAAACTTTTAAATTTTAGTATAGGAGAAATAGAAGCTGATATAATCATTGAGAATAAAGGTGCTGTGAGGTTTTTACAGAAAAACATTGTGTTCAAAATAAAAAACCGAACAAAAAATAAATAAAGGTGTGAATCTTCCTCATATTATCTTTTTCTTATACTATAAAGTAGAAAGTAAGGCGTATGTATGTATGTATGTATGTATGTCCCGGATAGAAATTAAAACCGTTTCACCAATCTTGATAAAACTTGGAAGAAGTGTTTCTTGGGTACTAATAGGAGCCGTATGTATAGTAGCCCTAAAACAAATTTAAGACCCAAAAAAAAAGTTGCCCAACTCTCAGAAAGTATAAGTATCTTATTAATCTAGGCCATGTTTATCGTGTTTCGATAGGATCTAGATCTAATTTTAAGAACTACACTTTGCGCAAGTAGTTGTTACTTTGACACACAAAAATTACAAAATATAGCGAATTGATTTCATTATTTAATAAAATTAGGCTTCAAATTTGTCCTTCAAAAGCATGTTTACTTAAATTCGTTCCTTATATCTGCGAAGATAGAAGTTGAGATGTACTTTATAATCCCATTCATTCAAGCCGACATTTAAGTCTAGACTCTAGACAGTCTAAATCTAACTCTAATTCTAGATCTAATTCAAAGTTATAAAAGATAAAAACTAGCAAACTACTATTATCTCACTGTCTAAACAAAGGGATAAGGTCGGAGAAAGGGTGTGAACTGCATCTCCTGCCCCCTCCCTGATCTACTAGTGGTAGAATCTTTTATTAGTTTGTCTCACCATAGACTGAAAATAAAAGACATTTTCAGCCCGTAGAACATTCATACCATGTTTATTTTAATTATCCTTTATTTGTATGCAAACGTTGTATTTCAGAATATTTTGAGCTTTAAAATGAATATTACCGTCTGTACTTTGAATAAATATATGCGGTTCAAATCAAAAGGGACACTACCATAAATACAGTAATAAAGCTAATTTTTTCGTGTTCACTCCCTTACTTAGTGCACATCAATTTAACAAAAAAGGGATACACCAATTAAAAAAAAAATGAATATATCGCGTATTAACTGCCGTACTAATTGTTTATCTAGCTTTCCACTTGTCACGAATGCAATAGTAACAGAAATCGTAGCAGTTTTTATTAGGCCTAAAAATATAAATTTAAAAAAAGACGCTTATTTGATGATTTAAAACCACGTGGCAGCAAGTCTGAGAGAAGTGACATTTTAATGTGGAGTTACGTCAAGCTCCATGTTTTAAAGAAAACAAGGTTACAAAAGACAGTTTGTGTGGAAAAACAAACTCAAAATCAGCCCCACGAAGTGGTCCACCCAGGCAGGCTTCAATATTTTCAGAAAGAACCTCCGAATGAAATTATATCAAAGACAAATGAGAGATAAGAATTGAAAAAGAAGGTTAACAGATCTTGTGTAGTGCCCCAACGATCCAGCAGATCAAAGGATAGGTGAAAGTGAATGTAAAGTTAGATGTGAACCTGGCCTAACTAGTTCCCCTTTCAGACCTTGTGATCTATAGGGCAGATGATATAAAATTCATCTGTTTTTGTGGCCTACGGTTAACGAGGCACAACGACCAACCGTCTTTACTTTTCCCCAACTAATGTCAGATACCCATTAGAGCTGAGTGGACTCAGAGGCGCCAAAAGATTCCAAAGTTAAAAATCCCAGTCTTCACCAAAACCGGGACTCCCGGTTCAGAAGCCAAGCGCTTTACCGCTCAGCCACCGTTCTCCCCTGGTCTTACTGATGTCTTATATTTAATCCGATCTGTGGTACATTATCAATTTCATTTCAGGAAAATGAAGCTTATAAGATTACTATTCTTTTTAAATTAGGTCTAACTTATAATGCATACTAATTAGCTTTTTCTCTTTAAAAAAATACTTGCATAACTGATTTTAAAAATTAGATTTTTCGCTTTCAGAAAAAAAAAAGTAGCCGTTGCATTAGAATTTTGAATGGTCTAAAATATTGTGATGTCCGATTTTCAATATCTTTTCTAGTTTACGAGATCTAAACGGGACAGACGGACAGACATTTCACACAAAACTAATAGCGTCTTTTCCCCTTTCGGGGGCCGCTAAAAAAGAGTTATGTTTTGAAACTGCAATATTGAATTCTTGAAGTAGGTCATAAAAAAATAGTGTTGTGTATGTCGATGTACGTTCTACCTAAAATGTTACAATACCTTTAGTGATTAGAGGTCGCACTCATCATATTGTGGTATGTTGATGAAAGTTATTATTTTTTTAAAAATAAAATGTATGTATATGTTTATGAAACGTCAGAATTTCGCTATCTGTCAGTGAGGAGAAAATGGCGCATGAGTTTATCGTTACTAAAGGACAACTCTGTTACGCCGTCCTTCTTTAGCTCAGCAAAGATGATCGCCTTTGATATACGATTGTCTCTTGTGCGGAATAAGTGACATAGTTAAAACGTGCTAGTTTAGTTTTCTTATAATATACGATACAGATTAAAAACAAAAAAAAAACTACCTGCATTGGTCTGTGTTACAGTTGTAAGAAGAACAAGAACAAACAAATGCATTTGTGATGTTCCTTTGTTTCAGAATTTTTTTTCTTTTATGACAAATGGTCCTCCAACAATCACTTTGTGTCCTTACTTATTTTATATTTATATGCATCATGTGAGGGGAAGAACCACACTATTGAGCAATGCATAGAATATTTGCATGTTTCCCAATGTATCCTGTTGTCATGTCACAGATGTGAGGAGTGCCATAGCCTACCACGTTATTGTTGTGAACAGGATATAGTGAGACGCAGCGTAGTTACCTGTATACATGAAAAACAATGTTATCAAACGATCTAAAAGGATCATAGCTGTTGAAAGCTGACGCAGGTAATTACCTTTAGCTCTTTATAACCCTTAAAACACGGATTTGTAATTATGCACTATAACAATCACTTGATCTATAAAAGTAAAAAAAAAAATATGCTACGTCATAAATAATTGAATTACAACATGAGTTTTAGAATCCAAAGTAATTTTTATGTTTTCTGTAACAGGAGATAAAGGTTCACAACAATAAGTAAAAAGAAAAAAATAGAATACATTATAATTAACTTTAGCCAAATGAAGTTTAAAACTGATTCTTAATGTAACACAAAGTAGTTAGGTTCATTTGTACATGTAAATATACACAAAATATATGTCGATTACTATTTAATAGGAAACATTCATTTGTGTTTTAAGCTTTTGTGACATACTGTGGGTTTTCCATACAATAAATGCTAAATGTTTAGGTAAGAAAAAATATAACATATTATTTGTTTGTTTTTTTAATTCGCTGATGGTACTGCTATAGTAGGTCATATCAATGTGTGGAAAGAGATTTTAAAAACTAGTGCATTACAAACTTTTTCTAAAATAAAACAAAAACATTAGCTATACACAAGTCAAAAAATAAAAAAATTGGCTGCATGTAAACAATAAACAAAACACTGACTAACTTGACAATAATCAAAATAGAAGTTTTGAAACAAAATTATGATTCTGTGTATTTATATTATGTGTTAATATATTACTCTTGATACTATAAATATGTTAATTAAATAAAGAATATTATGTTGTAAATCAAAGGCAGGCAACTCTACATCACGATACAGTAAATAAATAAGTGTTTTTATTCACCAGGACAAACACATAACAGTCTTTTGCATTCCAAGAGTCTTGTGTTACGTATCTAGGCATTGTTACCTAATTTTTTTTTTCTTGACCTATGTGTGTACCTCTGGTTGAAAGGAGGGTGTTTTTTTTTTTTTTTTTTGTCTCTTTGAAGAGCGTTCTAGATCTGGGTGTTGATAACTTATTCTGTTCTAGAAATTACTAGATTTGTCTTGATATCGACGCGCGGTATATTATATAAAGACCGCCCGTGTAACGTTGACGGACAGACATACGGAGACAGCCGTGAGACAGAATAGCGGAGACATTGCGTGACCCGTGCGTGGTATACCAATCGATAGTGTAAGTTAAGATTTTTTTTTTCTTTTTCAAGGCCTTGCTTGTATTTGTAATTATATTTTCAAACTCTGGTATTGTAATATTTTTACATGCCATTTTTGTAAAAGGGTTTTGGTCAACCCTCCCATTTTGTATTGAGTAAATATTTGTTTTTTTTTCTTGCTTTATGTGATTCAGTTAAAAGTACTATTCGAGTTATATTTTATTAAGCATTAAGTTGATATTTTACCTTCCGATTTCTTGTGTCATTTTTTTTTTGTTATTCATTGTAAGTCTCTGATTAAATTCAGACTTAAGATAAGTGACACAACTACCTTTTTCTATTGTCACGTTCCCCTAGGGAAGCCATTTAAAAATTAGAATTCAATTCGTAATACGTGACAAAAGAAGTTTGAGGGCTTTCGTCCCGGATATTTTTCTGAACCTATTTTTGTCTTACTTGAGTAATTTTGTAAAGGCGAAGTTGACTTTAACAAAAAATTTTTTTGTGTCAAAGAGTCGGAAGTAAAGTATCAATAGTATTGACCAAACTCTCTTAAGGTTTTTTGTTGTACTGATTTTGTACTGTATATTTACATTGTATACATTTTTTGCTTGTAATAGTTGTTAGTTAGTCATGGATATTCAGGTTTTTCTTGCAAATCCCTCTGTGAAAGAGCTTGATGCTTTTACTAGGAAGGAACTGGTCCTTATTTCTAAACATTTAGGGTTAAAAATAAAATCAAATGCCCTTAAACAAGAAATTAGAAATAACATTGTAATCCATTATGTAGACGAGGAAGTATTTTCTGAAGACCTTTTAGAAACCCTTAGACCCGATGAGGGTAAATCAGATTTAGAACTTCAGATAAAATTAAAACAAATGGAAATAGAAGCCCAGTTAGCTTTAAAAGAGAAGGAAATTATCTTGGGGAAACAAAAAGAATTAGAGCTTGCAGCGGCTAGAGAGCAGAGAGAGCAGAAAGAAATAGAAATGAAATTACAAATAGAGTTAAAAAAATTAGAGTTAGCTGCTAATGTAAGACCAGATTCTTCCCCTGCCAGTCATACTGCTGAAGCAATACAATTTTTGAAAATAATTCCACGCTTTAATGAAGCCACAATTGACAATTATTTTCCACAATTTGAACTTGCTGTGAAAAATTTTAATGTACCTGAAACTTTGTGGCCCACTTTGCTGCAAACAGTTTTGACTGGTAGAGCTGCAGAGGTATTTTGTTCTTTGACCATTGAACAACAAAAAGATTATAATGTTGTTAAGGCCTTAATTCTTAAGGCATATGAACTTGTTCCGGAAGCTTACCGAAAGCAGTTCAGGGATTGTCGCAAATCGGATGGCCAAACCAATGTAGAATTCCTGCGGGAAAAGGAGCGACGCTTTGAGAAATGGCTCACTTCCAAGGAAATCGGCACCGACTTTGCCAAATTCAAGAACCTAATGCTGATGGAAGAGTTCAAGAGTTGTGTGCGGCTGGAAGTCCGTACGCATATAGCTGATCGTGGCGAGGAAGATGTGCACAAGGCTGCAGTGTTGGCAGACGATTATATAATATCACATCAATTTGCCAAGTATACGACGGATGTCAAGCCAAAACAAGTCAAACAGCCTGAGTCCACTGCTAGCAACTCCATCAAGAACAGCAGTACAAATGACAGAAAACCTACTACAAGTAAAGCTACTTGTTCCTACTGCAAACGAGAAGGCCATAAAATTGATGATTGCTGGAAATTGAGGAAGAGAAACGAAAAAGCTCCTTCAAAAGTCAGCGCTTGCACAGTACAGTGGTCGTCGAGGTTTACTCCCTCATCATCAAGTCATATCAAGAGTACCTCGACACCACCTGTTTCAAATGTATTGACTGTACAAGACTCTCCGAAAATGTCTCCACGATGTTCAAATGACTCAACAGTGAGTTCTTCAAATTCATCTTTACGATGTTCTAATGACTCAAACAAGAGTTTTTCAAATACATCAAGCCGATGTTCCAATGACTCAAACAAGAGTTTTTCAAATACATCAAGCCGATGTTCCAATGACTCAAACAAGAGTTTACATAGTACATCACACCGATGTTCCAATGACTCTATCCAGAGTTTCCATAATACATCACCCCGATGTTCCGATGACTCTATCCAGAGTTCCCATAATACATCACCCCGATGTTCCAATGACTCTATCCAGAGTTCCCATAATACATCATCCCGATGTTCCCATGACTCTATCAAGAGTTCCCATAAGACATCACCCCGATGTTCCAATGAATCCATCAAGAGTTCTCCAAATACATCCACAAGATATTCTACTGACTCAAGAAAGAGTTTCTCCACTGCGTCTCCTAGAGATGTCAATGACTCCAGCGAGAGTTCGACCCAAGTCCAGTCTGCATCAACCAAAATTGATGTTTTATTAGAGGATTTTAAGCCTTTCATTTCGGAAGGATTCGTATCACTACCCGGTGATTCTACAAGTCTACGACCTATCACCATTTTGAGAGACACAGGTGCCTCACAATTGTTACTTTTAGAGGGTATCTTGCCCTTGTCCAAATCATCATCGACTGGTAAGAGCATCCTGTTACGAGGCGTAGAGCTTGGATGTATAGATGTGCCTCTACATCTAATCGACATAAAGTCAAATCTCATTACTGGACCGGTTGTTGTAGGTGTCCGACCAACATTACCATTGGAAGGCATCTCGTTGCTGTTAGGCAATGACTTAGCAGGTGGAAAGGTGATAGCCGAACCCATCGTCACTCAAAAACCCGACTTATCTGCCACACCCGAGGAAGACCTAGAGTTATATCCAGCGTGTGCAGTAACAAGGGCAATGAGGTTGAAAGCATCTCAAGAAGAGAACGTCATCAAAGCCAACAGTAACCACGATGATGTGGACTTGAGCACCACATTCTTTGCTTCTCTTGAAGAAGAACCAACGCCAAATTCTGAAAAGCCGGCATCAACTCGAAAACAGTTGATTGAGGACCAAAAGAAGGATCCAGAGCTCGCCAAACTCCGAGAAACCGCAATGACATCGCAAGAGGCAGAGCTAGCATCAACGTGCTACTACATCCAAGATGATATGCTCTTCAGGAAATGGAAACCTCCAGACGCATCCAACGAAGAAGAATGGAGAATATGCCATCAAATCGTGTTACCAGAAAGATGCCGAGCGTACATCATGAATCTGGCTCATGACACACCAATGTCAGGTCATCTCGGCATCCACAAGACATACCACAAGATTATGTCACACTTCTTCTGGCCACGTTTGAAGAAGGATGTCATCCAGTACTGCCGATCCTGTCATGCCTGTCAGATGGTTGGCAAGCCAAATCAAAAGATCCCTGTTGCTCCTCTGAAGCCGATTCCAGCCTTTGAAGAACCTTTCAGCAGAGTACTTATTGACTGTGTTGGTCCTCTCCCAAGGACAAAAGCTGGCAACCAATACCTGTTGACCATTATGTGTGCTTCAACTCGTTTTCCTGAGGCTATTCCTCTAAGGAACATAAAAGCATCAAACATTGTAAAGGCCTTAATCAAGTTCTTTACTCTATTTGGTCTACCAAAGTCCATCCAATCGGACCAAGGAACGAATTTCACGGCCAATCTTTTCAAGCAAGTCATGACTCAGTTGGGCATCAAACACTGCATGTCGAGTGCATATCATGCCGAGTCGCAAGGCGCTCTTGAGCGATTCCATCAGACTCTCAAGAACATGATCCGAACCTATTGCTTTGAGCACGAAAAAGACTGGGACGAAGGAATCCACATGCTGCTGTTTGCAACCCGTGAATCCGTCCAGGAATCGTTGGGATTCAGCCCTTTTGACTTAGTCTTTGGCCATTCGGTGCGCGGTCCCTTGAAATGTATAAAAGAGACTTTGTTGTCACCAACAGCCACTGAAGGACTTTTAGACTATGTAAGTAAGTTTAAAACTAGACTTTATGATGCTTGTGTTCTGGCCAAAAATAACTTACAAAACACCCAATCCAGCATGAAACGCTGGTATGATAGAAAGGCCCGTGTTAGAGAATTTTCTCCCGGGGATAAGGTGCTTGTATTTTTGCCCATACCAGGTCAACCCTTGCAAGCCAGATACTTTGGTCCCTATGAAATTGAGACCAAAATTAGTGACCTCAATTACACAATCAAAACTCCTGACCGTAGGAAAAAGACTCAGCTATGTCATATAAACATGCTGAAGCCTTATGTATCTCGGCCAGATCACTCAGAGAAGAGTAATTGTGTTTTAAATACAGTCAAAAGTTGTTCAAATAGCCATGTTTCTCCTATTGATGATGATATTGTAAAGGAGAAATTTGGACAATACAAAATACCTAATTCTTTTGTATTACAGAATTTGGATGTAAAACTGTCTCATCTGTCTTCGACAGAAAGGCCAGTTATCATGAAACTCATTAATGAATTTAATGACATTTTTTCTGATGTACCAAAACAGACTAATGTTATAATGCATGATGTAGATGTTGGCGAGGCTACTCCAGTCAAGCAGCATCCTTACAGGGTTAACCCTGAAAAACTTGCCATACTTAGGTCAGAAATCAAGTATATGCTTGAAAATGACCTCATTGAACCAAGTTCCAGTAGCTGGAGCTCCCCATGTGTCTTGATACCTAAACAGGACAAGACTTATCGTTTTTGTACAGACTACCGTAAGGTAAATGCTGTAACAAAGACCGATTCGTTTCCTATCCCTAGGATAGACGATCTCATAGATCGTATTGGTGACGCTAAGTACATCACCAAAATAGACCTACTTTCAGGTTATTGGCAGGTTCCCCTGACTGATAGGGCAAAGGAAATCTCCGCCTTTGTCACCCCTGATGGTCTGTACCAATACAAAGTGATGCCATTTGGCATGAAGAATGCTCCTGCCACTTTCCAGAGAATGATAAATGCCCTGCTTGCTGACATGGAGAATTGCCACGCATACATAGACGATGTAGTAAGTTTTAGCCAAGATTTTTCTAGCCATTGTAAACAACTGCATTGTCTTTTTACTAAACTTTTACATGCAAAAATTACTGTAAACCTGAGTAAGAGTGATTTTTGCCAGGCTTCCATCCAATACTTAGGCCATATTGTAGGACAAGGTCAGGTGAAACCTGTAATGGCCAAAGTAGAAGCTATCCAAGCTTTCCCTATCCCTGCTGATCGGAAACAACTCCGAAGATTTTTGGGAATGTCTGGATATTATAGAAAATTTTGCGAAAATTTTTCTGTCATTGCCAGTCCTTTAACAAACCTCCTGAGAAAGAACGTCCGATTTACTTGGACGGATGAATGTCAGAAAGCCTTTAACCAAATTAAGCAGATATTATCTAGCTCCCCCATTTTGATGGCTCCTGACTTCGGAAAACCTTTTAGGTTAGCTTTTGACGCCAGTGACACAGGTGTTGGGTCAGTCCTTTACCAAGAAGATAATTTCCAAGTAGAGCACCCTATTTGTTTCTTTTCCAAGAAATTTAATAGACATCAAAGAAATTATTCTACTGTGGAAAAAGAATGTCTTGGGTTGATTCTTTCTATACAACACTTTGATTTTTATATCAGTGGGTCCAGATGGCCACTGGTTGTATTTACTGACCACAATCCCCTTATATTTATCCACAAAATGTCTGGCAAGAATCAACGACTTCTCAGGTGGAGTTTATTTTTACAAGAGTACAACCTAGATCTTAAACACATAAAAGGCAGCGAAAATGTTATCGCCGATGCCTTATCTAGATTGTAAAAAGTATTTTGATGTATATTTTTTTTTATATATATATCATGATAAATACATTCTGTAATGTAAATATCATTTTTGTAATTATTCTAAAAAGATTTCCATTTCGTGGAAATGTAAACTTTTTATTTCTAGGAGGGAGGTGTTACGTATCTAGGCATTGTTACCTAGATACTATTTTTTTTCCTTGACCTATGTGTGTACCTCTGGTTTAAAGGAGGGTGTTTTTTTTTGGGTTTTTTTGTCTCTTTGAAGAGCGTTCTAGATCTGGGTGTTGATGACTTATTCTGTTCTAGAAATTACTAGATTTGTCTTGATATCGACGCGCGGTATATTATATAAAGACCGCCCGTGTAACGTTGACGGACAGACATACGGAGACAGCCGTGAGACAGAATAGCGGAGACATTGCGTGACCCGTGCGTGGTATACCAATCGATAGTGTAAGTTAAGATTTTTTTTTTCTTTTTCAAGGCCTTGCTTGTATTTGTAATTATATTTTCAAACTCTGGTATTGTAATATTTTTACATGCCATTTTTGTAAAAGGGTTTTGGTCAACCTTCCCATTTTGTATTGAGTAAATGTTTTTTTTTTTCTTGCTTTATGTGATTCAGTTAAAAGTACTATTCGAGTTATATTTTATTAAACATTAAGTTGATATTTTACCTTCCGATTTCTTGTGTCATTTTTTTTTGTTATTCATTGTAAGTCTCTGATTAAATTCAGACTTAAGATAAGTGACACAACTACCTTTTTCTATTGTCACGTTCCCCTAGGCAAGCCATTTAAAAATTAGAATTCAATTCGTAATACGTGACACTTGTTACAAATTTTACCAGTCCTTGCACCAGAAACCTGAATACGGACCAACGAAAGCCTTCCCCATTTCGCTCAAGCTCCCCACTACAGTCTTCAGGCAGCACAAAGGACGGCTCCGTTGTTTCTAACAATTCAGACTCTCCACAATCTTTTGATACCCTGTTCTTCTCTCTATCCTAGCGTCTTCCTGTTCTGGTTCAATACTACGCTCGTACGCACCACAAGCACTGGCGCAAGGCAGGGTTACGACATTAATGTCCATGAATCAGTCTTTGTATAAAACGAAGAAAAGTAAACATTTATCAGAAAGCAATAGGTGGACAATAATTTTAATTATGTGCCTACGTATTTTATTTCTGTTAAAATTAAGTATTTACTAATTTTAACGACTTTTTCTGTCCAGGCTCTCTGCCAACATTGCTCCTGTGACGGAACGTTTACTGAACAAAACAATTGAAACACACACATGATTTCACTCTGCCTTTATTTCTATCTGTTTAAAACAACATAACACAAAGGGTTTCGGGTACATCTCTCGTCCTAATCGATATACTCTACTTGACATTGGCTAAAGATTAACATTCACGCATACAGTGTGGTCACACATGGAGCCCTATTTACTCCCAATTCTTCTTATCTTATTATTTATCAAGCCATTCGCTCCTCGCATGGTTAGTTTTATTGCGTGGCTGTGGCGGTGGCCTGCTGCAGCCCCCTGTATAAGAGGTTAGGTCCGAGACATTGGAGATCCCTTCGCTATTTTGGCAACATTTTCCCATGTAACTCGGACAATTTGTGTTTGTGGAACTCTTCTTCGCGACGCGCCTAGTTTTTATTAATATCTTGATTCTGCAAACATAGCAGAAGTCATCCAGCCTGCCTGCTCCAGCTTGATTCAACACCTGGCGATAGCACAAGTCTTCTCAGAAGCTACAGCGTATCTAGCTAGTTTACGCTGATGCATCTAGACTGACAGCATAGTGTAACCATCCAATATTCTGCTCTGAACCGGCAAACTGGATCACAATAAACGCTAAAATACGTCCCAACCGTCAGAGAGACAACTATGCCGGCAATTGAGTGATGTATCATCTCCAATCTTTGTATACAATCTTTTTTTAAAGCTAGTTTTTTTTTAATATTTACTTCATATATGTATGTTCTTTTACATGATAGAATTTGTGTTCCTTGTTTATCTGTCAATTGTGTGACTACAACTATTCGCTCTACAGAGCAAATGTCATGGTGACGGCCAATTAAAAGTCTTTTCCCTCAGACCAAGAGTTGCGATGACATGGAGGCCAATACGAGGAATGCGCAAACAGGGACGTCATCGTATAACTTGGCGCCAAACTTGATGGAGCACCGCAAAACAGTGAAAACCAGGTGGGAGGAGGTTTCAAACATTGCCAGTGACAGATCTTTGTGTAGACAGCTCGCCGACCAATGCGCCGAACAGCGCCAGAGGACTTCAGGCTAAGTAAATACGTTCCTTAGACAGGCGAGCCATGAGATATTGGAAGGCATAACACCTCACAAATATTCAAATGTTCCAACTCGTCAATTAACAGCCACACAAGCCACTTACAACTTGAAAAGCTTGACAACTCGGGCTCCAAATAACTTAACTGTCCAATGAATGAGTTTATATATATATATGACGTTAGTTCCTTTTCATTCACTGGGTTCTCTACGCTTATTAAGAGATGCCTGAAAATGTATTTTGAACACTGGTGCTAGCTCATTGCTTAGTTCTTTGAGTAATCTAGCTAAAATACCATCAGGTCCATATGTTGAAGGTGGTTTTATGTTGACTATATTGGCTAAAAGTTATTGAGTCCCATTTTCTTGTATATCTATATCACTTGGTTTTAATGAAGCAATATGTCTTTGTCTTCTGGAGCTGAGAATGCTGATGAAAATTATTCATTTAGAATGTTAGCCTTAGTTTTATTATCATTGTGAGATATATTATTTTTTACTTTTAATTGGTTCTACATCTGTTATTTCCATTTTCTTAGATTTAATGTGCGACCATATCTTTTTTATTATTATTTTTATTATCCATAGATATTGCATATTTATGTATTTTTTTTAACAGCTGTCTGCTTACTTTTAGGTTAGGTTTTAACATGTAATATACTTTTATAAAATTTTTCTGAAATACTTTTTAACAATAAATTTATATATTTTCTTTCTGTTTGTAAAGTTTTTTTAATTTATTAATAAACCAGCGTTTATTATTTTTATGGAAGTGTATATAGTTGGTATCTTATTTTCTATCCTTTATATAAGGGATTGACTTCAATGAAATCCAGATATCCTCAACTTGTTGTTTAATGTTATATTTCTGATAAGAATAGTTGTTGAAACTTTAATGCAGTTTAGTATAATCTTATTATATCTTATATAATACAGACGTTACTTCAAAAAAGAAGATGATTACGTCCTACGCGTCATGCATTTAGTCATGCATATTAACCAATGACTTAAACTCTGCCAAGTCACTGGTTTTCCTGGCTAGCTCAGGCAACCCATTCCATGCTCTAATAGCACTAGGGAAGAAGGAGTATTTGTACAAATTTGTCCTAGCATATGGGACGAGAAATGTGCCTTTATCTTTGTGTCTTTCAGAATATTTTATTAAATTTTGTTTTTGTATTTGAATATTGTATTACTTTACTTTTGAGTCTTCTGTCCTGAAGGCTTTCTAAATTTAGTGATTTTACTATAGGTGTTACTCTAGTCAAATGTGAATATTCATTTGTTATGAATCTCACTGCTCTATTTTGTGTCTGTTCCAGTTTCTTAATGTTTTCTTGAGTTGAGGGGTCCCAAACGTAGGATGCATATTCTATTATTGGCCTAACCAAGGCTAAATAACATTTTAGTTTTATGTTCTTATTTGATTTATAGAAATTTCTTTTAATAAATCCTAATGCTTTGTTTGATTTTTTTATAGTTTCATCAATATGTGGATTCCATGACAGTTTTTCATTTATTATAACACCTAGGTATTTTGCGTTTTTAGTCTGTGTTACTGGTTTGCCATGAATAAGATAAGTGGAATTAATTTGTATTAGTTTTTTTGTTACTCTTAACAACTGACATTTTTCTGGGTGGAAAGACATGCTCCAATTTGATTCCCATTTCTGTAATTCATCTAATTCTCTTTGTAAAATATCTGTGTCTTGTGTTGTTTTTATTGTTCTATATATTATGCAATCGTCTGCAAATAATCTGACTTTTGTTCCTGAAGTAATGCAATTTGGTAGATCATTTATGTACATTAAAAATAGTAGTGGACCCAAGACTGTTCCTTGAGGTACACCTGAGTTTACTGTTATCGGTGTTGATTTAGAGCCATTTATTATTACAGTTTGTTCTCTCCCTATAAGAAAATCTTTAATCCACTGATGCAGTGGACCATTAATGCCAAAATATTTTAATTTTTCAAGCAAACTATGGTGGTGAACTTTGTCAAAAGCCTTAGAAAAATCTAGTAGGATAGCATCTATTTGTTCACTGTTATCCAAACCTTTAGAAAAATCATCAATTAGTCCTATTAGTTGTGTTTCACATGATCTATATTTCCTACTACCATGTTTGTATGGTGTGAGGACATTTTGTTTGTCTAAGTGGTTTATGATGTTGCTACATCGTGTTAGGTTGCATTTGTTTTAGAGTCAAATGTTTCTGTTTGATTAATATTGGTAATGATTTATTTTAATTTCTAACAAAGCTCCTCCATGAATTTCAGGATTTTTTTTCCTGCAACTACGTCTGGGTTTTTTCTTTCTAATATATCTTTCAGGTCTTCTGATTTTTTCATGCACGCACCCTATTACTCGAATTCAAATGGAATTTAAGGTCTTAAAGAAATAATTAAATTTATATTCATCTCCATAAGACACTCACAGTACGTAGGTTTTCGTCAAAGCAACATAGTAAACACAGGTAATTTTGAACATATATATATATATGTAAAGATTCTACTCTAGATTTTTTTTTGTATTTTAGGATTCAAGTATAAATTGTGAGTTATAGTTCCTAAAATAGAAACATCCCAGATTGAGTAAATGTTGGGAAAAGGTGACTAGTGACTAGCAAATAATTATTAGGTTTCAGAAGTCATCTCAATTGTTACTCTGATTGTTAAAAGTTTCTCATGAGTTCTAAAGTTTTAAAATCAATGGGATTTTTAAAAAAATGACCAATTCATCCACTATTACATGGACTCCATATTTGGCTAATTTTTTTAACAATCATGTTTTCTTTCGAAAAGGGTAGAGTAAAATGATTAATCATGTAAAAGAGTCATATATCCATTTTATTATTATTGCTAATGATTGTATTTGACATTAAAGAATAGGGATGGGGTGACTTGCTATAAGAATTTAATACTTAGCATATTGTCACCTACGCTTTGTCAATATTTAGCCAAGGTCTGCCGACTAGCTCAGCTAGCTCGGGAAATTCCAGTATGCAGCTAACTTCTGTGAATGTGATTGGTTAGAAATATTAGTTATTGTACGTTGAGCTGTATTTATTGGTCAGATTGATTAACCAAGCGGCAAAGGAATATTTGTCATATGGCAAACGCCCAAAGCTCTGAAAGACCGCCAGTCTCGTGTTGTAACTCAAAGGAAGTTGACATGATCATATTATTGTGTAGATCATTTAAACTAGTAGAAATTTAATTTGTGTTTTATTCTATCACAGTATATTATTGTAATTATTTGTGAATGGCTTTTCCAAGTTCTGAATTAAAGTATTTGTATTTGTCGAAGAGAAATTTCTTTATTGAATTTAATAATAACATACTTAGTTCGTCTTATCGACTAGCAACTTTTAGATGATCCTCTTATCAACTGGCAACTTCTAGATGATCCTCTTATCAACTGGCAACTTCTAGATGATCATCTTATCAATTAGCAACTTCTAAAAGATCATCTTATCAACTGATGATTTCTAAATCCTAGGCAACTACGATCATTGATTGTGCAATATAGATCAAGATAATCTTCAACGTGACATCTAGCACCATTGATGATCGTGACATATATACCTTATGTTAGTTAGTGGGTTTTTTTTGGTACAGAGTTTTGTAATTTCTTTATGAAAATACACATAAAAAATGTAATGTTCTGCCAGTTTGGGGGGGGGGGGGGACGATTGCATTTATTGATGCTTCCTCTGTTACCACACTCCTTTATTTTATATTTACTAACGATTTAATATTTGAGATTACTGAGTGGCGCGACTTAATAAATGTTTGTAAAATGTTTTACATGTTTCGGATGTTCCTTCAGGGTTGAAGCTAATTTATTTCCTAGTCCAAACCTCCTGCAAGACGACGGGGATGGGAGTGGGCAGAGTTTGAACCCTGGACCATTGATAAATCCAAACGACAGTTCATCGCGCTAACCGCACCACCAGGCAGCCATAATATATTTTAGAAATTACCTTATATTCGACATTCAACAAATTTCGTTTACAAAATATGATTTCTATATAAAAATCCAATCGCCTCCAATTCAAAGATGTACAGTCCTTCATATATATATATGAATATATATATATATATATTAGAGTCATTAGTTAAATTATGCTAGCATTTCAGACATACTTTATAAATGCAGAAAAAAAATTGAGACACGATAAATCTACAGTTTAGACCTTTTAACAAACTTTTGAATTTGAATTAAATCTAATAATGATAATAATGCTAATAATAAAATAAAAGGTTATTTAATTTAGTGCTATAGTGCAGTTTTATTAAAAATTAATTTCCTGTTTTTTCCCCTGGTGACTTTTTGCTACCTATTTGCAATGGTCAGATATTTATTAGTTGAATTATTAAACTACCTACAAACTGTTCTTTGTCTTTGTTTACATTTTTAAATATAAATAACTTTGATTTTCTTTGGAATTACTTGTAGTTTTTAAATTATTTGTTTCTTATTGATGTGCGTTTTGATGTATAATGTTATGTAGTCCGTTATTTTTTATTTTTTTTTGCAATATTTAATTATATTTTATTTTAGTGTACGGTTAGGTACAACTTAGATGATGTATTTGGACTAGTCGGTAAGAGCAGTGAAGTCCAACTCTTCAATATGTTCTGACTGAATGGTTATAACCTGGTCAGTTACCACGCTGGACCTTTTTTTGTCTTGTCAAGGGGTCAGCGAGTGAACATTTAATACAATGCTAAGTATTGCTTACCTATTGATTTCCCGTGTATTTTGGATGTGACAATAATTTGATTGGTATCCATGGGAAATCCATACGTTTTGTTTAATAAGACGGGCATAAACATTCCAAGAAGACAGTTACTGGAGGCAAACTTTTTGTGTTTTGCATCTATCTCAGCGATATTCTGTCCAAGAAATACAAATATTAAAAAGACTCAAATAGAGGAATACAATTAATTGTGACACACAACATGCGTGGAACACACAAAGTGACTGTTTAGCGTAATATGCACACAATATTATTATAAATAAATAATGTGTCGTATTTATGTATAAAAAGATTCAAAGCTTTTTGAGATTTGGGGAAAGGTCAGTGTTAAATATATTTTAAGGGCCCTGAGATTTTGCATATGTTGCTTATATGCAATTTTAGCCCAGAATAAAAACCAACTTTTTTATTCACACTATTATTATCATAAACGATTCACTTGGTTTTATAAAATAAACAGCAGCACTGATATTTATAGTTACTTTGTTTATCCTTTTTGTGATTTTTTTTAATTACAATTTTTAAATTTGAAATTGTTATTTAGCATATAAAAAGAAATTCACTCATTAATCACAAAAAGTAAAAAAAAAATAACCAACGACAATTAAGTCCTCTTACTTCACAACATATTTTTATTTTAATTTAATTTCATAAAAAGAGAGAGAGAGAGTGTGTGGGGAATTCATATTTTGCATAATGCCTTGTATTGTAGTACACACTAAAATGCCTTCTTAATGATGCCGGATTCAAAACCTGTCCCCGCCATACCAGGAACTTTGGGAAAATTAAAAATACACTTTACATCAGAAGACTGTGACTGTGTTAAACAATGACCACTACAATAATACGGTGGAATTTCAGAATATATTCTTTTGAGACAGAAAACCAGTCAATCACAATGAACGTAATAAATTATTAAATCATGCTGAAAAAGGAACTTCTACAACTGTAACAAAATATATTAATAGATAGACATACATATACATAGATAGACAGACAGACAGACAGATAGAGAGATAGATAGATAGATGGTAGATAGATAGATAGATAGATAGATAGATAGATAGATAGATAGAAAGATAGATAGATTATATATCAGTAGATGATATTAAAACTGCTTGTATTAATTTTTTCGTACATATTATTTGTTTAATATCTGAAAACATAAAAAAAAGGCGATAATAAAAATATCTTATTGATGTCTACTACAAACCTTTTCGCAATTTTGTTTCGAGTTCTTTTTCAATAAATTCATGTCCAGTGTTTCATTGTCTGACATAAAAAGGCGTGAAATAATTTCGGTGCGATATCAAACGTTTGAGTTGCGTAGAACTTGATTTTTGGAATTCTGGGCTGAATTGCGTTTACTGTATCAATATACACGTTGTTTTTATTTACCATATCAATATAGAATCTTAGTCATTTCATTCCAGATTACTTCATCCTGTTTGATTCATCCCGGTCACTTCATAAAATCTAATTGGATTTTGCACACTTTAATACAAAAAAGTTAGAAAAATACACTTCCCTTAGTCATTGTTTTTTAATATTAAATATCAGGTAGCCGAGCCTCGCTCGGTTAAAAAGTTTGATAAGGAAGGTTATATACCCGAAGTCATTTTTGGAATATTTGTGTAATTACAAAATGAACGATTAGATAAAGGCTACTAATCTGAAGAGTTGCTTTAAGGTTCTGTTAGTTCTAAATGTAATTGTACATGACGATTAAATATACAGTCTCTTAAGTCCTCTTACAGTCTCAACAAAACCACAGCTCACGTGATTGTTATGTTTTACAATCCATCTTTTGCGTAAAACTATTGTAGGCCTACTATTATTGGCTTGAAAAATAGTCTTTGCAGTGTAACTTCCAAGATGGTTACGTTCAGACATTTAATTTTTAAATTAGTATATTCATTATGGCTTTAGTACGAAACATTATGTTACGGAAATCTCTACGTTATAGGGTAAAACAGGCACTTTGTGACAAAGTAAAATGACGCATTTTTTAAAATAGACTTATATCAATGCATTAGTTTTCTAAAGAAAAGTTTCCGTGGGGCACCTCTGTTACGCCGAATAATATGTTCGTCCCGCATACATGATACTTGCCCTACCCATCCTAACTGTCGAAATATAAGAAGTTCCTACCGGCTTTTACCATCCATCCATCCCAGTGGTGCTGCAGCCCGTGGAGGGATATTATATATATTTATATATAGTACCAGGTGGCCGAGCCTCGCTCGGTTGAATAATTTATTAAGAAATGATGACCCATAGTCATTTTGGGAATATTTGTGTAAGTATGAAAATGAACGATTAGATAAAGACTACTAATCTGAAGAGTTGGTGTTTCGTGTTGTTAGTTCTCAATATAATTGTACATGGCGATTACAATGGAAAGTCTCTTTAGTCCCCACAAAAGTGTTGAAAAGTCACAGCTCAAGTCGTGTCATTTTACGTTGCATCTTTTGTGTAAAACTATTGGAAGATTATTGGTTTGGAACTTTGCAGTGCACTTTCTAAAATGATTATGTACAGACATTTAATATTGCAATCAGTATATTCATTATGGCTTTGGTACGAAGCATCAAGTGATACAAAATATCTAAGTTATAGGGTAAAACCTATACTTTGTAATAAAATAAAATAACACATTTTTTCCTGAGAGAATTAAAAACATGGCGTTAGTATTTTTAAAAAGCGTTAGTGAGGGCCGTCTCTGTTACGCCGACCACCTTCTATCTCACTAAAAAGATTACCCCTTTAGAAAATAAATGCCCTGTCCAGCGTAACTGTCAGACTATAAGAAGTTCATACCATTTCGCAAAGAATTATCGCTATTTGTAGTGCGGTCTTGCCACCGTATGTTCATGATGGTGTGCAAATATCTTTGGTGAAGGCGTTCAAGAAGTCTTAGCTGCTTTCTATAAAGTACTCATATCTCAGAATCACAAAGAGGGGATGAGAGATCTACTGTTTATTATTTCGTCACAATTTCGGTTGGAGGCGTCCAAAAGCACGACTTTCCCTGATCACATATCAACCTTCCTTTAGAGCAATACGTCAATTGATACTATGGTTCCCAGATATCAAGTTAAGGGATGCCTATTCGCGTTAATCTATGTGGTTAAGTAGATTTTTTTTGTTGACTTCTGGAACATGATTTCCGTTTTACAAATGGTTTATAGTTAAACCAAAAGAGTCCACAGCGTAATGAAAATTCTTTGACTTCGGGCTGGATATCATAAGGGCCCGTCTTAGGCCATTGTAACCTATGCGGTCGCAGTGGGCTCAGAACCTCTATGAGCCCCGCACTAATTCAAGTAGTAAATTATTAAATTTAACTATTATAACTTATAGTATGGTTCCTGTGGTCTCCTAAAAATCTCCTGAGTTGATTAAAATCTCCTGAAAACTCATAAAAATGTCCTTACAATAGACACATTTGTCATTTTGGGGTGTCAATCAATATGGTAAACGCCAATCCTACGCGCGATAAAAAAAACGGCATTGTTAGTTTTCATTTAATAAAATGTAATGCAAAGAAGAATTTATTTTCTAATAAAAATCCTTAATTTTCACGTATTATCCTTATCCCTACCCTGATGGGCCGCGCGCAATCCATTTCAAATAAGGCCTCGCAAATGTTAGAGCCGGCCCTGTGTATCACATTCAGTGTGCAAGTAAGGCGTAGAGATGCTGTGTTATGATCTCTTCCTATGTTTTGGTATGGGACAGTAGTAGACTTCAAACCTTGAACACATTGCAATCATTCACCAACAAAATAACAACAAAGTAAAAGCTACCTACGGGTCTACGTAATTAAAGTGTAAACGATTTATAAAGCCTTTAAAACAAAAACTAATCATACCTGGAAACCTTTAATTTCATTATATTTCTTCCATATTTTCATAATAGACCAATCTACAGTAAGATGGTGCGCAAATGTTTATTTAGGTCTATTGATTCATTTAAACTGGTTCTTGTTTGCAAAGAAATGTCTTAGTGTACTGAAGTTAGCCTAGTAACGTAAGCGGTGACAAGTTTTTTTTCCCATTGACGTCGTATAGAAAATTGTATTAATAAAACATTCTAGCCAAAATCAAATTTTCGATAATGAGGCATTTTTTAAACCGATATAACGGTCGACCTCGAGTTTTACCGATGTAGCCAATGAGTTGAGATTTTTTTTCTTACTAATATGCACATACTTTTAAATTTTTAAGAAAATCTTTAGAGCCGTTTTCGAAATAAAATTTATATATAAAAATATATTCATGCATACATACATACATACAAGAATTGCTCGCTTAAGAGTATAGGATTCATTAAGTTTATTACATCCCAATTGGTACACATGTGTCTACACATTACGTATTATATGTAACTTAGTAAGAGATTAGAAAATTGTGGTAAAAATTAAAGCATGAAAATATTACATCCCAATTGGTACACATGTGCCTACACATTACGTATTATATGTAGCATAGTAAGAGATTAGAAAATTGTGGTAAAAATTAAAGCATGAAAATATATTTGACAAAAAAAAGTGAAAAATACATCGGTATTTGTCTAAATATAAACGCTTTAGGGACACTCTCAAAGCTTCTTTGAAGACGTTCAGCATAGACCCAGTCACCTGGGAGACAGAGGCACATGACAGAGCATCATGGCGTCGCGTTGTAAAACTGGCGCACAGGTTGCTGAAGAAGAGAAATACGCTAGCAAAAGAAAAACGCCATACAAGAAAAGCAAAGCCAATGACACTAGTTCAAGCTGGAATAATCTGCCCAGTGTGCAGCCGAACATTCTGGGCCCACAAAAACCTCACCTGCCTGATGAGGAGGCACAAAACCCCAGTGCAAAGCCCTCAGTCCCCTGGATGTCAAAGTGGTTATCATTGAACCACGATGGAGGAACTCTCTGTCCCTCTCTCTCTCTCTCTCTGTATATATATATATATATATATATATATATGTATATATATATATATATATATATATATATATATATATATTTATATATATATATATACTAGCCTGACATTACCCTTGACCTGCGGGCCTTAGTTTGCGTTTACTAATCTAATGTATTGGATTTAGATTTATGTTAAACTTAGCTAATAATCGTTTCAAGTTTTTCTCTTTCACTACGAAAATGGATTTACCCGAAGCCGATACATTTGTATCTTTTAAAAACAAAAGGAGTGATAGTTGAATATGATATAAAGTACAATTAAAACGGATTTACCCGATTTGTTCAATGAATGAGATTATAAAGTACATCAGGACGTCTAAATCCGCAGTTATATGGAACGAATTGTTTTAAAACACACATTTTAAGGTTAATTTTATTATATAGTGAAATCAATGGAACTTCTTTTAAGTTTTCATGTGTCAAAGTAAAAAAAAAATTTCTGCGCAAAGTGTATTTCTTAAAATTAGATCTAGATCTAAATCCATTCGATCTTTTCACATGTCAACATTGTAAACAAAGCCTGGTTCCATAAAATACTGTTATAAACCTGGTGGTGGCACAGATGGGAGTAGTGGTGTGAGTGTAGTCAGCCAACGCAAATCGCCCCAGGCCAGCGCTAGACGAGCGGTCAACCGTGACGAGTTCCGACGGTCGGCCGAGACGAGTGTCAACATGGTGGTTCGGGAAGAATCGACGTCGTGAACAGAGTTCAGAAGCGTCACGAGAGTTGTAGTCATCTGACCACCTAGAAACGTCGAGCGGCGTTCTGTCCGGTTCGAGAAGGCCAGCAGGAACCCTATATACCCGGGTTCGCTGTTCTGCCTCATCGTGGCACCCGGGTGGAAACGGCTATTTGAGGAGATAGCTAGGCAAAACGAATGGCAAAACATAACTCCCGTGGGGATGCCCATGGGTAGACGAGAGTCCACCCCTTGCACGGGCGGGGTTGTAAAAAAGTCCTCACAAAAACTGTCACACATCCATGCGCCGTTCCTCAAAGGACCGTTCCATAAATGGCGGTTCCCCCACGGTTAGCTTGGTACAAAGAAGGAAGATGACGGAGGCTCCCAGTGCTCCTAGGCCTTCGGCCATGTGTCGGAGGCTGAAGACATTGGATACAGCAATGCTTTATATAGGCATTGACTAGGGTCGCTCTCAAACAGAACTGTGTTCCACAGGTTTGTTTTTCTTTTTTACTGTTACGGCTGGACGACCTAACAGGTTTTTTCTTTTCAAACTTTGAGCTCGAAGCCTTCGGCTCAGCTCAGAAGACAATCAAACGGAACCCTATATAAGAGCTGAGGTGTCGCAGTCAAGACGGTCGAGAAAAGGGCTCAATGCAGCAAGGTTCACTACAGTCCGGTCGACTACAGCACAGCTCAGCGGTGTGGTTCTGTACGGAGCATTACGACGGTTCAGTGCGGAGTACTGTCAAGCACAGTTGAGACGACTGGCGTCTTGATCTTGGTCTGTGATCGAGTCCGACACAACGAGCCTAGTTTGTGAAGTCAGTCCTGAACTGTTGAACCCAGTGCAAGCCCGGAACGAGACGGCGAGGCCAGTGCAAGAGTTGATACGGCGGAACGGTGTTATCGGAGAGATATTTGTACAGTGTTCGTGTTGCCAATTGTACAGTATTGGCTGTTATTTATTCAACTATTAAAGTGTTACGTTACTTTGGAGCCCTGAGTTGTCAAGTTCTTTAAGTTGGTGGTGTATGGTGCAGTTTGCAAAGAGCCTTGCTAGTGAGATTCGTAACAATACTATACTTTCATAGAGTGGTCAACGTTTATTTTTTTTTTTAGTTTCTTAGATTTGTTTGAGGGCTACAATACATAACTACGGTCTAAGTTAGTACCCAAGGGACATTTCTGTCAAGTTTTATCAATATTGGTCAAACGGTTTTTATTTCTATTCGGCGCATACATACATACATACATACGCTTTGGTTTCTACTTTATAGTATAGATTGTTTAGGCTTCCGCGCGGTGTTGATTCTTTGAAATATAACTAAACTAAGTCTGACTGGAAGTAACACTGAACTTAAACTACTTCAGGAACACAGGCGAAAGGCCGAAACAATCAAGATATGTAGTCGACGCTGATGTTGATCAACAAATATGTTTAATGATCAAGAAGGATATATATATTGGCCTTCTTCAGTCGTATAACGACTATGGTTCAACTCAGAGATTACTTCCTCGTGTAGTTTAGGACCCCTATTTTGGACGTCCAGAAATAGCGCAGGTTAAGGTGATTTTGATTCAGTGGTAGAGGAGCTGGCCATTTTTTTTATTGTGCGTTTTTCTTCCTGAGCTGAGACCCATATTTTTTTCACTGTCCATAGCTTTCTTGGTCACTGTCTCCCTCCATCTGGTGCGGTCTAGAGCTATGTATTCCCAATGGTCAGTATTGAAGTTCACTTATTTGAGATCCACATCTATGTAACGGAGGTGGACGCGACCAGTTTTTCTTGTGCCAGTCGTGAGTTGACCATAGAGGATGGCTTTCGGGATGCGGTTGTCCTCCATCCGGCGAACATGTCCAAGCCAGCGCAAACGGCGTTGTCTGAGGGCTGTAAAGATGCTGGGAATACCTGATCGCGAAATGATCTCATTATTGGACACTTTTTCTTTCCATGTGACTGTCAAGATCCTACGGAGACATCTCAGATGGAATATATTTAGCTACCCTTTCATTTATTCATCCATTAATTTAGCATTAATGTAACATGTACAAAATCAATGTGACACTAAAAAGGTCCCAACTTCGATGGGCGGGACATGTAGTCCGCATGCCAGACAAATGCCTTCCCAAGCGTCTTCTTTACTAGGGGTTGTGTGCAGGAAAGCGCTCCTAGGGAGGCCACTATAAGTGCTACAAAGACACTCTCAAGAGCTCCTTTAAGGAATGCGATATCAACATTCACGGCTGGGAAGCACTAGCTCTCGATCGTTCCTCATGGCGAGAAGCTGTGAGTCTCGGAGTCTTAAGATTTTAAGCTCGAAGAGTGGCCAGGGTGAAAGATCGACGAACCAATTAAAAAATGAGAGAAGAAGCAGGCCTTTCTACAACTGACATAACCCACACATGCCACGTATGCGGCGGGGTTTTTTAAAGCGAAGATTGGACTTTACAGTCCATAGGAAATGAGAAATGTGCTCATCTTCGACCACGAAGGAGGAGAGATATAATCTATTTTTCTATGTATTAAACTCTCCTTCTCTGTCTTTTCCTCCTATTTTCTTCTCTGTCATACGCTCTCTCTCTCTCTCTCTCTCTCTCACTCTATCTCGCCGATATATATATATATATACAGAGAGAGAGAGAGAGATAGATAGATAGATAGATAGATAGATAGATAGATAGATAGATAGATAGATAGATAGATAGATAGATAGATTTAGATAGATAGATTTAGATATAGATAGATTCTATTGTTTGGACCAAAAAATATAACTTATCTTATTTGAATATACATATTGATAGAGATATAATAATAGATTTATGTGTATTTATGTATATATATATAATATGTCACTTTACAGGTAAAGCTAATGGTAAAGACTTTGAATGTATTGAAAATTAGGTAATGTATAATATGAATTTTATGATTATTTCAAAGCTTAAACCATCTTACTCTGTCTATTTGTCTGGAATGATCTACACCAGGGTTGGGCAACATTTTTCTACCAAGGGACGCTTAAAAAAAATGTGGACTGAGGCCGCTGTGGTGACTATGTTTGTATATAATATTGTACACAGCTCGTTAGAGAATCTTGGATGTAAGATGTAAGGAATTTTATGTTTATTTATTTTCTCATTGGTCCCTTGGTTGGGACAGAGTAACAGCACTGGGTTTTTTGTTATTGTTGACAGAGGCCTGAGTTATGGAGATAAGTCGTACAATATAAGTAATATAGAAGTCAGTTTTCATAGTTATGTATATATTTACTAGTTAACATTTGATGCCTTGTCTACAAATACAGTTTTCCTGATTACTTTTATTAAAGATATATTTTTTTGTTAATTTATCTCTGGCGTGTCTTTGAATTATATTTTTCCTATTAAGCCGCCGTCTGTATAGATCATAGAATTTCACAACAAATGTGTAATAGTACTTAATTTAAAGTATATAACTATTTAATCTCGTGCATAATTTTCCGGAATCTTGGAACTAGCTGACTAGCTGACAAAGCATTAGGGTTTATTAAAAGAAATTTCTATAAATCAAATAGGAACATAAAACTAAAATGTTATTTAACCTTGGTTAGGCCAATAATAGAATATGCATCCTACGTTTGGGACCCCTCAACTCAAGAAAACATTAAGAAACTGGAACTCTTCATTACAAATATTAATAAAAAAAATAAAGTCACAGTAAATGTCCTTCAAGAAACCTAACAATTTCTTCCATAAATTCCAAAAAAATCAAAATAGTTGTCTCAGTCTTAGTATTTTTTCTTAATTAATACATAATGTAGACTATATATGAAATTTGTTTAAAGCTTTTATCCTTTATAGCTTCATTAGACGTTCCAAATAAAAAATACAAACATCCTTGTTCTTTTTGTTTTCAGGCCTCACCTCAGCACTATAGAAAGAGGACAAAAATAACAAATCAACCAATGCATTAGAATATGTCAAATTTTAAATGTAATAAATTTTCAAAATTATATTTAACATTAAAAAAAAACTGGTTTAGCTCGTTTGTTGATTAATTCTTTTACCGTTTTATTGCTTATATTACTGTTATTTTTCAATAAATAATTAAATTGTAATTGCAAATGTCGGCAACAGTTTATTGTAAGTATAAACATTACCATGTAAATGTATTAATTTAACTTACAACAATATTTAGAAAAGTAATCTCTTTATTTTATGAAAATCCTGTAATAATTGCAATTTGCTATTTATTTATTTTTTTTGCTTTCATGTTTAAATATTTAAATGATTGTGACTTTCTGAGTTAACCTTCTATTGTTCAAGCAAGATGCAGATTATTTACCAACTATATATTAATGGGGTGCACCGGACTGAGTCGAATATGATCGGATTGTAAAATTTAATATTCGGCAGGGCCGGAGCCGAATACCTAAGGGTCTTGTACACAGGTTGCATTGCTAAACATTTTAAAACTGTTAAAAACATACCTATATTTGTTGGTATTTTTTTCCTTTTATATACCTTATTGTTTTTAACTCTGTTACTGATTGATTTATTAAAGATTAACAGTATTTATAAACAGAAATTAATCTGTGTAGCATGAGCGTGTCTGTGTGTATGTACGAGGCCACCAATCATTAAGGCTGTTTGTTGGAGGGTCAATGTAAAATATGTTAGTATATATTTAACTAGTTACTAATGTAAATCTCTTATCTGGCTTGTATGGTGGTTGGATGTATGTGTTCAACAATTTCATCAGACTTAGGGTTAGGGTTAGGGTTATTTTAAGTCCAAAGACTGCTTTTGGTTCTGGCTTCAAGGGCTTAATACTGATAGCTGTTAGTTAATAGTTGGAATCTGAAGCGTAGTAGGCCATGTATTTATTAATTCAGTTGCGGCAAACGATATTTTATTAACAGCAGAAACATCCATTATACCTACTTATAGCCTGAGCCTTAAATGTTGCGAAGCTTAGATTTAATTGTAGTCTGTAGGCCTATTATTGATATCTATGTTTAGATCTACTGTTAGATAGATCTAAGAGCATTAGGAAAACCAACTATAGAAGAAAAACAAAACTCACCCACACCCTCCCTAGCAAAAAAAAAAAAAAATAGACTTTGTGTTCGACTGATTGTAACAACCTGGTCAGATAGACGTAGCAAGCCTACACATTAGTAGTCCTAGTGTAGTGTGTATAGATGATTGTGTTGACCTTCACGCGTTTTTTTTTCCTTGGGCATACGCAATAGTGTTTAGTGTGCAGGTAATAAAAGATAACACATTGGCATGGTCAGTCAAGCATATACATAAATTATGTCCGTACACTAGTTACAGAGGTCTAGTGTTTCTTAACATTCCAGTATATTTTTTTTCTTTCTTTGCTAGATCTAATTGTGGTGCTTTAGATCAATTTATTTTCTGCGATGTTAAATTTTTACTGTAAGGTTTTCTTTTATATATTAAGTCAATAGAATTAAAAAATAAAATTACATTTCTTTCTAAAGGGAAAAAATACATAAACGCACACATGCACATATTTGTTTTATTTTATTGTGCAACGAACGTGTGTTCAGCGCCCTAAATGACATTTCTCTCCAAGTAAACAAACTTAGTCTCATCATCTAGTCACCTCTAGTCAGTGTCAATATTTCTCACCAATCTGCATTAATCCATTCTGGCTTAAGAATGGTCAATGTCTATCAATACATTGTCATGGATTAAACAAATAAGAAGTTGCGGTCAGTGTCTGTTTGGCTTGTAGTCCAACCTCCTAATTGAGACCAGTTCTCTCATAATATGTGACCTCTAGACTTTACACTTTAACATCTGGCTTAATGTGGTCAGCTGTCTATCTGTGAACTCAATGTTAAGGACTAAACAAACAAAAGGAGGTGGGGGTAGCTCATCTCTACCTCTGGAGATATACCCCCACATCTAGACAGATTATCAGCGTGACGTAGTTAAGGAATATTGCATGTTTACTAGACCACTCAAAGGTCATGACAAGCTTTTAAAATGTGCCAGACATCGCTGCTACGTATGTAATGCGGTTTTATAATGTGAAGGTTTATTTTTATTTAGATTAACACACCACGGTGCATAGTCCTAGTTTATACTTTTAAAAAGAAATTCTTTTATTTCAAACAAAAACGTTACTGTATTTCAGAACTGACATTATTGAATCATGTCCTCTATGAGTATTGGTTTATATTTGTGTTGACGTGGAGATTTAGTTTCAACTTCTTGTTGGACATCGTTTATCAGCGTCGACTACCTTTTATATTGTTTGTCTTTCGCCCTCTGGGTTGTTTCGATAGTTAAGTGTTACCTCCGTTTGGCGTATCTGGAAAAGACTTAGCGCGGAGGCGCATAACAATATTAATAGAATAGAATATTAATAGAAATACAGGTGTAGCTTTTACTATCAGGCAGTGATATTCGACCAATGCCGGATAGAGCCGGATAGTGAAAAAGTGCCGAATATTCGACAGAAGCTGGAGCCGTAGCGACTATCCGGTGCACCCTTAATATATATATATATATATATATATATTGTTACGATTCTCTATAAACCCTTGACCTTGAATGTTGCTAAGTCAAAAACCAGACAACTTGGGCTCTGATGTAACGAGACACTTTAATGAGTGCAATAAATGATAAAGAGAAAATAATCAAATACCTTAGAAATGGGCAGAAGTCAATGTCTGAATATAACAACTATACACAACTTGTAAACAATGAATGTCGTTCTTTTCTTAACCTTCTTGTTCTTCTCTGAGTCTGACCGACTTAACCAAACCTTTTTTATAAACACAAAGTTCATAGTCAGATAACCAAAACACTGTTAACCTACGCGGATAATGTTGACATCTGTAATATTTAAGTACACAGTCATGTGTCGCATGTGTCGGTTAATTATTCATAGGGCTACACTGACATCACATTTCAGTTACAACAATATATATATATATATATATATATATATATATAACACATTCATTAACATTGCATTTGAAAGCAATATTATATTACTACCTAATTGAATACCACAATTGGTCTGTTAAATTTTATAAGATAATTACAATAGTTATAAATATAATGATACAATTTTTTTTTTTGAATAAAGGATTTAGCACCACATATCAGGCTCTTAAAGCGGCAGCTCCCAAACGAATACGACGTCGCCTAAATGATGGCATTTAAGCGTCTAGCTTCGGTAGTTTGTATTTAGCCTTCTCCTTTGTCGACTTGTTTTACATTAAATTTAGAAGTGGTCCATAAAGTGAGTAGCGTTAAAACTAAAACATATTTTATTCCTTTTTTAAAAAAAATTGCATTGTAATATTTTATGTGATTTTACTTTTATTAATATTATTTTCGCTATTTATGAACAATGCTTAAAATATGCTTTTGTGACGGAAAATATGTTTTTATGTGTCTTAAGACGTTTGTAAACGTTTGCTACTTGGTACAACAGCTGCGCATTAATTTTCATATTTTCTAACGCATTACACTCATGTATATATTTTTCTTACTTATTTATCCACCAAGTCAGCCATAGGTCTTAATACTTTATTACGTGCATACATATATTGCTTCTTTTTGTCATTTATTTATGTATTTTACATAGCTCTTACTTTTAGGTTTTATGTATTGATTTAGAAACTTATGTAAACACGATTATTTTGCATTAAATAGTTAATAATAAAAAATAGTACAATATAAATATGATGATGTTTTTCCTAGATTTAAAACGAATATGTTGACCTCATTACCACGTAGTTCCTTGGTTTAGTTTCTTTATAAATTTATTCTCGTGTTTGGCAATAGTATCCACTGAACAAAGCAAAGCGTTTGGGCGCAAACGTTTTAGCGCGATTGTCGTTTCGGAACATAGGACGTTTTAGCGCGATTGTCGTTTTGGAACATAGGACGTTTTAGCGCGATTGTCGTTTTGGAACATAGGACGTTTTAGCGCGATTGTCGTTTTGGAACATAGGACGTTTTAGCGCGATTGTCGTTTTGGAACATAGGACGTTTTAGCGCCAAATGTTTTGGTCACATTATTTACGTTCATTGTATTATTTCTTTACAAGAATGAGACATATCTTTGTGTTGTATGAGTGTCTGTGTTGAGACGGTATTTTTCATTTACAGAACAAGATATATATTGGTCCATTTTTTTGGGTATTTAAGTTTTTTATTTAATTATTGTTAGATCGCTAACGTTACACTAGACCAGACAAAGTAAGCGTGCATAAAATTGTCAAAGTTTTTTTTTTATTTCAGGGGGGGGGGTATAATGCAGTAGTGCATATAGAACAGGCCGTACTAAACCACCTCTTTCTGTCATAATAGCGTAGATCTTTTAGAATATAGAAGTGGAGATTCTTAATGTCCCATCCACGTAAAGCTTTTTCATGTGACTGCTCCAAGCACCATTTGATTTTCTACCGAATAGTAAAAAAAAAAAAAGTGTCCTTTTCATTCGAAAAAAACAAACTTTTATTTCAGCTCAGGTGAAACTATATAGTTCTGGTATTCTAAAGGAATAGTAAAAGTTGACCTATGTTCAGGTTGTGGAGGAGCTCATTTCACTTTATTTCTTCTCCGCTGAATTGCTTCACAAAAACCGTCTTTCTGAGGCAATTTCTCATTCACTGTTGCTAATGTTCCATTTCGAGAACTGTTTGTGTTACATCATACGGGTACCTCCCTCTTTCTTCCCCGCCCCCTTTTCCCAACTGGCCGAGAAAAGAAATAGGATCAAAGAGCATTAAAGAAAGCTAAAAGCATGAAACTGCGCTAAACAAAAACGTTTGGTAAAAGTATTTCTAATCACACAGATTTATTTTTAGTCTAGATCTATTAAAATGTAATTATATGACTGATTAAAAATAACTGATACAATTACACTTAATATAAGCTTTCTTTTAGAAAAAAGTTGTTTTTTTGCCTTAAAAAATAGGGTTGCTTTCAGGAGATAAAATGTAACCTTTGTAAGTGGCATAATATCATGAAATCAAATTTTCAACATCATTTCTACATTTTGAGATTTCAGCATGTGAGCTAAACGGACTTATAAACAAGCAGACCTTATAAAAGCAATAGCTGCTTTCTTCTTTCGGGGGCCGCTAAAAATAAAATAAAACTACTGTACCCGAACAATGTTACTAATATACAAATCTACCAAACTTTCGTTCATCACATAAAGATTATACAATTTTTAAAATCTTCTATGTGTAAAAAAAAATAATGTGGGTAATAAAAAGTTTAACTCGTTGTAACTAATGTTATCATTAAATACTCACTTTATAGCTACAAATAAAATCGATGTACATGTTTGTTGGAAGAGCGACAAAGTTGACCAATAGAGTGAAACAAAGTTTTACAAAGACATTTATTTTGGAGAGATGTTCTCATTCCAGGCCGCTCCGTAAGACGTTTAAACAGCGATACAGATCTACAATCATTTCTTATTCATTAAAATAGGACTAATTCGTACAAGTGCCTTTAAACCAATGACTTAGCCGAGTTTAAATCTCTTATTAACTAGGACGATTAGATTTATGAACACATGCATAGTTATCCTATTTTTTTTAAGTGTAATTTATAAGATGAGATAAAAGTCTTCACTGATCACTCACTTAGAATGATTCTACTTGATTCAAATAAAAGAGATATCAGAGTTTCATCTTGTCTAATTACTCTAGATCTATTTGGCATTTCTTGGTCTTTAACAATCTTAAAGAACGTAAAGTGTTAGCTAGAAAAGTATAAATATATGTGTCTGTGTGTCTCTAGTGTGTCGGCATGGTAGTTTCTAGTCTACTCGGTAACTTATTTAACTGACAGGTGAAGGAATGTCTACGTCTAGGACACATCTGTGACCTGCCACTTGCAACTCCCATCACATTAACCTGTTTTATTTGAAAACATCAACATTTGAAACCTTTTTATTTATTTGTTTTTTTCGCAATCCGCTTTTTAGCAATCTACTGCGTAATGAGATAATGCGAAACTGCGGCAAAACAGCAGTTTTAGTAGTTCTCCTGTTTGTGTGTGATCACTTTTTAAATGTGATGATTCAATGCTACTGTAGATGGTAGTCCACGGGTTCCACTGTACAAAGATAAGGAAGAGCCAAACAAATTAAGATCGTCAGAAAAGAGAAATTTTATTAACTTGTACTGGATGCAAATGACATTTTTTCGTTTCAAATTTCTGGCTAACAAACAATAAAAAGAAATTGTTTTGTTTTAAATGTTCTATCAGAATATAATAAGATAAAAACTAAAATAAAAACTTTTTTTTTTATTTTAATAATCTACGAAGAACCCATATGCATTGAAGGTGCTGTGTATTTCATAAAACTATAGTTAAACAAGGAATAGGTTTCCAAATCAGCCAGAAAAAAAAAACAATGATTTAATGTAAATTGCAAGATTATTTGTGAAAGGTAAAATAATTACCATTGGCAATGCGCTTCACTGGTCGATAGCTATAAATATAGAGAGGGAGTGTTGATTAGCTACAGCAGTGTACCTTAAATGGCTTATATTTTTTGTATGCATCTTTTAGCACTGAAAAATAAAATTAATTTGTATTATTTGATAGACAATAATAATCTTTCTATAAATTATTAATCCTTCTTGCCCTTGTTTAGTTTATACATTGATCTCAAAACCTCTCACAATCTTCCTATGTTGATTTGGTTTCATTTTTCTTTACACTACTTGATAGCAGTGGCGTAGCTAGGGTGGCGGAGGAGGGGGAGAATTGAAAAATCCCCAAAGAAGTGTTTTTTACATTAAATATTGAATATTACACAAAATGCAGGGTCCCCCAAAGAAGTCGATTCCCCGGGCCTCCAGATGATGGAAAATTCCTAGCTACGCCCCTGCGTGATAGCACCCTAAATTTCTCCATATAGTTTTGTCTTCTTTTTAGATCTATGTGTTACAAAGAGGCGATAATTGGTTTTAAAATGTATCGTGTAAATATCCAACATTAAAATAAAGAGCTCTTACATTATTACAAATGATTATTCGTAACCAATTATTAACACATTTGGTGTCATTATAAACAATACTTCATTTGTGTCTATACAACGGATGAATAGAGGGCGGTTTGTAAAAAGTAAAGAAAACGCAATGAAAAACTACATTACAAATTTTTAAAATGTCATAATAGAAATAATTTCATATTTTCTTTAAAGCTTACAAAATCAAACATTTACAGAAAATATGCTGGCATTATTTAGTAGTATTTGTTAATGGTGCTAACTTTATAAGAACAGTAAATACAGTATCTCCAGAATAATTAAACTTACCGTAAAACACAATGCGATTTTGTCCTAGCTATTCTAACTTAGAAATGTTTTTTTTAAGAAACGAGATGAACAAATAATACAATGGTCATGATACAAGACATACACATTTTTCAGTTGTCCGCGTGAAGTAAAAAACAACGCAAAACAAACAGGTGTATTCAGAAAAAGTGTAGCGTAGGTTGAGCTCAATGTTTCCATGAAACTGAAAGTTACCTGTTGTTTGTGTACAAGAACAATATTAAGGGGGAAAACAATGAAAAGTAGATAAAAGATTAGCAGATATTTTATGCAGTCAATCATTTGCTCTAACATTGTGGTTATGTTTGGTTCCGAAAGGTTGTCGTTACCAGAAGTGGTAATGGATATAAACACTAACTATATAATGCTTCCAAATTGCATGCATCTCAAACAGCCTCTGACAAAAAAAAAACAACTTCCGGCCTTCACGTGTGGTTCAGATATTAAGTTCGGTGGAAGTGTTTTCATTAACAGAAGAAGGGGTGAAGGCGAGCAACTGGTGTCTTAACCAATAAGCTTCGGACAGAAAGGGCCGTTGCAGGCTACCCACCTAGAAGAAGGAAAACTCTAAAAAAAATTCAAACCTCTGCTGCCTTGCAGCTATACCCAACCATGGGAAAAGCTTTGGGAGTCAACCCTGAGGAAAAATCATGAGCTGGCGAACGTTAGGCAGTTCGCAGCACTCATTGCTACACCCTGACAGAGCCTGCGACGCCGCTGACCCCAATTCAGCGGCTCCATCAGTAAGGATACTTTGCTGAGATTACTTCCTTAGAGCACGTGAAAGGAGCGAACAGTGAGTTTTAAGGTCGCCTTGCCCCCGTACAAGGACAGCTCTAATGCCGCACACGAACCAGTTATTTCTCTATCAAATCCTTGTTCCGATAGCCCTTCATGTAGAACGCGACATTCATAAACAATGGAGTCTACTTTTTCTTCGTCCTCTATGCAGTGGCGACACCGTGTGTCGTAGTTTTCTCGAATCTTTCCGAAGTAACGAAGTAAACACAAATTGGACAGTGACCAAATCGAAACTGGCCTAGGACGGCCTGTTCTGCACGATTAATTGCCACAACACTGACCTCAAACTGTTTCAGCACTTGCCGTTCCTTTGGATACACCAGCTGCGTGGAGACGGTGGAACTGAGGTAAAGTTGACATCGTGGGTTTTTTTGGGCTGCAAACCTCGCTGGATGGGAGTTTTAAGCGCAAAACCCCTCTTGACTACGCTCATAGAATCCTGTGGCTGATGTATGGATAGTCTTATATTGAAGAGGGAGGTGTTTTATCGTAAATTTCGGAGGGGGGTTTAAAATCAAAATCATGCTTAGCTATGCTCTTGGAATTTGAGGATTGTCGTTTGCATTATTTTTTGTCATGTTTTGTTTTATAGAAGAGGGGGGATTTAACCGCAAAACTTCCTGGTAGGGGGTTTTAAACTCAAAACACCCTTGGTTGCGCTGGGGCAAGTGATGGTTTAGTATTAAAATATTAGGTTATATATTATGTCTATAATTAGTCAATATGTCTTCCCATATGTAGAGATTTGTTTATGTATGTATGTATCATCAGGTCCAACCCTGTGTATGATGTGTAGAGATACGTTGATGCAAAAAAATAACTCAAAATGTCCCAGTACTTGTAGAGAAATACTTATAAAGGGCAAGTAATTTTTTTTGTGTTTACGATATTTTAATAGAGGATATTTAAAAAAAAATAATGTTATAATTGCAAATAGGATATTTAACGTTGAAGACTTTGAAAAGGATTCTCTTTAAATAATCAGAACATTAATTGTTATGTTGTCATACATATCAGGAAGGTGGTGCTTCTGACCTGTCACTCCATAGAAAACTCCTTCGCGGACTCTGTTACGAAACTACATGCTCAACGAACAGAGAATAACTATAAGTTCGTGGTCTTACATAATAATAATAATGTTATTTGTTACCAATCTACTAGAATGAATTTACATCTATGTCAAACCCGTAGAATGTTCCCTTCTTATTTTTTTATATTTTGCCACGGCAATAAAAGTAGAATGTGAAAATGGGTTTACCCGTTCAGCCGACATATTCATATCAAATACAAGTGGATGGGAAAATGGGTTTACCCGATTTGTTAAAAAGTTTCTTTCTATAATAGAGGTACAATTAGGTACTTTTTGTTTGTCTCTGTTTTGGGCCCCTAGGTTGTGGGAGTGACATTTAACATACACTACGGTACGGTTTCGTCATTATCTAAGGAACATTTATGACAGGTTTTATCAAGATTGGTCAAACGATTTTTATTTTTATTCGGGACATATCTACATACATACACACATAGTACATACATAGGACTACATACATAAATACATACGCCTTACTTACTGCTTTATATTATACATAAACGTAATGTTCATCGATTATTTCTTGCTCTCCCTCCTAATAAACACAGTAGCTTTCCTTCAAGCAATCACATTAACTAGGAAATCTGTCTTTTTTGTCTTATTTCAAGTGTCTTCTACAAGTTACTATAGACATGAGAATATGGTTCTGTTGCATTATGTTTTGATTAACTTCACTTATAAAAACAAATAATTTTGACGATCTGTTCTTACCTTAGACTGTCAATCTGATTGAGCTGTGTCCAACTAGTCAACACACACCTGACCTCGCTGTGTCTTGCTGTCCTAGATTAGTTCAAAATATCATCCACTATATCATTGACTTCTTTAAGCACAAGAAACATGTAATCCTAAACATAAAGACACTGCACGACTAGGACTCTGTTTAATTAAGGTATGATTCTCTTTACTGCGCAAACTGACCGTGGAAAGATTGTCAACGAATTCTTTAACCTATCTTTATTGACACAGATAAAATAGTTAAATGTCCTTTTTTTTAAATGGCACTTGAACTTTGCATGATAATAAAGTAGATTCGATTCAACATTTAAGTTATCGTACAGATCTATATGGCAAAAAAAAAGGTCTGCCGATTCTGTATAATGCAAGTGTCGAATGACAAGGAAGATGTGAACGCGAAAGGGTAGAAGCTGAAGGGAGATAAGCAGGAACTCCCGTAACTCTATATTTAGTTGCAGACGAATTGTTTAAATCCGTTGTGTCCAAAATGTGGTGCCAATACTGTGACTTGCGGATGTCAGGAAAGAATGTGCCACTTGATATTTAAATATTCCTAGATATTATTTTATTATGGCTCCTCGTGTCTTGGAAGACAATTGATGCGCCCAGTTGAGTAGATACAGTATACTTGTAGGGAGTTAGGAGGATGTCAACAGAATAGTAGAAAAGGTTTTAAAAACTCTTTCATTCGATACGACTTGGGTTGGGAGAGAGTGGTGGCTGACTGGTAAAGCGCTTGGTTTTCTAGTCCGATGAATGAGATTTTTAACTTCGAGATTTGCAGAACCCCCCTCCTCCTAGAGTCCACCCGATTCTAATGGATATCTATCATACGTTTACATTTAATGTTAATGGGATATAGTGTTGAATAGCCGCACCTTTTACTTTCCTTGACAATGTATTGTGACACATATAGGTAGGCCTATAGTCTGCAAGGTTGTTTTTTTTTACTGGCTTAGTTGTACATGATGTCTTACTAACTTAAACACACACATATATATTATATAATATGAGTGCAGATAGTTATTACGTGGTGTAATTCAAGTTTCTGGACTAGGAACAATAAGTGATCATGTAACATCCACATTAGCCTCTCTCCCGTTTCTCGGTATCTGTCTCTCTGCTCCCTACTTTCAAAGTCACCTGTAAATAGCCCGGAATCAACGGCATAGCACAAGGGAAAGACCGTAAAGGTAGAATCAAACTGTCGTCTGGCGCAAATCTATTTTGCACGGTAACTAAGTTAATAGTGAACACATCGTAGGGCGATTTCTCTATTCCAAATCTGGAATCGTTTGTAAGACAAATTGTCAAACGAGTCTAACTAATTTAGTCGTCGGATCTTGCGGTTTAAACGCTGGACTGTTGTTCGGTCGTTTTGATGATCCAGGGTTCATAACCTGCTTCCTGTCATCCACCAGTCGTCCTGCGGGAGGTTTGGACTAGGAAGTAGATTATCTTCAGCACTAAAGGAACATTATAGACCTGTCAAACATTTTTCAAACCAATATTTTCACTAAGACCTTATTTTGTTTGACTTATACTTCATGACGTACTTCGTGACGTACTTGTCATTTGTACCCACTCTCACAAACACAGAGTTTCTAAATGTCAAGTGCGCTATATATTGGACTATCTTCTTTCGTATTTTGCTACCTACCTTTAAATTCTAGTGAATAGAACTACATCCACAAAGACATTAACCTAGAGAAGGAAAGAAGTATAAACTGTTTGTAAAGATAACCATTTCAGACCTTGCTATGTTATGGGTACTAACGAATCCAGAACTTTAGAATCGGAGATATCATCACGATTTGCAGGACCTAAAAAAGCACAAAAAAAAAGGCCAAGACCAAAAAATATCAAAGCGCCTATCAAATATTTCGAAATGAGTAGCAGAAGTCTGAGAAGCAGAAGTTACATAGTGTAAATAGGACTATTTGTTGAGTCGGAGAGTTGGGTGGAAAGGAGAAACGTGATACTCGAATTTACGGGCGGTCGAAAACATAAGTAAGAACAAAAAGAGATGGGTCCTTTACAAAATAAACAATATATAGCTTGAAACCAAATCGACGGGTGTAGCCGGTGGGTAATGCTAATTATTATATTTTATTAAGATAAGTAAATAATTTCTCTACTAATATGCGCCCGCCCCGGATAAGCCAGTGCTTAGGAGGGAAAAGGAAGTAAGGCTCATCTATTTAGATGCACGAAGTTTATTATGTCAGATCCACATTCGAGTTGGGTAGTCTCACCGGGGATCTAACCCAGGGCTCCTCCGTTATCTGACCTGACCTAATCTATCTATCTATCTGTCTGTCTATCTATCTATCTATCTATCTATCTATCTATCTATCTATCTATCTATCTATCTATCTATCTATCTATCTATCTATCTATCTATCATCTATCTATCTATCTATTATCTATCTATCTATCTATCTATCTATCTATCTATCTATCTATCTATCTATCTATCTATCATCTATCTATCTATCTATCTATCTATCATCTATCTATCCTTCTATCTATCTATCATCTATCTATCTATCTATCTATCTATCATCTATCTTTCTATCTATCTATCTATCTATCTATCTATCTATCATCTATCTATCTATCATCTATCTATCTATCTTTCTATCTATCTATCTATCATCTATCTATCTATCTATCATCTATCTATCTATCTATTTATCTATCTATCTATCGATCATCTATCTATCTATCTATGTATCATCTATCTATCTATCTATCTATCTATTTATCATCTAACTATCTTTTTTTTTTGTTGTTGTCCTCGACTTCCTGGTTTCCAACCAACACACCAGTCTCTCTGCTCAGTCGCGGACAATAGGTTTGTGTTTATACTCTAGTGGTTGTAATTATGTCTAATACCAGAACCCGCAGCGATCCATACATACAAATTATTCAAACTCAATATGACATAGACCAATACATTAAGAATAAGGAATACAAAATGAAATAAAAAAAAAAAAAGATAAAAGAGGCACAAAAATTGTGGGCGACCCCTGGAGATCAGTTGCTGAGCTGACTCACCCAAACACAAACATATATCACATAAATGTTGCAAGTTGACAAAATTGAACTGTTCCGTATTTACGCCAAAGTGGCAATAGTTGGTGGTGTTCACAGGAATTGTCCTTCTTCTATCGGGATTTGTTATTTAGTATTATTGTAGACGTGAAATAATCTCTTATCTCTGGCACTGCCAGTTGGTTGCAGTTCCCGTAACAGTTTCCACTGCGGAATTTTCTGTGATGTGGCAGGTGCATCAGTATTGATCTCTGACGTAACGACAATATTCTTAGGAATGTTTAAGGCCTTGAATGTACTTGCGAGGTCAGTTGTCACTGTTCCCTTGGCATAGCCACTGTGTAGGCCTATATCGTTGTCACTCTCCACTTGGTATAGCCACTGGGTAGGCCTATATTGTTGTCACTCTCCACTTGGTATAGCCACTGGGTAGGCCTATATTGATGTCACTCTCCACTTGGTATAGCCACTGGGTAGGCCTATATTGATGTCACTCTCCACTTGGTATAGCCACTGGGTAGGCCTATATTGATGTCACTATTCACTTGGTATAGCCACTGGGTAGGATTTTATTGATGTCACTATTGACGTGGTATAGCCACTGGGTAGGCCTATATTTTAGTCACTCTCCACTTGGTATAGCCACTGGGTAGGCCTATATTGTTGTCACTCACCACTTGGTATAGCCACTGGGTAGGCCTATATTGATGTCACTATTTACTTGGTATAGCCACTGGGTTGGCCTATATTGATGTCACTATGCACTTGGTATAGCCACTGGGTAGGCCTATATTGATGTCACTCTCCACTTGATATAGCCACTGGGTAGGCCTATATTGTTGTCACTCTCCACTAGGTATAGCCACTGGGTAGGCCTATATTGTTGTCACTCTCCACTAGGTATAGCCACTGGGTAGGCCTATATTGATGTCACTCTCCACTAGGTATAGCCACTGGGTAGGCCTATATTGTTGTCACTCTCCACTAGGTATAGCCACTGGGTAGGCCTATATTGATGTCACTCACCACTAGGTATAGCCACTGGGTAGGCCTATATTGATGTCACTCTCCACTAGGTATAGCCACTGGGTAGGCCTATATTGATGTTACTCTCCACTAGGTATAGCCACTGGGTAGGCCTATATTGTTATTTTAGATAACTTTCCTTGTTGCTTAAATCTCTAAGCCTTGGTTTTCATATTTTGTTCTGTTTTCATTTTCACTTTTTTTTTCTTTTTTTGTGGGATCGTGATATTATTTATTATTACAAATTCTCTGGCGCTGCCAAGATCGAGAATCATTAAATAGAAACAAAATTCGCTGTAGTCCTCTTAAGATTGTACTCATAAGAATGTTCTTATTATATGATAAGTCTTTAGCATTACCACCATTTGACAAATAATGAAAATCTTCCTAGCAATGTTTAGGGTCTCGAAGATGTCTGCAACGTCATTAGTCACTATCCCTTTGGCTATCATAAAAAGGAATTATGGTATTATTATTAGTATTCAATAGTGTGTTCACGTTGCCATTTTTTAGGTGGCATCTGATGTCAAAAGACGAGGACTTCCATCTCAATGTGGTGTCAGTGGAAGTGGATATTTTTAGTGTACTAACCCATTGCTCTGGAAGACCTAACCAGTCAGGCTTTGGAATGTCTTTCCACACACAGACTTGCCTACAACCCTAACCCTGCCTCAGAATACTTAATCAGCTGAAGTGTCACACGTCACACACAAACAGAAACTGATGACCTTTACATCAGATGCCCCATAGATTGTAAGGTCTGAAAGTTGATTTTTACTCTTTTTTTTTTTTTGACTTATTGATATCAGCACATCTCTAATCTATCTCCAGGATCTCAGCCAGTTAGAAATTTCTTATAGTATTCAGTCAGAATGTCACGTTTCTCTACTTCCAAATACATAGATGGTAAGATTTTACTGTAATGGAGATAAAATACCAAGAGAGACAATTTACTTATATAGTTTAAGTGAACAGCTTCTCTCCCTTTTTCATTACAAAATACTCATGGTTCTATAGATTTATATATAAATAAGAAATTTAAAAAAAATACAAACATAGCAATAGTGTCAAAAGGTAACCAAATCAAATCTATTTTGTTTATCTGGATTAAAAAAAGTATATTATAGTCCAACAGATTTTGCTAAAGCGATTTTCTAATAGTGAAATACAGAAAATCTCAAAAGCTGTACCCCACTTGGCACCCCTGATTGATGAATCGAGTTATAGGCCCTTGATATGGCACATATAGAGTTTCCTAGACCTAGAGGAAGCTAATTATGTATGCTTGGGCCCTATGAGTCTGACGTTGGGACTGCCGACTGTTGAGACATACAACTAGAAAGTAAGAAAGAATAAAAGGAGATGAAGAAAAGAATCCTGGAGTAAACGTATTTTTCAAATAGTGCATTACACTCAATAAAACAAATGACAACAATACATTCGAAATGTCGCCTACATTCATACAGTTTCACTTACACTTACTTGTGAAATTCACATCACTAATTGGGAATAATTTTTATAATTAATGTACCACCTGTGTCCTCTTTGACTTGAATGTTATCTGTGAAGTTTTATTGTTACAAGGGTGATTTTTAATATTTAAAATATTTTTAGCTTTTTTTTTTTCCTTGAATAGATACTGAGTATGTTTGTTAACAATTATCTTGATAGCATCATTTTTTGATTTTTTTAAAGCTTATTTTTATTTTGAATGTTTAGATAACCAAACAAGGAAGAGATATTGATACTGCCGATGAAAGCATGATGATTGACAAAGCTCCTTTTTAGTCTCACCTGGAAGGATCATAGTTTTAATAGTAATTCTAATCTTTGTCGTGCTTGTACTTTTTGGTTTTAAAATCTTTATTGGTTTTGAAATGTAGTTTATCAACTAAGTACCAAGGTACAGGGGCTTTATGGGCAATGGGCAAATGCCTAGTGGGCCAGTACCAGAATGGACCGGTAGGGCCACCGAAATAATCACTTTGACACTTATGAAATTGTTTAAAAAATTTCATAACATTCTCTTATAAAAGTTACAGACTCGACAGTGTAATGATAATTTAATCTTAACACATTTTCCAAACTAATGTAATAGCCTACATCCCTATACAATGCTACTTATAGGCTTCATTCTTATAGGGCATACATATACAATGTTACTTGTAGGCTTCATCCTTATAGGGCCTACATATACAATGCTACTTGTAAGCTTCATCCTTATAGGGCCTACACTCTTAGCGATTAAAAACCAATATAAGGTCTAAATATTTCTTAAAAAGATATAGAATCCACTGTATGCATGTGTCAGGACTGAGTTCTGGTCAGCCTGGGTCTCCTGTTTACTTTAAAGGAGAAGGGGGGCAATTCAGGTTGTTGACTTCAAAAACTGTTATTGTTTTGGGTTGTTTTGATTTGGTGAGATGTTTTTGTTGAAAATAATGTAACTCATAATAAGGCAGTGTGGTTTTGTTCCTAGTCCAGGACAGTTGGACTTTAGGATATAGATATAGTCGAAGTGTAGACTAATTATTTCTCTGTGTTGTCACTATTCAGTCTATGGAATATTAAGCTGATATATTTTTTAATTGATACTGGATATTGCAAATGTCTGAACTGATTCTGTATTATAGTACAGATAATGTAATAAACATGTTATAAGTCTGTGAGTTGACATTCTGAATATTTGTTCTATCGTTGTATGTGTCGTTGTGGTATTGCCAGGACTTGGGTACATTTAGTAATACACATACGTATATTAGAGAAGAAATGAGTCTTGACAGCATGTATACAGTTATCGAAACATTATCCAACTTAATATAATGATTTTGAAGATTTTTGAAGCAGGCCTAGAATTGGATATCCATCATATGATATACAATATGTATAGGTCGGATTGTATAGAAATGCCTGAGCCGATGTTGACACCCAGTCCGTCTCTGCCAAGGTACCTAAGTTTTTGGACGATTTCAATGTTCTCTGAGCTATCTAAGAAAGTCTGTTTTCATTTTTGTTCTTATGAAAATCGATTATCATTTTTTTAAATATTAGATATATTAGATATTTTTAAATATATTTAAATATTATTATATTAAGTATTAGACAGTTTTGGTATTCCATGTTGTTTATTATTTTTGTTTGAGTTTCTGTGAGCAGGTAGCCACGTGTAAACTTTGTTAAGGAACCAATACAACTATCGCATTGAAAATCATCTATATAAACTGTATAACAATGGCAGTATCACAGCTGCTTTGGGCGGCATTTTGTTTGCGCGTATATTGTTGCTTAGTTTGCCCTAAACTTCTGCCTTAACCTTTTGCCTTAACCTTCTGCCCTAACCTTCTGCCCTAACTTTCTGCCTTGACCTTCTGCCTTAATTTCTGCCTTAACCTTCGAGGTTTGTCTATAAAATATAATTTGCCCAAAGTGGACAAATCTTCATTGGTTTCATTTTATTATTACAAAGCTTATATCAACTCTGTCTGGTATAAACGTTTGTATACGTTATTTCTCCCACACCCAATCTTGGATCAAGTTGAAACTTCGCACTATTATTTATTATCAATAAAAAATAACAAATTAGTTTTGGTGATTATTTTTTTTGTTTGGTATCGAATAAGGGAAAGAAATGGTACTTGACAGATGGTGTGGTATAAGTTGAATTAGTCCCCTAGAGGAGGCTTGAGCCCTGAGTGAACAAGTTTATTTTATCCATTTAAAATAACAATCACAGTAACATTGACACAGTAACATTGACACAGTAACATTGACACAATAACATTGACACAGTAACATTGACACAGTAACATTGACACAGTAACATTGACACAGTAACATTGACACAGTAACCCCCCTTCTCCTCCCAAACCTTTACCAATTGGTCCAGACAAGTGATAGGATCACAGTGCGCTGAGAAAGCTAAAAGCATGAAAATGTGCTAAACAAAAACCATTGGTAAAAATATTTGTAACGCACAGATTTATTATTGTTAGTCTAGATCTATTACAAATTTAACCACATTACTGACTGACCCAAACTAATTAAAATAGCCACACTTAATATGACATTTTAATTTTTTTTTTAAGAAAAATATTTTGCTTTGTTTTTCTTGTTTTAATTTCCTACGAATATCAACTCGTATTCTTTTATTTATGAAAAATCAAATTTCAAACGAATCTTGCAAACGGGTTTTGTGGGTAAGTCTAGTTACAGAATTGAAAATAGAGAACATCGTTGTTGGTGACTGTCGTTGACTCACTAGAAGTATACACCTAAACCGAACTAGGCTTAAAATATTCTAAATTATAGAACTTGAAATAACTTAAATAAACTTCTTTTGTGAAAAAAAACAACCCACACTAAATGTAACTTTTATTACAATAAAGATGGATTCAATGTGAAATGAAATAAACTGATATGTAACTTTAAAGACGTACTTACACGCTCGCTTCTTTAGCTAGTCTCCCGCTCTTCAATTTTTAACAGAGACGCCACACCAGAGGCGTAGCTAGTGCAGTTGGTGCGGGCCGCGCGGGGGATCAAGGGATGAGTGGCATCAAACTGAGGAAAACTTTCTCAGTAAAAATTAAACATTGTACTAACACAAACTACAATTTTGGTTGATATATGTAAAGCAGGTCAGGAACACAAAAACTAATCATTGTAGCGACAACTAACACACAAAGGTGTTTCTATTAACATAATTTTACATAAAAATAAAACGCAAAAAATTTAAAGGTACTATATTGAAAAGCTAACTTGAGTTCCAGCATGGACAAACGGTGGAAAGATCGTACTATAAACAGCGATATCATTATGAAGGACGGTATGGACAGTAAAGAGGGACTATGATAATAGCTTCAAAAGGAAGGATGTGCTAATATTATATGATATTACGTCATTGGTTTGATTTACAGATCAAGATAAAGTAGGCTATATCCTGCTGGTCTGGAGACCATTAATACCTTCAAGCCCAGTGCTATTTTTGCATACACTGATGAGTCGGCATCAATAGATTCTGGAAGACCAGGCTATGGAGCCTACATCGACTTTCTTGCCTCTTACACAGTCAAAATCTTTGGACCATGTGGTAGTCTTTGCAGTTTTGATGCGGAGACCATGGCAGTCTGTGAAGCCTTAAAAGTCATTGACTCTCAACTCGGCGAGGGACATTTGAGGGCAACACAGATTGTTGTGGTCACTGACTCAAAATCTGTACTACAGGCTTTGCAAAGCCCCGGACCATGCCCCCCCCCCCCCCAATATGAACACTGTCATCACATAACATTAAACAACGCTATGGCACCCGTGTAATTATGCAGTGGGTACCGAGTCACATAGGTGTGACTGGCAACACAATTACAGACTCTTTGGCCCACCAGGAAGGGCAAATTCCACCCACTGATGAGGCTGTAAGCTTTCATGTCTATAATACAAAAACAGAAATGGAAAAGTGGTTTGAGAGCTGGGACAAGTCCCAAAAAGCCTGTGGAGTCTGGGGGCGCATGAGACGCCCTGACCGCATTTCCCCGTGGTGGAGGCTGTCCAGGCCTGAGCAAGCTATCATAGCACAGTGCAGGACAGGCCACTGTCATGTTGGCTCATATTTTTCGCGGCTATGGCTAAATTTTGATTCATGGTGCCCCCGCTGCGGGAAAGAAGAGGAAACCGTGCCTCAAACTCTGTTTGACTGCCCCAGACTTGCTGATCTCCGTCTCGACAGGTCTGGGAAACCCAAAATTATCGACCTGTATGGCGACATTTATGCACTACGCAAGACAGCAGGGTTTCTGTCCAGGGCTTTTGCAAGAGAGGATTTGAGCCTCTCAAGCCCCCACTTTAATAAAGTTTGATGATAATGATGACATCCTGCTGGTCAGACCAAGATAAAGAACATCCTGCTGATTCACAGACACTTGTATGGGCTGCAACTTGTGATTAGAACTGACTTCAAATGATAGCAAGAGGATGATTTAAGGTATTGATAATGTTTAATACATTACATTTTTTGTACCATTTTTTTACAATGATATCGAAAGATAACATTAAATATCTAGACTAGATCTTTTGTATAGTAATTACAGTATTTTTTAATAGCTATACATTTTTAAGTAAACTATTTTTTCTATTTCAAATGCTGAGCATACATAACTAAACTGGAAGAACAGATGAAGTCCTAAAGCTACAGACAACCGAGGTAAATACTTATCATAACAGTATAGCAAAGATTTTAATGCAAGACTTTTGAGAATAAATGTTTTAGATTAAAGCAAAATATTTTGGTTAAAAGAAAATTATTTTGGTTGATATATTCAATTGTTTTGATTTACCATCTGAAAGATGGAAAAAATGGAGACAAAGTTTTGAACTGTTTATGGTCGCCACTGAAAAGAATACGAAGCCCGAGCCAGTGAAAAAAGCTTTATTGTTACACCTGCTCGGTGAACCCGCTCGAGACATCTACAATACTTTTCAAGTATGTGAAGATGAGACTGTAGACAAAGTAATTGAAAGGTTTGAGAATCAATTTTTGCCTAAGTCCAACACTATTTATGACAGATTTAAATTCTTCTCAAGAAAGCAGAAAGACGGAGAAACGTTTGAACAGTGTGATACTGAGTTAAAGAATTTGGCAAAAGAATGCAAGTTTGACAGCCTTCGAGATAAACTCATCAGAGATCGATTGGTATGTGGCATACAGTCAGATCGAGTGAGAGAGAGACTTCTAAGAGATGTAAACTTAACTTTAGAGAAAGCAGCAAGCATAATTCGTTCTGACGAGCATACCCAGAACGAAAGGATAGCTATGAAAGGACTACATTTGGATGCTGCTAATAAATTAAAGAAAACAGAAGATAGAAAGCCAGTCAAAACCTCACTGGGAAAAATGGCAAAGAATCATGTAACAAGTTTCATTAGAGATTGCAGATCTTGTGGTAGATCTCATGGAAAATACAATTGCCCAGCATTCGGACAAACATGCCGAACATGTAAAAAAAAGAAATCATTTCGCTGTAAAATGTCGTTCGAAACACTTCAAGGCTGTGGTGTGGTCCGACAGTTACGTATGAGGGACAAACGTATACCAAAGGCAAACTTTTTTGGTGAGCTGAAAGGTGGTCGACGTAACAGAGAAAACCTATTAAAGACCAGCTTAGGCGTAAACTTTCTTTAACTGAAATAGAAGAGAGCACCTCGCTAACGACCCAGCTGGAGATCACTTACAAAGACTGCGGGATACACATTTGAGACCAAAAAAAAAAAAAATCCACTGCCGAGGACAGGCGTAGACGGAAAATTTAAATCGACCACCGGCGAACAATGGCTATGTCTGCGCTGGATGTGGCATAACAGATAAGGCTGCGTAGCCCCGAAAAATACTGCATTCCTCATTAATCTGTTGACTCGAAGACATTGTTAATTCTAAAATAGCAATATGATACGTAGAGACAGTTATGAAAAATTACAAAAGTAAATAGTGAACAGAATAAGACATCTAAACCACAGTGCCATTGTCTCATTTGTCCTTCATGATCTAGTAATGCAAGAATCTTCTAGACGTATACAGCTGTACATAAGCTTCTTGTACTAGTATCTGGTTCTTCACTTCTTTGGTCATACCAACAAGGGCCGCCGCGAGGGTTGGGGTCGCCTGCTTGCGACAATAAAAAAAAACAACTTATGTTTGTTTCTAGAGAATGATTTTAGAGTTGTTAATTATTGTATATAGATGCAGCATGCAGTATGCAACGCTGCATGTGTTAACAGAAGTAGGCCTACGCTGAATTTGAATTAGTTGAGGACAAATTATTTCTACAAATATATTCCAAAAGTGGCACCTGTTTCAGGTTCCAAATAAATTCTTCATAAAGTAAATTTCACTCCATTTATATCTGATTACAGCCACATAAGATCAGTTCAATTTGACTGTACAATTGGAACATGTTTCTGCAAATCTCCGTTGCTCATATTTTAAAGGCTTCTTATTTTGTATAAAATGTTTTAAATGCCTAAAGGCTACATTTCACATTTCGACCAGTCATTTCAAGTATTTATGTTTCTATTTAGTAGGGGATAGAATAAGAACATTTAAAAATAGTTTTTACGGTCATTAATAGTTTTATCGTAATAACAACTCAATTCAACACTATCCTCTACAAGTACAATAATGAAAGATCTTGAGAAGAATACAATTCACTTACCCATTGAAAGTGCATGGATGACAATCAACAACAACTGACATTTGATATTGAACCAAACAGTACTTCCGTCTAGAAGATGACCTCCTGTTAAAGTGACGGGTCTACTTGCCCGCTCTATACAACTTACGCGCTGGTCATTCTCACAAATCAAAACATTGAGGAGTCATTCACAACAGGGGTCAATTAGGAGTCTTCCAAACAAAAAGACACAATAAACAGACCCAAGATTGAACAGAAAGAAGGAATGAAAAGTAAAACGTATCGAGAGAGCAGAGAGAGAGAGAGCAGAGAGAGAGAGAGAGAGAGAGAGAGAGAGAAAGAGACAAAAAAATTGATGGATTTAATTTTTTTTTCCCTATTTTAAGCCATGTGGTGCCCTTACTTTATCATGGATTCTTTTCCTCTACTCATTTTATACAATGAAAGGGAGAGAGAGAGAGAGAGAGAGAGGGGAATGAAGAACATGAAGTGACAGAGTGTAATTATAAGTTCAGGAATACGAAAATGAGACTATTAAAAAATATTATAAAGTAAGAAAATTGGCTACAAAAATGTTTCGTTAGTAAATGTGAAGGGAAGTTTTGAGAAAAATAGAGAAAAAAAAAAGGAAAAGAAAGAAAAAGGAAGAAAGGAGATGTGAACAAGTAGATAAAGAGAGTGAGAGAGAGATCGATAGGAAGAAGGATTTAGAGAGAAAGTGTCAGGGTTGGGAAGTCTCAAGAGAATGTAATGGAGTGGGGAATGAAGAAAAGAAGCAACAAAAGGGAAGCTACCGGTATCATAAGTTTTTAACTGCGATGAAAATGAAAACGAGCAGGGGAGAGAGGGAGAGGGAGAGAAAGAAGTCACAGAATGAGTTATTGAAAATGTCTACGCCTCTTACGGTTGTTAATTCAGTGAAGCAAAACGTATATTCCTATTCTGACCAAACTGAAGTAACAAATTGGTGGGTGGAGCTGATCACATCCAGGAGTCTCCATTCCTTTTTTTATCCAGCCAATAATTACCGAAAACATGTTCTGTTCTGTGATGCATTGTCTTTCTAAAGTGCTTTTTTTTTAATTCTTCTTTTTTAATTCAAGTAATAATTAATCTTATTTATTACCAAGCTTTTATCAATTTACTATGTAGGGTAAAAATTTTGAACACGCGTTATTTCTTCCACACCCCTTTTTAGATTAAGTTGAAACTTTGCACAATTATTCAAAGGCAAAGACTATGCATGAATCAGTAAAAAAAATTAGCCAATTAGTCAATAAATTACAGGTAATTCTTTTTTTTTAATACCAAAAAGGTACATTAATCGTTCAGAATTTAAAGATATAGCTAAATATGTTTATTTTTGTCCTTTTAGGTAATTTTACACGTTTTTTTCCCCACACAAATTATCGAATGGATCAAGGTAAAATTCTAAACAATATTTATTGTACATAACAAAACATGAATCAATGTAAAAAAAAAAAATTATTATTATTTATTGATTTTTTTGCTCATTGCAGCGTGTAAGGAACTCCAGCATTATTCACAGTCCCCAAATGTAAAGGACTGGAGATGAGTTCTTTACTACAGACATATAGCTCAGCTCGATGTTCTAGGGTATGATTCTCACATACAGACCTTTACATGTATAAATATTACAAAGTACCACTCAATGAAGGAGTATAAAATTAGTATTTATTTACAGACAACAGCAAGTACGTATATATTGAATGCATAATTATCAATAACTGAAATACTAAAATGTGCCCAACTTACATACTACAGGGCGCTTAGACTAGATTCATTTAACAAAGGCCATCAACGCCACACATCATATTACCCCCAAATAGTCCGTTTCACACACAAGCAAGAATCGTAATGTAATTTATAACATCTCCTTACACTAGGCATAACAAAACTGATAATAATCACAAGCACCCTACTCAGACCAGGTCAGCTCTCCAACTGCTAGACTGACCGCTAGAAAACCTTATTGTCCCCCCCCCCCTTGAAAATCCCGTGATAAAAACAATTCACAAATCAACTAATAAAATAAACAAACACACACCCAATCTCACATCTTACCCCCCCCCCCCTCGCTCTTGACACAGCGACCAAAATGGAGGTCTACAAGGTATGCATCCTGAGAACGCTGTTGTACGTCGAGTCGTGGACTACCTACGCAAACCAATGGAGAAAACTAAACTTATTCCACTTGCGCTGCCTCCGAAGGATATTAAAAATCACATGACAAGAGAATGACATCCTTGCGCGAACAGGTATTCCAAGCATCTTTACAGTCCTGAGACAACGCCGCCGCCTGCGCTAGCTTGGTCATGTTCGCAGGGTAGAAGACAATGAAAAAAAAAAAGTCCCCCTTTGAGACCTTGTGGTCTATAGGGCAGATGATGTAAAGGTCATCTGTTTCTGTGGCCTCCGGTTAACAAGGGTGTCATGTGGCCAGTACAACGACCAACCGCCTTTACTTTTCCCTAACTAATGTCAGGTACCCATAAGAGCTGGGTGGACTCCGATTTATGGCCTGTACCGTGAGAATAGGGACTAAAGCAAATATGCATTTGTGACGAGATGTTTAATTAGTTAATAGTTGGCTAGTTTAGTTAAGTCTAGGGGAGATTTTATTAATTTTATCCCGCTCACATATAAGATTTTGTACAGGCACACCACAACTAACAGTAAGAACAGACCAAAATTATACGTTTATAAATAAAGATAATTTAATAAATGAAAGTTTACAAAAGATAAATGATCAAATAAAATTATAATTACGAAATGAAATGAAGGTGCTAATATCTAACATAACTGCTCATCATGGATTGGTGAGTGGTTGGAAGAGAAGAGTGTTCCTATGTCTGGCTACTTATTTTCTTAGCTGCTAGCCCGTGGGTCGTCTTCTGGCGGTCGTAGGACTGGCACTCAGAAGGATGAGTCATCCGGCTCTGTCTTAGGACGTCGGCTCGGGATAGTCTCTGTGCTGCTGGCAAGCTGGCTCTATGGTGAGGCCGCTGCCTGTTTAGCAGTAGAGAGGGTTGGTGCTGCAGACTAAGTTGTAGTGGGACGATTTCTCGGCTGTGATCTCTAGCTCGTAGAGAACCGTAATAACTCAACACCAGTTTGTCTTCTGCAGGGAAGGTTGCTCTAATCAGTCGGCATTAGGCAATAGCTATTGGGCAGTGGACAGTTTGGGCCGGGTACTGGGCAGATGATACTGGGCAGTATAAGGCACTGTGGACACTGGGCAATATGTTAAGGCCGAGGACAGTAGGCAATGCCTTCTTGCTAATAGGTATATAATTGGGGGGGGGGGGTATCTGGTGTGGTCTGCTCCGGTTACAGCGTTGGGTGGAGGTCTGGTAGTTATAGCAGTCGGGTGTAGCAACCAGGGGTAGCAACCAGGGGTAGCAACCAGGCTGGGGATAAGACAGACAATTAGGAACCTCCTAAAGGCATTGAGCAGGGATTCCCATATGCCTTGCAATCAATCAGATGTAGGCATTGGTATCAATCCCAACAAGGCATTTAAGACCATTAAGTATAAAATCTTAAAGCATGCATACAACTCAATAACAAAAAGATACAAGTAAGATAACCACAATAAATGTGTTATCATACAATGTAGGATGATACTAGTCAAGATTCATCCATTACATTTGATTACGTTGATAAGTAATCAGTTATAGTAAAATGGGGAATGAGCATTGTATTTACTAAAGGATACGATGAACATAAAATACTAGGGATAGGGCTACAGTAATAAGGGTTTGATATAATTAATCAAAATTATTTTCATCCAAGGAACTATAAGTTCACAAGGGCGTGAGACATAATAATATGTATGAGGGATATATAATAGAAATGTGAAATGATTAATTTCACATGGGCTCTGTAAGTTTAGGGCACTGTGATCTAAGTTCTTGGACAGTACTTAGATTCACGAAAGGTTATTGTTTACATCAATCACTAAGATACAGGAATGGATGAAACACAACAAATCAAATATAATAACTAGGGCTTCAAACGTAGACAACCATAACGGAATTAATAATACTATATGAAGGTATAGCATTGACATAGAATAGCACAATGTACATACATGATAAAGTCATAATGCAATGACGGGGAACGTGGTTGTGTACTAATGTGTACTCACACGTTCCTATAAGATAAAATAAGTATAGTAAAATGTTTACACTCACCCGTTTGTCCCTAATGAAACCTCACAACTAAACTTCCTAACAGAGTAGACTGTATGAATCTCAGCGGGCCTAACTTGGAATGCTTTGGTCTCTCTCTATATATATAGTTGCGGGGATTTTGTTTAACGGCTGGGGAAGAAAGCTATGTGATTTTCTCACATGTATCGATGTACCGGAGATGTCAGGCGTCATGTCCGATTTATGGCCTGTACCGTGAGAATAGGGACTAAAGCAAATATGCATTTGTCCAGTCCGAGTGCAACCCTATTCTTAGAGCGATGCGTATTCTATAGCTCTACTCAAGATGGAGAGAGATGGTGACCAAGAAAGCTATGGACAGTGAACAACATGGGCCTCAGCTCTTCCAAGAAAAACGTGCCATACGAAAAATAGCCGGTTCCTATACAACCAAATCGAAAGCCACCTTAACCTGCAATATATGTGGACGGGAGTGTCTCTCCACAGCCACGTGAAAAAGTGTTCGAGATTAACCATTGTCGTTCTAAGAAAAATTCATAAGGGGCATTGGTCTGACCACATACCAGATACTGAAATCCTACAGTTGTCCAACTTGAACAGTATCCATGCCACAGTATAAAGGTCCCGATTTCAATGGGCGGGACACGTAGTCCGCATGCCAGACAATAGTCTTCCCAAACTACCTCTGTACGGGGAGCTGTGTAGAGGAAAGCGCTCCCGGGGGGGTATTCAAGCTCTATAATGACACTATTTAGAGCTCCTTCAAGCAGTGAGATATTGACATTCACGGCTGGGAAGCACTAGCACTCGATCGCTCCTCATGGCGTGAAGCAGTGAGTCTCGAGATTTGAAGCAAGAAGAGTGGCCAGGGTGAAAGAGCGCCGAACCAACAAAAAGCTGAGAGAAGAAGCAGGCCTATCTGCAACCAAACCCACCCATGTCACGTATGCGGCCGGTTTTTAAAGCGAGGATTGGACTTTACAGCCATCTTCGAGTCCTTAGGATATGAGATATGTGCTCATCTTAGATCACGAAGAAGGAGCTTTAAAGCCTAGTCGTTTTATGACTGAAGGAGGCCAACTAATTATTTATTTTGTTTAATATTGAAAAAAGGAAATAACTAAACAAAGATGTGTTCTTAAAGTTTTAATAACTGATATAAAAATATAAAATTGATATATACATTTATATTCTAGCTGGCCAAGGCCAGGGATACTATTAGGTTACTTAAGTGGATCTAATCTCTGCATCTCAGTCTGAGACTGTAGGGGGCTATAGAGTCACCTGAACCAAAAGACAACACAACTAAGCTAAACAAACTAATTATTAAAAAGTAAAACAAAAATGTTTTTTTATACAACACCACAAATAATATTTTATTAGTTCGGTAAAAATAACAAAAGAATAAAAATTAAAAACTCTACCCACATGCATGAACAATAAACCAACCCCCCTACTAAAGAGCGTAAGAGACTAAGAAATCAAGAGTCTAGATCAAAAGTAGCCTAGAAATGATAAAAAGAGAAGCAAAGGAATTATAATTGCAAATCACAAATGTAAGAATATGACATAACATCTAATGATATAACATTAGCATTACATCTACATTCTCTTATATACCACCAAATACTTATGTAACTAGAGCAGTGCTAATTGATACATGATACAGGAAATCTAAAACATGAATAAACTTGGGTTACACATGCAAATAAATAAAAATGTTCCACATTAGATATATATAATACTTAAACCTACATTTAGTTTAATAGAAATACCTAAATTAAACTAAGTCTAGGTCGGAGATTATCCAAAGAAGAAAATATATTTATAGCCAACTAAAAAAAATACATTTACTTCCTCACATAGGAAAGGGAGGGGGGGGGGGTAATGCTACTTTGTACCAAATACACTGCCAGAAACTTCAGGCTCCATGGCATAAGACAATGGCTACTTATTAATTAACTATAAGACGTCCCAAAATCTTAATAATGTTATAAGTATATGAAAGATAATAAAAAAGATATTTTTACAACTGAAAAGCAGTCCCAGTACAGAAAATAACACAGGTATAACTTGAACATCTGAATACTAGGGCAAAAACAAAAAAAAGGAAATCCAGCACAGTAACAGGTTATAACTGGCCTGTGCAAACATATTGGAGAGCACTACCTCAAAGCTTCTTCCAACCAATAAATGCAATTGCAATTGTTGATTCCACTATATATATATATTTTTTTTTTCGATAAGCTTACTCTAATTCAGGGAAGTGAATATACTTTTACACAAAAGGATCTGGAATTCACAGATGACTTAGCCTTATTATCTTAAAGATTTACAGGATATGCAGGAAAAGGTCACAGCTTTAAGTGAAGTAGGAACAAGAGTAGGCCTCAAAATAAACCACCAAAAACAAAAATAAACAACAAACAAATTGGAGACATAGAACTGGATTTTCAGACCATAGACCAAGTAGATAATTTTATATACCTTGGGAGTGTAGTCAGTGTATCAGGTGGAATAGATGAAGACATTAAACGTCTGATAAATTTAGTGCATCAGACATTGACACACCTGAAACTAACCTGGAAATCTTCCCACATTTCAAACAAGACTAAACTAAGAGTCTTTCACTCTAATGCCAAGGCTGTCCTATTGTATGGTTCTGAAGCATGGCGAACAACTGAAGCAACAACAACAAAAGTACAGACCTTCATCAACTAATGTCTGAGAATATTCTGAAAATACATAGGTATGACAAAACACCAAACTGTGGGGTGGACAGAGAGAGGTACAGATCTTAAAGAGAAAGTGGAGATGGATTGGTCACACTCTTAGAATAGATACCACTGAGGACCTATGTTCCATGAGGAACACAAAGAAAATATGATAATATATATATATATACGCACATAAAGGAAAGAATTGTAAAAAGGTTACAAAGATACAAAACAGCTCATAAAGCTGCACTAAAAATTCAATTAATAAACAGCGTCACATTACAAACATTAACTAGGACTAAATAGAGCAAAAACTAACACTTATGATGATACAATTTAGAAAGCACATTTTTATCAATATATTGAAATATGGCTGTAACCATCTATTTTTCGTTGTATAAAAACAGATTTATTAGTCAGTAGAGGATGGTCACTACTAACAAATATATCTATATATTTTTATTATTATTATTTTTTACTTCTAATAAAAATTAAAGAAAACATTTGTTGGTATTCAAACTACTTTTCTAACTTTATGCTTTGAATAATAATTGTGTATGAAGGATGTCAATTGAACTCTAGATGACCTAAAATAAGTTTTGGTATAAAAATAAAAAAAAAAAGTCAAGCCTTTTATTACTAGATTTTTCAATTGAATATTTCATAGTATAAAATTAAAAAACAAAATTGAAACCACAGAATTAAATAATATAAAAAAATATATTCTGGTTAAACATTTTAATAATTATTTTCTTTGGCTTTTTTTTTTTTAGCATAAAGAATTTATTATTTGGTATTTTTAGATTCTAACTAATAAACAAGTTTGTTTTTTTATCAAATAATATCTAGAATAACATATTATTTATTTTTGTTAAAGAATTCAGAGCATATTGTCTAATATTGTTTAGAATATCAAACCCAAAAAGTAAGCAGACAGCTGCAGAGTGAATACATCAACAATGTAATATCTAAAGATAACAACAAAAACCTATGGTCATACATTAAGTCTAAGAAAATGGAAACAACAGGCATAGCGCCATTAAAAGATGAACATAACATAATACATAATGATAATGAAACTAAAGCAAACATCCTAAACAAATACTTTGCATCAGCATTCTCAGCCCCAGGAGACAAAGACATATTTCTTAATTTGAACCAAGTAGACAACATAGAAGATTTAGTAGTACAAGAAAATGGAATTAAAAAACTATTAGCCAACACCAAACCAAATAAAGCGTCTGGACCTGATGGTATTCCAGCTAGATTACTCAAAGAACTAAGCAATGAGCTAGCCCCAGTGTTCAAAATACTCTTTCAAGCATCGCTTAACCAGGGCAGAGTACCAAAGGACTGGAAAGAAGCTAATGTCACCCCCCTATTTAAAAAAGGAGAAAAATCTGATCCAGGAAACTACAGACCAGTATCACTTACCAGCATCACATGTAAAATACTAGAACACATAATATGTAGCAATATCATAAACCACTTAGACAAACATAATGTCCTCACCCCATACCAACATGGCTTTAGGAAATATAGATCATGTGAAACACAACTAATAGGACTAATTGATGATTTTTCAAAAGGTTTAGATAATAGTGAACAAATAGATGCTATCTTACTAGATTTTTCCAAGGCTTTTGACAAAGTTCACCACCATAGTTTGCTTAAAAAATTAAAATATTTCGGCATTAACGGTCCACTGCATCAGTGGATTAAAGATTTTCTGATAGGGAGAGAACAAACTGTAATAATAAATGGCTCTAAATCAACACCAATAACAGTAAACTCAGGTGTACCTCAAGGAACAGTTTTGGGTCCACTACTATTTTTAATTTACATAAATGATTTACCAAATTGCATTAGTTCAGGAACAAAAGTCAGATTATTTGCAGACGATTGCATAATATATAGAACAATAAAAACAAAACAAGACACAGATATTTTACAAAGAGAATTAGATGAATTACAGAAATGGGAATCAAATTGGAGCATGTCTTTCCATCCAGAAAAATGTCAGTTGTTAAGAGTAACAAAAAAACTAAAACAAATTAATTCCACTTATCTTATTCATGGCAAACCAGTAACACAGACTAAAAACTCAAAATACCTAGGTGTTATAATAAATGAAAAACTGTCATGGAATCCACATATTGATGAAACTATAAAAAAATCCAACAAAGCATTAGGGTTTATTAAAAGAAATTTCTATAAATCAAATAAGAACATAAAACTAAAATGTTATTTAACCTTGGTTAGGCCAATAATAGAATATGCATCCACCGTGTGGGACCCCTCAACTCAAGAAAACATTAAGAAACTGGAACAAACACAAAATAGAGCAGTGAGATTCATAACAAACGAATATTCACATTTGACTAGGGTAACACCATTAGTAAAATCACTAAATTTAGAAAGCCTTCAGGACAGAAGACTCAAAAGTAAAGTAGCAATTATACATAAAACACTGAACCATAATCTTCAAATACAAAAACAAAATTTAATAAAATACTCTGAAAGACACAAAAATAAAGGCACATTCCTCGTCCCATATGCTAGGACAAATTTGTACAAATACTCCTTCTTCCCTAGTGCTATTAGAGCATGGAATGGGTTGCCTGAGCTAGCCAGAAAAACCAGTGACTTGGCAGAATTTAAGTCATTGGTTAATATGCATGACTAAATGCATGACGCGTAGGACGTAATCATCTTCTTTTTTGAAGTAACGTCTGTATTATATAAGATAAGATAAGATAAATGGTAAGATATTCTGCCTGTCAATTTTTACTTTAACTCATATTTGCCTGTTTCTTAAGTCTTTGATGATGATTAGTTTTCATTCTTATTAGTTAACCAAACCTAGAAGAAAAAAATAGCAAAGTAAAATTATGTATATAACATTAATATCATTTAAGTAAAATTATATAACCTTTGGGTTACAGAAACATATGACCTGTCTGTAAAGGCTACTTTTCTTTTAATTTTTATAATAACACAATGTAACAAAAAAATTTTTTTCTCTGTTTATCAAAATTTTTTAATGTTTCTTATTTAATTTGTGTATGCTGAGTCTGAATATAACATTGGTTTTTTTGTTGCATCAAGCGTTTGATCATAAAACCAAAAATTCAATTAAACATATTAATATGAATCATATTGCATAAGATACAAATTTAGTTCAACAATGTTAGTTTAACCGTTCAACAATGGTATGTTATGTTACAAAACGTCATGTTATATAACGTTACCTACATATATCACATAATGTTACATTATGTTCTAATGTAATAGTCCCTCAAAATTTAAAAAAAACCACTAAAAGTGAACAGCAGAACGTGCTTTTCTTTTATGAAGTTTGTCATCATCGCGTATCAAACACCAGATGTAGTCACCCATCATAGCTGCATCCCATCTGCCCTGGTATCTTTTTTCCATTGCATGGATATCCTGGTGAAAACGTTCTCCATGCTCTTCACTCACATCACCCAAATTTGGTCTGAAAAACTCTAAGTGTGAATGGAGGTAATGCAGTTTTAGTGACATTCTGCATTTCATATCTGCGTACCGTATGATTAAGTTTTCAACTAGTTCTTTGTAGTTGTCACTCTTATGATTGCCTAAAAAACTGTGAACAACATGTCTAAAAGCAATCCATGCTTCCTTTTCAACAGCAGACATTTTATTTTCCAGTTCCTTACATGCCAACATAACTTTAATCTGCGGACCAATGAATACACCTGCGGAAATTTTTGCATTTGACATTTTTGGAAACATTTGCCGAATATGCTGGAACGCTGCACTAGCTGGGTTTAATGCTTTGACAAGACCTAGTTTAATGTGAAGGGGTGGTAGTAAGATCTTCTCAACAGGTACCAGGGATTGATTAATAACATTGTGTGAACCAGGTTGTAAATGTTCCCTCACTGGCCAATCACGTCTTGTGAAGTGCTGGTCCGCAGCCCTGCTATCCCATAAACAAAGAAAACATGAGTACCTTGTGTATCCTCCTTGTAGACCGAGAAGGAATGCTAGCATCTTAAAGTCTCCACATACATCCCATTTGTAACTGTAGTAGTTGATTTTCTCAAACACCAACTTCACGTTCTTGTAATCTTCCTTTAGATGAACGGAATGAGCTACAGGAATAGAAGGAAATCGGTTCCCATTATGGAGCGAAACTGCCTTTAGACTTGTTGTTGAACTGTCAATGAACAACCTCCATTCTTCAGGATTGTGAACAATGCCAATATCATCAAAAAGACCATGAACGTCATGACAGTAGCACAGTGATTCTGATACTTTATAAAATGATGCAAATGTTTCATGTCTTTTTCGGTATTTGGAGGTTCTGCAGCCTGGATCTAATAAATTCCATTCTTTCAAACGTGATGTCAGAAGTTCTGCATTTGATTTAGTGAGATCTAAATCTCGCACTAAGTCATCAAGTTCTTGTTGGTTAGGGAAATGAGGTAAATAATTTGGTTCCTTGAAATCACAGTCATCATGAACTTCATCCGATGTGTCTACGTCAGAATAATATGTACCTGCTTCTTCGGATTGAGGTGGGTTAGGAACAGGCAATTCATCCCTGTGTGGAACTGGCCCAATAGAAGAGGGTATACTTGGATAAACTAGAGTCAGCCTATCCTTCGGCTTTTTATACTTTGAAATGTCAACCATGCAGAAATAACAATCATCATGATGGTTCGTCGGTTCTCTCCATATTCTCGGAATTGCAAAGGGCATTGACTTTCGGATTCCACGCAGCCATCCTTCCAGAGATGATCTGCAGCTGCCACAGCTGTAGTGTGGGGCCCACGATTTGTCCTGATCTCCCATAGCCATGCCAAAATAAGCATGATATGCCGTAAAGAATTTTGTACCATTGACAATCTTATGTTTAGTTTGTGTCGGACTAATATAGTAACCACAAACATAACAGAATGAGTCAGGGCAAAGCTTGCAGGATCTACTAGACATATTCACTACTTCATATAACAGTTAAACTGAAAATAATAAAAAACAGTATAGTTAACTCATTCTATAATGTTGTAAATGCATCACACAATATAAAAAAAACTCCAAAAAATATTTTATGCTTTTTCTCAAGAAATCTTGATGATAGAGCAAAACCAATGATACCACTGAAATCAGCATACGAAAATTATATAAGAAACATTCAAAAACTAACATAAACAAAAATGTTGTTACATTTATCTTCCTATCTGAATTTTTTTCTTTGGAACAAAAATATTAGTTATATATTAAGTTTACTAAAACTGCTCAGTGAATACATATGCCATACAAGTCTTAAGAATAAGCTCTATTGAAAAACAGTACACTATTTAGAATCATCTCTCTTTTTGTTTTTAAAGGGATAAAAAGTTTGTTGTTTTTCAGTTCAAACTACAGTTACAAAACATATCATTTCTAAAGATTATTTTGAAACACTCAAAACCTGTACATATTTATTTAAAACATATTAACTAATTTTAAATTTAGCCAGTCTGCCCAGGGTTTGGCCTCACAAATGCAATTGATATTCCCAGGAGCAGTGAGCTAAGTAAATAGACATTTCAGAATTTTGACTATTCTCAATACCATCCTTAAGAATATTGCTGTCCGATCAGCTTTTAGAAATACTCAACACCTGAAACTGGACATAGAAGCAAATGATGCAAGACATTAAACTAAGGCTATCAATGATTTCACCAGCTTTACCTTTATACTACTGTCCCAGTGACATAGTAAGTTCTGGATGATCAGCTTCCATTTCTATTCATTTCATCTGGAATAGAAAAGAACAAGAAAAATAAAGAAAATTTTTTTTTACTCAAAGCTTATATTATGTGTAAATATATCAATTAGTTTGGATTAGTCATGTGTAATAGTGTAATATATAAATGTGTAATAGATCTACATTAATTATAATAAACATATTGTACCAATTGTTTTTGTTTAGCACAATTTTGTGCTCTTTGGTTTATTGATGCGCTATGATCCTAAAATTGTCTGGACTATTTGGGAAGGGGAGAGAGAGAAAGAAGGGGGTATCTGTGTGAATGTTACTGTGATCACTTTTTAAATGCTTCTAGACTTTCTGACAAGAAACTCAAGTGTTATATAATTAAGAAGAAAGAATTTAATTTATCTTTTGGCGTTAATTTGTTTTTACTTTTAAATAAAAAAAATTTTTCATTATATAAAAAAACAGAATAACCTATTACAGATAATAAGATTTTCGTGACTTTTTTAAAAATGAGAATTAAATGTAAAATAACTCAGAAGATATATTTCCTACAATCCTTTGGTGTTACATTTTTAAAAAATTAAATCTGGAACAACCTATAAAGATTCCATCCATGGGGAAGTAGTCCACAATTATACCTGTCATAAAGGTTGTCAAACCAATGGAAATGAATGACAAAAGACCTGTATCATTGACATCAATTGTTTTTAAATGTTTAGAAAAACTAGTTAAAATGTTTTTAGTTAATGACCTTTCTAAAAAGTTAGATCCATTACAATTTGCATACCAAAAGGGAAAGGTGTAGATGCTATACTATACCTTTGAAATAACCCTCGACTCACACAACACTTATGCAAGAATGTTGTTCATTGATTTCACATCTGCTTTCAACACAATCAATAGATAAATAGATATGTTTGAAGACTTACGAAGAAAATTAGATGTAATACAAGTCGAAAAGAGATTTTAAAGAATCTCACCTGTTTCAAGTTTCAAACAAAAAATTCTTGGAATGCAAACCAACCTCGTATAAAAGAAATACTTTCAAGCTCCAAGAATCAGACTTATTCTGGTATAGAGATTTTAAAAAAAATAAATGGAAATTTTGAAACAACGTTAAAAAAAACATTAAAAATATTAAATAGAAAGAACTTTAAAAAAAAAACAAACTGTTAGATATAACAAAATGACTCTAAGAAAAATAAGACTTCAGACCAATATATTTGAACAAAACATAACAAGACAGAAACAAAATATTCCTAAGACTTCATCATCACAAAACAAAAAATGCACTTAAAACAAAACAATACATTAAACTAAAGTTTTGTAATGTTTAAACAACTTCACCTTAAAGGTAATGTCATAGTGACATAAAGAGTTCTGGAGAGCCATCTTCACTTTCTTGTATCTTGATCTGAAACAAAAACAAGAAAAATATAAAAATATAAAAAAACAAAGATTATATTAAGTGTAATTGTATCAATTAGTTTGGATCAGTCAACCAGTCATGTAAATTTATAGTCTAGACTAAAAATAATAAATCTGTGAGATTAGAAATATTTTTACTAATGGTTTTTGTTTAGACCTATTTGATGTGTTTAGCTTTCACAATGTGCTGTGATCCTATCACTTGTCTGATCCAGTTGGGGAATGGGTAGGGGGGAGGGCAGAGAAAGAAGAGGGTATCTAGGTGAATGTTACCATGATCGCTTTTGAAATGCATTTTATATATATAAAAAAGTTTAATGACTTGATGTCGAACTCAAGGGATCAAACCTCATCAAACCATTAAACACTGTACCAACAAATAGCTTTTGAAAAAAGAAGGTTTGATAGTTATGTATTGTTAGATTCAAACTCTAAGCTATGACCTAATTTTCTACCAAGGGACCAAATCAACTTATACAACCTTATTTGTCAAGTACACATTTTTTCCCATATTCAATATCAAATAAAAAATTACATACAAATAAATAATTAGCTAATTGATTACTTTTTTTATATTGATTCATATTTTGTCAGATACAAGAAATATTTATTATTGTGCAAAATTTCAATTTGATCAGAGATTTGAAAATATCGTAGGCCTATATAAACTTTTTACCAGACAGACAAAGTGAGATGATATAAGCTTTGTAAAAAAAAATTACAGATATTAGGATTTTTATCTGCGCTTAAAAAAAATTCTGTTTGAAGATAATTTTATTATTTAAAAAATGGCACTAAATAAAGTCTACAAAATGTTTAGATATATTTAAATATATTGAAAAGAAAAAAAAAGGAATCTCACCTTTTTCCTATTCTGAACAAGAAATTATTGGAGTGCAACACAACCTCATCTGAAAAAAATAATTTCAAACTCAAAGAATTAGACTTATTCTCCCTAAAGATTTCAACAAATAAATAAATCCAAATACTGAAACAAAACTAAAAAATAAAGTTAAAAGTAGCACCAGTGTTAAAAATACTTTTCAGGTATCTCTTAATAGCACAGAGTAGAGACAGACAGGAAAGTAACTAATCACACTCCCCATGAGGAAAGAATTACCATCTCAAACTGGAGGACACATTTGCATCAAGTTACATCAGACAGGTGTGGAATATTATGAACAAAATGACAGGAATACAGTTCAAAACTAAAAAGAATCTTCTCACTAGCCAAAAAAGAAACACTTGCTAATGAACTTAATGAGTTTTGATGTCGTTTTGACACTAATAATTTTAACTGTCTCAAATTAGAATAAATTAAATAGCAAGTCTCAAACATTTTTAAAAAGTCAACTCAATTAAAACTTGTGGGCCTGATGGAATAAAAGGGCAAGGCTTAAACGAATGTGCAGAACAACTGGCGGAACCTTTTGTAGACATTTTCTATACTTCACAAAACAACCATGCCATTCCATCCCTGTGGACGTTGTCCACATGTCCCAAAGATTGTCAAACCAATGGAAAAGAATGATAATAGACCAATTGTATCTAAATGTTTAAAAAATCTAGTTAAAATGTTTTTAATTAATGACCTTTTGAATAAGTTAGACCCATTGCTTACCAGAAGGGCAAAGGTGTAGATGATGCTATACTATACATTTTAAATTCTATTTACAAACACCTAGACTCACACAACACTTATGCAAGAATGTTGTTCATTAATTTCACATCTGCTTGCAACACAATCCAAACTCATATCCTTATTGAAAATATGAAGGCAATGAACATAAGTCCATTTATAATTCTATGGGCTAATGAATTCTTGACACTGAGACCTCAGAGTTAGGGTTAACAACACAGTATCTAATGCACATATTGTTAATACAAGAGCACATCAAGGGGCTGCGACAATGTCATTGTGGTACATTCCATATACCAATGATCTTCAAGCATGTAGTCTTTTTTTTCCTTAACAAAGTTTGCAGATGACATGCCCTTTTCTGAGAGAGTGCTGATGTTAATCATTATTTAAGAGGAATAAACAATATTGAAAAATGCTGTCATTACAATTTATTTTATATTGAATGGGTTCCTTTGGCAATTAAAGTATTGAACAATATGTAACTTGCGGCTGTTAATTTCGCATGTAATGTTAAAGAGAAGCTTGGGTATGAACGTATACAGACAAACAGACATTCCACACAAAACTAATAGCGTCTTTTTGGGGACCGCTAAAAAACAAATTCTGTAGCGGCCCTCTGCAGAAAAAGGTTGCCCACCCCAGAACTAGAGCATTGGAACAATGAGACATTGGAATGGAAATAAAAAATGAAACTCCAGGAAGTGAGCAAAGGAAAACTTAAGGAAGGGACAAAACAAATGAAGTCAAGTGCAGTCTTTTTTTTTAAACTTATCAATGTTCTTTTTATATATTCTAAAACTTAGCACTAATTAGTAACTGTAGGATATTTGATTATTATGTCATCAATCTGTAGCTAAAAAGGAAAAAGTCTTTACATTTTGTTTTTCTATAATGCATTAAAGATGTAAAAAAAAATCAAATTTAAATAAGACCAGAGGGGTCAACAGAGATACTCTGACATCTTTAAGTAAAGTAATTAATCCTTTTTCTTTCCTCTTAACAGCATCTGTACTGCCAGTCTTAACTCTTCTATCCATGTAAATAAAGTGAAAGAATAGTGGATCAGAAATCATAGAGTGGAGACTGATGCACCCTTCCTATCCAAACATGTTTGTTTAAACTAGAAAACAAAGTCTAAAATTAAATTTCTGCAGAAACCTCATGTTAGAAAATTATTTGTTAAAAATGTGCTTGTGATGCACTACAAAGTAAAAATAATATGATGTGAGAAAAGATTTTCACAAGTGAGGTAAAAATATAACGAAAAAAACAACTCATTATTATGTAACATCTTTAATCTATAAGTTAGTTTCATTTCAAACCTTGCAAATTATGGGGCAGATGATGTAAAGATGAACTGTTTCTGTGACCAACAGTCAATGAAAGTCTCATGTGACCAGAATGTTGACCTCTAACTAATGTCAGACACCCATTATAGCAGCGGTTCTCAACCTTTTAAGCTCGGCGAACCTTTTTACAATCCCCCACTCTGCACCGACCCCCCCCCCGCGCGCTCACACACAGCAATAGAATAATAGACTTTTTCGATGGACTTTGGCGACCCCTGGCAAATCGTCAACTAACTCAAGCATGCTCTAATAACATTAGGGAAGAAGGAGTATTTGTACAAATTTGTCCTAGTATATGAAACAAGGAAAAATCTGTTTGATTTCCTTTATCTTGCTAAGACAGATTAAGCTCAACCACCATTTCTGCCAATAAAACCTCTGCCCTTCTCGCTTTCATCTAATTCTATATATGATTAGAATAGCCAATTTCTTCCTTCTTCTTCTTATTATTATTTGATTTCATAAAGGTTAAGAAATGGAAATAGATAAATATCTGTATAAAATGGCTGAAATAGTTGCTTTTAAGTAGTTACAGATCTAGATCCTGGAGCTATCAGACCTAGGCTAGTCTAAATTTAGAATTAGATCTACTTTTATTTAGATCTAGATTAGTCCTAGTTCTAGATCTAAGTCTATATAATAAGCATTTGGTCACATCTACTATCATCTAAAATCTATTAGATCTAATGAAAAAAGTTCATTTCCAGGCATTGAACCACTGATCTACATCATATGTGATTAGAAACAACTTTTTAATTTTTTTTATTATTATTATTTGTTTGCTATTTTAGATGAGAAACAGTACTTGAGTATTGTTGTGTTTATTTGCATACAATATGCAAGATGCGTACTTTCGAAAACCTCTGCAACTACTCCATACCATGCTTTATATAATTATATCTATTAAAATTATCAATGTTGGTGGGGCTAAAGATTCAATAACAACCAGGTTTTTTAATCATCAAATTATAAGAATTTATGTAGAACATATATGGACTTTACTCAAAGTAGTTCTACTGCACAATTTGTCCAAAATATTGTAAGTTCTGTTTGAGATATAATAAAGATACTTATTAAAATAATAATGAAATACAATTATTGATACAAATGAATTTTATTAAATGTACAGGGATCATATAAAGACTCACACTTTACCCCTATGAATGTACAAGAGCACAGGAAACATAAATAAAGTATACATAGATATATATGAATATATTTTTAAAAGGTGGCTATTACAATATTGTAAGCATGTAACTGATCATCTGATGTAGTAATGGCTCTGTCAACTGTGGAACATGTTAGTAACAGAATTAACAGATCATACGTACAGATTCAGATGATTATTAATATTAAATTCTAGATAGCTGCTAAACTTAAACAAACAGCTTCTTAGTACTAGATCTAGTATACTAGTAGTAGTACTGTAGCCTACTGTAGGGCTTCTAGATCAATTAGTGAAATAAGCATAGAATCTTCATCTAGTCTAGATCTAACCTGTGAATTGCAAGAATAATTGTTTCCCATTTGAATGTTAAGCATTTGATGCATCTTGTTGTGGAAAAGTGTACTTAAAAAATTAGATCTATAGATTTATATAAAAATAGAGAGATATCCAAGTCTAGACAAGATACATCTCTGCTGTCTACGTCTCGAATGTATCGCATTGTACTGAAGAGCTCTGTAAATGCACAGATCTATATATATTTAAATTTTTATTTGTAAAGGCTAAGGGGATACATCATTATTTTTAACTTGAAGGGAGCTAAGCGCTGTTGTCTTTTTATATAAATATTAACTTGCAGATTTCGAATTCTTTATTTTTTTGTCATGTGACCACCAATTAATTTTTTTTTCTTCAGAGCATCATTTTTTGTGTTAATGATAAAACTATAAAAGAAAAAGTTAGGCCTAAAGAAATATGTTTTTCCCTTTGCTGGGCCCTATTTGAAAATCTCCGATTTTCAATTTTGTGTGTTGGAAAGTGGCTAAAAAGGGAATTAACTAACGGCCTATTTATGTAGTTATTTGAAAAAGCAAACTCATCACATCCAAAAAGGGTGGACTCTTGCAGGGGAAAGTTGTAATGCTACGCCCTAAGAAGTATAGCCACTGGGGTTGGGGCCAAATCGATTATTACTGCTGCATAGTGTTGTCGTTTAGGGGAACCCAACAACCACGGCGATGGTGCTGTCAATCGCGGGGAGGGTCCTCTCTCAAAATGTTCTGTGGCGGTCACTTAGAGCATGATATTTTTTATATTTCTCTATGTATTTTTTCCGAGAACAAGTATCTATTCCATACAGAGCGTTCACATATAGATAGACCTACAAAGTTCATACAATAACTAACTCGGATGAAGAGTTAAATGCAAAGAAAAATCATGACATAGGTCATAACATTGCCAGGCTTATTCTATCTCATCTTTATAGACTCTTGAGTTTCTATCTAGACTAGAAACTGCCTGAGAGTTCTATCCTGAGTCTTATCTCTTATAGACCAAAAAACCCGATTCTAATAAGACTTTTATCCTGAGGCTATCTCGTTTAGCTTTTTCAAAATGGTCCTGGCAAGTGAAAGTGATAGGATCATGGCGCTTTGAGAAAGTGATAGGATCATGGCGCTTTGAGAAAGTGATAGGATCATGGCGCTTTGAGAAAGTGATAGGATCATGGCGCTTTGAGAAAGTGATAGGATCATGGCGCTTTGAGAAAGTGATAGGATCATGGCGCTTTGAGAAAGTGATAGGAACATGGCGCTTTGAGAAAGTGTCACAGCCTGGTTTTTGTTATAGGAGTGATGACGCGAATGTCTCTGTGTGTTGTAGATACCTCTTGTAGATACTATAAAATTCTTTGTCTTCTTAATTAAATACTTTCACTCGCGCACTAGATTTGCTAGTGCGTGAGAACACTAACATGCTGAACTCTCTGACCACAACATTTAGAATTATTAATAGACTCACTGGTAGCAGACATGGTTTTTATTGACATAAAATATGATCACAAAAGATATTGGCGACTTCAGCCATCACAAATTACATACAAGGAAATAAGTCCTGAATACAAATCAATTATAATAACTTCCATACTTGTACATTGCTCTATTGTCAAAAATATCCATAACACTCCTCTCTCTACAATAATCTAAGATCAACTGAGATGTCAACCTCGTGGTCAGCTTCCGACCAAACAAAATCTCGTGCTAACGGCACGGAATAGTTCAGTGACTACTAGTCACCAGATATTTCAGGGGTTCTAAAACTGATATGACAGAAAGCTAAACACATGAAATTGCTCTAAACAAAAACAATTGTTACAATTATTTCTAATCGTACAGATTTATTATTGTTAGTCTAGATCTATTATAAATTTAATCACAAGATAGATCAGCTGATTGATAGAACTACAATTACACTAAATACAAGCTTTGTTTTTAAAAAAATGTACTTTTGAAAATAAGTTTCGTGTTATTTCTCCTATCTCTTAGTAAAACCATTCCCACTTATATACTTTAGTTCGCCCATCGTGGTTCGATGATGACCATTTTTGTCATTTAGGGGTCTGAGGACTATGCATGGGTTTTGCGCCTCCTAGTTTGACTGGTGAGACCTATGTGAGCCCGTAATGTTCAACTGCACACTGGGCAGGTTATTCGAACTGAAGGTTAGTGTCATTGGCCTTGCCTTTTGTGTGTGTGTGTTTCTGGCGCTTTTCTTCAGCCAGTGCTGTTCTCTTGTCTTCTGCAATTTGTGCGCCAGTTTTTAAAGCACGACGCCATGATGCTCTGTCATGTGCTTCTGTTTCCCAGGTGGTTGAGTCAATGCTGAAGGCTTTCAGAAAAGCTTTGAGGATGTTCCTTAAGCGTTTTCCTTGTGAGCGCTTCCCTTCCCTTAGTTGGCCCTACAGGAGTCGTTTAGGGATGCGGGGTCTTCCATTTTGCAGATGTGGCCTGCCCATCGCAGCTGGGATTGCAGGATTGTCTGTATGCTTCGCAAACCTGCTCGTCGAAGGACTTCAGTATCTGTTGTTTTTTTTCTTGCCAATTAACATTCAGTATTTTCCTTAGACAGGTCATGTAGAAGTGGTTCATTTTTTTGCATGTTTTCTATAAACTGTCCACGTTTCTGAGGCATAGAGCACTATAAGGAGGATGACAGCTCGATAGATCCCTAGCTTTGTCTATTCAAGACATTTTTAGACAGTCTGCCATAGTATGCACTAGAATTGGCGATACACATTTCATTGTTTGTGAATTGCGTGATCTGATAGTTGCGGCAACGTCTTGTCATTATCATAATTTTAAAAATGTAAAACCTCTATTACCCTTTATATTACTACAAATTAAAATATAACTAAATAAAAAAAAGCGTCGTATATCACTTGTATAAAGTAATAATCTCTTCGTCATGAAAGATACCTTTCCAAAACACACACCATTCTTAGAGACAACCTGCACCCATTAAACCACTGTGCACTGTGTCATGATTTATTAGATCTGAACGAAGTTGTCGTCTCCTTTTCATTAGGACATTAGGACTAAAACAGAAAGATTTAAAAACTCCTTCATCCCACTTTCGGTCAGAGTGTTACAAGATCATCTGTCGTCATCAAGAAGTACATAGAAGTCTAATTCATAAAGCGCTGGTTATGAGTGTGTATGTGTTTCGTGTGTGAATGTTGTTCGTATTTGCATCTATGGTTACAGTGGTTACGTTGAGGTGGTTAATTGTAGTCAATCTGAATTTCCATTTGATTGGACCAATAAGAATTATCTTATCTTTTCTTATTACTTTTCTTTTCTTTTCGATTATCTTGAGTATAATGATTAGTGGACCTCATTCACCAATAGTAAAGAAACAACATTTAGTCACGTGGTGCTCTATCTCTCCTATAAAATTTACGATCTCATGTTTAATTTATGATGGTTGTCACGTGACAGTTTTTGTCGTTGTTTTATCAATAAGATCACGTGACTAAATGTTGTTTTATTTACGATTGGTGAATGAGGTACATTGTATATTATTATTATTTGTAACCGCCTTTGTAGTATTTGTGTTTGTGGCAAAAAAGATCTAAAATTTTTATTGTTCAAATTGCTGGTTGGGTCCGACCACGTGCTGGAAGTAAGAAAAAACACTTGGGCTCGATTGGACTTACTAATCCTATGTATTTACTTAATATACACAACTAGTTGACCCTCGGCGTAGCATACGTCATAATTTGCCGGAAGTATTCATGTAGGCAGCGTATTGTCGAGTAGAATGTATGACAGTGCTTCCGTAAGAACAACGGACAGGGCGTGGCCATAGTTATCCCAATTTTTGCAAACAAAGCTTACAGCTATCTGCGAAGTTCGAGAGCAACAGTTTCGTTCTGACATTTTTTCCAGAAATATGCGACTGATAGAAATAAACTGTTTCCTGATGCAGGAATTTCAGCTAGCCTACATTGAAAGGCCTGTTGACACACGAAACACGTGAAGCGGTGGCATGGTTAAGAAACGAAGGGCCATACGAAGGGGCAAAAGCAAACCAAAGCTACAGATAAAAACATGCAACTATTTTAAGGACACCAGATATTGACGTGTCTCGTGTGGAGTTTTTGATCTCCCATCGAGCGAATCCCCAGGTGGCGGATAGGGGAATGCCCTCCAGATATGGTGAGTACCGGGGAAATAAAATACCCGGGGTGGACCAAAATCAAACCTGCTGCCTTGCAGGAAGTGGAGGGATCCACAAAGGCTAGGGCACCTTACTCGAAAATAAAGGCAGCTATCCAGAGAGCTGAAAGGGGCAGCCCCCCCCCCCAGATGGTTATGCACAGGGCTAACAACTCTGTCATATAAAAAATACTGCTACGAAAGCTAATACACACAAGAAAACCCGGACAGATCTCAACGGAAAACGACCTTAGGCCTGGAAAAGGACATGATTTTTGTTTTGCGATATGGATAGTGCTAAGCCTTTATAGAGCAGGTGCGCTAGCCCAACTTACTGAAGTGTTAAAGAAATATAGGATACCCCTTGTAGCCCTACAGGTAATCAGGTGAAAAGACTCGGACATTCTCAGAACCAAGGAGTATAACTATATTTTATAGTGGTGGAAGCACTAACAACTTAGGTACAGGTTTTGCTGTTAAAAAGGAAATGATAGGTAATGTCATTGGATTTAAACCTGTAAGTGATAGACTCTGCTCACTACGTTTGAAAGGAAAATTCTTCAACATATCATTTATCAATGTTCATGCTCCTACTTAAGATGCAGATGATAACACAAAAGAAGCCTTCTATGATGGACTGGAAAGAATTTATGATGAAGCACCAAAGCATGACATCAAAATAGTCCTAGGAGATTTCAATGCAAAAATTGGAAAGGAACCAGCATTCAGACCAACAATTGGCAAAGAAAGCTTACATGAAGAGACCAGCAATAATGGCATAAGATTAGTGGATTTTGCATCAGGAAAATGAATGTCTATCAGCAGAATAAAATTCCAACATAAGAATATTCACAATGTTACCTGGATCTCACCTGATAGCTATACCCATAATTAAATAGATCAAATAGTCATAAATAAGAGACATGGATCAGACATACTGTATGTAAGAAGTTTCAGAGGAGCTATTGCTGACTCAGACCACCTACTAGTAAAAGCTAAACTTAGATAACGAATAAGTACCATACACAATTACCAAAGAAAGAGAGCACAGCAATATGATAGTCAAAAAAATAACAAAGGATCCACTTGTTGCAGAAACTTATAGAATGGCACTCCAAACGCAACTGACAACATTAGAAAAGGACAGTGAAAATAACATAAATGAGCATTGGGAAGTAATAAAGCATGCTATCAAAAGAACATCAGAAGAGGTAGTTGGATTGAAACAAAAGAACGAGACAATAGGGGGGGGGTATGAGGGCAGACAGACTATAGAAGAGAAGAACAATGCTACAGAGAGAAACCAGGAACACTAGACAGCAATACAATGAAGCAAGAAGAGAAACCAGGAACACTAGACAGCAATACAATGAAGCAAGAAGAGAAACCAGGAACACTAGACAGCAATACAATGAAGCAAGAAGAGAAACCAGGAACACTAGACAGCAATACAATGAAGCAAGAAGAGAAACCAGGAACACTAGACAGCAATACAATGAAGCAAGAAGAGAAACCAGGAACACTAGACAGCAATACAATGAAGCAAGAAGAGAAACCAGGAACACTAGACAGCAATACAATGAAGCAAGAAGAGAAACCAGGAACACTAGACAGCAATACAATGAAGCAAGAAGAGAAACCAGGAACACTAGACAGCAATACAATGAAGCAAGAAGAGAAACCAGGAACACTAGACAGCAATACAATGAAGCAAGAAGAGAAACCAGGAACACTAGACAGCAATACAATGAAGCAAGAAGAGAAACCAGAAACACTAGACAGCAATACAATGAAGCAAGAAGAGAAACCAGGAACACTAGACAGCAATACAATGAAGCAAGAAGAGAAACCAGGAACACTAGACAGCAATACAATGAAGCAAGAAGAGAAACAAGGAACACTAGACAGCAATACAATGAAGCAAGAAGAGAAACCAGGAACACTAGACAGCAATAGAATGAAGCAAGAAGAGAAACCAGGAACACTAGACAGCAATACAATGAAGCAAGAAGAGAAACCAGGAACACTAGACAGCAATACAATGAAGCAAGAAGAGAAACCAGGAACACTAGACAGCAATACAATGAAGCAAGAAGAGAAACCAGAAACACTAGACAGCAATACAATGAAGCAAGAAGAGAAACCAGGAACACTAGACAGCAATACAATGAAGCAAGAAGAGAAACCAGGAACACTAGACAGCAATACAATGAAGCAAGAAGAGAAACCAGGAACACTAGACAGCAATACAATGAAGCAAGAAGAGAAACCAGAAACACTAGACAGCAATACAATGAAGCAAGAAGAGAAACCAGGAACACTAGACAGCAATACAATGAAGCAAGAAGAGAAACCAGGAACACTAGACAGCAATACAATGAAGCAAGAAGAGAAACCAGGAACACTAGACAGCAATACAATGAAGCAAGAAGAGAAACCAGGAACACTAGACAGCAATACAATGAAGCAAGAAGAGAAACCAGGAACACTAGACAGCAATACAATGAAGCAAGAAGAGAAACCAGGAACACTAGACAGCAATACAATGAAGCAAGAAGAGAAACCAGGAACACTAGACAGCAATACAATGAAGCAAGAAGAGAAACCAGGAACACTAGACAGCAATACAATGAAGCAAGAAGAGAAACCAGGAACACTAGACAGCAATACAATGAAGCAAGGAGAGAAACCAGGAACACTAGACAGCAATACAATGAAGCAAGAAGAGAAACCAGGAACACTAGACAGCAATACAATGAAGCAAGAAGAGAAACCAGGAACACTAGACAGCAATACAATGAAGCAAGAAGAGAAACCAGGAACACTAGACAGCAATACAATGAAGTAAGAAGAGAAACCAGGAACACTAGACAGCAATACAATGAAGCAAGAAGAGAAACCAGGAACACTAGACAGCAATACAATGAAGCAAGAAGAGAAACCAGGAACACTAGACAGCAATACAATGAAGCAAGAAGAGAAACCAGGAACACTAGACAGCAATACAATGAAGCAAGAAGAGAAACCAGGAACACTAGACAGCAATACAATGAAGCAAGAAGAGAAACCAGGAACACTAGACAGCAATACAATGAAGCAAGAAGAGAAACCAGAAACACTAGACAGCAATACAATGAAGCAAGAAGAGAAACCAGGAACACTAGACAGCAATACAATGAAGCAAGAAGAGAAACCAGGAACACTAGACAGCAATACAATGAAGCAAGAAGAGAAACCAGGAACACTAGACAGCAATACAATGAAGCAAGAAGAGAAACCAGGAACACTAGACAGCAATACAATGAAGCAAGAAGAGAAACCAGAAACACTAGACAGCAATACAATGAAGCAAGAAGAGAAACCAGGAACACTAGACAGCAATACAATGAAGCAAGAAGAGAAACCAGGAACACTAGACAGCAATACAATGAAGTAAGAAGAGAAACCAGGAACACTAGACAGCAATACAATGAAGCAAGAAGAGAAACCAGGAACACTAGACAGCAATACAATGAAGCAAGAAGAGAAACCAGGAACACTAGACAGCAATACAATGAAGCAAGAAGAGAAACCAGGAACACTAGACAGCAATACAATGAAGCAAGAAGAGAAACCAGGAACACTAGACAGCAATACAATGAAGCAAGAAGAGAAACCAGGAACACTAGACAGCAATACAATGAAGCAAGAAGAGAAACCAGGAACACTAGACAGCAATACAATGAAGCAAGAAGAGAAACCAGAAACACTAGACAGCAATACAATGAAGCAAGAAGAGAAACCAGGAACACTAGACAGCAATACAATGAAGCAAGAAGAGAAACCAGGAACACTAGACAGCAATACAATGAAGCAAGAAGAGAAACCAGGAACACTAGACAGCAATACAATGAAGCAAGAAGAGAAACCAGGAACACTAGACAGCAATACAATGAAGCAAGAAGAAGGGCCACAAAAGTTGTAAGAAAGAAAAAACGGGAATGGGAAAAGTCCCAGATTACTCAAATTGAGGAACTAGCAAAGGATGGAGACGTAAGAGGAATGTATATGAAAATTAAAGATGAAAAGAACGGATTTCAAGCTAGATCACACATGTGTGAGAACAAAGATGGTCAGCTTATTACAGAAAACAGCAGGGTTATTGAGAGATGGGCTGAATACTTTGAGGAGATCCTAAATACACTGAAGATGGAGACAATGGAGAATATGAACTGCCACATGGGGGACCAGATCCCTTAGTGAACCCTCCAACACTCATGGAAACATCAGAAATAATTAGGACCATGAAGAATCACAAAGCACCAGGAGAGGACCAAATCACAGCAGAACTAATTAAATATGGAGGGAAAGACTTACATTCCCAAATACACAGACTAATATCAAGAATTTGGGAAGAAGAAGTAATACCAACAGAATGGGAAACGGCTCTTATAACACCAATACACAAAAAAAGGATCCAAGTTAAAGTGCTGTAATTACAGAGGAATCTCTCTACTAAATGTGACTTATAAGATACTGTCTAGGCTTATAACTAAGAGACTTGAAAAATATTCAGAAGAAATCTTAGGTAACTACCAATGTGGTTTCAGACCCAACAAATCCTCAACCGACCACATCTTCACACTAAGATGTATACTAGAAAAATGCCATGAATACAACATACCAATCCACCAACTCTTTATAGACTATAAAATGGCTTATGATAGTATCAGAAGGAAATATCTATATGACACTTTACAGGATTTTGGAATACCCAACAAGCTGGCAAGACTTATACATATGACATTACTCAAAAAGCAAAGTCATAATACAAGGAGAACACTCACGGGAATTTAGGATTAAACGAGGATTAAGACAAGGAGACGCACTTTCCTGCATGCTTTTCAATTTAACACTGGAGAGAGTTATAAGAAATATACACATAAACACAAGGGGAACTATTACTAACTACTTCAGGAGAGAAAGCACGGGTCCACAACCAACAGGGACGATATACAGCCAATCTTTACAATACCTTGCTTATGCTGATGACATTGCCTTATTTGGTAAAGAAACCTCTGACATCGCTAGAGCCTTCATACAACTAGAAGAAGCATCTCGACCAGCAGGACTTGAGGTCTATGACAGTAAAACCAAGTACATCACAATGACAAGAGACAATCAAACAGAATGACAAAATATCAAAATCAAAGACCACGAATTTGAAAACGTCCAAACGTTCAAATATCTAGGAAATACTATTAATTTTAAAAATGACCTACTAACAGTAATAAAGGAAAGAATAGCAGGAGGCAACAGGGCATTTTATAGCACCCACCATTTACTTAAGAGCAAAACGATTTCAAGGAAAACCAAGAAAATAATATACAAAACCATACTAAGACCAGCAGCAATGTATGGAAGTGAGACCTGGACACTGACAAAGACATCTGAAAATTTACTTAACACTTGGGAAAGAAAAATTCTAGGAAAATCTATGGTGCCATACAGGATGAAACAGGGTGGAGGACACGCACTAACCATGAGTTATATCAATTGTATGAAGACCCACCAATAGTGAACGAAATAAAAAAGAACAGACTACGTTGTGGAGGTCACCTTGAAAGAATGTCAGACAACAGAGGGGCGAAAATCGTATACAGGCAAAAACCAAAAGGCAGGCGACCCAAAAGAAGACCCCGAATGCGATGAATAGATGATGTGGAAGCAGATCTGAAGCAGCTTGGGGTTAGGGGGTGGAGACGAAAGGCCCAGGAGAGATCTGAATTGAAGGATGTGTTAAAGCAGGCCAGAGCCCTTTATGAGCTGTAGCGCCACTAGGATGGATGGATGGATAGATATTGACGTGTGTAAAAAAATACACACACTAATGTAGTCAAATATATAGAAAGCATACGCCCCCTTTTTTTTTCTGAGCCTCGCTCTCTGTCAACGCGAAAGTTACGTGGGGTAACTCTGTCTGGACAGTTATTTGATGACTTTAATAACTCTATATTTGATAAATGAAACATTGACAATACCTTATACTTGATGATTAAAACTAAGACTAAGACTGCTTTATTGATCCTGATTTAAATTTGTTGTGATTACAAGGACTCTTTTCTTATATAAAGACAACACAACAGAAACATACATATAAATAGTACAACAGACACAACATAAAGAATTCATTCAGCGACAACACACAGGCATGATGACCATAAATGAAATAGTGGCAATACTTTATACTTCGTGATAGATGCTACATTGGCAATACCTTATACTTGATGATAAATGAAACATTCTTTCTTTCCCCAATTCTTAGCATCATCATTATCATTATCGTCGTCATCATCGCATTATCATTATTATCATCATCACATCGTTCTTGTACTGTAATGTATTGATCTATGATAAATGTAGAATTGTAATCAATGAAACAAAACAAATAAAAAACAGTTACTGACAGTAAGAAAATAATCCGGAATTTCTTAAAATCTTTTGAAAACTCATACAAATCTCCTAAAATATAGACACAAATTTTCATTTTGAGGTGTCATTCAATGTGGAAAACGCCAATCCTACACGCGATCAAAAAAAAGGCATTATGCAATACCCGTAATTGTGAAATTAGCTTCTTGCGCCTCTAAGTAATGAAGAATTACTTGAGGTCATCAATTCTCGATTGAAACATTTGGTAATTCTTGCTATTGGGCGTGATCTATAAAGGAAACAGAATGTTTATGATGTACTGTATGACTTCGCTACACGCAAAGCTCGTCAAGTAATTCTGTACGTAGTAAAGAATAAATAAAATGCAAAGACGAATGTATTTTCTAATAGAAACTTTTAATTTTCACTTAGTATCCGTATCTCTACCCAAACTGGGCCCAGCGAAATCCGTTTAAAAAAAGGGCCCGCAATAATTAGGTCCGTCCCTGCTATTTAGTGACGGGTAAATACAGATTAGATTACTTATCTTTCCAAGACTTGTTGGTGGTGTCAGGCATTGTTGGGCCATGAAGAGAATTGTATATTTAGATAAATATCTGTGTGTGCTTTCTAGCATAGTAACTAGTCTTCTTTAGAGATGAAACCTCTGTAACGTAGAAGATAAGATAATAAGTTTATACGAGAGAGAGAGAGAGAACGCAATAAAACAAGGATAACACGAATCTAAAATGTGAACGGCGTCTGATATAAACTTCATTTACAATGATAAGATATTAGGGCTACTTTGATAATTAAGCAGTTATTTAGGGAAAATGTATGATTTTCAGAAAAATAGCATCATAGGTTTAAGAAATGTATTTGAAATGTGTACCAAAAAATATGTTATTAGAAGTTAGCACATAAAACGAGCTAATATCTCTGCTCTTTCAATGACCTTTATATTAATGGATGTACTCAGTAGCGGCCCTAGGGGGTGGCAAGTGTCAGCACCTGAGCGGAGCTCCGCGATTGTAGATTTCCTTGTCAATATCAGCTTCGCAATCCCGATTAGTTCTCATTAGCTAGGACTTGTTACTCAATATTTTGGACGTTTTCCCGGCATCCATATATATGCTACCAATAGCCATGCAAGTTCTTAACATGACATTTTTGGTTTCAAATACCGTTAAGTTGCGGTAAAGGCAGCAAAATGTTTCTGAATCATTAGTTACGTTTATTAACCTTAAAAGTCGAGATCTTTCATGCAGAACAATTACAATACAGTGTGTATTTAGAGAAAGATAGTACGTACTATGTTTAGTAGCATAAAGCCCCGCATTATTAGAGGCGGACGAGCCCGTTAGCGTGATGTGGTACGGTATATATAGGCTCAGGGCGCCACGTTTGACACTCGGCCAGGTCCCCGCGCTCTGCTGAGGCCACCTCTGGTTGTCCATGACAGTAGATTAATGTACTTGGTGTACAATAGTTGTATGAAACGAATCATTCACAGCTTTCTGTGGCTACATTAACATTTTGACTGAACTCTCCACTGTCAATCAAAACCTAATTAGTTAGTCATTTTTAAATTGTATTCTTTTCTTTATCTAAACAATTATATATGTTCAGTTTAACGCAAGAACTGTTCAGTTGAAAGTTTGAATACCGTAAATACTTTTGATCTTAAATTTACTAAATAATGATCAACGTCTGCTCTATTCCATCAAGTGCAACCCAAATATTATTAAATATTCATTTCATCTGCCATTAATATTATTTAGGGTCCTCTGAGATATTAAGAGATTTCTTATTGGTGTTTGAGTCAGTGGCGTTTCGATGAACCCGGCACCCACGAGAGTTAGGACCCCACAACCTGTGGCGTAGCAACCATGGCAATAATGGGTTCATTTCGTTTGGGTCCATGACTTAAGACCAATCGGGGCCTACATGGGAATGACAACAAAGAGGAAAAAAAAGCACTTTTGGGAAAGTGGTTGCCTGGTCGTGCGGTTTGCGCGCTGGACTGTCGTTCGGATTTATCGATGGTCCCGGGTTGAAACCCTGCCCGCTCCCATCCCCCGTCGTCCTGCGGGAGGTTTGGACTAGGAAGTAAACTCTCTTCAACTCTGAAGGAACATCTGAAACATTGGGACAAACAAAACAAACAAGCCGATTAATTCTCCTCAAATGTTGGGCCAAATTTGAGATTCACTTCAAAACATTAGTCCGTGATTTCATGTAGCGTCTGTGTACCAGCGTTTCGGAGTTGTTTTTTTTATGTAGGGATCTGTTTTAATCAGGTTTTCGTAATAGTGGCTAGCCCTAATCACACTGGGCTTTGGTGTGACCTGCCCCCCCCCCCCTTGTATGTTAATAAAACCATTGATAGTAATACCAGAATCGGAGTGGGAATAGTTTGGTTAAGTACATAGTGATGTGTAGAACAAAATCGCGTAGGGAAACGACATTAGTTCTAGAGTCTATATTCTATAGACAATAACATTTTATGTTTTCCAAACATATCACAGCATGCATGTTATTATCTAACTTGACAGTTTGGTCAGCAGTTAGACCAAGTTATACGCTACTCAGTCACTCAGTGTTACATTTTGGTCAGCAGTTAGACAAAGTTATACGCTACTCAATGCTACATTTTGTACAACGCAATTTGCCGCTAGTGTAATCATGGCAGATATACCCCAATATGGTTTGCAAAGGGAATGAGCCGTTTTGTCAGCAAACAAAAAAATTATTTTAAAAGGCTGGAAGATAGCTGCCCACTCCTATGAATGGTTGGGGCAAGTTTAAATTATTTTTTTTTTTTTTTGGCCTATAGAAAATGTGAGCAAAACAAAACAAACAACAACAAACCAGCACTAACCCAATTTTATAAAAGTAAAGCTCCTCTTTCAGACGTTGGCTTATTCTCTGGCCTAACTAATGTTACGCAACAGGATTTGAACCCCGGACCCCGATTCGGAAGCCAAGCGCTTAACCTCTCAGCCAAAGCGCCTGACAAATTAAGAATCACATGTTTTATCGTCTCTCGAAGTGTGAATAATCATCATAACAAAAAAGGATGATATAGATCTGATATTATGATAATTGAAACAAAACACAACTTGATCGACTAGATTAAGAATTAAATAAATACATTTACAGCCAACTTACACCACAAAACGTTTCATGAGTAACTCTAAAAATAGAGTTAGATAATTCTCGTTTCTCCATCGACATCAGTGGTTCCCAAACCTTTTTGTCTCGTACACCTCTTCTCGTGTTTTTTTGTTTCAGGTAGATCCCTTTCTTCGCTAATTATGCATTTCTAAATTTAATAAACTTAAAATGTCTTTTCTTTCATCTGATTTTTCCGTCGCATATATTTATGAATGAAATTCAAATCAACTCTAACCGAAATAAAACTTAATATGCATTACAAAATTCACACAACAAAAAGACAAACGGAAGGAAACATATGTAATAGTATGAATGCATACTATGATAGTAAAAATTCCTTATGGTCTTCAATTTAGTTAGGCGTAATATTAAAACTTCTTGGTTATTCATGTCAATTATTATTATTATTACTTTTTTTGAATATGGACAGACTTGCTGACACATTTTAACACTGGTTATCACATGCGGCCTCAGAACAAGTCAGCTGGAGGTCACTACTAAAGTCTCGACCTGCTTAAAATACTTAAATGAGATTAACTATCGTAGACCCCCATTAAAAACTCCTTGAACCCATTATTCATTTTTCACTCTCGTAGACCCCTTAAAAGTCTTCGTAGACAACTTTGAGAATCACTTTCTACAGGTCAGCTCACTGTTTATGTTTTGGATTATCCAACCAATCGTATTGCTCTGTCCAGTATTAGCTATTTAAAAAAAAGGACATTCACGGAGGCCACTCACATTACTCTGTTATTGTGTTGCCTATCTGATATTTCCGATGGACGACTTATTTTCTACAAGGCACAGACTATTAATCTAAATCTAGACTAGATAGATCTATATTGGCTATTGAATTTTCAACTGGTATTGGCTTATTTGTTAAAGCCATGGATAGAATGTATTAGCCAGGATGAACATAGACAGTCACACTCATAGATCTACTAAAATCTAAAGTCTAGATCTACATTACAGTCAATGATACAGCCACAGGATTAGCAGGTCAGTTTCTTTTTTCTACATAGATCTAGATTACATTAAAATCCATTATTTTTTTTGTCATGCATACATATACAATTCAATACACTAACTCTATTGGTCTATATTACTATTTAGTAGGTATCTACTATAACCTACTTAGATCTAGATTTTCATATATAGATCTATATCAGTAGATCTCATTCATTATTATCTAGACTAGACTGCTTTCTAGAAAATGTTGCAGGCCTATAGGTCTAGGCCATAATGTACTATTTTTTCTTTTACTATAACTTCCTACACATGATACACACACACATCTTTATATAGAGACTTTCCTCTTGTCTCATCTATCAAGTCTTATTATATTTAGGCTTAGGCTATATTATATCTTCTACATTTTATTTTATATTAAAATCCTACACATGATTTTGACCTAAGCTTAGATATCTAGATCTCATTAGATCTAATTATTATCTAGCCTAGGCTGCTTTCTAGAAAATCAGGTAGGTAGCCTATATGTCTGGTCCCTAATGTAGCCCTACTAATTTTTCTTTTAATTTAAATTCCTACACATCATACACATATTTTATAGGTAGATTTTCCTTTTATCTCAACCAAGTCTTATTATATTAAGGCTTATACTATATTATATCTATTAAATTTTCTTTTAGATTAAAATCCTACACAATATTTTGACCTAAGCTTAGATATCTAGATCTCATTAGATCTAACTATTATTTAGACTAGACTGCTTTCTAGAAAATCATGTATTGGTCTAGGCGCTAATGGACAAGATCTCATTAATTATTATCTAGACTAGACTGCTTTCTAGAAAATTATGTATATGTCTGGACCCTAATGGACTAGATCTCATTAATTATATATTATCTAGACTAGACTGCTTTCTAGAAAATCATGTATATGTCTGGTCCCTAATGTACTTATTTTTCTTTTAATTTAACTTCCTAGACATGATACCCATATGTATATATAGATTTTCCTATCTCATTTACCATGTCTTACTATATTTAGGCTTAGGCTATATTATATCTACTAAATTTTCTTTTATATTAAAATCCTACACATGATTTTGACCTAAGCTTAGATATCTAGATCTAGTTTATATTCTAGTCTACATTAATGTATATATTATAGTAATTCTAAAAACTAAGACATTTCTGTCTAAATCTATCTGTAATGCATTGTCATTCTAGACTTATCTATATACTAAGACATCCACACTGCACATTGGATGTGTAATCATGCCATGGTCTCTTTATCAAGCAGAAACAAATACAAATAGGCTCTCTCCTTTCTTCTCCCCCTCTCCATTTCACTTTCACCTGTTTATGTTTCTCTTTGTAATCACTAGATGATGCAGCAAGGAATAAATGGGATTTGTATTTAATTTTTAATTTGATGACAACTTTTATTACAATTTTAATTGTCTCCAAAACTTTTTTTAAAAATCCACACCCAAATGAAACCATTACTTTCTTGTATCCACAATTTAGAACAACACGTGCATGTTCTGTATTTGTCCTACGCAGTAATCATACCAAAATTCAATATCTTCTTCCATCAAAAGGACAAAAAAATGTAATAGACTTATCTTATACAATTTATACAGCGTAGGCCTACACACGCTCTTATAGCTCATTCTTTATGAAAAACATTCTCCTCTGAAGGCCCGCAATCTCCTAACTACAAACATTATGTCCCTTCAAAAAAAAACAATCTTTCAAAGTGATTTAGGCTTCACTCTATACAGTACGCTATATTCGTCTACTTGTGTGGGGTGCGTGGATACGACTTGGTGAGCTTTAACGTTGAAAGGGTTAGGCTGGGCCAGCGGTTACAACAAAATGTGGACTTCCGGATGGGAGGGCGTGGTTTGCAGACATGACTTGCTTACCTTTGACTCCACCGTTTCGAGCGTCTGGCGTGGAGGGCGGGACGCACGGGTTATTATTATGTCCCACTGAGCGTGGACCCGCCGCGTGCTTTGGGAGGGGCGGGCAAGATGGGCGCTTCGAAATGACAATCTGTTGAAAGCTTTATACAGTCGCGAGGTGGACTGATGGGGTGAGTAGGCTTGACCTACTGAGCGTACATTTCACCGTCGCTAACTGCCGGGTGGACGTATAGATGCGCAGACTGACCTTTCTGACCTTAGTCTTAGCTGTTGCATGCGTTTTTGGACATCACCGTAGTGATCGTCTGGCGTGGCGAGTGGACATAGCGTGTCGCTAGCTTTTGGTTAGGCAGGTGGCATGCGTAGAGATTTGCTTACCGAGGCCGGTGGTCGGGGCGTGTAGACATAACTGAATGAGCGTGGATTGAACAGTAATGTATGGCTGATGGTGCGAGGAGACTTCGACAAACTGAGCACTGATTTCACCGTCGCTAGAATCCTGATGGGCGGATGGGGTGAGCATACACGACTAACGTGGACTAATTTGGACTGTCGCGAGCGTCCAACGAAGTGGCATCCTTCTTTTCCGAAACGAAAAATTTCATTTTTAAATTAAGCATTCATAAAAATAGGCCTACACCATTTTTACAACAATTTACTTTTAATATAAAAAAAAAAATCACGTGAGACTATAGAAAGCTGAAAGCATATTTTTAACATATTTATAACATAGTTATGCATTTTGCCATTTTTTATTTAAATGTGTTCTACTAAACTAAGTACTTTGTGTCCAATGGATACGTACACTTATAGAAATGTTATTGTTTTTTTTAATCTATATTGTATGCATATACGACGAATTTAATTTAAAACAACAGTTTTAAGCTTTGTTTCAAAATTATACACTTTATTGACCATGCTTTAATAGCGCGGCGTCTGAGCGGTAAAGCACTTGGTTTCCGAACCGAGGACCGGGGTTCGAATCCTGGTAAAGACTGGGATTTTTTAATTTCGGTATCTTCGGGAGCCTCTGAGTCTACCCAGCTCTAATGGGTACCTGACGTTGTGCTGGCCACATGACACCCTCGTTAAACGTAGGCCACAAAAACAGATAACCTTTACATCATCTGCCTTATAGACCACAAGGTCTGAAAGGGGAACTTTACTTTTTTTGTTTTATTTAACCATGCTTTACATCTATACTTGGCCAAGGTTTTGAATGAAAGATTGGCCCCCTTACAAGAAATTACATCAATTAGGTAATCATTCAATAACAACACTCAGCGTTGAAATTTACCGTCGCAAACTTCTGGGTTGTTCGGCGGATGAAACGCACTGACTTGACGTACTGAGAATGGACCTTCCCTATGCCGGCTTAAAATGGGTTTGTCGTTTTGGACTTTACCGCTGCGGGCGTCCGGCAAGGCGGGCGGGCGGGTTGCCTCGAAATTAGATAGCGTAAAGTTTTAGCTTCTGGGTTGCTCGGCTGACGATGGGCGGATGGCGTGAGCATACACGACTAACTTGGACTGTCGCGGGCGTCCGGCAAAGTGGGCGAGTGGGATGCGTAGTCATAAGTAACTTCGACTACACCGTCGTGAGTATCCTGCGACTTTCACAATCACGAGCTTCTTGATTGGCATTTTGGCGCGCAGACATGAATTTCTGACTGTGGATTTGCCATTAGCTGACAACTGCCCAAAAAGCGTGCTCTGAAAATATACTTACAGCAACGCCAGTGTCTTTTCACTAGCTTGTAAAGACTTCAGCCTCGCTATAAATAGGTAAAGCCTACTTGGATCTAAGCATTAAAGTAAATATACAGAAAATAATTGTAGCGCACTGATTCACTTACTCTGACCATAGACTATATATTACATGGACTGCCATCTCTGCGCACTAAGCCTATATTGTTCAATAAATAAGTCCCGTCCACCGAGGCGTCCTTGGTTCATGACAAATTGACTTCCGGTAGATCTTTTTACTATATAAAGAAACCATTCCCGAAGATTTTTACTGCCACTTTTACAGCAAATCATGAATGGAAACTTAATTGTCATAGAAGATGCTACAGAGTTAAGTGTGCACAAAATAATTTGTGACTTAGATCTATAGCTGTAAAGCTTTACAACTGAATTTCTTGGCCAATATAGACTAATTAGCCAATCTTATCTTATCTTATATAATACAGACGTTACTTCAAAAAAGAAGATGATTACGTCCTACGCATCATGCATTTAGTCATATTACTATATTTACCAATGACTTAAATTCTGCCAAGTCACTGGTTTTCCTGGCTAGCTTGTTTTTGTATTGCCAAGCCTGTATTTCGTGTATTTTCTTGTTTACGACATTGATTGAATTGTAATGCCAGTTGGGATTTTGTTTTTTTTAATCATATTTGACAATTGACACAAATATCGTTTGGTGAATGAACGTACGACAAAATAAATATTTTTTTTTTGTGACCTAAAATGTGGTCGACGTAACAAAGATGACCCATGGAGATTCTTTCAAGACCAGCTTAGGTGCCAAGTTGCCTTAGCTGACATAGAAGACAGCATCTTGGTTACATGCGGCTTTTGAATGATAAAATAGAAAAAGGATGAATCGCACATTTCAGTATATTCTGTGACGTTTTATAGCAACCTATTATAACACAGTGCAGGCCAGGCCACTGTCCTGTTGGCTAATATTTCTCACGGCTATGGCCACATTTCGATTCTGCCCCGACTGGCTGATCTCCATCTCAACAGGTCAGGGAAACCAAAAATTCTCGACCTGTATGGTGACATGTATGCACTACGCAATACAGCAGGGTTTCTGTCCAGGGCTTTTGCAAGAGAGGATTTGAGCCCCTCAAGCCCTCACTCAAATGGAGTTTGATGATGTTGACTTTTTATGCCCTTTTTTCTGTCTTGGTGAGATGTATTGTAAGACTGAATTATTGATCCGCACCTGTCGAAGTATTGACTAGCCTTTGTAATCATTACTGCGAACGGTAGTGAGAGCCGCATCATCGTCAAACATCAGTTCCCTAATCAGGATTATTATGTCGTCTTCTCGTTTTGGTCAAGCCAGTTTAAGAAGCCTTCCATCCAATCTACTGTGGATATATACTTCATCTTCCAGGTTCTTAAAGGCGCTATGAGAGTACAGACGAAAAAATTCCGAATAGTGTTAGTGGCCAAAACCCAACCTTGTTTTACCCTGCTTTTGATGTATAATACCTAAAAGTCTAAGAGGAAGAACTGTAAAACTTTTGATATGAAACTGACAGTAGTTTCAATAGCTTATTTGGACAGACAATTTTCACTAGTAAAAACCACTTCTGACTAGTGTGAGCCTATTGCTAAATGCATTTCATATTTCTATTTACTTTCTACTCAAGTCACCCAAGAGAAATTTTATTTAAAGCAACAAATTTTAAAATGCATTTTTTTTCTCCTAAAGGAGCATACTACTTCCAAAAACCTGATTTGATTGTCACTAAAGTAGATCTATCATCTTTAAATTAGATCTAGATCTTGAGTTAGAGATAGATCTAGATATAGACTTATCTAGAGTTAAATATTGGCTTGGATAGAGTTTGTCTCTGCGCGTGCGTGAAGGATTCAATATAAGCAAGCGTGACGTTTATTTATTAGATTTACGCGACTCATGTATGGAATGATTGTCAACACAGCTTCGCAGCTATAGCGAACAAATGTATGAAAAATGCTTTAGAAAAACAAATTTGAATGTTAATTTGATTAAAATATGAAATGAATGGACTATAATTAGTTCATGTGTTAAAGTATAAAACTATCTTTGCGAAGAGAAGTTCAATCATCTTAGAGTTGAATTATAGTTTTAGACCTAGGAATAGAGAGATATGTAACATTTCGAGTAAAGTCAAATGAAAGAATGTACATCAGGAATTCTAAATTCACAGATATAAGGAACGAATTAATGTAAAAATGCTTTTGAAACACAAATATAAAGGTTAATTTGATTAAATAATGAAATCAATCTATATATATAATTCTCTTCTTCCCTCAACAGTTTAAACGAGTAGTAAGGAGTAAATGAATGATCACTCTGCGGATAGTCCACGAGAAAACAAGGGGGGGGGGAGAACACGTAGTCACAACATAGCAGGGCAGGACCGTTGCAACTCTTTTTTTTTTTATTTCTACCTCACGTTAAAAAAAAGGTGGGGGGAATAATCTACTTTGTAGTAACTATCGAATCGACAGAGCACGCTCAAGAGTTTGGACACAATGGAAAGATTACTCTTTTATTTTTGCAACTCGGGCGGAGGGAGTTATCCTAGGTAATTTAAGAATGAAAAAAAAAGACAATTTTCGTCTGTATATTTCAGGAGATTGGTATGAGTTTTCAAAAGATTGTTATCTTCTTCTTCTTCGTTCTCATTTGTTATGTTGGAGTGTTCAGATGACTAGACCAATACATGAGATGAACTGCGCAGTGGTTTCCAAATCAAGGAGCTCTCCATACAGTTTTCTTTCTATTGGGGTGTTTTGGGGCCAGTGTCTTATACGAGCCTTTTGGTAAAGAGAGCAGTTTTGGGGGACGTGGTCGGCATCTTCTAGTGATACTCCACATGGGCAGATTTCACTGGTTCCAATTTTGAGCTTCCGGTACATGTGTTGTCGCTTTCTGTTGTGTCCGGTCCTGAGTCGAAAGATTAGACGTTGGTCTTGTCGGGATTGCTTATAGTAAGCGTCATCTTTCTTGTGATTTGGATGAGAGCTCGTCCATTTCTCATTTATTTTATTTACAATTAATTTCTTCAGTTCTTCTGGATAGAGTGCAGAGTTTATTTGTGAGTTAGTTCTCCCACTCTTGGCAAGTGTGTCAGCCTTCTCATTTCCTTCTAGTTGTATATGAGCTAGTATCCATTGAATAACAGTTTTTTTGCTGTTGTTGTTGAGCTTTATAAGTGCTGTTCTGAGGTTTTAAATTAAGAGCAATCAGAGTTTTGCAAGCTTTAGATGGTTGTTTTCGCATTGGTTAGAAAGACAATTTGTGTGGGGAACTTTGATGATTTGCTAGCATGGTAGCAGCTAGTGCTAGTGCTTCCCTTTTTGCTCTGTTACTGTCAGAAAGCTCTCCAGTTGCAATGGATGAAAGATTGTAATAATTTCCGTAAATTTCCAGGACTTTTTTCGTATATTTTGCAATTTCAGATTTCCAGGACCTCCTGTTAAATTGACAGGAGGCCACGGGAAATCTGTTATAAGTTATAAAATGGTTTAATTTAATAATTTATACTCCTAAAATTAGCGCGGGTCCTATAAAAGAGCTTGGCCCACTGCGGTTGCAGTGGCCTAAGGTTGGCCCTGAAAAACAGCGGCGTATGCTACGCCGTGGTCAACTAGTAGACTATATTTTGTATTTTCATGTGTCAAAGTAAAAAAAACTATATGTGCAAATTGTAGTTAAAAAAATAGATCTAGATCTAGATGTTTTCGCTTTATACACGGTAAACATGGCCTAGATTGATGAACCTATAATACTTTTATAGAGTTGGTAAACTTTTTTTTTGAGGGTCTTAAGTTTGTTGTAGGGCTACAATACATAAACTACGGTTCCAGTTAGTACCCAAGGATGGCTGCCTGGTCGTGCGGTTTGCGCGCTGGACTGTCGTTCGGATCTATCGACGGTCGAGGGTTCAAACACTGCCCGCTCCCATCCCCGTCGTCCTGCGGGAGGTTTGGACTAGGAAGTAAACTATCTTCAACTCTGAAGGAACATCTGAAACATGTAAAACATTTTACAAACAAATATTTTACAAGGAACATTTATGTCAAGTCTTATCAAGATTCGTCAAACGGCTTTGATTTCTATGTGGGACATACATACATACATACATACATACACCTTACTTTCTACTTTATAGTATAGATAATTCTCTTCATGGCTGAACAGTTTGAACACCAAGTAATGGAAAGATCACTCTTTTATTTCTGCAAGTCGGACGGACTAGAGTTACCTCGCGTAATTTTGGAGGCGAAAAAAAAAGAGGAAGGGGGAGAACAAGTAGTATTCACCCGTCACTAAATAGCATGGCCGGACTTAACCATTGTGAACAATAAGTCATGGAAATAGAATAAGTAATCTACTCTGTATTTACCCGTCACTAAATAGCAGAGCCTGACTTAACCATTGTGGGGTCCAATGCTAAACAGATTTCCCGGGGCTCAGGTTGGGTTGGGATACGGATAATAAGTGAGTTTGTATTAGAAAATAAATTGGTCTTTGCATTTTATTCATTCTTTACTACGGACAGAATTACTTTACGAGCCTTGCATGTAGCGAAGTCATATCATAAAAAATCAGTTTTCTACATAGATCACGCTAAATAGCAAGAATTACCAAATGTCTTCGAGAATTGTTGACCTCAAGTAATTCTTCATTTGTTTGAGGCGCGAGAAGCTGCTCTTACCAAAAATTCACAATTACGAGTATTGCATAATGCCGTTTATTTTTAGTAGGATTGGCGTTTTCTATAATGAATGACACCCCAAAATGACATTTTTGTGTATATATTTCTGGAGATTTTTATGAGTTTTCAAAAGATTTAAATAATTTCCGGAGATTTTTAGGACTTTTTCGTATATTTTGCAATTTCTGGACTTTTCCAGAAGCTCCTAGTAAATCAGGAGGCCTCGGAAAATCTGTTATAACTAATAAATAGGTTTAATTTAAAATTTACAACTAGAATTAGCGCGAGTCCTGCGTTCGGTACCCCGTTGGTAGACTAGTTGATAATGTCATTGATTTGCGTATCGCCGATGCAATTGTATCCTTTGGTAGAATGTCTGAAATGGGTAGAAAAACAGGGCATTACCACAAGTATTAAGCTGGGGGTCTTTCGGGCTGTCATCCTACCCACATTGCTTTAAGCCTCATTAACGTCAAAAGTATATAGAAAAAACATGAGAAAAAACAAAAGAAAACAAAACTGAATCACTTTCAAACGATCTGCAAAGCACCCACATAATCCTATTGAAGTCTCAGCTGCGATGGGCAGTCTATAGCTCTAGAATCCCAGAATGACACTTTAATAAAAGAAATGGAAGCACTCACAAGGTGGACAAAAATCGCCCTCAAACTTTCTCTGAAAGCCTTAAGCATTGACTTGGGAGACTAAAGCACACGATGGAGCATCATGGCGTCCCACTATGAAAATGTATCACAAATTGCAGAGAACAAAAAACAAGCGGTGGCTAAAGAAAAGCATCAGAAAAAAAAACCCAGGTCAATGAGACATGCTCGATCTAGAAAAGGGGCGGGCAGCCTTTTTCTTTTTAGGGCCGCAATAAAATGATATGGGAATGACGAACTGCCGTGAAACTCAAAAGTACTCATTATAGAGTTTTCTTGTTTTAAACATCTGGGTTGCTCTGCGGACGAAGCTACTGACTTTACGTACGGAACATGGACATTACCTATGTGAGTTTCCAGATTGGTTGTCTTTTGAAATTTTACCATTGCGAGCGTCCCGTACTTGTTATAGAGTTTACTGTCTTAATCTTCTTTTTCAGATTATTTTATCTTTGTAGCTCTCGTGCTAATGTTTGTAATGTTATCACAGCCCTTTGAGCCTACATTTTGTTTAACAGCGCTCTATAAATTAAATTATTATTAAACCACCAAGCTTAGAATTATACCGTAGTAAGCTTCTGGGTTGCTCTGCAGACAAAACGTACTGACTTTACGTACTAAGACTTGAAAATCGATATGCGAGATTCCCGATGGTAAAAAAAAAATGAATACCAGCAAAAACTAGCAGATTCAAAAATAAATAAATCTCAACATATATACCCAAATATGTCTAGGCATATCTACTGTGCTAATCTAGATCTATACATTTTATTGTAGGTTTATTTTCTTTGGTAAAAGTTCCCCAAAAGCTACATGATAACAAAGGGGACGCAAAAGTAGCTTTTTTTTAAAGAACAAACATTGATTATATTTGCAATATAGTTTGTTTTTTTTTTAACTTGGCGAAAAAGACTTTATTAGTAAATGTTAAGACAAATTAAACTATTAATTATATAACGTCGTTTTATCGTCCAAGAAGAACTTATCTTATCTTATATAATACAGACGTTACTTCAAAAAAGAAGATGATTACGTCCTACGCCTGATGCATTTAGTCATGTATATTAACCAATGACTTAAATTCTGCCAAGCCACTGGTTTGTAAGGCAGTACAAATACATTTCTCTCGACTAACGTAATAGTGTCGTTTTTTTTGTTGTTTTTTTTTGTTGCGTGAACAGAGCAGGCCCGGTACAAGACGCCTTTCGAAAGATAAGAATAATTTTATGACTACTGTAAAGTTCCTCAAGCTGTGGTGGAGGCAACCCTTGAGAAGGAGCAAACGTTCTCTCATGAGGGCGCGACGTCCTGACCAATAGGGTGGGTGCGAAACAATCCAAATTTTTTTACAACAGTAAAATGTAAAAGTTGTCTGTAAAATTGTAGCTATAAATCAAATTGAAATTTCATCTCAGTGAAATGACGTTAACAATGTTTAAAAAAAATAAATATTGTAAGATAAATACTTCAGATCTTTGTTCCCATACCTCGTTGAGTTGCCTCCTATAAATGTTGTAATATTTGTGTCAGAAGTGGGATTATAGGCGACTCAACGAACAGGAGGTAATTTAGTAATGGTTTCCCCTATTATTAAACAACTAGACCAACTCTTGATTAAAGAACTAAAACAAGAGCTTCGGTATCGAGGTCTGAAGCTTGGTGGTAGCAAGGAGACACTTACAGCTCGTCTCCGGCAAGCCCTGATTGAGGAAGAAGAAGACCCTGACAGTTATCAATTCGATGTAGGGCCAGATATGACTGAACTCCTAGTGAGTAATACAGGATCAATGTTACCCGAAGGGCTTGTAAAGATGAAACCCCTGTGTTTGATGGGTCCGTCTCTTGGTCAGTCTACAGAAGACAGTTTGAGGCAGCTGCTAAGGTCAACAAATGGGGCAGCGAGGAGGAAAAAGCGACCCCTCTAGTACTGGCATTTAGAGGAAAGGCCTCCGAAGTACTCCAATCCATTCCAAACCAGAAGGATTATGCTGCTCTCGTCCAGGCTATGGAGCTTCGATACGGGGACGAGCACTTACAGGAAGTTTATAGGGTCCAGCTGAAGACCAGACAACAGCAGGTCAGTGAAACCCTACAAGAGCTAAAGACGGACATTGAACGACTTGTCCACCACAGCAGCACAGGAGTTCCTCGAAGTAATCGTCACTGATGCCTTCATCGATGCCGTTCGAGATCCAGAGCTAAAAAAAGTTATTAGAGTTAGTGGCAAGCGTAAGGCCAGCGAAGCCCTTGTGTACTCTCTGTCCTATGAAGCCGCTAAGAACGCATCCATCAACAGTCGTCATGGTCGGAAACTGGAAGTTCAGGAAGAAGATCTAACACAAGTACTCAGAAGGATGACGGAGGTTCCTGAAGAGTGTAAGCCGAGCCGGTCACAAGGAGCTCATCGTGCGACCAGGATCCGTTGCTGGAGCTGTGGTGAATCTGGGCATATACAAAGGATGTGTAGAAGAACACCTAATCAGCAAGAAGCGATTCAGCACAGATCAGAAACGGGTGCATGACCTGGAGCCAATGGATATCAGGAAAACTAACATTCGTCGGCTTCAAGGGGCAGAAACCGGCGATCCAGGAAATGGGAGCCCCTGTCAATGTCACTCCAATAGCTGTGCTGGGACAGAGTAGGAATCTTATGGTAGAAGGAAAAATTGGAATTCGGAAGTATCGGTTTCTCATATACACTGGTGCTTCACGTTCGTCATTTGGCCAAATGTCGCAAACAGCAATAATACTACAAATGTGAGCCTTTTCTCACTAACAACAGCCAGTGGAGAACTGATGCCCATAAAAGGACTGGCGGACTTAGGATTTAAGCTCGGATGTCAGTCATTCGTGCATGAATTTTTGATAGCAAACATAACTGATGATTGCATTTTAGGTCTAGATTTTCTACAGAAATTTGGATTTTCCATTAACATTAGCGGAGGAACTTTGTTGTATGGAAATGTGGAGATTTCTTTGGTAGGTAATAGTGAAGAAAGAAACAATCGAATGATGAAAATACTATTGACGGAGGATACAAGTCTGCCTGCACAGTGCAATCAATTATTTTGGGAAAGTTAGAGAACGGACATGAAAAGTCGGGAATGGCGCTAATCGAAGGAACGGAAGACAATTACGACGGAGTGGTTATAGGGAAAACGCTGGTCATGATCGGTAAAGATCATCAAAGAGTACCTGTCAGAATCATGAACCTTGGTTTGAGGGAGATGCATCTACGAAGGGATAGTTACATTGCTAAATGCCATACAATCGACCTAATTAAGAATTGCAACATTAACAACGTTTCTTTTACTCCCAGTGAATCGGTCAACCCTCAAATTGCCAGGCTTTTGGCAGAAACCAAGGCGAACCTATCTGAAGAGCAGTATTGCAAAGCCAAAGAGTTGATAATGAAATTTGCAGATATCTTTCCATCTGATGAGTCAGAATTCGGAAGAACAGACATGGTACAACATAGGATCGATACTGGAGTAACTAGACCGATTCGGCAGCCACCACGCCGCTTTCCTCTCGCAAAACAACAGGAGGCTACAGACCTGATAGAACAAATGCAAGGGGTCATAGAGCTCTATAATAGCCCTTGGTGTTCACCAATAGTCCTAGTGGAAAAAAAAGGATGGATCCATGCGATTTTGTGTAAACTACAAAGCACTTAATGAAGTCATTAATAAAGATAGCTATCCACTCCCAAGAATAGACGATACCTTGGATACGCTTGCTGGATCACAGATTTTTTCTACTCTTGATCTAAAGAGCGGATACTGGCAGGTGGGAATTCATCCTGAGGATAAAGAGAAAACAGCTTTCTCTGCTGGTAACGGTCTTCGGCTGTTCACTGTTATGACTTTTGGTCTCTGTAATGCTCCCGCCACTTTTGAAAGATTGATGGAGCGCGTTTTACATGGACTTCATTGGAACACGTGTCTAGTATACCTGGATGACATTATAGTTACTGGTAGGATGTTTGAAGAGCATCTGGCAAATCTACATGAAGTTTTTGGACGGATCAGAAATGCGGGTATGAAAATCAATCCAAAAAAGTGCTCGTTATTCAGGAAGAGTGTCAAATATCTTGGCCACATAGTATCAGGGGACGGCATCAGCACGGATCCCGACAAGACTGAGGCAGTAAAACGTTGGCCTACACCATCCAATATTCGAGAACTAAGAAGTTTTTAGGATTCTGTACGTACTATAGACGGTTTGTGCCAAATTTCTCCAATATATGTGCACCCCTTCATCGATTGACAGAACAAAAGATGTCATTCAACTGGACACAGGAGTGTCAAGAGTCCTTTGAAATGTTAAAAGACACACTTGTCTCATCCTCCATACTTGCCTATCCGATACCAGGCATGACGTTCATTTTGGATACGGATGCAAGCAATACCGGAATAGGCGCCGTCCTTTCCCAAAAGATTGATAGAACGGAACGAGTCATCGCTTGCGTCAGTCGAAGTTTGTCAAAGGCTGAAAGGAACTACTGTGTCACAAGACGTGAACTCCTGGCCGCCATCGATGCAATAAAACATTTTCATAAGTACCTTTATGGGCAGAAATTTATTTTAAGGACATATTACGCAGCAATACAATGACTTCTTTCTTTTAAGTGGCCTGAAGGTCAGGTCGCTAGGTGGATCGAACGTCTGAAAACCTATGAATTTGAAATTCACCATCGAAAAGGACTAATTCACCAGAATGCTGATGCGCTATCTGGACCACCTTGCAAAACAGAATGCAAACATTGTAACAAAGCTGAGGAAAAGGAAACGATAATCGATTGTCAACGTTTGGACCTAAATGTTTTAGGACTTTGGTCTGATGAGAATATCCGAGAGGATCAGCTGAAAGATGAGCATCTGGCAACCGTTCTTCTTTCGAAGGAGAGGGGACAACGGCCAGATTGGCAACACATTGCTGAAAAAGGGGCTGCCATGAAGGCGTACTGGGCACAATGGGACTCAATGGTAGTGGAAAACGGTGTTCTTAAGCGAATGTGGGAATCTACTGATGAAAAATCAACACGATTACAAATAGTTCTCCCAAAAGTTAGAATCCAAGAAGTACTCCAAGAGTTGCACAATGGATCCACGGGTGGTGACTTGGGTGACGTTGGAGAAAGTGAGACAAAGGTTTTATTGGTGTCGGTACAAGGAAGACGTAGAGGATTGGTGCAGAAGATGTGACCGATGTGCAGCAACTAAAGGCCCGCAACGTCGAAAAAGGGGACCCCTACAACAGTACAACGTACGTGTTCCATTCGAAAGAATCGCACTGGATATAGCTGGCCCGTTTCCTGAGACACTAAAAGGCAACATATATATATTCTAGTAATAATGGACTATTTTAGTAAATGGCCTAAGGCTTTCGCGATACCAAACCAAGAAACCACAACAATAGTCATTTTAGTGGAACACTGGATTAGCCGCTTTGGTGTACCTATGGAACTACATTCAGATCAAGGACGCAACTTTGAATCTATGCTATTCCAGGAGATTTGCAAAATCTTTAAAATTGAAAAGACTCGAACAACGCCACTTCGCCCTCAGTCAAACAGGATGGTGGAACGCTTTAATCGCACATTGATACAACACTTGGCTAAAATGACAGTAGAACAGCAAAACGATTGGGATGACTACATTTCTCTATTCCTCATGTCTTCTAGAGGAGCCGTTGATGCAACCACTGGTTATACGCCAGTGAAATTATTATTTGGTCGGAAACTTCGGCTGCCAGCAGACATTTTATTGGGTTCCCAGGAGAAAAACAAACGACAGCTAGCGAATACGTAACAGAACTTAGGGGGAGACCTAAGAGGGTTCGTGCACTTGCACGAATTAAGATAAAAGACAGTAGCGACCTCATGAAGACCAGATATGATAGAAGAGCCAATTCTACGGGGTTTGTAGAGCATGATCTCGTTTGGCTGTACAACCCAAAGAGAAGGAAGGGAAGATCGCCTAAATTACAAAAGGATTGGGAAGGTCCATATCGGATTGTGAAGAGAATCACGTCGTGGTATCCCGTATCCAGAGGGGTCCTCGAACTAAATGCAAGGTGGTACACGTCGTTCGGTTGTATCGGTATTGTGGAGTGGAGAGAGGAACAGAGTCAGTTCGGGACGAACAGACATAAGAAGGGGCAGTGTAATGACCATGTTCTGTAGTGACTCTATGGTTGCGCACCAGCGCTCGAAGATGTACTAAATGAACGGGGAGAGAGGAAGTGCAAGAAGATTGGAACGGTCCTTGTTTTAGTGATCTATGTTAAATTTTGTATTGTCTTTGTTCCCATACCTCTTTGAGTTGCCTCCTTTAAATGTTGTAACAATATCATTATGTTGACGACCTTTGTGTGACAAAAACTATAAAGCAATTAGATGAATAGGCGTTTTCGACCTTTTCCGTAGCGAGCGTCCGACAAGGTGGGCGGGCGGGAGGGTCACCTCGAAAAAAAATATTTAAACTTAACCGTCTTCATCTTTCTGAGAGGATTTTGCTGCGAAAAGTGCTGACTTGACGTACTGAGACTTGACTTTCCGCTTGCGAGCAATTAGATCGGTAGGCGTGGTCGACCTTATCCGTAGCGAGCGTCCGACGAGGCGGGCGGGCGGGAGGGTCGACTCGAAAAAAAAAAATTAAACTTAACCGTCTTAATCTTTCTGTTAGGGTCTTGCTGCGAAAAGCTCTGACTTGACGTACTGAGACTCTACTTTCCGCTTGCGAGCAATTAGATCGGTAGGCGTGGTCGACCTTATCCGTAGCGAGCGTCCGACGAGGTGGGCGGGCGGGAGGGTCGCCTCGAAAAAAAATATTTAAACTAAACCGTCTTAATCTTTCTGGGAGGGTCTTGCTGCGAAAAGCGCTGACTTGACGTACTGAGACTTGACTTTCCGCTTGCGATCAGTTAGATGGGTATGCGTGGTCGACCTTATCCGTAGCGAGCGTTAGACGAGGCGGGTGGGCTGGAGGGTCGCCTCGAAAAAAAATATTTAAACTTAACCGTCTTAATCTATCTGGGAGGGTCTTACTGCGAAAAGCGCTGACTTGACGTACAGAGACTTGACTTTTCGCTTGCGAGTAATTAGATGGATAGGCGTTGTCGACCTTATCCGTAGCAAGCGTCCGACGAGGCGGGCGGGCGGGAGGGTCGCCTCGATAAAAAAAAATTAAACTTAACCGTCTTAATCTTTTTAGGAGGGTCTTGGTGCGAAAAGCGCTGACTTGACGTACAGAGACTTGACTTTCCGCTTGCGAGTAATTAGATGGGTAGGCGTGGTCGACCTTATCCTTAGCGATCGTTCGACGAGGCGGGCGGGCGGGAGGGTCGCCTCGATAAAAAAAATTTAAACTTAACTGTCTTAATCTTTCTGGGAGGGTCTTGCTGCGAAAAGCGCTGACTTGACTTACTGAGACTTGACTTTCCGCTTGCGATCAGTTAGATGGGTAGGCGTGGTCGACCTTATCCGTAGCGAGCGTTCGACGAGGCGGGCGGGCCGGAGGGTCGCCTCGAAAAAAAAAATTAAGTTTAACCGTCTTAAATCTTTCTGGGAGGGTTATGCTGCGAAAAGCGCTGACTTGACTTACTGAGACTTGACTTTCCGCTTGCGAGCAATTAGATGGGTATGCGTGGTGGACCTTATCCGTAGCGAGCGTTAGACGAGGCGGGCGGGCGGGAGGGTCGCATCGATAAAACAAATTTAAACTTAACCGTCTTAATCTTTCTGGGAGGGTCTTGCTGCGAAAAGCGCTGACTTGACGTACTGAGACTTGACTTTCCGCTTGCGATCAGTTAGATGGGTAGGCGTTGTCGACCTTCTCCGTAGCGAGCGTTCGACGAGGCAGGCGGGCGGGATGGTCGCCTCGATAAAAAAAATTTAAACTTAACCGTCTTAATTTTTCTGGGAGGGTTATGCTGCGAAAAGCGCTGACTTGACGTACTGAGACTTGACTTTCCGCTTGCGAGCAATTAGATGGGTAGGCGTGGTCGACCTTATCCGTAGCGAGCGTCCGACGAGGCGGGCGGACTGGAGGGTCGCCTCAATAAAAAAAATTTAAACTTAACCGTCTTAATCTATCTGGAAGGGTCTTACTGCGAAAAGCGCTGACTTGACGTACTGAGACTTGACTTTCCGCTTGCGAGTAATTAGATGGGTAGGCGTGGTCGACCTTATCCGTAGCAAGCGTCCGACGAGGCGGGCGGGCGGGAGGGTCGCCTCGATAAAAAAAATTTAAACTTAACCGTCTTAATCTTTTTAGGAGGGTCTTGGTGCGAAAAGCGCTGACTTGACGTACAGAGACTTGACTTTCCGCTTGCGAGTAATTAGATGGGTAGGCGTGGTCGACCTTATCCTTTGCGATCGTTCGACGAGGCGGGCGGGCTGGAGGGTCGCGTGGAAAAAAAATATTTAAACTTAACCGTCTTAATCTTTCTGGGAGGGTCTTGCATCGAAAAGCGCTGACTTGACTTACTGAGACTTGACTTTCCGCTTGCGATCAGTTAGATGGGTAGGCGTTGTCGACCTTCTCCGTAGCGAGCGTCCGACGAGGCAGGCGGGCGGGAGGGTCGCGTCGAAAAAAAATATTTAAACTTAACCGTCTTAATCTTTCTGGGAGGGTCTTGCTGCGAAAAGCGCTGACTTGACTTTCTGAGACTTGACTTTCCGCTTGCGATCAGTTAGATGGGTAGGCGTGCTCGACCTTATCCGTAGCGAGCGTTCGACGAGGCGGGCGGGCCGGAGGGTCGCCTCGAAAAAAAAAATTAAGTTTAACCGTCTTAATCTTTCTGGGAGGGTTATGCTGCGAAAAGCGCTGACTTGACTTACTGAGACTTGACTTTCCGCTTGCGAGCAATTAGATGGGTATGCGTGGTGGACCTTATCCGTAGCGAGCGTTAGACGAGGCGGGCGGGCGGGAGGGTCGCCTCGATAAAAAAAATTTAAACTTAACCGTCTTAATCTTTCTGGGAGGGTCTTGCTGCGAAAAGCGCTGACTTGACGTACTGAGACTTGACTTTCCGCTTGCGATCAGTTAGATGGGTAGGCGTGGTCGACCTTATCCGTAGCGAGCGTTCGACGAGGCGGGCGGACCGGAGGGTCGCCTCGATAAAAAAAATTTAAACTTAACCGTCTTAATCTTTCTGGGAGGGTTATGCTGCGAAAAGTGCTAACTTGACTTACTGAGACTTGACTTTCCGCTTGCGACCAATTAGATGGGTAGGCGTGGTCGACCTTATCCGTATCAAGCGTCCGACGAGGCGGGCGGGCGGGAGGGTCGCCTCGATAAAAAAAATTTAAACTTAACCGTCTTAATATTTCTGGGAGGGTCTTGCTGCGAAAAGCGCTGACTTGACTTACTGAGACTGGACTTTCCGCTTGCGAGCAATTAGATGGGTATGCGTGGTCGACCTTATCCGTAGCGAGCGTTCGACGAGGCGGGCGGGTTGGAGGGTCGCCTCGAAAAAAAATATTTAAACTTAACCGTCTTAATCTTTCTGGGAGGGTCTTGCTGCGAAAAGCGCTGACTTGACGTACTGAGACTTGACTTTCCGCTTGCGAGTAATTAGATGGGTAGGCGTGGTCGACCTTATCCGTAGCAAGCGTCCGACGAGGCGGGCGGGCGGGAGGGTCGCCTCGATAAAAAAAATTTAAACTTAACCGTCTTAATCTTTCTGGGAGGGTTATGCTGCGAAAAGCGCTGACTTGACGTACTGAGACTTGACTTTCCGCTTGCGAGCAATTAAATGGGTATGCGTGGTCGACCTTATCCGTAGCAAGCGTCCGACGAGGCGGGCGGGCGGGAGTGTCGCCTCGATAAAAAAAATTTAAACTTAACCGTCTTAATCTTTTTAGGAGGGTCTTGGTGCGAAAAGCGCTGACTTGACGTACAGAGACTTGACTTTCCGCTTGCGAGTAATTAGATGGGTAGGCGTGGTCGACCTTATTCTTAGCGATCGTTCGACGAGGCGGGCGGGCGGGAGGGTCGCCTCGATAAAAAAAATTTAAACTTAACTGTCTTAATCTTTCTGGGAGGGTCTTGCTGCGAAAAGCGCTGACTTGACGTACTGAGACTTGACTTTCCGCTTGCGATCAGTTAGATGGGTAGGCGTTGTCGACCTTCTCCGTAGCGAGCGTCCGACGAGGCAGGCGGGTGGGAGGGTCGCGTGGAAAAAAAATATTTAAACTTAACCGTCTTAATCTTTCTGGGAGGGTCTTGCTGCGAAAAGCGCTGACTTGACTTACTGAGACTTGACTTTCCGCTTGCGAGCAATTAGATGGGTATGCGTGGTCGACCTTATCCGTAGCGAGCGTTCGACGAGGCGGGCGGGCCGGAGGGTCGCCTCGAAAAAAAAAATTAAGTTTAACCGTCTTAATCTATCTGGGAGGGTTATGCTGCGAAAAGCGCTGACTTGACTTACTGAGACTTGACTTTCCGCTTGCGAGCAATTAGATGGGTATGCGTGGTGGACCTTATCCGTAGCGAGCGTTAGACGAGGCGGGCGGGCTGGAGGGTCGCCTCGATAAAAAAAAATTAAACTTAACCGTCTTAATCTTTCTGGGAGGGTTATGCTGCGAAAAGCGCTGACTTGACGTACTGAGACTTGACTTTCCGCTTGCGATCAGTTAGATGGGTAGGCGTTGTCGACCTTCTCCGTAGCGAGCGTTCGACGAGGCAGGCGGGCGGGATGGTCGCCTCGAAAAAAAAATATTTAAACTTAACCGTCTTAATCTTTCTGGGAGGGTTATGCTGCGAAAAGCGCTGACTTGACTTACTGAGACTTGACTTTCCGCTAAAGAGCAATTAGATGGGTAGGCGTGGTCGACCTTATCCGTAGCGAGCGTTCGACGAGGCGGGCAAACCGGAGGGTCGCCTCGATAAAAAAAATTTAAACTTAACCGTCTTAATCTTTCTGGGAGGGTTATGCTGCGAAAAGCGCTGACTTGACTTACTGAGACTTGACTTTCCGCTTGCGAGCAATTAGATGGGTAGGCGTGGTCGACCTTATCCGTAGCAAGCGTCCGACGAGGCGGGCGGGAGGGAGGGTCGCTTCGAAAAAAAAAAGTTTAAACTTAACCGTCTTAATCTTTTTAGGAGGGTCTTGGTGCGAAAAGCGCTGACTTGACGTACAGAGACTTGACTTTCCGCTTGCGAGTAATTAGGTGGGTAGGCGTGGTCGACCTTTTCCGTATCAAGCGTCCGACGAGGCGGGCGGGCGGGAGGGTCGCCTCGATAAAAAAAATTTAAACTTAACCGTCTTAATCTTTCTGGAAGGGTTATGCTGCGAAAAGCGCTGACTTGACTTACTGAGACTTGACTTTCCGCTTGCGAGCAATTAGATGGGTAGGCGTGGTCGACCTTATCCGTAGCAAGCGTCCGACGAGGCGGGCGGGAGGGAGGGTCGCTTCGAAAAAAAAAAGTTTAAACTTAACCGTCTTAATCTTTTTAGGAGGGTCTTGGTGCGAAAAGCGCTGACTTGACGTACAGAGACTTGACTTTCCGCTTGCGAGTAATTAGGTGGGTAGGCGTGGTCGACCTTTTCCGTATCAAGCGTCCGACGAGGCGGGCGGGCGGGAGGGTCGCCTCGATAAAAAATATTTAAACTTAACCGTCTTAATCTTTCTGGGAGGGTCTTGCTGCGAAAAGCGCTGACTTGACTTACTGAGACTTGACTTTCCGCTTGCGATCAGTTAGATGGGTAGGCGTTGTCGACCTTCTCCGTAGCGAGCGTCCGACGAGGCAGGCGGGCAAGAGGGTCGCGTCGAAAAAAAATATTTAAACTTAACCGTCTTAATCTTTCTGGGAGGGTTATGCTGCGAAAAGCGCAGACTTGACTTACTGAGACTTGACTTTCCGCTTGCGAGCAATTAGATGGGTATGCGTGGTGGACCTTATCCGTAGCGAGCGTTAGACGAGGCGGGCGGGCGGGAGGGTCGCATCGATAAAACAAATTTAAACTTAACCGTCTTAATCTTTCTGGGAGGGTCTTGCTGCGAAAAGCGCTGACTTTACGTACTGAGACTTGACTTTCCGCTTGCGATCAGTTAGATGGGTAGGCGTTGTCGACCTTCTCCGTAGCGAGCGTTCGACGAGGCAGGCGGGCGGGATGGTCGCCTCGATAAAAAAAATTTAAACTTAACCGTCTTAATCTTTCTGGGAGGGTCTTGCTGCGAAAAGCGCTGACTTGACGTACTGAGACTTGACTTTCCGCTTGCGAGTAATTAGATGGGTAGGCGTGGTCGACCTTATCCGTAGCAAGCGTCCGACGAGGCGGGCGGGCGGGAGGGTCGCCTCGATAAAAAAAATTTAAACTTAACCGTCTTAATTTTTTTGGGAGGGTTATGCTGCGAAAAGCGCTGACTTGATGTACTGAGACTTGACTTTCCGCTTGCGAGCAATTAGATGGGTAGGCGTGGTCGACCTTATCCGTAGCGAGCGTCCGACGAGGCGGGCGGACTGGAGGGTCGCCTCAATAAAAAAAATTTAAACTTAACCGTCTTAATCTATCTGGAAGGGTCTTACTGCGAAAAGCGCTGACTTGACGTACTGAGACTTGACTTTCCGCTTGCGAGTAATTAGATGGGTAGGCGTGGTCGACCTTATCCGTAGCAAGCGTCCGACGAGGCGGGCGGGCGGGAGGGTCGCCTCGATAAAAAAAATTTAAACTTAACCGTCTTAATCTTTCTGGGAGGGTTATGCTGCGAAAAGTGCTGACTTGACTTACTGAGACTTGACTTTCCGCTTGCGACCAATTAGATGGGTAGGCGTGGTCGACCTTATCCGTATCAAGCGTCTGACGAGGCGGGCGGGCGGGAGGGTCGCCTCGATAAAAAAAATTTAAACTTAACCGTCTTAATATTTCTGGGAGGGTCTTGCTGCGAAAAGCGCTGACTTGACTTACTGAGACTGGACTTTCCGCTTGCGAGCAATTAGATGGGTATGCGTGGTCGACCTTATCCGTAGCGAGCGTTCGACGAGGCGGGCGGGTTGGAGGGTCGCCTCGAAAAAAAATATTTAAACTTAACCGTCTTAATCTTTCTGGGAGGGTCTTGCTGCGAAAAGCGCTGACTTGACGTACTGAGACTTGACTTTCCGCTTGCGAGTAATTAGATGGGTAGGCGTGGTCGACCTTATCCGTAGCAAGCGTCCGACGAGGCGGGCGGGCGGGAGGGTCGCCTCGATAAAAAAAATTTAAACTTAACCGTCTTAATCTTTCTGGGAGGGTTATGCTGCGAAAAGCGCTGACTTGACGTACTGAGACTTGACTTTCCGCTTGCGAGCAATTAAATGGGTATGCGTGGTCGACCTTATCCGTAGCAAGCGTCCGACGAGGCGGGCGGGCGGGAGTGTCGCCTCGATAAAAAAAATTTAAACTTAACCGTCTTAATCTTTTTAGGAGGGTCTTGGTGCGAAAAGCGCTGACTTGACGTACAGAGACTTGACTTTCCGCTTGCGAGTAATTAGATGGGTAGGCGTGGTCGACCTTATCCTTAGCGATCGTTCGACGAGGCGGGCGGGCGGGAGGGTCGCCTCGATAAAAAAAATTTAAACTTAACTGTCTTAATCTTTCTGGGAGGGTCTTGCTGCGAAAAGCGCTGACTTGACGTACTGAGACTTGACTTTCCGCTTGCGATCAGTTAGATGGGTAGGCGTTGTCGACCTTCTCCGTAGCGAGCGTCCGACGAGGCAGGCGGGTGGGAGGGTCGCGTGGAAAAAAAATATTTAAACTTAACCGTCTTAATCTTTCTGGGAGGGTTATGCTGCGAAAAGCGCAGACTTGACTTACTGAGACTTGACTTTCCGCTTGCGAGCAATTAGATGGGTAAGCGTGGTCGACCTTATCCGTAGCGAGCGTTCGACGAGGCGGGCGGGCCGGAGGGTCGCCTCGAAAAAAAAAATTAAGTTTAACCGTCTTAATCTATCTGGGAGGGTTATGCTGCGAAAAGCGCTGACTTGACTTACTGAGACTTGACTTTCCGCTTGCGAGCAATTAGATGGGTATGCGTGGTGGACCTTATCCGTAGCGAGCGTTAGACGAGGCGGGCGGGCGGGAGGGTCGCCTCGATAAAAAAAATTTAAACTTAACCGTCTTAATCTTTCTGGGAGGGTTATGCTGCGAAAAGCGCTGACTTGACGTACTGAGACTTGACTTTCCGCTTGCGATCAGTTAGATGGGTAGGCGTTGTCGACCTTCTCCGTAGCGAGCGTTCGACGAGGCAGGCGGGCGGGATGGTCGCCTCGAAAAAAAAATATTTAAACTTAACCGTCTTAATCTTTCTGGGAGGGTTATGCTGCGAAAAGCGCTGACTTGACTTACTGAGACTTGACTTTCCGCTAAAGAGCAATTAGATGGGTAGGCGTGGTCGACCTTATCCGTAGCGAGCGTTCGACGAGGCGGGCAAACCGGAGGGTCGCCTCGATGAAAAAAATTTAAACTTAACCGTCTTAATCTTTCTGGGAGGGTTATGCTGCGAAAAGCGCTGACTTGACTTACTGAGACTTGACTTTCCGCTTGCGAGCAATTAGATGGGTAGGCGTGGTCGACCTTATCCGTAGCAAGCGTCCGACGAGGCGGGCCGGAGGGAGGGTCGCTTCGAAAAAAAAAAGTTTAAACTTAACCGTCTTAATCTTTTTAGGAGGGTCTTGGTGCGAAAAGCGCTGACTTGACGTACAGAGACTTGACTTTCCGCTTGCGAGTAATTAGGTGGGTAGGCGTGGTCGACCTTTTCCGTATCAAGCGTCCGTCGAGGCGGGCGGGCGGGAGGGTCGCCTCGATAAAAAAAATTTAAACTTAACCGTCTTAATCTTTCTGGGAGGGTTATGCTGCGAAAAGCGCTGACTTGACTTACTGAGACTTGACTTTCCGCTTGCGAGCAATTAGATGGGTAGGCGTGGTCGACCTTATCCGTAGCAAGCGTCCGACGAGGCGGGCGGGAGGGAGGGTCGCTTCGAAAAAAAAAAGTTTAAACTTAACCGTCTTAATCTTTTTAGGAGGGTCTTGGTGCGAAAAGCGCTGACTTGACGTACAGAGACTTGACTTTCCGCTTGCGAGTAATTAGGTGGGTAGGCGTGGTCGACCTTTTCCGTATCAAGCGTCCGACGAGGCGGGCGGGCGGGAGGGTCGCCTCGATAAAAAATATTTAAACTTAACCGTCTTAATCTTTCTGGGAGGGTCTTGCTGCGAAAAGCGCTGACTTGACTTACTGAGACTTGACTTTCCGCTTGCGATCAGTTAGATGGGTAGGCGTTGTCGACCTTCTCCGTAGCGAGCGTCCGACGAGGCAGGCGGGCGGGAGGGTCGCGTCGAAAAAAAATATTTAAACTTAACCGTCTTAATCTTTCTGGGAGGGTTATGCTGCGAAAAGCGCAGACTTGACTTACTGAGACTTGACTTTCCGCTTGCGAGCAATTAGATGGGTATGCGTGGTGGACCTTATCCGTAGCGAGCGTTAGACGAGGCGGGCGGGCGGGAGGGTCGCATCGATAAAACAAATTTAAACTTAACCGTCTTAATCTTTCTGGGAGGGTCTTGCTGCGAAAAGCGCTGACTTGACGTACTGAGACTTGACTTTCCGCTTGCGAGTAATTAGATGGGTAGGCGTGGTCGACCTTATCCGTAGCAAGCGTCCGACGAGGCGGGCGGGCGGGAGGGTCGCCTCGATAAAAAAAATTTAAACTTAACCGTCTTAATCTTTCTGGGAGGGTTATGCTGCGAAAAGCGCTGACTTGACGTACAGAGACTTGACTTTCCGCTTGCGAGTAATTAGATGGGTAGGCGTGGTCGACCTTATCCTTTGCGATCGTTCGACGAGGCGGGCGGGCTGGAGGGTCGCGTGGAAAAAAAATATTTAAACTTAACCGTCTTAATCTTTCTGGGAGGGTCTTGCATCGAAAAGCGCTGACTTGACTTACTGAGACTTGACTTTCCGCTTGCGATCAGTTAGATGGGTAGGCGTTGTCGACCTTCTCCGTAGCGAGCGTCCGACGAGGCGGGCGGGCGGGAGGGTCGCGTCGAAAAAAAATATTTAAACTTAACCGTCTTAATCTTTCTGGGAGGATCTTGCTGCGAAAAGCGCTGACTTGACTTTCTGAGACTTGACTTTCCGCTTGCGATCAGTTAGATGGGTAGGCGTGGTCGACCTTATCCGTAGCGAGCGTTCGACGAGGCGGGCGGGCCGGAGGGTGCTGCGAAAAGCGCTGACTTGACTTACTGAGACTTGACTTTCCGCTTGCGAGCAATTAGATGGGTATGCGTGGTGGACCTTATCCGTAGCGAGCGTTAGACGAGGCGGGCGGGCGGGAGGGTCGCCCCGATAAAAAAAATTTAAACTTAACCGTCTTAATCTTTCTGGGAGGGTCTTGCTGCGAAAAGCGCTGACTTGACGTACTGAGACTTGACTTTCCGCTTGCGAGTAATTAGATGGGTAGGCGTGGTCGACCTTATCCGTAGCAAGCGTCCGACGAGGCGGGCGGGCGGGAGGGTCGCCTCGATAAAAAATATTTAAACTTAACCGTCTTAATCTTTCTGGGAGGGTCTTGCTGCGAAAAGCGCTGACTTGCCGTACTGAGACTTGACTTTCCGCTTGCGAGTAATTAGATGGGTAGGCGTGGTCGACCTTATCCGTAGCAAGCGTCCGACGAGGCGGGCGGGCGGGAGGGTCGCCTCGATAAAAAAAATTTAAACTTAACCGTCTTAATCTTTCTGGGAGGGTTATGCTGCGAAAAGCGCTGACTTGACGTACAGAGACTTGACTTTCCGCTTGCGAGTAATTAGATGGGTAGGCGTGGTCGACCTTATCCTTTGCGATCGTTCGACGAGGCGGGCGGGCTGGAGGGTCGCGTGGAAAAAAAAAATTTAAACTTAACCGTCTTAATCTTTCTGGGAGGGTCTTGCTGCGAAAAGCGCTGACTTGACGTACTGAGACTTGACTTTCCGCTTGCGAGTAATTAGATGGGTAGGCGTGGTCGACCTTATCCGTAGCAAGCGTCCGACGAGGCGGGCGGGCGGGAGGGTCGCCTCGATAAAAAAAATTTAAACTTAACCGTCTTAATTTTTTTGGGAGGGTTATGCTGCGAAAAGCGCTGACTTGACGTACTGAGACTTGACTTTCCGCTTGCGAGCAATTAGATGGGTAGGCGTGGTCGACCTTATCCGTAGCGAGCGTCCGACGAGGCGGGCGGACTGGAGGGTCGCCTCAATAAAAAAAATTTAAACTTAACCGTCTTAATCTATCTGGAAGGGTCTTACTGCGAAAAGCGCTGACTTGACGTACTGAGACTTGACTTTCCGCTTGCGAGTAATTAGATGGGTAGGCGTGGTCGACCTTATCCGTAGCAAGCGTCCGACGAGGCGGGCGGGCGGGAGGGTCGCCTCGATAAAAAAAATTTAAACTTAACCGTCTTAATCTTTTTAGGAGGGTCTTGGTGCGAAAAGCGCTGACTTGACGTACAGAGACTTGACTTTCCGCTTGCGAGTAATTAGATGGGTAGGCGTGGTCGACCTTATCCTTTGCGATCGTTCGACGAGGCGGGCGGGCTGGAGGGTCGCGTGGAAAAAAAATATTTAAACTTAACCGTCTTAATCTTTCTGGGAGGGTCTTGCATCGAAAAGCGCTGACTTGACTTACTGAGACTTGACTTTCCGCTTGCGATCAGTTAGATGGGTAGGCGTTGTCGACCTTCTCCGTAGCGAGCGTCCGACGAGGCAGGCGGGCGGGAGGGTCGCGTCGAAAAAAAATATTTAAACTTAACCGTCTTAATCTTTCTGGGAGGGTCTTGCTGCGAAAAGCGCTGACTTGACTTTCTGAGACTTGACTTTCCGCTTGCGATCAGTTAGATGGGTAGGCGTGCTCGACCTTATCCGTAGCGAGCGTTCGACGAGGCGGGCGGGCCGGAGGGTCGCCTCGAAAAAAAAAATTAAGTTTAACCGTCTTAATCTTTCTGGGAGGGTTATGCTGCGAAAAGCGCTGACTTGACTTACTGAGACTTGACTTTCCGCTTGCGAGCAATTAGATGGGTATGCGTGGTGGACCTTATCCGTAGCGAGCGTTAGACGAGGCGGGCGGGCGGGAGGGTCGCCTCGATAAAAAAAATTTAAACTTAACCGTCTTAATCTTTCTGGGAGGGTCTTGCTGCGAAAAGCGCTGACTTGACGTACTGAGACTTGACTTTCCGCTTGCGATCAGTTAGATGGGTAGGCGTGGTCGACCTTATCCGTAGCGAGCGTTCGACGAGGCGGGCGGACCGGAGGGTCGCCTCGATAAAAAAAATTTAAACTTAACCGTCTTAATCTTTCTGGGAGGGTTATGCTGCGAAAAGTGCTGACTTGACTTACTGAGACTTGACTTTCCGCTTGCGACCAATTAGATGGGTAGGCGTGGTCGACCTTATCCGTATCAAGCGTCCGACGAGGCGGGCGGGCGGAAGGGTCGCCTCGATAAAAAAAATTTAAACTTAACCGTCTTAATATTTCTGGGAGGGTCTTGCTGCGAAAAGCGCTGACTTGACTTACTGAGACTGGACTTTCCGCTTGCGAGCAATTAGATGGGTATGCGTGGTCGACCTTATCCGTAGCGAGCGTTCGACGAGGCGGGCGGGTTGGAGGGTCGCCTCGAAAAAAAATATTTAAACTTAACCGTCTTAATCTTTCTGGGAGGGTCTTGCTGCGAAAAGCGCTGACTTGCCGTACTGAGACTTGACTTTCCGCTTGCGAGTAATTAGATGGGTAGGCGTGGTCGACCTTATCCGTAGCAAGCGTCCGACGAGGCGGGCGGGCGGGAGGGTCGCCTCGATAAAAAAAATTTAAACTTAACCGTCTTAATCTTTCTGGGAGGGTTATGCTGCGAAAAGCGCTGACTTGACGTACAGAGACTTGACTTTCCGCTTGCGAGTAATTAGATGGGTAGGCGTGGTCGACCTTATCCTTTGCGATCGTTCGACGAGGCGGGCGGGCTGGAGGGTCGCGTGGAAAAAAAATATTTAAACTTAACCGTCTTAATCTTTCTGGGAGGGTCTTGCATCGAAAAGCGCTGACTTGACTTACTGAGACTTGACTTTCCGCTTGCGATCAGTTAGATGGGTAGGCGTTGTCGACCTTCTCCGTAGCGAGCGTCCGACGAGGCAGGCGAGCGGGAGGGTCGCGTCGAAAAAAAATATTTAAACTTAACCGTCTTAATCTTTCTGGGAGGGTCTTGCTGCGAAAAGCGCTGACTTGACTTTCTGAGACTTGACTTTCCGCTTGCGATCAGTTAGATGGGTAGGCGTGCTCGACCTTATCCGTAGCGAGCGTTCGACGAGGCGGGCGGGCCGGAGGGTCGCCTCGAAAAAAAAAATTAAGTTTAACCGTCTTAATCTTTCTGGGAGGGTTATGCTGCGAAAAGCGCTGACTTGACTTACTGAGACTTGACTTTCCGCTTGCGAGCAATTAGATGGGTATGCGTGGTGGACCTTATCCGTAGCGAGCGTTAGACGAGGCGGGCGGGCGGGAGGGTCGCCTCGATAAAAAAAATTTAAACTTAACCGTCTTAATCTTTCTGGGAGGGTCTTGCTGCGAAAAGCGCTGACTTGACGTACTGAGACTTGACTTTCCGCTTGCGATCAGTTAGATGGGTAGGCGTGGTCGACCTTATCCGTAGCGAGCGTTCGACGAGGCGGGCGGACCGGAGGGTCGCCTCGATAAAAAAAATTTAAACTTAACCGTCTTAATCTTTCTGGGAGGGTTATGCTGCGAAAAGTGCTGACTTGACTTACTGAGACTTGACTTTCCGCTTGCGACCAATTAGATGGGTAGGCGTGGTCGACCTTATCCGTATCAAGCGTCCGACGAGGCGGGCGGGCGTGAGGGTCGCCTCGATAAAAAAAATTTAAACTTAACCGTCTTAATATTTCTGGGAGGGTCTTGCTGCGAAAAGCGCTGACTTGACTTACTGAGACTGGACTTTCCGCTTGCGAGCAATTAGATGGGTATGCGTGGTCGACCTTATCCGTAGCGAGCGTTCGACGAGGCGGGCGGGTTGGAGGGTCGCCTCGAAAAAAAATATTTAAACTTAACCGTCTTAATCTTTCTGGGAGGGTCTTGCTGCGAAAAGCGCTGACTTGACGTACTGAGACTTGACTTTCCGCTTGCGAGTAATTAGATGGGTAGGCGTGGTTGACCTTATCCGTAGCAAGCGTCCGACGAGGCGGCGGGCGGGAGGGTCGCCTCGATAAAAAAAATTTAAACTTAACCGTCTTAATCTTTCTGGGAGGGTTATGCTGCGAAAAGCGCTGACTTGACGTACTGAGACTTGACTTTCCGCTTGCGAGCAATTAAATGGGTATGCGTGGTCGACCTTATCCGTAGCAAGCGTCCGACGAGGCGGGCGGGCGGGAGGGTCGCCTCGATAAAAAAAATTTAAACTTAACTGTCTTAATCTTTCTGGGAGGGTCTTGCTGCGAAAAGCGCTGACTTGACGTACTGAGACTTGACTTTCCGCTTGCGATCAGTTAGATGGGTAGGCGTTGTCGACCTTCTCCGTAGCGAGCGTCCGACGAGGCAGGCGGGCGGGAGGGTCGCGTGGAAAAAAAATATTTAAACTTAACCGTCTTAATCTTTCTGGGAGGGTCTTGCTGCGAAAAGCGCTGACTTGACTTACTGAGACTTGACTTTCCGCTTGCGATCAGTTAGATGGGTAGGCGTTGTCGACCTTCTCCGTAGCGAGCGTCCGACGAGGCAGGCGGGCGGGAGGGTCGCGTCGAAAAAAAATATTTAAACTTAACCGTCTTAATCTTTCTGGGAGGGTTATGCTGCGAAAAGCGCAGACTTGACTTACTGAGACTTGACTTTCCGCTTGCGAGCAATTAGATGGGTATGCGTGGTCGACCTTATCCGTAGCGAGCGTTCGACGAGGCGGGCGGGCCGGAGGGTCGCCTCGAAAAAAAAAATTAAGTTTAACCGTCTTAATCTATCTGGGAGGGTTATGCTGCGAAAAGCGCTGACTTGACTTACTGAGACTTGACTTTCCGCTTGCGAGCAATTAGATGGGTATGCGTGGTGGACCTTATCCGTAGCGAGCGTTAGACGAGGCGGGCGGGCGGGAGGGTCGCCTCGATAAAAAAAATTTAAACTTAACCGTCTTAATCTTTCTAGGAGGGTTATGCTGCGAAAAGCGCTGACTTGACGTACTGAGACTTGACTTTCCGCTTGCGATCAGTTAGATGGGTAGGCGTTGTCGACCTTCTCCGTAGCGAGCGTTCGACGAGGCAGGCGGGCGGGATGGTCGCCTCGAAAAAAAAATATTTAAACTTAACCGTCTTAATCTTTCTGGGAGGGTTATGCTGCGAAAAGCGCTGACTTGACTTACTGAGACTTGACTTTCCGCTAAAGAGCAATTAGATGGGTAGGCGTGGTCGACCTTATCCGTAGCGAGCGTTCGACGAGGCGGGCGGACCGGAGGGTCGCCTCGATAAAAAAAATTTAAACTTAACCGTCTTAATCTTTCTGGGAGGGTTATGCTGCGAAAAGCGCTGACTTGACTTACTGAGACTTGACTTTCCGCTTGCGAGCAATTAGATGGGTAGGCGTGGTCGACCTTATCCGTAGCAAGCGTCCGACGAGGCGGGCGGGAGGGAGGGTCGCTTCGAAAAAAAAAAGTTTAAACTTAACCGTCTTAATCTTTTTAGGAGGGTCTTGGTGCGAAAAGCGCTGACTTGACGTACAGAGACTTGACTTTCCGCTTGCGAGTAATTAGGTGGGTAGGCGTGGTCGACCTTTTCCGTATCAAGCGTCCGACGAGGCGGGCGGGCGGGAGGGTCGCCTCGATAAAAAAAATTTAAACTTAACCGTCTTAATCTTTCTGGGAGGGTCTTGCTGCGAAAAGCGCTGACTTGACGTACTGAGACTTGACTTTCCGCTTGCGATCAGTTAGATGGGTAGGCGTTGTCGACATTATCCTTAGCGATCGTTCGACGAGGCGGGCGGGCGGGAGGGTCGCCTCGATAAAAAAAATTTAAACTTAACTGTCTTAATCTTTCTGGGAGGGTCTTGCTGCGAAAAGCGCTGACTTGACGTACTGAGACTTGACTTTCCGCTTGCGATCAGTTAGATGGGTAGGCGTTGTCGACCTTCTCCGTAGCAAGCGTCCGACGAGGCAGGCGGGCGGGAGGGTCGCGTGGAAAAAAAATATTTAAACTTAACCGTCTTAATCTTTCTGGGAGGGTCTTGCAGCGAAAAGCGCTGACTTGACTTACTGAGACTTGACTTTCCGCTTGCGATCAGTTAGATGGGTAGGCGTTGTCGACCTTCTCCGTAGCGAGCGTCCGACGAGGCAGGCGGGCGGGAGGGTCGCGTCGAAAAAAAATATTTAAACTTAACCGTCTTAATCTTTCTGGGAGGGTTATGCTGCGAAAAGCGCAGACTTGACTTACTGAGACTTGACTTTCCGCTTGCGAGCAATTAGATGGGTATGTGTGGTCGACCTTATCCGTAGCGAGCGTTCGACGAGGCGGGCGGGCCAGAGGGTCGCCTCGAAAAAAAAAATTAAGTTTAACCGTCTTAATCTATCTGGGAGGGTTATGCTGCGAAAAGCGCTTACTTGACGTACTGAGACTTGACTTTCCGCTTGCGATCAGTTAGATGGGTAGGCGTTGTCGACCTTCTCCGTAGCGAGCGTTCGACGAGGCAGGCGGGCGGGATGGTCGCCTCGAAAAAAAAATATTTAAACTTAACCGTCTTAATCTTTCTGGGAGGGTTATGCTGCGAAAAGCGCTGACTTGACTTACTGAGACTTGACTTTCCGCTAAAGAGCAATTAGATGGGTAGGCGTGGTCGACCTTATCCGTAGCGAGCGTTCGACGAGGCGGGCAAACCGGAGGGTCGCCTCGATAAAAAAAATTTAAACTTAACCGTCTTAATCTTTCTGGGAGGGTTATGCTGCGAAAAGCGCTGACTTGACTTACTGAGACTTGACTTTCCGCTTGCGAGCAATTAGATGGGTAGGCGTGGTTGACCTTATCCGTAGCAAGCGTCCGACGAGGCGGGCGGGAGGGAGGGTCGCTTCGAAAAAAAAAAGTTTAAACTTAACCGTCTTAATCTTTTTAGGAGGGTCTTGGTGCGAAAAGCTCTGACTTGACGTACAGAGACTTGACTTTCCGCTTGCGAGTAATTAGGTGGGTAGGCGTGGTCGACCTTTTCCGTATCAAGCGTCCGACGAGGCGGGCGGGCGGGAGGGTCGCCTCGATAAAAAATATTTAAACTTAACCGTCTTAATCTTTCTGGGAGGGTCTTGCTGCGAAAAGCGCTGACTTGACTTACTGAGACTTGACTTTCCGCTTGCGATCAGTTAGATGGGTAGGCGTTGTCGACCTTCTCCGTAGCGAGCGTTCGACGAGGCAGGCGGGCGGGATGGTCGCCTCGAAAAAAAAATATTTAAACTTAACCGTCTTAATCTTTCTGGGAGGGTTATGCTGCGAAAAGCGCTGACTTGACTTACTGAGACTTGACTTTCCGCTAAAGAGCAATTAGATGGGTAGGCGTGGTCGACCTTATCCGTAGCGAGCGTTCGACGAGGCGGGCAAACCGGAGGGTCGCCTCGATAAAAAAAATTTAAACTTAACCGTCTTAATCTTTCTGGGAGGGTTATGCTGCGAAAAGCGCTGACTTGACTTACTGAGACTTGACTTTCCGCTTGCGAGCAATTAGATGGGTAGGCGTGGTCGACCTTATCCGTAGCAAGCGTCCGACGAGGCGGGCGGGAGGGAGGGTCGCTTCGAAAAAAAAAAGTTTAAACTTAACCGTCTTAATCTTTTTAGGAGGGTCTTGGTGCGAAAAGCTCTGACTTGACGTACAGAGACTTGACTTTCCGCTTGCGAGTAATTAGGTGGGTAGGCGTGGTCGACCTTTTCCGTATCAAGCGTCCGACGAGGCGGGCGGGCGGGAGGGTCGCCTCGATAAAAAATATTTAAACTTAACCGTCTTAATCTTTCTGGGAGGGTCTTGCTGCGAAAAGCGCTGACTTGACTTACTGAGACTTGACTTTCCGCTTGCGATCAGTTAGATGGGTAGGCGTTGTCGACCTTCTCCGTAGCGAGCGTCCGACGAGGCAGGCGGGCGGGAGGGTCGCGTCGAAAAAAAATATTTAAACTTAACCGTCTTAATCTTTCTGGGAGGGTTATGCTGCGAAAAGCGCAGACTTGACTTACTGAGACTTGACTTTCCGCTTGCGAGCAATTAGATGGGTATGCGTGGTCGACCTTATCCGTAGCGAGCGTTCGACGAGGCGGGCGGGCCGGAGGGTCGCCTCGAAAAAAAAAATTAAAATTAACCGTCTTAATCTATCTGGGAGGGTTATGCTGCGAAAAGCGCTGACTTGACTTACTGAGACTTGACTTTCCGCTTGCGAGCAATTAGATGGGTATGCGTGGTGGACCTTATCCGTAGCGAGCGTTAGACGAGGCGGGCGGGCGGGAGGGTCGCCTCGATAAAAAAAATTTAAACTTAACCGTCTTAATCTTTCTAGGAGGGTTATGCTGCGAAAAGCGCTGACTTGACGTACTGAGACTTGACTTTCCGCTTGCGATCAGTTAGATGGGTAGGCGTTGTCGACCTTCTCCGTAGCGAGCGTTCGACGAGGCAGGCGGGCGGGATGGTCGCCTCGAAAAAAAAATATTTAAACTTAACCGTCTTAATCTTTCTGGGAGGGTTATGCTGCGAAAAGCGCTGACTTGACTTACTGAGACTTGACTTTCCGCTAAAGAGCAATTAGATGGGTAGGCGTGGTCGACCTTATCCGTAGCGAGCGTTCGACGAGGCGGGCGGACCGGAGGGTCGCCTCGATAAAAAAAATTTAAACTTAACCGTCTTAATCTTTCTGGGAGGGTTATGCTGCGAAAAGCGCTGACTTGACTTACTGAGACTTGACTTTCCGCTTGCGAGCAATTAGATGGGTAGGCGTGGTCGACCTTATCCGTAGCAAGCGTCCGACGAGGCGGGCGGGAGGGAGGGTCGCTTCGAAAAAAAAAAGTTTAAACTTAACCGTCTTAATCTTTTTAGGAGGGTCTTGGTGCGAAAAGCGCTGACTTGACGTACAGAGACTTGACTTTCCGCTTGCGAGTAATTAGGTGGGTAGGCGTGGTCGACCTTTTCCGTATCAAGCGTCCGACGAGGCGGGCGGGCGGGAGGGTCGCCTCGATAAAAAAAATTTAAACTTAACCGTCTTAATCTTTCTGGGAGGGTCTTGCTGCGAAAAGCGCTGACTTGACGTACTGAGACTTGACTTTCCGCTTGCGATCAGTTAGATGGGTAGGCGTTGTCGACATTATCCTTAGCGATCGTTCGACGAGGCGGGCGGGCGGGAGGGTCGCCTCGATAAAAAAAATTTAAACTTAACTGTCTTAATCTTTCTGGGAGGGTCTTGCTGCGAAAAGCGCTGACTTGACGTACTGAGACTTGACTTTCCGCTTGCGATCAGTTAGATGGGTAGGCGTTGTCGACCTTCTCCGTAGCGAGCGTCCGACGAGGCAGGCGGGCGGGAGGGTCGCGTGGAAAAAAAATATTTAAAGTTAACCGTCTTAATCTTTCTGGGAGGGTCTTGCTGCGAAAAGCGCTGACTTGACTTACTGAGACTTGACTTTCCGCTTGCGATCAGTTAGATGGGTAGGCGTTGTCGACCTTCTCCGTAGCGAGCGTCCGACGAGGCAGGCGGGCGGGAGGGTCGCGTCGAAAAAAAATATTTAAACTTAACCGTCTTAATCTTTCTGGGAGGGTTATGCTGCGAAAAGCGCAGACTTGACTTACTGAGACTTGACTTTCCGCTTGCGAGCAATTAGATGGGTATGTGTGGTCGACCTTATCCGTAGCGAGCGTTCGACGAGGCGGGCGGGCCAGAGGGTCGCCTCGAAAAAAAAAATTAAGTTTAACCGTCTTAATCTATCTGGGAGGGTTATGCTGCGAAAAGCGCTTACTTGACGTACTGAGACTTGACTTTCCGCTTGCGATCAGTTAGATGGGTAGGCGTTGTCGACCTTCTCCGTAGCGAGCGTTCGACGAGGCAGGCGGGCGGGATGGTCGCCTCGAAAAAAAAATATTTAAACTTAACCGTCTTAATCTTTCTGGGAGGGTTATGCTGCGAAAAGCGCTGACTTGACTTACTGAGACTTGACTTTCCGCTAAAGAGCAATTAGATGGGTAGGCGTGGTCGACCTTATCCGTAGCGAGCGTTCGACGAGGCGGGCAAACCGGAGGGTCGCCTCGATAAAAAAAATTTAAACTTAACCGTCTTAATCTTTCTGGGAGGGTTATGCTGCGAAAAGCGCTGACTTGACTTACTGAGACTTGACTTTCCGCTTGCGAGCAATTAGATGGGTAGGCGTGGTTGACCTTATCCGTAGCAAGCGTCCGACGAGGCGGGCGGGAGGGAGGGTCGCTTCGAAAAAAAAAAGTTTAAACTTAACCGTCTTAATCTTTTTAGGAGGGTCTTGGTGCGAAAAGCTCTGACTTGACGTACAGAGACTTGACTTTCCGCTTGCGAGTAATTAGGTGGGTAGGCGTGGTCGACCTTTTCCGTATCAAGCGTCCGACGAGGCGGGCGGGCGGGAGGGTCGCCTCGATAAAAAATATTTAAACTTAACCGTCTTAATCTTTCTGGGAGGGTCTTGCTGCGAAAAGCGCTGACTTGACTTACTGAGACTTGACTTTCCGCTTGCGATCAGTTAGATGGGTAGGCGTTGTCGACCTTCTCCGTAGCGAGCGTTCGACGAGGCAGGCGGGCGGGATGGTCGCCTCGAAAAAAAAATATTTAAACTTAACCGTCTTAATCTTTCTGGGAGGGTTATGCTGCGAAAAGCGCTGACTTGACTTACTGAGACTTGACTTTCCGCTAAAGAGCAATTAGATGGGTAGGCGTGGTCGACCTTATCCGTAGCGAGCGTTCGACGAGGCGGGCAAACCGGAGGGTCGCCTCGATAAAAAAAATTTAAACTTAACCGTCTTAATCTTTCTGGGAGGGTTATGCTGCGAAAAGCGCTGACTTGACTTACTGAGACTTGACTTTCCGCTTGCGAGCAATTAGATGGGTAGGCGTGGTCGACCTTATCCGTAGCAAGCGTCCGACGAGGCGGGCGGGAGGGAGGGTCGCTTCGAAAAAAAAAAGTTTAAACTTAACCGTCTTAATCTTTTTAGGAGGGTCTTGGTGCGAAAAGCTCTGACTTGACGTACAGAGACTTGACTTTCCGCTTGCGAGTAATTAGGTGGGTAGGCGTGGTCGACCTTTTCCGTATCAAGCGTCCGACGAGGCGGGCGGGCGGGAGGGTCGCCTCGATAAAAAATATTTAAACTTAACCGTCTTAATCTTTCTGGGAGGGTCTTGCTGCGAAAAGCGCTGACTTGACTTACTGAGACTTGACTTTCCGCTTGCGATCAGTTAGATGGGTAGGCGTTGTCGACCTTCTCCGTAGCGAGCGTCCGACGAGGCAGGCGGGCGGGAGGGTCGCGTCGAAAAAAAATATTTAAACTTAACCGTCTTAATCTTTCTGGGAGGGTTATGCTGCGAAAAGCGCAGACTTGACTTACTGAGACTTGACTTTCCGCTTGCGAGCAATTAGATGGGTATGCGTGGTCGACCTTATCCGTAGCGAGCGTTCGACGAGGCGGGCGGGCCGGAGGGTCGCCTCGAAAAAAAAAATTAAAATTAACCGTCTTAATCTATCTGGGAGGGTTATGCTGCGAAAAGCGCTGACTTGACTTACTGAGACTTGACTTTCCGCTTGCGAGCAATTAGATGGGTATGCGTGGTGGACCTTATCCGTAGCGAGCGTTAGACGAGGCGGGCGGGCGGGAGGGTCGCCTCGATAAAAAAAATTTAAACTTAACCGTCTTAATCTTTCTAGGAGGGTTATGCTGCGAAAAGCGCTGACTTGACGTACTGAGACTTGACTTTCCGCTTGCGATCAGTTAGATGGGTAGGCGTTGTCGACCTTCTCCGTAGCGAGCGTTCGACGAGGCAGGCGGGCGGGATGGTCGCCTCGAAAAAAAAATATTTAAACTTAACCGTCTTAATCTTTCTGGGAGGGTTATGCTGCGAAAAGCGCTGACTTGACTTACTGAGACTTGACTTTCCGCTAAAGAGCAATTAGATGGGTAGGCGTGGTCGACCTTATCCGTAGCGAGCGTTCGACGAGGCGGGCGGACCGGAGGGTCGCCTCGATAAAAAAAATTTAAACTTAACCGTCTTAATCTTTCTGGGAGGGTTATGCTGCGAAAAGCGCTGACTTGACTTACTGAGACTTGACTTTCCGCTTGCGAGCAATTAGATGGGTAGGCGTGGTCGACCTTATCCGTAGCAAGCGTCCGACGAGGCGGGCGGGAGGGAGGGTCGCTTCGAAAAAAAAAAGTTTAAACTTAACCGTCTTAATCTTTTTAGGAGGGTCTTGGTGCGAAAAGCGCTGACTTGACGTACAGAGACTTGACTTTCCGCTTGCGAGTAATTAGGTGGGTAGGCGTGGTCGACCTTTTCCGTATCAAGCGTCCGACGAGGCGGGCGGGCGGGAGGGTCGCCTCGATAAAAAAAATTTAAACTTAACCGTCTTAATCTTTCTGGGAGGGTCTTGCTGCGAAAAGCGCTGACTTGACGTACTGAGACTTGACTTTCCGCTTGCGATCAGTTAGATGGGTAGGCGTTGTCGACATTATCCTTAGCGATCGTTCGACGAGGCGGGCGGGCGGGAGGGTCGCCTCGATAAAAAAAATTTAAACTTAACTGTCTTAATCTTTCTGGGAGGGTCTTGCTGCGAAAAGCGCTGACTTGACGTACTGAGACTTGACTTTCCGCTTGCGATCAGTTAGATGGGTAGGCGTTGTCGACCTTCTCCGTAGCGAGCGTCCGACGAGGCAGGCGGGCGGGAGGGTCGCGTGGAAAAAAAATATTTAAAGTTAACCGTCTTAATCTTTCTGGGAGGGTCTTGCTGCGAAAAGCGCTGACTTGACTTACTGAGACTTGACTTTCCGCTTGCGATCAGTTAGATGGGTAGGCGTTGTCGACCTTCTCCGTAGCGAGCGTCCGACGAGGCAGGCGGGCGGGAGGGTCGCGTCGAAAAAAAATATTTAAACTTAACCGTCTTAATCTTTCTGGGAGGGTTATGCTGCGAAAAGCGCAGACTTGACTTACTGAGACTTGACTTTCCGCTTGCGAGCAATTAGATGGGTATGCGTGGTCGACCTTATCCGTAGCGAGCGTTCGACGAGGCGGGCGGGCCGGAGGGTCGCCTCGAAAAAAAAAATTAAGTTTAACCGTCTTAATCTATCTGGGAGGGTTATGCTGCGAAAAGCGCTGACTTGACGTACTGAGACTTGACTTTCCGCTTGCGATCAGTTAGATGGGTAGGCGTTGTCGACCTTCTCCGTAGCGAGCGTCCGACGAGGCAGGCGGGCGGGAGGGTCGCGTGGAAAAAAAATATTTAAACTTAACCGTCTTAATCTTTCTGGGAGGGTCTTGCTGCGAAAAGCGCTGACTTGACTTACTGAGACTTGACTTTCCGCTTGCGATCAGTTAGATGGGTAGGCGTTGTCGACCTTCTCCGTAGCGAGCGTCCGACGAGGCGGGCGGGCCGGAGGGTCGCCTCGAAAAAAAAAATTAAGTTTAACCGTCTTAATCTATCTGGGAGGGTTATGCTGCGAAAAGCGCTGACTTGACTTACTGAGACTTGACTTTCCGCTTGCGAGCAATTAGATGGGTATGCGTGGTGGACCTTATCCGTAGCGAGCGTTAGACGAGGCGGGCGGGCGGGAGGGTCGCCTCGATAAAAAAAATTTAAACTTAACCGTCTTAATCTTTCTGGGAGGGTTATGCTGCGAAAAGCGCTGACTTGACGTACTGAGACTTGACTTTCCGCTTGCGATCAGTTAGATGGGTAGGCGTTGTCGACCTTCTCCGTAGCGAGCGTTCGACGAGGCAGGCAGGCGGGATGGTCGCCTCGAAAAAAAAATATTTAAACTTAACCGTCTTAATCTTTCTGGGAGGGTTATGCTGCGAAAAGCGCTGACTTGACGTACAGAGACTTGACTTTCCGCTTGCGAGTAATTAGGTGGGTAGGCGTGGTTGACCTTTTCCGTATAAAGCGTCCGACGAGGCGGGCGGGCGGGAGGGTCGCCTCGATAAAAAAAAATTAAACTTAACCGTCTTAATCTTTCTGAGAGGGTCTTGCTGCGAAAAGCGCTGACTTGACGTACTGAGACTTGACTTTCCGCTTGCGATCAGTTAGATGGGTAGGCGTTGTCGACCTTCTCCGTAGCGAGCGTCCGACGAGGCGGGTGGGCGGGAGGGTCGCCTCGAAAAAAAATATTTAAACTTAACCGTCTTAATCTTTCTGGGAGGGTTATGTTGCGAAAAGCGCTGACTTGACTTACTAAGACTTGACTTTTTGCTTGCGAGCATTTAGATGGGTAGGCGCGGTCGACCTTATCCGTAGCAAGCGTCCGACGAGGCGGGCGGGAGGGAGGGTCGCTTCGAAAAAAAAAAGTTTAAACTTAACCGTCTTAATCTTTTTAGGAGGGTCTTGGTGCGAAAAGCGCTGACTTGACGTACAGAGACTTGACTTTCCGCTTGCGAGTAATTAGGTGGGTAGGCGTGGTCGACCTTTTCCGTATCAAGCGTCCGACGAGGCGGGCGGGCGGGAGGGTCGCCTCGATAAAAAAAATTTAAACTTAACCGTCTTAATCTTTCTGGGAGGGTCTTGCTGCGAAAAGCGCTGACTTGACGTACTGAGACTTGACTTTCCGCTTGCGATCAGTTAGATGGGTAGGCGTTGTCGACATTATCCTTAGCAATCGTTCGACGAGGCGGGCGGGCGGGAGGGTCGCCTCGATAAAAAAAATTTAAACTTAACTGTCTTAATCTTTCTGGGAGGGTCTTGCTGCGAAAAGCGCTGACTTGACGTACTGAGACTTGACTTTCCGCTTGCGATCAGTTAGATGGGTAGGCGTTGTCGACCTTCTCCGTAGCGAGCGTCCGACGAGGCAGGCGGGCGGGAGGGTCGCGTGGAAAAAAAATATTTAAACTTAACCGTCTTAATCTTTCTGGGAGGGTCTTGCTGCGAAAAGCGCTGACTTGACTTACTGAGACTTGACTTTCCGCTTGCGATCAGTTAGATGGGTAGGCGTTGTCGACCTTCTCCGTAGCGAGCGTCCGACGAGGCGGGCGGGCGGGAGGGTCGCCTCGAAAAAAAATATTTAAACTTAACCGTCTTAATCTTTCTGGGAGGGTTATGCTGCGAAAAGCGCTGACTTGACGTACTGAGACTTGACTTTCCGCTTGCGAGCAATTACATGGGTAGGCGTGGTTGACCTTATCCGTAGCAAGCGTCCGACGAGGCGGGCGGGCGGGAGGGTCGCCTCGAAAAAAAATATTTAAACTTAACCGTCTTAATCTTTCTGGGAGGGTTATGCTGCGAAAAGCGCTGACTTGACGTACTGAGACTTGACTTTCCGCTTGCGAGCAATTAGATGGGTAGGCGTGGTTGACCTTATCCGTAGCAAGCGTCCGACGAGGCGGGCGGGCGGGAGGGTCGCCTCGAAAAAAAATATTTAAACTTAACCGTCTTAATCTTTCTGGGAGGGTCTTACTGCGAAAAGCGCTGACTTCACGTACAGAGACTTGACTTTTCGCTTGCGAGTAATTAGATGGGTAGGCGTGGTCGACCTTATCCGTAGCAAGCGTCCGACGAGGCGGGCGGGCGGGAGGGTCGCCTCGAAAAAAAATATTTAAACTTAACCGTCTTAATCTTTCTGGGAGGGTTATGCTGCAAAAAGCGCTGACCTGACGTACTGAGACTTGACTTTCCGCTTGCGAGCAATTAGATGGGTATGCGTGGTCGACCTTATCCGTAGCGACCATTCAACGAGGCGGGCGGGCTGGAGGGTCGCCTCGAAAAAAAAAAATTAAACTTAACCTTCTTAATCTTTCTGGGAGGGTTATGCTGCGAAAAGCGCTGACTTGACTTACTGAGACTTGACTTTCCGCTTGCGAGCAATTAGATGGGTATGCGTGGTCGACCTTATCCGTAGCGAGCGTTCGACGAGGCGGGCGGGCTGGAGGGTCGCATCGAAAAAAAATATTTAAACTTAACAGTCTTAATCTTTCTGGGAGGGTCTTGCTGCGAAAAGCGCTGACTTGACGTACTGAGACTTGACTTTCCGCTTGCGAGTAATTAGATGGGTAGGCGTGGTCGACCTTATCCGTAGCAAGCGTCTGACGAGGCGGGCGGGCGGGAGGGTCGCCTCGATAAAAAAAATTTAAACTTAACCGTCTTAATCTTTCTGGGAGGGTTATGCTGCGAAAAGCGCTGACTTGACGTACTGAGACTTGACTTTCCGCTTGCGATCAGTTAGATGGGTAGGCGTTGTCGACCTTCTCCGTAGCGAGCGTCCGACGAGGCGGGCGGGCGGGAGGGTCGCCTCGAAAAAAAAATTTAAACTTAACCGTCTTAATCTTTCTGGGAGGGTTATGCTGCAAAAAGGCGCTGACTTGACGTACTGAGACTTGACTTTCCGCTTTCGAGTAATTAGATGGGTAGGCGTGGTCGACCTAATCCGTAGCAAGCGTCCGACGAGGCGGGCGGGCGGGAGGGTCGCCTCGATAAAAAAAATTGAAACTTAACCGTCTTAATCTTTCTGGGAGGGTTATGCTGCGAAAAGCGCTGACTTGACGTACTGAGACTTGACTTTCCGCTTGCGAGCAATTAGATGGGTAGGCATGGTCGACCTTATCCGTAGCAAGCGTCCGACGAGGCGGGCGGGCGGGAGGGTCGCCTCAAAAAAAAATATTTAAACTTAACCGTCTTAATCTTTCTGGGAGGGTCTTGCTGCGAAAAGCGCTGACTTGACGTACAGAGACTTGACTTTTTCGCTTGCGAGTAATTAGATGGGTAGGCAAGGTCGACCTATACCGTTGCGAGCGTCCGACGAGGCGGGCGGGCGGGAGGGTCGCCTCGAAAAAAAATATTTAAACTTAACCGTCTTAATCTTTCTGGGAGGGTCTTGCTGCGAAAAGCGCTGACTTGACGTACTGAGACTTGACTTTCCGCTTGCGAGCAATTAGATGGGTAGGCGTGGTTGACCTTATCCGTAGCGAGCGTCCGACGAGGCGGGCGGGCGGGCGGGAGGGTCGCCTCGAAAAAAAATATTTAAACTTAACCGTCTTAATCTTTTTAGGAGGGTCTTGGTGCGAAAAGCGCTGACTTGACGTACAGAGAGTTGACTTTCCGCTTGCGAGTAATTAGATGGGTAGGTGCGGTCGACCTGATATGTAGCGATCGTTCGACGAGGCGGGCGGGCGGAAGGGTCGCCTCGAAAAAAAATATTTAAACTTAATTGTCTTAATCTTTCTGGGAGGGTCTTGCTGCGAAAAGCGCTGACTTGACGTACTGAGACTTGACTTTCCGCTTGCGAGCAATTAGATGGGTATGCGTGGTCGACCTTATCCGTAGCGAGCGTTCGACGGAGCGGGCGGGCTGGAGGGTCGCATCGAAAAAAAATATTTAAATCTAACCGTCTTAATCTTTTTAGGAGGGTCTTGGTGCGAAAAGCGCTGACTTGACGTACAGAGACTTGACTTTTTCGCTTGCGAGTAATTAGATGGGTAGGCATGGTCGACCTTATCCGTAGCAAGCGTCCGACGAGGCGGGCGGGCGGGAGGGTCGCCTCGAAAAAAAATATTTAAACTTAACCGTCTTAATCTTTCTGGGAGGGTCTTGCTGCGAAAAGCGCTGACTTGACGTACTGAGACTTGACTTTCCGCTTGCGAGCAATTAGATGGGTATGCGTGGTCGACCTTATCCGTATCGAGCATTCGACGAGGCGGGCGGGCGGGCGGGAGGGTCGCCTCGAAAAAAAAAAATTAAACTTAACCGTCTTAATCTTTCTGGGAGGGTTATGCTGCGAAAAGCGCTGACTTGACTTACTGAGACTTGACTTTCCGCTTGCGAGCAATTAGATGGGTATGCGTGGTCGACCTTATCCGTAGCGAGCGTTCGACGAGGCGGGCGGGCTGGAGGGTCGCATCGAAAAAAAATATTTAAACTTAACAGTCTTAATCTTTCTGGGAGGGTCTTGCTGCGAAAAGCGCTGTCTTGACGTACTGAGACTTGACTTTCCGCTTGCGAGTAATTAGATGGGTAGGCGTGGTCGACCTTATCCGTAGCAAGCGTCCGACGAGGCGGACGGGCGGGAGGGTCGCCTCGATAAAAAAAATTTAAACTTAACCGTCTTAATCTTTCTGGGAGGGTTATGCTGCGAAAAGGCGCTGACTTGACGTACTGAGACTTGACTTTCCTCTTTCAAGTAATTAGATGGGTAGGCGTGGTCGACCTAATCCGTAGCAAGCGTCCGACGAGGCGGGCGGGCGGGAGGGTCGCCTCGATAAAAAAAATTTAAACTTAACCGTCTTAATCTTTCTGGGAGGGTTATGCTGCGAAAAGCGCTGACTTGACGTACTGAGACTTGACTTTCCGCTTGCGAGCAATTAGATGGGTAGGCATGGTCGACCTTATCCGTAGCAAGCGTCCGACGAGGCGGGCGGGCGGGAGGGTCGCCTCGAAAAAAAATATTTAAACTTAACCGTCTTAATCTTTCTGGGAGGGTCTTGCTGCGAAAAGCGCTGACTTGACGTACAGAGACTTGACTTTTTCGCTTGCGAGTAATTAGATGGGTAGGCAAGGTCGACCTATACCGTTGCGAGCGTCCGACGAGGCGGGCGGGCGGGAGGGTCGCCTCGAAAAAAAATATTTAAACTTAACCGTCTTAATCTTTCTGGGAGGGTCTTGCTGCGAAAAGCGCTGACTTGACGTACTGAGACTTGACTTTCCGCTTGCGAGCAATTAGATGGGTAGGCGTGGTTGACCTTATCCGTAGCGAGCGTCCGACAAGGCGGGCGGGCGGGCGGGAGGGTCGCCTCGAAAAAAAATATTTAAACTTAACCGTCTTAATCTTTTTAGGAGGGTCTTGGTGCGAAAAGCGCTGACTTGACGTACAGAGAGTTGACTTTCCGCTTGCGAGTAATTAGATGGGTAGGTGCGGTCGACCTGATATGTAGCGATCGTTCGACGAGGCGGGCGGGCGGAAGGGTCGCCTCGAAAAAAAATATTTAAACTTAATTGTCTTAATCTTTCTGGGAGGGTCTTGCTGCGAAAAGCGCTGACTTGACGTACTGAGACTTGACTTTCCGCTTGCGAGCAATTAGATGGGTATGCGTGGTCGACCTTATCCGTAGCGAGCGTTCGACGAGGCGGGCGGGCTGGAGGGTCGCATCGAAAAAAAATATTTAAACTTAACCGTCTTAATCTTTTTAGGAGGGTCTTGGTGCGAAAAGCGCTGACTTGACGTACAGAGACTTGACTTTTTCGCTTGCGAGTAATTAGATGGGTAGGCATGGTCGACCTTATCCGTAGCAAGCGTCCGACGAGGCGGGCGGGCGGGAGGGTCGCCTCGAAAAAAAATATTTAAACTTAACCGTCTTAATCTTTCTGGGAGGGTCTTGCTGCGAAAAGCGCTGACTTGACGTACTGAGACTTGACTTTCCGCTTGCGAGCAATTAGATGGGTATGCGTGGTCGACCTTATCCGTATCGAGCATTCGACGAGGCGGGCGGGCGGGCGGGAGGGTCGCCTCGAAAAAAAAAAATTAAACTTAACCGTCTTAATCTTTCTGGGAGGGTTATGCTGCGAAAAGCGCTGACTTGACTTACTGAGACTTGACTTTCCGCTTGCGAGCAATTAGATGAGTATGCGTGGTCGACCTTATCCGTAGCGAGCGTTCGACGAGGCGGGCGGGCTGGAGGGTCGCATCGAAAAAAAATATTTAAACTTAACAGTCTTAATCTTTCTGGGAGGGTCTTGCTGCGAAAAGCGCTGTCTTGACGTACTGAGACTTGACTTTCCGCTTGCGAGTAATTAGATGGGTAGGCGTGGTCGACCTTATCCGTAGCAAGCGTCCGACGAGGCGGACGGGCGGGAGGGTCGCCTCGATAAAAAAAATTTAAACTTAACCGTCTTAATCTTTCTGGGAGGGTTATGCTGCGAAAAGGCGCTGACTTGACGTACTGAGACTTGACTTTCCGCTTTCGAGTAATTAGATGGGTAGGCGTGGTCGACCTAATCCGTAGCAAGCGTCCGACGAGGCGGGCGGGCGGGAGGGTCGCCTCGATAAAAAAAATTTAAACTTAACCGTCTTAATCTTTCTGGGAGGGTTATGCTGCGAAAAGCGCTGACTTGACGTACTGAGACTTGACTTTCCGCTTGCGAGCAATTAGATGGGTAGGCATGGTCGACCTTATCCGTAGCAAGCGTCCGACGAGGCGGGCGGGCGGGAGGGTCGCCTCGAAAAAAAATATTTAAACTTAACCGTCTTAATCTTTCTGGGAGGGTCTTGCTGCGAAAAGCGCTGACTTGACGTACAGAGACTTGACTTTTTCGCTTGCGAGTAATTAGATGGGTAGGCAAGGTCGACCTATACCGTTGCGAGCGTCCGACGAGGCGGGCGGGCGGGAGGGTCGCCTCGAAAAAAAATATTTAAACTTAACCGTCTTAATCTTTCTGGGAGGGTCTTGCTGCGAAAAGCGCTGACTTGACGTACTGAGACTTGACTTTCCGCTTGCGAGCAATTAGATGGGTAGGCGTGGTTGACCTTATCCGTAGCGAGCGTCCGACAAGGCGGGCGGGCGGGCGGGAGGGTCGCCTCGAAAAAAAATATTTAAACTTAACCGTCTTAATCTTTTAAGAAGGGTCTTGGTGCGAAAAGCGCTGACTTGACGTACAGAGAGTTGACTTTCCGCTTGCGAGCAATTAGATGGGTAGGTGCGGTCGACCTGATCCGTAGCGATCGTTCGACGAGGCGGGCGGGCGGAAGGGTCGCCTCGAAAAAAAATATTTAAACTTAACCGTCTTAATCTTTCTGGGAGGGTCTTGCTGCGAAAAGCGCTGACTTGACGTACTGAGACTTGACTTTCCGCTTGCGAGTAATTAGATGGGTAGGCAAGGTCGACTTATACCGTTGCGAGCGTCCGACGAGGCGGGCGGGCGGGAGGGTCGCCTCGAAAAAAAATATTTAAACTTAACCGTCTTAATCTTTCTTGGAGGGTCTTGCTGCGAAAAGCGCTGACTTGACGTACTGAGACTTGACTTTCCGCTTGCGAGCAATTAGATGGGTAGGCGTGGTTGACCTTATCCGTAGCAAGCGTCCGACGAGGCGGGCGGGCGGGCGGGAGGGTCGCCTCGAAAAAAAATATTTAAACTTAACCGTCTTAATCTTTTTAGGAGGGTCTTGGTGCGAAAAGCGCTGACTTGACGTACAGAGACTTGACTTTCCGCTTGCGAGAAATTAGATGGGTAGGCAAGGTCGACCTAATCCGTAGCGAGCGTCCGACGAGGCGGGTGGGCGGGAGGGTCGCCTCGAAAAAAAAAATTTAAACTTAACCGTCTTAATCTTTCTGGGAGGGTCTTGCTGCGAAAAGCGCTGACTTGACGTACTGAGACTTGACTTTCCGCTTGCGATCAGTTAGATGGGTAGGCGTTGTCGACCTTCTCCGTAGCGAGCGTCCGACGAGGCGGGCGGGCGGGAGGGTCGCCTCGAAAAAAAATATTTAAACTTAACCGTCTTAATCTTTCTGGGAGGGTTATGCTTCGAAAAGCGCTGACCTTACGTACTGAGACTTGACTTTCCGCTTGCGATCAGTTAGATGGGTAGGCGTTGTCGACCTTCTCCGTAGCGAGCGTCCGACGAGGCGGGCGGGCGGGAGGGTCGCCTCGAAAAAAAATATTTAAACTTAACCGTCTTAATCTTTCTGGGAGGGTTATGCTGCGAAAAGCGCTGACTTGACTTACTGAGAATTGACTTTCCGCTTGCGAGCAATTAGATGGGTTTGCGTGATCGACCTTATCCGTAGCGAGCATTCAACGAGGCGGGCGGGCTGGAGGGTCGTCTCGAAAAAAAAAAATTAAACTTAACCGTCTTAATCCTCTGGGAGGGTTATGCTGCGAAAAGCGCTGACTTGACGTACTGAGACTTGACTTTCCGCTTGCAAGTAATTAGATGGGTAGGCGTGGTCGACCTTATCCGTAGCAAGCGTCTGACGAGGCGGGCGGGCGGGAGGGTCGCCTCGATAAAAAAAAATTTAAACTTAACCGTCTTAATCTTTCTGGGAGGGTTATGCTGCGAAAAGCGCTGACTTGACGTACTGAGACTTGACTTTCCGCTTGCGAGCAATTAGATGGGTAGGCGTGGTTGACCTTATCCGTAGCAAGCGTCCGACGAGGCGGGCGGGCGGGAGGGTCGCCTCGAAAAAAAATATTTAAACTTAACCGTCTTAATCTTTCTGGGAGGGTCTTACTGCGAAAAGCGCTGACTTGACGTACAGAGACTTGACTTTTCGCTTGCGAGTAATTAGATGGGTAGGCGTGGTCGACCTTATCCGTAGCAAGCGTCCGACGAGGCGGGCGGGCGGGCGGGAGGGTCGCCTCGAAAAAAAATATTTTAACTTAACCGTCTTAATCTTTCTGGGAGGGTTATGCTGCGAAAAGCGCTGACTTGACGTACTGAGACTTGACTTTCCGCTTGCGAGCAATTAGATGGGTAGGCGTGGTTGACCTTATCCGTAGCAAGCGTCCGACGAGGCGGGCGGGCGGGAGGGTCGCCTCGAAAAAAAATATTTAAACTTAACCGTCTTAATCTTTCTGGGAGGGTCTTGCTGCGAAAAGCGCTGACTTGACGTACAGAGACTTGACTTTTTCGCTTGCGAGTAATTAGATGGGTAGGCAAGGTCGACCTATACCGTTGCGAGCGTCCGACGAGGCGGGCGGGCGGGAGGGTCGCCTCGAAAAAAAATATTTAAACTTAACCGTCTTAATCTTTCTGGGAGGGTCTTGCTGCGAAAAGCGCTGACTTGACGTACTGAGACTTGACTTTCCGCTTGCGAGCAATTAGATGGGTAGGCGTGGTTGACCTTATCCGTAGCGAGCGTCCGACAAGGCGGGCGGGCGGGCGGGAGGGTCGCCTCGAAAAAAAATATTTAAACTTAACCGTCTTAATCTTTTTAGGAGGGTCTTGGTGCGAAAAGCGCTGACTTGACGTACAGAGAGTTGACTTTCCGCTTGCGAGTAATTAGATGGGTAGGTGCGGTCGACCTGATATGTAGCGATCGTTCGACGAGGCGGGCGGGCGGAAGGGTCGCCTCGAAAAAAAATATTTAAACTTAATTGTCTTAATCTTTCTGGGAGGGTCTTGCTGCGAAAAGCGCTGACTTGACGTACTGAGACTTGACTTTCCGCTTGCGAGCAATTAGATGGGTATGCGTGGTCGACCTTATCCGTAGCGAGCGTTCGACGAGGCGGGCGGGCTGGAGGGTCGCATCGAAAAAAAATATTTAAACTTAACCGTCTTAATCTTTTTAGGAGGGTCTTGGTGCGAAAAGCGCTGACTTGACGTACAGAGACTTGACTTTTTCGCTTGCGAGTAATTAGATGGGTAGGCATGGTCGACCTTATCCGTAGCAAGCGTCCGACGAGGCGGGCGGGCGGGAGGGTCGCCTCGAAAAAAAATATTTAAACTTAACCGTCTTAATCTTTCTGGGAGGGTCTTGCTGCGAAAAGCGCTGACTTGACGTACTGAGACTTGACTTTCCGCTTGCGAGCAATTAGATGGGTATGCGTGGTCGACCTTATCCGTATCGAGCATTCGACGAGGCGGGCGGGCGGGCGGGAGGGTCGCCTCGAAAAAAAAAAATTAAACTTAACCGTCTTAATCTTTCTGGGAGGGTTATGCTGCGAAAAGCGCTGACTTGACTTACTGAGACTTGACTTTCCGCTTGCGAGCAATTAGATGAGTATGCGTGGTCGACCTTATCCGTAGCGAGCGTTCGACGAGGCGGGCGGGCTGGAGGGTCGCATCGAAAAAAAATATTTAAACTTAACAGTCTTAATCTTTCTGGGAGGGTCTTGCTGCGAAAAGCGCTGTCTTGACGTACTGAGACTTGACTTTCCGCTTGCGAGTAATTAGATGGGTAGGCGTGGTCGACCTTATCCGTAGCAAGCGTCCGACGAGGCGGACGGGCGGGAGGGTCGCCTCGATAAAAAAAATTTAAACTTAACCGTCTTAATCTTTCTGGGAGGGTTATGCTGCGAAAAGGCGCTGACTTGACGTACTGAGACTTGACTTTCCGCTTTCGAGTAATTAGATGGGTAGGCGTGGTCGACCTAATCCGTAGCAAGCGTCCGACGAGGCGGGCGGGCGGGAGGGTCGCCTCGATAAAAAAAATTTAAACTTAACCGTCTTAATCTTTCTGGGAGGGTTATGCTGCGAAAAGCGCTGACTTGACGTACTGAGACTTGACTTTCCGCTTGCGAGCAATTAGATGGGTAGGCATGGTCGACCTTATCCGTAGCAAGCGTCCGACGAGGCGGGCGGGCGGGAGGGTCGCCTCGAAAAAAAATATTTAAACTTAACCGTCTTAATCTTTCTGGGAGGGTCTTGCTGCGAAAAGCGCTGACTTGACGTACAGAGACTTGACTTTTTCGCTTGCGAGTAATTAGATGGGTAGGCAAGGTCGACCTATACCGTTGCGAGCGTCCGACGAGGCGGGCGGGCGGGAGGGTCGCCTCGAAAAAAAATATTTAAACTTAACCGTCTTAATCTTTCTGGGAGGGTCTTGCTGCGAAAAGCGCTGACTTGACGTACTGAGACTTGACTTTCCGCTTGCGAGCAATTAGATGGGTAGGCGTGGTTGACCTTATCCGTAGCGAGCGTCCGACAAGGCGGGCGGGCGGGCGGGAGGGTCGCCTCGAAAAAAAATATTTAAACTTAACCGTCTTAATCTTTTAAGAAGGGTCTTGGTGCGAAAAGCGCTGACTTGACGTACAGAGAGTTGACTTTCCGCTTGCGAGCAATTAGATGGGTAGGTGCGGTCGACCTGATCCGTAGCGATCGTTCGACGAGGCGGGCGGGCGGAAGGGTCGCCTCGAAAAAAAATATTTAAACTTAACCGTCTTAATCTTTCTGGGAGGGTCTTGCTGCGAAAAGCGCTGACTTGACGTACTGAGACTTGACTTTCCGCTTGCGAGTAATTAGATGGGTAGGCAAGGTCGACTTATACCGTTGCGAGCGTCCGACGAGGCGGGCGGGCGGGAGGGTCGCCTCGAAAAAAAATATTTAAACTTAACCGTCTTAATCTTTCTTGGAGGGTCTTGCTGCGAAAAGCGCTGACTTGACGTACTGAGACTTGACTTTCCGCTTGCGAGCAATTAGATGGGTAGGCGTGGTTGACCTTATCCGTAGCAAGCGTCCGACGAGGCGGGCGGGCGGGCGGGAGGGTCGCCTCGAAAAAAAATATTTAAACTTAACCGTCTTAATCTTTTTAGGAGGGTCTTGGTGCGAAAAGCGCTGACTTGACGTACAGAGACTTGACTTTCCGCTTGCGAGAAATTAGATGGGTAGGCAAGGTCGACCTAATCCGTAGCGAGCGTCCGACGAGGCGGGTGGGCGGGAGGGTCGCCTCGAAAAAAAAAATTTAAACTTAACCGTCTTAATCTTTCTGGGAGGGTCTTGCTGCGAAAAGCGCTGACTTGACGTACTGAGACTTGACTTTCCGCTTGCGATCAGTTAGATGGGTAGGCGTTGTCGACCTTCTCCGTAGCGAGCGTCCGACGAGGCGGGCGGGCGGGAGGGTCGCCTCGAAAAAAAATATTTAAACTTAACCGTCTTAATCTTTCTGGGAGGGTTATGCTTCGAAAAGCGCTGACCTTACGTACTGAGACTTGACTTTCCGCTTGCGATCAGTTAGATGGGTAGGCGTTGTCGACCTTCTCCGTAGCGAGCGTCCGACGAGGCGGGCGGGCGGGAGGGTCGCCTCGAAAAAAAATATTTAAACTTAACCGTCTTAATCTTTCTGGGAGGGTTATGCTGCGAAAAGCGCTGACTTGACTTACTGAGAATTGACTTTCCGCTTGCGAGCAATTAGATGGGTTTGCGTGATCGACCTTATCCGTAGCGAGCATTCAACGAGGCGGGCGGGCTGGAGGGTCGTCTCGAAAAAAAAAAATTAAACTTAACCGTCTTAATCCTCTGGGAGGGTTATGCTGCGAAAAGCGCTGACTTGACGTACTGAGACTTGACTTTCCGCTTGCAAGTAATTAGATGGGTAGGCGTGGTCGACCTTATCCGTAGCAAGCGTCTGACGAGGCGGGCGGGCGGGAGGGTCGCCTCGATAAAAAAAAATTTAAACTTAACCGTCTTAATCTTTCTGGGAGGGTTATGCTGCGAAAAGCGCTGACTTGACGTACTGAGACTTGACTTTCCGCTTGCGAGCAATTAGATGGGTAGGCGTGGTTGACCTTATCCGTAGCAAGCGTCCGACGAGGCGGGCGGGCGGGAGGGTCGCCTCGAAAAAAAATATTTAAACTTAACCGTCTTAATCTTTCTGGGAGGGTCTTACTGCGAAAAGCGCTGACTTGACGTACAGAGACTTGACTTTTCGCTTGCGAGTAATTAGATGGGTAGGCGTGGTCGACCTTATCCGTAGCAAGCGTCCGACGAGGCGGGCGGGCGGGCGGGAGGGTCGCCTCGAAAAAAAATATTTTAACTTAACCGTCTTAATCTTTCTGGGAGGGTTATGCTGCGAAAAGCGCTGACTTGACGTACTGAGACTTGACTTTCCGCTTGCGAGCAATTAGATGGGTAGGCGTGGTTGACCTTATCCGTAGCAAGCGTCCGACGAGGCGGGCGGGCGGGAGGGTCGCCTCGAAAAAAAATATTTAAACTTAACCGTCTTAATCTTTCTGGGAGGGTCTTACTGCGAAAAGAGCTGACTTGACGTACAGAGACTTGACTTTTCGCTTGCGAGTATATAGATGGGTAGGCAAGGTCGACCTATACCGTAGCGAGCGTCCGACGAGGCGGGCGGGTGGGAGGGTCGCCTCGAAAAAAAATATTTAAACTTAACCGTCTTAATCTTTCTGGGAGGCCTTGCTGCGAAAAGCGCTGACTTGACGTACTGAGACTTGACTTTCCACTTGCGAGCAATTAGATGGGTAGGCGTGGTCGACCTTATCCGTAGCAAGCGTCCGACAAGGCGGGCGAGCGGGAGGGTCGCCTCGAAAAAAAATATTCAAACTTAACCGTCTTAATCTTTCTGGGAGGGTCTTGCTGCGAAAAGCGCTGACTTGACGTACAGAGACTTGACTTTTCGCTTGCGAGTAATTAGATGGGTAGGCAAGGTCGACCTAATCCGTAGCGAGCGTCCGACGAGGCAGGCGGGTGGGAGGGTCGCCTCGAAAAAAAATATTTAAACTTAACCGTCTTAATCTTTCTGGGAGGGTCTTGCTGCGAAAAGCGCTGACTTGACGTACTGAGACTTGACTTTCCGCTTGCGAGTAATTAGATGGGTAGGCGTGGTCGACCTAATCCGTAGCAAGCGTCCGACGAGGCGGGCGGGCGGGAGGGTCGCCTCGATAAAAAAAATTTAAACTTAACCGTCTTAATCTTTCTGGGAGGGTCTTGCTGCGAAAAGCGCTGACTTGACGTACTGAGACTTGACTTTCCGCTTGCGATCAGTTAGATGGGTAGGCGTTGTCGACCTTCTCCGTAGCGAGCGTCCGACGAGGCGGGCGGGCGGGAGGGTCGCCTCGAAAAAAAATATTTAAACTTAACCGTCTTAATCTTTCTGGGAGGGTTATGCTGCGAAAAGCGCTGACTTGACTTACTGAGACTTGACTTTCCGCTTGCGAGCAATTAGATGGGTATGCGTGATCGACCTTATCCGTAGCGAGCATTCAACGAGGCGGGCGGGCTGGAGGGTCGTCTCGAAAAAAAAAAATTAAACTTAACCGTCTTAATCCTCTGGGAGGGTTATGCTGCGAAAAGCGCTGACTTGACGTACTGAGACTTGACTTTCCGCTTGCAAGTAATTAGATGGGTAGGCGTGGTCGACCTTATCCGTAGCAAGCGTCCGACGAGGCGGGCGGGCGGGAGGGTCGCCTCGATAAAAAAATATTTAAACTTAACCGTCTTAATCTTTCTGGGAGGGTTATGCTGCGAAAAGCGCTGACTTGACGTACTAAGACTTGACTTTCCGCTTGCGAGCAATTTGATGGGTAGGCGTGGTTGACCTTATCCGTAGCAAGCGTCCGACGAGGCGGGCGGGCGGGAGGGTCGCCTCGAAAAAAAATATTTAAACTTAACCGTCTTAATCTTTCTGGGAGGGTCTTACTGCGAAAAGCGCTGACTTGACGTACAGAGACTTGACTTTTCGCTTGCGAGTAATTAGATGGGTAGGCGTGGTCGACCTTATCCGTAGCAAGCGTCCGACGAGGCGGGCGGGCGGGAGGGTCGCCTCGATAAAAAAAATTTAAACTTAACCGTCTTAATCTTTCTGGGAGGGTTATGCTGCGAAAAGCGCTGACTTGACGTACTGAGACTTGACTTTCCGCTTGCGAGCAATTAGATGGGTAGGCGTGGTTGACCTTATCCGTAGCAAGCGTCCGACGAGGCGGGCGGGCGGGAGGGTCGCCTCGAAAAAAAATATTTAAACTTAACCGTCTTAATCTTTCTGGGAGAGTCTTACTGCGAAAAGAGCTGACTTGACGTACAGAGACTTGACTTTTCGCTTGCGAGTATATAGATGGGTAGGCAAGGTCGACCTAATCCGTAGCGAGCATCCGACGAGGCGGGCGGGCGGGAGGGTCGCCTCGAAAAAAAATATTTAAACTTAACCGTCTTAAACATTTTAGGAGGGTCTTGGTGCGAAAAGCGCTGACTTGACGTACAGAGACTTGACTTTCCGCTTGCGAGAAATTAGATGGGTAGGCGTGGTCGACCTTATCCGTATTAAGCGTCCGACGAGGCGGGCGGGCGGGAGGGTCGCCTAGATAAAAAAAATTTAAACTTAACCGTCTTAATCTTTCTGGGAGGGTCTTGCTGCGAAAAGCGCATACTTGGCGTACTAAGACTTGACTTTCCGCTTGCGAGTAATTAGATGGGTAGGCAAGGTCGACCTATACCGTAGCGAGCGTCCGACGAGGCGGGCGGGTGGGAGGGTCGCCTCGAAAAAAAATATTTAAACTTAACCGTCTTAATCTTTCTGGGAGGCCTTGCTACGAAAAGCGCTGACTTGACGTACTGAGACTTGACTTTCCGCTTGCGAGCAATTAGATGGGTAGGCGTGGTCGACCTTATTCGTAGCAAGCGTCCGACAAGGCGGGCGAGCGGAAGGGTCGCCTCGAAAAAAAATATTCAAACTTAACCGTCTTAATCTTTCTGGGAGGGTCTTGCTGCGAAAAGCGCTGACTTGACGTACAGAGACTTGACTTTTCGCTTGCGAGTAATTAGATGGGTAGGCAAGGTCGACCTAATCCGTAGCGAGCGTCCGACGAGGCAGGCGGGTGGGAGGGTCGCCTCGAAAAAAAATATTTAAACTTAACCGTCTTAATCTTTCTGGGAGGGTCTTGCTGCGAAAAGCGCTGACTTGACGTACAGAGACTTGACTTTTTCGCTTGCGAGTAATTAGATGGGTAGGCAAGGTCGACCTATACCGTTGCGAGCGTCCGACGAGGCGGGCGGGCGGGAGGGTCGCCTCGAAAAAAAATATTTAAACTTAACCGTCTTAATCTTTCTGGGAGGGTCTTGCTGCGAAAAGCGCTGACTTGACGTACTGAGACTTGACTTTCCGCTTGCGAGCAATTAGATGGGTAGGCGTGGTTGACCTTATCCGTAGCGAGCGTCCGACAAGGCGGGCGGGCGGGCGGGCGGGAGGGTCGCCTCGAAAAAAAATATTTAAACTTAACCGTCTTAATCTTTTTAGGAGGGTCTTGGTGCGAAAAGCGCTGACTTGACGTACAGAGAGTTGACTTTCCGCTTGCGAGTAATTAGATGGGTAGGTGCGGTCGACCTGATCCGTAGCGATCGTTCGACGAGGCGGGCGGGCGGAAGGGTCGCCTCGAAAAAAAATATTTAAACTTAACCGTCTTAATCTTTCTGGGAGGGTCTTGCTGCGAAAAGCGCTGACTTGACGTACTGAGACTTGACTTTCCGCTTGCGAGTAATTAGATGGGTAGGCAAGGTCGACTTATACCGTTGCGAGCGTCCGACGAGGCGGGCGGGCGGGAGGGTCGCCTCGAAAAAAAATATTTAAACTTAACCGTCTTAATCTTTCTTGGAGGGTCTTGCTGCGAAAAGCGCTGACTTGACGTACTGAGACTTGACTTTCCGCTTGCGAGCAATTAGATGGGTAGGCGTGGTTGACCTTATCCGTAACAAGCGTCCGACGAGGCGGGCGGGCGGGCGGGAGGGTCGCCTCGAAAAAAAATATTTAAACTTAACCGTCTTAATCTTTTTAGGAGGGTCTTGGTGCGAAAAGCGCTGACTTGACGTACAGAGACTTGACTTTCCGCTTGCGAGAAATTAGATGGGTAGGCAAGGTCGACCTAATCCGTAGCGAGCGTCCGACGAGGCGGGTGGGCGGGAGGGTCGCCTCGAAAAAAAAAATTTAAACTTAACCGTCTTAATCTTTCTGGGAGGGTCTTGCTGCGAAAAGCGCTGACTTGACGTACTGAGACTTGACTTTCCGCTTGCGATCAGTTAGATGGGTAGGCGTTGTCGACCTTCTCCGTAGCGAGCGTCCGACGAGGCGGGCGGGCGGGAGGGTCGCCTCGAAAAAAAATATTTAAACTTAACCGTCTTAATCTTTCTGGGAGGGTTATGCTTCGAAAAGCGCTGACCTTACGTACTGAGACTTGACTTTCCGCTTGCGAGCAATTAGATGGGTAGGCGTGGTTGACCTTATCCGTAACAAGCGTCCGACGAGGCGGGCGGGCGGGCGGGAGGGTCGCCTCGAAAAAAAATATTTAAACTTAACCGTCTTAATCTTTTTAGGAGGGTCTTGGTGCGAAAAGCGCTGACTTGACGTACAGAGACTTGACTTTCCGCTTGCGAGAAATTAGATGGGTAGGCAAGGTCGACCTAATCCGTAGCGAGCGTCCGACGAGGCGGGTGGGCGGGAGGGTCGCCTCGAAAAAAAAAATTTAAACTTAACCGTCTTAATCTTTCTGGGAGGGTCTTGCTGCGAAAAGCGCTGACTTGACGTACTGAGACTTGACTTTCCGCTTGCGATCAGTTAGATGGGTAGGCGTTGTCGACCTTCTCCGTAGCGAGCGTCCGACGAGGCGGGCGGGCGGGAGGGTCGCCTCGAAAAAAAATATTTAAACTTAACCGTCTTTATCTTTTTAGGAGGGTCTTGGTGCGAAAAGCGCTGACTTGACGTACAGAGACTTGACTTTCCGCTTGCGAGAAATTAGATGGGTAGGCAAGGTCGACCTAATCCGTAGCGAGCGTCCGACGAGGTTGGCGGGCGGGAGGGTCGCCTCGAAAAAAAAAATTTAAACTTAACCGTCTTAATCTTTCTGGGAGGGTCTTGCTAAGAAAAGCGCTGACTTGACGTACTGAGGCTTGACTTTCCGCTTGCGATCAGTTAGATGGGTAGGCGTTGTCGACCTTCTCCGTAGCGAGCGTCCGACGAGGCGGGCGGGCGGGAGGGTCGCCTCGAAAAAAAATATTATAACTTAACCGTCTTAATCTTTCTGGGAGGGTTATGCTGCGAAAAGCGCTGACTTGACGTACTGAGACTTGACTTTCCGCTTGCGAGCAATTAGATGGGTAGGCGTGGTCGACCTTATCCGTAGCAAGCGTCCGACGAGGCGGGCGGGCGGGAGGGTCGCCTCGAAAAAAAATATTTAAACTTAACCGTCTTTATCTTTTTAGGAGGGTCTTGGTGCGAAAAGCGCTGACTTGACGTACAGAGACTTGACTTTCCGCTTGCGAGTAATTAGATGGGTAGGCAAGGTCGACCTATACCGTAGCGAGCGTCCGACGAGGCGGGCGGGTGGGAGGGTCGCCTCGAAAAAAAATATTTAAACTTAACCGTCTTAATCTTTCTGGGAGGCCTTGCTACGAAAAGCGCTGACTTGACGTACTGAGACTTGACTTTCCGCTTGCGAGCAATTAGATGGGTAGGCGTGGTCGACCTTATCCGTAGCAAGCGTCCGACAAGGCGGGCGAGCGGAAGGGTCGCCTCGAAAAAAAATATTCAAACTTAACCGTCTTAATCTTTCTGGGAGGGTCTTGCTGCGAAAAGCGCTGACTTGACGTACAGAGACTTGACTTTTCGCTTGCGAGTAATTAGATGGGTAGGCAAGGTCGACCTAATCCGTAGCGAGCGTCCGACGAGGCGGGCGGGCGGGAGGGTCGCCTCGAAAAAAAATTTAAACTTAACCGTCTTAATCTTTCTGGGAGGGTCTTGCTGCGAAAAGCGCTGACTTGACGTACTGAGACTTGACTTTCCGCTTGCGAGTAATTAGATGGGTAGGCGCGGTCGACCTTATCCGTAGCGATCAATCGACGAGGCGGGCGGGCGGGAGGGTAGCTTCGAAAAAAAATATATTTAAACTTAACCGTCTTAATCTTTCTGGGAGGGTCTTGCTGCGAAAAGCGCTGACTTGACGTACTGAGACTTGACTTTCCGCTTGCGAGCAATTAGATGGGTAGGCGTGGTCGACCTTATCCGTAGCAAGCGTCCGACGAGGCTGGCGGGCGGGAGGGTCGCCTCGAAAAAAAATTTTTAAACTTAACCGTCTTAATCTTTTTAGGAGGGTCTTGGTGCGAAAAGCGCTGACTTGACGTACAGAGACTTGACTTTCCGCTTGCGATAAATTAGATAGGTAGGCGTGGTCGACCTTATCCGTATCAAGCGTCCGACGAGGCGGGCGGGCGGGAGGGTCGCCTCGATAAAAAAAATTTAAACTTAACCGTCTTAATCTTTCTGGGAGGGTCTTGCTGCGAAAAGCGCTGACTTGACGTACTGAGACTTGACTTTCCGCTTGCGAGCAATTAGATGGGTAGGCGTGGTCGACCTTATCCGTAGCAAGCGTCTGACGAGGCGGGCGGGCGGGAGGGTCGCCTCGAAAAAAAATATTTAAACTTAACCGTCTTAATCTTTCTGGGAGGGTCTTGCTGCGAAAAGCGCTGACTTGACGTACAGAGACTTGACTTTTCGCTTGCGAGTAATTAGATGGGTAGGCAAGGTCGACCTAATCCGTAGCGAGCGTCCGACGAGGCGGGCGGGCGGGAGGGTCGCCTCGAAAAAAAATTTAAACTTAACCGTCTTAATCTTTCTGGGAGGGTCTTGCTGCGAAAAGCGCTGACTTGACGTACTGAGACTTGACTTTCCGCTTGCGAGTAATTAGATGGGTAGGCGCGGTCGACCTTATCCGTAGCGATCAATCGACGAGGCGGGCGGGCGGGAGGGTAGCTTCGAAAAAAAATATATTTAAACTTAACCGTCTTAATCTTTCTGGGAGGGTCTTGCTGCGAAAAGCGCTGACTTGACGTACTGAGACTTGACTTTCCGCTTGCGAGCAATTAGATGGGTAGGCGTGGTCGACCTTATCCGTAGCAAGCGTCCGACGAGGCTGGCGGGCGGGAGGGTCGCCTCGAAAAAAAATATTATAACTTAACCGTCTTAATCTTTCTGGGAGGGTTATGCTGCGAAAAGCGCTGACTTGACGTACTGAGACTTGACTTTCCGCTTGCGATAAATTAGATAGGTAGGCGTGATCGACCTTATCCGTATCAAGCGTCCGACGAGGCGGGCGGCCGGGAGGGTCGCCTTGATAAAAAAAATTTAAACTTAACCGTCTTAATCTTTTTAGGAGGGTCTTGCTGCGAAAAGCGCTGACTTGACGTACTGAGACTTGACTTTCCGCTTGCGAGCAAATAGATGGGTAGGCGTGGTCGACCTTATCCGTAGCAAGCGTCCGACGAGGCGGGCGGGCGGGAAAGTCGCCTCGAAAAAAAATATTTAAACTTAACCGTCTTAATCTTTTTAGGAGGGTCTTGGTGCGAAAAGCGCTGACTTGACGTACAGAGACTTGACTTTCCGCTTGCGAGAAATTAGATGGGTAGGCAAGGTCGACCTAATCCGTAGCGAGCGTCCGACTAGGCGGGCGGGCGGGAGGGTCGCCTCGAAAAAAAAAATTTAAACTTAACCGTCTTAATCTTTCTGGGAGGGTCTTGCTGCGAAAAGCGCTGACTTGACGTACTGAGACTTGACTTTCCGCTTGCGAGTAATTAGATGGGTAGGCGTGGTCGACCTAATCCGTAGCAAGCGTCCGACGAGGCGGGCGAGCGGGAGGGTCGCCTCGATAAAAAAAATTTAAACTTAACCGTCTTAATCTTTATGGGAGGGTTATGCTGCGAAAAGCGCTGACTTGACGTACTGAGACTTGACTTTCCGCTTGCGAGCAATTAGATGGGTAGGCAAGGTCGACCTATACGTAGCGAGCGTCCGACGAGGCGGGCGGGCGGGAGGGTCGCCTCGAAAAAAAATATTTAAACTTAACCGTCTTAATCTTTCTGCGAGGGTCTTGCTGCGAAAAGCGCTGACTTGACGTACTGAGACTTGACTTTCCGCTTGCGATCAGTTAGATGGGTAGGCGTTGTCGACCTTCTCCGTAGCGAGCGTCCGACGAGGCGGGCGGGCGGGAGGGTCGCCTCGAAAAAAAATATTTAAACTTAACCGTCTTTATCTTTTTAGGAGGGTCTTGCTGCGAAAAGCGCTGACTTGACGTACTGAGACTTGACTTTCCGCTTGCGATAAATTAGATAGGTAGGAGTGGTCGACCTTATCCGTATCAAGCGTCCGACGAGGCGGGCGGGCGGGAGGGTCGCCTCGATAAAAAAAATTTAAACTTAACCGTCTTAATCTTTTTAGGAGGGTCTTGCTGCGAAAAGCGCTGACTTGACGTACTGAGACTTGACTTTCCGCTTGCGAGCAAATAGATGGGTAGGCGTGGTCGACCTTATCCGTAGCAAGCGTCCGACGAGGCGGGCGGGCGGGAGGGTCGCCTCAAAAAAAATATTTAAACTTAACCGTCTTAATCTTTTTAGGAGGGTCTTGGTGCGAAAAGCGCTGACTTGACGTACAGAGACTTGACTTTCCGCTTGCGAGAAATTAGATGGGTAGGCAAGGTCGACCTAATCCGTAGCGAGCGTCCGACGAGGCGGGCGGGCGGGAGGGTCGCCTCGATAAAAAAAATTTAAACTTAACCGTCTTAATCTTTCTGGAACGGTCTTGCTGCGAAAAGCGCTGACTTGACGTACTGAGACTTGACTTTCCGCTTGCGAGTAATTAGATGGGTAGGCGTGGTCGACCTAATCCGTAGCAAGCGTCCGACGAGGCGGGCGGGCGGGAGGGTCGCCTCGATAAAAAAAATTTAAACTTAACCGTCTTAATCTTTCTGGGAGGGTTATGCTGCGAAAAGCGCTGACTTGACGTACTGAGACTTAACTTTCCGCTTGCGAGCAATTAGATGGGTAGGCATGGTCGACCTTATCCGTAGCAAGCGTTCGACGAGGCGGGCGGGCGGGAGGGTCGCCTCGAAAAAAAATATTATAACTTAACCGTCTTAATCTTTCTGGGAGGCCTTGCTGCGAAAAGCGCTGACTTGACGTACTGAGACTTGACTTTCCGCTTGCGAGCAATTAGATGGGTAGGCGTGGTCGACCTTATCCGTAGCAAGCGTCCGACGAGGCGGGCGGGCGGGAGGGTCGCCTCGAAAAAAAATATTTAAACTTAACCGTCTTAATCTTTTTAGGAGGGTCTTGGTGCGAAAAGCGCTGACTTGACGTACAGAGACTTGACTTTCCGCTTGCGAGAAATTAGATGGGTAGGCAAGGTCGACCTAATCCGTAGCGAGCGTCCGACGAGGCGGGCGGGCGGGAGGGTCGCCTCGAAAAAAAATATTTAAACTTAACCGTCTTAATCTTTCTGCGAGGGTCTTGCTGCGAAAAGCGCTGACTTGACGTACTGAGACTTGACTTTCCGCTTGCGATCAGTTAGATGGGTAGGCGTTGTCGACCTTCTCCGTAGCGAGCGTCCGACGAGGCGGGCGGGCGGGAGGGTCGCCTCGAAAAAAAATATTATAACTTAACCGTCTTAATCTTTCTGGGAGGGTTATGCTGCGAAAAGCGCTGACTTGACGTACTGAGACTTGACTTTCCGCTTGCGAGCAATTAGATGGGTAGGCGTGGTCGACCTTATCCGTAGCAAGCGTCCGACGAGGCGGGCGGGCGGGAGGGTCGCCTCGAAAAAATATATTTAAACTTAACCGTCTTAATCTTTCTGGGAGGGTCTTGCTGCGAAAAGCGCTGACTTGACGTAAAGAGACTTGACTTTTCGCTTGCGAGTAATTAGATGGGTAGGCAAGGTCGACCTAATCCGTAGCGAGCGTCCGACGAGGCGGGCGGGCGGGAGGGTCGCCTCGAAAAAAAAATTTTAACTTAACCGTCTTAATCTTTCTGGGAGGGTCTTGCTGCGAAAAGCGCAGACTTGACGTACTGAGACTTGACTTTCCGCTTGCGAGTAATTAGATGGGTAGGCGCGGTCGACCTTATCCGTATCGATCAATCGACGAGGCGGGCGGGCGGGAGGGTCGCCTCGAAAAAAAATATATTTAAACTTAACCGTCTTAATCTTTCTGGGAGGGTCTTGCTGCGAAAAGCGCTGACTTGACGTACTGAGACTTGACTTTCCGCTTGCGATAAATTAGATAGGTAGGAGTGGTCGACCTTATCCGTATCAAGCGTCCGACGAGGCGGGCGGGCGGGAGGGTCGCCTCGATAAAAAAAATTTAAACTTAACCGTCTTAATCTTTTTAGGAGGGTCTTGCTGCGAAAAGCGCTGACTTGACGTACTGAGACTTGACTTTCCGCTTGCGAGCAAATAGATGGGTAGGCGTGGTCGACCTTATCCGTAGCAAGCGTCCGACGAGGCGGGCGGGCGGGAGGGTCGCCTCAAAAAAAATATTTAAACTTAACCGTCTTAATCTTTTTAGGAGGGTCTTGGTGCGAAAAGCGCTGACTTGACGTACAGAGACTTGACTTTCCGCTTGCGAGCAATTAGATGGGTAGGCGTGGTCGACCTTATCCGTAGCAAGCGTCTGACGAGGCGGGCGGGCGGGAGGGTCGCCTCGAAAAAAAATATTTAAACTTAACCGTCTTAATCTTTCTGGGAGGGTTATGCTGCGAAAAGCGCTGACTTGACGTACAGAGACTTGACTTTTCGCTTGCGAGTAATTAGATGGGTAGGCAAGGTCGACCTAATCCGTAGCAAGCGTCCGACGAGGCGGGTTGGCGGGAGGGTCGCCTTGAAAAAAAATATATTTAAACTTAACCGTCTTAATCTTTCTGGGAGGGTCTTGCTGCGAAAAGCGCTGACTTGACGTACTGAGACTTGACTTTCCGCTTGCGAGCAATTAGATGGGTAGGCGTGGTCGACCTTATCCGTAGCAAGCGTCCGACGAGGCTGGTGGGCGGGAGGGTCGCCTCAAAAAAAAATATTTAAACTTAACCGTCTTAATCTTTCTGGGAGGGTCTTGCTGCGAAAAGCGCTGACTTGACGTACTGAGACTTGACTTTCCGCTCGCGAGCAATTAGATGGGTAGGCGTGGTCGACCTTATCCGTAGCAAGCGTCCGACGAGGCGGGCGGGCGGGAGGGTCGCCTCGAAAAAAAATATTTAAACTTAACCGTCTTAATCTTTTTAGGAGGGTCTTGGTGCGAAAAGCGCTGACTTGACGTACAGAGACTTGACTTTCCGCTTGCGAGAAATTAGATGGGTAGGCAAGGTCGACCTAATCCGTAGCGAGCGTCCGACGAGGCGGGCGGGCGGGAGGGTCGCCTCGAAAAAAAATATTTGAACTTAACCGTCTTAATCTTTCTGGGAGGGTCTTGCTGCGAAAAGCGCTGACTTGACGTACTGAGACTTGACTTTCCGCTTGCGAGCAATTAGATGGGTAGGCGTGGTCGACCTTATCCGTAGCAAGCGTCCGACGAGGCGGGCGGGCGGGAGGGTCGCCTCGAAAAAAAATATTTAAACTTAACCGTCTTAATCTTTCTGGGAGGGTCTTGGTGCGAAAAGCGCTGACTTGACGTACAGAGACTTGACTTTCCGCTTGCGAGAAATTAGATGGGTAGGCAAGGTCGACCTAATCCGTAGCGAGCGTCCGACGAGGCGGTCGGGCGGGAGGGTCGCCTCGAAAAAAAAAATTTAAACTTAACCGTTTTAATCTTTCTGGGAGGGTCTTGCTGCGAAAAGCGCTGACTTGACGTACTGAGACTTGACTTTCCGCTTGCGATCAGTTAGATGGGTAGGCGTTGTCGACCTTCTTCGTAGCGAGCGTCCGACGAGGCGGGCGGGCGGGAGGGTCGCCTCGAAAAAAAATATTTAAACCTAACCGTCTTAATCTTTCTGGGAGGGTTATGCTGCGAAAAGCGCTGACTTGACGTACTGAGACTTGACTTTCCGCTTGCGAGCAATTAGATGGGTAGGCGTGGTCGACCTTATCCGTAGCAAGCGTCTGACGAGGCGGGCGGGCGGGAGGGTCGCCTCGAAAAAAAATATTTAAACTTAACCGTCTTAATCTTTCTGGGAGGGTTATGCTGCGAAAAGCGCTGACTTGACGTACAGAGACTTGACTTTTCGCTTGCGAGTAATTAGATGGGTAGGCAAGGTCGACCTAATCCGTAGCAAGCGTCCGACGAGGCGGGTTGGCGGGAGGGTCGCCTTGAAAAAAAATATATTTAAACTTAACCGTCTTAATCTTTCTGGGAGGGTCTTGCTGCGAAAAGCGCTGACTTGACGTACTGAGACTTGACTTTCCGCTTGCGAGCAATTAGATGGGTAGGCGTGGTCGACCTTATCCGTAGCAAGCGTCCGACGAGGCTGGTGGGCGGGAGGGTCGCCTCGAAAAAAAATATTTAAACTTAACCGTCTTAATCTTTTTAGGAGGGTCTTGGTGCGAAAAGCGCTGACTTGACGTACTGAGACTTGACTTTCCGCTTGCGATAAATTAGATAGGTAGGCGTGGTCGACCTTATCCGTATCAAGCGTCCGACGAGGCGGGCGGGCGGGAGGGTCGCCTCGATAAAAAAAATTTAAACTTAACCGTCTTAATCTTTCTGGGAGGGTCTTGCTGCGAAAAGCGCTGACTTGACGTACTGAGACTTGACTTTCCGCTTGCGATCAGTTAGATGGGTAGGCGTTGTCGACCTTCTCCGTAGCGAGCGTCCGACGAGGCGGGCGGGCGGGAGGGTCGCCTCGAAAAAAAATATTTAAACTTAACCGTCTTAATCTTTCTGGGGGGGTTATGCTGCGAAAAGCGCTGACTTGACGTACTGAGACTTGACTTTCCGCTTGCGAGCAATTAGATGGGTAGGCGTGGTCGACCTTATCCGTAGCAAGCGTCCGACGAGGCGGGCGGGCGGGAGGGTCGCCTCGAAAAAAAATATTTAAACTTAACCGTCTTAATCTTTCTGGGAGGGTCTTGCTTCAAAAAGCGCTGACTTGACGTACTGAGACTTGACTTTCCGCTTGCGATCAGTTAGATGGGTAGGCGTTGTCGACCTTCTCCGTAGCGAGCGTCTGACGAGGCGGGCGGGCGGGAGGGTCGCCTCGAAAAAAAAAATTTAAACTTAACCGTCTTAAGCTTTCTGGGAGGGTCTTGCTGCGAAAAGCGCTGACTTGACGTACTGAGACTTGACTTTCCGCTCGCGAGCAATTAGATGGGTAGGCGTGGTCGACCTTATCCGTAGCAAGCGTCCGACGAGGCGGGCGGGCGGGAGGGTCGCCTCGAAAAAAAATATTTAAACTTAACCGTCTTAATCTTTTTAGGAGGGTCTTGGTGCGAAAAGCGCTGACTTGACGTACAGAGACTTGACTTTCCGCTTGCGAGAAATTAGATGGGTAGGCAAGGTCGACCTAATCCGTAGCGAGCGTCCGACGAGGCGGGCGGGCGGGAGGGTCCCCTCGAAAAAAAAAATTTAAACTTAACCGTCTTAATCTTTCTGGGAGGGTTATGCTGCGAAAAGCGCTGACTTGACGTACTGAGACTTGACTTTCCGCTTGCGAGTAATTAGATGGTTAGGCAAGGTCAACCTAATCCGTAGCGAGCGTCCGACGAGGCGGGCGGGCGGGAGGGTCGCCTCGAAAAAAAATATTTGAACTTAACCGTCTTAATCTTTCTGGGAGGGTCTTGCTGCGAAAAGCGCTGACTTGACGTACTGAGACTTGACTTTCCGCTTGCGAGCAATTAGATGGATAGGCGTGGTCGACCTTATCCGTAGCAAGCGTCCGACGAGGCGGGCGGGCGGGAGGGTCGCCTCGAAAAAAAATATTTAAACTTAACCGTCTTAATCTTTCTGGGAGGGTCTTGGTGCGAAAAGCGCTGACTTGACGTACAGAGACTTGACTTTCCGCTTGCGAGAAATTAGATGGGTAGGCAAGGTCGACCTAATCCGTAGCGAGCGTCCGACGAGGCGGGCGGGCGGGAGGGTCGCCTCGAAAAAAAAATTTAAACTTAACCGTTTTAATCTTTCTGGGAGGGTCTTGCTGCGAAAAGCGCTGACTTGACGTACTGAGACTTGACTTTCCGCTTGCGATCAGTTAGATGGGTAGGCGTTGTCGACCTTCTTCGTAGCGAGCGTCCGACGAGGCGGGCGGGCGGGAGGTTCGCCTCGAAAAAAAATATTTAAACTTAACCGTCTTAATCTTTCTGGGAGGGTTATGCTGCGAAAAGCGCTGACTTGACGTACTGAGACTTGACTTTCCGCTTGCGAGCAATTAGATGGGTAGGCGTGGTCGACCTTATCCGTAGCAAGAGTCTGACAAGGCGGGCGGGCGGGAAGGTCGCCTCGATAAAAAATATTTAAACTTAACCGTCTTAATCTTTCTGGGAGGGTCTTGCTGCGAAAAGCGCTGACTTGACGTACAGAGACTTGACTTTTCGCTTGCGAGTAATTAGATGGGTAGGCAAGGTCGACCTAATCCGTAGCGAGCGTCTGACGAGGCGGGCGGGCGGGAGGGTCGCCTCGAAAAAAAATATTTAAACTTAACCGTCTTAATCTTTCTGGGAGGGTTATGCTGCGAAAAGCGCTGACTTGACATACTGAGACTTGACTTTCCGCTTGCGAGCAATTAGATGGGTAGGCGTGGTCGACCTTATCCGTAGCAAGCGTCCGACAAGGCAGGCGAGCGGGAGGGTCGCCTCGAAAAAAAATATTCAAACTTAACCGTCTTAATCTTTCTGGGAGGGTCTTGCTGCGAAAAGCGCTGACTTGACGTACAGAGACTTGACTTTTCGCTTGCGAGTAATTAGATGGGTAGGCAAGGTCGACCTAATCCGTAGCGAGCGTCCGACGAGGCAGGCGGGCGGGAGGGTCGCCTCGAAAAAAAATATTCAAACTTAACCGTCTTAATCTTTTTGGGAGGGTCTTGCTGCGAAAAGCGCTGACTTGACGTACTGAGACTTGACTTTCCGCTTGCGAGCAATTAGATGGGTAGGCGTGGTCGACCTTATCCGTAGCAAGCGTCCGACGAGGCGGGCGGGCGGGAGGGTCGCCTCGAAAAAAAATATTTAAACTTAACCGTCTTAATCTTTTTAGGAGGGTCTTGGTGCGAAAAGCGCTGACTTGACGTACAGAGACTTGACTTTCCGCTTGCGAGAAATTAGATGGGTAGGCAAGGTCGACCTAATCCGTAGCGAGCGTCCGACGAGGCGGGCGGGCGGGAGGGTCCCCTCGAAAAAAAATATTTAAACTTAACCGTCTTAATCTTTCTGGGAGGGTTATGCTGCGAAAAGCGCTGACTTGACGTACTGAGACTTGACTTTCCGCTTGCGAGTAATTAGATGGGTAGGCAAGGTCAACCTAATCCGTAGCGAGCGTCCGACGAGGCGGGCGGGCGGGAGGGTCGCCTCGAAAAAAAATATTTAAACTTAACCGTCTTTATCTTTCTGGGAGGGTCTTGGTGCGAAAAGCGCTGACTTGACGTACAGAGACTTGACTTTCCGCTTGCGAGAAATTAGATGGGTAGGCAAGGTCGACCTAATCCGTAGCGAGCGTCCGACGAGGCGGGCGGGCGGGAGGGTCGCCTCGAAAAAAAAAATTTAAACTTAACCGTCTTAATCTTTTTAGGAGGGTCTTGGTGCGAAAAGCGCTGACTTGACGTACAGAGACTTGACTTTCCGCTTGCGAGAAATTAGATGGGTAGGCAAGGTCGACCTAATCCGTAGCGAGCGTCCGACGAGGCGGGCGGGCGGGAGGGTCCCCTCGAAAAAAAAAATTTAAACTTAACCGTCTTAATCTTTCTGGGAGGGTTATGCTGCGAAAAGCGCTGACTTGACGTACTGAGACTTGACTTTCCGCTTGCGAGTAATTAGATGGTTAGGCAAGGTCAACCTAATCCGTAGCGAGCGTCCGACGAGGCGGGCGGGCGGGAGGGTCGCCTCGAAAAAAAATATTTGAACTTAACCGTCTTAATCTTTCTGGGAGGGTCTTGCTGCGAAAAGCGCTGACTTGACGTACTGAGACTTGACTTTCCGCTTGCGAGCAATTAGATGGGTAGGCGTGGTCGACCTTATCCGTAGCAAGCGTCCGACGAGGCGGGCGGGCGGGAGGGTCGCCTCGAAAAAAAATATTTAAACTTAACCGTCTTAATCTTTCTGGGAGGGTCTTGGTGCGAAAAGCGCTGACTTGACGTACAGAGACTTGACTTTCCGCTTGCGAGAAATTAGATGGGTAGGCAAGGTCGACCTAATCCGTAGCGAGCGTCCGACGAGGCGGGCGGGCGGGAGGGTCGCCTCGAAAAAAAAAATTTAAACTTAACCGTTTTAATCTTTCTGGGAGGGTCTTGCTGCGAAAAGCGCTGACTTGACGTACTGAGACTTGACTTTCCGCTTGCGATCAGTTAGATGGGTAGGCGTTGTCGACCTTCTTCGTAGCGAGCGTCCGACGAGGCGGGCGGGCGGGAGGTTCGCCTCGAAAAAAAATATTTAAACTTAACCGTCTTAATCTTTCTGGGAGGGTTATGCTGCGAAAAGCGCTGACTTGACGTACTGAGACTTGACTTTCCGCTTGCGAGCAATTAGATGGGTAGGCGTGGTCGACCTTATCCGTAGCAAGCGTCTGACAAGGCGGGCGGGCGGGAAGGTCGCCTCGATAAAAAATATTTAAACTTAACCGTCTTAATCTTTCTGGGAGGGTCTTGCTGCGAAAAGCGCTGACTTGACGTACAGAGACTTGACTTTTCGCTTGCGAGTAATTAGATGGGTAGGCAAGGTCGACCTAATCCGTAGCGAGCGTCCGACGAGGCGGGCGGGCGGGAGGGTCGCCTCGAAAAAAAATATTTAAACTTAACCGTCTTAATTTTTCTGGGAGGGTTATGCTGCGAAAAGCGCTGACTTGACGTACTGAGACTTGACTTTCCGCTTGCGAGCAATTAGATGGGTAGGCGTGGTCGACCTTATCCGTAGCAAGCGTCCGACGAGGCGGGCGGGCGGGAGGGTCGCCTCGAAAAAAAATATTTAAACTTAACTGTCTTAATCTTTCTGGGAGGGTCTTGCTGCGAAAAGCGCTGACTTTACGTACTGAAACTTGACTTTCCGCTTGCGATCAGTTAGATGGGTAGGCGTTGTCGACCTTCTCCGTAGCGAGCGTCCGACGAGGCGGGCGGGCGGGAGGGTCGCCTCGAAAAAAAATATTTAAACTTAACCGTCTTAATCTTTCTGGGAGGGTTATGCTGCGAAAAGCGCTGACTTGACATACTGAGACTTGACTTTCCGCTTGCGAGCAATTAGATGGGTAGGCGTGGTCGACCTTATCCGTAGCAAGCGTCCGACAAGGCAGGCGAGCGGGAGGGTCGCCTCGAAAAAAAATATTCAAACTTAACCGTCTTAATCTTTCTGGGAGGGTCTTGCTGCGAAAAGCGCTGACTTGACGTACAGAGACTTGACTTTTCGCTTGCGAGTAATTAGATGGGTAGGCAAGGTCGACCTAATCCGTAGCGAGCGTCCGACGAGGCAGGCGGGCGGGAGGGTCGCCTCGAAAAAAAATATTCAAACTTAACCGTCTTAATCTTTTTGGGAGGGTCTTGCTGCGAAAAGCGCTGACTTGACGTACTGAGACTTGACTTTCCGCTTGCGAGCAATTAGATGGGTAGGCGTGGTCGACCTTATCCGTAGCAAGCGTTCGACGAGGCGGGCGGGCGGGAGGGTCGCCTCGAAAAAAAATATTTAAACTTAACCGTCTTAATCTTTTTAGGAGGGTCTTGGTGCGAAAAGCGCTGACTTGACGTACAGAGACTTGACTTTCCGCTTGCGAGAAATTAGATGGGTAGGCAAGGTCGACCTAATCCGTAGCGAGCGTCCGACGAGGCGGGCGGGCGGGAGGGTCCCCTCGAAAAAAAATATTTAAACTTAACCGTCTTAATCTTTCTGGGAGGGTTATGCTGCGAAAAGCGCTGACTTGACGTACTGAGACTTGACTTTCCGCTTGCGAGTAATTAGATGGGTAGGCAAGGTCAACCTAATCCGTAGCGAGCGTCCGACGAGGCGGGCGGGCGGGAGGGTCGCCTCGAAAAAAAATATTTAAACTTAACCGTCTTTATCTTTCTGGGAGGGTCTTGGTGCGAAAAGCGCTGACTTGACGTACAGAGACTTGACTTTCCGCTTGCGAGAAATTAGATGGGTAGGCAAGGTCGACCTAATCCGTAGCGAGCGTCCGACGAGGCGGGCGGGCGGGAGGGTCGCCTCGAAAAAAAAAATTTAAACTTAACCGTCTTAATCTTTCTGGGAGGGTCTTGCTGCGAAAAGCGCTGACTTGACGTACTGAGACTTGACTTTCCGCTTGCGATCAGTTAGATGGGTAGGCGTTGTCGACCTTCTTCGTAGCGAGCGTCCGACGAGGCGGGCGGGCGGGAGGTTCGCCTCGAAAAAAAATATTTAAACTTAACCGTCTTAATCTTTCTGGGAGGGTTATGCTGCGAAAAGCGCTGACTTGACGTACTGAGACTTGACTTTCCGCTTGCGAGCAATTAGATGGGTAGGCGTGGTCGACCTTATCCGTAGCAAGCGTCCGACGAGGCGGGCGGGCGGGAGGGTCGCCTCGAAAAAAAATATTTAAACTTAACCGTCTTAATCTTTCTGGGAGGGTCTTGCTTCAAAAAGCGCTGACTTGACGTACTGAGACTTGACTTTCCGCTTGCGATCAGTTAGATGGGTAGGCGTTGTCGACCTTCTCCGTAGCGAGCGTCCGACGAGGCGGGCGGGCGGGAGGGTCGCCTCGAAAAAAAAAATTTAAACTTAACCGTCTTAAGCTTTCTGGGAGGGTCTTGCTGCGAAAAGCGCTGACTTGACGTACAGAGACTTGACTTTTCGCTTGCGAGTAATTAGATGGGTAGGCAAGGTCGACCTAATCCGTAGCGAGCGTCCGACGAGGCGGGCGGGCGGGAGGGTCGCCTCGAAAAAAAATATTTAAACTTAACCGTCTTAATCTTTCTGGGAGGGTCTTGCTGCGAAAAGCGCTGACTTGACGTACTGAGACTTGACTTTCCGCTCGCGAGCAATTAGATGGGTAGGCGTGGTCGACCTTATCCGTAGCAAGCGTCCGACGAGGCGGGCGGGCGGGAGGGTCGCCTCGAAAAAAAATATTTAAACTTAACCGTCTTAATCTTTTTAGGAGGGTCTTGGTGCGAAAAGCGCTGACTTGACGTACAGAGACTTGACTTTCCGCTTGCGAGAAATTAGATGGGTAGGCAAGGTCGACCTAATCCGTAGCGAGCGTCCGACGAGGCGGGCGGGCGGGAGGGTCCCCTCGAAAAAAAAAATTTAAACTTAACCGTCTTAATCTTTTTGGGAGGGTCTTGCTGCGAAAAGCGCTGACTTGACGTACTGAGACTTGACTTTCCGCTTGCGAGCAATTAGATGGGTAGGCGTGGTCGACCTTATCCGTAGCAAGCGTCCGACGAGGCGGGCGGGCGGGAGGGTCGCCTCGAAAAAAAATATTTAAACTTAACCGTCTTAATCTTTTTAGGAGGGTCTTGGTGCGAAAAGCGCTGACTTGACGTACAGAGACTTGACTTTCCGCTTGCGAGAAATTAGATGGGTAGGCAAGGTCGACCTAATCCGTAGCGAGCGTCCGACGAGGCGGGCGGGCGGGAGGGTCCCCTCGAAAAAAAATATTTAAACTTAACCGTCTTAATCTTTCTGGGAGGGTTATGCTGCGAAAAGCGCTGACTTGACGTACTGAGACTTGACTTTCCGCTTGCGAGTAATTAGATGGGTAGGCAAGGTCAACCTAATCCGTAGCGAGCGTCCGACGAGGCGGGCGGGCGGGAGGGTCGCCTCGAAAAAAAATATTTAAACTTAACCGTCTTTATCTTTCTGGGAGGGTCTTGGTGCGAAAAGCGCTGACTTGACGTACAGAGACTTGACTTTCCGCTTGCGAGAAATTAGATGGGTAGGCAAGGTCGACCTAATCCGTAGCGAGCGTCCGACGAGGCGGGCGGGCGGGAGGGTCGCCTCGAAAAAAAAAATTTAAACTTAACCGTCTTAATCTTTTTAGGAGGGTCTTGGTGCGAAAAGCGCTGACTTGACGTACAGAGACTTGACTTTCCGCTTGCGAGAAATTAGATGGGTAGGCAAGGTCGACCTAATCCGTAGCGAGCGTCCGACGAGGCGGGCGGGCGGGAGGGTCCCCTCGAAAAAAAAAATTTAAACTTAACCGTCTTAATCTTTCTGGGAGGGTTATGCTGCGAAAAGCGCTGACTTGACGTACTGAGACTTGACTTTCCGCTTGCGAGTAATTAGATGGTTAGGCAAGGTCAACCTAATCCGTAGCGAGCGTCCGACGAGGCGGGCGGGCGGGAGGGTCGCCTCGAAAAAAAATATTTGAACTTAACCGTCTTAATCTTTCTGGGAGGGTCTTGCTGCGAAAAGCGCTGACTTGACGTACTGAGACTTGACTTTCCGCTTGCGAGCAATTAGATGGGTAGGCGTGGTCGACCTTATCCGTAGCAAGCGTCCGACGAGGCGGGCGGGCGGGAGGGTCGCCTCGAAAAAAAATATTTAAACTTAACCGTCTTAATCTTTCTGGGAGGGTCTTGGTGCGAAAAGCGCTGACTTGACGTACAGAGACTTGACTTTCCGCTTGCGAGAAATTAGATGGGTAGGCAAGGTCGACCTAATCCGTAGCGAGCGTCCGACGAGGCGGGCGGGCGGGAGGGTCGCCTCGAAAAAAAAAATTTAAACTTAACCGTTTTAATCTTTCTGGGAGGGTCTTGCTGCGAAAAGCGCTGACTTGACGTACTGAGACTTGACTTTCCGCTTGCGATCAGTTAGATGGGTAGGCGTTGTCGACCTTCTTCGTAGCGAGCGTCCGACGAGGCGGGCGGGCGGGAGGTTCGCCTCGAAAAAAAATATTTAAACTTAACCGTCTTAATCTTTCTGGGAGGGTTATGCTGCGAAAAGCGCTGACTTGACGTACTGAGACTTGACTTTCCGCTTGCGAGCAATTAGATGGGTAGGCGTGGTCGACCTTATCCGTAGCAAGCGTCTGACAAGGCGGGCGGGCGGGAAGGTCGCCTCGATAAAAAATATTTAAACTTAACCGTCTTAAGCTTTCTGGGAGGGTCTTGCTGCGAAAAGCGCTGACTTGACGTACAGAGACTTGACTTTTCGCTTGCGAGTAATTAGATGGGTAGGCAAGGTCGACCTAATCCGTAGCGAGCGTCCGACGAGGCGGGCGGGCGGGAGGGTCGCCTCGAAAAAAAATATTTAAACTTAACCGTCTTAATTTTTCTGGGAGGGTTATGCTGCGAAAAGCGCTGACTTGACGTACTGAGACTTGACTTTCCGCTTGCGAGCAATTAAATGGGTAGGCGTGGTCGACCTTATCCGTAGCAAGCGTCCGACGAGGCGGGCGGGCGGGAGGGTCGCCTCGAAAAAAAATATTTAAACTTAACCGTCTTAATCTTTCTGGGAGGGTCTTGCTGCGAAAAGCGCTGACTTTACGTACTGAAACTTGACTTTCCGCTTGCGATCAGTTAGATGGGTAGGCGTTGTCGACCTTCTCCGTAGCGAGCGTCCGACGAGGCGGGCGGGCGGGAGGGTCGCCTCGAAAAAAAATATTTAAACTTAACCGTCTTAATCTTTCTGGGAGGGTTATGCTGCGAAAAGCGCTGACTTGACATACTGAGACTTGACTTTCCGCTTGCGAGCAATTAGATGGGTAGGCGTGGTCGACCTTATCCGTAGCAAGCGTCCGACAAGGCAGGCGAGCGGGAGGGTCGCCTCGAAAAAAAATATTCAAACTTAACCGTCTTAATCTTTCTGGGAGGGTCTTGCTGCGAAAAGCGCTGACTTGACGTACAGAGACTTGACTTTTCGCTTGCGAGTAATTAGATGGGTAGGCAAGGTCGACCTAATCCGTAGCGAGCGTCCGACGAGGCAGGCGGGCGGGAGGGTCGCCTCGAAAAAAAATATTCAAACTTAACCGTCTTAATCTTTTTGGGAGGGTCTTGCTGCGAAAAGCGCTGACTTGACGTACTGAGACTTGACTTTCCGCTTGCGAGCAATTAGATGGGTAGGCGTGGTCGACCTTATCCGTAGCAAGCGTTCGACGAGGCGGGCGGGCGGGAGGGTCGCCTCGAAAAAAAATATTTAAACTTAACCGTCTTAATCTTTTTAGGAGGGTCTTGGTGCGAAAAGCGCTGACTTGACGTACAGAGACTTGACTTTCCGCTTGCGAGAAATTAGATGGGTAGGCAAGGTCGACCTAATCCGTAGCGAGCGTCCGACGAGGCGGGCGGGCGGGAGGGTCCCCTCGAAAAAAAATATTTAAACTTAACCGTCTTAATCTTTCTGGGAGGGTTATGCTGCGAAAAGCGCTGACTTGACGTACTGAGACTTGACTTTCCGCTTGCGAGTAATTAGATGGGTAGGCAAGGTCAACCTAATCCGTAGCGAGCGTCCGACGAGGCGGGCGGGCGGGAGGGTCGCCTCGAAAAAAAATATTTAAACTTAACCGTCTTTATCTTTCTGGGAGGGTCTTGGTGCGAAAAGCGCTGACTTGACGTACAGAGACTTGACTTTCCGCTTGCGAGAAATTAGATGGGTAGGCAAGGTCGACCTAATCCGTAGCGAGCGTCCGACGAGGCGGGCGGGCGGGAGGGTCGCCTCGAAAAAAAAAATTTAAACTTAACCGTCTTAATCTTTCTGGGAGGGTCTTGCTGCGAAAAGCGCTGACTTGACGTACTGAGACTTGACTTTCCGCTTGCGATCAGTTAGATGGGTAGGCGTTGTCGACCTTCTTCGTAGCGAGCGTCCGACGAGGCGGGCGGGCGGGAGGTTCGCCTCGAAAAAAAATATTTAAACTTAACCGTCTTAATCTTTCTGGGAGGGTTATGCTGCGAAAAGCGCTGACTTGACGTACTGAGACTTGACTTTCCGCTTGCGAGCAATTAGATGGGTAGGCGTGGTCGACCTTATCCGTAGCAAGCGTCCGACGAGGCGGGCGGGCGGGAGGGTCGCCTCGAAAAAAAATATTTAAACTTAACCGTCTTAATCTTTCTGGGAGGGTCTTGCTTCAAAAAGCGCTGACTTGACGTACTGAGACTTGACTTTCCGCTTGCGATCAGTTAGATGGGTAGGCGTTGTCGACCTTCTCCGTAGCGAGCGTCCGACGAGGCGGGCGGGCGGGAGGGTCGCCTCGAAAAAAAAAATTTAAACTTAACCGTCTTAAGCTTTCTGGGAGGGTCTTGCTGCGAAAAGCGCTGACTTGACGTACAGAGACTTGACTTTTCGCTTGCGAGTAATTAGATGGGTAGGCAAGGTCGACCTAATCCGTAGCGAGCGTCCGACGAGGCGGGCGGGCGGGAGGGTCGCCTCGAAAAAAAATATTTAAACTTAACCGTCTTAATCTTTCTGGGAGGGTCTTGCTGCGAAAAGCGCTGACTTGACGTACTGAGACTTGACTTTCCGCTCGCGAGCAATTAGATGGGTAGGCGTGGTCGACCTTATCCGTAGCAAGCGTCCGACGAGGCGGGCGGGCGGGAGGGTCGCCTCGAAAAAAAATATTTAAACTTAACCGTCTTAATCTTTTTAGGAGGGTCTTGGTGCGAAAAGCGCTGACTTGACGTACAGAGACTTGACTTTCCGCTTGCGAGAAATTAGATGGGTAGGCAAGGTCGACCTAATCCGTAGCGAGCGTCCGACGAGGCGGGCGGGCGGGCGGGAGGGTCCCCTCGAAAAAAAAAATTTAAACTTAACCGTCTTAATCTTTCTGGGAGGGTTATGCTGCGAAAAGCGCTGACGTGACGTACTGAGACTTGACTTTCCGCTTGCGAGTAATTAGATGGTTAGGCAAGGTCAACCTAATCCGTAGCGAGCGTCCGACGAGGCGGGCGGGCGGGAGGGTCGCCTCGAAAAAAAATATTTGAACTTAACCGTCTTAATCTTTCTGGGAGGGTCTTGCTGCGAAAAGCGCTGACTTGACGTACTGAGACTTGACTTTCCGCTTGCGAGCAATTAGATGGGTAGGCGTGGTCGACCTTATCCGTAGCAAGCGTCCGACGAGGCGGGCGGGCGGGAGGGTCGCCTCGAAAAAAAATATTTAAACTTAACCGTCTTAATCTTTCTGGGAGGGTCTTGGTGCGAAAAGCGCTGACTTGACGTACAGAGACTTGACTTTCCGCTTGCGAGAAATTAGATGGGTAGGCAAGGTCGACCTAATCCGTAGCGAGCGTCCGACGAGGCGGGCGGGCGGGAGGGTCCCCTCGAAAAAAAAAATTTAAACTTAACCGTCTTAATCTTTCTGGGAGGGTTATGCTGCGAAAAGCGCTGACTTGACGTACTGAGACTTGACTTTCCGCTTGCGAGTAATTAGATGGTTAGGCAAGGTCAACCTAATCCGTAGCGAGCGTCCGACGAGGCGGGCGGGCGGGAGGGTCGCCTCGAAAAAAAATATTTGAACTTAACCGTCTTAATCTTTCTGGGAGGGTCTTGCTGCGAAAAGCGCTGACTTGACGTACTGAGACTTGACTTTCCGCTTGCGAGCAATTAGATGGGTAGGCGTGGTCGACCTTATCCGTAGCAAGCGTCCGACGAGGCGGGCGGGCGGGAGGGTCGCCTCGAAAAAAAATATTTAAACTTAACCGTCTTAATCTTTCTGGGAGGGTCTTGGTGCGAAAAGCGCTGACTTGACGTACAGAGACTTGACTTTCCGCTTGCGAGAAATTAGATGGGTAGGCAAGGTCGACCTAATCCGTAGCGAGCGTCCGACGAGGCGGGCGGGCGGGAGGGTCGCCTCGAAAAAAAAAATTTAAACTTAACCGTTTTAATCTTTCTGGGAGGGTCTTGCTGCGAAAAGCGCTGACTTGACGTACTGAGACTTGACTTTCCGCTTGCGATCAGTTAGATGGGTAGGCGTTGTCGACCTTCTTCGTAGCGAGCGTCCGACGAGGCGGGCGGGCGGGAGGTTCGCCTCGAAAAAAAATATTTAAACTTAACCGTCTTAATCTTTCTGGGAGGGTTATGCTGCGAAAAGCGCTGACTTGACGTACTGAGACTTGACTTTCCGCTTGCGAGCAATTAGATGGGTAGGCGTGGTCGACCTTATCCGTAGCAAGCGTCTGACAAGGCGGGCGGGCGGGAAGGTCGCCTCGATAAAAAATATTTAAACTTAACCGTCTTAAGCTTTCTGGGAGGGTCTTGCTGCGAAAAGCGCTGACTTGACGTACAGAGACTTGACTTTTCGCTTGCGAGTAATTAGATGGGTAGGCAAGGTCGACCTAATCCGTAGCGAGCGTCCGACGAGGCGGGCGGGCGGGAGGGTCGCCTCGAAAAAAAATATTTAAACTTAACCGTCTTAATTTTTCTGGGAGGGTTATGCTGCGAAAAGCGCTGACTTGACGTACTGAGACTTGACTTTCCGCTTGCGAGCAATTAAATGGGTAGGCGTGGTCGACCTTATCCGTAGCAAGCGTCCGACGAGGCGGGCGGGCGGGAGGGTCGCCTCGAAAAAAAATATTTAAACTTAACCGTCTTAATCTTTCTGGGAGGGTCTTGCTGCGAAAAGCGCTGACTTTACGTACTGAAACTTGACTTTCCGCTTGCGATCAGTTAGATGGGTAGGCGTTGTCGACCTTCTCCGTAGCGAGCGTCCGACGAGGCGGGCGGGCGGGAGGGTCGCCTCGAAAAAAAATATTTAAACTTAACCGTCTTAATCTTTCTGGGAGGGTTATGCTGCGAAAAGCGCTGACTTGACATACTGAGACTTGACTTTCCGCTTGCGAGCAATTAGATGGGTAGGCGTGGTCGACCTTATCCGTAGCAAGCGTCCGACAAGGCAGGCGAGCGGGAGGGTCGCCTCGAAAAAAAATATTCAAACTTAACCGTCTTAATCTTTCTGGGAGGGTCTTGCTGCGAAAAGCGCTGACTTGACGTACAGAGACTTGACTTTTCGCTTGCGAGTAATTAGATGGGTAGGCAAGGTCGACCTAATCCGTAGCGAGCGTCCGACGAGGCAGGCGGGCGGGAGGGTCGCCTCGAAAAAAAATATTCAAACTTAACCGTCTTAATCTTTTTGGGAGGGTCTTGCTGCGAAAAGCGCTGACTTGACGTACTGAGACTTGACTTTCCGCTTGCGAGCAATTAGATGGGTAGGCGTGGTCGACCTTATCCGTAGCAAGCGTTCGACGAGGCGGGCGGGCGGGAGGGTCGCCTCGAAAAAAAATATTTAAACTTAACCGTCTTAATCTTTTTAGGAGGGTCTTGGTGCGAAAAGCGCTGACTTGACGTACAGAGACTTGACTTTCCGCTTGCGAGAAATTAGATGGGTAGGCAAGGTCGACCTAATCCGTAGCGAGCGTCCGACGAGGCGGGCGGGCGGGAGGGTCCCCTCGAAAAAAAATATTTAAACTTAACCGTCTTAATCTTTCTGGGAGGGTTATGCTGCGAAAAGCGCTGACTTGACGTACTGAGACTTGACTTTCCGCTTGCGAGTAATTAGATGGGTAGGCAAGGTCAACCTAATCCGTAGCGAGCGTCCGACGAGGCGGGCGGGCGGGAGGGTCGCCTCGAAAAAAAATATTTAAACTTAACCGTCTTTATCTTTCTGGGAGGGTCTTGGTGCGAAAAGCGCTGACTTGACGTACAGAGACTTGACTTTCCGCTTGCGAGAAATTAGATGGGTAGGCAAGGTCGACCTAATCCGTAGCGAGCGTCCGACGAGGCGGGCGGGCGGGAGGGTCGCCTCGAAAAAAAAAATTTAAACTTAACCGTCTTAATCTTTCTGGGAGGGTCTTGCTGCGAAAAGCGCTGACTTGACGTACTGAGACTTGACTTTCCGCTTGCGATCAGTTAGATGGGTAGGCGTTGTCGACCTTCTTCGTAGCGAGCGTCCGACGAGGCGGGCGGGCGGGAGGTTCGCCTCGAAAAAAAATATTTAAACTTAACCGTCTTAATCTTTCTGGGAGGGTTATGCTGCGAAAAGCGCTGACTTGACGTACTGAGACTTGACTTTCCGCTTGCGAGCAATTAGATGGGTAGGCGTGGTCGACCTTATCCGTAGCAAGCGTCCGACGAGGCGGGCGGGCGGGAGGGTCGCCTCGAAAAAAAATATTTAAACTTAACCGTCTTAATCTTTCTGGGAGGGTCTTGCTTCAAAAAGCGCTGACTTGACGTACTGAGACTTGACTTTCCGCTTGCGATCAGTTAGATGGGTAGGCGTTGTCGACCTTCTCCGTAGCGAGCGTCCGACGAGGCGGGCGGGCGGGAGGGTCGCCTCGAAAAAAAAAATTTAAACTTAACCGTCTTAAGCTTTCTGGGAGGGTCTTGCTGCGAAAAGCGCTGACTTGACGTACAGAGACTTGACTTTTCGCTTGCGAGTAATTAGATGGGTAGGCAAGGTCGACCTAATCCGTAGCGAGCGTCCGACGAGGCGGGCGGGCGGGAGGGTCGCCTCGAAAAAAAATATTTAAACTTAACCGTCTTAATCTTTCTGGGAGGGTCTTGCTGCGAAAAGCGCTGACTTGACGTACTGAGACTTGACTTTCCGCTCGCGAGCAATTAGATGGGTAGGCGTGGTCGACCTTATCCGTAGCAAGCGTCCGACGAGGCGGGCGGGCGGGAGGGTCGCCTCGAAAAAAAATATTTAAACTTAACCGTCTTAATCTTTTTAGGAGGGTCTTGGTGCGAAAAGCGCTGACTTGACGTACAGAGACTTGACTTTCCGCTTGCGAGAAATTAGATGGGTAGGCAAGGTCGACCTAATCCGTAGCGAGCGTCCGACGAGGCGGGCGGGCGGGCGGGAGGGTCCCCTCGAAAAAAAAAATTTAAACTTAACCGTCTTAATCTTTCTGGGAGGGTTATGCTGCGAAAAGCGCTGACGTGACGTACTGAGACTTGACTTTCCGCTTGCGAGTAATTAGATGGTTAGGCAAGGTCAACCTAATCCGTAGCGAGCGTCCGACGAGGCGGGCGGGCGGGAGGGTCGCCTCGAAAAAAAATATTTGAACTTAACCGTCTTAATCTTTCTGGGAGGGTCTTGCTGCGAAAAGCGCTGACTTGACGTACTGAGACTTGACTTTCCGCTTGCGAGCAATTAGATGGGTAGGCGTGGTCGACCTTATCCGTAGCAAGCGTCCGACGAGGCGGGCGGGCGGGAGGGTCGCCTCGAAAAAAAATATTTAAACTTAACCGTCTTAATCTTTCTGGGAGGGTCTTGGTGCGAAAAGCGCTGACTTGACGTACAGAGACTTGACTTTCCGCTTGCGAGAAATTAGATGGGTAGGCAAGGTCGACCTAATCCGTAGCGAGCGTCCGACGAGGCGGTCGGGCGGGAGGGTCGCCTCGAAAAAAAAAATTTAAACTTAACCGTTTTAATCTTTCTGGGAGGGTCTTGCTGCGAAAAGCGCTGACTTGACGTACTGAGACTTGACTTTCCGCTTGCGATCAGTTAGATGGGTAGGCGTTGTCGACCTTCTTCGTAGCGAGCGTCCGACGAGGCGGGCGGGCGGGAGGGTCGCCTCGAAAAAAAATATTTAAACCTAACCGTCTTAATCTTTCTGGGAGGGTTATGCTGCGAAAAGCGCTGACTTGACGTACTGAGACTTGACTTTCCGCTTGCGAGCAATTAGATGGGTAGGCGTGGTCGACCTTATCCGTAGCAAGCGTCTGACGAGGCGGGCGGGCGGGAGGGTCGCCTCGAAAAAAAATATTTAAACTTAACCGTCTTAATCTTTCTGGGAGGGTTATGCTGCGAAAAGCGCTGACTTGACGTACAGAGACTTGACTTTTCGCTTGCGAGTAATTAGATGGGTAGGCAAGGTCGACCTAATCCGTAGCAAGCGTCCGACGAGGCGGGTTGGCGGGAGGGTCGCCTTGAAAAAAAATATATTTAAACTTAACCGTCTTAATCTTTCTGGGAGGGTCTTGCTGCGAAAAGCGCTGACTTGACGTACTGAGACTTGACTTTCCGCTTGCGAGCAATTAGATGGGTAGGCGTGGTCGACCTTATCCGTAGCAAGCGTCCGACGAGGCTGGTGGGCGGGAGGGTCGCCTCGAAAAAAAATATTTAAACTTAACCGTCTTAATCTTTTTAGGAGGGTCTTGGTGCGAAAAGCGCTGACTTGACGTACTGAGACTTGACTTTCCGCTTGCGATAAATTAGATAGGTAGGCGTGGTCGACCTTATCCGTATCAAGCGTCCGACGAGGCGGGCGGGCGGGAGGGTCGCCTCGATAAAAAAAATTTAAACTTAACCGTCTTAATCTTTCTGGGAGGGTCTTGCTGCGAAAAGCGCTGACTTGACGTACTGAGACTTGACTTTCCGCTTGCGATCAGTTAGATGGGTAGGCGTTGTCGACCTTCTCCGTAGCGAGCGTCCGACGAGGCGGGCGGGCGGGAGGGTCGCCTCGAAAAAAAATATTTAAACTTAACCGTCTTAATCTTTCTGGGAGGGTTATGCTGCGAAAAGCGCTGACTTGACGTACTGAGACTTGACTTTCCGCTTGCGAGCAATTAGATGGGTAGGCGTGGTCGACCTTATCCGTAGCAAGCGTCTGACAAGGCGGGCGGGCGGGAAGGTCGCCTCGATAAAAAATATTTAAACTTAACCGTCTTAAGCTTTCTGGGAGGGTCTTGCTGCGAAAAGCGCTGACTTGACGTACAGAGACTTGACTTTTCGCTTGCGAGTAATTAGATGGGTAGGCAAGGTCGACCTAATCCGTAGCGAGCGTCCGACGAGGCGGGCGGGCGGGAGGGTCGCCTCGAAAAAAAATATTTAAACTTAACCGTCTTAATTTTTCTGGGAGGGTTATGCTGCGAAAAGCGCTGACTTGACGTACTGAGACTTGACTTTCCGCTTGCGAGCAATTAAATGGGTAGGCGTGGTCGACCTTATCCGTAGCAAGCGTCCGACGAGGCGGGCGGGCGGGAGGGTCGCCTCGAAAAAAAATATTTAAACTTAACCGTCTTAATCTTTCTGGGAGGGTCTTGCTGCGAAAAGCGCTGACTTTACGTACTGAAACTTGACTTTCCGCTTGCGATCAGTTAGATGGGTAGGCGTTGTCGACCTTCTCCGTAGCGAGCGTCCGACGAGGCGGGCGGGCGGGAGGGTCGCCTCGAAAAAAAATATTTAAACTTAACCGTCTTAATCTTTCTGGGAGGGTTATGCTGCGAAAAGCGCTGACTTGACATACTGAGACTTGACTTTCCGCTTGCGAGCAATTAGATGGGTAGGCGTGGTCGACCTTATCCGTAGCAAGCGTCCGACAAGGCAGGCGAGCGGGAGGGTCGCCTCGAAAAAAAATATTCAAACTTAACCGTCTTAATCTTTCTGGGAGGGTCTTGCTGCGAAAAGCGCTGACTTGACGTACAGAGACTTGACTTTTCGCTTGCGAGTAATTAGATGGGTAGGCAAGGTCGACCTAATCCGTAGCGAGCGTCCGACGAGGCAGGCGGGCGGGAGGGTCGCCTCGAAAAAAAATATTCAAACTTAACCGTCTTAATCTTTTTGGGAGGGTCTTGCTGCGAAAAGCGCTGACTTGACGTACTGAGACTTGACTTTCCGCTTGCGAGCAATTAGATGGGTAGGCGTGGTCGACCTTATCCGTAGCAAGCGTTCGACGAGGCGGGCGGGCGGGAGGGTCGCCTCGAAAAAAAATATTTAAACTTAACCGTCTTAATCTTTTTAGGAGGGTCTTGGTGCGAAAAGCGCTGACTTGACGTACAGAGACTTGACTTTCCGCTTGCGAGAAATTAGATGGGTAGGCAAGGTCGACCTAATCCGTAGCGAGCGTCCGACGAGGCGGGCGGGCGGGAGGGTCCCCTCGAAAAAAAATATTTAAACTTAACCGTCTTAATCTTTCTGGGAGGGTTATGCTGCGAAAAGCGCTGACTTGACGTACTGAGACTTGACTTTCCGCTTGCGAGTAATTAGATGGGTAGGCAAGGTCAACCTAATCCGTAGCGAGCGTCCGACGAGGCGGGCGGGCGGGAGGGTCGCCTCGAAAAAAAATATTTAAACTTAACCGTCTTTATCTTTCTGGGAGGGTCTTGGTGCGAAAAGCGCTGACTTGACGTACAGAGACTTGACTTTCCGCTTGCGAGAAATTAGATGGGTAGGCAAGGTCGACCTAATCCGTAGCGAGCGTCCGACGAGGCGGGCGGGCGGGAGGGTCGCCTCGAAAAAAAAAATTTAAACTTAACCGTCTTAATCTTTCTGGGAGGGTCTTGCTGCGAAAAGCGCTGACTTGACGTACTGAGACTTGACTTTCCGCTTGCGATCAGTTAGATGGGTAGGCGTTGTCGACCTTCTTCGTAGCGAGCGTCCGACGAGGCGGGCGGGCGGGAGGTTCGCCTCGAAAAAAAATATTTAAACTTAACCGTCTTAATCTTTCTGGGAGGGTTATGCTGCGAAAAGCGCTGACTTGACGTACTGAGACTTGACTTTCCGCTTGCGAGCAATTAGATGGGTAGGCGTGGTCGACCTTATCCGTAGCAAGCGTCCGACGAGGCGGGCGGGCGGGAGGGTCGCCTCGAAAAAAAATATTTAAACTTAACCGTCTTAATCTTTCTGGGAGGGTCTTGCTTCAAAAAGCGCTGACTTGACGTACTGAGACTTGACTTTCCGCTTGCGATCAGTTAGATGGGTAGGCGTTGTCGACCTTCTCCGTAGCGAGCGTCCGACGAGGCGGGCGGGCGGGAGGGTCGCCTCGAAAAAAAAAATTTAAACTTAACCGTCTTAAGCTTTCTGGGAGGGTCTTGCTGCGAAAAGCGCTGACTTGACGTACAGAGACTTGACTTTTCGCTTGCGAGTAATTAGATGGGTAGGCAAGGTCGACCTAATCCGTAGCGAGCGTCCGACGAGGCGGGCGGGCGGGAGGGTCGCCTCGAAAAAAAATATTTAAACTTAACCGTCTTAATCTTTCTGGGAGGGTCTTGCTGCGAAAAGCGCTGACTTGACGTACTGAGACTTGACTTTCCGCTCGCGAGCAATTAGATGGGTAGGCGTGGTCGACCTTATCCGTAGCAAGCGTCCGACGAGGCGGGCGGGCGGGAGGGTCGCCTCGAAAAAAAATATTTAAACTTAACCGTCTTAATCTTTTTAGGAGGGTCTTGGTGCGAAAAGCGCTGACTTGACGTACAGAGACTTGACTTTCCGCTTGCGAGAAATTAGATGGGTAGGCAAGGTCGACCTAATCCGTAGCGAGCGTCCGACGAGGCGGGCGGGCGGGAGGGTCCCCTCGAAAAAAAAAATTTAAACTTAACCGTCTTAATCTTTCTGGGAGGGTTATGCTGCGAAAAGCGCTGACGTGACGTACTGAGACTTGACTTTCCGCTTGCGAGTAATTAGATGGTTAGGCAAGGTCAACCTAATCCGTAGCGAGCGTCCGACGAGGCGGGCGGGCGGGAGGGTCGCCTCGAAAAAAAATATTTGAACTTAACCGTCTTAATCTTTCTGGGAGGGTCTTGCTGCGAAAAGCGCTGACTTGACGTACTGAGACTTGACTTTCCGCTTGCGAGCAATTAGATGGGTAGGCGTGGTCGACCTTATCCGTAGCAAGCGTCCGACGAGGCGGGCGGGCGGGAGGGTCGCCTCGAAAAAAAATATTTAAACTTAACCGTCTTAATCTTTCTGGGAGGGTCTTGGTGCGAAAAGCGCTGACTTGACGTACAGAGACTTGACTTTCCGCTTGCGAGAAATTAGATGGGTAGGCAAGGTCGACCTAATCCGTAGCGAGCGTCCGACGAGGCGGTCGGGCGGGAGGGTCGCCTCGAAAAAAAAAATTTAAACTTAACCGTTTTAATCTTTCTGGGAGGGTCTTGCTGCGAAAAGCGCTGACTTGACGTACTGAGACTTGACTTTCCGCTTGCGATCAGTTAGATGGGTAGGCGTTGTCGACCTTCTTCGTAGCGAGCGTCCGACGAGGCGGGCGGGCGGGAGGGTCGCCTCGAAAAAAAATATTTAAACCTAACCGTCTTAATCTTTCTGGGAGGGTTATGCTGCGAAAAGCGCTGACTTGACGTACTGAGACTTGACTTTCCGCTTGCGAGCAATTAGATGGGTAGGCGTGGTCGACCTTATCCGTAGCAAGCGTCTGACGAGGCGGGCGGGCGGGAGGGTCGCCTCGAAAAAAAATATTTAAACTTAACCGTCTTAATCTTTCTGGGAGGGTTATGCTGCGAAAAGCGCTGACTTGACGTACAGAGACTTGACTTTTCGCTTGCGAGTAATTAGATGGGTAGGCAAGGTCGACCTAATCCGTAGCAAGCGTCCGACGAGGCGGGTTGGCGGGAGGGTCGCCTTGAAAAAAAATATATTTAAACTTAACCGTCTTAATCTTTCTGGGAGGGTCTTGCTGCGAAAAGCGCTGACTTGACGTACTGAGACTTGACTTTCCGCTTGCGAGCAATTAGATGGGTAGGCGTGGTCGACCTTATCCGTAGCAAGCGTCCGACGAGGCTGGTGGGCGGGAGGGTCGCCTCGAAAAAAAATATTTAAACTTAACCGTCTTAATCTTTTTAGGAGGGTCTTGGTGCGAAAAGCGCTGACTTGACGTACTGAGACTTGACTTTCCGCTTGCGATAAATTAGATAGGTAGGCGTGGTCGACCTTATCCGTATCAAGCGTCCGACGAGGCGGGCGGGCGGGAGGGTCGCCTCGATAAAAAAAATTTAAACTTAACCGTCTTAATCTTTCTGGGAGGGTCTTGCTGCGAAAAGCGCTGACTTGACGTACTGAGACTTGACTTTCCGCTTGCGATCAGTTAGATGGGTAGGCGTTGTCGACCTTCTCCGTAGCGAGCGTCCGACGAGGCGGGCGGGCGGGAGGGTCGCCTCGAAAAAAAATATTTAAACTTAACCGTCTTAATCTTTCTGGGAGGGTTATGCTGCGAAAAGCGCTGACTTGACGTACTGAGACTTGACTTTCCGCTTGCGAGCAATTAGATGGGTAGGCGTGGTCGACCTTATCCGTAGCAAGCGTCCGACGAGGCGGGCGGGCGGGAGGGTCGCCTCGAAAAAAAATATTTAAACTTAACCGTCTTAATCTTTCTGGGAGGGTCTTGCTTCAAAAAGCGCTGACTTGACGTACTGAGACTTGACTTTCCGCTTGCGATCAGTTAGATGGGTAGGCGTTGTCGACCTTCTCCGTAGCGAGCGTCCGACGAGGCGGGCGGGCGGGAGGGTCGCCTCGAAAAAAAAAATTTAAACTTAACCGTCTTAAGCTTTCTGGGAGGGTCTTGCTGCGAAAAGCGCTGACTTGACGTACTGAGACTTGACTTTCCGCTCGCGAGCAATTAGATGGGTAGGCGTGGTCGACCTTATCCGTAGCAAGCGTCCGACGAGGCGGGCGGGCGGGAGGGTCGCCTCGAAAAAAAATATTTAAACTTAACCGTCTTAATCTTTTTAGGAGGGTCTTGGTGCGAAAAGCGCTGACTTGACGTACAGAGACTTGACTTTCCGCTTGCGAGAAATTAGATGGGTAGGCAAGGTCGACCTAATCCGTAGCGAGCGTCCGACGAGGCGGGCGGGCGGGAGGGTCCCCTCGAAAAAAAAAATTTAAACTTAACCGTCTTAATCTTTCTGGGAGGGTTATGCTGCGAAAAGCGCTGACTTGACGTACTGAGACTTGACTTTCCGCTTGCGAGTAATTAGATGGTTAGGCAAGGTCAACCTAATCCGTAGCGAGCGTCCGACGAGGCGGGCGGGCGGGAGGGTCGCCTCGAAAAAAAATATTTGAACTTAACCGTCTTAATCTTTCTGGGAGGGTCTTGCTGCGAAAAGCGCTGACTTGACGTACTGAGACTTGACTTTCCGCTTGCGAGCAATTAGATGGATAGGCGTGGTCGACCTTATCCGTAGCAAGCGTCCGACGAGGCGGGCGGGCGGGAGGGTCGCCTCGAAAAAAAATATTTAAACTTAACCGTCTTAATCTTTCTGGGAGGGTCTTGGTGCGAAAAGCGCTGACTTGACGTACAGAGACTTGACTTTCCGCTTGCGAGAAATTAGATGGGTAGGCAAGGTCGACCTAATCCGTAGCGAGCGTCCGACGAGGCGGGCGGGCGGGAGGGTCGCCTCGAAAAAAAAATTTAAACTTAACCGTTTTAATCTTTCTGGGAGGGTCTTGCTGCGAAAAGCGCTGACTTGACGTACTGAGACTTGACTTTCCGCTTGCGATCAGTTAGATGGGTAGGCGTTGTCGACCTTCTTCGTAGCGAGCGTCCGACGAGGCGGGCGGGCGGGAGGTTCGCCTCGAAAAAAAATATTTAAACTTAACCGTCTTAATCTTTCTGGGAGGGTTATGCTGCGAAAAGCGCTGACTTGACGTACTGAGACTTGACTTTCCGCTTGCGAGCAATTAGATGGGTAGGCGTGGTCGACCTTATCCGTAGCAAGCGTCTGACAAGGCGGGCGGGCGGGAAGGTCGCCTCGATAAAAAATATTTAAACTTAACCGTCTTAATCTTTCTGGGAGGGTCTTGCTGCGAAAAGCGCTGACTTGACGTACAGAGACTTGACTTTTCGCTTGCGAGTAATTAGATGGGTAGGCAAGGTCGACCTAATCCGTAGCGAGCGTCCGACGAGGCGGGCGGGCGGGAGGGTCGCCTCGAAAAAAAATATTTAAACTTAACCGTCTTAATCTTTCTGGGAGGGTTTTGCTGCGAAAAGCGCTGACTTGACATACTGAGACTTGACTTTCCGCTTGCGAGCAATTAGATGGGTAGGCGTGGTCGACCTTATCCGTAGCAAGCGTCCGACAAGGCAGGCGAGCGGGAGGGTCGCCTCGAAAAAAAATATTCAAACTTAACCGTCTTAATCTTTCTGGGAGGGTCTTGCTGCGAAAAGCGCTGACTTGACGTACAGAGACTTGACTTTTCGCTTGCGAGTAATTAGATGGGTAGGCAAGGTCGACCTAATCCGTAGCGAGCGTCCGACGAGGCAGGCGGGCGGGAGGGTCGCCTCGAAAAAAAATATTCAAACTTAACCGTCTTAATCTTTTTGGGAGGGTCTTGCTGCGAAAAGCGCTGACTTGACGTACTGAGACTTGACTTTCCGCTTGCGAGCAATTAGATGGGTAGGCGTGGTCGACCTTATCCGTAGCAAGCGTCCGACGAGGCGGGCGGGCGGGAGGGTCGCCTCGAAAAAAAATATTTAAACTTAACCGTCTTAATCTTTTTAGGAGGGTCTTGGTGCGAAAAGCGCTGACTTGACGTACAGAGACTTGACTTTCCGCTTGCGAGAAATTAGATGGGTAGGCAAGGTCGACCTAATCCGTAGCGAGCGTCCGACGAGGCGGGCGGGCGGGAGGGTCCCCTCGAAAAAAAATATTTAAACTTAACCGTCTTAATCTTTCTGGGAGGGTTATGCTGCGAAAAGCGCTGACTTGACGTACTGAGACTTGACTTTCCGCTTGCGAGTAATTAGATGGGTAGGCAAGGTCAACCTAATCCGTAGCGAGCGTCCGACGAGGCGGGCGGGCGGGAGGGTCGCCTCGAAAAAAAATATTTAAACTTAACCGTCTTTATCTTTCTGGGAGGGTCTTGGTGCGAAAAGCGCTGACTTGACGTACAGAGACTTGACTTTCCGCTTGCGAGAAATTAGATGGGTAGGCAAGGTCGACCTAATCCGTAGCGAGCGTCCGACGAGGCGGGCGGGCGGGAGGGTCGCCTCGAAAAAAAAAAATTTAAACTTAACCGTCTTAATCTTTTTAGGAGGGTCTTGGTGCGAAAAGCGCTGACTTGACGTACAGAGACTTGACTTTCCGCTTGCGAGAAATTAGATGGGTAGGCAAGGTCGACCTAATCCGTAGCGAGCGTCCGACGAGGCGGGCGGGCGGGAGGGTCCCCTCGAAAAAAAAAATTTAAACTTAACCGTCTTAATCTTTCTGGGAGGGTTATGCTGCGAAAAGCGCTGACTTGACGTACTGAGACTTGACTTTCCGCTTGCGAGTAATTAGATGGTTAGGCAAGGTCAACCTAATCCGTAGCGAGCGTCCGACGAGGCGGGCGGGCGGGAGGGTCGCCTCGAAAAAAAATATTTGAACTTAACCGTCTTAATCTTTCTGGGAGGGTCTTGCTGCGAAAAGCGCTGACTTGACGTACTGAGACTTGACTTTCCGCTTGCGATCAGTTAGATGGGTAGGCGTTGTCGACCTTCTCCGTAGCGAGCGTCCGACGAGGCGGGCGGGCGGGAGGGTCGCCTCGAAAAAAAAAATTTAAACTTAACCGTCTTAAGCTTTCTGGGAGGGTCTTGCTGCGAAAAGCGCTGACTTGACGTACTGAGACTTGACTTTCCGCTCGCGAGCAATTAGATGGGTAGGCGTGGTCGACCTTATCCGTAGCAAGCGTCCGACGAGGCGGGCGGGCGGGAGGGTCGCCTCGAAAAAAAATATTTAAACTTAACCGTCTTAATCTTTTTAGGAGGGTCTTGGTGCGAAAAGCGCTGACTTGACGTACAGAGACTTGACTTTCCGCTTGCGAGAAATTAGATGGGTAGGCAAGGTCGACCTAATCCGTAGCGAGCGTCCGACGAGGCGGGCGGGCGGGAGGGTCCCCTCGAAAAAAAAAATTTAAACTTAACCGTCTTAATCTTTCTGGGAGGGTTATGCTGCGAAAAGCGCTGACTTGACGTACTGAGACTTGACTTTCCGCTTGCGAGTAATTAGATGGTTAGGCAAGGTCAACCTAATCCGTAGCGAGCGTCCGACGAGGCGGGCGGGCGGGAGGGTCGCCTCGAAAAAAAATATTTGAACTTAACCGTCTTAATCTTTCTGGGAGGGTCTTGCTGCGAAAAGCGCTGACTTGACGTACTGAGACTTGACTTTCCGCTTGCGATCAGTTAGATGGGTAGGCGTTGTCGACCTTCTCCGTAGCGAGCGTCCGACGAGGCGGGCGGGCGGGAGGGTCGCCTCGAAAAAAAATATTTAAACTTAACCGTCTTAATCTTTCTGGGAGGGTCTTGGTGCGAAAAGCGCTGACTTGACGTACAGAGACTTGACTTTCCGCTTGTGAGAAATTAGATGGGTAGGCAAGGTCGACCTAATCCGTAGCGAGCGTCCGACGAGGCGGGCGGGCGGGAGGGTCGCCTCGAAAAAAAAATTTAAACTTAACCGTTTTAATCTTTCTGGGAGGGTCTTGCTGCGAAAAGCGCTGACTTGACGTACTGAGACTTGACTTTCCGCTTGCGATCAGTTAGATGGGTAGGCGTTGTCGACCTTCTTCGTAGCGAGCGTCCGACGAGGCGGGCGGGCGGGAGGTTCGCCTCGAAAAAAAATATTTAAACTTAACCGTCTTAATCTTTCTGGGAGGGTTATGCTGCGAAAAGCGCTGACTTGACGTACTGAGACTTGACTTTCCGCTTGCGAGCAATTAGATGGGTAGGCGTGGTCGACCTTATCCGTAGCAAGCGTCTGACAAGGCGGGCGGGCGGGAAGGTCGCCTCGATAAAAAATATTTAAACTTAACCGTCTTAATCTTTCTGGGAGGGTCTTGCTGCGAAAAGCGCTGACTTGACGTACAGAGACTTGACTTTTCGCTTGCGAGTAATTAGATGGGTAGGCAAGGTCGACCTAATCCGTAGCGAGCGTCCGACGAGGCGGGCGGGCGGGAGGGTCGCCTCGAAAAAAAATATTTAAACTTAACCGTCTTAATCTTTCTGGGAGGGTCTTGCTGCGAAAAGCGCTGACTTGACGTACTGAGACTTGACTTTCCGCTTGCGAGCAATTAGATGGGTAGGCGTGGTCGACCTTATCCGTAGCAAGCGTCCGACGAGGCGGGCGGGCGGGAGGGTCGCCTCGAAAAAAAATATTTTAACTTAACCGTCTTAATCTTTTTAGGAGGGTCTTGGTGCGAAAAGCGCTGACTTGACGTACAGAGACTTGACTTTCCGCTTGCGAGAAATTAGATGGGTAGGCAAGGTCGACCTAATCCGTAGCGAGCGTCCGACGAGGCGGGCGGGCGGGAGGGTCCCCTCGAAAAAAAATATTTAAACTTAACCGTCTTAATCTTTCTGGGAGGGTTATGCTGCGAAAAGCGCTGACTTGACGTACTGAGACTTGACTTTCCGATTGCGAGTAATTAGATGGGTAGGCAAGGTCAACCTAATCTGTAGCGAGCGTCCGACGAGGCGGGCGGGCGGGAGGGTCGCCTCGAAAAAAAATATTTAAACTTAACCGTCTTTATCTTTCTGGGAGGGTCTTGGTGCGAAAAGCGCTGACTTGACGTACAGAGACTTGACTTTCCGCTTGCGAGAAATTAGATGGGTAGGCAAGGTCGACCTAATCCGTAGCGAGCGTCCGACGAGGCGGGCGGGCGGGAGGGTCGCCTCGAAAAAAAAAATTTAAACTTAACCGTCTTAATCTTTTTAGGAGGGTCTTGGTGCGAAAAGCGCTGACTTGACGTACAGAGACTTGACTTTCCGCTTGCGAGAAATTAGATGGGTAGGCAAGGTCGACCTAATCCGTAGCGAGCGTCCGACGAGGCGGGCGGGCGGGAGGGTCCCCTCGAAAAAAAAAATTTAAACTTAACCGTCTTAATCTTTCTGGGAGGGTTATGCTGCGAAAAGCGCTGACTTGACGTACTGAGACTTGACTTTCCGCTTGCGAGTAATTAGATGGTTAGGCAAGGTCAACCTAATCCGTAGCGAGCGTCCGACGAGGCGGGCGGGCGGGAGGGTCGCCTCGAAAAAAAATATTTGAACTTAACCGTCTTAATCTTTCTGGGAGGGTCTTGCTGCGAAAAGCGCTGACTTGACGTACTGAGACTTGACTTTCCGCTTGCGAGCAATTAGATGGGTAGGCGTGGTCGACCTTATCCGTAGCAAGCGTCCGACGAGGCGGGCGGGCGGGAGGGTCGCCTCGAAAAAAAATATTTAAACTTAACCGTCTTAATCTTTCTGGGAGGGTCTTGGTGCGAAAAGCGCTGACTTGACGTACAGAGACTTGACTTTCCGCTTGCGAGAAATTAGATGGGTAGGCAAGGTCGACCTAATCCGTAGCGAGCGTCCGACGAGGCGGGCGGGCGGGAGGGTCGCCTCGAAAAAAAAAATTTAAACTTAACCGTTTTAATCTTTCTGGGAGGGTCTTGCTGCGAAAAGCGCTGACTTGACGTACTGAGACTTGACTTTCCGCTTGCGATCAGTTAGATGGGTAGGCGTTGTCGACCTTCTTCGTAGCGAGCGTCCGACGAGGCGGGCGGGCGGGAGGTTCGCCTCGAAAAAAAATATTTAAACTTAACCGTCTTAATCTTTCTGGGAGGGTTATGCTGCGAAAAGCGCTGACTTGACGTACTGAGACTTGACTTTCCGCTTGCGAGCAATTAGATGGGTAGGCGTGGTCGACCTTATCCGTAGCAAGCGTCTGACAAGGCGGGCGGGCGGGAAGGTCGCCTCGATAAAAAATATTTAAACTTAACCGTCTTAATCTTTCTGGGAGGGTCTTGCTGCGAAAAGCGCTGACTTGACGTACAGAGACTTGACTTTTCGCTTGCGAGTAATTAGATGGGTAGGCAAGGTCGACCTAATCCGTAGCGAGCGTCCGACGAGGCGGGCGGGCGGGAGGGTCGCCTCGAAAAAAAATATTTAAACTTAACCGTCTTAATTTTTCTGGGAGGGTTATGCTGCGAAAAGCGCTGACTTGACGTACTGAGACTTGACTTTCCGCTTGCGAGCAATTAGATGGGTAGGCGTGGTCGACCTTATCCGTAGCAAGCGTCCGACGAGGCGGGCGGGCGGGAGGGTCGCCTCGAAAAAAAATATTTAAACTTAACCGTCTTAATCTTTCTGGGAGGGTCTTGCTGCGAAAAGCGCTGACTTTACGTACTGAAACTTGACTTTCCGCTTGCGATCAGTTAGATGGGTAGGCGTTGTCGACCTTCTCCGTAGCGAGCGTCCGACGAGGCGGGCGGGCGGGAGGGTCGCCTCGAAAAAAAATATTTAAACTTAACCGTCTTAATCTTTCTGGGAGGGTTATGCTGCGAAAAGCGCTGACTTGACATACTGAGACTTGACTTTCCGCTTGCGAGCAATTAGATGGGTAGGCGTGGTCGACCTTATCCGTAGCAAGCGTCCGACAAGGCAGGCGAGCGGGAGGGTCGCCTCGAAAAAAAATATTCAAACTTAACCGTCTTAATCTTTCTGGGAGGGTCTTGCTGCGAAAAGCGCTGACTTGACGTACAGAGACTTGACTTTTCGCTTGCGAGTAATTAGATGGGTAGGCAAGGTCGACCTAATCCGTAGCGAGCGTCCGACGAGGCAGGCGGGCGGGAGGGTCGCCTCGAAAAAAAATATTCAAACTTAACCGTCTTAATCTTTTTGGGAGGGTCTTGCTGCGAAAAGCGCTGACTTGACGTACTGAGACTTGACTTTCCGCTTGCGAGCAATTAGATGGGTAGGCGTGGTCGACCTTATCCGTAGCAAGCGTTCGACGAGGCGGGCGGGCGGGAGGGTCGCCTCGAAAAAAAATATTTAAACTTAACCGTCTTAATCTTTTTAGGAGGGTCTTGGTGCGAAAAGCGCTGACTTGACGTACAGAGACTTGACTTTCCGCTTGCGAGAAATTAGATGGGTAGGCAAGGTCGACCTAATCCGTAGCGAGCGTCCGACGAGGCGGGCGGGCGGGAGGGTCCCCTCGAAAAAAAATATTTAAACTTAACCGTCTTAATCTTTCTGGGAGGGTTATGCTGCGAAAAGCGCTGACTTGACGTACTGAGACTTGACTTTCCGCTTGCGAGTAATTAGATGGGTAGGCAAGGTCAACCTAATCCGTAGCGAGCGTCCGACGAGGCGGGCGGGCGGGAGGGTCGCCTCGAAAAAAAATATTTAAACTTAACCGTCTTTATCTTTCTGGGAGGGTCTTGGTGCGAAAAGCGCTGACTTGACGTACAGAGACTTGACTTTCCGCTTGCGAGAAATTAGATGGGTAGGCAAGGTCGACCTAATCCGTAGCGAGCGTCCGACGAGGCGGGCGGGGGGGAGGGTCGCCTCGAAAAAAAAAATTTAAACTTAACCGTCTTAATCTTTCTGGGAGGGTCTTGCTGCGAAAAGCGCTGACTTGACGTACTGAGACTTGACTTTCCGCTTGCGATCAGTTAGATGGGTAGGCGTTGTCGACCTTCTTCGTAGCGAGCGTCCGACGAGGCGGGCGGGCGGGAGGTTCGCCTCGAAAAAAAATATTTAAACTTAACCGTCTTAATCTTTCTGGGAGGGTTATGCTGCGAAAAGCGCTGACTTGACGTACTGAGACTTGACTTTCCGCTTGCGAGTAATTAGATGGGTAGGCGTGGTCGACCTTATCCGTAGCAAGCGTCTGACAAGGCGGGCGGGCGGGAAGGTCGCCTCGATAAAAAATATTTAAACTTAACCGTCTTAATCTTTCTGGGAGGGTCTTGCTGCGAAAAGCGCTGACTTGACGTACAGAGACTTGACTTTTCGCTTGCGAGTAATTAGATGGGTAGGCAAGGTCGACCTAATCCGTAGCGAGCGTCCGACGAGGCGGGCGGGCGGGAGGGTCGCCTCGAAAAAAAATATTTAAACTTAACCGTCTTAATCTTTCTGGGAGGGTTATGCTGCGAAAAGCGCTGACTTGACGTACTGAGACTTGACATTCCGCTTGCGAGCAATTAGATGGGTAGGCGTGGTCGACCTTATCCGTAGCAAGCGTCCGACGAGGCGGGCGGGCGGGAGGGTCGCCTCGAAAAAAAATATTTAAACTTAACCGTCTTAATCTTTCTGGGAGGGTCTTGCTGCGAAAAGCGCTGACTTTACGTACTGAAACTTGACTTTCCGCTTGCGATCAGTTAGATGGGTAGGCGTTGTCGACCTTCTCCGTAGCGAGCGTCCGACGAGGCGGGCGGGCGGGAGGGTCGCCTCGAAAAAAAATATTTAAACTTAACCGTCTTAATCTTTCTGGGAGGGTTATGCTGCGAAAAGCGCTGACTTGACATACTGAGACTTGACTTTCCGCTTGCGAGCAATTAGATGGGTAGGCGTGGTCGACCTTATCCGTAGCAAGCGTCCGACAAGGCAGGCGAGCGGGAGGGTCGCCTCGAAAAAAAATATTCAAACTTAACCGTCTTAATCTTTCTGGGAGGGTCTTGCTGCGAAAAGCGCTGACTTGACGTACTGAGACTTGACTTTCCGCTTGCGAGCAATTAGATGGGTAGGCGTGGTCGACCTTATCCGTAGCAAGCGTCCGACGAGGCGGGCGGGCGGGAGGGTCGCCTCGAAAAAAAATATTTAAACTTAACCGTCTTAATCTTTTTAGGAGGGTCTTGGTGCGAAAAGCGCTGACTTGACGTACTGAGACTTGACTTTCCGCTTGCGAGTAATTAGATGGGTAGGCAAGGTCAACCTAATCCGTAGCGAGCGTCCGACGAGGCGGGCGGGCGGGAGGGTCGCCTCGAAAAAAAATATTTAAACTTAACCGTCTTTATCTTTCTGGGAGGGTCTTGCTGCGAAAAGCGCTGACTTGACGTACTGAGACTTGACTTTCCGCTTGCGAGCAATTAGATGGGTAGGCGTGGTCGACCTTATCCGTAGCAAGCGTCCGACGAGGCGGGCGGGCGGGAGGGTCGCCTCGAAAAAAAATATTTAAACTTAACCGTCTTAATCTTTCTGGGAGGGTCTTGCTGCGAAAAGCGCTGACTTGACGTACAGAGACTTGACTTTCCGCTTGCGAGAAATTAGATGGGTAGGCAAGGTCGACCTAATCCGTAGCCAGCGTCCGACGAGGCGGGCGGGCGGGAGGGTCGCCTCGAAAAAAAAAATTTAAACTTAACCGTCTTAATCTTTCTGGGAGGGTCTTGCTGCGAAAAGCGCTGACTTGACGTACTGAGACTTGACTTTCCGCTTGCGATCAGTTAGATGGGTAGGCGTTGTCGACCTTCTTCGTAGCGAGCGTCCGACGAGGCGGGCGGACGGGAGGGTCGCCTCGAAAAAAAATATTTAAACTTAACCGTCTTAATCTTTCTGGGAGGGTTATGCTGCGAAAAGCGCTGACTTGACGTACTGAGACTTGACTTTCCGCTTGCGAGCAATTAGATGGGTAGGCGTGGTCGACCTTATCCGTAGCAAGCGTCTGACAAGGCGGGCGGGCGGGAAGGTCGCCTCGATAAAAAATATTTAAACTTAACCGTCTTAATCTTTCTGGGAGGGTCTTGCTGCGAAAAGCGCTGACTTGACGTACAGAGACTTGACTTTTCGCTTGCGAGTAATTAGATGGGTAGGCAAGGTCGACCTAATCCGTAGCGAGCGTCCGACGAGGCGGGCGGGTGGGAGGGTCGCCTCGAAAAAAAATATTTAAACTTAACCGTCTTAATCTTTCTGGGAGGGTCTTGCTGCGAAAAGCGCTGACTTGACGTACAGAGACTTGACTTTCCGCTTGCGAGAAATTAGATGGGTAGGCAAGGTCGACCTAATCCGTAGCGAGCGTCCGACGAGGCGGGCGGGCGGGAGGGTCGCCTCGAAAAAAAATATTTAAACTTAACCGTCTTAATCTTTTTAGGAGGGTCTTGGTGCGAAAAGCGCTGACTTGACGTACAGAGACTTGACTTTCCGCTTGCGAGCAATTAGATGGGTAGGCGTGGTCGACCTTATCCGTAGCAAGCGTCCGACGAGGCGGGCGGGCGGGAGGGTCGCCTCGAAAAAAAATATTTAAACTTAACCGTCTTAATCTTTCTGGGAGGGTCTTGCTGCGAAAAGCGCTGACTTGACGTACTGAAACTTGACTTTCCGCTTGCGATCAGTTAGATGGGTAGGCGTTGTCGACCTTCTCCGTAGCGAGCGTCCGACGAGGCGGGCGGGCGGGAGGGTCGCCTCGAAAAAAAATATTCAAACTTAACCGTCTTAATCTTTCTGGGAGGGTCTTGCTGCGAAAAGCGCTGACTTGACATACAGAGACTTGACTTTTCGCTTGCGAGTAATTAGATGGGTAGGCAAGGTCGACCTAATCCGTAGCGAGCGTCCGACGAGGCAGGCGGGCGGGAGGGTCGCCTCGAAAAAAAATATTCAAACTTAACCGTCTTAATCTTTTTGGGAGGGTCTTGCTGCGAAAAGCGCTGACTTGACGTACTGAGACTTGACTTTCCGCTTGCGAGCAATTAGATGGGTAGGCGTGGTCGACCTTATCCGTAGCAAGCGTCCGACGAGGCGGGCGGGCGGGAGGGTCGCCTCGAAAAAAAAAATTTAAACTTAACCGTCTTAATCTTTTTAGGAGGGTCTTGGTGCGAAAAGCGCTGACTTGACGTACAGAGACTTGACTTTCCGCTTGCGAGAAATTAGATGGGTAGGCAAGGTCGACCTAATCCGTAGCGAGCGTCCGACGAGGCGGGCGGGCGGGAGGGTCGCCTCGAAAAAAAAAATTTAAACTTAACCGTCTTAATCTTTCTGGGAGGGTCTTGCTGCGAAAAGCGCTGACTTGACGTACTGAGACTTGACTTTCCGCTTGCGATCAGTTAGATGGGTAGGCGTTGTCGACCTTCTTCGTAGCGAGCGTCCGACGAGGCGGGCGGGCGGGAGGGTCGCCTCGAAAAAAAATATTTTAACTTAACCGTCTTAATCTTTCTGGGAGGGTTATGCTGCGAAAAGCGCTGACTTGACGTACTGAGACTTGACTTTCCGCTTGCGAGCAATTAGATGGGTAGGCGTGGTCGACCTTATCCGTAGCAAGCGTCTGACGAGGCGGGCGGGCGGGAGGGTCGCCTCGAAAAAAAATATTTAAACTTAACCGTCTTAATCTTTCTGGGAGGGTCTTGGTGCGAAAAGCGCTGACTTGACGTACAGAGACTTGACTTTCCGCTTGCGAGAAATTAGATGGGTAGGCAAGGTCGACCTAATCCGTAGCGAGCGTCCGACGAGGCGGGCGGGCGGGAGGGTCGCCTCGAAAAAAAAAATTTAAACTTAACCGTTTTAATCTTTCTGGGAGGGTCTTGCTGCGAAAAGCGCTGACTTGACGTACTGAGACTTGACTTTCCGCTTGCGATCAGTTAGATGGGTAGGCGTTGTCGACCTTCTTCGTAGCGAGCGTCCGACGAGGCGGGCGGGCGGGAGGTTCGCCTCGAAAAAAAATATTTAAACTTAACCGTCTTAATCTTTCTGGGAGGGTTATGCTGCGAAAAGCGCTGACTTGACGTACTGAGACTTGACTTTCCGCTTGCGAGCAATTAGATGGGTAGGCGTGGTCGACCTTATCCGTAGCAAGCGTCTGACAAGGCGGGCGGGCGGGAAGGTCGCCTCGATAAAAAATATTTAAACTTAACCGTCTTAATCTTTCTGGGAGGGTCTTGCTGCGAAAAGCGCTGACTTGACGTACAGAGACTTGACTTTTCGCTTGCGAGTAATTAGATGGGTAGGCAAGGTCGACCTAATCCTCAGCGAGCGTCCGACGAGGCGGGCGGGCGGGAGGGTCGCCTCGAAAAAAAATATTTAAACTTAACCGTCTTAATTTTTCTGGGAGGGTTATGCTGCGAAAAGCGCTGACTTGACGTACTGAGACTTGACTTTCCGCTTGCGAGCAATTAGATGGGTAGGCGTGGTCGACCTTATCCGTAGCAAGCGTCCGACGAGGCGGGCGGGCGGGAGGGTCGCCTCGAAAAAAAATATTTAAACTTAACCGTCTTAATCTTTCTGGGAGGGTCTTGCTGCGAAAAGCGCTGACTTTACGTACTGAAACTTGACTTTCCGCTTGCGATCAGTTAGATGGGTAGGCGTTGTCGACCTTCTCCGTAGCGAGCGTCCGACGAGGCGGGCGGGCGGGAGGGTCGCCTCGAAAAAAAATATTTAAACTTAACCGTCTTAATCTTTCTGGGAGGGTTATGCTGCGAAAAGCGCTGACTTGACATACTGAGACTTGACTTTCCGCTTGCGAGCAATTAGATGGGTAGGCGTGGTCGACCTTATCCGTAGCAAGCGTCCGACAAGGCAGGCGAGCGGGAGGGTCGCCTCGAAAAAAAATATTCAAACTTAACCGTCTTAATCTTTCTGGGAGGGTCTTGCTGCGAAAAGCGCTGACTTGACGTACAGAGACTTGACTTTTCGCTTGCGAGTAATTAGATGGGTAGGCAAGGTCGACCTAATCCGTAGCGAGCGTCCGACGAGGCAGGCGGGCGGGAGGGTCGCCTCGAAAAAAAATATTCAAACTTAACCGTCTTAATCTTTTTGGGAAGGTCTTGCTGCGAAAAGCTCTGACTTGACGTACTGAGACTTGACTTTCCGCTTGCGAGCAATTAGATGGGTAGGCGTGGTCGACCTTATCCGTAGCAAGCGTTCGACGAGGCGGGCGGGCGGGAGGGTCGCCTCGAAAAAAAATATTTAAACTTAACCGTCTTAATCTTTTTAGGAGGGTCTTGGTGCGAAAAGCGCTGACTTGACGTACAGAGACTTGACTTTCCGCTTGCGAGAAATTAGATGGGTAGGCAAGGTCGACCTAATCCGTAGCGAGCGTCCGACGAGGCGGGCGGGCGGGAGGGTCCCCTCGAAAAAAAATATTTAAACTTAACCGTCTTAATCTTTCTGGGAGGGTTATGCTGCGAAAAGCGCTGACTTGACGTACTGAGACTTGACTTTCCGCTTGCGAGTAATTAGATGGGTAGGCAAGGTCAACCTAATCCGTAGCGAGCGTCCGACGAGGCGGGCGGGCGGGAGGGTCGCCTCGAAAAAAAATATTTAAACTTAACCGTCTTTATCTTTCTGGGAGGGTCTTGGTGCGAAAAGCGCTGACTTGACGTACAGAGACTTGACTTTCCGCTTGCGAGAAATTAGATGGGTAGGCAAGGTCGACCTAATCCGTAGCGAGCGTCCGACGAGGCGGGCGGGCGGGAGGGTCGCCTCGAAAAAAAAAATTTAAACTTAACCGTCTTAATCTTTCTGGGAGGGTCTTGCTGCGAAAAGCGCTGACTTGACGTACTGAGACTTGACTTTCCGCTTGCGATCAGTTAGATGGGTAGGCGTTGTCGACCTTCTTCGTAGCGAGCGTCCGACGAGGCGGGCGGGCGGGAGGTTCGCCTCGAAAAAAAATATTTAAACTTAACCGTCTTAATCTTTCTGGGAGGGTTATGCTGCGAAAAGCGCTGACTTGACGTACTGAGACTTGACTTTCCGCTTGCGAGTAATTAGATGGGTAGGCGTGGTCGACCTTATCCGTAGCAAGCGTCTGACAAGGCGGGCGGGCGGGAAGGTCGCCTCGATAAAAAATATTTAAACTTAACCGTCTTAATCTTTCTGGGAGGGTCTTGCTGCGAAAAGCGCTGACTTGACGTACAGAGACTTGACTTTTCGCTTGCGAGTAATTAGATGGGTAGGCAAGGTCGACCTAATCCGTAGCGAGCGTCCGACGAGGCGGGCGGGCGGGAGGGTCGCCTCGAAAAAAAATATTTAAACTTAACCGTCTTAATCTTTCTGGGAGGGTTATGCTGCGAAAAGCGCTGACTTGACGTACTGAGACTTGACATTCCGCTTGCGAGCAATTAGATGGGTAGGCGTGGTCGACCTTATCCGTAGCAAGCGTCCGACGAGGCGGGCGGGCGGGAGGGTCGCCTCGAAAAAAAATATTTAAACTTAACCGTCTTAATCTTTCTGGGAGGGTCTTGCTGCGAAAAGCGCTGACTTTACGTACTGAAACTTGACTTTCCGCTTGCGATCAGTTAGATGGGTAGGCGTTGTCGACCTTCTCCGTAGCGAGCGTCCGACGAGGCGGGCGGGCGGGAGGGTCCCCTCGAAAAAAAATATTTAAACTTAACCGTCTTAATCTTTCTGGGAGGGTTATGCTGCGAAAAGCGCTGACTTGACATACTGAGACTTGACTTTCCGCTTGCGAGCAATTAGATGGGTAGGCGTGGTCGACCTTATCCGTAGCAAGCGTCCGACAAGGCAGGCGAGCGGGAGGGTCGCCTCGAAAAAAAATATTCAAACTTAACCGTCTTAATCTTTCTGGGAGGGTCTTGCTGCGAAAAGCGCTGACTTGACGTACTGAGACTTGACTTTCCGCTTGCGAGCAATTAGATGGGTAGGCGTGGTCGACCTTATCCGTAGCAAGCGTCCGACGAGGCGGGCGGGCGGGAGGGTCGCCTCGAAAAAAAATATTTAAACTTAACCGTCTTAATCTTTTTAGGAGGGTCTTGGTGCGAAAAGCGCTGACTTGACGTACTGAGACTTGACTTTCCGCTTGCGAGTAATTAGATGGGTAGGCAAGGTCAACCTAATCCGTAGCGAGCGTCCGACGAGGCGGGCGGGCGGGAGGGTCGCCTCGAAAAAAAATATTTAAACTTAACCGTCTTTATCTTTCTGGGAGGGTCTTGCTGCGAAAAGCGCTGACTTGACGTACTGAGACTTGACTTTCCGCTTGCGAGCAATTAGATGGGTAGGCGTGGTCGACCTTATCCGTAGCAAGCGTCCGACGAGGCGGGCGGGCGGGAGGGTCGCCTCGAAAAAAAATATTTAAACCTAACCGTCTTAATCTTTCTGGGAGGGTCTTGGTGCGAAAAGCGCTGACTTGACGTACAGAGACTTGACTTTCCGCTTGCGAGAAATTAGATGGGTAGGCAAGGTCGACCTAATCCGTAGCGAGCGTCCGACGAGGCGGGCGGGCGGGAGGGTCGCCTCGAAAAAAAAAATTTAAACTTAACCGTCTTAATCTTTCTGGGAGGGTCTTGCTGCGAAAAGCGCTGACTTGACGTACTGAGACTTGACTTTCCGCTTGCGATCAGTTAGATGGGTAGGCGTTGTCGACCTTCTTCGTAGCGAGCGTCCGACGAGGCGGGCGGACGGGAGGGTCGCCTCGAAAAAAAATATTTAAACTTAACCGTCTTAATCTTTCTGGGAGGGTTATGCTGCGAAAAGCGCTGACTTGACGTACTGAGACTTGACTTTCCGCTTGCGAGCAATTAGATGGGTAGGCGTGGTCGACCTTATCCGTAGCAAGCGTCTGACAAGGCGGGCGGGCGGGAAGGTCGCCTCGATAAAAAATATTTAAACTTAACCGTCTTAATCTTTCTGGGAGGGTCTTGCTGCGAAAAGCGCTGACTTGACGTACAGAGACTTGACTTTTCGCTTGCGAGTAATAAGATGGGTAGGCAAGGTCGACCTAATCCGTAGCGAGCGTCCGACGAGGCGGGCGGGTGGGAGGGTCGCCTCGAAAAAAAATATTTAAACTTAACCGTCTTAATCTTTCTGGGAGGGTCTTGCTGCGAAAAGCGCTGACTTGACGTACAGAGACTTGACTTTCCGCTTGCGAGAAATTAGATGGGTAGGCAAGGTCGACCTAATCCGTAGCGAGCGTCCGACGAGGCGGGCGGGCGGGAGGGTCGCCTCGAAAAAAAATATTTAAACTTAACCGTCTTAATCTTTTTAGGAGGGTCTTGGTGCGAAAAGCGCTGACTTGACGTACAGAGACTTGACTTTCCGCTTGCGAGCAATTAGATGGGTAGGCGTGGTCGACCTTATCCGTAGCAAGCGTCCGACGAGGCGGGCGGGCGGGAGGGTCGCCTCGAAAAAAAATATTTAAACTTAACCGTCTTAATCTTTCTGGGAGGGTCTTGCTGCGAAAAGCGCTGACTTGACGTACTGAAACTTGACTTTCCGCTTGCGATCAGTTAGATGGGTAGGCGTTGTCGACCTTCTCCGTAGCGAGCGTCCGACGAGGCGGGCGGGCGGGAGGGTCGCCTCGAAAAAAAATATTCAAACTTAACCGTCTTAATCTTTCTGGGAGGGTCTTGCTGCGAAAAGCGCTGACTTGACATACAGAGACTTGACTTTTAGCTTGCGAGTAATTAGATGGGTAGGCAAGGTCGACCTAATCCGTAGCGAGCGTCCGACGAGGCAGGCGGGCGGGAGGGTCGCCTCGAAAAAAAATATTCAAACTTAACCGTCTTAATCTTTTTGGGAGGGTCTTGCTGCGAAAAGCGCTGACTTGACGTACTGAGACTTGACTTTCCGCTTGCGAGCAATTAGATGGGTAGGCGTGGTCGACCTTATCCGTAGCAAGCGTCCGACGAGGCGGGCGGGCGGGAGGGTCGCCTCGAAAAAAAAAATTTAAACTTAACCGTCTTAATCTTTTTAGGAGGGTCTTGGTGCGAAAAGCGCTGACTTGACGTACAGAGACTTGACTTTCCGCTTGCGAGAAATTAGATGGGTAGGCAAGGTCGACCTAATCCGTAGCGAGCGTCCGACGAGGCGGGCGGGCGGGAGGGTCGCCTCGAAAAAAAAAATTTAAACTTAACCGTCTTAATCTTTCTGGGAGGGTCTTGCTGCGAAAAGCGCTGACTTGACGTACTGAGACTTGACTTTCCGCTTGCGATCAGTTAGATGGGTAGGCGTTGTCGACCTTCTTCGTAGCGAGCGTCCGACGAGGCGGGCGGGCGGGAGGGTCGCCTCGAAAAAAAATATTTTAACTTAACCGTCTTAATCTTTCTGGGAGGGTTATGCTGCGAAAAGCGCTGACTTGACGTACTGAGACTTGACTTTCCGCTTGCGAGCAATTAGATGGGTAGGCGTGGTCGACCTTATCCGTAGCAAGCGTCTGACGAGGCGGGCGGGCGGGAGGGTCGCCTCGAAAAAAAATATTTAAACTTAACCGTCTTAATCTTTCTGGGAGGGTCTTGCTGCGAAAAGCGCTGACTTGACGTACAAAGACTTGACTTTTCGCTTGCGAGTAATTAGATGGGTAGGCAAAGTCGACCTAATCCGTAGCGAGCGTCCGACGAGGCGGGCGGGCGGGAGGGTCGCCTCGAAAAAAAAAATTTAAACTTAACCGTCTTAATCTTTCTGGGAGGGTCTTGCTGCGAAAAGCGCTGACTTGACGTACTGAGACTTGACTTTCCGCTTGCAAGTAATTAGATGGGTAGGCGCGGTCGACCTTATCCGTAGCGATCGTTCGACGAGGCGGGCGGGCGGGAGGGTCGCCTCGAAAAAAAATATATTTAAACTTAACCGTCTTAATCTTTCTGGGAGGGTCTTGCTGCGAAAAGCGCTGACTTGACGTACAGAGACTTGACTTTTCGCTTGCGAGTAATTAGATGGGTAGGCAAGGTCGACCTTATCCGTAGCGAGCGTCCGACGAGGCGGGCGGGCGGGAGGGTCGCCTCGAAAAAAAATATTTAAACTTAACCGTCTTAATCTTTCTGGGAGGGTTATGCTGCGAAAAGCGCTGACTTGACGTACTGAGACTTGACTTTCCGCTTGCGAGCAATTAGATGGGTAGGCGTGGTCGACCTTATCCGTAGCAAGCGTCCGACGAGGCGGGCGGGCGGGAGGGTCGCCTCGAAAAAAAATATTTAAACTTAACCGTCTTAATCTTTTTGGGAGGGTCTTGCTGCGAAAAGCGCTGACTTGACGTACTGAGACTTGACTTTCCGCTTGCGAGCAATTAGATGGGTAGGCGAGGTCGACCTTATCCGTAGCAAGCGTCCGACGAGGCGGGCGGGCGGGAGGGTCGCCTCGAAAAAAAATATTTAAACTTAACCGTCTTAATCTTTTTAGGAGAGTCTTGGTGCGAAAAGCGCTGACTTGACGTACAGAGACTTGACTTTCCGCTTGCGAGAAATTAGATGGGTAGGCAAGGTCGACCTAATCCGTAGCGAGCGTCCGACGAGGCGGGCGGGCGGGAGGGTCGCCTCGAAAAAAAATATTTAAACTTAACCGTCTTAATCTTTCTGGGAGGGTCTTGCTGCGAAAAGCGCTGACTTGACGTACTGAGACTTGACTTTCCGCTTTCGATCAGTTAGATGGGTAGGCGTTGTCGACCTTATCCGTAGCAAGCGTCCGACGAGGCGGGCGGGCGGGAGGGTCGCCTCGAAAAAAAATATTCAAACTTAACCGTCTTAATCTTTCTGGGAGGGTCTTGCTGCGAAAAGCGCTGAATTGACGTACAGAGACTTGACTTTTCGCTTGCGAGTAATTAGATGGGTAGGCAAGGTCGACCTAATCCGTAGCGAGCGTCCGACGAGGCGGGCGGGCGGGAGGGTCGCCTCGAAAAAAAAATTTAAACTTAACCGTCTTAATCTTTCTGGGAGGGTCTTGCTGCGAAAAGCGCTGACTTGACGTACTGAGACTTGACTTTCCGCTTGCGAGCAATTAGATGGGTAGGCGTGGTCGACCTTATCCGTAGCAAGCGTCCGACGAGGCGGGTTGGCGGGAGGGTCGCCTTGAAAAAAAATATTTAAACTTAACCGTCTTAATCTTTTTAGGAGGGTCTTGGTGCGAAAAGCGCTGACTTGACGTACAGAGACTTGACTTTCCGCTTGCGAGCAATTAGATGGGTAGGCGTGGTCGACCTTATCCGTAGCAAGCGTCCGACGAGGCGGGCGGGCGGGAGGGTCGCCTCGAAAAAAAATATTTAAACTTAACTGTCTTAATCTTTCTGGGAGGGTCTTGCTGCGAAAAGCGCTGACTTGACGTACTGAAACTTGACTTTCCGCTTGCGATCAGTTAGATGGGTAGGCGTTGTCGACCTTCTCCGTAGCGAGCGTCCGACGAGGCGGGCGGGCGGGAGGGTCGCCTCGAAAAAAAAATATTCAAACTTAACCGTCTTAATCTTTCTGGGAGGGTCTTGCTGCGAAAAGCGCTGACTTGACGTACAGAGACTTGACTTTTCGCTTGCGAGTAATTAGATGGGTAGGCAAGGTCGACCTAATCCGTAGCGAGCGTCCGACGAGGCAGGCGGGCGGGAGGGTCGCCTCGAAAAAAAATATTCAAACTTAACCGTCTTAATCTTTTTGGGAGGGTCTTGCTGCGAAAAGCGCTGACTTGACGTACTGAGACTTGACTTTCCGCTTGCGAGCAATTAGATGGGTAGGCGTGGTCGACCTTATCCGTAGCAAGCGTCCGACGAGGCGGGCGGGCGGGAGGGTCGCCTCGAAAAAAAAAATTTAAACTTAACCGTCTTAATCTTTTTAGGAGGGTCTTGGTGCGAAAAGCGCTGACTTGACGTACAGAGACTTGACTTTCCGCTTGCGAGAAATTAGATGGGTAGGCAAGGTCGACCTAATCCGTAGCGAGCGTCCGACGAGGCGGGCGGGCGGGAGGGTCGCCTCGAAAAAAAAAATTTAAACTTAACCGTCTTAATCTTTCTGGGAGGGTCTTGCTGCGAAAAGCGCTGACTTGACGTACTGAGACTTGACTTTCCGCTTGCGATCAGTTAGATGGGTAGGCGTTGTCGACCTTCTTCGTAGCGAGCGTCCGACGAGGCGGGCGGGCGGGAGGGTCGCCTCGAAAAAAAATATTTTAACTTAACCGTCTTAATCTTTCTGGGAGGGTTATGCTGCGAAAAGCGCTGACTTGACGTACTGAGACTTGACTTTCCGCTTGCGAGCAATTAGATGGGTAGGCGTGGTCGACCTTATCCGTAGCAAGCGTCTGACGAGGCGGGCGGGCGGGAGGGTCGCCTCGAAAAAAAATATTTAAACTTAACCGTCTTAATCTTTCTGGGAGGGTCTTGCTGCGAAAAGCGCTGACTTGACGTACAAAGACTTGACTTTTCGCTTGCGAGTAATTAGATGGGTAGGCGTGGTCGACCTTATCCGTAGCAAGCGTCCGACGAGGCGGGCGGGCGGGAGGGTCGCCTCGAAAAAAAATATTTAAACTTAACCGTCTTAATCTTTTTAGGAGAGTCTTGGTGCGAAAAGCGCTGACTTGACGTACAGAGACTTGACTTTCCGCTTGCGAGAAATTAGATGGGTAGGCAAGGTCGACCTAATCCGTAGCGAGCGTCCGACGAGGCGGGCGGGCGGGAGGGTCGCCTCGAAAAAAAATATTTAAACTTAACCGTCTTAATCTTTCTGGGAGGGTCTTGCTGCGAAAAGCGCTGACTTGACGTACTGAGACTTGACTTTCCGCTTGCGATCAGTTAGATGGGTAGGCGTTGTCGACCTTATCCGTAGCAAGCGTCCGACGAGGCGGGCGGGCGGGAGGGTCGCCTCGAAAAAAAATATTCAAACTTAACCGTCTTAATCTTTCTGGGAGGGTCTTGCTGCGAAAAGCGCTGACTTGACGTACAGAGACTTGACTTTTCGCTTGCGAGTAATTAGATGGGTAGGCAAGGTCGACCTAATCCGTAGCGAGCGTCCGACGAGGCAGGCGGGCGGGAGGGTTTCCTCGAAAAAAAATATTCAAACTTAACCGTCTTAATCTTTTTGGGAGGGTCTTGGTGCGAAAAGCGCTGACTTGACGTACAGAGACTTGACTTTCCGCTTGCGAGAAATTAGATGGGTAGGCAAGGTCGACCTAATCCGTAGCGAGCGTCCGACGAGGCGGGCGGGCGGGAGGGTCGCCTCGAAAAAAAAAATTTAAACTTAACCGTCTTAATCTTTCTGGGAGGGTCTTGCTGCGAAAAGCGCTGACTTGACGTACTGAGACTTGACTTTCCGCTTGCGATCAGTTAGATGGGTAGGCGTTGTCGACCTTCTTCGTAGCGAGCGTCTGACGAGGCGGGCGGGCGGGAGGGTCGCCTCGAAAAAAAATATTTTAACTTAACCGTCTTAATCTTTCTGGGAGGGTTATGCTGCGAAAAGCGCTGACTTGACGTACTGAGACTTGACTTTCCGCTTGCGAGCAATTAGATGGGTAGGCGTGGTCGACCTTATCCGTAGCAAGCGTCAGACGAGGCGGGCGGGCGGGAGGGTCGCCTCGAAAAAAAATATTTAAACTTAACCGTCTTAATCTTTCTGGGAGGGTCTTGCTGCGAAAAGCGCTGACTTGACGTACAAAGACTTGACTTTTCGCTTGCGAGTAATTAGATGGGTAGGCAAAGTCGACCTAATCCGTAGCGAGCGTCCGACGAGGCGGGCGGGCGGGAGGGTCGCCTCGAAAAAAAAAATTTAAACTTAACCGTCTTAATCTTTCTGGGAGGGTCTTGCTGCGAAAAGCGCTGACTTGACGTACTGAGACTTGACTTTCCGCTTGCGAGTAATTAGATGGGTAGGCGCGGTCGACCTTATCCGTAGCGATCGTTCGACGAGGCGGGCGGGCGGGAGGGTCGCCTCGAAAAAAAATATATTTAAACTTAACCGTCTTAATCTTTCTGGGAGGGTCTTGCTGCAAAAAGCGCTGACTTGACGTACAGAGACTTGACTTTTCGCTTGCGAGTAATTAGATGGGTAGGCAAGGTCGACCTAATCCGTAGCGAGCGTCCGACGAGGCGGGCGGGCGGGAGGGTCGCCTCGAAAAAAAATATTTAAACTTAACCGTCTTAATCTTTCTGGGAGGGTTATGCTGCGAAAAGCGCTGACTTGACGTACTGAGACTTGACTTTCCGCTTGCGAGCAATTAGATGGGTAGGCGTGGTCGACCTTATCCGTAGCAAGCGTCCGACGAGGCGGGCGGGCGGGAGGGTCGCCTCGAAAAAAAATATTTAAACTTAACCGTCTTAATCTTTTTGGGAGGGTCTTGCTGCGAAAAGCGCTGACTTGACGTACAAAGACTTGACTTTTCGCTTGCGAGTAATTAGATGGGTTGGCAAGATCGACCTAATCCGTAGCGAGCGTCCGACGAGGCGGGCGGGCGGGAGGGTCGCCTCGAAAAAAAATATTTAAACTTAACCGTCTTAATCTTTCTGGGAGGGTCTTGCTGCGAAAAGCGCTGACTTGACGTACTGAGACTTGACTTTCCGCTTGCGAGCAATTAGATGGGTAGGCGTGGTCGACCTTATCCGTAGCAAGCGTCCGACGAGGCGGGCGGGCGGAAGGGTCGCCTCGAAAAAAAATATTTAAACTTAACCGTCTTAATCTTTTTAGGAGAGTCTTGGTGCGAAAAGCGCTGACTTGACGTACAGAGACTTGACTTTCCGCTTGCGAGAAATTAGATGGGTAGGCAAGGTCGACCTAATCCGTAGCGAGCGTCCGACGAGGCGGGCGGGCGGGAGGGTCGCCTCGAAAAAAAATATTTAAACTTAACCGTCTTAATCTTTCTGGGAGGGTCTTGCTGCGAAAAGCGCTGACTTGACGTACTGAGACTTGACTTTCCGCTTGCGATCAGTTAGATGGGTAGGCGTTGTCGACCTTCTCCGTAGCGAGCGTCCGACGAGGCTGGCGGGCGGGAGGGTCGCCTCGAAAAAAAATATTTAAACTTAACCGTCTTAATCTTTCTGGGAGGGTCTTGCTGCGAAAAGCGCTGACTTGACGTACAGAGACTTGACTTTTCGCTTGCGAGTAATTAGATGGGTAGGCAAGGTCGACCTAATCCGTAGCGAGCGTCCGACGAGGCGGGCGGGCGGGAGGGTCGCCTCGAAAAAAAAAATTTAAACTGAACCGTCTTAATCTTTCTGGGAGGGTCTTGCTGCAAAAAGCGCTGACTTGACGTACTGAGACTTGACTTTTTGCTTGCGAGTAATTAGATGGGTAGGCGCGGTCGACCTAATCCGTAGCGATCGTTCGACGAGGCGGGCTGGCGGGAGGGTCGCCTCGAAAAAAAATATTTAAAGTTAACCGTCTTAATCTTTCTGGGAGGGTCTTGCTGCGAAAAGCGCTGACTTGACGTACTGAGACTTGACTTTCCGCTTGCGAGCAATTAGATGGGTAGGCGTGGTCGACCTTATCCGTAGCAAGCGTCCGACGAGGCGGGTTGGCGGGAGGGTCGCCTTGAAAAAAAATATTTAAACTTAACCGTCTTAATCTTTTTAGGAGGGTCTTGGTGCGAAAAGCGCTGACTTGACGTACAGAGACTTGACTTTCCGCTTGCGAGCAATTAGATGGGTAGGCGTGGTCGACCTTATCCGTAGCAAGCGTCCGACGAAGCGGGCGGGCGGGAGGGTCGCCTCGAAAAAAAATATTTAAACTTAACCGTCTTAATCTTTCTGGGAGGGTCTTGCTGCGAAAAGCGCTGACTTGACGTACTGAAACTTGACTTTCCGCTTGCGATCAGTTAGATGGGTAGGCGTTGTCGACCTTCTCCGTAGCGAGCGTCTGACGAGGCGGGCGGGCGGGAGGGTCGCCTCGAAAAAAAATATTTAAACTTAACCGTCTTAATCTTTCTGGGAGGGTTATGCTGCGAAAAGCGCTGACTTGACGTACTGAGACTTGACTTTCCGCTTGCGAGCAATTAGATGGGTAGGCGTGGTCGACCTTATCCGTAGCAAGCGTCCGACGAGGCGGGCGGGCGGGAGGGTCGCCTCGAAAAAAAATATTTAAACTTAACCATCTTAATCTTTCTGGGAGGGTCTTGCTGCGAAAAGCGCTGACTTGACGTACAGAGACTTGACTTTTCGCTTGCGATCAGTTAGATGGGTAGGCGTTGTCGACCTTCTCCGTAGCGAGCGTCCGACGAGGCGGGCGGCGGGAGGGTCGCCTCGAAAAAAAATATTTAAACTTAACCGTCTTAATCTTTCTGGGAGGGTCTTGCTGCGAAAAGCGCTGACTTGACGTACTGAGACTTGACTTTCCGCTTGCGAGTAATTAGATGGGTAGGCGCGGTCGACCTTATCCGTAGCGATCGTTCGACGAGGCGGGCGGGCGGGAGGGTCGCCTCGAAAAAAAATATATTTAAACTTATCCGTCTTAATCTTTCTGGGAGGGTCTTGCTGCGAAAAGCGCTGACTTGACGTACTGAGACTTGACTTTCCGCTTGCGAGCAATTAGATGGGTAGGCGTGGTCGACCTTATCCGTAGCAAGCGTCCGACGAGGCTGGTGGGCGGGAGGGTCGCCTCGAAAAAAAATATTTAAACTTAACCGTCTTAATCTTTTTAGGAGGGTCTTGGTGCGAAAAGCGCTGACTTGACGTACAGAGACTTGACTTTCCGCTTGCGAGCAATTAGATGGGTAGGCGTGGTCGACCTTATCCGTAGCGATCGTTCGACGAGGCGGGCTGGCGGGAGGGTCGCCTCGAAAAAAAATATTTAAACTTAACCGTCTTAATCTTTCTGGGAGGGTCTTGCTGCGAAAAGCGCTGACTTGACGTACTGAGACTTGACTTTCCGCTTGCGAGCAATTAGATGGGTAGGCGTGGTCGACCTTATCCGTAGCAAGCGTCCGACGAGGCGGGTTGGCGGGAGGGTCGCCTTGAAAAAAAATATTTAAACTTAACCGTCTTAATCTTTTTAGGAGGGTCTTGGTGCGAAAAGAGCTGACTTGACGTACAGAGACTTGACTTTCCGCTTGCGAGCAATTAGATGGGTAGGCGTGGTCGACCTTATCCGTAGCAAGCGTCCGACGAGGCGGGCGGGCGGGAGGGTCGCCTCGAAAAAAAATATTTAAACTTAACCGTCTTAATCTTTCTGGGAGGGTCTTGCTGCGAAAAGCACTGACTTGACGTACTGAAACTTGACTTTCCGCTTGCGATCAGTTAGATGGGTAGGCGTTGTCGACCTTCTCCGTAGCGAGCGTCCGACGAGGCGGGCGGGCGGGAGGGTCGCCTCGAAAAAAAATATTTAAACTTAACCGTCTTAATCTTTCTGGGAGGGTTATGCTGCGAAAAGCGCTGACTTGACGTACAGAGACTTGACTTTTCGCTTGCGAGTAATTAGATGGGTAGGCAAGGTCGACCTAATCCGTAGCGAGCGTCCGACGAGGCGGGCGGGCGGGAGGGTCGCCTCGAAAAAAAATATTTAAACTTAACCGTCTTAATCTTTCTGGGAGGGTTATGCTGCGAAAAGCGCTGACTTGACGTACTGAGACTTGACTTTCCGCTTGCGAGCAATTAGATGGGTAGGCGTGGTCGACCTTATCCGTAGCAAGCGTCCGACGAGGCGGGTGGGCGGGAGGGTCGCCTCAAAAAAAAATATTTAAACTTAACCGTCTTAATCTTTCTGGGAGGGTCTTGCTGCGAAAAGCGCTGACTTGACGTACAGAGACTTGACTTTTCGCTTGCGAGTAATTAGATGGGTAGGCAAGGTCGACCTAATCCGTAGCGAGCGTCCGACGAGGCGGGCGGGCGGGAGGGTCGCCTCGAAAAAAAAAATTTAAACTGAACCGTCTTAATCTTTCTGGGAGGGTCTTGCTGCAAAAAGCGCTGACTTGACGTACTGAGACTTGACTTTTTGCTTGCGAGTAATTAGATGGGTAGGCGCGGTCGACCTAATCCGTAGCGATCGTTCGACGAGGCGGGCTGGCGGGAGGGTCGCCTCGAAAAAAAATATTTAAAGTTAACCGTCTTAATCTTTCTGGGAGGGTCTTGCTGCGAAAAGCGCTGACTTGACGTACTGAGACTTGACTTTCCGCTTGCGAGCAATTAGATGGGTAGGCGTGGTCGACCTTATCCGTAGCAAGCGTCCGACGAGGCGGGTTGGCGGGAGGGTCGCCTTGAAAAAAAATATTTAAACTTAACCGTCTTAATCTTTTTAGGAGGGTCTTGGTGCGAAAAGCGCTGACTTGACGTACAGAGACTTGACTTTCCGCTTGCGAGCAATTAGATGGGTAGGCGTGGTCGACCTTATCCGTAGCAAGCGTCCGACGAAGCGGGCGGGCGGGAGGGTCGCCTCGAAAAAAAATATTTAAACTTAACCGTCTTAATCTTTCTGGGAGGGTCTTGCTGCGAAAAGCGCTGACTTGACGTACTGAAACTTGACTTTCCGCTTGCGATCAGTTAGATGGGTAGGCGTTGTCGACCTTCTCCGTAGCGAGCGTCCGACGAGGCGGGCGGGCGGGAGGGTCGCCTCGAAAAAAAATATTTAAACTTAACCGTCTTAATCTTTCTGGGAGGGTCTTGCTGCGAAAAGCGCTGACTTGACGTACTGAGACTTGACTTTCCGCTTGCGAGCAATTAGATGGGTAGGCGTGGTCGACCTTATCCGTAGCAAGCGTCCGACGAGGCGGGTTGGCGGGAGGGTCGCCTTGAAAAAAAATATTTAAACTTAACCGTCTTAATCTTTTTAGGAGGGTCTTGGTGCGAAAAGCGCTGACTTGACGTACAGAGACTTGACTTTCCGCTTGCGAGCAATTAGATGGGTAGGCGTGGTCGACCTTAACCGTAGCAAGCGTCCGACGAGGCGGGCGGGCGGGAGGGTCGCCTCGATAAAAACAAATTAAACTTAACCGTCTTAATCTTTCTGGGAGGGTCTTGCTGCGAAAAGCGCTGACTTGACGTACAGAGACTTGACTTTTCGCTTGCGAGTAATTAGATGGGTAGGCAAGGTCGACCTAATCCGTAGCGAGCGTCCGACGAGGCGGTCGGGCGGGAGGGTCGCCTCGAAAAAAAAAATTTTAACTTAACCGTCTTAATCTTTCTGGGAGGGTCTTGCTGCAAAAAGCGCTGACTTGACGTACTGAGACTTGACTTTTTGCTTGCGAGTAATTAGATGGGTAGGCGCGGTCGACCTTATCCGTAGCGATCGTTCGACGAGGCGGGCTGGCGGGAGGGTCGCCTCGAAAAAAAATATTTAAACTTAACCGTCTTAATCTTTCTGGGAGGGTTATGCTGCGAAAAGCGCTGACTTGACGTACTGAGACTTGACTTTCCGCTTGCGAGCAATTAGATGGGTAGGCGTGGTCGACCTTATCCGTAGCAAGCGTCCGACGAGGCGGGCGGGCGGGAGGGTCGCCTCGAAAAAAAATATTTAAACTTAACCGTCTTAATCTTTCTGGGAGGGTCTTGCTGCGAAAAGCGCTGACTTGACGTACTGAAACTTGACTTTCCGCTTGCGATCAGTTAGATGGGTAGGCGTTGTCGACCTTCTCCGTAGCGAGCGTCCGACGAGGCGGGCGGGCGGGAGGGTCGCCTCGAAAAAAAATATTTAAACTTAACCGTCTTAATCTTTCTGGGAGGGTCTTGCTGCGAAAAGCGCTGACTTGACGTACAGAGACTTGACTTTTCGCTTGCGAGTAATTAGATGGGTAGGCAAGGTCGACCTAATCCGTAGCGAGCGTCCGACGAGGCGGGCGGGCGGGAGGGTCGCCTCGAAAAAAAAAATTTAAACTTAACCGTCTTAATCTTTCTGGGAGGGTCTTGCTGCAAAAAGCGCTGACTTGACGTACTGAGACTTGACTTTTTGCTTGCGAGTAATTAGATGGGTAGGCGTGGTCGACCTTATCCGTAGCAAGCGTCCGACGAGGCGGGCGGGCGGGAGGGTCGCCTCAAAAAAAAATATTTAAACTTAACCGTCTTAATCTTTCTGGGAGGGTCTTGCTGCGAAAAGCGCTGACTTGACGTACAGAGACTTGACTTTTTGCTTGCGAGTAATTAGATGGGTAGGCAAGGTCGACCTAATCCGTAGCGAGTGTCCGACGAGGCGGGCGGGCGGGAGGGTCGCCTCGAAAAAAAAAATTTAAACTTAACCGTCTTAATCTTTCGGGGAGGGTCTTGCTGCAAAAAGCGCTGACTTGACGTACTGAGACTTGACTTTTTGCTTGCGAGTAATTAGATGGGTAGGCGCGGTCGACCTTATCCGTAGCGATCGTTCGACGAGGCGGGCGGGCGGGAGGGTCGCCTCGAAAAAAAATATTTAAACTTAACCGTCTTAATCTTTCTGGGAGGGTCTTGCTGCGAAAAGCGCTGACTTGACGTACTGAGACTTGACTTTCCGCTTGCGAGCAATTAGATGGGTAGGCGTGGTCGACCTTATCCGTAGCAAGCGTCCGACGAGGCGGGTTGGCGGGAGGGTCGCCTTGAAAAAAAATATTTAAACTTAACCGTCTTAATCTTTCTGGGAGGGTCTTGCTGCAAAAAGCGCTGACTTGACGTACTGAGACTTGACTTTTTGCTTGCGAGTAATTAGATGGGTAGGCGCGGTCGACCTTATCCGTAGCGATCGTTCGACGAGGCGGGCTGGCGGGAGGGTCGCCTCGAAAAAAAATATTTAAACTTAACCGTCTTAATCTTTCTGGGAGGGTCTTGCTGCGAAAAGCGCTGACTTGACGTACTGAGACTTGACTTTCCGCTTGCGAGCAATTAGATGGGTAGGCGTGGTCGACCTTATCCGTAGCAAGCGTCCGACGAGGCGGGTTGGCGGGAGGGTCGCCTTGAAAAAAAATATTTAAACTTAACCGTCTTAATCTTTTTAGGAGGGTCTTGGTGCGAAAAGCGCTGACTTGACGTACAGAGACTTGACTTTCCGCTTGCGAGCAATTAGATGGGTAGGCGTTGTCGACCTTATCCGTAGCAAGCGTCCGACGAGGCGGGCGGGCGGGAGGGTCGCCTCGAAAAAAAATATTTAAACTTAACCGTCTTAATCTTTCTGGGAGGGTTATGCTGCGAAAAGCGCTGACTTGACGTACTGAGACTTGACTTTCCGCTTTCGAGCAATTAGATGGGTAGGCGTGGTCGACCTTATCCGTAGCAAGCGTCCGACGAGGCGGGCGGGCGGGAGGGTCGCCTCGAAAAAAAATATTTAAACTTAACCGTCTTAATCTTTCTGGGAGGGTCTTGCTGCGAAAAGCGCTGACTTGACGTACAGAGACTTGACTTTTCGCTTGCGAGTAATTAGATGGGTAGGCAAGGTCGACCTAATCCGTAGCGAGCGTCCGACGAGGCGGGCGGGCGGGAGGGTCGCCTCGAAAAAAAATATTTAAACTTAACCGTCTTAATCTTTCTGGGAGGGTTATGCTGCGAAAAGCGCTGACTTGACGTACTGAGACTTGACTTTCCGCTTGCGAGCAATTAGATGGGTAGGCGTGGTCGACCTTATCCGTAGCAAGCGTCCGACGAGGCGGGCGGGCGGGAGGGTCGCCTCAAAAAAAAATATTTAAACTTAACCGTCTTAATCTTTCTGGGAGGGTCTTGCTGCGAAAAGCGCTGACTTGACGTACTGAAACTTGACTTTCCGCTTGCGATCAGTTAGATGGGTAGGCGTTGTCGACCTTCTCCGTAGCGAGCGTCCGACGAGGCGGGCGGGCGGGAGGGTCGCCTCGAAAAAAAATATTTAAACTTAACCGTCTTAATCTTTCTGGGAGGGTCTTGCTGCGAAAAGCGCTGACTTGACGTACAGAGACTTGACTTTTCGCTTGCGAGTAATTAGATGGGTAGGCAAGGTCGACCTTATCCGTAGCGAGCGTCCGACGAGGCGGGCGGGCGGGAGGGTCGCCTCGAAAAAAAAAATTTAAACTTAACCGTCTTAATCTTTCTGGGAGGGTCTTGCTGCAAAAAGCGCTGACTTGACGTACTGAGACTTGACTTTTTGCTTGCGAGTAATTAGATGGGTAGGCGCGGTCGACCTTATCCGTAGCGATCGTTCGACGAGGCGGGCTGGCGGGAGGGTCGCCTCGAAAAAAAATATTTAAACTTAACCGTCTTAATCTTTCTGGGAGGGTCTTGCAGCGAAAAGCGCTGACTTGACGTACTGAGACTTGACTTTCCGCTTGCGAGCAATTAGATGGGTAGGCGTGGTCGACCTTATCCGTAGCAAGCGTCCGACGAGGCGGGTTGGCGGGAGGGTCGCCTTGAAAAAAAATATTTAAACTTAACCGTCTTAATCTTTTTAGGAGGGTCTTGGTGCGAAAAGCGCTGACTTGACGTACAGAGACTTGACTTTCCGCTTGCGAGCAATTAGATGGGTAGGCGTGGTCGACCTTATCCGTAGCAAGCGTCCGACGAGGCGGGCGGGCGGGAGGGTCGCCTCGATAAAAATAAATTAAACTTAACCGTCTTAATCTTTCTGGGAGGGTCTTGCTGCGAAAAGCGCTGACTTGACGTACAGAGACTTGACTTTTCGCTTGCGATCAGTTAGATGGGTAGGCGTTGTCGACCTTCTCCGTAGCGAGCGTCCGACGAGGCGGGCGGGCGGGAGGGTCGCCTCGAAAAAAAATATTTAAACTTAACCGTCTTAATCTTTCTGGGAGGGTCTTGCTGCGAAAAGCGCTGACTTGACGTACTGAGACTTGACTTTCCGCTTGCGAGTAATTAGATAGGTAGGCGCGGTCGACGTTATCCGTAGCGATCGTTCGACGAGGCGGGCCTGCGGGAGGGTTGCCTCGAAAAAAAATATATTTAAACTTATCCGTCTTAATCTTTCTGGGAGGGTCTTGCTGCGAAAAGCGCTGACTTGACGTACTGAGACTTGACTTTCCGCTTGCGAGCAATTAGATGGGTAGGCGTGGTCGACCTTATCCGTAGCAAGCGTCCGACGAGGCTGGTGGGCGGGAGGGTCGCCTCGAAAAAAAATATTTAAACTTAACCGTCTTAATCTTTTTAGGAGGGTCTTGGTGCGAAAAGCGCTGACTTGACGTACAGAGACTTGACTTTCCGCTTGCGATAAATTAGATAGGTAGGCGTGGTCGACCTTATTCGTATCAAGCGTCCGACGAGGCGGGCGGGCGGGAGGGTCGCCTCGATAAAAAAAATTTAAACTTAACCGTCTTAATCTTTCTGGGAGGGTCTTGCTTCGAAAAGCGCTGACTTGACGTACTGAGACTTGACTTTCCGCTTGCAATCAGTTAGATGGGTAGGCGTTGTCGACCTTCTCCGTAGCGAGCGTCCGACGAGGCGGGCGGGCGGGAGGGTCGCCTCGAAAAAAAATATTTAAACTTAACCGTCTTAATCTTTCTGGGAGGGTTATGCTGCGAAAAGCGCTGACTTGACGTACTGAGACTTGACTTTCCGCTTGCGAGCAATTAGATGGGTAGGCGTGGTCGACCTTATCCGTAGCAAGCGTCCGACGAGGCGGGCGGGCGGGAGGGTCGCCTCGAAAAAAAATATTTAAACTTAACCGTCTTAATCTTTCTGGGAGGGTCTTGCTGCGAAAAGCGCTGACTTGACGTACAGAGACTTGACTTTTCGCTTGCGAGTAATTAGATGGGTAGGCAAGGTCGACCTAATCCGTAGCGAGCGTCCGACGAGGCGGGCGGGCGGGAGGGTCGCCTCGAAAAAAAATATTTAAACTTAACCGTCTTAATCTTTCTGGGAGGGTCTTGCTGCTAAAAGCGCTGACTTGACGTACTGAGACTTGACTTTCCGCTTGCGAGCAATTAGATGGGTAGGCGTGGTCGACCTTATCCGTAGCAAGCGTCCGACGAGGCGGGCGGGCGGGAGGGTCGCCTCGAATAAAAAAATTTAAACTTAACCGTCTTAATCTTTCTGGGAGGGTCTTGCTGCGAAAAGCGCTGACTTGACGTACAGAGACTTGACTTTCCGCTTGCGAGAAATTAGATGGGTAGGCAAGGTCGACCTAATCTGTAGCGAGCGTCCGACGAGGCGGGCGGGCGGGAGGGTAGCCTCGAAAAAAAATATTTAAACTTAACCGTCTTAATCTTTCTGGGAGGGTCTTGCTGCGAAAAGCGCTGACTTGACGTACTGACACTTGACTTTCCGCTTGCGATCAGTTAGATGGGTAGGCGTTGTCGACCTTCTCCGTAGCGAGCGTCCGACGAGGCGGGCGGGCGGGAGGGTCGCCTCGAAAAAAAATATTTAAACTTAACCGTCTTAATCTTTCTGGGAGCGTCTTGCTGCGAAAAGCGCTGACTTGACGTACAGAGACTTGACTTTTCGCTTGCGAGTAATTAGATGGGTAGGCAAGGTCGACCTAATCCGTAGCGAGCGTCCGACGAGGCGGGCGGGCGGGAGGGTCGCCTCGAAAAAAAAAATTTAAACTTAACCGTCTTAATCTTTCTGGGAGGGTCTTGCTGCAAAAAGCGCTGACTTGACGTACTGAGACTTGACTTTTTGCTTGCGAGTAATTAGATGGGTAGGCGCGGTCGACCTTATCCGAAGCGATCGTTCGACGAGGCGGGCTGGCGGGAGGGTCGCCTCGAAAAAAAATATTTAAACTTAACCGTCTTAATCTTTCTGGGAGGGTCTTGCTGCGAAAAGCGCTGACTTGACGTACTGAGACTTGACTTTCCGCTTGCGAGCAATTAGATGGGTAGGCAAGGTCGACCTAATCCGTAGCGAGCGTCCGACGAGGCGGGCGGGCGGGAGGGTCGCCTCGAAAAAAAAAATTTAAACTTAACCGTCTTAATCTTTTTAGGAGGGTCTTGGTGCGAAAAGCGCTGACTTGACGTACAGAGACTTGACTTTCCGCTTGCGAGAAATTAGATGGGTAGGCAAGGTCGACCTAATCCGTAGCGAGCGTCCGACGAGGCGGGCGGGCGGGAGGGTCCCCTCGAAAAAAAAAATTTAAACTTAACCGTCTTAATCTTTCTGGGAGGGTTATGCTGCGAAAAGCGCTGACTTGACGTACTGAGACTTGACTTTCCGCTTGCGAGTAATTAGATGGTTAGGCAAGGTCAACCTAATCCGTAGCGAGCGTCCGACGAGGCGGGCGGGCGGGAGGGTCGCCTCGAAAAAAAATATTTGAACTTAACCGTCTTAATCTTTCTGGGAGGGTCTTGCTGCGAAAAGCGCTGACTTGACGTACTGAGACTTGACTTTCCGCTTGCGAGCAATTAGATGGGTAGGCGTGGTCGACCTTATCCGTAGCAAGCGTCCGACGAGGCGGGCGGGCGGGAGGGTCGCCTCGAAAAAAAATATTTAAACTTAACCGTCTTAATCTTTCTGGGAGGGTCTTGGTGCGAAAAGCGCTGACTTGACGTACAGAGACTTGACTTTCCGCTTGCGAGAAATTAGATGGGTAGGCAAGGTCGACCTAATCCGTAGCGAGCGTCCGACGAGGCGGGCGGGCGGGAGGGTCGCCTCGAAAAAAAAAATTTAAACTTAACCGTTTTAATCTTTCTGGGAGGGTCTTGCTGCGAAAAGCGCTGACTTGACGTACTGAGACTTGACTTTCCGCTTGCGATCAGTTAGATGGGTAGGCGTTGTCGACCTTCTTCGTAGCGAGCGTCCGACGAGGCGGGCGGGCGGGAGGTTCGCCTCGAAAAAAAATATTTAAACTTAACCGTCTTAATCTTTCTGGGAGGGTTATGCTGCGAAAAGCGCTGACTTGACGTACTGAGACTTGACTTTCCGCTTGCGAGCAATTAGATGGGTAGGCGTGGTCGACCTTATCCGTAGCAAGCGTCTGACAAGGCGGGCGGGCGGGAAGGTCGCCTCGATAAAAAATATTTAAACTTAACCGTCTTAATCTTTCTGGGAGGGTCTTGCTGCGAAAAGCGCTGACTTGACGTACAGAGACTTGACTTTTCGCTTGCGAGTAATTAGATGGGTAGGCAAGGTCGACCTAATCCGTAGCGAGCGTCCGACGAGGCGGGCGGGCGGGAGGGTCGCCTCGAAAAAAAATATTTAAACTTAACCGTCTTAATTTTTCTGGGAGGGTTATGCTGCGAAAAGCGCTGACTTGACGTACTGAGACTTGACTTTCCGCTTGCGAGCAATTAGATGGGTAGGCGTGGTCGACCTTATCCGTAGCAAGTGTCCGACGAGGCGGGCGGGCGGGAGGGTCGCCTCGAAAAAAAATATTTAAACTTAACCGTCTTAATCTTTCTGGGAGGGTCTTGCTGCGAAAAGCGCTGACTTTACGTACTGAAACTTGACTTTCCGCTTGCGATCAGTTAGATGGGTAGGCGTTGTCGACCTTCTCCGTAGCGAGCGTCCGACGAGGCGGGCGGGCGGGAGGGTCGCCTCGAAAAAAAATATTTAAACTTAACCGTCTTAATCTTTCTGGGAGGGTTATGCTGCGAAAAGCGCTGACTTGACATACTGAGACTTGACTTTCCGCTTGCGAGCAATTAGATGGGTAGGCGTGGTCGACCTTATCCGTAGCAAGCGTCCGACAAGGCAGGCGAGCGGGAGGGTCGCCTCGAAAAAAAATATTCAAACTTAACCGTCTTAATCTTTCTGGGAGGGTCTTGCTGCGAAAAGCGCTGACTTGACGTACAGAGACTTGACTTTTCGCTTGCGAGTAATTAGATGGGTAGGCAAGGTCGACCTAATCCGTAGCGAGCGTCCGACGAGGCAGGCGGGCGGGAGGGTCGCCTCGAAAAAAAATATTCAAACTTAACCGTCTTAATCTTTTTGGGAGGGTCTTGCTGCGAAAAGCGCTGACTTGACGTACTGAGACTTGACTTTCCGCTTGCGAGCAATAAGATGGGTAGGCGTGGTCGACCTTATCCGTAGCAAGCGTCCGACGAGGCGGGCGGGCGGGAGGGTCGCCTCGAAAAAAAATATTTAAACTTAACCGTCTTAATCTTTTTAGGAGGGTCTTGGTGCGAAAAGCGCTGACTTGACGTACAGAGACTTGACTTTCCGCTTGCGAGCAATTAGATGGGTAGGCAAGGTCGACCTAATCCGTAGCGAGCGTCCGACGAGGCGGGCGGGCGGGAGGGTCCCCTCGAAAAAAAATATTTAAACTTAACCGTCTTAATCTTTCTGGGAGGGTTATGCTGCGAAAAGCGCTGACTTGACGTACTGAGACTTGACTTTCCGCTTGCGAGTAATTAGATGGGTAGGCAAGGTCAACCTAATCCGTAGCGAGCGTCCGACGAGGCGGGCGGGCGGGAGGGTCGCCTCGAAAAAAAATATTTAAACTTAACCGTCTTAATCTTTCTGGGAGGGTCTTGCTGCGAAAAGCGCGGACTTGACGTACTGAGACTTGACTTTCCGCTTGCGATCAGTTAGATGGGTAGGCGTTGTCGACCTTCTTCGTAGCGAGCGTCCGACGAGGCGGGCGGGCGGGAGGTTCGCCTCGAAAAAAAATATTTAAACTTAACCGTCTTAATCTTTCTGGGAGGGTTATGCTGCGAAAAGCGCTGACTTGACGTACTGAGACTTGACTTTCCGCTTGCGAGTAATTAGATGGGTAGGCGTGGTCGACCTTATCCGTAGCAAGCGTCTGACAAGGCGGGCGGGCGGGAAGGTCGCCTCGATAAAAAATATTTAAACTTAACCGTCTTAATCTTTCTGGGAGGGTCTTGCTGCGAAAAGCGCTGACTTGACGTACAGAGACTTGACTTTTCGCTTGCGAGTAATTAGATGGGTAGGCAAGGTCGACCTAATCCGTAGCGAGCGTCCGACGAGGCGGGCGGGCGGGAGGGTCGCCTCGAAAAAAAATATTTAAACTTAACCGTCTTAATCTTTCTGGGAGGGTTATGCTGCGAAAAGCGCTGACTTGACGTACTGAGACTTGACATTCCGCTTGCGAGCAATTAGATGGGTAGGCGTGGTCGACCTTATCCGTAGCAAGCGTCCGACGAGGCGGGCGGGCGGGAGGGTCGCCTCGAAAAAAAATATTTAAACTTAACCGTCTTAATCTTTCTGGGAGGGTCTTGCTGCGAAAAGCGCTGACTTTACGTACTGAAACTTGACTTTCCGCTTGCGATCAGTTAGATGGGTAGGCGTTGTCGACCTTCTCCGTAGCGAGCGTCCGACGAGGCGGGCGGGCGGGAGGGTCGCCTCGAAAAAAAATATTTAAACTTAACCGTCTTAATCTTTCTGGGAGGGTTATGCTGCGAAAAGCGCTGACTTGACATACTGAGACTTGACTTTCCGCTTGCGAGCAATTAGATGGGTAGGCGTGGTCGACCTTATCCGTAGCAAGCGTCCGACAAGGCAGGCGAGCGGGAGGGTCGCCTCGAAAAAAAATATTCAAACTTAACCGTCTTAATCTTTCTGGGAGGGTCTTGCTGCGAAAAGCGCTGACTTGACGTACAGAGACTTGACTTTTCGCTTGCGAGTAATTAGATGGGTAGGCAAGGTCGACCTAATCCGTAGCGAGCGTCCGACGAGGCAGGCGGGCGGGAGGGTCGCCTCGAAAAAAAATATTCAAACTTAACCGTCTTAATCTTTTTGGGAGGGTCTTGCTGCGAAAAGCGCTGACTTGACGTACTGAGACTTGACTTTCCGCTTGCGAGCAATTAGATGGGTAGGCGTGGTCGACCTTATCCGTAGCAAGCGTCCGACGAGGCGGGCGGGCGGGAGGGTCGCCTCGAAAAAAAATATTTAAACTTAACCGTCTTAATCTTTTTAGGAGGGTCTTGGTGCGAAAAGCGCTGACTTGACGTACTGAGACTTGACTTTCCGCTTGCGAGTAATTAGATGAGTAGGCAAGGTCAACCTAATCCGTAGCGAGCGTCCGACGAGGCGGGCGGGCGGGAGGGTCGCCTCGAAAAAAAATATTTAAACTTAACCGTCTTTATCTTTCTGGGAGGGTCTTGCTGCGAAAAGCGCTGACTTGACGTACTGAGACTTGACTTTCCGCTTGCGAGCAATTAGATGGGTAGGCGTGGTCGACCTTATCCGTAGCAAGCGTCCGACGAGGCGGGCGGGCGGGAGGGTCGCCTCGAAAAAAAATATTTAAACTTAACCGTCTTAATCTTTCTGGGAGGGTCTTGGTGCGAAAAGCGCTGACTTGACGTACAGAGACTTGACTTTCCGCTTGCGAGAAATTAGATGGGTAGGCAAGGTCGACCTAATCCGTAGCGAGCGTCCGACGAGGCGGGCGGGCGGGAGGGTCGCCTCGAAAAAAAAAATTTAAACTTAACCGTCTTAATCTTTCTGGGAGGGTCTTGCTGCGAAAAGCGCTGACTTGACGTACTGAGACTTGACTTTCCGCTTGCGATCAGTTAGATGGGTAGGCGTTGTCGACCTTCTTCGTAGCGAGCGTCCGACGAGGCGGGCGGACGGGAGGGTCGCCTCGAAAAAAAATATTTAAACTTAACCGTCTTAATCTTTCTGGGAGGGTTATGCTGCGAAAAGCGCTGACTTGACGTACTGAGACTTGACTTTCCGCTTGCGAGCAATTAGATGGGTAGGCGTGGTCGACCTTATCCGTAGCAAGCGTCTGACAAGGCGGACGGGCGGGAAGGTCGCCTCGATAAAAAATATTTAAACTTAACCGTCTTAATCTTTCTGGGAGGGTCTTGCTGCGAAAAGCGCTGACTTGACGTACAGAGACTTGACTTTTCGCTTGCGAGTAATTAGATGGGTAGGCAAGGTCGACCTAATCCGTAGCGAGCGTCCGACGAGGCGGGCGGGTGGGAGGGTCGCCTCGAAAAAAAATATTTAAACTTAACCGTCTTAATCTTTCTGGGAGGGTCTTGCTGCGAAAAGCGCTGACTTGACGTACAGAGACTTGACTTTCCGCTTGCGAGAAATTAGATGGGTAGGCAAGGTCGACCTAATCCGTAGCGAGCGTCCGACGAGGCGGGCGGGCGGGAGGGTCGCCTCGAAAAAAAATATTTAAACTTAACCGTCTTAATCTTTTTAGGAGGGTCTTGGTGCGAAAAGCGCTGACTTGACGTACAGAGACTTGACTTTCCGCTTGCGAGCAATTAGATGGGTAGGCGTGGTCGACCTTATCCGTAGCAAGCGTCCGACGAGGCGGGCGGGCGGGAGGGTCGCCTCGAAAAAAAATATTTAAACTTAACCGTCTTAATCTTTCTGGGAGGGTCTTGCTGCGAAAAGCGCTGACTTGACGTACTGAAACTTGACTTTCCGCTTGCGATCAGTTAGATGGGTAGGCGTTGTCGACCTTCTCCGTAGCGAGCGTCCGACGAGGCGGGCGGGCGGGAGGGTCGCCTCGAAAAAAAATATTCAAACTTAACCGTCTTAATCTTTCTGGGAGGGTCTTGCTGCGAAAAGCGCTGACTTGACATACAGAGACTTGACTTTTCGCTTGCGAGTAATTAGATGGGTAGGCAAGGTCGACCTAATCCGTAGCGAGCGTCCGACGAGGCAGGCGGGCGGGAGGGTCGCCTCGAAAAAAAATATTCAAACTTAACCGTCTTAATCTTTTTGGGAGGGTCTTGCTGCGAAAAGCGCTGACTTGACGTACTGAGACTTGACTTTCCGCTTGCGAGCAATTAGATGGGTAGGCGTGGTCGACCTTATCCGTAGCAAGCGTCCGACGAGGCGGGCGGGCGGGAGGGTCGCCTCGAAAAAAAAAATTTAAACTTAACCGTCTTAATCTTTTTAGGAGGGTCTTGGTGCGAAAAGCGCTGACTTGACGTACTGAGACTTGACTTTCCGCTTGCGATCAGTTAGATGGGTAGGCGTTGTCGACCTTCTTCGTAGCGAGCGTCCGACGAGGCGGGCGGGCGGGAGGGTCGCCTCGAAAAAAAATATTTTAACTTAACCGTCTTAATCTTTCTGGGAGGGTTATGCTGCGAAAAGCGCTGACTTGACGTACTGAGACTTGACTTTCCGCTTGCGAGCAATTAGATGGGTAGGCGTGGTCGACCTTATCCGTAGCAAGCGTCTGACGAGGCGGGCGGGCGGGAGGGTCGCCTCGAAAAAAAATATTTAAACTTAACCGTCTTAATCTTTCTGGGAGGGTCTTGCTGCGAAAAGCGCTGACTTGACGTACAAAGACTTGACTTTTCGCTTGCGAGTAATTAGATGGGTAGGCAAAGTCGACCTAATCCGTAGCGAGCGTCCGACGAGGCGGGCGGGCGGGAGGGTCGCCTCGAAAAAAAAAATTTAAACTTAACCGTCTTAATCTTTCTGGGAGGGTCTTGCTGCGAAAAGCGCTGACTTGACGTACTGAGACTTGACTTTCCGCTTGCGAGTAATTAGATGGGTAGGCGCGGTCGACCTTATCCGTAGCGATCGTTCGACGAGGCGGGCGGGCGGGAGGGTCGCCTCGAAAAAAAATATATTTAAACTTAACCGTCTTAATCTTTCTGGGAGGGTCTTGCTGCGAAAAGCGCTGACTTGACGTACAGAGACTTGACTTTTCGCTTGCGAGTAATTAGATGGGTAGGCAAGGTCGACCTTATCCGTAGCGAGCGTCCGACGAGGCGGGCGGGCGGGAGGGTCGCCTCGAAAAAAAATATTTAAACTTAACCGTCTTAATCTTTCTGGGAGGGTTATGCTGCGAAAAGCGCTGACTTGACGTACTGAGACTTGACTTTCCGCTTGCGAGCAATTAGATGGGTAGGCGTGGTCGACCTTATCCGTAGCAAGCGTCCGACGAGGCGGGCGGGCGGGAGGGTCGCCTCGAAAAAAAATATTTAAACTTAACCGTCTTAATCTTTTTGGGAGGGTCTTGCTGCGAAAAGCGCTGACTTGACGTACAAAGACTTGACTTTTCGCTTGCGAGTAATTAGATGGGTTGGCAAGATCGACCTAATCCGTAGCGAGCGTCCGACGAGGCGGGCGGGCGGGAGGGTCGCCTCGAAAAAAAATATTTAAACTTAACCGTCTTAATCTTTCTGGGAGGGTCTTGCTGCGAAAAGCGCTGACTTGACGTACTGAGACTTGACTTTCCGCTTGCGAGCAATTAGATGGGTAGGCGTGGTCGACCTTATCCGTAGCAAGCGTCCGACGAGGCGGGCGGGCGGGAGGGTCGCCTCGAAAAAAAATATTTAAACTTAACCGTCTTAATCTTTTTAGGAGAGTCTTGGTGCGAAAAGCGCTGACTTGACGTACAGAGACTTGACTTTCCGCTTGCGAGAAATTAGATGGGTAGGCAAGGTCGACCTAATCCGTAGCGAGCGTCCGACGAGGCGGGCGGGCGGGAGGGTCGCCTCGAAAAAAAATATTTAAACTTAACCGTCTTAATCTTTCTGGGAGGGTCTTGCTGCGAAAAGCGCTGACTTGACGTACTGAGACTTGACTTTCCGCTTTCGATCAGTTAGATGGGTAGGCGTTGTCGACCTTATCCGTAGCAAGCGTCCGACGAGGCGGGCGGGCGGGAGGGTCGCCTCGAAAAAAAATATTCAAACTTAACCGTCTTAATCTTTCTGGGAGGGTCTTGCTGCGAAAAGCGCTGACTTGACGTACAGAGACTTGACTTTTCGCTTGCGAGTAATTAGATGGGTAGGCAAGGTCGACCTAATCCGTAGCGAGCGTCGGACGAGGCGGGCGGGCGGGAGGGTCGCCTCGAAAAAAAAATTTAAACTTAACCGTCTTAATCTTTCTGGGAGGGTCTTGCTGCGAAAAGCGCTGACTTGACGTACTGAGACTTGACTTTCCGCTTGCGAGCAATTAGATGGGTAGGCGTGGTCGACCTTATCCGTAGCAAGCGTCCGACGAGGCGGGTTGGCGGGAGGGTCGCCTTGAAAAAAAATATTTAAACTTAACCGTCTTAATCTTTTTAGGAGGGTCTTGGTGCGAAAAGCGCTGACTTGACGTACAGAGACTTGACTTTCCGCTTGCGAGCAATTAGATGGGTAGGCGTGGTCGACCTTATCCGTAGCAAGCGTCCGACGAGGCGGGCGGGCGGGAGGGTCGCCTCGAAAAAAAATATTTAAACTTAACCGTCTTAATCTTTCTGGGAGGGTCTTGCTGCGAAAAGCGCTGACTTGACGTACTGAAACTTGACTTTCCGCTTGCGATCAGTTAGATGGGTAGGCGTTGTCGACCTTCTCCGTAGCGAGCGTCCGACGAGGCGGGCGGGCGGGAGGGTCGCCTCGAAAAAAAAATATTCAAACTTAACCGTCTTAATCTTTCTGGGAGGGTCTTGCTGCGAAAAGCGCTGACTTGACGTACAGAGACTTGACTTTTCGCTTGCGAGTAATTAGATGGGTAGGCAAGGTCGACCTAATCCGTAGCGAGCGTCCGACGAGGCAGGCGGGCGGGAGGGTCGCCTCGAAAAAAAATATTCAAACTTAACCGTCTTAATCTTTTTGGGAGGGTCTTGCTGCGAAAAGCGCTGACTTGACGTACTGAGACTTGACTTTCCGCTTGCGAGCAATTAGATGGGTAGGCGTGGTCGACCTTATCCGTAGCAAGCGTCCGACGAGGCGGGCGGGCGGGAGGGTCGCCTCGAAAAAAAAAATTTAAACTTAACCGTCTTAATCTTTTTAGGAGGGTCTTGGTGCGAAAAGCGCTGACTTGACGTACAGAGACTTGACTTTCCGCTTGCGAGAAATTAGATGGGTAGGCAAGGTCGACCTAATCCGTAGCGAGCGTCCGACGAGGCGGGCGGGCGGGAGGGTCGCCTCGAAAAAAAAAATTTAAACTTAACCGTCTTAATCTTTCTGGGAGGGTCTTGCTGCGAAAAGCGCTGACTTGACGTACTGAGACTTGACTTTCCGCTTGCGATCAGTTAGATGGGTAGGCGTTGTCGACCTTCTTCGTAGCGAGCGTCCGACGAGGCGGGCGGGCGGGAGGGTCGCCTCGAAAAAAAATATTTTAACTTAACCGTCTTAATCTTTCTGGGAGGGTTATGCTGCGAAAAGCGCTGACTTGACGTACTGAGACTTGACTTTCCGCTTGCGAGCAATTAGATGGGTAGGCGTGGTGGACCTTATCCGTAGCAAGCGTCTGACGAGGCGGGCGGGCGGGAGGGTCGCCTCGAAAAAAAATATTTAAACTTAACCGTCTTAATCTTTCTGGGAGGGTCTTGCTGCGAAAAGCGCTGACTTGACGTACAAAGACTTGACTTTTCGCTTGCGAGTAATTAGATGGGTAGGCGTGGTCGACCTTATCCGTAGCAAGCGTCCGACGAGGCGGGCGGGCGGGAGGGTCGCCTCGAAAAAAAATATTTAAACTTAACCGTCTTAATCTTTTTAGGAGAGTCTTGGTGCGAAAAGCGCTGACTTGACGTACAGAGACTTGACTTTCCGCTTGCGAGAAATTAGATGGGTAGGCAAGGTCGACCTAATCCGTAGCGAGCGTCCGACGAGGCGGGCGGGCGGGAGGGTCGCCTCGAAAAAAAATATTTAAACTTAACCGTCTTAATCTTTCTGGGAGGGTCTTGCTGCGAAAAGCGCTGACTTGACGTACTGAGACTTGACTTTCCGCTTGCGATCAGTTAGATGGGTAGGCGTTGTCGACCTTATCCGTAGCAAGCGTCCGACGAGGCGGGCGGGCGGGAGGGTCGCCTCGAAAAAAAATATTCAAACTTAACCGTCTTAATCTTTCTGGGAGGGTCTTGCTGCGAAAAGCGCTGACTTGACGTACAGAGACTTGACTTTCCGCTTGCGAGAAATTAGATGGGTAGGCAAGGTCGACCTAATCCGTAGCGAGCGTCCGACGAGGCGGGCGGGCGGGAGGGTCGCCTCGAAAAAAAAAATTTAAACTTAACCGTCTTAATCTTTCTGGGAGGGTCTTGCTGCGAAAAGCGCTGACTTGACGTACTGAGACTTGACTTTCCGCTTGCGATCAGTTAGATGGGTAGGCGTTGTCGACCTTCTTCGTAGCGAGCGTCCGACGAGGCGGGCGGGCGGGAGGGTTGCCTCGAAAAAAAATATTTTAACTTAACCGTCTTAATCTTTCTGGGAGGGTTATGCTGCGAAAAGCGCTGACTTGACGTACTGAGACTTGACTTTCCGCTTGCGAGCAATTAGATGGGTAGGCGTGGTCGACCTTATCCGTAGCAAGCGTCTGACGAGGCGGGCGGGCGGGAGGGTCGCCTCGAAAAAAAATATTTAAACTTAACCGTCTTAATCTTTCTGGGAGGGTCTTGCTGCGAAAAGCGCTGACTTGACGTACAAAGACTTGACTTTTCGCTTGCGAGTAATTAGATGGGTAGGCGTGGTCGACCTTATCCGTAGCAAGCGTCCGACGAGGCGGGCGGGCGGGAGGGTCGCCTCGAAAAAAAATATTTAAACTTAACCGTCTTAATTTTTTTAGGAGAGTCTTGGTGCGAAAAGCGCTGACTTGACGTACAGAGACTTGACTTTCCGCTTGCGAGAAATTAGATGGGTAGGCAAGGTCGACCTAATCCGTAGCGAGCGTCCGACGAGGCGGGCGGGCGGGAGGGTCGCCTCGAAAAAAAATATTTAAACTTAACCGTCTTAATCTTTCTGGGAGGGTCTTGCTGCGAAAAGCGCTGACTTGACGTACTGAGACTTGACTTTCCGCTTGCGATCAGTTAGATGGGTAGGCGTTGTCGACCTTATCCGTAGCAAGCGTCCGACGAGGCGGGCGGGCGGGAGGGTCGCCTCGAAAAAAAATATTCAAACTTAACCGTCTTAATCTTTCTGGGAGGGTCTTGCTGCGAAAATCGCTGACTCTACGTACAGAGACTTGACTTTTCGCTTGCGAGTAATTAGATGGGTAGGCAAGGTCGACCTAATCCGTAGCGAGCGTCCGACGAGGAAGGCGGGCGGGAGGGTCGCCTCGAAAAAAAATATTCAAACTTAACCGTCTTAATCTTTTTGGGAGGGTCTTGGTGCGAAAAGCGCTGACTTGACGTACAGAGACTTGACTTTCCGCTTGCGAGAAATTAGATGGGTAGGCAAGGTCGACCTAATCCGTAGCGAGCGTCCGACGAGGCGGGCGGGCGGGAGGGTCGCCTCGAAAAAAAAAATTTAAACTTAACCGTCTTAATCTTTCTGGGAGGGTCTTGCTGCGAAAAGCGCTGACTTGACGTACTGAGACTTGACTTTCCGCTTGCGATCAGTTAGATGGGTAGGCGTTGTCGACCTTCTTCGTAGCGAGCGTCCGACGAGGCGGGCGGGCGGGAGGGTCGCCTCGAAAAAAAATATTTTAACTTAACCGTCTTAATCTTTCTGGGAGGGTTATGCTGCGAAAAGCGCTGACTTGACGTACTGAGACTTGACTTTCCGCTTGCGAGCAATTAGATGGGTAGGCGTGGTCGACCTTATCCGTAGCAAGCGTCAGACGAGGCGGGCGGGCGGGAGGGTCGCCTCGAAAAAAAATATTTAAACTTAACCGTCTTAATCTTTCTGGGAGGGTCTTGCTGCGAAAAGCGCTGACTTGACGTACAAAGACTTGACTTTTCGCTTGCGAGTAATTAGATGGGTAGGCAAAGTCGACCTAATCCGTAGCGAGCGTCCGACGAGGCGGGCGGGCGGGAGGGTCGCCTCGAAAAAAAAAATTTAAACTTAACCGTCTTAATCTTTCTGGGAGGGTCTTGCTGCGAAAAGCGCTGACTTGACGTACTGAGACTTGACTTTCCGCTTGCGAGTAATTAGATGGGTAGGCGCGGTCGACCTTATCCGTAGCGATCGTTCGACGAGGCGGGCGGGCGGGAGGGTCGCCTCGAAAAAAAATATATTTAAACTTAACCGTCTTAATCTTTCTGGGAGGGTCTTGCTGCGAAAAGCGCTGACTTGACGTACAGAGACTTGACTTTTCGCTTGCGAGTAATTAGATGGGTAGGCAAGGTCGACCTAATCCGTAGCGAGCGTCCGACGAGGCGGGCGGGCGGGAGGGTCGCCTCGAAAAAAAATATTTAAACTTAACCGTCTTAATCTTTCTAGGAGGGTTATGCTGCGAAAAGCGCTGACTTGACGTACTGAGACTTGACTTTCCGCTTGCGAGCAATTAGATGGGTAGGCGTGGTCGACCTTATCCGTAGCAAGCGTCCGACGAGGCGGGCGGGCGGGAGGGTCGCCTCGAAAAAAAATATTTAAACTTAACCGTCTTAATCTTTTTGGGAGGGTCTTGCTGCGAAAAGCGCTGACTTGACGTACAAAGACTTGACTTTTCGCTTGCGAGTAATTAGATGGGTTGGCAAGATCGACCTAATCCGTAGCGAGCGTCCGACGAGGCGGGCGGGCGGGAGGGTCGCCTCGAAAAAAAATATTTAAACTTAACCGTCTTAATCTTTCTGGGAGGGTCTTGCTGCGAAAAGCGCTGACTTGACGTACTGAGACTTGACTTTCCGCTTGCGAGCAATTAGATGGGTAGGCGTGGTCGACCTTATCCGTAGCAAGCGTCCGACGAGGCGGGCGGGCGGAAGGGTCGCCTCGAAAAAAAATATTTAAACTTAACCGTCTTAATCTTTTTAGGAGAGTCTTGGTGCGAAAAGCGCTGACTTGACGTACAGAGACTTGACTTTCCGCTTGCGAGAAATTAGATGGGTAGGCAAGGTCGACCTAATCCGTAGCGAGCGTCCGACGAGGCGGGCGGGCGGGAGGGTCGCCTCGAAAAAAAATATTTAAACTTAACCGTCTTAATCTTTCTGGGAGGGTCTTGCTGCGAAAAGCGCTGACTTGACGTACTGAGACTTGACTTTCCGCTTGCGATCAGTTAGATGGGTAGGCGTTGTCGACCTTCTCCGTAGCGAGCGTCCGACGAGGCTGGCGGGCGGGAGGGTCGCCTCGAAAAAAAATATTTAAACTTAACCGTCTTAATCTTTCTGGGAGGGTCTTGCTGCGAAAAGCGCTGACTTGACGTACAGAGACTTGACTTTTCGCTTGCGAGTAATTAGATGGGTAGGCAAGGTCGACCTAATCCGTAGCGAGCGTCCGACGAGGCGGGCGGGCGGGAGGGTCGCCTCGAAAAAAAAAATTTAAACTGAACCGTCTTAATCTTTCTGGGAGGGTCTTGCTGCAAAAAGCGCTGACTTGACGTACTGAGACTTGACTTTTTGCTTGCGAGTAATTAGATGGGTAGGCGCGGTCGACCTAATCAGTAGCGATCGTTCGACGAGGCGGGCTGGCGGGAGGGTCGCCTCGAAAAAAAATATTTAAAGTTAACCGTCTTAATCTTTCTGGGAGGGTCTTGCTGCGAAAAGCGCTGACTTGACGTACTGAGACTTGACTTTCCGCTTGCGAGCAATTAGATGGGTAGGCGTGGTCGACCTTATCCGTAGCAAGCGTCCGACGAGGCGGGTTGGCGGAAGGGTCGCCTTGAAAAAAAATATTTAAACTTAACCGTCTTAATCTTTTTAGGAGGGTCTTGGTGCGAAAAGCGCTGACTTGACGTACAGAGACTTGACTTTCCGCTTGCGAGCAATTAGATGGGTAGGCGTGGTCGACCTTATCCGTAGCAAGCGTCCGACGAAGCGGGCGGGCGGGAGGGTCGCCTCGAAAAAAAATATTTAAACTTAACCGTCTTAATCTTTCTGGGAGGGTCTTGCTGCGAAAAGCGCTGACTTGACGTACTGAAACTTGACTTTCCGCTTGCGATCAGTTAGATGGGTAGGCGTTGTCGACCTTCTCCGTAGCGAGCGTCCGACGAGGCGGGCGGGCGGGAGGGTCGCCTCGAAAAAAAATATTTAAACTTAACCGTCTTAATCTTTCTGGGAGGGTTATGCTGCGAAAAGCGCTGACTTGACGTACTGAGACTTGACTTTCCGCTTGCGAGCAATTAGATGGGTAGGCGTGGTCGACCTTATCCGTAGCAAGCGTCCGACGAGGCGGGCGGGCGGGAGGGTCGCCTCGAAAAAAAATATTTAAACTTAACCGTCTTAATCTTTCTGGGAGGGTCTTGCTGCGAAAAGCGCTGACTTGACGTACAGAGACTTGACTTTTCGCTTGCGATCAGTTAGATGGGTAGGCGTTGTCGACCTTCTCCGTAGCGAGCGTCCGACGAGGCGGGCGGCGGGAGGGTCGCCTCGAAAAAAAATATTTAAACTTAACCGTCTTAATCTTTCTGGGAGGGTCTTGCTGCGAAAAGCGCTGACTTGACGTACTGAGACTTGACTTTCCGCTTGCGAGTAATTAGATGGGTAGGCGCGGTCGACCTTATCCGTAGCGATCGTTCGACGAGGCGGGCGGGCGGGAGGGTCGCCTCGAAAAAAAATATATTTAAACTTATCCGTCTTAATCTTTCTGGGAGGGTCTTGCTGCGAAAAGCGCTGACTTGACGTACTGAGACTTGACTTTCCGCTTGCGAGCAATTAGATGGGTAGGCGTGGTCGACCTTATCCGTAGCAAGCGTCCGACGAGGCTGGTGGGCGGGAGGGTCGCCTCGAAAAAAAATATTTAAACTTAACCGTCTTAATCTTTCTGGGAGGGTCTTGCTGCGAAAAGCACTGACTTGACGTACAGAGACTTGACTTTTCGCTTGCGAGTAATTAGATGGGTAGGCAAGGTCGACCTAATCCGTAGCGAGCGTCCGACGAGGCGGGCGGGCGGAAGGGTCGCCTCGAAAAAAAATATTTTAACTTAACCGTCTTAATCTTTCTGGGAGGGTCTTGCTGCTAAAAGCGCTGACTTGACGTACTGAGACTTGACTTTCCGCTTGCGAGCAATTAGATGGGTAGGCGTGGTTGACCTTATCCGTAGCAAGCGTCCGACGAGGCGGGCGGGCGGGAGGGTCGCCTCGAAAAAAAAAATTTAAACTTAACCGTCTTAATCTTTCTGGGAGGGTCTTGCTGCGAAAAGCGCTGACTTGACGTACAGAGACTTGACTTTCCGCTTGCGAGAAATTAGATGGGTAGGCAAGGTCGACCTAATCTGTAGCGAGCGTCCGACGAGGCGGGCGGGCGGGAGGGTAGCCTCGAAAAAAAATATTTAAACTTAACCGTCTTAATCTTTCTGGGAGGGTCTTGCTGCGAAAAGCGCTGACTTGACGTACTGAGACTTGACTTTCCGCTTGCGATCAGTTAGATGGGTAGGCGTTGTCGACCTTATCCGTAGCAAGCGTCCGACGAGGCGGGCGGGCGGGAGGGTCGCCTCGAAAAAAAATATTCAAACTTAACCGTCTTAATCTTTCTGGGAGGGTCTTGCTGCGAAAAGCGCTGACTTGACGTACAGAGACTTGACTTTCCGCTTGCGAGAAATTAGATGGGTAGGCAAGGTCGACCTAATCCGTAGCGAGCGTCCGACGAGGCGGGCGGGCGGGAGGGTCGCCTCGAAAAAAAAAATTTAAACTTAACCGTCTTAATCTTTCTGGGAGGGTCTTGCTGCGAAAAGCGCTGACTTGACGTACTGAGACTTGACTTTCCGCTTGCGATCAGTTAGATGGGTAGGCGTTGTCGACCTTCTTCGTAGCGAGCGTCCGACGAGGCGGGCGGGCGGGAGGGTTGCCTCGAAAAAAAATATTTTAACTTAACCGTCTTAATCTTTCTGGGAGGGTTATGCTGCGAAAAGCGCTGACTTGACGTACTGAGACTTGACTTTCCGCTTGCGAGCAATTAGATGGGTAGGCGTGGTCGATCTTATCCGTAGCAAGCGTCTGACGAGGCAGGCGGGCGGGAGGGTCGCCTCGAAAAAAAATATTTAAACTTAACCGTCTTAATCTTTCTGGGAGGGTCTTGCTGCGAAAAGCGCTGACTTGACGTACAAAGACTTGACTTTTCGCTTGCGAGTAATTAGATGGGTAGGCGTGGTCGACCTTATCCGTAGCAAGCGTCCGACGAGGCGGGCGGGCGGGAGGGTCGCCTCGAAAAAAAATATTTAAACTTAACCGTCTTAATCTTTTTAGGAGAGTCTTGGTGCGAAAAGCGCTGACTTGACGTACAGAGACTTGACTTTCCGCTTGCGAGAAATTAGATGGGTAGGCAAGGTCGACCTAATCCGTAGCGAGCGTCCGACGAGGCGGGCGGGCGGGAGGGTCGCCTCGAAAAAAAATATTCAAACTTAACCGTCTTAATCTTTTTGGGAGGGTCTTGGTGCGAAAAGCGCTGACTTGACGTACAGAGACTTGACTTTCCGCTTGCGAGAAATTAGATGGGTAGGCAAGGTCGACCTAATCCGTAGCGAGCGTCCGACGAGGCGGGCGGGCGGGAGGGTCGACTCGAAAAAAAAAAATTTAAACTTAACCGTCTTAATCTTTCTGGGAGGGTCTTGCTGCGAAAAGCGCTGACTTGACGTACTGAGACTTGACTTTCCGCTTGCGATCAGTTAGATGGGTAGGCGTTGTCGACCTTCTTCGTAGCGAGCGTCCGACGAGGCGGGCGGGCGGGAGGGTCGCCTCGAAAAAAAATATTTTAACTTAACCGTCTTAATCTTTCTGGGAGGGTTATGCTGCGAAAAGCGCTGACTTGACGTACTGAGACTTGACTTTCCGCTTGCGAGCAATTAGATGGGTAGGCGTGGTCGACCTTATCCGTAGCAAGCGTCCGACGAGGCGGGCGGGCGGGAGGGTCGCCTCGAAAAAAAATATTTAAACTTAACCGTCTTAATCTTTTTGGGAGGGTCTTGCTGCGAAAAGCGCTGACTTGACGTACAAAGACTTGACTTTTCGCTTGCGAGTAATTAGATGGGTTGGCAAGATCGACCTAATCCGTAGCGAGCGTCCGACGAGGCGGGCGGGCGGGAGGGTCGCCTCGAAAAAAAATATATTTAAACTTAACCGTCTTAATCTTTCTGGGAGGGTCTTGCTGCGAAAAGCGCTGACTTGACGTACAGAGACTTGACTTTTCGCTTGCGAGTAATTAGATGGGTAGGCAAGGTCGACCTAATCCGTAGCGAGCGTCCGACGAGGCGGGCGGGCGGGAGGGTCGCCTCGAAAAAAAATATTTAAACTTAACCGTCTTAATCTTTCTGGGAGGGTTATGCTGCGAAAAGCGCTGACTTGACGTACTGAGACTTGACTTTCCGCTTGCGAGCAATTAGATGGGTAGGCGTGGTCGACCTTATCCGTAGCAAGCGTCCGACGAGGCGGGCGGGCGGGAGGGTCGCCTCGAAAAAAAATATTTAAACTTAACCGTCTTAATCTTTTTGGGAGGGTCTTGCTGCGAAAAGCGCTGACTTGACGTACAAAGACTTGACTTTTCGCTTGCGAGTAATTAGATGGGTTGGCAAGATCGACCTAATCCGTAGCGAGCGTCCGACGAGGCGGGCGGGCGGGAGGGTCGCCTCGAAAAAAAATATTTAAACTTAACCGTCTTAATCTTTCTGGGAGGGTCTTGCTGCGAAAAGCGCTGACTTGACGTACTGAGACTTGACTTTCCGCTTGCGAGCAATTAGATGGGTAGGCGTGGTCGACCTTATCCGTAGCAAGCGTCCGACGAGGCGGGCGGGCGGAAGGGTCGCCTCGAAAAAAAATATTTAAACTTAACCGTCTTAATCTTTTTAGGAGAGTCTTGGTGCGAAAAGCGCTGACTTGACGTACAGAGACTTGACTTTCCGCTTGCGAGAAATTAGATGGGTAGGCAAGGTCGACCTAATCCGTAGCGAGCGTCCGACGAGGCGGGCGGGCGGGAGGGTCGCCTCGAAAAAAAATATTTAAACTTAACCGTCTTAATCTTTCTGGGAGGGTCTTGCTGCGAAAAGCGCTGACTTGACGTACTGAGACTTGACTTTCCGCTTGCGAGAAATTAGATGGGTAGGCAAGGTCGACCTAATCTGTAGCGAGCGTCCGACGAGGCGGGCGGGCGGGAGGGTAGCCTCGAAAAAAAATATTTAAACTTAACCGTCTTAATCTTTCTGGGAGGGTCTTGCTGCGAAAAGCGCTGACTTGACGTACTGAGACTTGACTTTCCGCTTGCGATCAGTTAGATGGGTAGGCGTTGTCGACCTTATCCGTAGCAAGCGTCCGACGAGGTGGGCGGGCGGGAGGGTCGCCTCGAAAAAAAATATTCAAACTTAACCGTCTTAATCTTTCTGGGAGGGTCTTGCTGCGAAAAGCGCTGACTTGACGTACAGAGACTTGACTTTCCGCTTGCGAGAAATTAGATGGGTAGGCAAGGTCGACCTAATCCGTAGCGAGCGTCCGACGAGGCGGGCGGGCGGGAGGGTCGCCTCGAAAAAAAAAATTTAAACTTAACCGTCTTAATCTTTCTGGGAGGGTCTTGCTGCGAAAAGCGCTGACTTGACGTACTGAGACTTGACTTTCCGCTTGCGATCAGTTAGATGGGTAGGCGTTGTCGACCTTCTTCGTAGCGAGCGTCCGACGAGGCGGGCGGGCGGGAGGGTTGCCTCGAAAAAAAATATTTTAACTTAACCGTCTTAATCTTTCTGGGAGGGTTATGCTGCGAAAAGCGCTGACTTGACGTACTGAGACTTGACTTTCCGCTTGCGAGCAATTAGATGGGTAGGCGTGGTCGATCTTATCCGTAGCAAGCGTCTGACGAGGCGGGCGGGCGGGAGGGTCGCCTCGAAAAAAAATATTTAAACTTAACCGTCTTAATCTTTCTGGGAGGGTCTTGCTGCGAAAAGCGCTGACTTGACGTACAAAGACTTGACTTTTCGCTTGCGAGTAATTAGATGGGTAGGCGTGGTCGACCTTATCCGTAGCAAGCGTCCGACGAGGCGGGCGGGCGGGAGGGTCGCCTCGAAAAAAAATATTTAAACTTAACCGTCTTAATCTTTTTAGGAGAGTCTTGGTGCGAAAAGCGCTGACTTGACGTACAGAGACTTGACTTTCCGCTTGCGAGAAATTAGATGGGTAGGCAAGGTCGACCTAATCCGTAGCGAGCGTCCGACGAGGCGGGCGGGCGGGAGGGTCGCCTCGAAAAAAAATATTCAAACTTAACCGTCTTAATCTTTTTGGGAGGGTCTTGGTGCGAAAAGCGCTGACTTGACGTACAGAGACTTGACTTTCCGCTTGCGAGAAATTAGATGGGTAGGCAAGGTCGACCTAATCCGTAGCGAGCGTCCGACGAGGCGGGCGGGCGGGAGGGTCGACTCGAAAAAAAAAAATTTAAACTTAACCGTCTTAATCTTTCTGGGAGGGTCTTGCTGCGAAAAGCGCTGACTTGACGTACTGAGACTTGACTTTCCGCTTGCGATCAGTTAGATGGGTAGGCGTTGTCGACCTTCTTCGTAGCGAGCGTCCGACGAGGCGGGCGGGCGGGAGGGTCGCCTCGAAAAAAAATATTTTAACTTAACCGTCTTAATCTTTCTGGGAGGGTTATGCTGCGAAAAGCGCTGACTTGACGTACTGAGACTTGACTTTCCGCTTGCGAGCAATTAGATGGGTAGGCGTGGTCGACCTTATCCGTAGCAAGCGTCCGACGAGGCGGGCGGGCGGGAGGGTCGCCTCGAAAAAAAATATTTAAACTTAACCGTCTTAATCTTTTTGGGAGGGTCTTGCTGCGAAAAGCGCTGACTTGACGTACAAAGACTTGACTTTTCGCTTGCGAGTAATTAGATGGGTTGGCAAGATCGACCTAATCCGTAGCGAGCGTCCGACGAGGCGGGCGGGCGGGAGGGTCGCCTCGAAAAAAAATATATTTAAACTTAACCGTCTTAATCTTTCTGGGAGGGTCTTGCTGCGAAAAGCGCTGACTTGACGTACAGAGACTTGACTTTTCGCTTGCGAGTAATTAGATGGGTAGGCAAGGTCGACCTAATCCGTAGCGAGCGTCCGACGAGGCGGGCGGGCGGGAGGGTCGCCTCGAAAAAAAATATTTAAACTTAACCGTCTTAATCTTTCTGGGAGGGTTATGCTGCGAAAAGCGCTGACTTGACGTACTGAGACTTGACTTTCCGCTTGCGAGCAATTAGATGGGTAGGCGTGGTCGACCTTATCCGTAGCAAGCGTCCGACGAGGCGGGCGGGCGGGAGGGTCGCCTCGAAAAAAAATATTTAAACTTAACCGTCTTAATCTTTTTGGGAGGGTCTTGCTGCGAAAAGCGCTGACTTGACGTACAAAGACTTGACTTTTCGCTTGCGAGTAATTAGATGGGTTGGCAAGATCGACCTAATCCGTAGCGAGCGTCCGACGAGGCGGGCGGGCGGGAGGGTCGCCTCGAAAAAAAATATTTAAACTTAACCGTCTTAATCTTTCTGGGAGGGTCTTGCTGCGAAAAGCGCTGACTTGACGTACTGAGACTTGACTTTCCGCTTGCGAGCAATTAGATGGGTAGGCGTGGTCGACCTTATCCGTAGCAAGCGTCCGACGAGGCGGGCGGGCGGAAGGGTCGCCTCGAAAAAAAATATTTAAACTTAACCGTCTTAATCTTTTTAGGAGAGTCTTGGTGCGAAAAGCGCTGACTTGACGTACAGAGACTTGACTTTCCGCTTGCGAGAAATTAGATGGGTAGGCAAGGTCGACCTAATCCGTAGCGAGCGTCCGACGAGGCGGGCGGGCGGGAGGGTCGCCTCGAAAAAAAATATTTAAACTTAACCGTCTTAATCTTTCTGGGAGGGTCTTGCTGCGAAAAGCGCTGACTTGACGTACTGAGACTTGACTTTCCGCTTGCGATCAGTTAGATGGGTAGGCGTTGTCGACCTTCTCCGTAGCGAGCGTCCGACGAGGCTGGCGGGCGGGAGGGTCGCCTCGAAAAAAAATATTTAAACTTAACCGTCTTAATCTTTCTGGGAGGGTCTTGCTGCGAAAAGCGCTGACTTGACGTACAGAGACTTGACTTTTCGCTTGCGAGTAATTAGATGGGTAGGCAAGGTCGACCTAATCCGTAGCGAGCGTCCGACGAGGCGGGCGGGCGGGAGGGTCGCCTCGAAAAAAAAAATTTAAACTGAACCGTCTTAATCTTTCTGGGAGGGTCTTGCTGCAAAAAGCGCTGACTTGACGTACTGAGACTTGACTTTTTGCTTGCGAGTAATTAGATGGGTAGGCGCGGTCGACTTAATCAGTAGCGATCGTTCGACGAGGCGGGCTGGCGGGAGGGTCGCCTCGAAAAAAAATATTTAAAGTTAACCGTCTTAATCTTTCTGGGAGGGTCTTGCTGCGAAAAGCGCTGACTTGACGTACTGAGACTTGACTTTCCGCTTGCGAGCAATTAGATGGGTAGGCGTGGTCGACCTTATCCGTAGCAAGCGTCCGACGAGGCGGGTTGGCGGGAGGGTCGCCTTGAAAAAAAATATTTAAACTTAACCGTCTTAATCTTTTTAGGAGGGTCTTGGTGCGAAAAGCGCTGACTTGACGTACAGAGACTTGACTTTCCGCTTGCGAGCAATTAGATGGGTAGGCGTGGTCGACCTTATCCGTAGCAAGCGTCCGACGAAGCGGGCGGGCGGGAGGGTCGCCTCGAAAAAAATTATTTAAACTTAACCGTCTTAATCTTTCTGGGAGGGTCTTGCTGCGAAAAGCGCTGACTTGACGTACTGAAACTTGACTTTCCGCTTGCGATCAGTTAGATGGGTAGGCGTTGTCGACCTTCTCCGTAGCGAGCGTCCGACGAGGCGGGCGGGCGGGAGGGTCGCCTCGAAAAAAAATATTTAAACTTAACCGTCTTAATCTTTCTGGGAGGGTTATGCTGCGAAAAGCGCTGACTTGACGTACAGAGACTTGACTTTTCGCTTGCGAGTAATTAGATGGGTAGGCAAGGTCGACCTAATCCGTAGCGAGCGTCCGACGAGGCGGGCGGGCGGGAGGGTCGCCTCGAAAAAAAAAATTTAAACTTAACCGTCTTAATCTTTCTGGGAGGGTCTTGCTGCAAAAAGCGCTGACTTGACGTACTGAGACTTGACTTTTTGCTTGCGAGTAATTAGATGGGTAGGCGCGGTCGACCTTATCCGAAGCGATCGTTCGACGAGGCGGGCTGGCGGGAGGGTCGCCTCGAAAAAAAATATTTAAACTTAACCGTCTTAATCTTTCTGGGAGGGTCTTGCTGCGAAAAGCGCTGACTTGACGTACTGAGACTTGACTTTCCGCTTGCGAGCAATTAGATGTGGATGCAAGGTCGACCTAATCCGTAGCGAGCGTCCGACGAGGCGGGCGGGCGGGAGGGTCGCCTCGAAAAAAAAAATTTAAACTTAACCGTCTTAATCTTTTTAGGAGGGTCTTGGTGCGAAAAGCGCTGACTTGACGTACAGAGACTTGACTTTCCGCTTGCGAGAAATTAGATGGGTAGGCAAGGTCGACCTAATCCGTAGCGAGCGTCCGACGAGGCGGGCGGGCGGGAGGGTCCCCTCGAAAAAAAAAATTTAAACTTAACCGTCTTAATCTTTCTGGGAGGGTTATGCTGCGAAAAGCGCTGACTTGACGTACTGAGACTTGACTTTCCGCTTGCGAGTAATTAGATGGTTAGGCAAGGTCAACCTAATCCGTAGCGAGCGTCCGACGAGGCGGGCGGGCGGGAGGGTCGCCTCGAAAAAAAATATTTGAACTTAACCGTCTTAATCTTTCTGGGAGGGTCTTGCTGCGAAAAGCGCTGACTTGACGTACTGAGACTTGACTTTCCGCTTGCGAGCAATTAGATGGGTAGGCGTGGTCGACCTTATCCGTAGCAAGCGTCCGACGAGGCGGGCGGGCGGGAGGGTCGCCTCGAAAAAAAATATATTTAAACTTATCCGTCTTAATCTTTCTGGGAGGGTCTTGCTGCGAAAAGCGCTGACTTGACGTACTGAGACTTGACTTTCCGCTTGCGAGCAATTAATTGGGTAGGCGTGGTCGACCTTATCCGTAGCAAGCGTCCGACGAGGCTGGTGGGCGGGAGGGTCGCCTCGAAAAAAAATATTTAAACTTAACCGTCTTAATCTTTTTAGGAGGGTCTTGGTGCGAAAAGCGCTGACTTGACGTACAGAGACTTGACTTTCCGCTTGCGATAAATTAGATAGGTAGGCGTGGTCGACCTTATTCGTATCAAGCGTCCGACGAGGCGGGCGGGCGGGAGGGTCGCCTCGATAAAAAAAATTTAAACTTAACCGTCTTAATCTTTCTGGGAGGGTCTTGCTGCGAAAAGCGCTGACTTGACGTACTTAGACTTGACTTTCCGCTTGCGATCAGTTAGATGGGTAGGCGTTGTCGACCTTCTCCGTAGCGAGCGTCCGACGAGGCGGGCGGGCGGGAGGGTCGCCTCGAAAAAAAATATTTAAACTTAACCGTCTTAATCTTTCTGGGAGGGTTATGCTGCGAAAAGCGCTGACTTGACGTACTGAGACTTGACTTTCCGCTTGCGAGCAATTAGATGGGTAGGCGTGGTCGACCTTATCCGTAGCAAGCGTCCGACGAGGCGGGCGGGCGGGAGGGTCGCCTCGAAAAAAAATATTTAAACTTAACCGTCTTAATCTTTCTGGGAGGGTCTTGCTGCGAAAAGCGCTGACTTGACGTACAGAGACTTGACTTTTCGCTTGCGAGTAATTAGATGGGTAGTAAAGGTCGACCTAATCCGTAGCGAGCGTCCGACGAGGCGGGCGGGCGGGAGGGTCGCCTCGAAAAAAAAAATTTAAACTTAACCGTCTTAATCTTTCTGGGAGGGTCTTGCTGCGAAAAGCGCTGACTTGACGTACAGAGACTTGACTTTCCGCTTGCGAGAAATTAGATGGGTAGGCAAGGTCGACCTAATCTGTAGCGAGCGTCCGACGAGGCGGGCGGGCGGGAGGGTCGCCTCGAAAAAAAATATTTAAACTTAACCGTCTTAATCTTTCTGGGAGGGTCTTGCTGCGAAAAGCGCTGACTTGACGTACTGAGACTTGACTTTCCGCTTGCGATCAGTTAGATGGGTAGGCGTTGTCGACCTTCTCCGTAGCGAGCGTCCGACGAGGCGGGCGGGCGGGAGGGTCGCCTCGAAAAAAAATATTTAAACTTAACCGTCTTAATCTTTCTGGGAGGGTTATGCTGCGAAAAGCGCTGACTTGACGTACTGAGACTTGACTTTCCGCTTGCGAGCAATTAGATGGGTAGGCGTGGTCGACCTTATCCGTAGCAAGCGTCCGACGAGGCGGGCGGGCGGGAGGGTCGCCTCGAAAAAAAATATTTAAACTTAACCGTCTTAATCTTTCTGGGACGGTCTTGCTTCAAAAAGCGCTGACTTGACGTACTGAGACTTGACTTTCCGCTTGCGATCAGTTAGATGGGTAGGCGTTGTCGACCTTCTCCGTAGCGAGCGTCCGACGAGGCGGGCGGGCGGGAGGGTCGCCTCGAAAAAAAATATTTAAACTTAACCGTCTTAATCTTTCTGGGAGGGTCTTGCTGCGAAAAGCGCTGACTTGACGTACAGAGACTTGACTTTTCGCTTGCGAGTAATTAGATGGGTAGGCAAGGTCGACCTAATCCGTAGCGAGCGTCCGACGAGGCGGGCGGGCGGGAGGGTCGCCTCGAAAAAAAATATTTAAACTTAACCGTCTTAATCTTTCTGGGAGGGTCTTGCTGCGAAAAGAGCTGACTTGACATACTGAGACTTGACTTTCCGCTTGCGATCAGTTAGATGGGTAGGCGTTGTCGACCTTTTCCGTAGCGAGCGTCCGACGAGGCGGGCGGGCGGGAGGGTCGCCTCGAAAAAAAATATTTAAACTTAACCGTCTAAATCTTTCTGGGAGGGTTATGCTGCGAAAAGCGCTGACTTGACGTACTGAGACTTGACTTTCCGCTTGCGAGCAATTAGATGGGTAGGCGTGGTCGCCCTTATCCGTAGCAAGCGTCCGACGAGGCGGGCGGGCGGGAGGGTCGCCTCGAAAAAAAATATTTAAACTTCACCGTCTTAATCTTTCTGGGAGGGACTTGCTGCGAAAAGCGCTGACTTGACGTACAGAGACTTGACTTTTCGCTTGCGAGTAATTAGATGGGTAGGCAAGGTCGACCTAATCCGTAGCGAGCGTCCGACGAGGCGGGCGGGCGGGAGGGTCGCCTCGAAAAAAAATATTTAAACTTAACCGTCTTAATCTTTCTGGGAGGTTCTTGCTGCGAAAAGCGCTGACTTGACGTACTGAGACTTGACTTTCCGCTTGCGAGCAATTAGATGGGTAGGCGTGGTCGACCTTATCCGTAGCAAGCGTCCGACGAGGCGGGCGGGCGGGAGGGTCGCCTCGAAAAAAAATATTTAAACTTAACTGTCTTAATCTTTCTGGGAGGGTCTTGCTGCGAAAAGCGCTGACTTGACGTACAGAGACTTGACTTTTCGCTTGCGAGTAATTAGATGGGTAGGCAAGGTCGACCTAATCCGTAGCGAGCGTCCGACGAGGCGGGCGGGCGGGAGGGTCGCCTCGAAAAAAAATATTTGAACTTAACCGTCTTAATCTTTCTGGGAGGGTCTTGCTGCGAAAAGCGCTGACTTGACGTACTGAGACTTGACTTTCCGCTTGCGAGCAATTAGATGGGTAGGCGTTGTCGACCTTCTCCGTAGCGAGCGTCCGACGAGGCGGGCGGGCGGGAGGGTCGCCTCGAAAAAAAATATTTAAACTTAACCGTCTTAATCTTTCTGGGAGGGTCTTGCTGCGAAAAGCGCTGACTTGACGTACAGAGACTTGACTTTCCGCTTGAAATAAATTAGATAGGTAGGCGTGGTCGACCTTATTCGTATCAAGCGTCCGACGAGGCGGGCGGGCGGGAGGGTCGCCTCGATAAAAAAAATTTAAACTTAACCGTCTTAATCTTTCTGGGAGGGTCTTGCTGCGAAAAGCGCTGACTTGACGTACTGAGACTTGACTTTCCGCTTGCGATCAGTTAGATGGGTAGGCGTTGTCGACCTTCTCCGTAGCTAGCGTCCGACGAGGCGGGCGGGCGGGAGGGTCGCCTCGAAAAAAAATATTTAAACTTAACCGTCTTAATCTTTCTGGGAGGGTCTTGCTGCGAAAAGCGCTGACTTGACGTACAGAGACTTGACTTTTCGCTTGCGAGTAATTAGATGGGTAGGCAAGGTCGACCTAATCCGTAGCGAGCGTCCGACGAGGCGGGCGGGCGGGAGGGTCGCCTGGAAAAAAAATATTTAAACTTAACCGTCTTAATCTTTCTGGGAGGGTAATGCTGCGAAAAGCGCTGACTTGACGTACTGAGACTTGACTTTCCGCTTGCGAGCAATTAGATGGGTAGGCGTGGTCGACCTTATCCGTAGCAAGCGTCCGACGAGGCGGGCGGGCGGGAGGGTCGCCTCGAAAAAAAATATTTAAACTTAACAGTCTTAATCTTTTTAGGAGAGTCTTGGTGCGAAAAGCGCTGACTTGACGTACAGAGACTTGACTTTCCGCTTGCGAGAAATTAGATGGGTAGGCAAGGTCGACCTAATCCGTAGCGAGCGTCCGACGAGGCGGGCGGGCGGGAGGGTCGCCTCGAAAAAAAATATTTAAACTTAACCGTCTTAATCTTTCTGGAAGGGTCTTGCTGCGAAAAGCGCTGACTTGACGTACTGAGACTTGACTTTCCGCTTGCGAGCAATTAGATGGGTAGGCGTGGTCGACCTTATCCGTAGCAAGCGTCCAACGAGGCGGGTTGGCGGGAGGGTCGCCTTGAAAAAAAATATTTAAACTTAACCGTCTTAATCTTTTTAGGAGGGTCTTGGTGCGAAAAGCGCTGACTTGACGTACAGAGACTTGACTTTCCGCTTGCGAGAAATTAGATGGGTAGGCGTGGTCGACCTTATCCGTATCAAGCGTCCGACGAGGCGGGCGGGCGGGAGGGTCGCCTCGATAAAAAAAATTTAAACTTAACCGTCTTAATCTTTCTGGGAGGGTCTTGCTTCAAAAAGCGCTGACTTGACGTACTGAGACTTGACTTTCCGCTTGCGATCAGTTAGATGGGTAGGCGTTGTCGACCTTCTCCGTAGCGAGCGTCCGACGAGGCGGGCGGGCGGGAGGGTCGCCTCGAAAAAAAATATTTAAACTTAACCGTCTTAATCTTTCTGGGAGGGTCTTGCTGCGAAAAGCGCTGACTTGACGTACTGAGACTTGACTTTCCGCTTGCGAGCAATTAGATGGGTAGGCGTGGTCGACCTTATCCGTAGCAAGCGTCCGACGAGGCGGGCGGGCGGGAGGGTCGCCTCGATAAAAAAAATTTAAACTTAACCGTCTTAATCTTTCTGGGAGGGTCTTGCTGCAAAAAGCGCTGACTTGACGTACTGAGACTTGACTTTCCGCTTGCGAGCAATTAGATGGGTAGGCGTGGTCGACCTTATCCGTAGCAAGCGTCCGACGAGGCGGGCGGGCGGGAGGGTCGCCTTGAAAAAAAATATTTAAACTTAACCGTCTTAATCTTTTTAGGAGGGTCTTGGTGCGAAAAGCGCTGACTTGACGTACAGAGACTTGACTTTCCGCTTGCGAGAAATTAGATGGGTAGGCGTGGTCGACCTTATCCGTATCAAGCGTCCGACGAGGCGGGCGGGCGGGAGGGTCGCCTCGATAAAAAAAATTTAAACTTAACCGTCTTAATCTTTCTGGGAGGGTCTTGCTTCAAAAAGCGCTGACTTGACGTACTGAGACTTGACTTTCCGCTTGCGATCAGTTAGATGGGTAGGCGTTGTCGACCTTCTCCGTAGCGAGCGTCCGACGAGGCGGGCGGGCGGGAGGGTCGCCTCGAAAAAAAATATTTAAACTTAACCGTCTTAATCTTTCTGGGAGGGTCTTGCTGCGAAAAGCGCTGACTTGACGTACTGAGACTTGACTTTCCGCTTGCGAGCAATTAGATGGGTAGGCGTGGTCGACCTTATCCGTAGCAAGCGTCCGACGAGGCGGGCGGGCGGGAGGGTCGCCTCGATAAAAAAAATTTAAACTTAACCGTCTTAATCTTTCTGGGAGGGTCTTGCTGCGAAAAGCGCTGACCTGACGTACTGAGACTTGACTTTCCGCTTGCGATCAGTTAGATGGGTAGGCAAGGTCGACCTAATCCGTAGCGAGCGTCCGTCGAGGCGGGCGGGCGGGAGGGTCGCTTCGAAAAAAAATATTTAAACTTAACCGTCTTAATCTTTCTGGGAGGGTCTTGCTGCGAGAAGCGCGACTTGACGTACTGAGACTTGACTTTCCGCTTGCGAGCAATTAGATGGGTAGGCGTGGTCGACCTTATCCGTAGCAAGGGTCCGACGAGGCGGGCGGGCGGGAGGGTCGCCTCGATAAAAAAAATTTAAACTTAACCGTCTTAATCTTTCTGGGAGGGTTATGCTGCGAAAAGCGCTGACTTGACGTACTGAGACTTGACTTTCTGCTTGCGAGCAATTAGATGGGTAGGCGTGGTCGACCTTATCCGTAGCAAGCGTCCGACGAGGCGGGCGGGCGGGAGGGTCGCCTCGAAAAAAAATATTTAAACTTAACCGTCTTAATCTTTCTGGGAGGGTCTTGCTTCAAAAAGCGCTGACTTGACGTACTGAGACTTGACTTTCCGCTTGCGATCAGTTAGATGGGTAGGCGTTGTCGACCTTCTCCGTAGCGAGCGTCCGACGAGGCGGGCGGGCGGGAGGGTCGCCTCGAAAAAAAATATTTAAACTTAACCGTCTTAATCTTTCTGGGAGGGTCTTGCTGCGAAAAGCGCTGACTTGACGTACTGAGACTTGACTTTCCGCTTGCGAGCAATTAGATGGGTAGGCGTGGTCGACCTTATCCGTAGCAAGCGTCCGACGAGGCGGGCGGGCGGGAGGGTCGCCTCGATAAAAAAAATTTAAACTTAACCGTCTTAATCTTTCTGGGAGGGTCTTGCTGCGAAAAGCGCTGACTTGACGTACTGAGACTTGACTTTCCGCTTGCGAGCAATTAGATGGGTAGGCGTGGTCGACCTTATCCGTAGCAAGCGTCCGACGAGGCGGGCGGGCGGGAGGGTCGCCTTGAAAAAAAATATTTAAACTTAACCGTCTTAATCTTTTTAGGAGGGTCTTGGTGCGAAAAGCGCTGACTTGACGTACAGAGACTTGACTTTCCGCTTGCGAGAAATTAGATGGGTAGGCGTGGTCGACCTTATCCGTATCAAGCGTCCGACGAGGCGGGCGGGCGGGAGAGTCGCCTCGATAAAAAAAATTTAAACTTAACCGTCTTAATCTTTCTGGGAGGGTCTTGCTTCAAAAAGCGCTGACTTGACGTACTGAGACTTGACTTTCCGCTTGCGATCAGTTAGATGGATAGGCGTTGTCGACCTTCTCCGTAGCGAGCGTCCGACGAGGCGGGCGGGCGGGAGGGTCGCCTCGAAAAAAAATATTCAAACTTAACCGTCTTAATCTTTCTGGGAGGGTCTTGCTGCGAAAAGCGCTGACTTGACGTACTGAGACTTGACTTTCCGCTTGCGAGCAATTAGATGGGTAGGCGTGGTCGACCTTATCCGTAGCAAGCGTCCGACGAGGCGGGCGGGCGGGAGGGTCGCCTCGATAAAAAAAATTTAAACTTAACCGTCTTAATCTTTCTGGGAGGGTCTTGCTGCGAAAAGCGCTGACTTGACGTACTGAGACTTGACTTTCCGCTTGCGAGCAATTAGATGGGTAGGCGTGGTCGACCTTATCCGTAGCAAGCGTCCGACGAGGCGGGCGGGCGGGAGGGTCGCCTTGAAAAAAAATATTTAAACTTAACCGTCTTAATCTTTTTAGGAGGGTCTTGGTGCGAAAAGCGCTGACTTGACGTACAGAGACTTGACTTTCCGCTTGCGAGAAATTAGATGGGTAGGCGTGGTCGACCTTATCCGTATCAACCGTCCGACGAGGCGGGCGGGCGGGAGGGTCGCCTCGATAAAAAAAAATTTAAACTTAACCGTCTTAATCTTTCTGGGAGGGTCTTGCTGCGAAAAGCGCTGACCTGACGTACTGAGACTTGACTTTCCGCTTGCGATCAGTTAGATGGGTAGGCAAGGTCGACCTAATCCGTAGCGAGCGTCCGTCGAGGCGGGCGGGCGGGAGGGTCGCTTCGAAAAAAAATATTTAAACTTAACCGTCTTAATCTTTCTGGGAGGGTCTTGCTGCGAGAAGCGCGACTTGACGTACTGAGACTTGACTTTCCGCTTGCGAGCAATTAGATGGGTAGGCGTGGTCGACCTTATCCGTAGCAAGGGTCCGACGAGGCGGGCGGGCGGGAGGGTCGCCTCGATAAAAAAAATTTAAACTTAACCGTCTTAATCTTTCTGGGAGGGTTATGCTGCGAAAAGCGCTGACTTGACGTACTGAGACTTGACTTTCCGCTTGCGAGCAATTAGATGGGTAGGCGTGGTCGACCTTATCCGTAGCAAGCGTCCGACGAGGCGGGCGGGCGGGAGGGTCGCCTCGAAAAAAAATATTTAAACTTAACCGTCTTAATCTTTCTGGGAGGGTCTTGCTTCAAAAAGCGCTGACTTGACGTACTGAGACTTGACTTTCCGCTTGCGATCAGTTAGATGGGTAGGCGTTGTCGACCTTCTCCGTAGCGAGCGTCCGACGAGGCGGGCGGGCGGGAGGGTCGCCTCGAAAAAAAATATTTAAACTTAACCGTCTAAATCTTTCTGGGAGGGTTATGCTGCGAAAAGCGCTGACTTGACGTACTGAGACTTGACTTTCCGCTTGCGAGCAATTAGATGGGTAGGCGTGGTCGACCTTATCCGTAGCAAGCGTCCGACGAGGCGGGCGGGCGGGAGGGTCGCCTCGAAAAAAAATATTTAAACTTAACCGTCTTAATCTTTCTGGGAGGGTCTTGCTGCGAAAAGCGCTGACTTGACGTACAGAGACTTGACTTTTCGTTTGCGAGTAATTAGATGGGTAGGCAAGGTCGACCTAATCCGTAGCGAGCGTCCGACGAGGCGGGCGGGCGGGAGGGTCGCCTCGAAAAAAAATATTTAAACTTAACCGTCTTAATCTTTCTGGGAGGGTCTTGCTGTGAAAAGCGCTGACTTTACGTACTGAGACTTGACTTTCCGCTTGCGAGCAATTAGATGGGTAGGCGTGGTCGACCTTATCCGTAGCAAGCGTCCGAGGAGGCGGGCGGGCGGGAGGGTCGCCTCGAAAAAAAATATTTAAACTTAACCGTCTTAATCTTTCTGGGAGGGTCTTGCTGCGAAAAGCGCTGACTTGACGTACTGAGACTTGACTTTCCGCTTGCGAGCAATTAGATGGGTAGGCGTGGTCGACCTTATCCGTAGCAAGCGTCCGACGAGGCGGGCGGGCGGGAGGGTCGCCTTGAAAAAAAATATTTAAACTTAACCGTCTTAATCTTTTTAGGAGGGTCTTGGTGCGAAAAGCGCTGACTTGACGTACAGTGACTTGACTTTCCGCTTGCGAGAAATTAGATGGGTAGGCGTGGTCGACCTTATCCGTATCAAGCGTCCGACGAGGCGGGCGGGCGGGAGGGTCGCCTCGATAAAAAAAATTTAAACTTAACCGTCTTAATCTTTCTGGGAGGGTCTTGCTGCGAAAAGCGCTGACTTGACGTACTGAGACTTGACTTTCCGCTTGCGATCAGTTAGATGGGTAGGCAAGGTCGACCTAATCCGTAGCGAGCGTCCGACGAGGCGGGCGGGCGGGAGGGTCGCCTCGAAAAAAAATATTTAAACTTAACCGTCTTAATCTTTCTGGGAGGGTCTTGCTGCGAAAAGCGCTGACTTGACGTACTGAGACTTGACTTTCCGCTTGCGAGCAATTAGATGGGTAGGCGTGGTCGACCTTATCCGTAGCAAGCGTCCGACGAGGCGGGCGGGCGGGAGGGTCGCCTCGATAAAAACAAATTAAACTTAACCGTCTTAATCTTTCTGGGAGGGTCTTGCTGCGAAAAGCGCTGACTTGACGTACTGAGACTTGACTTTCCGCTTGCGATCAGTTAGATGGGTAGGCAAGGTCGACCTAATCCGTAGCGAGCGTCCGACGAGGCGGGCGGGCGGGAGGGTAGCCTCGAAAAAAAATATTTAAACTTAACCGTCTTAATCTTTCTGGGAGGGTCTTGCTGCGAAAAGCGCTGACTTGACGTACTGAGACTTGACTTTCCGCTTGCGAGCAATTAGATGGGTAGGCGTGGTCGACCTTATCCGTAGCAAGCGTCCGACGAGGCGGGCGGGCGGGAGGGTCGCCTCGATAAAAACAAATTAAACTTAACCGTCTTAATCTTTCTGGGAGGGTCTTGCTGCGAAAAGCGCTGACTTGACGTACTGAGACTTGACTTTCCGCTTGCGATCAGTTAGATGGGTAGGCGTTGTCGACCTTCTCTGTAGCGAGCGTCCGACGAGGCGGGCGGGCGGGAGGGTCGCCTCGAAAAAAAATATTTAAACTTAACCGTCTTAATCTTTCTGGGAGGGTTATGCTGCGAAAAGCGCTGACTTGACGTACTGAGACTTGACTTTCCGCTTGCGAGCAATTAGATGGGTAGGCGTGGTCGACCTTATCCGTAGCAAGCGTCCGACGAGGCGGGCGGGCGGGAGGGTCGCCTCGAAAAAAAATATTTAAACTTAACCGTCGTAATCTTTCTGGGAGGGTCTTGCTTCAAAAAGCGCTGACTTGACATACTGAGACTTGACTTTCCGCTTGCGATCAGTTAGATGGGTAGGCGTTGTCGACCTTTTCCGTAGCGAGCGTCCGACGAGGCGGGCGGGCGGGAGGGTCGCCTCGAAAAAAAATATTTAAACTTAACCGTCTAAATCTTTCTGGGAGGGTTATGCTGCGAAAAGCGCTGACTTGACGTACTGAGACTTGACTTTCCGCTTGCGAGCAATTAGATGGGTAGGCGTGGTCGCCCTTTTCCGTAGCAAGCGTCCGACGAGGCGGGCGGGCGGGAGGGTCGCCTCGAAAAAAAATATTTAAACTTCACCGTCTTAATCTTTCTGGGAGGGTCTTGCTGCGAAAAGCGCTGACTTGACGTACAGAGACTTGACTTTTCGCTTGCGAGTAATTAGATGGGTAGGCAAGGTCGACCTAATCCGTAGCGAGCGTCCGACGAGGCGGGCGGGCGGGAGGGTCGCCTCGAAAAAAAATATTTAAACTTAACCGTCTTAATCTTTCTGGGAGGGTCTTGCTGCGAAAAGCGCTGACTTGACGTACTGAGACTTGACTTTCCGCTTGCGAGCAATTAGATGGGTAGGCGTGGTCGACCTTATCCGTAGCAAGCGTCCGACGAGGCGGGCGGGCGGGAGGGTTGCCTCGAAAAAAAATATTTAAACTTAACCGTCTTAATCTTTTTAGGAGGGTCTTGGTGCGAAAAGCGCTGACTTGACGTACAGAGATTTGACTTTCCGCTTGCGAGTAATTAGATGGGTAGGCGTGGTCGACCTAATCTTTAGCGAGCGTCCGACGAGGCGGGCGGGCGGGAGGGTCGCCTCGAAAAAAAATATTTAAACTTAACCGTCTTAATCTTTCTGGGAGGGTTATGCTGCGAAAAGCGCTGACTTGACGTACTGAGACTTGACTTTCCGCTTGCGAGCAATTAGATGGGTAGGCGTGGTCGACCTTATCCGTAGCAAGCGTCCGACGAGGCGGGCGGGCGGGAGGGTCGCCTCGAAAAAAAATATTTAAACTTAACCGTCTTAATCTTTCTGGGAGGGTCTTGCTGCGAAAAGCGCTGACTTGACGTACAGAGACTTGACTTTTCGCTTGCGAGTAATTAGATGGGTAGGTAAGGTCGACTTAATCCGTAGCGAGCGTCCGACGAGGCGGGCGGGCGGGAGGGTCGCCTCGAAAAAAAATATTTAAACTTAACCGTCTTAATCTTTCTGGGAGGGTCTTGGTGCGAAAAGCGCTGACTTGACGTACAGAGACTTGACTTTCCGCTTGCGAGAAATTAGATGGGTAGGCAAGGTCGACCTTATCCATAGAAAGGGTCCGACGAGGCGGGCGGGCGGGAGGGTCGCCTCGATAAAAAAAATTTAAACTTAACCGTCTAAATCTTTCTGGGAGGGTCTTGCTGCGAAAAGCGCTGACTTGACGTACTGAGACTTGACTTTTTGCTGCGAGTAATTAGATGGGTAGGCGTGGTCAACCTTATCCGTAGAAAGCGTCCGACGAGGCGGGCGGGCGGGAGGGTCGCCTCGATAAAAAAAATTTAAACTTAACCGTCTAAATCTTTCTTGGAGGGTCTTGCTGTGAATAGCGCTGACTTGACGTACTGAGACTTGACTTTCCGCTTGCGAGTAATTAGATGGGTAGGCGTGTTGGACCTTATCCGTAGCGATCGTTCGATGAGGTGGGAGGGTCGCCTCGAAAAAAAATATTTAAACTTAACCGTCTTAATCTTTCTGGGAGGGTCATGCTGCGAAAAGCGCTGACTTGACGTACTGAGACTTGACTTTTCGCTTGCGAGTAATTAGATGGGTAGGCGTGGTCGACCTTATCCGTAGCAAGCGTCCGACGAGGCGGGCGGGTGGGAGGGTCGCCTCGATAAAATAATTTAAACTTAACCGTCTTAATCTTTCTGGGAGGGTCTTGCTGCGAAAAGCGCTGACTTGACGTACTGAGACTTGACTTTCCGCTTGCAAGCAATTAGATGGAAATGCGTTGTCGACCTTATCCTTAGCGAGCGTCTGACGAAGCGGGCGGGCGGAATGGTCCCCTCGAAAAAAATATTTAAACTCTGACCCTGCCAGGGTCGATTTTTTAAAAGAGAAACACAATTCATCGTAGTCCCTTTAACAGTTTCCACTGAGAATTTTCTGGTGATGTGGCAGGTCTGCAGCAGTACCGCCCTCTTACAGGCAACGATGTTCGCAGGAATGTTTAGGGCCTTGAAGGTGTCTGTGAGGTCAGTTGTTATTATCCTCTCGGTTGATATAACAATTGGGTATATTGTTATTTTGGACAATTTCCATAGACGCTTAATCTCCAAGCCTGGGTTCCCATATTTTCTTTGTTTTTCTATCTCAGTTTTTCTTAAATTATAATTTAATGAGACAGTGGTAAGGCGATATCGATAAGGATAGCG